>JBAMCM010000100.1:19527500-20820000 GCA_037075145.1 Scaptodrosophila latifasciaeformis | reverse complement strand
TTCTGTGGCTTTGACTTTTCGTTTTGGGTACAGTTGTGCCCAAAGGCTGCGATAAATTTGATTATTTTCGATGGGTTAGGCTCAGCGCTCCGATGAAAGTTCTCACTTTGTAAATATGTATTATCACACACACACACACACACACACAGACACACACACTTATAGACAGACAACCTACCCGAAAAAATAGTGTTTGAATTGTTTTAACCAAGCAAAAACCCGTCTATCTCTCTCTTAAAACGAAATGATAAAAACCAAAACCCTTTGTGCCAATTATTTTTGGAACTGTAAACAGCCCAACACCCAAGACTTTGCGCCGCTGGAAGAAACCTATGCCAGTTATCGCATCAAGCACGAGGCGGACTTTTAGACTCCCCTTCCAGTCTCTCGCAGTCAAAAAAAAAAACAATCTCAACAAAATAGACAAAAATCTATAAAGCAAAGGCGCAAATTTCAATTCAAAAATGGTTCTTAAAAAATAAATAAAAATATATTTATATATTAAAAAAAATATATATATTTAAAAAGAAAAAATGTAGCAAGTAGTTGTAAAAATAAACTAGGAAAGCAAAGAGTTAATTTTTTCAAGCTTTTTATTTTATTTTAATTAAAAAAAATAATTTTTTTTTTTTTGTAAGTTTTTCTTACTTTTCTTCTCCACTCCACATCAAACAAGTATACGATTTTTCAAAACTAAAACAATTTACGTCCTTTACAAAATAAAAAAAGGTGTCCCCAACTTGGACACAGAAAATACTTGCCAAAAAAAAAAAAACTAAACAATTCTTTATTTTGTTTATTTTCTTTGAGTAAAAACAAAAAATGCAACGCAAATACGTAATTAAAATAATAAAAAAAAAACCTAAAACTATAAAGAAGGAAACCAACCTGAGTTCAAATGCAAAGTATACGAATAAAACATACGAGTAAAACATATGTGTTTTTTTTTTACCTTATTGTTTATGAAAAAAATAAAAAATTAATTTAATTAATTGAGAATTGCAAGACGCATATACGACGACATTTTAAATGAGCTAGGGAAGTGCGGAAACTAAATATACGTAATGAAAGATACTGTTTAGGTTAAAAAAAAAAACAAAAAGATATGCAAAACTTTTAAGCATTTACTAAGTGAAAGAAAACGAAAAAAAAAAATTAACTAAAATACGTAAGAAACACAGCAAAACTATTATTATTATGCTAATTATAAAAAAAAAAAAATATATATATATATATAAATTAATTATTAATTATGAGAATATGTGTAGAGAACAGTGCAGCTTTTTGGTGCTCAAACAGGCAGAGGGAGTCCCGGGTCTCTAACTCTCTGGGCGCCCTGTCTCAGCTCTAGTTAAATAAGTACAGCTCTTCTACTACTTTCTAATGCTCTACTTCCTTTTCTTCACTCTCTCTCTCTCTCACCCCCCTCCTACCCCCCAAAACTACTACTGTTTTGAGTTTTTGCCTACTAAAAAACAAAAATTAAAAACAAAAAACTTTGTACTTAAGAAAAGTTGCCGTGTCAAGCTATATGGGCAGTCAAATGTATACTTAGACTAAAAACTACGATAAAAAAAAAAAAAATATTAAAATAAATAAGCAAAAAAAAAAAAAAAATATGTCAAAGCTTTTGTACTATTTTTTCAAACTTACAAAAAAACAAAATCTAAAAAAAAAAAATTGCAAAAGTTAAAATTGCAAACTAAAAAAAAAAATTAAATAGTTGTTGTACTTTGTCTCTTAAAAAAAGAAAATCTTAAAAAAAAATGCTGTAATTATTAAGTAATTTTAGCCTAAATCTTAAAAACATAAAAAAAAATTAAGTTGCTTTTTTTGAGTTAAAAAAAGGCAGCTTTCTTCGTTGTGTTTTGATTTTTGCATTTTTGTTGAAATGATTTCTTTGAATTGATTCAATATTTTTTTTTAACAAAAATTCTCTTGTTGTAAAAAAAATTAAAACTAAGAAAAAAAAAACGAAACAAACTGATAACTGAAATACGTAATTGCTTTAGGTGATATTTTATAAAAATAAAACAAAACTAAAAAATAAAAAAAATTAACAATTTCAAAAAGGCTTCTTTTTTTTAGTTGTCAAATTTTTGTCTTCAAGCCTGTTTATTATTTTTTAATTTAATTTTTTTTTTTTTTAAATATTGTTTTCTTTTTATAAAACCAATTTTATTTAGTTTTTAGCGAAATTGTAAAATTAACAAAACAAAAAAAAAAGTTATTAAAGAAAGAAATGAAAACGCAATCAAAAATAAGAAAATATGAAAGAAATACCAGCAACTTCTATACGATATACGAATACATTTTAATGTAATATTTTTAATTATTTATATGTATACTAATAATATAATTAAAAACAACAAACAACAAAACAAAAAAAAAAGATAAATTAAAAACAAAAACAATACAGAGTAAAATTTAAAGAGTTAGCCAATAAATATATGAAAAAATATATTTGAAAAGTATGCAAAAAAAAAAATATGAGAATGATTTTTTTCTCTCTCCCCTTGGAGAGTTTAGAACTTAAGCAAAATTTAGCCGAAGACCTGAACCAACTCTAAAAGGAAGTGACCACCAGGACTCAAGGAACTAAACCTCATCGCCTCTGCACAGATTGGAGAGAAAAGCTGGAAAACTTGGCCATCTTATTTTCAGAGACATAGGCGAAACCGATTTGATTTCAGAACGAAATGAATCGGGTACATTGAGTTATTCGTATTCGTTATTCCGCGTGTGTCTGTGACTTTCAACGCTTTAGGGTTAATTTTCTTGGCGATTTGTTGCTCGCTATCGAGATGCATGTAAATCGAGAAGACCTCTCGAATTACACACACTGCACATTTTATTTATAAGAATTTATAACAGAGTCCTCTCTCTTGCTCTATGGATCTCTCTGGTTTGGGCCCGAGCCCGAGCCCGGGCTCGAGCAAATGGCACGTGTAAGCGGCTTAGGGCGGCTGTCTCAGCTCAGGTGACAACTGCAGCCCAGCCACTTGGCCGGCCCAGAGGGAGTCGACGACAGTTAAGGATCTGGGACAGCAGCTCACGATTTCTCTGGGCCCTGAGCTGCGTGTGCTGCTTGTGAAACCTGAGTGCTGACCCGATCAAATTGCTGCTGCACCGAAAATAAAAATAAAATGCTTAAATATTTGGCAGCTGGCGCACACCCTGACATCCAACCAACCAGCCAGCCAGCCAGCCAGTCAGTCAGTCAGTCCAACCATTTTATAATCAGGCGCGGCATGTGAAAAACACCTTAAATGACTTTTTCCCTCATACACTTTTCAACGGAAAGAAATCATACACTATCTGTGGGTTAACTCGAAACACTTTAACATATGAAACAAACTAAATCTTTGATAAAATTTTAAATTTTGAATGAAAATAACCTATTTCAGCTGGACATATAGACAGAAATCTATATTTGGGCATATCTCTGATATTTGTCAGACAATTTCACCATACTTTCTTCAGAAGACGGAATAGAGTCTGATGAATATACAAGCCCAAATATATTGGGTTAGGTTGACTCTGTTATAGGAATCGAAAGGGTCTCCACAATCAGATTGCACTAGATTGAGTCTATTATAGGAATGGAAAGGGTCTCCACATATCTCTTGGATTATCTTGTTAAGAACTTTTGCTAAGCAGTTACAAATCATATCTGTTTCTGGTGGGATAAAAATCAAAGCAGAGTCTCATTATAACTCTGACATTCCTTGAACAATTTTGATAAGCCTTCATGCTAAGGCTCAATATAGCAAGATAAAGATATATACAAAATTTCATTGAACTAGGATGATTTGAATTTCGAGCTACTCCTGAATAAAAAGAGTATCTCACTTGAGGAACCTTTCTTCTTTCGTAAGTTTTTAGTTTTCTTTTTTGAATGAGCCTTACCAAAAAGTCAGTTTGTGGGGGCTCTACCCTGACTCGGTTTGACTGGGTCTCCGGCTCCGATTCCGATTCTGGATGTGGCTCTGCGTGTTAGATGATTTCTTCTTTTTTAATGGTAGCTACATGTAATTTGGCATTTTGCGTGATTGCCTGGGGCGTGTTGGCTCTTGGTTGTTTTCTTATTTCTTTTCTTATTTTGTTGCTGTTGCTGTTGTTGTAGTTGTTGTTCTCAAGTTGTTTGGTATTTTAGTTTTATTTATACTTTATTTGTGAGGTACACGCCTAAGCATTTTCCAGTCGAGAGGCTAAAAAAGGAAAATGCTTGTGTTGTTTCGTGTTTGTTCGCTCCCTCGTTCGTTCGTTGGTTCGTTTGTATTAATTTCTCCAGCAACGCCCAGGCAGCCGACCCGCACTCCCCAAATTTTCCACTTGGCCAAGAAACCTATAATTTTATAGGCATTATAGGCAAACAGTCCAACTGGTTTGGTCTACCCATTCGAAAGGCAAAAGCAAAGTCCGAGAAAAAACAAAAAAACAACAGAAATACCCAAAGGATGCATGGCCGGCTCATTAGGTGAGCGCTCAACTCGGTAATACGAGTTAGCCGGGATTGTTGCCTTTTTTTTTTTGGGACGGTTCTTGGGTTGCCGTCATACAGTCTGTAGTTTTGGGGCTCAAAGCTAAACCGCAAGTCAGTTGGTCGGGCCAAAATTTGTGCATTCATTTGTAAGCGAACAAAAAAAGAAACCAAGTCCAAGGCTACAATTAATAAAGCAGAAAGCCCTACAAATGCGTTTTTTGACCAACAAAGACGTTGCCAAAAAAAAATCCAGGCCCAGTCAGTCAGTCAATGCGGCTCGATGGACTCGATGGATCGTGGTTTGGCTGCCGCTGCTCTTTGACAAGAGATTTTTATTATTATGTATGAAGTGTTGCGTTGGCAGGAATTTCTTGCTTTGTCCCAGACCAGACCAGACCAGGCCAGATCAGACCCAAAGAAACCCAAACGAAAGCTCCCAGACACTTGACAGACATATTGAGGCAGACTTACCGTCAGTTTGTCCAACTTGACCAACCGCAAAAATGTCATCGCTGCTAATGTTTCAATGCAGTTTTAGCCCTCTCCTCTTTTTTTCTCTTTTTTTTTTTTGGGTTTCAAGTCGCGTTCAAACACAAGACTTTCAGCAATTTTTGTCGCACTGTGGTTAGGTTGTTGTTTCTGTTCTTTCTTTTTTTTTTTTTTTTGGGTAAATTCGTCGGGGGAATTGTAAGAAGGTCGCTCTGAAAGCGTTGAATGCGATACCTTGACGCATTGGCGTGAAAAGACATGCCAAAGTGACAATTCGAAAGACACCGAGTCTCTACCACAGCACACAGATTATCCAGGTTAGAAATAAAAGAAGTAAATGATATTAAAGATTTCCCATAAAAACGAAACTTTCCAAACATGAAATGAAATCAAAAAAGAACTTGCTATACTCTTTAGAAGATTGATCAAACTCAACTATTGGGGGATCTATGGATCCATTAATCTGTAAAAGAATTCACACAGGGAAAAGCTATCCGAGCTAGGAAAATCTAGAAATGTAGAATTTTAAAAATTATCATATAGGTTCTATATAATGTGGTATGGTTTTATATAATTATAGGAATAAAATCAAAGAAGACAGAATTTATCGAATCTCTATAAAAAAGTAAGCCAAGTAATAAATAGTCAATCAAAGAAAGATCTATAAAGTCCCTGAATTCTTTATAAAAATTCTCACTAAAATGGCTTCATGAGAATTTAAAGATTACTTCACATTTTCTATTAGGCTTGAAGAATGTTTGTGTAACTTAGGAAATGTCAAGAACCACTATATTAAAGATATGTATTTTCTTATAGGACATAAATCAAAGTAGATAACCCCAAGCAAAAGATAACATATATTTTCAAGGAAATATTTTCTCAGGAGCTAGGAAAACTTCTGTCTTTGCATTCTCTATCCAAATTGGAAAAGTTGATGGCAGCAAA
This sequence comes from Scaptodrosophila latifasciaeformis, assembly GCA_037075145.1. NCBI lineage: Eukaryota > Metazoa > Arthropoda > Insecta > Diptera > Drosophilidae > Scaptodrosophila > Scaptodrosophila latifasciaeformis. Next base: position 20,814,080 of record JBAMCM010000100.1, on the reverse strand, counting down.
TATTAAAACCTTATATAAGCCCTGGGAGAAATAAATCGAGTCTTTGGGAATCTCAACTCTATATTGTCTTTATCTGATTGGGAACGAGCATCAAAAGAATCTATTAAAACATTTAGAAATCTTTGAAAGAGACTTGTAGATTTTGTTTTGGTTTTATTATTGATAAACCTTTGATATTTATGAACCCCTTTTTCTATTATGCATTTTAAGTAAGATTTTTTCCAGGAATCCTCAAACTTTTTTGAACAAATAATGAAATCTTAATGAATTTTAGAAGAGTTTTTTTTATTTTATTTTGTTTTGTTTTGATCTGCTGTGTGTGTTTTTTAAGCCAAAGTCAAGTGGTTGGTTCAAACGGCGATTGCCGCCAAAAGCTGCGATCCGAGGAACGCGCTTCGAACTGCTGGGCTTTTTTTTTTTTCTTCTTGTTTTTGTGATTTTGATTTTGCTGTTCGAGTCCCATTTTCGTCAATGTGTATCTTTGTGGTCTACCTGATTGTGTCAACCTGGTCTGTGTCTGTCGATTTCAATGGAAATTTATGCCGTAAAAATTCTGCGCAAAAAAAAAGAGACCACAAAAGGCAGTGTTTTTTTAGTTTGCTTAAATATTTTTTCCACTGAAACAGACAGTTTGGGTTTTTATTCTGCCACCCGCTTTTTTTTATAGTTTTTGGTTTAAATATTTAACACGAGTGCCCTCGGGCTTACACACACATACCGACGCACACTAAGACAGGAACTAAGCTGTGGCAAATCGGTTTAAAAGCTTAAAAATTATACAAAGTTGCCTTGCCTCAACGCTTTGGTGTCATTAGGCAAATGCAGGCGAAAAACGCTTACCAACACATTACCCAAAAGCCGGAGAGAAGCGTTGGGGCAGCGGAGTATATATGGCTTCTTGGCCAGGTTGTCCAGGTTGGCCAAGCCTGCACAATTAGCGTTAATTACGCACTACACACACTCACCTAGTCGGAGGCAAGCGGCACCGCAAAAGGCAATTGAAGTCAACTCGAATATCAAAAGGACAATTTACGCTTGTTTTAAACTCGATTAGCCAGTGCTGACCGCCCCCTCAATCTTTGGTGTGACCCCGGCAATCCTTTTGGCTTTGAGTGGTTTTCAATTATCAATGAATTCACATAGAAACACGCAAAGGGAATAACCACAAAAAGAGTTGCCCGCCGAGGGTGCCGGGGCAAATTCAGTTTGCTTTGGGCCACTTAAGCCCGCTTAGCCCGTCTTGGCCACTTGTAAATTGTAATTTAATCCGCATTTCCAAACTAAACTACAACTAAAAACATTTCCTCAATTCAGTCAAAGACTACCAAACTTCGCCCCCCCCCCCCATGCCACCCTTCGCCTAAAAAGGTTTAAATATCAAAGGCCACAAAATAAGGGTAATTGAATTTTGCGGCTGTATGGGTGACTGTGTGTGTGTGTGTTCAATATTTAATGTGTTGAGTAGTGGGACTCAAATGAGATTTTTGATTGATTTGGCTGGGCATCTTTGAAGGTATTCAGTGGTCTATCTGTCTGTGTGTCTGGCTTGCTCCCAAAAATGTTGCTTGCCACTAATTTCGACCCCTTCAGAAAATTGGGCATAAATCACTTGCACTTAAATCCGCTTTCTGCAATGACAAACAGAACGACGACGTCTCAATGTCTGCGGCCATTAAGAGCAAAAGGCCAGTTTGGGGGTGCTTTTTGGCCAGCAATGCCATTTGGTTTCGTTTGTTTGCCATTTTGTTGGCATTTCCAATTGGCCCGGAAGCAGTGCGGCCAAATAACTACAAAATATTCCTCCAAGCCAAAATACTCAAATCTCTTTAGCCAGACTCCCACTCACACACACACACACAGCAGCAACAACAAAGGCGTAGAATTTTTATTGCCTTTTTGTGCTTTATTTCCTGTTCTAGACTATTTTGGCCCCGACTCCCCCGTTATGGCTCAATGGCATTCCGAATATTAGATAATGGTGTTCCTGCTTATTGCTTACATTGACTTTTCTCCTGCTTAGTCGAAGGGGATTTCTGTTTGGGGATTTTCTATAATTTGCAGCCAGCTTAGTGAGACCAAAACTAAAAAAAGAGAAGGTCGACAAAAAAAAATGGGAAAAACTAACAAAAATAATTTATAGTCTAGTTAAGAGAGCACGTGCCGAATCCTCCCCTCAAAAAAAAATTCGAAAGAAATCAGCAAAGTTTCTTAAAAATATGAAAATTTTTCTTCTTTCTTTCTCCTTCAATTAGGCATAAATTTTCCAGACTTAAAAGTATTTTGAAGTGTCAAAGTGATTCTCTGAAATCTTAATTGATTCCCCGAACCATTCAAGGTGAAAACTGCAGTAATTTGGGGGCTTAGTAAACTTTTGAAGTCTTAAAAAGAGAAGAGCAGACCGAAATATTCAAATTCAAAAATTATTTTGAATTTTTTTCTCAGGTTCTTCGAATATTGAATTGATTATTTTTTCCTGTCAAAAGTGTCGACTTGATGCCTTTAATGCCTAATTAATTCCGCCAAAAAAAAAAGAAAAGAAGAAAATTTCCATATTTCTTCGATACCTTCGGAATCGACACATTTTCATAAATCGAATTGAGTTTGGGTGGTTCGGGAGACCCCTTGAAAATTCTATTAGGCCAAACTGTCTACGCATACCGCATAAATCTCTAAGCTACTTTATTTTATGCTTCTTCTTCTTCATCTTGTTCTTCCCTTAGTCAATTCGAGAATTTCTTGACTTGTCTCACACAGAATATTCTGAATTCCCATTTGGCTAGAAGGTGGGAGGTTGGTGCGAGGTGGAAATACATATGCCCTGCATTATAATAATAAATAAAAATGGTAGTCATTCGTGTGTCCCCGCCAGCTCGTCTGTCGATTTCTAAGTGCGTGTGTGAATGTGTGTGTGTGTTTGCTGGCTCAGCTTGGCTCGACTTGGCTCGAGAGCTAATAAATGAAATATGATGCCAGAACTCACGGGGCTTTTGGCTCGGCGGTTAGTCAGTCACCCTCTCAGATTGTCGTAGCTCCTGTTTATTGGCCTGCGCCACCACCAGCACCACCGGCAACCATTATAATTTTCAATATACCAAAAAAAAAAAGGCACAAAGGCAAAGAGAGAGAGAGAGTGGGAGAAGGGGGCAAAAACAACCGCACGCCCTGCGACACAATTTTCTATTTTTGGCAAATTATTTTTCTGTGTCGTATTGGATTTCCTGGCAAGTCTTGGCTTTCCGTTTTTCGCCTTGGCTTGCCTTCTTTGGTATGCGCGGTGCGAAAACAAAATTGACGTCAATTACGCAATGCACAAATGTTGGCTTCTGCCACTGGGAGTCTCCCAGAGTCTCTGGTAGTCTCACCGAGTCTGTCGGAGTTTGAGCATGCCTTTGGTTACTAATCCGCTTCGGGGATTTTGGGAATACGCATAGCATACTTTTTTGGGAGGGTTTTAAGCGCCTCAGATGCTCTCAAGTTGCCTTTACTTTTATTTCCCTCTTGCTCTTGTTTTTTGGCTGGCCCATTAATGCGGTTACTTTTGCCTGGGCTGGTTGATTGGTTGGTTGGCTGCTTGGTTGATTTCGCACCCTTGACTGGGTCCGTCTGCCGGCTAACTAATTAACGCCTTAAATCATATTTATGCCGCCCCAAAAGCATTTCAAAACTCTTCTCTTTTCTGCTTTAAAATCAAAAATTTCTTATTTTCAAAAAGGGATTCCTAAATTCAGCAAAAAGAGGCACAAAATTCTTGGGATACTTTAGACTTCCCCCTCGTTTTCAGAAACTTGGGATATCGAATGGAAAAGCTGGTAGGAAAAGTTATAGAAAATATTTGATGTCATCTAATGAATATTAAATTCTGACCTCCGACTAAGAGCTAGGCCATCTTATAGAAAAACTCATTTCAGATTTAAGAATCAAAACAATCCAAAGTTTCTTATTGAATTATTGAAAGGAAAGATTAAACTAATGTTGACAAGTCTTAGAAGATATTCAGAACCTCTGGAATACGGCTGAGCCCTAAAAATCTGAGGGAACATGTGGCTCAAAATTAAAGAAGATTTTCAAAGCCAAAAAATTTATCTGAGTTTTGTGAAAGAAAAGCTGTCCGATTCTGAAAAGCTTTAGGACCTTACTTGGCTCTATAATACTGACTAAGATAAAGAGGAATTGTTAAGTCCTGATAAATCTAAGAACCTGAGATTTCGAAAAAATATTGGCTTCTTTTCAGACCTTATTATATCATCCTGAAAATACTTAGAGTATATTTGGACCTAGACTATGACTTAGATCTTGAATCTCCAGACAACTGAGTCTAAAGGAACCTCAAATGCCGTCTAAGATCTTGACAAGTTAATGGTCAGACTTTCCCCCCAGCTGATGCGGAGAAGTTTTAGAAGCTTTTTCAGATCTTGAAGCTGTGAGATTTTAGAAACGCAAAGAGGCAGATTTTCTGATGCTGAAAAATCACAAATTAATTAAAGAGAGGCTCCTCGCGCAGACTTGCCTATAAATTGTCCAGTTTGAATGGCTCGAGAGTTCGTTGGTTTGTTCTTCCGTTCGTTCGTTTGGTTGGTTAATAAAACTTATACAATAATTTGTTCATAAAATGCAAAATATTATGAGTTTTGGAATTGCTATGAGTGGTGGTGGTGTGTCTGTGTGTGTGTGTGTCTATGGAGTCTGTTGCATGTAACATGTCTGGCTTGTTGCATGCAACATTTGCCAACTTTAACACATTTCATATGGTCTCTGCCATCTGCCTCTATTTCTCTCTGTCTCTCTCTCTTACTCTTTGGGCCTCTCTGTCTGTCGTTGTGTTGTCAACTATTTCTTCGGTTCATAAAAATTGTTATTAATTGGCACTTAAATGCTCAAACGCAAAAAGTTGAGAGACTTTGTCGTCGTCTTCGTCGTCGTCGTTGGCGTCTTTCAATGTTTTTTTTTTCCTCTTAGTTTTCAATTTTCTGTTTACTTTTTGCTGCTGCTGTTTTTGTTGTTGTTGTTGTTGTCGCCGAGCGTGTTGTGAAATTTAAGCTTGTGTTTTTTTTTTTTCTGCTCAGCCGTTTGCTGCTGCGCGTTGCATGTTAACCTTTGCCTCGTTTGTAATGAATGCAAGGCTCTCGCTGGCTTTGCTCTTGTGTGGCAACAACAACAACAAAAAAAGAAGAAGAAGAAGAAAAGTTAAGCTTTCTTCTTTCATATAAATTTCTTAACTTCACGACACTTGTTTAAAGTCCAAACAAATCTTCTGCCTTTTCCTCTTTTTCATTTTACTCGGTGAAGCGTGAAAGTTCTCAAAGCAACAACAATTATTTTGGTATAAATTTATTTCCGTCATATTTCCTTAATTCAATTCAATTCGATGCCACTTCAAGCCTGTCAGACCTTTATATTGATTTTATTGTTTCACCAAAAAAAAATACACACAACTTCATACATATGAAATCAAGCCCAACCTAAAGCTTATTAAGTTTTGAAATTGTTTTTATTTTTTTTTTTGCCGAATTGCAATAACATACGAAACGTTAATTAAAATTAAAAGAAAGAACAAAAAAAAAACAAAAAAATGAAAAACACAAAATGTGCAAAAGAACACCTTAAAAATTATTTTGTTATTTGCGCGCCACACACTGTCAGAGCCAGTGGAGCCGCACAGCCCTCCTCCCCCTCCCCCTCCACCACCAGCAACCCCTGCCCCGACCCGAGTCAGGCAACTTTTGTATTCATAAATACAACAATGAAGCTTGAGACGATCAGTTGGCCTGTACAGATTTTGCCATTTTTGGCCCAAAACCCAAACCAGCCACGACCGCTTGCTGTGCCCAAGTCGGAGCCCCAGCCTCAACCCCATCCCCCAGACCCCGACGAGTGTAAATGATATATGTGGGCTTGGGAGGAGCAGCACCAGCAGTCTCAGTCCAATTCCACCGGCAGTCCAGCAGCTTGTCTGTCATTCGGAGCCGCACAGCACACCCAATCCCTCTCAACTCGACTCGAATTGACTCGAATCGACTCGACTCGACTCACGGTGCAAATGACTTATAAGAATTTAATATTTAACAACACAAATCAATTCAAAAATCATCATCAGCGGAGGGCAAAATTAAAAAAAAAAAATGAGAATAAAGCAATGTTGGTCCAGACAAAGTTTCATTTCATTTGGTTTCGATGTTTTTCGGTATCACTTGGCCCGGCCAAAAAGGTAACGAAAATGAAATGAACTTTTTTTTTTCTGTGTTCAACTTAAGGAAACGGATTCAGTGCCAGGCTCGTACAAGCTGAGGGGAGTCAGACCCAACAACTGACAATGTTGACTTGGCCAAGCAGAGACAACAACAACAACGAGAGTCTCCTGGCCAGAGTCGTTAACATTGGCTGAGTTTTTTTTTTTTTTTTAATTTTATTTTTCCATCATCTTCTTTTTCCAACTTGGGGCGTTCGTGGTGGTCGTTGTTGTGGTCAACGGCAAAAATTATGAAAATCAAAAAAATATAAAACGAAGAAGAAGAAGAAGCAGAAGAGTCTCTTTTTTTTGGCTTGTCTTTGTATGATTTCTCAGTCGTTCGAAGAGAGATCGCTTTACTTTTATTTCGGTTTTATTTTTAGTGCATTTTTCGAACAACAACAAAAACAAAAACAACAAAGCGAGTTCATGCCCAAAAGGCAAAGCTTGTCTGGCTTATGACGCAGACAGCCAAAAACAACAACAACCACAGAGACAAGGCCGGTCATACCAAAAATATACAAAGAGGCAAGGGGAAAACAACAACAACAACAAAATTGTACATAAAATTAAAAAACAAAAAAAAAAAAGAATCATCTCCCGCTGAGCCAAAAAAAAGTCAACTCATCTTGGTTGTTTTTTAAGTATTTTTTATTTCTTTTTATTTTGGCCAACTTGGCCAACTCCTTTGGGCCAGCAATGGTTTTTCCAATAGTCAATTTGGCAATCGCATTGAAAATATGCAAACGAAAATTATCGAGCAGTTAACACCGTGCCCGCCAGACACAATGAGGCATGATCACAGATCGCCATGTTGCATCCACTCAACACAGAGCGAAAGAGAGAAAGAGACAGAGAGAGAGAGAGAGAGAAACACGCTTTGCACTCAACACCCATTTAGCTGATGATGATGTGGCGGCTTCAAGTCGCCGTTTGCCCGTAGACAAACCAACAAACCAAATTGTTTATAATAAAAAGAAAAAAAAAAAAAAAAGAAATACAATTTTTTTTTTTGCGATCGATTGCAGCAACGTCGGCGGTGGCAAGGCAAAAATACAACGAAAAAAAAAAAAAAAAAAGTGTGAGCGCCTTGATCGACCGCAACCACAAAGACTCGGCAACACCAACAACAACAGCAACAGTAACAACAACAAACTCAACAATCATCATACGCTCTGTAAATAGTTTACACTATCTCACCCCTTTCCCCCCCAAACCCTCGTCTTGGATTCTTCACACTCTTTGGGTCGGTCTCCCCTCTCATTTATACAATAAAATTTATTTGATTTCTTTGGGTTTTTCTTGTGTATTTTTTCTACAATTTTCCTGCACTTTTGAACGTGATCAGGCTGGCGAGAAAAATACAACAACAACAACGAAAGTGGGGAAAATTCTCTGCCGCTGCGCCGCCTTGCAACGTCAAAGTTGACTTTGCCTTGTGCTTTTATAAAAATAAATTGCTCGCAGACGTAATGATGCGAAAGCAATTGAGAATTCTATATACACACACAATCACACACACACACACACACACACATACACATGTGCACTTAGAAACTCTCTCGGAGGCATTTGTGTTTGTAGGAATGCGTTGAATTTCAATTGACTGTGCAGTTACTTGCGCAATGCATTTCGATTCGAAGGCAAATGAAAGAGATGGAATGCCTGGGACGGTGTGCGAGTGAAACGGCCTTAGTCAGCAGGCCTTTGCACTTTGGACCCTATATGCTATATACTATATGCTAACCGATTTGGTTCAAGCTCTTCTAGACTAGCTGGCTCATCTCAAAGTCATCAATCGGTCACTTGATCCAGAGCTGATTATTAGAATATTTGTGGCAGATTTTGACAGACAAGTGTCAAGCTGTGAGCTCGTGTAGACCGGCTGACCAGTGCTGTGAAATGCCTGGCAAATGATCAGCCAGAGATTGCTCGTTTTTTAACAGCCACGCCCACTGGGCTGAACGTTTCCAACGAAAAAAAAAATGCTGAACAGAAAGTTAATTGTTTTTTTTTCGAGTCAGAGTTCTACCCTCTTTCTGGGATTTCAATGCGCATGTGCTACCCGCCAGGAAGCCTACAGCTTCCCTGGTCATACGGGTGGTACAGTCATCATCTCTGTCTATCTCTGTCCCTTTCGCTCTGTTGTTCTGAGTTAATCCGATTTGCGCCCCCTTGCGAGAGAGCTAGCGCTTCCCTTGCAAGGGTGAGTTATGCCATCGAGCTCTGTGATTGATTACCTGATTTGCCTTGCCTCACAGCAGTTCGTCCTTTTTTTTCCTACCAGGGTGGTTCCAGTTTTCTCTGTAGGTTTTTGTGAAATTGTTTGAAAACATTTAATTGTGTCAGTCTGCCAAAAGTCCAAAAGTTCTCACTATCTTTGGATCTGCCTAGCGACAAGATTTGATTAACGTTGGGCGAAATTCCCTTTGGTCAACATTTTAATTACAAGCAATTACAAATTGCTGCACAAAATCGCAAAAATCACGCATTTTTATTGATTTTTAATTGCAGCTCGTTGCGCATACCAAAAAAAAAAAAAAAGTAAAGAAACAAACGACAATCGCTTCGGCAAAGGCGAAGGCGAAGTCGAAGGCGATGGCAACGAGGCCTTTTAAAGATTGCTGAGTTGCTGATTCGTTGCGGCGTTGACAGAGTCGCGGCGACATGCGCATTTGTGCCTTTAATTATGTTGTTGATGATGGCGTTGCTGGCCTGCTGCTCCCCCTCGCCTAACCAGGCTCTGTCTGCTGACTGCTCAGGCCAGTCGAGCCATTTAGGTGCCAACAACTGTTCACCGACTTGTAGGGAAGTCAACCAAACTAAGACAAACAGACAGACAGAGAGAGAGAGAGAGAGAGAGAGAGAGAGAGAGATACATACTAAGAAAAAAAAATAAAACGACACAACCACACAAGTTAACCAGTCAAGTTAAGTTGTCATAATTTTTGTCGTCCAACAAAGGCGACAACAACGGTTGCGGCGGCGGTGGCAGTGGCACACACCTGCCCCCGATCCGGCCGGCCGGCTGGCTGGCCGAGCGCGCCAAATGCCTCAAATAACTCAGTTAATATAATTAAGTTTTGCACGAAAAGCGCTGCACAAATATGCCAACAATTCCACGCAATCACCTAAAAAAAAGAAAGAAACCCACATACACGCCCCAACCACAACAACAACAACAATAACAATAACAAGAGCAGCAAGCCAAAACCCCCAAAAGCCTAGTTTATGAACTCGGTTGGTTGGCAAAAATGGCAAATGGGAATGCTTTTTGCTTATGATGAATTTATAACTTTGAAGTGAAATAAAATTTGAATGACCCAGCGACAATTTATGAACTTCTCTTTGAATGGATGAGATTTTTCATAATTATAAAAATTTGGCAGACCGTAACATTTGAATTTTGATGGCTCCATTCGAAGCTAAGCAAATCAGAAGAACTTAATGGGTTCGGGGCCCGCAAGAGGTCATTTCCTAAAGCAATTGGATTTCATTGAGTTTGGTAAAAAAAAAAAAAATAGATCCGTATTACTTGGGATGTTCTAGTGGAGATCAGAGGTTTTACTTTGAAAAACTTTTAAAATAGTTCCGAAATGGATACGAAAATTTGCAATTGTAAGGACCTCAAAGAGATTAAGAACTTTTCAAAGTTCTCACAATGAAACTAGTGCAATTTCTGAATAATCTCAATAGAGAAGTCTTGACTTTTCAGATCTTCACTTCTTAGGCCTTCATAAAACTATAGAATCAATATAGTTATTCGAGAAGTTAGAAGAAGATATTTCCAAAGCTGACCTCCCTTTGCTAAGAGAATCTTTTGATTTTCTAAATTTTCGACTTCTCATTTGGAAGCTCCCTAAGGCTTACCAATACTTTATAAATTCTTTATTTCTTATAAATTGACTTGATCAGCCAAAAATATTATTAGAAACTTCTTTGATAATACATTTCCTATTTTCAAGAACGAGTTTCATAAAAATCCAAGGAAGCTTACTCATATTTCTGGGAAATTATAATCCTCAAAAACAATTCCAAGCTATTTGTTTTTCCAATTAAATGTGGATTAAGACTAACCTCATATTTTAATTTCATAGTTCCAAGAATTGACTTAGCTTAATTTTAACAAGATTTAAATACTTGGAAAAAATTATTTAATCCCTCTTTCCTATGTAAAAATTCAATTACTTTGGTTTAGTTTTTGTGATTTTTTAATTATTACTTTTAGCCTGAGAATCAGACCCTATTATTTTACATAATACCTCAGGGTGATTATTTTCCACAAATTATATAGAATTTTTTACTTTATTCTGATTTAAGTTAGGTGTGAATCTTGTTTTATTTTCAGATACTTTTCACTCTCTCCAACTAGTTCAATTATCACTTTATTTTGTAAGAAGAAACCCATTGATTTTTGATACTCTTTACCATTGCCTTATTGTAATTTAATTACGTTATTTAATTGGTTTACGTACGCTCTGACTCGGGCTCTTTGTGGCCCTCATCCACCTGTCAGAAAAATGGCTCTGCCACCTTTTCCACTATCTAATGTAGAAAAATCAAATTTCATGCATTTTCATTTCCATATTCCGGGCCAACCATTCCCCTGGACCGAATCGGGCTATGGCATTGGTGGGCATTTGCATACAAATCAGAGCCACACGTTGCCGGTGTGTTGGCTTGAGCATTTGCAACCCTTCAAATGCGCTTCGGACCAAGCCAAACCAAACCAGAGGAAATGAAATAGAGTAAAAGAGAAGGAAAAAAAGAAAAACAATCTAATGATATTTTGATGTTGTCTCGATGGGTCTTCAATGGGCGCTACCAGACTTGTATCTTTCGAATGAGGTAGCTGAGTCGTTGGAAACCCGCAAAATGCGTGTTTTAAATCCAATTTAGACATTATCTAATTTAGGGCATCTTTTTGGCACTCACTGGCACTCACAGTTCGCTCGCTTTTTTCCGCATTTTATGCAAATCTATGGAAATTTCATTATCATTCACCCCTTTTTTTTCGGGGTGTTTGAGCATTTGAGTTGAGCTGTGTTGAGGAGGTAAAGCAACTGAAACTTTTTGGCTAAATGCTGTAAAACGGCAAAAGATGTAATAAACTCATTTAAAACGCTCGCTCGCTGCCCTTGGGGGGCTGGGGTAATGAAATTTTTGTGGACCATCTTGTTGGTACGATAATATGCAAATGGGGCCAGACACCCGTTGGGATTCACTCAGTTAGTCAGTCAGGTTGAGTGAATCGCCGTGGTTCTTTTCTGTTTTTTTTTTTGGCTGCAATAATCAAATTTTCTAATTTTTACGAGTCTCTGGGTCCCCGTTCGACCGGCGGGGGTATAATCAAATAATGGCCAAAAAGTGTTTCGAGTGCAGCCGAGGCAGAGAAGACCTAATTGATTTGATTCTTGCTCTGATTTATTCCCACTAACTTTTAAAGCGGCAAAAGTTGAAGACATTTAGTGGGGAAGGGATTGGGGTGGACTTGGCCCGAACTGGCCAGGCCTGAGAGGAATTCCAATGAAAACTTGTAGACTTTTGCCTCGTCATTTTGTAACGATGACGACGACGTCTTCTAGTCTACTGAGCCGAGCAGGAGAAGTTGGTCGGTTGGCCGGGGCAATCATGATGATGCGACAGTTTCGGCTGGGCTTTTAGGCAGCCCAGTCGTCGCCAGCGTCATGGCTTGCCGCCCCTTTTTAGAGGCCTTTTAAGACAAAATAAAAAAGAACAGAGAAAAGAGAGAGAGAGAGATGGTCGGGCAAAGTTTCCTAGGCAGTCGAAGTGACACAGCAGAAAATTGCCGGTCGAGCTGGTCGGTTGGCTGGGCTTTGTCCTAAGTGAAGTATATTTTTGGCTTACACACACACACACACGCACATCAAAAATATCTTGAAACATAATAAAAAAGAAAAAAAAGTGCGTGGCACATACGCTGCGAATCTTTTTGATCTACTTTTGAGCCAAGCCGCTCAAGGCTGATGAGTGTGTTAGAGAGAAAGGGAGAGGGAGAGGGTGGCGGGGTTCGACATTTATCAGCGCGTTATATCAATAATAGTATATGAATTTCAAATTATGTCGGTTGCTTGGTTTCGCTTGGCTGCCACTCGTCATGACTCGACAAAAAAATATATTTTTTTTTTTTCAAAATTTCTGGAATGCCAAGTCAGACCCAGGCCTGGCCCGGCCCGGCCAGGCTCAGATATTCGCTGAAAATCCTTGTAATGCCTTGTCTATGGCCTTGTATCCGGAGTATCCGAATCAAGCTGAACATGCCAGCAAACTAATTTCAAATGTCAAGCTTATCTGACAAGCGAGATGCTCAGCGATAAGCAGACAACATTCTGGCTCCGAGTGGATTGGAGTGTCCACAATGCCAGGAGGCGACACCTTTTTTTGCTTTATCAGTTTGGCTTACAATTTGGCACGTCAACGGGTTGTCCCTGTTGTTCCCCTACCTCCTAGTCCCCCCTGGGTCCGGTCCTGTCTTGTCTGCACATGCAAAACCAAATTTGAAATCTATAAAATCTGTTTAAGCGAAATCCTCAAGTTGTGCCAGCCAACTTGCCAGGTTAGCAAATGAAAATGTCTGCTTGGACAGTAGGTTGGGGCCGAGAGTGCGGCAGCTACAACAGACATGCCACGTAATTTGCAAATGAGCACTGGAGTCAGGCGACACTTGAACAGATATACCCCAGCCCCAGGCGGAGGGAGGGCACACTCAGGGACAATGTTTGATCCCTGGCACGACTTTTAATCTTTAGTGGACGGGCCAGTGTAAGTTTTTGGGCCTGTCCATTTAGTTAGTCAGTGGACAAGACTGGAATCCCCCCCTTCCCACCCCCCCTTACTAAGCTAGCCTCGCCGATCTTTTAAGCTCTCTGCTATCATTTGCCGCAATCTATTTGACACTGTTTTTTTTCGCTTGTGATTTTTTTGATTTGGTTTATTTTTTCGGCACGCCACTTTTTGGGGCCTAACGTATATTTTGTCTTCTCTCTCTCTCGCCGACTTAGATAAGGCCTCGGTGGGCTAGGGGGAGTGGGGCGGGTTGGATTCTTTACATGAAATTGCTTTGCATACACATGCATCAAATTAATTACACGATTAATGTTCTCACATGCAATCCCACAACAACAACAACAAAAACAATAACAAGCTGTATTATTTAAAATCCCCAGAGTCTGATCATCTCTCTCTCTCTCTCTCTGTCTGTCTGTTTGTTTCTTTCTTTGTGTCTTTGTCTCTTTTGCCATATGCAAATCTATTTGGCGCGATCATTGCTGCATTTGCATGGCTATCTTGATATCTCTCTGGCAAGAAAATGATTCCATTTGCCTTTCGTGATTCTGTCTTCTCCCTCGCCCCGTCTCCAGAGAGACCGGAGAGTCCAAGTCTCTGTTTCAGTCAGACAAGCTTGCATGCTTTCTTTGCCCTAGACGAGTCGAGTCGAGACAAGTCAAGTCGAGTCGACTCGAGTCAAGTTGACTTGGCAGTTATTTAGACGAGGCAGGAATGTGTGTCGGAATTGTGTGAAACATGCCATTTGAATAATTATCTTATTTGCATTGCACCAGCAACAACAACAACAACAACAACAGCAACAACAAATTAAAAAAGTGCAAAGTCCACACAAACACACAAGCCAAAGCTCTTCCGCTCACACTCATTTGTTAATCTTTTAGTAGAGAGTTTTCTACATTTTTGTTCATTCTGTTTTTCTATAAAATTGATAGCCCCCAGATTTAGCAGGATGATAAGACATTTCACCCCGAAACCCCACCGCTTCGTGTGAACACCAAAATCCAAGGGAAAATCTTCAACTTCTTTGGAGTTACGAAAAATGCCTTTCTTCCAAAAAAAAAAAACGAAACTGTTTTTATATAGTTCAACTATTTCGTTTCTTTTTTTTCCACTGTTTGTCTAACATAATAACAAAGGCAAACAAATGATAAGTTGATAGGCACTATTGCGCTGCCACTGCCACTGCCACCGTCCTTCTTGGCTCGCTTATCTCTTTCACTATATATATAAATATATACATATATATATATATATATTTTTTTTTTATTTTTGTTTCAGGTAGCTTCTGAATTTTTATTATCAAAATACTAATTTCTTTGTTTGTACAAGATTTCCGAAAAAAACATTTTTTTTTATATAAAAAAAAAAAAAAAAAAATCCAACTTACCTGCAAAGTCGTTTTGCTTCAATTTTTATTTTGTCTTATCAGCTTATAAATATTTAATCACAGACTTGTACTTAGGCATGTACTCTGGGCGATAGCCCACCCCTTGCCACCTCGATTCTAATGAACAGAAAAAAGATTTCTATTTGCCAGATTCGGTGGACTGACTGGCCCACCTTGCGTATGAGTAATCCGTAAGATTTCAAAGAAAACCAAAAAACTACATTCTTTGTGTCGTCTGTTCTGAAGTTTGTCACGATTGTCATGACTATTCTTTTTTTTTTTTTTTGGGTATCTATTGGATCATTTTTTTTTTTGGTGGTTTGCTCATAATCATGTCGAGTGTTTTGACATGAAATTAACATTGTAGCCTCTTGAAAAAGTGTGACTCTGAAAAACACACAAATGTATATATATAAATTTCCAATTCTGATTGGCGCCTATCTCCCTAAGCTGAGAGCTCCAAACTTATCTGGCGCTACCAAAAAAAAAAATAAAAAATTAAAGCATTTAGTGGAAATAGTTGATTGATTTATTTCAAACTGGATAAAGTAAAGGTTTGCTTGAAATTTCTAAATTCTAGTGAAATTCTTAAAGAGTGTGTGTAATTACCCAGCAATTTGATTGAAATTATATGCTTGCCACGTATGTGTCTGTGTGTGCCTGTGTGGGTGGGTGCAAGTGGCAAGCTTGCTGGCTTCAGCGCCATATTGAAAATTGCTCAGCCAACTGAAATTGGTGGCATAAGAAAATGGCAAAGGAGCTCTCAAGAGCATAAAGGCTTTAATTAAAAATCCAACCCTCACACAGGCACACACAGACACACATGTGAGTGTGGCAATCAACACGCAACGCATTTCATTCAGAGCAAAAATTTTACAACTTGAACAAATTTGAAAAACAATTAAATGCCATGCGCGCAATTAAATACACAAAAGGTGGCAACAACAAGCTTGATTGTGGAAGGGGAGACAGGAATTGGTGGATGTTATATACCCTTAATTAAACAAGTGTCGACTCGAATTGCATGGAGCAGAGTGAAACCATTTTTTCTGGCAAAACCTTCTTCCCCCAAAAATCTCAAAAGAAAAGAGAGGAAAAAAAATTGTATCCCCCATGAAAGACAAACAAGGCAGACAAATAAAGGCAGACCAAGAAACCGAGTAAGCCGAGAATGCCAAACAAATCCATCAAATCAAACAGGAAGTCCTCCCCCAGACAAAACCCAACCAGCCTGATCCCCTGGCTTCACAAACAGAAAAGAACTGAGCCGAACCGAACAGACCAGACCAAGAGTAGAAAACTTTTTGCGGTCCTCGGCCGTGTAAAAAGGATTTAATTATTTGCTCTAAGGATATGGATTTGCTCGAGATACACAAACAAAGACTCATTCTCCCTCTCCCCCTCTCCCTCACACTTACTGTGTAATTTTCGAGTGCGTGTGTGTTGAGTTTTCCCGGCAGACTGTGATACTTGTGGTTGTCAGTTGCCATACGTCCTAACTGTTTACCGACAAATACTTAAACACTGAGAAGAACAGGCCAAAGGAAGGGGGGAAAAAAAGAATATGTTTTCCGTCCACTTTTCTCACAATCCGCAAAACAAATAGCCCTGGGGGTGGAGGGTGCAGAGAAACTCTCAGAGAGCTGCACTTTTTAATCCGAGCGCCTCGGGCCAAAACAAATCCAGTTGAATATGTCAAATGCACACGGCAGACGCCTCAAGGCAATTGGCCAAATTATAGACCCGGTTTCGGCTGTGCCTCGCACCCGAAATAATCACAACAAATTATTGGGTGAAAGAAAACTCTATAAAAATAAATACTTCCCACGCATTCATCAAAGTTTTTTCGGCTAAACAAAATCAAATGCCATAATTTGATTGCCTTGCTCTGTGTGTATGTGTGGCGAGTGGGCGGGGTCCCGTCCGCTGCCGGGGTTCCCTGTTGATTGTAGTGATTAACTCAGTCAGAGCCGTGGCATATTCTGAGCTGGTCTGGAGAGACAAAAGGTAGTTTTCGAAAATTGCATGTTTTGACTTTCCAGCCACGAGTGGTGGGCGTTTGTTGTAGGGTGGTGGGTGTGGTCAAGCAGCACGCGGCTCCATGGCCAATTAAGCCAAAGTCTAAAAGCCGGCTTAGCCTAGTCAATTGGAAGGGCTCGAAACTAATTTAAAGTTTCGAGTGTTTACGTTTACACACAAAAAATTCTCAGCAAATTCTTTGCTGCTTTAATTTTTACAAGAGTTCCTCTCATTTGTTGTCTCTGCGGCGACAATTGTCATAGTTGCCGTTTTGTTTCATCAAAAATTTAAAGCCCAGGCCACACGCCATTTTGCTTATTGCCACTCGGCCAAAAGGCAGGCAGGCTGGCAGGCAGGCAGGCCCCATAGGCTTTGCGTTTAGCTTTTAAATAAATAATTTGGCAGGCAGTCCCCAAGCCCCCAGCCAACCCAGAGCCCATAGACCTAACAATTCGAGAGAGAGGAAAAAAAGGTAAACGAAAATTGTTTCTTGATCATTTTAATGCACCCAGAGGAGAGGCCTCCCACCACTTCTTCTTCTTTTTTTGGGGGGGGAGGCAGATTACGTGATGTGGGCCAAAAATAAAACAACACTTTCATTAATATTAAAACAAAAGACAATGCCTAACCCCTCTTGTCATTTAAATAAAACCAATATTTGATAATAATTGTGGCCGAACATGCAACAGAGAAAGTGGAAGGTAGAAGAAGAAGAAGAAGATGCCATGAGAACTCGATTCCGATAACTTAATTCCTTTGATTATCGTTAATTGAAAGTGTAATTAAGGCACGCATCACCGGACAATCTTGGGCCTTGGCCAGCCAAGTGTGTCCTGATTCTTTGACTCCCTTCTACTTCGTCTTCTCGTTAGCCCTTTTAAGGAAGCGACTGTTTTGGGCTTTGGCAGGCACGCTTGCCGAAAGTAACTCGATACACTTTCAATTGATGACAGCCGCCTCGAGTGTGCGGCAAGTGCGAAATTATTTCAGAAACTCTCCAGTCCATTTCAGACCCACCGACAGACCTATCAAATTTCCAGTCTCCGGACTCTGTCATAAAAGGAAAGCATTTTTTTATTTTTTTTTTTTTTTAGTTTTTTTCTTATTTTATTTTTGTAATTGTTGCAGCTGTTGTGAATGCATTGGCTTTTGTCTAAAACTAAATCAACTTGGCTTTTGTTTGATTCTGTTTATGGCGAGCAGCGAGTAGCTAATTAAATCATTTCATTTGCTCACTTTAATGAGCCACAAATTAGGCTGCGGTTTTAGGTCTTTCCGGACTTTGTTTTTATTTTAGAGCAAACAATTTTTGTTTTTTTTCCTCTTTTTTTTATAGCTCATAAAATTGCTATGGAAATTTGTTTTGTTCGGTGGCATAAAAAAAAAAAAATGTCACTTGCCTTTGGAAGGCAATCGAGCTGGGCTTATCGGGCGGTGGCTGGGGCTGGGGCTGTTTTAGTGTCGTTTATTGTGGAAATTGTTTATGTGACCATCAGAGACACCTTTTGTGTCAGCATTTCTCATAGACTCTATCGATTGTCAAGTCCGAGTTGAGCGGCAAATTTTAAAATGCAGACAGCGTGGCTAATTATTAATAGATTGGCCAAGCCAACCAAGACGGCCAAGACTGTGTGTGCTGAAACTGAAAGTAGCCCTCGGCCCAAGCCAAAAGTCATTGCCTTTTGGGCTCAAATCAAAAGAAAACTATTTCATAAAAAAAAATTCTTAAACAACTCATAAAAAAGACCCATAAAATTCGTAAAACTTTTTAAAATAAAATTTCCAAAAAAATAAATATAATTCTCCGAGGCGCTATTAATATGCGATTTAACAAATATTTAGCAAAAACATCTGAATTGCGCCCTGCATGACAAATGAGCAGGCCGAAACACACAAAAATCTCTATAAACATTTTCACAAAATTTGAATACACTCTCGAAATTGTTGATATTCAAAAAGTTAAGAATTTTTACGAGCTTGGGAAAATAATAATTTTATGGCTAAAAGCGAAAAAAAAATATTGTGCACGTGAATGAAATTAATGTGGAAAAAATTTGTCGTTTCTTCTTTGTTATTAACAGAATTTAAATTGCTGTTACCGATCGATTGATTTCGTGCGGGCGGGCCAAAAATAAATTTATATATATATATATATATTTATACGATATATCTGACTGGGTAGATCGGCCGGGGGCTCTGGTAAAAAAAAAAAAAAAAAAAAAAAATATGGACAACAGTTGACTGGCTTCAGGCGATCTTTTGGACATTGACATTTTTGGTTTTCTGCAAGTCCATTTACCGCTTAATATGCCGGCCTTGTCGTCAGCTCTTGACTTGGCCAAGATGACGAGGCTGTTGCTGTTGCTTTTGCTTTTGCACCGCTCGCCAGTCTGGTCTAGTCTTCTAACTATGAAGCAGAACCAGAGTCCGGGCCAGTTGCTGCATATTAATTTGATAACTTGTATATTTCTGCACACGATTCTTTGGCCCTGACCAGAGGCCTGGTCTGGCCTAGGCTGGCCCAACCTGGTCTGGCCTTTGTCTTTGCCTCTGTCTAGGCCTAGGACACAATCGGCCATGCCCGCCCAATTCCAATCCATTTGGCATTTGTTTTGCCATAATATGGCCGAGCCATGGCACTTTTGACAACTTGACAGTCGTGCAGACAGCCAGACGCAAACCCAGACACAGACGACGAGACGTCTCTCTTTCACCTCCTCACTTCCCACCATACCAGTGACTATGATTTTATATTGGTTTGGTAATATATGTCCACTTTTATGTGGCTCATTTTATGGCCGGTGTGTCAATTTGAAGCGACATTTATAAGCAATTTGTAACTAATTCCAGCAAACACCTAATGCAATCTAACAAGCTAGATATATCTATTGTCTTAACCTTACCCAAATACTTTGAAATGAAATTTACTTTATATTTATTTCTTTTTTTTCTGTTATATTTGCAGCGGCCGCCCAGCTCATCATTGTCGTATGGAGGCGCCATGAACGATGATGCGCGTTCGCCGGGCGCTGGTAGTACACCTGGTCCTTTATCACAGCAGCCACCTGTCCTAGATACATCAGACCCTGGTAAGTCAACTTCAAATTTAATAAAGTCTAATTTGTGACAACTCTAAAAAGTGTGTAGGACTTGGAGAACTGAGGAATCCGTAGGAAATCAAAGTTCTCTTTATTTCACTTTTAGTTTTTGTAGAAACTGTTTTCTTTAGTCGAAGAATTCAGTAAATTTAAAAGATATGTTTAAGATTCTTTGAGAAATATGATATAAGCCCTCCTAACTAAGCAGATCTGGAGCATTGGATACAAAGAAAATACCTCCTTCTGGAGTATTTGATACAAAGAAAATATGTCTAGGAATCTCTATCTTCATCCGCTCTCATAAAAGTTATTCCACCATAACAGCCTTTTGGAGCTTTTTCTATATATCAAATCTATTTTCATATAAGATCAATTAATCAGAAATCACATACCCGAAATTTCCTGGTAATTGCTTAAGTGATTCAAAAGTTATGAAAATTTAGGTCTGTGAGGGTTAAGGGTCTCTCTCAGAGTCGGATAAAGCGATAGCTCTTTCAATCTCTTTGAATTTAGTCAAGTTGTGCCGTTTTTTGATTTTGATTATGTTGTTTAGTTTGGATTTCTTTTTGCTTCTTTCGTTTCCCCTCTCAACATTGGACTCTCAAGTGGAGAGAACTTGGAGAAGCCCACAGCCCTAGACTGACTGTCTGTCTGAGCCGCACTTCAAAAGACATTGAACACAAGCAGTTCTCTTCGGTGTATGTAAAGATGGATTTCGAGTGCTCTGACATAGAGTGTCGTCTTCTTCTGCTTCCTCTTCTTCTTCTTGTTCGGCTTTTGCTACGACTTTAGGTTGGGCGCTTCTTTTTGAAGATTTTTATGGCTGGCCGTCTCTAGCTCTCTTTGTCTTACGCTGGAGTTATTATTTATGGTGATAGGCAAAATATTTTTATGTGTTTTGTGAGAAGACAAAAGGCTGCGCGCCAAATGGCAACACTCCGAACCGACCCGCCAGAGACACTCTGGCGCACTTTCCAGCTCGAGTGGAGGTGGTGATAATGCAGTTTACCCGATTCCAAAACAAAAACAAAAAAAAAAAAAACAACTATGGACCTAGACCAGAAAAAAAAACACCTCGGCCAATTCGGAGGGTAGAGACCGTCAATGCTGACGTCAAAACTTTAAAGCAAATTGCCGACACGGCCAAAACGGCCAACGCGGCCAACAGCTTCAGCTTCAGCTGTTTAAGCCTTAAGCTTTCAGCCATTTTCAAGACGCTTTGACGCTTTATGTTTGCTCGGGCACGACGCGCCATTTTGATTGATTTATACACACTCTGCTCGTCGTCTTACTTTGTAGACGAAAATTTAATTTTCACTTCTCGAAGTGCCCAGAGAGGGGAAAGGGGGAGTGGAGTGCATTTTGCGTGTGCATGAATGAAAATTATCTACACTCGAATAATTTTGTAGCGCGCAAATTTTCATGTTAATTTTCAAACCGCAGCGATAAGAAAATGGCAAGCACCACCTCCACTCCCCTCCGCCTCCCCACCCCACCACACTCCACCCCTGCCACTTAGACTGTAGAGTCGAGTTGCTTTGGGCGTAGCAAATAGATATTTTCAACATTTTAAGTAGACAGACCGCAGAGCACTTTTCGACTGGTTGGTAAGGTAAGGGCAAGGCAAGGGAATTTGGGTGGGGGGAGTACTTTGGTTTGCCAAAAAAGATATTTTTCCAAGCTGCACAAAATTCCATTGCACAGACGCCGCCGAGTCAGTCAGGCAGACCTTTCATTCATTGTCTGAGAGTTTGGTAGGATGGCGGGGAGGACTGGGGGGAGGGCAGAAGGGGAGGGTAGCTGAAATGTGCCGTAATTTTATGCACGAATTCGTAAAATGTTATTCAAATGGAAAATGTGATTTTTATCAATTTTGACAGGAATTTCTTTTCTGCACAAAGAAAAGAAGACCACAAAAATAGTCAAGGAAACAGGAAATTCTCAAACCCAACCGACCTCTCAGAGCTCTCTGAACTTTAGATAAAATTTAAGAGTACATAATTTTTTTTTCTCTCTCTTTTTTCTTATTTTGTGAAAAACGAAATTTTCTCACTTATTGAAATATTTTCTAGTTTTCCCCCAACTTTTTCACATACAACATAATTACAGAGTGGGTCCGTATATACAGATATATATATGTGTATTTTTTTGGGCGTGTAACCGACAACTTTTGCCTAGATAGATTTCCATATAAATAAACTAAGCAATTTGTTAGCGGTAAACCCGCCGTCAGACACGAGTGTCTTCGACTCGGAGCCCGGAGTCTATAATTATGGGGCACCCTCATCAACTTTTTGTTATTCCCTTTGTTGTTGTTGTTGCATTCAATTAAAAAAAATGAGGGGTTTCAGCCAAAAACAATAAAATATAAAAAAAGAGAGCAACAAGTTTTTGATGGCTTTGTCATAAATTCTTAAAATGTTGCCCATTCGCTGAGTCGCTTTTGTCGCTCTTCTCTCGGCGTTTGTGTTTATTTTGGTTTTTGATTTGGCACTCGTCAAGTGTGTCTTAAATGCAAATCAAACCGAGATCAAATCGAAGGCTCAACGCTTTTAAATCAAAACCAAAATAAACAAAAACAGCAGGCAACCAACCTCCCCTCTAACCCTTCCCCTGCCCGCCTACCCTCTTCAATTGACGACGGCGACGGCGACTAATCAAAATGCGCTGGCCCGAAAAACGCTTGCCAAGTTAACAATTCCCTGGGACCAGAGACCAAGGACCACCCAATTCTCGACTTGCCGGCGCTGACATTGATTGAAAATGCTGCGTGACGTAAATTAACTTTCCCGGCTGAAGGGGAAGAAGGGTGAAAAAAAACAAAAAAAAATTCAAAATACCCTGTTATCCTTTCCGCTTGCGCAGCTCACACGGAGTTTGTCAAGCCGCAAGACCCACACAATTGCCAATTGTTACAATTTTAAAGTTTGACAAAACTGAAATGGTCTCTCGGCCGGAAGGGTGTGTGTGTGTGTGTGAGTGTGTCAACCCCTCTGTCAGTTCAGTGCTTGTGGCAGCTTGCTTGTGTCACTGCGGCCTTAAATCCTCCAAATTCTTTCAGTCTGAGTTGTCTATATGTTTCTGACATGACCTTATGGCCGCTGTCGTTCCATTTTTTTTTTTTTTTTTTTTTTTGCCGAGTGCACTTTTGGCTCGACTAAGGCGATTATCTGGGTTGCCGTTTGCTTATTTACATTGACGAAATGCGCTGCAGATCCACAGCTAAAACAACAACAATAATAACAAACAATCTGAGGCTACAACAATAACAGGATGTACTACAACAACAATAACACTAAAGACCCGACATTTCACTTTGGCCAAACGCCGTTGGCCGTTGTGTTTTCAGATCTGTTTGTTATCTTACCACGCACAATTAGACAATTTCTCAGGGCCCTGTGGGTTGGCTAAGCTAGAGAAGGAGGAGAAGGAGAAGGCAGGAGAACCATTGTGCCAACTTTTGGCCTGAGAGTTGAGTTGTTTCTCAATTCACAATTCCATGTGAAAGCATTTTATTTTTGGTTCGCTTTGAATTTTTGTTGATGTTTTCATTTCCAATTGCTTTGTTTCACCTCAAAAGTTCTCAGGCTATTTAAAAAAAGGCCAGGGAAAGAGAAAAGTAGCTATCGTATTTGAATTACTTATATCTTTTATAACATAAAATAAACTGATCTGTATAATCAAATGTATCAATCGTATTGACAATACAAATTCAAGTCGAGAAGTAATCGAAAAAGGATTCAGATTTTCCTAGAGTAGATTTATTTTCCTATACTAGATTTATCTTATCGAGATTGGAATCGTCACAAGATTAGGGTACTTTCTTATTGTAAGATCTAAAATGAAACAATGGAATTAGTCTTGGTTAGGTTAGATTGACCAAGTCATCACTAGGCGGGCCCTGATGTTCATTATGTTCATTATGGGGCTTCGAACTCTCCTTTAGTTGACCAGAAATCAGAGTAAAGACATTTAAGTCGAACTATAGTCCTATCAATATGGGGTAGAACTGGATCCAAGCCGTCTAAAGAACAAACTCTGTCATAATGTCAAGATTGTCAAGGAATGAGATGTCAAGATATCAGTCTTCCTCTGAAGTGCCAGGCAAGCGGATAGAAGATTTCTATAAGAATTTCAAAATATTTCAGGTATTTTCTGAATTCATATTGATTTGATTCGAGCAATCTTAGATGAGTAGTTATTCCTCAGACTCCAATTTCATGGGATCATTTTAAAACTTCTTGGAACCCTTTCCGTTTGACTCAGAAAAAATTTTCTCCAAATTTTTTATATAATTCTTATTTTCTCCCAGTGTATCTTTTGTTTAACTCATTAATTCATCTAAAGTGCCTTTGGCACGTCACCTTCGGAGAGTGATTGTATAATTCCCCGAGCCCCTTAGCATTTCCCACAACTTTTCATTTCACTCTCACAATCAACTCTTTTGTCAAGTTGCCCGACACAATTTCCGCCACCGAAAAATGCAACAACTGCCACACACACCATCAACATCACAAATAAAAAAAATTAAAATTTTACGCATTAAAAAACTTTTGAATAGAATCAAGCCAAGACAACAACAACAACAGCGACAGAAATTACCCATATCTATCGCAGTAACACCAGCTGCTCCTGCTCTTTTGCCTGGGCTGGCAATCACCGAATGTGTTTTATGTGCTTCGACGAAAAGCAGAATACGCAGAAGAAGAAGAAGAAAAAACTCTGACTCGAATTCGCATTCATAACCAAACCCATAAACCCCGGCCCGGCCCATAAGCGCTGAGCTTATGTAACATTACGTCAAATTCAACAAAGGCAATACATCTTCATCCCTTAAATAATAATAAAAAAAATAGTAGAATAAGAAGAGCAGGAGGAGGAGGAGAGACAGTTCAGGATTCGACGAGTACACTATACAATTTTTATTTTACAATGAAAATTTACGAACTGACTGTTGCTTTTTTTTTCGGTTGGCTCTTCTTCTCTCTGTTGTTGTTGTTGTTGTGGTCTTTGTTCGCCGGGCACATTATCATATTTCTAGCCGACACGCCAATGAATAGAATGCGCATCGAATTTCTGCCTGGGCCGAGTTGGGCCTGGCTTGGATTGGGTTGGATTGGGCAGGGGAGTTTTTTTTTTTTTTTTTTTTTTTGGAATTGAGGTGGGTCTATGGCGGCAGCGCATCAAGCTCAACGAGCACATCATCAACAAAATCATCAACACCAGCGGCATCTGCTGGCTGGCACCAGCGAGCCAGAGGGTAGACCGTGAGGCTGTCAGGGATCTGCCGGCCAAATCGGCAAGTCAGTCACTCCGCAGTTGACAAACAAGCCACACCAGCACTCTTCAGCCTGAAGTTGACAATGTTTCTATTCTTCTTGTTGTTGTTGTTATTGTTGTTGCTGGTGCAAAATGAGGGTTGCCTTTTTGCTGCTGCAGACAAAATGCAAACTTCCTTTTTCCTTTCTCATTTTCTTTTTTTTTGTTGGATTTTTTCAGCCATGAAATTTGCTGGGATGTTCCGAATTTTTTGGAATTATTTAAGCCAAGTGAATCAGTTTTAAGAAATCTATAAAAAAAATACTATACAAAATCTATTTTTTATTTATTTAAAATTTCATCAACTGATTTGCTCAAGTTCCTCATAAAAAATAAAGCAAACGACCACGAAGAAGAAGAAGAAGCAGAAGAAGGCTATTCATTTTGTCCGAAAAGCCTCATAAAAAATCATGTCTTTTTGACTTTTATTATTCATTATTTTCGCATTTATTTTTGTACAATATTTTTTTTGTTTAAATAATTTTATTTTCATTTTTTTATAGCTTTTTTTTTTTGCCTTTTCTATAGACTGGGCCGGGCTCTCATTTGCTTGGTCTATCAACGCTTCATCATTTGTGGCTTTTGCTGTTGTTTTTGTTGTTGTTTATTAATAAAGCAATCAAAAAACTTAATTCTTTAGAGTGTTTGTATGTGTGTGTGTGTGTTGGTGGTGGTGATGGTGGTGGCAATGTGTGTGTGATGACAGTGGCTTATCAAGGAACAAAGTCGTTCGTCAGTTGTTGGGGCCGTTTAAAATTGCATTTCTCAGCCACACAAATCACAAATCACTGCGAGGCATGCAATCCTCTCACACAAATCATTTCATTTTTGCCCCAACATGGCCCCCACCTACCCTCCGTCCCACTGAATGCACTGCCAAAGCAAGTGTCATTAGCGTCACACGTTGGACCCGCCATTGCCAGCCAGCCAGCCAGCTTCGAAATCCCTCCCGCTCCGCCTCGCTGTGGCACTTCTGCTGGGTCGGTTCGTACGCTTTAAGTGTTTATTAGTATGGAAGCATTTATCAGCAATTATAATTATATGTGTGTATTAAATGGTAGCGAACTCTAACGACCCCACAGATCAGACCAGAGCAGTGCCGATGCTGCCGCCTTGGCTGCCTTCGATTTATGGCAGATTTTTTTTTTTATTATTCGATTTTTCTTTTTCGTTGAAAGACATAAGCAATTTAATGGCCATCAGTCGGACCAGGGCCACGCATTAAATACTTTTTAAATGCAACAAATAACCGAATTGACAAGAAAGTCGAAATGAAATAAAAAGAAAGAAACTATTTCATGTCACCAGAAAAATTGACCAAGAAAAAAGGTGGTCAAGGCAAACAGGTAACACCTAAGACATTAGTCCCAAAGGGCGGGCTAACCAAACACACTTCAATGACAAATTATGCGCTTCTACTTTCACACACACACACACAAACAGACACACGCACACCCAGCAATTTATCGACCCTTGATGGTTAGGAGTTTGTTTTTTTGTTTTTTTTTTTTTTAGGTTTGTTGTGGGCGTTTTTGGTATATTTTTTGACATTTTGCTCCACTCGAGACAGACAAACGAGGCAAATTATCTTACGTCAACAGGAAGAAAGGCCCGCTTGCTTGGCTGGAGGAGTGGTGGGGGTGCTGCGAGTGCCAGGGCGGGCTTAATGATAAACGACATTAGTGCTAGGGCTGGCTTGACTAGTGGGCGGGGGGAGAGGGCGTTCTTGGGTCTCCATAATGAGCAGGTAAATGCAAATGCCAAAGGAAATAAAATTGTCTAGGCTGGTGTGGAACGAAGGGGGAAAGGTGGTGGGGGGTGAGTGGAAAAAACCAACTCTTGTTGGCACATTGAACTTGCTGGCATTTTTGTCATTTCAACCAAAAGCAAAAAGAAAGAAACTCATCTCGGCTAAATTTAAACTTTCTTTATTTTGTACATTATTTTTTCTCTTAGCTTTTTGCTTTTTTTTTATTTCAATGGAAAATTATGGCAGAGAAAAATAAAGAAGAAAGAAAGAAAAGAAAAACGCATCTTTATAGCGCCAAATGGCGCCTTCCACCGAAAATGAAAAATAAAAAATTGCCTTATACATTTTGGTTCGACTGTGGCTGAGAGAGAGAGAGAAGAGCTTCGGGCCAGGCCAAAGGCAAGTCAAGACCATTGCCATTTCATTAGCAGCAAAACGACAAACGATGTAGTCCCAACATATGGAGTTTTCCACATCTGCCGACAGAGGGCGGGGCAACGGCATTTTTCCACTTGGTGCTCTTCATTTAAATGCGCACATAATTTCTAATTTGTGCGTCTAATTTATGTCTGTGTGTGTGTGTGTGTGTTCGAGGCAAAAACTTAACACAACAAACTTGCCAATTTAACGGGCTCCTTCAGCCATCCAAAAAAGAAAAACTTTTTCGTACACCAAAATGAGAAAAGGCAAATGGAAAAGAGTCGAGCCGAGTCAAGTCGAGTGGAGTCGGTCGGGTGGGTGTGAGGTGAACAGAATTCCACTTACATATAAGAAATAAATAAAGTCATTTCTTCTAATATAAAAAGCCTTGGCCAAGAAATGAGAAAATTACTTTTTTATAAGTGCAAAATGGGGGAAAAGCAACCACCACCAAAAAAAAAAAAAAATTACATTCACCCCCAAACACCTTGAGCCAAAATAAGTAGAAAAAAAAATGTATATAAAGGCAAAAGGAAAAGTTGTTCTAACCTATATAAAATGGCAAAGTAGATGGGCAAACATGCCTAATTTGGAATTGCCTACAAAATGTGCATTAAAATAACTAGAATCTACTACAGACAAAAAGAGTCTTCTTTTTTTGGACTGACTCGGGCCAAAACGCCCTCGATTCGCAAATAAAAAGGCCCCCAAAAGGTGTGTAATAAAAATAAATGTCTGTCGTTTGTTTATATCAGTGAAAGACAGTTTCTTCTTCTTCATCATCTTGTTTCGAGAAAATAGAATTTTCAAAAAAGAAAGAAGGAGAAAACAAAAAAAAATCAGGTAAAATCATAGAGAAAAAGTGGCACATTCCTTTGGCGTTTTACAACGCAACAACAAAGAAATCAAACTAAGAAAACAAAAAAATCAACATAAACATGAATTTTATGACACCAAAAAAACAAAAAAAAAAAAAGCGCTGGCAAAAGGAAATCAATTTTATGTGCCAGCAAAAATAACAAAAAAACACAAATAATTTCCATCAAAAGCCAAAGCAAAATGCAAGGCAAATAGAGACCACAAGGGTAGCAGCTACGAATGGACATACCGAAGACTAAAGACTCTTTTTTTTAAGAATAAATCCTTGTCCAATCAAAATTAAATAATTAGATTAAATACGAAGGAGTTGGATCCATGAAAGGCAAAGTGATTCCTTGAGCCGTCTTAGGTTACTGTGAATATCGTAGCTCTCACTTGTCCAAACCCAGTGGGATTTGGCACACTTGTCTCTCATAATAGAAGCTTTCTCACTACCAAATTTGAAACAGTTAGTCTTATAAATCTCTGAGTTATACCTAAAACCGATTTGATTATGAGAGCCATTTGATAGATTTTATTCAATGTTTTTTTTCTAATTTAAAGTATAAACATATAGTCATTCCTAGAACTCAGTTTGATTGAGCTATGTCTTAGTTATCCCTAGAACCTATTGAGTTATGATATATTGGATCAAATCGTAAAGGTTTCGCCAAACCAAAATACTGTTTCTTGTTCGAAAAGAGTGTGTAAAACGACCCACCACAAGATCTGAAAAATATGTGAGAACTATTAAAAAGTCGTAAAAATTGTGAACCAAGCGTAAAGTGTTTGGCTTTGTCGTAAACTTCAAATCACCAGAGATATATATACACACACACACACACAAACACACACGGGCACAGGGACACAGACAATCTCAAAGAGTTTTAACGGAAATTGTGTGAAGCGAAATAAAGACTGAGTAGTGTGATTCCGGGAATTATTTGAGGTAAACTAATAATACCATTACAATGTCCATTACAAGTGTAATAATAATTGTCCTTGATAGAGTCTCTCTCTCTATCTAGTCTGTTTTGTGGAGTCCTTTGGCTTAATGTAAACGCATTTAAACACAATTACTTTTCACTGGCTTTTCTTGCCCAATTCGGAGACACGTTCCAAAAACACAAACCAAACAAAACAAAACAGAAAAACCCTACCGATGATGATGATGATGATGATTGCCGCTTTGAGTGTCATAAAGATCTTTTATCAAAACGTTAATGGATTGAGTCATATAAACATGGCAGCAACATGGAACTCCAAACATAATCATATATGAATATCTTGCATTTCTTTATTGTACTTTTTTGTATTTTTTTTTTTTGTATTTCTTTCATTCATACAAATGCATTTGGTGGGCTCTTTTAATGTCATTTGATGTCAAGTTAATGAAATGGTAAAATGGGCTAGTTTCACTCGACCAGTGCGTGTGTTTGTAATTGTTGAAAATGTTATTAATTATGAGGCACCCTAATTCTGTTGTCTGAGGGCCTGAGGCTCGAAGTTGGAAAAGGTAAATTACCTTTTTCTAGGCATAAATGTGCTGAAAGTCCATATTAATTGCATTTTAATGAAAGTTGCTCAAGAAAGGGTTCCTCCTCTCAGATACCCTTTCCCTTGGCCATTGAATTCCAGCTAATTCCTGGGCCAATCCCATCAATTATTTAAAATTTTGCAAAACCCAGCAAAATATATATTTCTCTTCCTATTTATTTATATATATATATATATTTTTTTTATAATTTTTGACTCCTCCCCTGTTGATTGAGAGGGGTGGTGTAGGTGTGGGTGTGGCAACCACAAATGAAATTAAATATGGCTAGTATGGCTTTTATTCTTCTTCTTTTTTTTCCTGTTTTATTCACTGCGGTTGGCGTGAATATTTATCTTTTTTTTGTTCGTATTTTTTTTTTTTTTTATCAGACTACTGAAAAAAAACACAACACAATAAATAAATAAATAAAAAATGCCATACATATGTAAAAATGTATATTCATGCATGCATGTGTGTGTGTGTGTGTTGTGTGTGTTGGAATTTGTAGCTGATAAAAAATTCATTAATTCATATGCAAAATGCAATTAAGCGCAGTGCCTGCCAAACCAACAACAAAACGTATAAATAAATGCAATAAAAAATAAATAATAATAAAAAAAAAAACAAAAAGGAAAACAGCAAACGCAGCAGTTAAATTAACAAATTGCATGCATATTTTAATAAAATAAATATTTTAATAAGATTAAACTATAATGCAGCCAAATGTCAAAGCGGCATTCCCAATTGGATAACAGTCACAAAAACACACACACACACACACGCACACTTTTGCAAAAGGCCCATAAAAAAATGTATTTTTGAAATGACCAAAAACAAAAAAAAGAGAAATGCTTTTTAAAACCAAAAAAAAAAAGGAGAAAAAAATGTTTAATTTATGCGGTTTTCAATTACCTTTTTGATATGAATTAATGGCTGAAAAAAACATTGTGAAAACCACAATTCATTTTTTTTTGTAAATAAATTTTTTTCCTATCACAATATAATTTAATTAAACATTTTCCGAAAGGCTTAAAAAAAAGAAAAGTTTTTTTTTTTGATTAAATTCACAATAATTATTTCGGTATGCCGAACCAACTCACCCCCTGCTCTCTTTGTCCGTGTCTATTGTTTTGTTGTTTTTTTGAACTATTTGGCAAGTTGGAGAATTCTTGGCGCAACAACAACAATAACAACAACAACAACATTCCTAGCTGGTACGTGTTCCGTTGTTGTCGGCTGCAAATTTCAGGCCTGTGTAAACTATTTGTCGACAATTTTGTCTGCTACAAAAGTCCGCGTGCCAGCCAAGCAGCCAACCAGCCAGCTAGCCAACCGATCAGACCAAAGCCAACTCAGAGCCAGTCATTTGGGCCACAAACATGACCAGAGACTGAGCAATCCCCCAAGCGTTAAGCTGCACGAACGAAAGCTCTTTTCTCTCTCTTTCTCTGTCTTGCAGCTTCTGTAATTTTGCTGGCTCCAGTCGGTCGCTCTAATGACTTTGTGCCTCTCAAACACACAACATACCAATCAACTCGAGGCCAACATCCTTGGCCATATTCTGGTTTGCAGCAGCCTCGGCCTGCTCTCTCTCTTCTTTCTCTTTCTCTATAAAGTCTGCAAAATATGCAAATTACAACGATTTAAATCAATTCTACAAGCTGTCCAGACTCTCTTTCTCTCTGTCGCCCCCCTCCTCCTATAGTCTCACTCCTCGGTCTTTATCAGAAGTTTACGCATGTAAGTAAGTTTACGTGTACTCCGGCAAAGTGCATTGATAAGCCAAACGAGTCGGCGGCTATAATTTTAGTTTGTTTGCTTCTTTCTTTTTTTTCAGTTTCTTGCCAAAATCTTCGTTTCTTAGCCGAAATCGGTCTGTCTGGTCAGGCCATGTTAAAGCTCGGCCCAACATTCTTAAATTGTCGGCTGATTAGTCGATCAACTTGGCTCTTTTGAATATGCAAGAAAAAAAAAATAAAGCGTAACTCGTTATTTGCCAGGCCGAAATGCATTAAGTCAGGGACCGAGTCCATTATGGCTCATTATCGCCCAGGGCGTCTTTACATTGAGTTGATGAGTTTGTTCTTTCAGATTCCCTGAATCTCCGCGACGCTTGTTCTAATAGCAAAGCGAGCGACGCAAAACTTGCTTAATTTAGCCGGGAAATCTTTAGATGAACCCAAGCTGATTCTTTATGCAGCTTGTAGGTTTCATACTCTTTTCAAAGAGACCCTTGAATCAGAGATAAGTTTCTCCCAGATATCAGCAGAAAGGCCGTCGGTAAGGATTGACAAGGAACTCTTAAATAAATCTCAATCAAATTTGATATGTGGAAGCTAAAGAGACAGCTATATATGTCTACCAAGTTTGGTACAGATCGGATAAGTTTATCAGTTCACAATTCTAAAATTGAAATTGAGGAAGAACTATAGAAAGTTATCAAGTTGGGTTCGAAACTTAAAATCGAGTATATCCTGAGTATTGATCAAATTATTTGGTAGCGTTATAATTATATAGTTATTGGTTTTCAGATTTGTTGAGATCGAACAATATATTATGCTGAGTACATGGATATATGGATATATCTCGAGAATGATCCAATTTGATTTGATATATAGGAGAATCATGGGGAGCTAATCTTATATATCAAGTTTGACTGGAACCGATCTACTTTCTTAGTCAAACTTGTGGGCGAAAGAGAGTCAAGTTCAAGTTGAATCGACAAACTATATGATAAAATATAAAGCTAGGACTGTCTTGTGTGTTTCATAAAGAGTATCGGATCTTGGGGAACCACCGTGAACCCTACGCACAGTTTTAGATTTCTTTTTCGTTTCTGTTTTTTGTTGTTCATTAAATTGGTGCCGCCTACTCGCCGGTCAGCCGAGAGAGAGGGAGAGAGGCACCCGAGTGAGAGAAAAAGAGTGAATTGAGTTTCATTAATTGTTGACAATGATTACCTTTTGGTTTGGTAAAAGAAAAAAAAAGAAGAAGTAGAAGAAGAAAAAAGAAATACAAGATGAAATGAAAACAAAAAGAACGAAGGCAATTTCAATTTTCAACGACAGGTGATAAATAAATCGCAACGCAACGAATTGAAATGAATCGGCCGGGGCCCTGAAAGCTAAAGTTGTTGCAAGAGGCAAGGTAGGGCAACGCCGGCGCAACATCAGCAGCAGCAACAGCAGTGGCAGCAGCAATGGGAATCGATTCGTTGCGTTCCGAATGAAATTGCGCCATATTTGGGCGTTATTTGTAAAGGAAAAGATCTGCTGTTACCCCTACCACCCTGGTGGCCCCCTTCCAACTCAAGCATATAGCCAAGGCGTTGGCCAAACGAGGCTCTGGAAGCATTTAATTGCCACCACGGCTTTTTGACGTCTACGCATCATCAGCCCAGCCAAGTCAAGCCAGGCCAGGCTGGGCCAGGCCAGGTTGGGCCTGGTTCGAATCCGAGTTCACATTGAGTCAGCCCAGTTTATTTCAGCTTGGCTTGGTGGAAAAAGATTTTACGTTTTGTATTTCTTTTTGGGGCTGTCGTGGTGCATTTTAAAAAAGGTGTTTTACGTTTTGTCTGCTTCTTCTTCTTCTTCATCATCAACTTCTACTTGGACTTGAAGTTGGCTGCTGTTTGCGAGTGCGAATTGGCATTTTGTTTTGCGCATTTGGCATTTTCGGTTAGCGTTTTGCTCATTTAACCGTGTTTAGTGTCTGCGGCTGTTGCGCTTTTTGATTTTTCATCACTACCTTCTTCTTCTTCTGCTTCGTCTTCTTCTTGTTTTTATATATTTACAACAACAAAATGATTTAAGATGTTCGACTGTCAGTGTTGACAACATTGACAGTAAAATTATTTCTTCGCGCTGAAGAAGGTTAATTATCGGTGATTTATTTACAGGCAAAAACTTAAAACAAAAACAAAAAAAAAAAAATAATAAATAAAAGTCTTTAATTCTAGATTTGAGATAATTTAAAAGAGAAAAGATTCGATTGAAAATGATTTAAATTTTATGGCTACTTTCCCATTCCCATTGGCGGCAAAAATTTTTTGTTTTTTTTTTTGGCCAAATGCTTTTATGTCTGCCAAACAAAATGGCTTTTTATGCGACATAAAAAAAAAAAAAAATAAAAAAAATAGACAGATAAACACACTTATGAGCATAATAAAAATTAAATAAATTATTGAAATCAAATGACTGCAAAAATAATAAAAAAGAAGCCAACAACAAAACAAGGCAAAAATATAAAATATTTTGTTTTTTTTTTATATCTCGCATAATGATAAATAATTAAAAAAAAAGAGTGAAAAAAAAGAAACCAACACATTGTGCGTTAATTTGCATTTTATTATGAACAAAAATGCGCCAAACCGCAGGCAAAACGAACATTAACATTGTCATAGATTTTAAGAGGAAAATGTATTCTCTTTTGGCCATGTCAAAGTGAATTTAAAATAATTATTGAGCATTATGAGGCGACGTGTATTAAATTAAATGCCAAACAATAATAAAATTAATAATAACAAAAGAACAACAAATGAAACAAACAAGAAAAAAAATGAAATTAAAGCCTGTCCCCGGCTTTCTCGACTTTTGGTTTTGATTATTTATTTATTTATTTATTTATTTGGTTGTTTGTTTGTCGGAGTAGTTGAGGGATTTGCTTTCTATTTAATTTCTGGTTTTAGTCTAATGAATATAAATGCCTTGCATTTATTTTAATTATTTTAATGACTCTTTTTGAAATGTTATTTATCTCACTCATTCTCTCTCCCTTTTTCTTTTGCAGATGGTAAGTTCTTATCATCACTCAATCCTTCAGAACTAACATACGATGGTAAGTCACATTTCGCATAAAGCTTTCACCTTCTTATAACCATGAGTTTTTTTTTTTTGTTTGTTTGTTGTTGCTGTGATTTCTGGTGTGGATCATAAATAAATCAAGAACACCTTCAACTAATCCAAGTAGCCGATATCAGTTTACCAGCAGGCAGGCAGGCATGTCAGTCACGTCAGCTCTGGTAGGGCAACGCCCAGTTTGCGCGCCAGTTTCCTGTCTGGCCAAAATGAGAAATTTCTTTTTAATTTAGACTTAAACAGGACAGCTGATAAAAAATCATTATAAAGTTAAGTTTTAATTAAAAACTACAATCGATTATTAAAACAGAGGCTGCCACCACTCGAGCCACCAGAGCCACCAGAGCCGCCAGAGTCTGTCTGCGGCTCATAAATTGAGGGCCCTGCTGCCACGCCCGGCTATCGTTTCATTGATGAACTTGTGCCAATTTTGACGAATCCCCCCCATGCCAGGCTGTGCCCAGTGGCACTTTGTGATTCTGCCTCGGAGATTATATAAGCCCCATTTCGCTTTCGACAAAGTCGCATAAAAAACTGGCAAACGTTTGGCACGTGAATTTTTGCTTCAAATTTGATTTATGACTCGACCGACCGAGCTTGGTTCTTGTCTCGGCTAAACAGACTGAGACCAGAGACAGACTCACTCAATCCTTTAGTTCATAAAACCGAATTCATTTCGGGTTTGGAGGCAATTTTATGGGGCCACGCTGTGTTGACTTGAAAAACGGCGTGTAAAAGGCATTCAAATCGTTTAAATTAGCAAAAAGGTTGTAAAACCAACTGTTGCCTTAAAATCTCGTTGAGTCGTTGAGTGGGGTGGGAGGGGTGAGAGGGTAGATTGAAATGCATGAATGAATGAATATCTTCCGGTAAAGTGCGGAGACTTTATTAATTTCATATGCCCTGACTCTGCTAACCCACTGAGGCCGAGACAAAAAAAATATATATACGATATGCCAAAAGTGTAATTTGTATTATTGCAACAATAACAACAACAGCAACAACAGCAAGAAGAAGAAGAAGAATGGCTATGGCAGTGGCAGTGGCCGTGGCGGACTTTCCCAACACTTTTGTGTGACTTATGGGCACAGACACACAAACACACACATACATCGAAGACAGACACCGACATTGGCCGCCAACGCCGCCCAGACAGAGTGAGGCAGTGAGAGTGTGCGAAAGAGACAGCGGCGAGAGCATTTAAGCACAACTTTAAATAATCGTCTGTCAGAACTGTCAAACAAGCCGGCGAATGCTAGAATTAATGGCACACCAACACACTCACACAGACAGTATCAGAAATGCTTTTATTGTTGCTGTTGTTGTTGTCTGCCTGCAATTTTGTGGCAGTGCGCAGGCGCAAGTGTATGTGGCCAACGTACATTGAACCTGACCTGGGGAATTTAACGAATGAACCCAAAGCCAGCAGAACTGGAGCAAAAAAAAAGAACTAGTCCGCACGTGTGTGTGTGTGTGTGTGTGTGTGGGTAACAAGTTGAATTATTGTTTTTGCGCGTATTTATTTATTACAAACACTCTCACACACTCAAAGGGCGAGAGTGCTCCAAAAAGGCGGTGCAAAAAAGGGGGCCACGCAGTCGCATTGGCTGAGCCGGGCCAATTCAAAAACAATGTCTGGCCAGGCCTGTGTCTGCCCTCGCCCGCGCCGGTCCCTTGCTGCCAACCCTTTGCAATTGTCCCTGACCAAATGGGCAGCAACATTGCCACCGTCAGGGCTGCGGTGCTTTATCACTTTTGCTGCCACTGACACAGCCACGATATCTCTTTCTTCCTCACTCTCTCTCTGTCTCTGTTTCTGTCGGTGTGTGTGTGTGTGTAAAGTTTACACAAAATTAATGCGCTGCTTCGCAGCAAGCGGCGGCTTGGCGGAGCGAACTTTCAACTGTTGCTCTGCTTTGGTCTGGTCTGGTTTGGTTTGGTCTGCTGTGCTGTGTGGCTTTTTGTGCCGGTTTTGGCCCAGTGCCGTTGCGCTGCCTCAAGATGAAAAATTATTGCTTTTAATTTATTGCATAAACAAAAGGAACAAAAATCCCAACAACAAAAAAAAATTACACTGCCATCGCTCCTGGCCACCCGCTCAATTCAGCCTTTCAAGGTCAGGGTTAAAATCATTTTCATACACACACACACACACACACACTGGGAGAGAAAATATTGCTTCTTCTTTTTCATTGTGGTTGTTGTTGTATTTCTTGTGGGGCTTTCCCCGACTTCGCAGCCGGCGTCGCTGCCAACTGACTGCCAACTGTCAAAAATGATTTAGTAGTTCAAAGCCGCGTTTTGTGTTGCCGACGCAGCGCATAATTTTGTGACAGCGACGCGGGCAGAGGCCGCACCCGCAGCGTTCAGTCGTTCGTTCGTTGTGAGTGTCAACCTGACGCGGCTGTCAAATGCAACAACAACAATAACAGCAACATGTCTACTTTGCAATGGCCGTCAAGTGCAGCCTAACCGACGATGGCAGCGGCAGCGGCTGTGGCAGCGCCAACGGCTTCGGCCATTTTGACAGTTTTTATGCCGCGGACAATTTGTTTTTGCCGCTTTAGCAAAGGTCAGAAACTGAAAGTAAAAGTGGCGCCACTTTGACAGATTATCAACAATCAGTCAGCTAGTCAACCGGTCAGTCAATCTGTCAATCCAACTCACTCCTCCATCTCCCTCTCACACATTTTTGGTTTAGTTTTTGTCGAAAATTTGTTCGAAAGGCTTTTCGGTTTTTCAGGCGGTCAATAAAAATCATCAACGACAACAAAACAAATGAAACAAATCAACATCATCAGCATTGGCCCATAAAACTAAACAGACACAAAATCAAAAAAAATTCTTTCCAATATTTTTTTATGATTTTCTTTTTTTTTAAGTATAAACAAGCAAAATTAACTAGTCATAAAAAAATCACCAAAGATTCGAGAAGACAAAAAGCGTCAAAGCAAATCCAAATTAAAAAAAAAATCATAAAAAAAAACGGCAACTGTTGATAGATCATTTCAAATAAAATAAAATGATACAAAAATTTATTGTAAATTAGCCTATGTGCATGTGTGTGTGTGTGTGTGTGTGTGTCTGTGCAAATAGCTGACAAATACTTGGAGCAATATTTCCTCTGCCTTGGTCGCTGGCAGTGGCAGTGGCAGTGGCAGCGCTTTGGCTTGCTGTTTTCAACTTTGATTTATGATGTTGATAAATGAGAATTTAATAAATTTGCTTATTTTGCGCTGCCATCAAGTTTTCAGTTTCAGTTTTTACCAAAGCAACATCAATTAAAAACTGTTTAGACACTCGGGCGCAGACAGTCTGGACAGTCGACCGGTCGACTCATTCAACTCAACTCAGTCAGTCAGTCCAGTTGATTTAATAGACAAATAGTGGCGCTTATATCAATAGATTAACAGTCTCAGTTTTTGGTTTCGAAGACTCTTTAATGTGTTATTTGATTAACTGTCTGCTCTTTCTTGATTCAAAATGAAATCTCTTTGTTTGGGCATTCCTAGGCAGACATTCCCCGGGGGCTTTTCTTTTTCTAACCTTCAAGCCAAGCAATTTATTTTTGGTAGTCTCAAGAATTAACTCTCTTTTTATTTTTAGAATTTCACTTAAAATTTCAGACAGCCTCGGGTGGCTATGTCTAACTTTCTTAATGAGTGAAATCGAAGTTATATATTTTTGGAATTTGAGTTCGAAGTTAGCTTCTTTATTTTCAGAATATCTTCTGAAAAAAGAGAGATAACTTAAGATCTCAATCTATACCTCAAGTCTAGAATAAAGAGTAGGAGAAATCGGCGATATCTAATGATCAGGGATGTAAAGAGAATTCGATAGGGCTTTGTGCTTCTATCAGTCTGTTTTTTCAGAGAAGGAAAAATCGGCGACCCTTAACTCATGATGATCAGTGAGTGGGATATAGTTTTGTACTTCTATCAGTCTGTCCTTGTTTTCTTTTAAATTTTTTTACCTTCAAGTGAAGACTATTTTTATAAGGAAATGTTTCCTATGATTCCAGCTTTCCCTTCTAGAAAACTACAGTCAAAATTTCGTCCTTCTTCCTTAAGCTTTGAGATTCTCTGACTCGCGCTTTGATGTCTAGAAAAGTACAGTCAAATTTCTTTCTTTAAGAAGGAAGCTTTGAGCTCCTCTGACTACAGCTTTTCTTTCTAGAAAAGTACAGTGAAATTTCTTCCTTCTTCCTTAAGTTTTGATTTCCTTCGAAAAAAAAGTACAGTCAAATGTCTTCCTTTTCCATTGAGTTCGAAATCTATAAAAGCTTGGACTTTTCTTTTCTACTTTCTCATTTGTTTTGAAATAAATCATATGTCTTATCTGGTCTGAAAAACAAGAATCTTCCCAACTTTCTTAAAATAGTTTTTTTTTTCTTTTTTGTTTTGTTTGTGCCGACAAATTTGCTGAGTGAATCAGGCGAAAGTTATGAACAAACTAAGACAGTTTCTCACAGCCTCTCATAATTCCTAGAGCTTAGGACTGCTTGAGAGGCTGAGTCTGAGTCTGAGACTGAGGCTGAGAGGCTGTGGCCTGACAACAAGCCCATAAATCCTCTTGAATTTACGAATATCCAGCAAAGAATTTCAGCCCCGAAGAAGTAGCAGTGTGAGGCTGGTTTGCTATATCCAGGCGGATCCTGCCGATTTTGGCTTTTAAATTATGCATGCAACAAATTGTATAAAAATTTCTGTAACTTTACGTAGTTACGTGCAGAAAATTTGGAAGCACTCTGCAGTCAATAGGAAAATTTGAGGCATACTTGTCAGTGTGACCAGCATAACTAAACCAGACAGCCTGGACGGCTGCTCTGCCCTGGCCTGGACTGGCTTGGGTTGGGTTGGGTTGGGCAGGACAGACAATCGAAAGGGCAGACAAGTGGATGAATAGACCGACACTGGAGGCTTAGCCGAAAAGGCCAACCCCCAAGTCTCTTTTTATCTGTGTGGGCGGGCGGTGGGCTTGCTCAGGGGAGAGGTGGGGGGTACACAACGTTTACAAAGTGATTACTCGTGTTTAAAAATTGATGACTTCTGTTGGACACGTTTTCAATTTGAAAACGGCCAAGAAAATGGCGCGTGGCCGTGGAGAAAACCTCCGAGTTACCAGTTAAATTCCCAGGTGAATTTTCTCCTGTGTTATTTTCATTTTTTTTGTGTTTTTTTTTTTTTTTTTGAGAAGCATTTCAATTGATGTGATGTGCATTTAACGAAATTGAAACTTGTTTACTCTCTAATGATGCCGGCGCATCGTAAATTGTGTGGAAAAATTGTCACACAATTCGGAGCAACTTCATCAGGTATTCGGTCATTAAAAGCACTCTCTTCCCCCGGTCTCCCCCCTCCACCCTATTCCATATAAATTTTATGGACCAAATGAATTTCTACTGTTTTGTCTTCTGTTGCGGTAATTAAACCTGAGAATCGTTAAAAACCCGCCGATGATTGACTCGCCGCTGCCACTGTCCTTGAAGATTTAAAGCCGTAAAAAAAAAACGTTTTAATGCTACACCAGAAAACAAGAAAGAAACAGAAAGCAAAAAAAAAAAAATCAACGAAAATATCGTCACTTAATCGATTTTGGATGAAACAAAGCAAACAGCTTTTATTACAAGTCATAAAACTAGCCAATCATTTAATAGAGGGCCCGAAGCTTTAAGGTCTTGGCAACCGGTCCAATAAGCTTAATCGGCCATTGACACACAAAAAACCAAAAAAAAAAAAAGAGAAAGAGCCAAAAGGCCAGCAAGAAATGGTTTTGAGAAATTTTTGAATATTAAAACGACTCGAGAAATTCTAGGAAGTCGCGGAAGTTGAGGAATTCCTTGAGAAGTCTGAAAAGCCTTCGAACGCCTTCAAAGAATGCCGTAGCCCTTTTTTTTTGCTCGACTTTAAATAGTTTATTTCTTGGTCAGACAGATTGATTAAACTTTTGCATTGATATGGCATTATTTTTATCAACTCTTGACCAATAGTTTTTCGGCGTTCTCTCTTTCCCATGGAAAAGTTACTGGGAAACGGATGTGGAAAAGTATCAACTCATTCTTGGTATTTCGGTCTGGGGGATATCCATTTGCCAAAATGGCAAAACTTGCATAAAAACTTTCGCACAACTCTTGGACTTTTTCATCAAAAAAGTAGAAGAAGAAGAAGAAGAAGAGGAAGAGAGAGAGAGAAAAAAAAATGCGAAATGTAACAAAAGTTTTATGCGGGTAGAAAATGGAGGGGAATGAAAGGCAGAGGAATCAGCCAACCAAACTGGCAGAATGAAGGCAACTAAGTTTGGACCAGCCAACCAGTAAGCACACCCACTCGAAAAGCAAATGCAACAAAAACAACAGGAAAAAGTAGTAGTAGAAGAAGAAGAAGCATGCGAAAAAGAAGAAGAAGCAGAAGAATGGGAACAAGCTGGCAAAGTTGCAATGCCGCAGAGCGTTTCGTTTCGTTTCGCTTGCCTCGCTTGGGCTCTGCCGCTTAGCTGTCAGTCAGACGAAAATATTTTCGCACACACACACACTAACACACATACACACACACACACATAGATATATAGTGTAGAGGCAACAATGGCGAACAAAAAGTTTTGTGCGCTTTCGGTGCGGCAAAACGGAAATGCATTCAAAATCTAATATGGCAGCCATGGTCATGAGCAAAGCAAAGCAGTCAAGCAACAACAACAATAGCAGCAACAACCATAAGGCACTTCTCGAGTCAGAAAGAGTGCGAGTGTGTGGCAGCAACAACAATGTTTGGAGGGGGGGACAAAAAAAAAAAAAGTTGGAGAGAGAAAAAAAAAACGAGTGCCAAAGAAGAAAATGCAATTTTCTGAAAAACCCATTAAATGTTTGCCATAAAAAAGCAAAGCAACGACGACAACAAAAACAACAACAGCAAAAACAACAACGACGAGTGCAAATAAAGCAAAAAGCCAAACCTAACTCCCCCTAGTTCCCCTACCCACCATTTGCCAAGCTGGGCGACCTTCTTAAGCCCCTCACCACCTAGTCCAATCGCACTCTCTGCCCCGGGAAGAAACCGAACCAAGATGGCTGGCAACCAAAAAGGAGCGAATGGAATAGTGATAGACTGACTGACTGCCACCTCCCGCTCACTGGCCCACTGGCTCACTGGCTCTTGCCACTGCCACTGCCACTGCCACTGCTGCTTAGCTCTTGGTATATAACCAAGTTTATATAAAGCCTTT
Source organism: Scaptodrosophila latifasciaeformis (assembly GCA_037075145.1). Classification (NCBI taxonomy): domain Eukaryota; kingdom Metazoa; phylum Arthropoda; class Insecta; order Diptera; family Drosophilidae; genus Scaptodrosophila; species Scaptodrosophila latifasciaeformis. The sequence goes on along the minus strand of JBAMCM010000100.1, from coordinate 20,772,582 downwards.
GCTCCTCTTGCTCCGACCAAAACAAAAAAAAAATATAAAGAGTAAATGGACAGCCACTGTTTGGACTTATAACTCCTTTCAGGCTCCACACAATGACTTGTGAAAATCTATGAGTGTGCCTGTGTGTTTGGGTGTGTGTGTGTGTGTGAAACTGTTGCCTCATGAAGCCATTAAAAGCACTTTAAAAGCAAAGAAAATTAAACACACACAAGCTCCGAGGCGAATGAGCCTTAAAGTTGGCCAAAATGCACAAGCTGAAACTATCGGTGTGTTGGTGTTGGTGTTGGTGTGTGTTAGTGTGTGTGTGTGTGTGTGCTGACAATCACACAAAGCACTGATAGAGCCATTTATGCCGTCAGCACATAATGATGATGGCGTCGTTGGCTTCATCGCTTGGTTGGCTGGTTGGTTGGTCTGCGGATTGAGCCAAGCCAAGCTGGGCTATGTGGGTGAGTGGCTGCCTCAAAGTGCATACAAAGCTGCGCACTTGGCAGCAAAAAAAAAAAGAAAAGAGAAAAACTGATGGATTTCCCTGGCACATAACAAACAAGGGCAGAGAGAAAAAAAAAGAAGAAGAAGAAGAAGAAGAGTAGGTGGAGAGGAAATCCAAGCAGACAGACGAAGGCGCCGCAAATGCAGAAAAGTTGAAGCCAACGAAGCAGCTGTTGGCATTTTCTATACCCAAAGACCCAGAGCAATCTCTTGGTCTGGGGTAAGCATGTCTATGTGAATGGCAGTGTGTTAGTATCTGTGTGTGTGAGTGTGGATAGGATATATGCCTGACGATGAAATTTAATGGGGTGCTTTGATGCGATTGGTTTTCATATAACGCAGGCGCTTAAAATCATCGAATCATTCAAAAGAAAAGTGAGCTGCGCCACACACACACACACACACGCTGTGAGATGCAGACAGACTCCACTCAAACACTCACACACACATACACACAGTGAGAGAGCCAAGCCAGCAGAACAAAAAAGCTTCAATGAAAAAGAAACTCTTGAGGCAAAATGGAAAAAATAAAAGAAACCAAGAAAAATTCTGAAACACACACAAGCAAAGTGGGTACAGGGTCCAGGGTTGCGGAGGGGGGTTGGGGAAGCTGTGGCAACTTCCGCGCTGGCGGATTTCTTTTTTGGACTCGCTCAGTTTATATACCAAAAATAAAAGACCTAAAACCCAGTTGAGTTGAGCCACGACGAGCTTAGAAAAAACAACAGCAACAACAACAACAACAAGAATACAGCTACATCGTCCTGACGAGTAGGAGAAAAACAACGACGAACAGAGCCACGATGATGACGATGCCAGAGCACCAAAGAGCCACCAATACGCATACAGACAGCTGCCACACACACACTAACACACAGACACTTGCACATTTTTCCTTCATTTTTTTTTGGGTAGAAGAAAAAAAAAACAAAAAGGAAACCGTTTCTTCATTTTTGGAAAATGTTGATTTTTTGACTTGGCCATTTTCATTTGTTTTTGGAAATTTTTGGCACCGAAAAATTCATTTAAAATTGATTTCACTTTCAACTTTAATGAGCCCCGCCTTTTTGTTGGGGAGGCTCAATTCATCAATCTCTTTGTCTGGCCTTTCGAGTGATTCAACAAGTTTCATTCGTATAGAAAATGACAGCCGGTTTGTCATAAACTGAAGGATATGTTTTGGCCGGCAAAAAAAAAAAAGAACCAACGAGCAAATCTGAAAGTGGCAAGCCAACGGGCCCAGACAGCCACGTCATCGTTTTTGACGGACTTGTCTGGCCCCAAAAGGCTTCGAAAAAAATAAAAGTTAGGCAACAGAAATGCAAGTTCCAAAATAACTGGATATGACCAGACCCGGAATATCCTGAGGACTGAAAAAAAAAATTTCCCGATAGTCAAAATGATTTTGGATTTGGTCTGAATTTTTTTTTTTTTTTGAAAAAGACTAAAACGCAGTCAGCCAGTAAAGGCAACAACAATATAACACACACACACAATCACACAGTCAGAGCTATCGATTATTGTAGTCTACTTATGGGCGTAATTTTGTTTGTATTTTTCTTGTTGTAATGGCAGAAAGCGGATTATTCCTTTTAGCAAGTCTGCATTTGTATATGTGTGTGTGTGTATTTACTCCCTATAAAATAAATATATTTTTGTATATATTTGGCCAAGAATATATCCGTGTATGTGTGTGTGTGTGTAAAAAGGGAAAATTACTCAGCAAAAAGCATACCAAAAAATATTTCTGTTTTTCTTTTATTTTGTTTTTTTTTTTTTTTTTTGGCTGGGGCTTTGGGCGTTTTGTTGTTGTTGTTGTAGCTTTTGCTTTGTTTAAATAATGAAAGTCATGCTCATGTTTTATATTGTGTCTTTTGCATTTCTCCCCAACAACAGAAATTCTGTTATTGTCTGCGGACTTTTAATGTTGAAGGAGTCGTTTCTCTCTCTGACTCTCTCTTTCTCTCTAACCTTTTGGTTTTATAAGCCATCTCTTTCTTTGTTGTTATGCCTGTTTTATTTGGCCAGTAATGGTAATTTGTTTTTGGTCTGTCTGCCAGAGTCTGGAGCCTTTCATTCTGACCAAGTGAAAGCCTGGAAAAATTAATAAGAAAATCTAAGAATTTCTAGTTAAATTTTTAAAATTATCAGACTAATTTTATTTACTATTTAAACATTAGTAAGAGTGAAGACAAAAATCTCGTAGCCAAATAATTTCAGCTGCTCTGAGCCAACTTTTACCAACTCTTTACTGCCCAAGCTTTTGTGAAGGAGGGCACAGGGGAAGGTCGCACTATTTAACACGCGTCATAGCATGAATTTTATAGGCTCTCCCTCACCCACACATACACACACACACATATATATATCTATATGAAAAAAAGAAGAAGAAGAGAAAAGTCTGAGCCCGAGAGAAAAAGCAGTGTCAAGGTTAACGACCAATGAATTTATTTTGCTTGAATAAATTTTACGATAATGAGGAAATTGTCGTTGTCGTTTTGGGTATTTTTAATGGTCGTAATGTTGCCTCATATTGTGGCTGTTTTCATTGTTGCCTGCTAGCCTGTTCTTCTTCTTCTTCTTTTTACTCCTGCTTGTTGTTGCTGTTGTTGTTTATGCGCCTGCGTCTGACTGGATTTATTTTTATCAATTCCTTTTTTTTGTCTGTCATTTTTTTTTTTTGGGAGTTTTTACAATTAAACTAGGCAAGTCCAGGCGAAAACTAAAATAATATTGATTTTTATGTTTGCCTCCAAGGGGTTTCCCGCCCCCTTCCACCAACCAGCTCTTTCATATATTTTTTTTTTGTTCCTGGTCTTTTTAGGCTTTTAATGAAATGCCACAAACGTTTTTCAATTTCCGCCTGGCACAGATTCCACGGCTGCACACTTAAAGCTAAGCAAGCAAAAGTAAAATGGTGGTGAACACACACATACAAGCACACAGACACACATGCAGCAACTCCATTTTACGTAACATTAATTCCGTGATTTATTAGGGTCACGTGACCGTCAAACGGACGAGTGAGCCGATTCGGACTCAACCGGGAGACCAGCAGACTCTGCTGACCGCAAAAAAAAAGCTAAGGTGAGGGGGGGGTGGGCATTGTCGGTGGCTTAGAATTTCATCAAAATGAGTCTTCTTCTTCACTCGTGCAAAATATGGAAAATCAAGTCAGAAGATTCAACTCATTCGACTCTTTAAAAGTGTTTGGGAAAAAATTTATTGAAATTTTTATTGTTTTATTTGGTGAGCCTCGAATTGGGGATTACATGAGACAGAGCAAAGCCAGACAAGAGTCTCAAAAAGGCCAAACAAGTTTGTTGCTGTTGCTGTTGTTGTTGTTGGATTTGGTCGAAGGTGTCATAAAGTGCATTCACATGGAGGCGATAAAGTTTATTGTCACCGCGACAACACAAATGACAAAAGCGAAAAACAGCAAACTGCTTTTAAAATAAACAAAAAAATTACAGAAAAAAAAGAAACTGAAAAAGTGAGGTTAGGGTGCAGTCGGGAGTGGTACGATCAAGTTAAATAAGGCAGGATAAGGAGGAAGAAAGAGAAGATGAATCAGGGATAAGAGTGAAGATGAAGGATAAAGAAGAATAATAAAAGGTGAGAAGTAGAAGGAATGAGAATAAAGGTAAAAGAAGAAGAAGAAGTTGAAGAGAACTTAGATAGGAATCGGAGTAGCACAACCAATGGAGAGGATGGAATCGGGAGAATAAAGAAGACAAATCAGGAATTTGGAAGAAGTGGAGAGGGGAGAGGGAAGGGAGAATACGGGGGATTAGTAAAAAAGAAATGCAATGAAAGAAATAGGAGAAGACTGGTTAAGACACAAAAATATATGAAAGAAGTACGAAGAGGAAAGAGTCGCTACGGTAAAGGAAGATAAGTGAAAGAGAACAATAAGAATGAATTAATATAATAGAAGAAGGAAGAAGATCAAAGATGAAATATTAAGATAGCAGATGGAGAAAGAATGATAAAGAACAAAAAACAGAAGAGAGAGAACAAAATAGAAAAGAAAGGAAGAAACGATACAGCAAAAAACCGAGGACATAAAGAAAACAGAAGGAAGGATGATAAAGCTTGAATAAAGAAGAGTAGAATCAAAAGCAGAGAAGGCAAATGTAGAAGCCTGAAACACGGAGACTCAAAGGAGAGCCAGAAGAATTGAGTTGAGAAGAAAGACTTGCAGAAAGGGACTAACGGAATGAAAGACAATAACTTTTCTCTGGAGGACAAACAGAAACTAAGAAGAGGATATGGAAAGGTATAGCAAAAAGAAAGCCTATGAAGAAGAGAGCCGAAACTGGGTAAGGCAGATAGAAGGACTTAAAAGATCCAGAATGAAGGAAGAAGAAGAAGAAAATATGGGAACGAGAGATGCCCAGTCTATGAGGAAGGGCGAGTATGGAGCATTGAAAGAGTTGTGTCAGAAATGTTGTAGCTTAGCGGAGGAGTAGCAAAATCTGAAGGTGTTGTTGTTGTTGTTGTTGGTGTTGCAAAAGGCTGTCTGTGTCAAAGAAACAAGAAAAATTAATACCAAAACATTTGCCATTTTGTGCATTCGTCGTAGTCGCCGTCGCCGTCGTCGTCGTTTTCATCGTTGTCCACATCATCATTGTCCATTTATTTGGTCCCCTTTTGTCCCAATCTCTCATCCATAGCCGTGGTCTTGGCGTTGCTATAGCTTTCGCTTTGCTTGTTGCTTGTGTTGTTGTTGTTGCTTGTGTTGTTGTTGTTGTTGGTTTGGCCGCCTACGCAAACATGTCGCAACTGTCATTTCAGCTTAACTTGGCCCATTGTACGTTTATATTAGTCAGACCAAAAACAGACTCACCAGTCGACCAGCCAGCCAGGCAGTCCGGCAGCCCGTGAGGCGTCCAGATAAAGCACAAAGAGTCACACACACACACACACACACACACACATACACACACACACGCAGTTGTACAGAGAAGTCACTCGAGGCAGCCAAAAAGCTGAGGCTGTTTTTTGCATGTGTGTGAGTGAGTGTGTGTGTGTGTGTGCGGGAACACGAGACGCATGTGGCCTGTGCCAAGAATTACGAGCAAAAAAAAAAAAAAAAGAAGAAGATGAAAAAAAAAACTGACTTTCAAATTCATTTCAAGTGTAAAGCGATACAGGGCCGAGGCCAGTCTAGAGGCGGCTGAGAAGGAAGGAAGCTGCTCGGCGGTGGTGGTGGTGGTGACAAACAAGCAAATCGAAAATTGCATAGCTTAAATTACAAGCAAAAAAAAAAAAAAAAAAAAAAAGAGACAGACTCGGCCACGCTCTGCCTTTGTTGTTGTTTTTGTTGTTGTAAAGTCATTTTCCCTGATGTGGTTGAGGTGTGGTCCTCGGTTCAAGTGTGTGTGTCTGTGTGTGTGTGAACATTTTTGTCACATTTTACATTTTTATTGAATTTGCCTATAAAATTGACAACAACAACAACGACAACAATAAAAAAAAGAACAACAAGCCAAAGCAGGCCCACCAAATATCAATAGACAGTCAAAGCGCTTTAAAGCCGTATGCCAAATGCCAGTTTAAACTGTGGAAAAATAACAGAAAAATAAAAAAAAAATGAAAAAAAAAAATAGAAGAAAAAATCAATAAAAAAAGAAGAAAAAAAAATAGGAAAAAAAAAAATAGTTCAGGATTTTATCTAAAGTTTCTCGAGTTAAACGAAGTACGTTTTGACTATGATAAACTGTTCCGATCCAACTCTAATTTAGTAGACTTCTTTTTAGATCTGTTTTAAGTCCTCATATAAAATTTCATTAGGTTACCTTCATAAATAGTCAAGATATTACCAATATCAATATGGGTCTGATACGAACTCTGGTAGAAAATTGTCCATATGGAAACTTCTTCCACATATCAAATGAGATCTGACTGAAATCGACCATGATTGATTTATCTCTTGATATGTCTGAAGGTCTCACCTTGCCTATGGTCTCCACTCAAAAAGAGTAGCCGAATTGTGAGGAAAAACTTGCATTCAAAACTCAAGCAGACCGCATAAAAATTTTGAGCTTTAAAAACCAATTTTCAATGGCCATTTTAATGCATTAGAGAAACACTAAAACTATATATATGTTTGTCTATGTATGTGTGTCGGTTTAAGTTTCGCCATTATTTTCATAACTATGCGCGAAAAGCTTTTTCATTTAAATTAAAAAATGGAGCGCATGTCGCGTCATTCCAACTTGCTGCCTCTTCCTCTTCTCTTGATTTTTTTCTCTTCTTCTTCTTCGCCTTTTTTTTTTTTTTTATTCCATTTTGTTTTGTTAGTTTCTATGGAAAATGTTGTGAAAACGGCAACGGAAAATGCCAGCAACGACAGCAACAAAAACAACACCAACAAAAAATATGGCAGCTCGCACACAAAAATAGATAACTGCTTCTCTGCTTCTTCTTCTGTTGTTGTTGTTGTTGCTGTGGCTCGTAAAGCAGCTGCAGCAGCGCCACCTTCCGGCCATGGCAACGACACAAAAACAGAAAAAAAAAGAATTCGCCATGCATTTTTGTGCAGCAAATGGAAAAAAATCCAACAAAACAGAACAAAAAGAAAAAATGACGACTCAAATTGTGCACGTGAATAATTACAAAAAAAGCTACGAAAAAAAATAAACTAAAAAATATATATATAAAATAAATAAATGAAAAAAAATATATATAAAAAATTAAATTAAAAAAAAAAAAAAATTAAATGGAAAATTTTTAAAAATTTCTGAAAAAAAAAATACTTTACGAAATATTCCATTTTGAAATGAAATACAAAATCTTTAAGATTAGATTTCTAGGGGGGCAAAAAAAAAAAAAAAAAGTACCCCTTGATCCGATTTTGATAAGCCGATTCTAATTGGAAAGCAAAATATTTGCAAACTGATAAACGGGAATTAATTCAAATGACCTGGTTTTTAGCTAAATGAAAACTTAATTGAAACTGAGCGCTAGTCTTGTCAAGGTTCTAAAAATAATTGAGAGGTCTTTTGGGTATCTTGAAATTCTCCATTTCTAAAACTAGAAAAGAATAAAAAAATATAATTTCAATAAAAATCTTATATGGAATCGAAGGAACTTAAAGAAATCAGATAAAAATCCCTAAGCAAATAAAATTCCATCCAATAATTATGAAAGCCAACTTGAAGCCATTCCTCATTCATATAAGAAATATAGTAATGCTTATAAGGAGTAAATGGGGGTTTCTCAAAATATTAAAAGGATTATTTCAACCTTTATTCTGTTCCATCAAAATTCTTATTCTCAAAATATTAAAAGGATTTTTTTTTACCTTTATTTTATTCCATCAAAATTCTTGTTAAAGAGAAAAGAAGATCAAGTTTGAAAATCAAAAATCATATTGGAAACTGATTTCACTTGTTTTTGTTATACCCTCGAAAATATTTCATATTTCTTTGAAAACCTTGAAGATCCATAAAACATAACTTTTAAATTATATTTCCCATTTTTACTATTTCAAACTTATATTCAATCCGCCTTAAAATCCGCAAATATTCAACAACCTAAATAAAAGAGAATAGTTTTTCAGTTCAGAATATTCCTCGGAATCCCAAGAATGGACCCAAGTTATTTGAAATAATTAAACGGATTCCAAAGCAAAAGTCAATTAAATAAAAAAAAGTTTTTCCCCTGATTTCTCTAGCCTAGCAAAAGTGAGGTTAACTTTACCGTCGGCTCTTTGGTTTCTTTCAATTTGGCCAGACCATTTAATGGTGGGCCCAACTTTTTTGTTGGCCATTAAAGATTTTCTTTTTCAATATATTTTTTTTTTCTTCGAAAAAGTGGACATTTTTTTTTTGTTTGGTTGAGGTTATTTTTATTTGTTGTTGTTGTTGTTGTCTTTGTTGTAATTGGAATATTAATCTGTCAGCTTTTAGTTGAAACGCCCTCGGCAGCCTAGCAGACATTTATGGTGCTCCATTTTAAGCACACGCCCCCTCCCCCACCCCCTTCACCAGACCAACCGACCCCACTCCCGCTCGCCGCCCGCTTACCTCGTCTGTCTCGTCCGCCGTTTCGGCTCATATTCTTGGCAAGGTTGAAAATTTTTGCGCATTTTGCGCGTTCAACCAATTGGAAAATTTACACGTGGAAAATGTTGAAAAATTGTTGCGGTTTTTTTCTTGTTGTTGTTGTTTTACTTATTTCCCGGCAGATAGCAAAAATACGAGACAACCAAATTGTTTGGCCGGCAACGCATAAAATTGGCAAAAATAAAAATAAGAAAAAATAATTCCAATGAAACAAATTCTTTTTATTTTTTTTATTTTATTTTATTTTTTTGTTGAGTGAAAAATTTTAAAGTTTGTTGTGGCAAACTTTTTCATTTTCTTTAACCAGACGAAATATTTTCCGACCCTCTTCACTCCCCTCCATTCCCCTCTCCGGCCACTCGCAGTGTCTCTGTTTCCTTTGTTATTTAAATTTGCGCATTGTCGCATTTGTTTTGTAATATTTTTTAATTTTGCTCGGCAGCGCGACATAAATCATTTTGTCGCGCATTGCGAATTCCAAAAGACCAAAAGCGAAAAAATTACAAAAATTTTTAAATTAGCTCAGAGTGAAAGGAGCAAACAGAACAAGAAGAAGAAGAGGAAGATAGACAGTTGGGAACCACCACGCATTTTTAGGGGTCTCCGGAATTAAATTTTCATATGACGAGAGGGGGTCTGGGAGGGGGTTTGGCCAAATAGTAGAAAATTGGAAAGATGAAGTCTACTGTGATAACGCCGAGCGTTTGACGAACAAAAAAAATAAATAAATAAAAAAATAAAAAAAGAAAAAAGCAATTTTCAATTTTTCTACACAAAAATTCCAAGCATACTTTGGAGCCCATTTGTGCCAAGGGGATGGGGTGGGGTTGGGGTTGTATGGAGGAGGTATGGGTTGGGGTTGCCAGCCGAGCACTTGTGCTAAAAACTTTGACGACAGCCAAGCCAATGGCAATGGCAAAGACCGTTGGCTGACTGGGCTGGCTGGCTGGCTGCCTGGGTGGTTGGGGGGTGGTTGGGTGGGTGGTTTGGAATCGTTGGGTTGTTTTTTGGTTTCGGTTTGGTTTGCATTTTTATTTTTAAATTGTTCTGGCAAGCGGGGAGGCGGCGGCGGGGGTGGTGGTGGTGCGCCGTTGACTACGACATAGGCAAGTGATAAATCATTTCAACTGTCACTTTCGAAATACAATTTTATCTAAGCACACACACACACACACACACACACACACACACACACACATGCATAGACCGAGTTACATTTACAGGGAACGTCTGGGTCTGGGGGCTCTATAATTCCGGGCGGGATGTCATGGACAAAATGGAAAATTTGTTTTTGTCTCTGTTTCTGTTTCAATTTCTATTTCAGTTTTCTCTTATTGAACTTTGTGCCTGTTGATAAGGCCGAAATGGTGCGTGAGTGAGAGAGTGAGGGGGGGTTAGTGGGAGGTGAGTGCGTCACGCCTGCAGTTTGAAAGTGCCACTTAAGAACACATTTCCAAATATTTCCCCCCACCCTGGAGTCGATTGAGAAAATAGACTAAACGCCTCTATAAATAGTTGAGAATCTCTTCTTCTTCTTCTTCATTTTCATTTTTATCTTTGATTCTATTCTTGAGAAAAAAAATGAAGAAAAATATTCGAGATAATAAATCCTTTAGCACTTTTGAAAGACATTTCTTTTTTTTTTTGTTTTGTGACAACGCAAATCAAGCAAAACATATTCAATTTTTTGTTTTCGGCCAAAAGATATTTAAAATGTCATAAATTCAACAGCAAAAAGAATCTAGCAAAGAAAATTAATTTAACTTTATTTCTTATGTGTTGTCTTGTTCTTTATATTTTTATTTTTTTTATTTTTTTGCTCTCTATGTTATTGATTTAACATTGCATAAGCAACAAACAAAATAGTGACAGCGAAGAAAAAAAAATAAAACAAAAATCATTAACTGAGCACTCAACAGAAAAGAAGAAGAAGAAGAAGCAGAAGCAAAAAAAAAGCACCTTAATAAAAATATATCGTCTCTCAGTGTTTAAATTCGCTGCGTTGCTTGAGTGCTGCTGGCTCAATTCGCCTCGGTTTGAGAGTCTTCACTCTAGCGGCATCTCGCTCTAGCCGGGCTATGCGTGTGTGTGCTTGTGGGGGGGACAACTCGAGACAGCAATGGCGCGCTGTCTTCTTACGATATTCGTGGCAGACTTACGATATACTAAGGGGAAATGCTTTACTTCTGTGTAGGTGTGCTCTCTCTCTCTCTCTCGCACTTGCTTTTGGCTGGGAGAGCGATTGCCAGACTGTTTGGCTGCTCTGGCCACGGTGACGGCAAAGCCAAGCGTGTTTGTGCCGCGCTTTGACTTTTTTTTTATTTTATTTTATTATTATTATTCTTATTATTTGTTGTTGTTTTTGTTTCTGTTCATTTCTCTGGCTTGCCTGGCCTTTTGTTTTTACTATAAAAACGACAATAAAATTTTTAGTGTAAAGATTTATGTGCGAACAATTTGGTTTGACCACACACTCGGCGTCTTCTGCCGTATTCGGCTTCTTCCTCTTCTTGTTTGTTTTGGAAGTCTATTAATTTTAGTGGATTTCAGGCAAATTTGTTATTCTTTTAACTTGAGATTTTATTTTTTATTTGATTTAAACAATATTTTGATAGTCCGAGACAATTCGTATTTTCGGCAAGCGCAAAGTTTTGGTTTCTTTTGACTTGCATTCACTAGGAAATGCCGAACTGCTCTCACCCCCCCTCAGAGTCCACACGATAAACACCCCACAAAAGCGTCCATAAAACGTGCCCATTACCAACAAGAAAATTGCCCATTAAGTAAAACGAAAAAAATAGAGAGAAAAAAAAACAAAAAATTGTAAAAAATACTGAGCCACATCGTCCAAGATGCCCTCCTCCCACACACACCCCCAACACCCTAACAACTGGGCAAATTTAAATAAAGGTGCGTCGACTCTTTGTTTCCCCCCAAGAAAGCGCTGAAAAAAAAAATAATAGAAATTGCCAAGGCCCGGCCAGGGGTGGCTGCCCGGGACTCACCCTGGTCTTCGTTTGGTGTTGGTCTCCGCCCTCTTCCCACTTCAGTGTCTTCATTCCGCTTTAAAGCTAATAAACCAAATTATTATTAGCACCATTTTCTGGGCTTTTCTCTTAGCAGTTTCTCTTTCACCTTCTTCTTCTTCTTCTTCTTGTTCTTATTTTTATTCATTTTTTAGCACTACGTATTTCATTTAAAGTTTTATGTGCTTAAAGTGTCCATAACCGAGGGCTTTTTCCTACTTTGGTCATGGTAGGCCTCCCTGATAAGCGGCACGCACCAGCGCCGCCGTCGCCATCGCCATCGCCGTCGCCGCCATCAGCTGACTCATGGTCACCGGAGACTCTTACTTGCCATCGATGCCTTAGATAACCTGGGGAGGGGGTGAGGCGACGACTCAGGTGGAAATGAGTTTAGACTGTCACTCAGTCAACTGACGAGATCTGCCGGCCGCCTGGTGAGCTCGGTGCCGCTGACAGGAGCTTAGCATATTCAACATACTGTCAATATTCCCCGGCCAGACGGTCTTTCGATTTCGAGATCATAAGTTGACAAGTGTTACAAATTGACTGGCTTAAAGAGACCCCAAAATGAGGGAGGAGAAAAGGCCTTAAATTTTTTGGGAACCTTTCAAGTTTTTTATATTATTTTTCCGGCAACTTTTTAAGGAGATTCTTTGGTGTAAGAAATATTAAAGAGTGTTTAAGGGACCCTCAAAGGTTTATCTGGATCTTAAAGAAATTAAACAGAATTTGAGTAAGTTTGTTTGGGATCTGATTTAGTTGAATCTTGAAGCTTTTTTGAGATTTTGCTAAGTCTGAAAGAGTACTCAAGCCTTCCTGATTTAAGTTCTGGAAATAATAGATCTGTTCCCAAAGAGGATATCTCTTAAGATATAAGGAAAGAGATTGGGTTTGATTTCACTATTTCGGTCATTACGTGACTGTACTTTTCTAAGAGTTTCAGACTATCCTGATCCTTTGAGTTCATTCGGATAGTCGAAGTCCTTCTGGGATTTAGATAATCTAAGTTCTGATAATCTGATAATATTAAATGACTGTACTTTTCTAATGGTTTCAGACTTCTCTGACCCTTTGAGTTCATCCCAATTTAGATAGTCTAAGTTTTGATAATTTTTCAGCTACTTCCCAGAAATGAATTCCTTGATTTGAAGATCCTAAAAACACTTGAAGAAATCTCGCATTTATTTTCACACATTTTCATCATTTTTGTTTTTAAAATTTAATTCGAAAATCTTTGGTTTGTCAGTTTATTAAATGGTTTCTCTATTCTTTCCAGGTCGATGGTGTCGAAGAGAATGGTCCTCACCTGCCGATGCTCGAAATGCAGACGCCTCCAGGCGATTGTATTCCTCAGTCTTCCTTGGTAGTCCTGGTAAGTGTCTTTCATATTTTATTTAAAATAAAAAACTGTAAGCAGAAGAAGAAGAAGAGGGAAATGTTGAAATGTTTCAATAATTTACAACTTTATATGAGGCGGTGCCAGCCAAATAGAAGAAAAGCCGTCGATAGCCGGTTAATAAGTCTGGCATTGACAGTTGTGGGCCTTTGTTTTTTTGTTTTTTTTGGCCAGATCAACTTGGCCAGATTGTGGCAAAGAGTTAACGTTAATAGCAAAAGAGCCTAACAATGGCTGCAAGTTGAGTCAAGTTGCTGTAGAGCAGGTAATTTCTATAATGATATACGAACTATCAGCCAGGCAGCCAGACCAGGCCAGGCCAGGGCTGGCTGGCCAACCAGAAGAGCTGCCAAACAAGGCAGGCTGCTCGGGCTGTTCGGCTTGGTCGGTATCGGGTTGGTTCTTTTCTGGCTTTTGCCAGGTTATGATGTGGATAATGGCCGAGCCAGAAACATAAAGACCACAAAAGCCCAGCCAATGGATCAGACGTCAACCCGTTGAGTCTGCAACGCCCAATCCAGCCAAAGGCAAAAAGACTGAAATCCAGACTTGATTGAAAGTTGTTGCCCTGTTCAGTTGGTCTGTTTTGTTTGGTCTTCTTTGCTTTGGTTTGGTCTGGTCTGGCTTGTTCTGGTCTGGTCTGGCAATGCGTGCCAATTACACAGACCCCCTTGAGTTTCTAATAACCAAAAAAATGCATATCCATACGCATTTGGCAGACAAAAGATCTCTTTGGAGTCAGTAATCAAAATTCCATAATTCCTAACCTCACTCGGGCCCAACTTCACTCGACCAATTCGTTAAAGTCAATTTGCAAATCATTTTTCCATTGAAACTCAATCTAAAAGAGACAGACTCAAACAGAGCGAGAGGGAGAGAGTGGATGAAGAAGAAGTAGAAGAAGAAGAAGAAGTTGAGGCAAAGTCCAGCGCATCGATAATAATGATTTTCTTTGAAATGCATACTTGAGCGGAGCCTCCAGAGCAGATGCAAGACAGACAGACTTGCTCAGTCTCTTCTTCTTCTCCTCAGTCTTCCACTTCTTCTTGTTGTTGTTGTTGTTGTTGCTGGTTTCGATCGTGGCTCGAACGTGGTGTAATAATACTAAATTGTTGCTGATTATCCTTTTGGCGGTTTGGCTTTGGGCCAGGTCCGAGACTCTTTTGCATACGCCTGGCCCTGGCCCGGGCCTGGCTGGGCTTGACTTGGCTTGGAATGGTCTGATCTGGTTGTGGGCCTCGTCGAAAATGGCGTCACCGTTGTGGCTGCAGCAACAAGATGCCGCAAATAGCTCGACGAGCGCCGCCTGGCATCTGCAACTCTATTTTTTTTTGCTTTTCTTCTGGCAGAAGGAAGGCCAAGACGACGGCCTCGCTGAGAATACATTTTGAAAGAAATCAAGCAAAAATCAAAGCCAAAGCCGCTAAGCCGACTACAACAACAGCAACAACAATAACAAAAGCAAGAAGAACAAGCTCTTCAGTCAATCCAAGTCCACTTGAATAGTCACATAAATAGAGTCTGGAAATTTTCAAAGTCTCCCAGTCTCGGAGTCGAAAAGTTGTTGGCGGCTTTTGGAAAAATCGTGGCTTCTTTCAAGGGGTTTTCTTTTCTTTTTTTTTTTTGGTGCTTCATTTTTATGCTTCACTTGGCCTGGGCCACAACCACTTTGGGCCTTTGTCGGCGCAGACACACGGGCAGCTCTGAGCACCACTCGAATAGATGATTTCACAGACTCTGTGTATCTTTGAGATAGTTTTCGCGGAAAGCCTTTTATTTTTTTTCTTCTTCTTCTTGTTTGGTTTTTTGGGATTTTGTAATTACCGTTAAATGACCCAAAGCATTTCACCGGCCCTCTCTCTCTCTCTCTCTCTCGCTCTCTGGTCGAATCTTTCCGAGTCCTTGAGCATATTTGGAAGAGGGTGGGGAGTGAGGGGTTCGGGGGGTGCCCTGCGAATTAATTGCGTCAAAGTCAGAGTAACTCGAAACTCTCTGTACCCAAGTCAAACAAATTTTGCATACGAAATTTTCAAAGTTGCACTTTGCATTTTGAACAAGTTTTTGGAGCGGCTGGAGGCTCACTCGAAATCAATTAACAAACAATAAACGTTTGCTGGGGCAGCCAGACACGTATTTTATTTAAGTATCTAGAATATTAAAATGGGATCAGCGACAACAACAACAATTGTTCGTGTTGTTTGGTTTGTTTGTTTTTTTCTTTATTTTTTTTACTTTTTTTTTGGCGAGCGACGACGGTGAAAAAATTGAAGCACTGCGACATTCATTGAAACGTTTTTGGAATATTTGAGCGGTCGTCACATTGTAAAAGAGTTGGAGAAGTCAAATCAAAAGAAGAAGTAGAAGGGAGAAAAAAGGAACTCACCGAGTCACAAAAAAAAAAAAAAAAAAACAAGCCAACCAAAAGATACTTTTTTTTTGAAAAGTGCAATGGCGGCTAATGGAAGAGTGAATGGTGACGGCCTGACCGGCGGTGGAGAACGGAGAATGGAGGAGAGTCATTTCAGCCACGTCCTCATCCACACTGCATCCAGCCTTATTGCTTTGGCTTAATCTGTCGCAATGCTCAGCCACCCAGCCGCGTCAACTTAAGACGATTATTTATGAACTGCGCGGGGCCGACACTTCGCACTGCCAGAGACTCTCTGAATGGCTTTGGTTATGGCTATATGGCTATGGCTTTTTGTATAGGTATGGGTATGGGAATGGCAATGAAAATGGCCATGTCCGCAGGACACTGACACCGGCAACAACAACAACAACAACAACAACAACAACAACAACAATAATAACAACAACAGCGACACCATGTACCAATGCGTGTTCGATGACTTAAATGACAACAACGCGCTTGTGAGTTGTGTGCCACAGAGGAGAGTGATCAAAATTACAGGCAGGCCAGCTCAAAGTCGGCTCACCTCAGGTTCACATAAGCCAAAAATTCCCAGTCAAGTCTGGGCCGAAGTCAGAGAGAAACTCAAGAAGAGCAGAGCCTACTTTCGGTTAAAGAAACAAACGAAAAAGTTTTGAATTCGAATCCAGAGAGCTGGGAAATAAAATAAATAAGTAAAGCCTAAAACAAATATGAAAATTCTAAATCTGGTTTTATAATAATATATTACAAATATTAATGTTTAGATAGACTCAAGCCAGGTAGAAGAAGAGCGTGTCTGAGTAGCTTGGAAAGGGACTGACCAAGAGAGCCTGAGTAGCTTGGACAATTCTGTGGCAAAAATTACTGGGCAATATTTTAAATAGATAAAAGCTGAAAACAACTATGATCTACTTTAAATATAAAATAATCAAAATATTGAGAATTAGTTAAATTCAAGACAGATGGAAGAAAAGTCTAAGGGACCAACTTGCCGAGGAATGAAAAGGGAGGCTCCCAAGTTTGGACAATCGGTTGGGCAGAAAAGTCAGAGAATAATTTCAAAAATTTATTTCGAAAATATCAGAAAAATATAATAAATATTTGAGAATATTGAAGAAAAAACTCTTGAATTTCCAAGAGTCTTTTGGGCTCATTTAAAGGAAGCCAATGGAACCTTTCTACCCAAGCTTTCAAGAGGTGACTTTGCTTTCCAAAATCATTTAATCTGGCCAAGACGAAACAACAACAAATTTTTAATAATTTTGTTAAAAAAAAATATCGAAAAAATTAACATTTTGAAGGCTATCCAAGCCGTATTCAACCTGTCTCAAGAATCTGAAAAAAAGAGCTCAATTTTTTCCCATATTTATAAGCAAAGATAAAAACATAACAAAAAATATGATTTGCGTGTGAAAATCAGAATGAATCAGTTTCTTTTTAGGCTAAAAAAAAAAAAAAAAAAAAAATTACCCAAATAAAAACCACATAAAATATTTGCCCATGACACAAAAGCTTTAAGAGCTCATCTCGGCTTGTCCCGGCCTGGCCTGGCTTGGTCCGGCTTGGTCTGGTCTGGTCTGGGATATATAACCCATAGAATGGCCTTTGATTTGCTCCAAATATTTGGTTCACACTCCGCGCCCGGTCTGTAGTTTTTTTGATTGATTGCCGCACCGCCAGTCAGCCAGCCTGCCAGCGAGCCCAGACTCGCGCGCGCCCTCCATTGCGTGAGTGTGTGAAAATATATATCATATTTTATAGCTTCACCAAAAAAACAAAAAAAAAAAAAACATATATATTTTGCGGTTTGAAATTTTTGAAAAATATTTGATTTGTTTTTTGTTTGAGTTGGCTTTCTAGCCGCAAAAATATTAGAGCAGATTTATGGTGGCAACTTTGAGGGCCGAGAATTCGGGCAACTTGGCCGAGTTGGTCTGAACAGGTGTGAGTCCGAGTCTTGTTAATTTAATTAAACTAATTTTTTTCTCTCTCTCTTTTTTTTGCAGACAATTTTGGAACGAGTGCCAGTGGTAAGTCAGACATTGATATCAATTTTATTTTTTTCGCCCAATGAAATGTAAGCCCGCCCCGAAAGACAGTTTCAGCAGCAACTCAAAATGGCCCAAACAAATTGTGGACTTTTGACTTTTTGGGTTTTTTTCCAGCTTCTTTCGTTTTTTTTTCTTTATTTTATTTTTTGATGTGCCTTTCATTTAGCATTTGACAGGACCTATAATTATGAACGGGCATAACCCATCATCAAGAGGCAGAGCAACTGAGTGGGGGTAACAGAGACAGAGCGAGTGAAGAAGAGAGATAGAGAGAGAGCGAGGTCGTCGAGGCCAAGACAGCCGGGCCAGCTAAATGCTGGGGTATATAAATTTTCTGATTAAGAGCCATCTTATCATTATTATAGACTACGGGCACGCTTGTTGGCTGGCTGACTGCCTGGCTGGTTGGTTGGTTGGTTCGTTGGTTGGTCTTGGTGTGCCCGGGCGAGGGCGAGAGAGCGGCCAGAAACGCTTGATTTGAGTTGTGCTGGTGATGGTGGCGGTGGTGGGGGGAAAAAAAGAAACACATTTCAAAATGTGGCCGCTTGGAATGTAATATGTGTGTGTGTGAGTGTGTGTGTGTGTGCCCCTTTAAGGCATTATAGGATTTAGTTTTTGGGATTTCGATTTCTCACACAACTGAAGAGTCGAGCAGAAAACATCGATGACGACCAAGACGATGATTCCAACAACAACAACAACAATAACGAAAACAACAAATATAAAAATAAAAATAATAAGAGAAAAGCAGAAATGTGTAGAACATATTGTGTGTTGGCTGCTTTCGGTTTTTGGTTTTGGTTTTGGTTTCAGTTTTGGTTTCGTTTCCAAAGATTTCCTGTGAAATACTTTAAGCCCAGGCATGCACAAGACTCTGCTTCTTCTTCTTCTTCTTCTTCTTGCTGTTGTTGTTGTGCTCAACTCAACCGAATTCAATTCAGATCTATACGATTCGGTTCTGTTCTGTTCTGTTCTGTTTTGGGTTAAACATACTTGAAATTCTTGTTTCAACTTGGCGGGGCATGTCAGCCCGAGCGGATTCTGTTTTTCTGTGCCTGCGTGTGTGTGTGCGGTGTGCGTGTGTGTGTGTAATTTAATACGCTTTCGAAATTAAGAAAAAAAAAAAAAAAAATATATATATATATATCTCCATCGATATAACAAAAATGATTGTAGTATGGATTTGTGTCTGTGGGCCTGAAAGGTCACCAAGGCATAAGATTTAAATTTGAAATTAGTTTGCTTGCTCGAGCAACATAAATAACCAAAAAAAAAAAAAAAACAAGAAGAAGAAGAAGGAGGTGGAGATGGAGAAAGAAGCAGAAACTAGTCAAAGTCTTTCTTTATTTTTTTTCCATGCGTGTGAGGAATCTTTGGGAAATATTTCATTATTATTAGACAGCCCCTCGTTTTATTTATTTTGAAAGAGTGTGGGCGGTTGGCTTGGCGGGGGGAAAGGTAGGGGTAGCACAGCTTCTAAATTCGTTCTGCCTGCCTTTGCCTGTCAGGGAGGTCATTGCTTTTTTTTTCTTTCTTAGATTTGAAAATATATATTTTTTTTTTACTTGTTTTTTGTTTTTTGTTTTAATAATTTATGCAGGCCGTTGTGTGTGATTAACTGTAATTTGCATATTATAACCAAAAATATAAAAAAATTTTGTTGTTCTTGCCGCTCAAGATTTTTTGTAGTTAAACACGCCACACAACAACAACAATTTAGTTGTTCTTATTATGCTTCATTGCCCCCACTTTTGCACATTTTTTGCTTTTGCGCTGCCAACATGGCCGCCCTGCACAACTACAGCAACAACAACAAGAACAACAAAATAATAAATATCGACGAGAAAAACGTTTTGCACTTTTGTGTTGAAAGATTTTCACATGCAGCACACACACACTCATACACACACACACCTCAAATGGGGGAGTGACTTGAAACCTGCAAAAAAAAGAAGACTTCAGCTTCTGTCTTTCTGTCCATGTGTGTATGTGTGTGTGTGTGTGTCGTGACTGATGCGTTATAATTTTTATGCTCTTAAAAAAAGAATATAAATATATATATTTTCCGTGTGTTATTAAAAAAAAAAAACGAAAAAAAAAAACAACATGGCACGGCAGCTGCCATGGCCAGGGCCGTCTTTTAGGCCCTTCCCCCTTGTCTGGCAACGCCGGCGTGGCTGCAATTTTGATGTCAAAAATCAACTGCAGACATTTATTTTTGTTGTTGTGCTAAACGAAATTACACGCTTATGAATTACTTAATATCATGTCCAAAACAATGAAAAAAAAAAAAAATAAAAAAACAGAACAACACGAACAACAAAGAAGAAGAAGAAGAAGACACGAGCAAAAAGAAAAAACAAGCAGAGAAGATAATTTGTGTTGGTAAAAATAAAGTGGCCAAATGTTTTGGCCATATCAAAGAGAGAGGCCAATCAAAAATGAAATAAATAAATCAAATTATTAAAATAAAATTAACAAAATGAAAATAATATAATATTTATGGAGAATAAAAAAGAGAAAAATTAATTAAATGCAAATTGGAAATAAAAAATTATATAAAATTTCAAATAAATAAATATTAAATAAATAAATAAACATTATAGGTAAAATGATAAAAAAAATAAAATAAATAAATAATAAAAAAGAGTTAAACAAATAAAAAAATCTTTGCTCAAAAAAAAAAAAACATAAAAAAAAAAATAAAATAAATAAATAATAAAAATGATTTAAGCAAATAAAAAAAATTTGCTCAAATCCTGAGAATCCTAAAGTAGTTTTTTCTCTCCTCAATGGGAGGGCGCTATTTCTACTCTAAATTTAATACAGATTTTGTGTTTAAGAAACTCTAGAAATCTGGTTATTTCCTGAAATTATTCCTCTTCTGCTTTTAAGAGGGCTCTGATTTTTCCTAGGATAGATGGCTTGATAAATTTGAAAGAGATTTCGTTTATGAGAAAACCGTAGGAATTTAAGAGGTAAAGGTTAAAACTGGTATAGATGATCCAATCTTCAAGGCAATTTATGTCTGACAAACTCAGAGATCCTGAGATTTATATAGGTATACTGAAAATCTTATAGATTTCCAGAGGTCTCTATATTTGCTAGGAAAGATGAAGATTTGAAAAACTCAGAGATCCTGAGACTTATAGAGGTATGCTTAAAATCTTATAGTGGACTCTAATTTTTGCTAGAAAGAATTATTCAATTAATTTTATGTTAGGGTGAATTCCAGGAAGCTTGACCTTTCGATGAGATATTTCCACTCAGAGTCTCCTTTGAAAAACTCCCAACCAGAATTCATAGTAAATTTCCTAAGTCACTACCTAATGATGCCCATAAGCCACCTAGGCGGAAATCCTAAGACTTTTGCAACTTCTCTGGGTTTGCCTGGGTTACTCAAATGTTGCAGACGTGTCAATCTGAGTGAATTACCTCGGATGGCCACATGTAGAATCTTTTTTGCGAGAAGAGTGAGAAGGTGAGAATTTGGAGTCGAGAACACCCAAAAACAAATTAAACGCGTTGCCATTAATCTTCGAGCTGGCGGAGTGAAGTGCAGGGAAAAAAGACAACTCAAAGCTTCATGTGACTGTTTTCTGGTGGTTGTTCTTGTTGTTGTTGTTATTTTTGCCAGCCAGCCAGCCAGCCAGTCAGTCAGTTAGTTGGGCTGTTTGTCCATTTGGCTCGTCTTTGGTGGCTGCAGCAGGCCAGCATGGCCACATAATCAAGGTGAGATGCATTTCAACATGTCTCATAAATTCAAGCGGATTGCCGCCAACCAAGCTCCTCACCAAAAAAACAGAAACACTGAAATCTTGTACCGGTCTACAACAACAACAACAACAACAACAAATACAACAACAACCAAGATGATGATGACGACGTTGGTCGGGAGTGATTTGCATAACTCGTGAGCTCTGCGGGCTTTTGTGCAGTGGATACATTTTTTTTTTTTTTTTTAGTTTCAATTTCAATTTCAGTTTTAGCCTTTTACGTTTTCGGCCAAAAAAAAAAAAAAATTGTTTTATTTTTTTTTCTTTTTCGAACGACGTTCATAAATTTGGCAAATTTGACAATTATGCGCATTAATAATAAATAAAATTGACAATAATTGAATTTGAATAATTTCATTTTGCATATAAAGCGAAACACACACACATACACACACACACATACTCATGCACACCATCATTCATATTGGGCTAATCTGCATAAAAGGCGGCTTCATTTTGGACTTTTCTGAGTTGGTTGAGCGTGTTTTTTTTTTAATAATTTTTTTTTTTTATTTTTTATTTATTTTTCTGGTAGGCGTGAAAACATGTGTTGGCCGTTGAGCTGTTTGGCTGTTATGGTTTCTGTTTTTGGTTTTTGCCTTTGTTGACTGCCTTTTGTCAGTTTGCAGTTCTTTCACACTTGGAATTTTAATAAACTTTACAAAAACACAACAAAAAAAAAAAACTCTTCCGTATTGCAAAAGCAAAAAAAAAAAAAAAAAAAAAAAATTAAGCCTATTGAAAGACCCAAGCAGACAGCAGCACCTCAGCGAATCCCAACGAACCGCAAAAATCGTATAAAAATAATGAGGCATGAACACGTCGAGGATGCTGTTTTCCTCTGCCACAAAAAAAGAAAAAAAACAAGCTTTGCAACATTATTATTATTTTTATTATATAGACAATGCAATGGCCCCGGCCAATGGAGTTGGCCCTGGTCAGCCGAAAATATTGCAATGGATCACACAAATCCAAGTTTTTTTTTTCACTAACAAAAAAAAAAAAAAAAAAGAAGACAGCTTTTGTGTGTGTGTGTGTGTGTGTTTTTTTTTGCCAACATCTTTGGCCAAAATTGCCTGGGAAATATTTTTGGCCACAGAAATTGTAATTGCCTTAGCAGAGGAGAGCATCAGCAGCCTGTCGACTTTTGCTTGCTCTTTTTCAATTTTTCCTTTCAACAAATTAATCAAAGCCAGAAAGCTTCTTTTGACTTGTGAAAAAACAAAGAAAAAAAAAAAAACAGCCAGGCCATCAATTATTTGGCCTAGTCCGTTGTGGTCGGGGCCATAATAATTTTTCATATTTAATTAAGTCATATGTGCTGTGTAGACACTTTTAAGCTTTATTAATTCTCCAATCGGGCCATAAACTATTCATAATTGTCAGTTTAGGCCACTCCGATTTTGGCCGAAATAAGCCAGCTCATTCGCTTGCTTTGTTTGCCTGTTTTGTTTGTTTTGTTTTTGTTTTTGTGCAACACAAATTAATTGCAAGAGCTTATCAATAATAAAAAGAAAAAACAACAACAACAACAATAACAACAACAATCAATGAAATTCAAAACTTAAAGAGATAAATCATATATGTATCTGTGGTAGCTGGCGTTTCGGTTTAACCTGGCTAATAAACAGTTGAGTTGCCAACACCTTTGGAGGTCTCACTTGGTGCTTGCCTTGCCTTGCCTTGCCGGCTGGCTCGAGTGTTTGTTGGCTTGGTCTTTATTTACAGTTGTTCAAGCCACCCACTTGACAAAAGGGCATTGTTGTTGTTGTAGGTTGGCGAGGCTGTTGTGATTTACTCAAGTGGCATCTTGTTGGGGGCTCAGCTCAAGCGCAGCTTCTTTGCTTACACTTCAAAACGGTCTCTCAAGTGTTTGCTGAAGCTCTTCCAGGCCGACCGACCGGCCGACGAGTTGGCTCTCTGAGTCGACCGGGTGACAAAGCAATGAGGGCCACCACCCAGGGCGTTGGTGATTTCTTTTGACATGTTTTGAATTCAATTAAAGACCTCGACTTGACTTGCCTAGATTCTCTCGACCCGGTAAAAGTCACAATCTGCACGTAGAGATCCCAACACAGACAATTACTCTTTGGATTCTTCTTCTTCATTTTATTGCTGTTGTTGTTGTTGTTGTTGTTTAGTGTGCTGTTTATTATTATTAAAAGCAAAACTCAATTAGTTGCTTGTTCTTGTTCGGCTGCTTGGGATTTTTTCGCCCAGTAATTTCTTTTTTGGGGGGGTTTTGAGTCTAAGCAGACTTCCGCCATATTTGAA
Source organism: Scaptodrosophila latifasciaeformis (assembly GCA_037075145.1). Classification (NCBI taxonomy): domain Eukaryota; kingdom Metazoa; phylum Arthropoda; class Insecta; order Diptera; family Drosophilidae; genus Scaptodrosophila; species Scaptodrosophila latifasciaeformis. The sequence goes on along the minus strand of JBAMCM010000100.1, from coordinate 20,749,103 downwards.
AATGATTGACAGACGATTGGCATGATTTTGTGTAAACAAAGCCCAAGCAGGCGAAAATTTTCAAAATGAAGAAAATACACACACACACAGAGGCTCTCGGGGGCGTTTGGTTTTCATTAAAAAAAAAAATAAGAAAAACACAAACCAAAACAAAACAAATATAATAAAGTTTATTTAAAAACTAATTGAAAATTGCTTTGGCAGTGCAGTGGAGCAGCTGAGTTCCTTTTTTTCCCCCGGCCAACTCATTTCAAGTAGTTTTCTCAGCGCAAAAAGCAAAAAGAAAATGGAGGAAAACAAAAATGAAATGAACAAATTTTTCCATTTTCAATTTGTTTGTTTTTGTTTTTTTTTTCTTCTACAAAAGAAAAGAAAACTTGCGCCACTGCAGTTTTCAAGAAATGTTTTTAATTTATTTTGTTTTTCAACAAAAACAAAAATTAATAAATAAAACAAAGAATGAGTCAGTCAAATAAGAAAAGAAATTAATTATTTATTTTATTTCCTTCAAGATGATTCAGCCAAAAGATTTACGAAATTATTAATTTAATTAATTAATTTCATGTTTCAAACAGTTAATTCATGAGTTCCCAGAGAATTTTTGAAGTATTTTTCCCAATTTATTTATTTTCTTCTCAATTTTAATAAATCTGTTAACAAATTGTGTGATTTTCTTTTTTTCTGTGTTAGTCAAAAATTTATAGTCTTGTCTTGAATAAAATTGAATGGGATTTTAAATAATTTAATTAATTTTATATTTTCCTACAATTTCTTAATTGAAATTTATAAATTTGGTATTATAGGATATGTCGTATTCTGAGTTTTTGGAAGGGTTCAGAGAGGCCTTCGGATCCATTGAATTCTGAGTTTTTGAAAGGGTTCCGAGGGGGGCTTCGGTTCCATTGAATTCCGAGTTTTTGAAAGGGTTCCGAGGGGGCTTCGAATCCATTGAATTCCGAGTTTTTGGAAGGGTTCAGAGAGGCCTTCGGATCCATTGAATTCACAGTTTTTGAAAGGGTTCAGAGAGGCCTTCGGATCCATCGAATTCTGAGTTTTCGAAAGGGTTCCAAAGGGGCCTTCGGATCCATCGAATTCTGAGTTTTTGGAAGGGTTCCGAGATGTCTTCTAGGTGGTTGAAACTTAATTCCAATTAGAAATTCTTTGGGTTAAATTTGTGAATATTTTTAAATATTTTTTTTTTAGATTTTTTAAAAGAAAATTTGTGAGATTTTCAAAGGATTTCTCCGACTTTGATTGGCTTTCTTTGGCCAGTGGAAACTTATTTTGTTACCAAAGAAGTCTGTCTTATTTTTTCTCTAAATTCTACTTGATTTCTCCAACTACTCCGACTCATTCTTCGGCTCTCTCTTTCTCTTTCTTTCATATATATTTTTTTGCTTTAGAAAAGCGCAGCTGGTTTGTGGCCACTGCGCTCTGCTTTGTTGTTGTCATTGCTCTGTGTGTGTGTGTGTGTGGGTGGTTGGGTTGGTTGTGTGCTTATGTGGGTGGCGCCTTTGTTGGCTAGGTGCAGTGAGTTGGTGTGTGTGTGTGTTTGTGTGTGTGTAAGAAAAACCCAGCAGGAAACTAAAAATGTTTTGTATGTCGTATAAAGGAAAAATCGCAAAATTTACTGCAAATTGGAATTTTGCGCAATTGTAGAGAAAAAAGAAAGCAAAGCAAAAAAAAAAAAAACAACGTTGAGAAAAATAAAGAAGAAAGTAATACAAGTCGGAAAAGAATGAGAGAAAACCCAGGCAGCAGTCGAAGAAGAAGAAGACTTTGCTGCCACCGCAGCAACCAATATTTTTTGGGGTTTGCTTGCAATAATAACAACAACAACAACAACAATAATAAAACGAGCAACAAAATAGTGGCAACAACATTCGTCTGTCTTCTTCTACTTGCTGGCCTGTCTATCTCTCTTTTTTTTTGTGCCTTCTGAGGCTGCAGTCCCAGTGAGCCAACCGGCCAACCAAGCCAACCCGCCAATACCACTCTAAGCCAATAATAAATAAAAATGCTTGTTAGACCAAGAGAATTCTTTTCTATCTTACCTCCTCACCGAACCCAAGACACCCACACAGCAGCCTGGCCAGCCATGTAATAATGGCGCCAGCAACAGAATTCTGGCCAACAGTGGCAGATTTGGCCAAAATAAAAAAAAATGTATACAAAAATTGCGACGGCATCAAAATTTATTTGGCAAACATAAACTTATTGGCATCCGCCAGTTGGGCCAACTTGTGGCCTTGCTGATGGCTGCTCCTGGCAGCCATAAGGTCCTCCAAGTTATAGTTTAAAATTAATTAAGTTTTTTCTTCTTCCATTGCTCGGCCAGCTTAACAATTCAATTAAAATTATCCGCATTCCAAAAAAAAAAAAAAAAATGCAACAACACCAGCAGAACAACACTTCAATTTGATTCAGATGAGCCCCACCGCCCGTCCGCCCGCCTGATCCGGTAGAGCTCAAGTGGCTGGGCCTGTTTTTTTTTTGGTGCGGATCTGAATCGGCCAGGTTGGGGGTTACTCCTTGGCTTGGTGCATTTCACAAGTGCTTTTGCACATCGTTATTATAACAATAATAAGCAGGGCCGAGTAGGCCAGAGTCTAGGGTGAGGGTTGGCAAGGGACTAGAATCAGGCAAACACTCAAGACTTTGGCCAAAGATTAATTGTGTGTTTTGGTTTGCCAGAAAGGCCCTCGGCCACTTTGAGACTTGTAAATGGTAAATTTTAAAATGGGAGCACAACAAAACCAAAAGCAACAACCTGAAAGGGCTTTGCCAGGAGAGTGGGGTGGGTTGGTGCAGGGGGTTAGCGGGGTCTGAGAAAGAAGAGGCTGATTCGAGTAAAGTGCAATCCACTTGAAGGAATTTACATATCAGCAGCAGATACCGCCGGCAAACCCAACACATACAGACCACTCCACCCTTCACTCCACTTGGCAGCCCCCAGTCTGGTGTGCTTCTTCCTAGCCAGTTGGTTCGGTTCGGTTGCAGCCAAAATGCATTAATCAATTTCATGTTTTCTTAAGCGCGCCCGCGTTTGCTCAATGCGATTTGAGTGCCTTGAGAGTGTGCCCGAGATTGCCGCGAAGGCAAGGCAAGGCAAGGCAAGACAGGGCGAGGAGTTCGAGTGGTCGAGGAGGCAGAGCAGAGCCCGTCTGGGGACGCTTTACGTATGAGTGGAATAATCAATTTTGAGGATCATAAACAACTTTTAATGAAGTTGTTAAGTGCCAGCAGCTAGTTTTTCCATGATCCAACTCACGGTACACTCAACCGATAAGCTTTTTCCTCTTCTTCTTCACTCTTTTTTTTTTATTTTTGATTCTTTCATTTCTTTGAAATGTAAATAAAAGAAGGCAGCGATATCAAAACGCACATTTGATGTATTTCCATAATTGCTAAATTATGCAGAACTTCTTCTAATCGGAAAGTAAAAGAAAAGAAAGACGGAAAAGGCTAGAAACTCTTTCCTTTTGTTTGCTTTTTGTTTTTATTCAAAGTTTCTGGTAAATTAATTTCACCTCACAGCCAAACCAGTGAGACCAAATAATGAAATAAATTTGATAAAAAAAGGAGAAGGCGCAAATGGTTTTTCTTGAAAAAATTAAGACTTATCAAAACTGACAATTTCAAAGAAAAAAACTTTCAAAACTTGAAAGCAAAATAAATAAGTAATTTTAGAAAAATATTCAAAAAACTTAAACATTTTTTTTTGGATTAAGCCAAGTCAAACTCAGCTAAAAAATAAAAATTTTAAGAGAATTTCTTTCTTATAAATTTTGAGAACTTGAAATTTTTTTAGTTTCAGCCAAGTCAAACTCAGCTAAAAAATAAAAAAGCTTACGAAAATTTTTTGGAAAATTATTTTTATAAATTTTGAAATAAAAAAAAAACAAATATTTAAATTTTGGAAAAATACAAATTGTGGAAAATTATTTTTATAAATTTTGAGAATTTGAAAATAAAAAAAATTTTTGAAAATTATTTTTATACATTTTGAGAATCTGAAATTTTGAAATAAGATAATTAAATATTTAAATTTTGGAAAAAATAAAAATTGTGGAAAATTATTTTTATAAATTTTGAGAATCTGAAATTTTGAAATAAAATATTTAAATTTTGGAAAAAATACAAATAATTCCTTGACATGTTTATTTGTCTGAGTGAGAAATACTGAATAATTTTGAGTTGAATTTTTTGAAAATATTTTTGAAATATATTTTTGTCTGCTTAATGTTTGGAAATCTAACACTTGCTGGCCACTGGCACAGAAATTTCCAAACTTCTCACTCGGCCACTAAATTAATCAAAACCAACTTCCGGTTTACGCAAAGTGCTATGTCTCTGGCCAAATGCGTGTGTGTGTGCGTGTGTGTGTGAAAATTAATGAATGAGTTAACTGAAAAATTAATGAAAAGCAGCACATCAAAAAATAAAGGTGTTTTTTGGTTTGTTATGCAAAAGATAAAGAATGAAAAATTTATGAAGCACTCGAAAAAAATATATAAAAAAAAAAAAATACAAAACAAAAGCAGAGAGAAAAAAAACAACAAAACATAGCTCAAAGTTAGACAGTCCGGAAAATGGTGTTGGTGTTGAAAATTATTTATTTTGGCCAGAAAAATAACACACACACATAGACAGACTTTAATCTAGAGATCTAGAGAGCCATGAAATTATGCAATATTCCCAAAAAGAAAAAGAAAAAAAAAGCGTAAACATCAAATGAATTTTGAATCCAAAAGAGCAAAGCTCTTTATGTTTTGTTTTATTTTGTTTGCCTGCCTCGGGCCATTTGGGTTTCCTGTTTCGAATTTTTTTTTCTGTGAGGGGGGAGGCATTTTAGTTACTTAAGTGTAACTAAAACTTTAAGTAAACACACACAAATAACATACTTAATATTTAACAAAAATACACAAAATCATAGCTGCTCAAGAGACTAAAAGCCAAAAGGAAAACAAAGCCAAGCCAAAGCGGAAATGCGCCTGCAAAGACTGAAAGATTGAAAAGCCAAAAGGGATTGTGCCTCTGTGTATGTGTGTGTGTGTGTGTTCGAGACAAACAAAAGATAAAAGCTTGGAAAATTTAAATTAACCAAAAATTATGCATGAACATTGCCACACACACACACACACACCAACACACTCCCACACACCACAGAGTCTCTCAAAAGACACACTTTCTGGCAAATATTAATTTTGTTTATAAATAAACCAGGAAGGAGTATGTGTGTGTATGTGCGTGTGTGTGAGCCCAAACAATGTCATTTATATGATTATCATTACTCTGGAATGGCAGACCCAAACTAAACCAAGTAGAGTTATTTTATGCTCACTTGACAAACACTCATAAACATTTAAAACAACAGAAATTTATCCAAGAAAAAGACTTTTCATATCTGTCATAAGTTGGCCGAGCCAGTAGCTGCTCGAGGCCTTAGCACTGAGTAGGTATCGAAAGTTTGAAGATAAGATATGACTGTCCAGGAATCTTAGCGTACCTAAGCATAGAGTAGATTTTTTTTTGGGTATTGAGTATCGATAGGTAAAAGTTGAGAGTCCCAGGTCTAAGAATGGAATAGGTATCGTTTGAGCTTAAAGTATCGATAGGTGAAAGATCGACAAGTCAAAGATGAGAGTCTCAAAATCCCAGAGTATCAGCTCGATATGTCAGCACGGATTATGAATCGTTATACTATTAAGTATCGATAGGTAATAGATCGACAGGTCAAAGATGGGAGTCCCAAAATCCTAGAGTATCAGCTCGATATGTTAGCACGGATTATGAATCGTTATACTATTAAGTATCGATAGATGAAATATCGATAGGTAAAATATGAGTGCTACAAAGTATCAGCTCGATGTCGAAGCATGCATTAAGTATCGATAGGTGAAAGATCAGAGTCTCAAAATCTCAGATCTTAGCTTAGAATATATATCGTTTGATCCTTGGAAATATGAAAATTTGACTAATCATTTCTTCTTCTTCTTCTTTTTTGTTGCAGGTGATGCGAGCAATGCCAGCATAGGCAGCGGAGAGGGCACCGGCGAGGAGGACGATGATGCGAGCGGCAAAAAGAACCAAAAGAAACGTGGCATTTTCCCAAAAGTAGCAACAAACATATTGAGAGCGTGGCTGTTTCAGCATTTAACGGTAAGTCAACACACCCACACATATATAGTTCTCGTTGTTGTAGTTGTTGTTGTTATTAAGGCAGCCATAACGGAGTTGACCGTTGTGGGTCAATTTGACCGTGCGCAAAATGTAAAAATGGCCACCCGAATCGGAGGGAACGATAGGCCGATTTGGCTGAGTTGGCCAAGTTTAGTTGGCCTATCCAGCGAACCCAAGCGTTGGCAACGCCGTGTGGCTCGCTCGCTCGTTCGTGCGTCATAAATGGCCGCGGCGGTGTCCGCAAAAGATCTTATCAGAAATTTGTGCCGTTTCTGCTTCCACCACTTTTGCTGGCTCGGTCATGGCTATAATGACAGTATGAGGCGTTCAGAGCATTCTCTGAGAGTGGCGAGCTTTGCACCCGGCCTGCTGTTGGCTTTGTTTGCCATTAGCTTTTTGATAAAGGCTGACTAGTTTTTTGTTATTGTATTTATTTATTTACTTATATTTTTTTTTTTTTGCTAAATGTTTTGATAAGATTAACAGGCGTTTTTATTTGTATTTGCTTTTGTCTCCGACTAGTAGGCTGTTCTAGGGGGCTCTCTCTCTCTCTCTCTGTCTGTCTTTATTTGTGATTGGCAATGGGTGGGGGGCGTGGCCAAGTTCCCCATTTGTTTGTAAAGACCAAACAGAACAGCAAAAACAAAATTATTTCAAAATTAAAGAAAAAGATTGAGTTGACATAAACGGAGCAATCAGGGCTCAAAAGAATCGAATAAAAACTCCTGGCTAAGCCAGTCAATCTGAGCTGGCTTGGGCTCAGTCATTTGCTTGGCCATCTAGTCCAATTAGTTTGTCATTTGAGCCCATCAAATGTCCTGGGATAAATGAACCTTAAAACCAAATTGCCAAGGACACCAAAGAAGACTCTTGGCTTAGATCAAAATCAAAGTTGAAACTGTGAAAAAAAAACTTTGACCATCAAACCGAGACTGACAAAACGGATGTGGAATAGGATTTGTTATGCACCATTTTATGTTAAGCAGGACATTTCCACTGGCCACTTGGCCAAGTTAGTTTCGATGGTCATAAAAAATTGAAATCCAACTTGGGCCAAGGTGACTGCGGTTTCACTCAGATAAACAGACCCCAAAAAGTCTGAAAGGGTTTGTTTGTAAAAAAACGAAGAAGAAGAAGAAAAACTATAAGATTTTATGTGCAATGGTCAGAACGGTCATAAGGAAGTCCAAACTGCGTTCCATTGGCCATTAGATTTTTCTTTTTTGCTTTTGCCAGTTCTTCGTCTTCTTCTTCTTCTTGTTGGACTGTTGCGTATGTAAAATGATAAAAATCTTAATGGAATTTTGTAAATGTGCTTTGCTCTCTTTCTGGGGCTGGCGGAAGTCTCTGTTTTGACCACAGTCCACTTGCCCCTCCTCCTTCCGATAAGAAAGAAGCTCACACAAATCGGAAATTAAAGTCGAATCTTGGCAAAGCAAAACAAATTCCATCTACTTTGGATCTCTTAAGTTTTTAAAATACCCACAAAGAAGTGCCAAGCCACCACCGCCAGCACCACCACCACCACCACCCCCATTAAAGTCACACCATTGCCACTGAGAGGGCATGGGCTAGAGATACCCTAAGGCGCATTAGCCACCCACTCACCCTCCTGACATTGATGAATTGCCGTTTAAATCAGCGCATCACTCATGTTTGCCCGCCGGCGGGCTCAGCTTTCACATCCTGAAACACACACACACACACACATACTCAGATCCTTCTTCTTTTTTTTTTTTGCCCTAGCTTAATGCCATTAACAGCGATTTGCAGCAGCATTAGGAAAATTGTTTTCCCTGAGAATGGAAAAATTCATTGACAAGACTTTGACATTCGAGGAAAAACTTTAATTTCGTATTCAAAGCAGTGTTGAAAATTTCATTCATTCTTTTTTTTTTTTTTGCTGGGGATTTGATTTATTGGAGGGAAATAAAATGGGAACTCACTACTTTTCAATTGGCATAATCAGGCATTTAGTCTTTAGTATTTTTGTTTACTTTTTGGTAAACACTGCGACATTCTCATTGACAGTGACAAGCGACTTAAATGGTCGAGAGCCCAAAACAAAATAAATTCCGCATGGCGGTGCTAATGAAGTTGCTGTACTCCGCGGGGCAGGGGCAGGGGCTGGGACGCCCCAGTTAATGCCCTGGCCAACCAAAAACAAAAGGCAGACATACAAAAAAAAAAAAAAAAAAAAAAAAAAATGCAATGCATGGCTGACTGCCCTCTCCAGCCTGGTCGACATGACTTGCCTCCACTCGGCTGGCTGGCTGGCTTGACTAAAAGGCCGACTGGGTGACTTGGGCTGGACAGACTTTTACTTGGGCTTGCGTGGTTGTTGGCATGTTGCTGATTGCTACAGTTGCTGTTGTAGTTGTTGTTGTTGTTGTTTTTGTTGCCATAATTATGGCAGGCGCGCGAATATTTTGTTTACATTTGGTAAGCATTCCAGACAAAAAAAAAAGAAAAACAACAATTGCAACTGCAGTCACACCAACGGCATAAAAAGTCTCATTTTGGCGAGCTCCGCCCACTCGGAGCTGACAAGAACGGCATCAGCCTGCCCCAGAGTGAGCGAGAGCGAGCGAGTCGGCAAGCGTGTGAGTGGGTGAGCAGGCCTCTTTCTTCATGTGTGTTAAATTTCCAAATGCGCCTACAAAATAAACCGAAACAATTTCTTGAAATAAAAATTTGCTCCAGGCTAATGTTTTGGCCAAGTTTATGAGCTGTTCCAAAGGTCTTTAGAAATATTTTTAGGAAATTCTTGGATCCAGAGAATTTTCTTTTGGCTAAGTAAAATTGTTAGATTCCCAAGAGGTAGTCAAAAATATTAGCCCAGAATATTCATATAGATCTTTAGATGTCTTAAAAGATTCCATAGTTTTCTCAATGATCGAATCAAAAGTTAAATTCATAGATTTCTCATTCTAGTTCACAAATACTAGGAAAAATTCGTAGATCTCTTAAAAGATTCCAGAGAAATTATACTAAATATTTAAAAATATATCTTAGATTGTAGATATCATCCTAAATTTGTCGTGTTTCTTTGAATACCAAAATAATAGTAGTTAGATAGTCAATTCCTTATAGAAAAACCTCTAGGGGTAAGTTTCGTGGGACTGCAAGAAAATAAAATATCTCCAGAAATGCTAGAAAAAGTTTTTGGTATATTCTGAAAAGCTTAGAAATATTACGAAGACTTTAGGAAATATAGAAAAAATATGAGAATTTAAGAGCTTCAAAAACATATTAGAACTATGGTTCCCTGATAGATAAAGACAGCCAAGATTAATTGATAGATTCAAGAGCTTATAGAAAAGCCCTTAGTATATCCAAATATAGTGAATACTTTTAGCATAATTCCAAGGCTATAGAAGACTCTATAAAAAATCTTTATTATTTATTAGAGCTCCCTGAGTTGTTGGGCTCCTTGGGTTCTAGAAAAGTTGAGTTGTCTGAGTTGTTTTATTCCGCGTTTCCTCAAATCATTTCCTTAGTTCTCCTGTTGTCCTGCTCACCTCTGACTTGCTAGGGTGTCTCAAGCAGGCTCAGAGTTCACAGCACTTAGGAATACCGTGGGGCATATTAAAAAAAAATAGGAGAAAGGGTTACGAGTCCAGGGGGTCGGGGGGACAGGCTTGTCCGATTAGTAGAAATGCATTTCGCTGGCTTTTTGTATTTATTTCTTTTTCTCTATGCTTCTGTGTGTGTGTGTGTGTGGGCCATATACTCATTTGGCTTTGTTTAGACATGTAGTGCAAACTGGAAAAAAGAGAAGAAAACAACAAAAAAAAAAAAGGAAAAAACAAAAAAATCTTCATAATGGCCGCCAGAGGCCCTCGATGTGCGCGTCTCAGCGTCATAGCAATGCAATTTTCACTTTGCCGTCGCAATTTTCTGTTGCCATTTCTCTCTCCTTGTTGTTGTTGTTGTTTGTTGGTTGTTTCACAAATGGCGTCGCATTTGGTGTTGTTAATGGCGATGGTGGAGGTGGCGGCGGCGGCGGTGGCGGTGGCACCGTCGTCTTCTTGGGCTTGTTGTGCCATGTGTTGCGGCGTTGCAGTCATGTTGACATGTGCTGAGCACGTCGAGCCGAGACATAGGCCTAGGGTTGGCACTTGTCAGCCGATGTGAGCCGAGTCGACGAGGAGTGGAGCATTCCGGGTGGGACATGTGGGCAGCACTTGTGTGCTGATTGTTTTAAATTCATTTGCCAAGTTTAAATAAACACAACACAAAAGTAGAGTGAAGTGAAGTGAAGTGCAGTGGTGTGCCATGGAGTTGGCTAGGCCAGGCCAAGGAGGTGGGTAGAGGGTAGAGGGGGTGGGACTGAGGCGACAGTCTCCTCTAGACAGAGATCACCACATCAAGAAAGAAACTTAAAGGCGTGACAGTAATTAATTATTTTGTCGTATGGCAAATTAATAAACCAAATGGACTTTGTTTCACTTGACATGTTTGCCTTTGTCATTCCATCCTCTCTCTCTATCTCTCTCTCTTTTTCTCTCTGGCAATCTCGGTAGCTTGTGGTATTTTTGTTTTATTTGAAATGCATATGAAATGCAAAATGCATAATTATTTTCATTAACGTAATTGGTAAAGTTTTGAGCAAAGCACATTGCGATAACCATAAAAAGCTCACTTGACAAATTAATACCACTCTTTTAGTTTGCTTAGTGTGAGAGTGGGCAGACTGTACCAATCGATAATTTCGGATAAGACAAAGCTGATTGAAAACGATTTTAAATTCTTGAATTTTGACCAAATTAGCAAAATCAAATGGAAGTGGACAGAGAGAGAGAGAGAGAGAGAGAGAGAGAGAGAGAGAGAGAGAGAGAGAGAGAGAGAGAGAGAGAGAGAGAGAGAGACTGTGATGTCACCTCCCTTTTTAGTTTGCTTAGTGTGAGAGTGGTGACTGTACCAATCGATAATTTCCGATAAGACAAAGCTGATTGAAAATGATTTTAAATTCTTGAATTTTGACCAAATTACCAAAATCAAATGGGAGTGGAGAGAGCAATCAGAGGTAGAGGGTGTGCCGTGTCACAGATGTGGCTAGTAATTGTGCTTGCTGCTGTTGCTGCTGCTGCGGTTGTTGTTGTTGTTGTTGCTGCTTAGCCACAAGAAGTCTAAATAGATGTACGCCACAAAGTATGCTATAAATTCCATTTTAATTTACCTGCATGTTATTTATGCCTTTTGACTTCTTGAACATTTTATAACCCCTGAAAGGCAGCCCTGAGTAGGTGCAGCAGCAGACTAGACTCCGGCCCCAACGACTTGTCCGAAGTATTTACATGGGGCCACGTTTATTTGTCAATACGCAAAATTTCAAATATAGTTTTGCTATTTGTTGTGGTGGGCGTGATATACACTCACACACACACACACACAAATACGCATACAAATATATATGCCGAGGTGTGGCAGTGGCAGTGGCAAGCAAACAAATATTGCTGAACACAGTAGACAAGAACAAGAACAACAGCAGGAAAGACAACAAGTAAAATTTATTAAACACAAACAATAAGGCAAAATGCATTTAGGGACGGACAGGACACAACCAAGACAGTCAAGACAGCCAAGAAATTCCAGGGACTGGGGGGGGGGGCGATGGGGCTAGCAACCAAAATGGGTGTGACTTGGACAAGGACAACAAGAAGGCAACTAAATTGCATTAGAAATAGACAAGCTGGACAAATGGTCAGAGGACTCTCACTCCTGTGCCCTCCCCCCTGTTCCTCACTACCTACTCGGTTGCCAAGGATATGCAACGTTGCACATTTCGATCTGGTAGCCTGAACAAATATGTGCTTTGTGCCTTTATTGAATACAGAATGTAATTTCAAATACACAAAACTTTATATATATATATATAAACTCTGAGTCCGAGAATCTATTTCCCTTTTCTCGGTGCATACATATTTATATTTTATATAAATACTCGAGAAGTACAGTCAGACAGACGGCAGCGGTAAATTTCAAGCCACAAACAAGGACAAGCAACTTGCCAATAGCAAATTGCATAAACAGACAAATTCTTGATTGTCGAACCAGCAGCAATGGCTTTGGCAGTCCTCCTCTACCAATTGAAGGACTTCAGAATGCCAAAAGCATTGAAAAAAAATAATAAATAAATCTCAATAAATTTCTAACAGACCAAAAAAGACCAGAGAATTGAAACGCCCCCAGCTGCCGGAAGCATAAAGCCAGACGTGTGCCAATTAAAAAAAACCACACAAAAATAAAAAAGGGTTCAAAATTTGGTTCAACAAAAGAAGTAAGCAACGCAGGCGCAAAGGTCCTTTGAAGGAAGAGAAGAAATTGACAGCCATTTCCGCCAAATCTGAAAAATAGAATAGAATTCTTTGTGCTTGCTTCCAGTCTAAGTGAAACCAATTCCAAATCATTGTGTAAATATTTAGTCAGCTACAAAAAAAAGAAAACAAGAACTAAGCAAATAGAGAATTGTAATAAGCGCCAGTGAACCAACGCCACCAGTCACTCAGTCGATTAGATTAGCCAGCAGCAACTCGGGCATTCTCTCAGATTACTTGGCATGCACTTTCACCCAGTGTTTACCCATTGACGCCACTCTGGCGGCCAGGCGATTGCAAGATTTATGGACGAACCATTTCAGACAACTCCAAACAATTCCCCTTTGTTTGACCAAGTTTGGCGCTACCCAACAAAAAAGAAAACAAACTCCCAAAAACAACAAAACAACAAAAAAATTGAGGACACTTTGAGTGGCAGCGCTGATAAGCCTGGGCTCCCCTCTTTGCCACACTGTCTTTCGCTTCGGGCCCTTTCGATTGATAAGAATTGTATCGAATTATGGTCTGGCTAGTCTCACACATCACACACACGCACACGCACACGCACACAAATACACACTCATTTCAAGTGCAGTTGCCGTTTGACAGGTCTTTAATTTTAATTGCATGTGCGAGTCTCATTCACTCGTTTATGATTGATCGATTGATTGATACGACAACAAAAATAAAATCATAAAAGACTGTTTTAGTTTTGATTTGATAAAGTTCAGTAAATAATATTCTTTTTCCTCTTCTTCTATTTATCTATTTCAGCATCCCTACCCATCCGAGGACCAGAAAAAACAATTGGCGCAGGACACTGGCCTGACGATACTGCAAGTTAACAATTGGTGAGTATCCCAGAGATTCTTCTACATATTTTCAGGACCTTGAGTTTTTGAAGAAAATTAACTCAGGAAATTTAAAGCGAAGGTCTCTATAGCCTTGGTATCGTTCAAGTATCGGAATTGAGTACTTAAAGGGATCATTCTATCGTACAAATTTCAAGAGATTTTTCTGGTATTTAATTTCTCATTTTACACAAGTATTTAGAGGTTCGAGGGATCTCAAAGTTTGAGTACTTTTGAAGTCTCAGTAATCAGTTCTATATAGTTCGAATATCCTTAAAAGGAAATAGTCTCTGAGGCGCCTTTAAGAATCTTCAAGAAATTTTGGTTTTACATTGAGTTCCTTGGGTCTTACAGATTCTTCTTTTCGAGTCCTTTCAATGAGTACATTGAGTACTCGATAAATCTTAGTTCCGATTAGACTGTCAATCGGCCTTCGTTTCAAATATCAGAAGTCTTTTTCTTTCAGCTCGAGCAGATTAAAGAGCATATGAATTCACTTGGAATTCTGAGGGAAAAATATGGTTGTACATTTTGTATTTTGCCAGCACATATTTTATGATATTTGCAGTTAGTTTATCAGTGGAATTTTTTAGACATTTTATGCGATTCTGGAAATGAGAAAAAAAGAGATGCTAGAAATATAGTATATCTGCTCGCCCACATCGGGCCGAACGAGAGAGAAGAGAAGAGTAGAGACTTATCTGGTTTGGTTTAGAAAAGGTGTAAACACAGGCCAACCTGCCATTTCGGGCCAACAAATAGCCGAGGCATGAAAATGTGGCAAACAAAATTATGGGCCATGTTTGTGGCATGAGCAACGGAAAAAGGCTAACGGAACAAGAAACGAGCACTCCGACATTTGGACAGCTGGACAGGCCAACAAGACATTCAAATTTACAAAGCGAGAGTCAGAGGCAACCCGATCCGAACAGACCAGACCAGACCAAGCCAGGCCATGCCCGGCTAGGCCAGACCGAATTCAAATCCAGAAAGAGAAGACACTCGACAGTTGAGTTGGAAAGCGCATTAGGCTGAACGGTCCGGACCGACCGACAGACAGACAGACAGACAGAGCAACTTCATCAAATTTTACACATTATGCGACATGTTGCAGAACTTGACACCCTGCAGCAAAAATGCACAAGACAAGACAAGCTTCTGCTAAGCTGCTTCTTTTCCTATTTCTTCCGAGCAGAATTGGTAAATTTTTCAGCTGTCTCGTTTGGCCCAACGATAAGGGGAAGCAGCAGGAGTTGAGGAGGGGCTGAGAGGGTAGCTAGCTAGGTGTACCGGTGGGCGAGTTAAAAGTGTTGCTGAATCTTTTATGCAGTAGTTGGAATGCTTTTAAGCCGAGGACAGCACATAATAAAATCTAACGAAAAATGTCCGAGTCCTTCTTATTCAGACAGTGAAATGGGTTTTGTCTTTCTTTTTTTTCTCGCTCTCTGAGCCCGGCACTCAGCTCAATTAAATTGAATTTCGCGCTCACCGAAGCACACTCCAAATTAACAAATAGTCATCAGTGGACAGCCCAAAAGATACCAAACAAATGTAACCACCCACACCACTCTTGGGCCAGAAAAATGCTGCCTGTTTCGCTTAAGCACGCAACACTGCGTAGAAAGAAGAAGAAGAGGAAGATGGGGCGAAAGAAAAAAAAAACGTTAATACAAAAATAGCAAAATAAAATGTTGACACTTTTGGTAATTTATGGGCCGACAGACGGGACGACACCTTCAGCAAAACTAATCCAGGGGGAATAAGAACCAAGCCAAAACCGTACGACTCGATACTCTGGACCAGGAGTACACCATTTCCACAGAAATGTGTATTTATTCGAGGGGCGAAAAACAAAAAAAAAAAAAAACACTTGGCCAAAAGTTGTTGTTACGGCCATTTCACTTGTTCTACTCGCCTTAAATATATAAGAAAGCAATTTGAATGACCAACAAGCCAAAGCCAAAGCCAAAGCCAAAGGAAAAAAAAGTCCATTAACACCCAATATAAGAAGAAGAAGAAGATAAACTCTGGAGAAGGTAACTTTTTGGTAGGAAAATGCCAGCATCTCTATCTTTTCGTTTTCATCTGAAGTGGCTCTGTCCAGCTAACTGCTGGTTCGGTTCTGTTTTCTTTTTGGTAATCGAAAAAGTTTCCTTTTATTTTTTTTTTTTTGGGTAAAAGTTTTAAATATTAACGCTTACTTACTGCCCAGCCAGTGAGAGAAAGAAAGAAAGTTATAATTATGCCGTGAGCACATAAATAACAGGACAAATCTAAGGGCCCAAATGACTGCCTTAAAGCCAAACCAGAAAAATTCTTAAATTGTTTACGGAAAAATCTTGCACAAACTGCAACATCAACATCCATCAGGCTCAGGCTCTGGCTCGGAGTCACTCTCAGACTCAGAGACAGAGTCAGAGTCAGAGTGAGTCGATTCCTTTTACCAAAGGCCAAATCGATTTGCACGGTCTCAGCCTCTTCTGTTGTTGCTGTTGTTGTTGTTGTTTTGGTTTTCGCTTTGGCTTCTTCCTTTCATGTCGGGCTAAATTGCAATCTTCTTTGTGTTTGGCCCGGAACGAAATGAAACGGAACTCAATTCCATTTTGTCGTTTTGATAAACGATTTCAGGGCGTTGCAACAATTTCCGCCCCAAAATGAGCAAACTTTTTCCAGTAGCCAAAAAAAAAATAAAAATAAAAACCAGAGAAATAATATTTTTTGAAACAGCCAAAATAAGCCAAGTGCATTAACCTTGCCAAAAACCTAAGCTGACCGGGCTAATATTTCTCTGTAAATTTATTTGGCTTTTGGTTTGTGTGGGTTTCTGTTGTTGTTGTTGTTTTTTTTGTTCCCTGAGAGTCTCACAAGACTGTCACACGGTGTCGGCTTTTTGCTTTAATCATTTCAAAACGAAAAAAACAGAAAAAATGAAAAAACAATTCTTTTTTAGTTGATCCGATCCTTCATGATGAGCGGATCAACAGTCACTTGCTTATTATTTCTTATTGCATTTATTAACGACAATCATAACCAGAATCGGTGAGGCTGACGGTGACGGCCTGTTTTTTTTCTTTTTTTTTTGCTGTTGTCTTGGCCAATTCCCCTTGATCTGGCCCGACTGCAAAAAGTGTGACTGCTGCCGCCTGGGCCACAGATTTGGTTTGCTTTATGGCTAAGTTGTCCACATAAAGCAATCCTCTGACTATTTGGCTCTACCCCCTCCTTTCCTCTCCTTGTCTTTCATAAATAATTCATGGCAAATTAGAGAGAAAGAGAGAGATCTGAAAAGTTCTTTGGTTTGTGTCTCGTTTAATTAGAAAATCTCTTGCTTCTTTTCAGGTTCATCAATGCGCGGCGAAGAATCGTTCAGCCCATGATTGATCAATCAAATCGTGCAGGTAATTATCCATTTAGCAAGCAACATAGCTTTGAAATTCCGTGCCTGAAATCTTTGAGCCACTTTCACTGATTCCAATTTCCAAACGCAATTTCTAATCTGTGTTTTGTTTTTTGTTTTATTTTTTTATATATAAATTGCAACAGTCTATACACCGCATCCAGGTCCCTCCGGTTATGGTCACGATGCCATGGGTTATATGATGGATAGTCAGGCGCATATGATGCATCGTCCGCCCGGCGATCCCGGTTTCCATCAAGGCTATCCCCACTACCCGCCCGCTGAATACTATGGCCAGCATTTGTAATGCCCAAGAATGCCCGAGGTTGGGGTGGAAAATGTTGGCAACGGCCCCGCGGCCGATAGCGACAAAGCCAAAATCATAGCTTAAATTTACTACAGGACTACAGGACAGGTTAAAACACTAACGGAAATGGCCAGGAAAGTACAGGCAACCAGCCCAACAAAATTGGTCAACATCAACCCACCAATTTTGATCTCCTCCCCCCTTTGGGCTAAAGTCTGCAGAAATAAAAAACTCTAAAATAAATAAACCAATTAAAAAAAATAAAATAAAAGCACACACAAAACCTTCAAAGTACCGTACCGAGTGGCAATATCAGTCAGTAATTCAGAGAAACACTTAAAAAAAAATGAAAAAACATGTAGTAAAAATGATATTAGCAAAAGAAGGCAGCAAGTCTTAAAAAAACAACAACAACAACACAACAACAACAAATGGGAAAATAAAATTATATTTAAAACAAAAAGCAAAACAATTTAAAAGAAACTATTTGTGTATACCTTAAACATAAATTAAAAAAAGCAAGAAAAACAAATACAAAAAAAAATAAAGAAAGAAAGAGAAAACAAAACAAAAAAGATATTTATGCATAAACAAAAAAAAAAAAAAATCTAAAAAAAAAAATGAACGCTTAGTTATAAGTTAAATAAACAAGGCAGCACACAGACACACTTTTCCCCCCGCAAGAGAAAAAAAAATAATAAAAGAAAAATAATTTGAAATGCTAATTTTTATTTTCCAAAAATTTTCAAGCGAAAATGTGGCTAGAATTTAGGCGCAATTCACACACACAAATAAACAGAGAGACACACACACACACACACATACATACATATGTAGATTTGTGTTTTGAGAAATTGAGAATTGATTAAAATTTTGCCCCGCCCAAATCAGTTTTTGCCAGACACAAAAATTATTTCACTTTCAAAAATATTTCAAAAAAAAAAAAAAAATTTATTTTTTTTTTGTCTTTGTGCTAGAATTTAATTTCTATTTTTTTTTTTTAGTTTAGTTTAAACAATTTAATTTTATCATAAACAAGTCAGTTTGTTTTCTCTATATATATATATATTTATAGTATATACACACACATGGGTGTATGTGTGTGCCTGTATGTATGTAAAAACAAATCGATAACTAAATATATAAAACTGAAAATAATTATATATATATATATATATCTGTACGTATATAATAATTCTTAAAATTCTTATAATTTTTAGTCTTATTCTAATTTAAATAAATTGAATTGTTTTCTAATTTTACGCCAGCGTTAAGGCAGATTTGAATTTAATTTTAAACACACACACACAAACACACACACAGACACACACTTTTATTTTCCTTTTAATTTCGAAATTTTCTGATCATCCTAGGTTCGATGTGTGAATATCGTGTAGTATTATTTTTTAAATTGATTCTAAATGAAATTCAAATTTTATTCAAATAAATATAAACAAACACACTTCATTAATTAATTAAAACTGAGAGAGAAAGAGAAAATAATTTTATATCAAATTTATGGATTATGCAAAAAAAAAAAAATAAATAAAATAATTAATTTAATTTGTACTTTTATTTATGTATTTTAATTTGTATGCGTTATTTTGTAATCTTTAGTTAACTATTATTACTATTATTATTATTATGATTATGATTACTTAATTAATGATTTAATTGTAATGATTTAAAGCAGTAAATGGAAATGAAACTTGTATGAATGATTGATTGATTTATTTGATGAAATTCAAATGCAAAAAACTAAAAGAAAATATGGTTGAAAAAATACAAAATTTTGTCTTTTTATTTATTTTAATATTTTTTTTTCAAATATATTTTTTTTCAGCTGGTTTGTGGGGGGGCCTTCCTTGTTTTGTTTTATTTTGGCAACACAAATTACGTAATGTTATGGAACTGAATTAAGCTTAAAAAAAAAGGAAAAACTAACAAAAAAAGTGCGTTTAAAATTTAAAAAAAAGAAACAACTTAAAAAAATGGTAACGAATATACGTAAAAATCAGATGAGCAAAAACAATTCGAAATTTAAGTATTTAATTTAAAAAAAATAAATAAAAATAAATAAATTATAAAATGTGTGAGCGAAAGAGAAAAAACCCTGGAAACTTGAGCTTCTTCAATTTTAATTTCTCAAAGCTTCTCCCACTCACTCGAAACACTCGAAACAATCACGCAAAATGTATACGAACTTCTCTAAGAATTAAATCAGAATTATTAAAAAAAAATTCAAAAAAAAAGAAGAAAAATATTTTTATTATTTTTCTTTGGCGCAAAAAAAAAAATAAATTTATTTACAAAGCAAATCTTTTTGGCAAAATTACAAAAGAAATTTTCATCTATATACACAGAATAACGGGACATACGATATATATATATATATATATTATATGGAAATCTCTAGAATTATCTTAGGAACTAATATTTACCTAGTCGTAGCTAATTAATCGCAAAACACACAAACCAATTGACTTGAGAAACGTTTAAACGCAAATTGTACAGAACGCCTTAAATAAAAAAATATAAATTGAGAATTTTTCAAATAAATGACAGTTGTATACGATATGATAAAGATTTAATTAAATGAAAAAAAAATCATAGATATATAAAATCAGCTAGAGAACTCCGCAGGAGCACACAAAAGAACCAAAAAGAACTTGGAACCAAGCAGGCATTTTTCAAGAAGAAGAAGAAGAGTGTGCTCCGACTGGAAAAAGCTGAGAGGGAAAAAAAGAAAATACCAGTATGTAATTTAGAAATTCAATTTTCAATTTTTTGTATGTAAAGACCGCTTGCTTGGCCCCTCAACCCGCTCGAGGCGGTTGTGGAGGAGGCCATTTTGTGTGTCAGTGTTGATAAAGGTTACACGAAAACATTTGCATACCCAGTTATATAAATACCAACTATATATACCTAAATAAATAATACGTATTGTAAAATGTAAAAGGAGAAATCGATAAAAAAGAAGAAGAAGAAATTTATCTTTAATGCTTTTTATGTTTATTAAACATTATTTCGTGTCGGAATTTAAATTAAAATGTGATTTTTGTCGAAACTTTAATGTATACGCAGCAAATATTTAATATGATCCAAAGAAAAAAAAAAACTTTATTATTGTAATTATTTATACATAAAAAAAACAAACAAAAAACTATATTAATAATTAAATAAAATTGTACATTTTTGATAAATTCTTAAATTAAAATTAATGAAATATTTTGTAAATATAAAAGAACTAAGCAAAATATCTTAAAAAAAAAAAAAAAAACAAAAAAAAAAAACAAAAAGCTAGATCATAACTAAAGAATGGAGCAAAAGCAACCCTGAACATAGACTAAAAAAAAAAATAAATAAATAATAAATGCACAAAAAATATAAAATTAAAAGAAATACAAAAGGAATTATTACAACTTACCCACGCGAGACAAGACAAACCGATCAAGAGAGCAAGAGCTGAACCAGTGAGCAATCGAACAAGCGAGCGAGCGAGCGAGCGAACCGTGAACTTCAAAGAGTTCTTTGGACTCTGCCAAGAAGAATAAAAAATAAAATAAATATGAAAATAAAAAAAAACTTAATTTATTAAAAATAAAATAAAATTAAATGTTTGTGCGTGTATAAAAAAAAATTAAATTAACTAAATTGCTAGACTTAAAAATGGAAAAACGGAAATACAGAAAATTCCCCAAAACAAAAAAAGAAAAAGAGAGATGATTAATTTAAAACTAAATTTAAATATTACTATTAAATGAAATTATCATTAAATTTATTAAACTCATTGAAGCTTCTATGTAAAGAAATAACATAAAATGAATCTCACAAATAAAAAAAAAGAAAAATGGAAATCACCAAAAACAAAAAATATAAAACTTGTTTAAGTTAAAACTACAACAAACAAAAAAAATATGAAAATGTATTGAACATAATTTTCAATTGTAATAAATTATGAAATAAAAGAATATGAAAACCAAAAAAAAAAAAAAAAATAAAATAAATATTTGAAATCTATTTGACCGAGGGTTTTAAGAAGGTTGGAAAAGGTTTGGAACAGCTGGTCAGCTGTGTGTGTTGGTTGACCAGACCTTGCGTGCTTACCAATATAATTGAACTATAATTGGTTAGAATTTCTGGGGAAGGCACACGCTTCATCTGCTCACGGGCCTGTCGTGACCCTTAAGTGGACTTGGCCTGGACAGTCTGGTCTGGTCTAGTGTGAAATGGAGGCACTTTTTGTTTTCTTTTTTTTGGCTAATTTTCTGAAAACAGCTGTGAAGGTTGCCACAGGGGCTCACACTCAACTGGTCAACACTTTTGGCTTGACCCATCAAATTCAATTAATATTAATTAGCCAAGGTGCCGAGACAGGCCAAGACACTCGCACACTCATACACTCAGGCACCCACACAAATGTGGTTTTAATCATTTTCCAAGTGTGAAAATTAGTTGCATTTAAGCTGTCTATAATTACCCAAAAATGAGCAAGACATTGACAAAGGAGCTGGACACGCATTTAGACCAGCCAAAAACTGTTCAACTGTTCATTTGCCACATCCCCCCTTGCCAGCCTTCTCACTTCTCAGTTCCGACAATCTGTAATTACTTTTATGAGCTGTTTACAGCTCTTCAGAATGGCCATTATGTGGCTGAACAGAATTTTTCCTGTCAATTTATGCAAATTTCTTTTCGGACAACGCCAGTCCCAAAGTTTCAGTTTCTGTCCACCTACGTAAAAATATATACCAAAAAAAAAAGAAAACAGAAAAAAAAGAAAATCTTCCACGCATTTGTCGCAATTGCAAAGAGTCTCTGCTCTGTCCTCTTCTACTTGTTGTTGTTGTCTTATTTTTCCTGAAACTTTAATTTATTTTCATTGCGCATTTTGATGCTCGTAATTCCCTCGTTATTGTTGGCCTCCTGTTGTCGCCTCTTTGCTCTTGTCCCTGTTTTTCTCACCCATTGTTGTTGTTGTTGTTGTTATTATTATAATGTCACGGTTGGTGTTGGCATCATTACTTTTGCTATTGTTACAGGCCTTTGTGCTATGGCTCTCGCTTTGCATATGGATATGATTTGAAGGTGTGTGTGTGTCGTAGAACTAAAAGGGGAGGGTGAGGAGAGAGCAGCAAAAAAAAAAGAAAACAAAACGAACATTGTAAAACTCGTCTGCTTGCCAAAGCCGCAACCCCTCCTGAGCCCAAAACCCGATTACTCCAGCCCAGCCCAGCCCAGCCCAGTTCAGCCAAACCGGGCACATCATCCATCCATTTCAGGAATAACATTTTTCGGGGTGGTTGTTATTTTAATTTCATATTTCTCTCCTTCTTTTTTTGTTGTGTTGTTCTGTGTTGTGTTGTGTTGTGTTGTTGTCCTCCACTCAACTTTTATAATTTCAAAACAGATTAATGTGGCGCATATGTGACACCATTTTGTGCGACGGGTTTATCTCTTTTATGGCATCAACATACACCGAGACCGAGGCGTGTGCTCCTGTTTTGGGCCCGGCAAGTGCACAGAACAAAAAAAAAAACTGAAAAAAATCCCTGGACTTAAGTGGGATCAACAAAGCGTTTGCTTAATTCAGATAGATCAAAGCCTAGGCAAATTTTTACACACACCAAAAAAATAACAGGAGATAATAATATTTACCAAAAGGGTGTTGATTTGGTGGATGAATAAATGATATTTTCACTCGTATGAAATTCGATTTAAAGATCCACGAAATGACTCGAAACATGAAATTAGTCATTCTACTTTTGACAAGCAAATTATGTTTGGATAGTTCAAAGTTTCTAATAATTTATTTATAATTTTTTTTTTTTTAAATAAGGATTAAATTTACGATAAATTGCAAGAGGATTTTTTCGGAACTTATTATTTTTTTTCTGAGTTCTTTAAGATTGATTTCAAGCGGACAACATTTCATTCCATTGGACTTATGGAGTATAGAATTGAGATTATCCTAAGCCAAAAGGGGAAATACTATATTCCATTTCATTTCTAGACTTTTTGTTTTTAATTTAAGAATCAATTTAATGGATTCTAAAATCTGAACTATCATAAGCCAAAAGGGGAAATACCATATTCCATTTCATTTCTAGACTTTTTCTTTTAAATTTTAGACTCAAATTTGTTTTTATTTTTTCTTTCACTTTAATAATTTATTCATTTAAATTTCGAGACTATTTTTTTTTTTCATTTTAAAAAGTAAAAGTCTATAGAAGGGGTGCTCATTCAAAGATTTATATTTATTTCGAGACTGATTCGAGACTCCTTAAGGAAAGATATAATACACATTTTTGGAACTGAAATCATTTATAGAAATCTTTGATATTTTCTCTAAATTTCCTGAGACAAAAAATCTCTAATGAGTTTACTAATTTCTTGAATTTTAGTCATTCCTAAACTATTTAAGCTTCTGTCTTTTAATTTATCATGTTCATTAAAATTCTCAGATTTACTTTAAAGATTTGTTCTAAGACGTCGATTTCTTTGATAAAGGTTCCAAGGCCCTGCAGTTTTTGGGACTTAAATTCGAAAACTTTCAATTTGTTAAAGAGAAAACTCGTTTGATTTTTTCTTCTTTCAAACCTACACCACTGAGTTGAACTGTCTGTGCTTCGCCGATTGCCCGGGGTGAATCCGAATCCAGGCTCATTCACAAATTTTGGTAATGAATGGATAACAATAAACTAAAACTATTTAGTAGCTTGCTTATTGTCTTTTGGTTTTGTAATTCGATAGCTCTCCCCTGCCATGAGCTGCCATGGGTAACAGATTCACTTACTTGGTTACTCATTCATTCATTCATTCATACATCCACACTCTTTCAGTGACTTGCCTGGGGGCTAGATGGATATATTTCTGTCTGACTCGAAGTGGTGCGTTGGACCTCATTAAGGCATTTTGCATAATCGCAAAATCATTCAAGGCAGCCGCAACATTCAACTGAGACAACAATGGCCAGGCGAGCTCCCTGCCAAGTGGAAGGAGTGGATGTGGGCATGGGTATGGGTATGAGTGTGGGTGTGGGTGTCTATGGTAAAAGTGCAAGTTACACAGCTTGAATTGAAATGTTTTCGGATAATTTAAATGACTTAAATTATGTAAATTGTCGCAGCAGACAAAAGTGTTTTATGCAAAATGACAGAAAACAACAGAGAGTACAGCGAAATGAAGACTCTTCCCCTTCCACTCTTCGTCTTCTTCTTCTTCTTTTTTCATCTTCAAGCAAGCCGAGAGTCGTACCGTCAGCTCGACCCGCACTCGATTCACTTACAAATTTAATTAAGTTCAATTGAAAGTAACACCAGCACACAACTCTCTGATCCATTTCACTACACAACACACACAAACACATACAGAGATACACTCTCTCTGTGTCCGCAGTATTCAGAAAACTTTGTTTTGACAATTGATTCAATGAAAAATTTAGTGCGCTAAACTGGCCGCGTGGGCAGACAGCCGACAGCTTCAATATGTCACTAGCCTGACAACAATGATGATGACGGCATTCTCTGACAACAACAACAACAACAACATAGGCAGCAATGACAGAGAACAGAGAATAGAGAGTTTGTCTCGATTAGCTTTACATTTGCACTTTCATTTGAGCTTGTCTTGTCCCACATTTTACAAAAATTACACTTGTTTTAAATCTATCCATCTAGCTGTATGTATTTTGTATCTGCAAGATAAATCTGTATCTCTCTGTCTCTGTTCTGTGTTTCGCTTGTATCTATTTTCTGTTTGCCATTGTGGCCTTAGTTAGGGCCTGATGTCTAAATTTACATAATTGAATTTGCTGCTTGATTGTTGTTGGGCTGTCGAACCCGCCGACACGCGGCCTAGGCCCGTGCGGGAGTATTCACACACGCACACCAACACACACGCACATACAAAAGAAAAAACAAAATAAAATTAAAGAGACAATTGCCAGTTCCGGTCGTTTGCAGTTTCAAGTGCCATTGACGTTGCCGCAACCTCAGCCCGAACCAACTCCACCTCCCCTCTCTCTCCATCTTCCCCGTGCCGAGGCTGAGCGCAAAAATCAACGCAATTTGTCAATAAAAATGTAACTCGAACAGATTGTGAAGTGTGCGAATGTGCTCTTCAAACAATCGACGGGCATAAATTAAACTAGTCCGGCATACTAAACCCAATTGCGCAGCTTGAGCTCCCCGGGCTAGCTGGCTGGCTGGCTGGCCCAAGAGTTATGCGGGAGTATAGCCCAGACCAACTGAAGTTGCTTTGGCTGTGTCGAAGAAGATTAAATTATTTAAATTTCGAGAGAGAGAGAAACGAGAATATTGACAAGTTTTCAAAATTTCAATTAATTTGGGGAAAAAAGGTTTCAGCCAGACAAATGAAATTTTCTTGACATTATTGAATCAGCATTTTTGTGCTTATTTATTTGGCAATAAATTTTAATGCATTCGACTGCATTCACAAGCAGTTTTCTTGATTTTTGCCCAAACACACACACACACACACACACACACACACACACACACACACAGATCCTTCATAGTCCAATGAAAGACTTTGGCCACGCCCACCCAAAAAGAAGACACAACTTTTTGGCAGCAAATTTGAATTTCCAAGAAAAACCATAGAAAGATATCATATTGCATGAAAATCTAACTAAATGAAAATTTCACAGACAAAAAGAAAACAAAATCAAAATCAAGAAGAAGAAGAATAAGAAGAGTAGAAAATTGCAAATGTTTTAATTTGTTGTTGGTTTGGTTATGTGTCAGGTTTTTGCGCATGTCAACAGAAATTTGCCGGGTTGGTGGGTGCCCGAATTATAAAACTCGTAATAATTTTCTTAAAATTTTCACCAATACAAAAGTAAGTCTGTGTGCTTGTGTATGTGTGTTTGTGTGTGTGTGATAACTGCATTGATAAATTTTTGTTGGTGGCTTTGCAACTGCTGCCTTGCATTTTATTTTATGCTTCCTTCCGTTGCAAAAGACAAACTTTTGTGGCACACACACACACACACACAAACACACGCACACTATTTTCTTTGGAAAGAGACTGTGGTGGAGGGGAGCGTCGAGAAAGGGAAGGTCGGTTGTTTATATATCCGCACTTAATGCTTAATTCAGTTACAGCTGCTCCAACTTCATGGCAGCGACTTCAATTTCGACTTGGATCATCATCATCTTTGTCTTCCTCTTCGTCTTTGGCATTGTTCTGATTGTGGTTGTTGTTGTTGTAGTTGTTTCTACCAGCATTGACAATGACATCATCATTATTGCCAGCAAAGTCTTGAGAGTTTACCAGCTTCAGTTTCTTCGTCTTTGTCTTGTTGGTTATTTGGTCCCTCCATTTCCTTGGCTGTCACATCTTTGTTATATTTTTGCGCAAAATAAATGAAGTAAAGTAATATTATTGCACTTAGACCGCATTAACTTGTACGTGGCAATCTGTGCAGGCCAAAGTAAAAACCCAAAGCCGAGGAGGGATTTCAGTTTGAAATTTAAGTGCCAAGGATTTTCCATGAAATTAGCCAAAGAAATGACACTGCCAACGCTAGATACGTTTGCCACTAGCCACCATAATGATAATAAAACCATAATCAAGTATCTCTCACACTCTCTCTCTATCTCTTTCTGGCCTTGCCACTTCCCCCATACCCAACCTCCAACCAACTTACTGGTTGGGCCAAACATTTCGAACAATGGAAAATTGCTGTTGACACGATTTTGCACTTTCGCATCGACTGCATTCGGCAATTAGATTTGTCTCTGCCTTGCATTTCTATCCGAATCACCCAACCCAACCCAACCCCACACCAACCCATCACCACCCTCTCTTTCACTCCCTGTTCCTCTGTTCTCTGCTCAATTTGGTTCAGTTTTTCGAATTTTTGGAGTGTAGCCGTCGCCAGCGAAAAAGTGCAGCGTTGCAATTGCAAAATTGCGTAATGTGCGGCTGTCAATTTGTTTGAATTATTTCAACCCACTCACTCATTGCCCTTCCCCTTCCACTTCCACCCACCCACACAAATTGAAGGCTTTTAATAAACTGGAGGTCCAACTCTCGGTATCCCCGTCTAGGTGTCATTTATGCAACAGTTTGTATTTTATGATACCACAGACTGACTGGCTCTCCAGTCCAGTCCGACCGGAGTCGGAAACCGACATGTCGAACGTTTTTGGTGGGCCGGTTACTTTTGCGGGCCATAAAACAAAAATATAATTATGACGAAGCTCTCCCAGTGCAGCTCCATTCGGTCCTGTCCAAGGTGGCGGTCTTAAGTCTTAATAATAAATATGAGAGGTGCAATGTGCCCAGTTTTTGGCTCGTAAAAACTGCAAGTCCCTCGAGAAGTTGAAGGAGTCGGCTTCAGTCTCTCAGACAAATCAAATGCTCTACAACCTAAACTAGTTCAAAGACATAAATGATTGAATTTTGAGAGAGACCTTACATTCCTTATAACCTTATAAAATTATCTGATATATTGAACTATCTGTGAATTCTGAGAAGCTCTGAAATCTGAATTTATCAAAGACTCTTCTTGCTTAGGAATTTCTTAGTGGTTTCTCAAGACTTTCTTAGGTTCCGAAGACCCCAGATTTTCTATTATAAAGTTATCAATAGACCTCTTAAAAAATGCATAGAATATTGATATCTCCTTTTGTTTTTGAGCCTCTGCAATCTGAATTGATCGAAGACTTTTTTTAGTTGGGAATAGCTTAGGGGTTTCTCTAGATTTTCGGATGTTTCGAAGACTCCAGGTTTTATGGTATAAAATTCT
Organism: Scaptodrosophila latifasciaeformis; assembly: GCA_037075145.1. Lineage (NCBI taxonomy): Eukaryota > Metazoa > Arthropoda > Insecta > Diptera > Drosophilidae > Scaptodrosophila > Scaptodrosophila latifasciaeformis. Next base: position 20,721,268 of record JBAMCM010000100.1, on the reverse strand, counting down.
CAACAAACTTTTTAAAAAATACCAGAAATATTGATAAAACATTTCATCCCTAGAGCCTCTGCAATATGCATTCATCGGAGATTTTTATACCTAGTATTTTCTTATTGGTCTTCAAGAGCCTCTGCAATCTGAATTTGTTGAAAACTTTTTTACTTGGGAGTTTCTTAGTGGTTTCCCAAGATTTTCTGAGATTTCGAAGACCCCAGATTTTATGGTATAAAAATCTCAACATACCTTATAAAGAAATGCCTGAAACGCGGTTATCTCAAAACCTCTGCCCTCTGAATCTATCGAACTACAATAGGACTTATTCTTTACCCAAAAAATCTCGACCAGACTCCATGCAAATCAAAGCCAAATACCCCGAACAAGAAGAGGAAAACAGAGAAAATCGTAAAAATCGCAAATTGAAAGCACTGACGAATGTTGAAACACCAAAAGTGCCGCTGCAAACTTCAAACTTGGAGAACCTGCTGACATAACCCAAACATAGATGGCCCCAAAGACAGAGATCCCAAGCAATGGGGACTCTGAGACAGAGGGCGAAAGGGAGAGAGGGATTCTGTTTTGGTGGGTGGACACCACTTTAATTAGCCAGCGTCCGAGTTGCATTGAAAATGCCGACCAAACGAGAGACCAACGAATCGGATCGGATAGATAGATGGATATTTGGATGGATGGATGATGGCCTGGCTGGGCCTGGTTGGGCCTGGCCTGACTGACTAAATGGATGGATGGTTTTTGTGTTGGATGGCTGAGCGAATGAAGTGAATGGAATGGCTGAGTTGTTTCTCTGGTCAGGTTTGTCTTTTTGTCTTTCGCATCGATGATGGACTTGGCGGGTGTTTGAAGTGCGCCAATGATGATTTCTTTCTTCTTTTGATTTAAGCATTTCTTAAGTTTTGTCGGATTCGTTTCTGTTTTTTTTTCATTGTTCATTTTATTGTTGTTGTTGTTGTTGTTGTTGTTGTTAGTGTGTGTTTCGTGCGTTTGGCGCGTAATTAATTTTTACAACGATTTTTCATTTTGGCCCAGCACACTGAATGAAACAAAAATAACAACAACAACAATAATAATAATAAGAAGTAGAAGAACGGGAATATATATCGGTGGCAGCCCCATGGCAGGAATGGCAACCGCAACGGGCAAAATGTTTGCTCAATGAAAAGTGCCAAAAGTAATTAATTTCATGTGAAATGCAACGAAGCGCAGACCAAGCTGATGTTCTTGTTGTTCTCCTTGTTGTTGTTGTTGTGACTGTGTTTTTGTCATTCCACCATGTGGCGCAAAATTACTCATGCGACCAAGTCGATTTCCTTGCCTTATTTTGCCACTGATAATTGCTTTAATTTTCTATTAATAAGCCGATTCGTCTGTTCTCTGCTCCTGATGAGCTTCCGATCGCAGCAGTGAGAGTGAGAGAGACAGAGAGAGAGAGAGAGTGGGAACAATTAGCCGCTATGTTGCATGCAACTTATGACACCAGCAGGCTAGGTGGCTAAGTGCGGTGGAGAAAAATGTCCGCCAATCCGATGACATTTTGTTGGGATTTCACTTGAAATTAACACAAAAATAAAGCGACGACAGCCAAAGCAACCCAGCCAGCCAGGTTGTCGAATTCTTGCAACCAAAGCGAGGGGAGGATTTGAATCGACTCTTTTCTGTTTGGGGGCAAACATGGCGACAGTTTTGCCGTTTTGCCAGTTGTGGCAATTAATAATTTTGCGCCATGTCTGCTCACATACGCAATTAATTATACGACTGAGGAATTTTGTCGTTAGTTTCACAGTTCTTAGCCACCTCAGTCCGGGTGGCTACCAACGTCAACTGGTTGCAATTTCATTCAGAAAACAAAAAAAAAAATCAAGAAAGAATGAAACCAAAATAGACAAAATAGTCCAGAGGAGCAGGACTTGGCCAGGGCTGCCATGAAATTTCATTCATTTTCCAATTAATTGAAGCACGCGCGCAAGTTTTCTGCATTTACTTTCGCTACTCTCACTTTCACACCAAAATGTGCACACTCTGTGTGTGTGTGTGTATGTGGTGTGTGTGTGTGTGTTGCTATTGTTGTTATAGACACATGCGGGCTGACTGGCTGACTGGCTGGCGGGCGGTTTGAAATGGCTTAATGGCACTTGAAAATCAAATTGGTAAAAGCAATTAAATGACGCCCCAAGGACACATTACAACAAACAACAACAACACCAGCAACAACAACAACAGAAGCCACAGCCACGCTACAGCAGACAAAAGCCGAAGCCCCTCCCAACTTTGTGTGTGTGTGGGGGTGTAAGTGTGCGTGTGTGTGAGTGCCAAACGATTGCCTATAAAAAAGAAATTCTAATTATAATTTAGCGTAAATTTGCTGTCTGGCTCGGTTATGTCTCCCACCGTTCATCGGGACCCAATAATGCTTGCCTGATTTTCCACAACTCTCACCAGTTATTCTGAAAAGGAGGAAAGCAAAAAAAAAAAATACTCCACTTTTGTGATATACTTTTTTTTCAGCCATATGGAAAACCCTCATCAAAGAAAATTTATTCTGTGCGAAAATATTTCCAGGAAACATCGGAAGCGGGTATCTTTAATCAGAGAGTTTTTTTTAGGGGTTTTCAAACAGGGAAACTTTTGAGGGCGTTGAAATAATTCCTAATAATTCCATTGTACCCTGGGAATATATCAAGATTTCTTGAACCTTAAAGTCTTCTCAGGAAAATATGAATAGAATTTGAAATGAAAAATTTGACTTATAAAAATATACATATATTTTTTTGAATCATTCTTTTAATATTAAAAGCAAGCTTAGATATTTGTAGCTCGGTTCCATCGGTTTTTGAGATAGAATGTGATATAATCAAGCCCATTTCCTACTAGTCAAAATTTTATTCAGAAAAATATTCCTTAAGGATTTTATCATAACTGAATCATTCTCTATATATTAAGAGCAAAATTTAGATATATCTAAATCGGTTCCGTCGCATTTTGCCAAAGAATTTGCCAGGATCAAGCTCATTTTTGACTAGTCCAATTTTATTCCAGAAAATTTTTCTTAAAGCAAACCAAAGACTAAACAAATTTCCTTTATTTATTATTATTTTTTTAATACTTAAAATGTTGTATTACTTTATTAGAATTTTTCCAATATATTTTCTCTTTTTCTTTTATTTATTTATTCTTCTGTAAAAGGAATAACTTATTTCTAGAAGCCTAGAATCAAGCTCACTCAAATTTTTTTCATTTCTGCTCTTAAAGGTCAAAAAAAAAAAAAAAAAAAAATTCCAGCAGCCCTGGTCTTTTCTTTTTAGTCTCTGTTTTCTTTATGGCAATTTCATCTACAATTGTTTGCATGTGCTCAGTCCCGTGCCTCGGCCACTGCTGTATTATTATATCTGTGCCAGTGTGTGTGCCAGTGTTTGTGTGTGTGTGTATTTTCTATTTGCTTTAAATATATTCAAGCCTGGCAAATTTTGTGCAGTCACCCTAAAGGCTGTACCATTACAGTGACCCCGGCCCTGGTCCCTGTTGCGCCACTGCCGCAGCCACATCCACATCCACTTCCACTTCCACTGCCAGTGTCATCTCAGGCACTTCCGCTGTTCTGGGTGCGTTTTGTATGCCAATTGCTCTGGATACTCCTGCGCCGAGTGCCGCTGGTGGTGGTGCTGGCTGAAAGCAGTTCAAACACACAATGCTCTCGTCAATTGCAGCACATCTCTGGCGCTGACAGTTCTTTGCTGACGCGGTGGCTCCCGCTGCCAAGTGCCACGCACTCAGCCCGGAATGAATGAGTCAGTAGTCTGTCGGTCTGTCGGTCGGTTGGTCGATTGGTTGCTTGGTCGGTCTGGTAGTTAACCATTCAGTCTGTTTGTCTCCGAGTCAGACTCACTCATTCATTTTGCGCTAGATTTGAAGTTCATGTGCGCCCCGCCAAATGTTTTATGATCGTCGCCCCCACACCCGCGGACAACTCCACCTCGATTCAAACGCATAATTGACTAAACAATTTGATACGTAAATTGGCTCTGGCCCACTTGACTCACAGGCCGAGTTTCTTGGGCTGCCTCAGTTGGCCTGGCCACCACATAAATCTGCTCGACGCCATTTTGTCTTATTTATTAATATTAAAATTGTCAAGCAAAAAAAAAAAACCGAAAGAGAAAGTCTTTAGTATTTTAATATTTATTTATTTTTTTTTCGAAATCTTTTTGGTATTTTTGGGGCGCTACGCAGGTCGAGCATTTCGGTGGCATATTTGAAAGAGTCTTGGTAGTGTATTAAATAATGTCTCAGACCGAAGGTCATGAATTCTTATTATATCCGAAAGCCTTGGCAGACAAAATAAAAACGACAAAAGAAGCTGAGGAAGAGGAGGATGAACAAATAAATGAAAATTGTCTAAAAGCACAAAAATAAACTAAAGTCGCAAATTCGCATTTTTGTCGAGCACGCAGTCGGTCCGCTCCCCGCCCCGCATCTCCTCATCCCCCAACAACACCACCACAGGCACAAACAAAAAGGACGACAAACAAAACAAAAAAAAGAAAAAAAAGAGAGAAAAAGGAATAAAAAAAAGTGGCGAAAAAATAAGAGAAATTGTATAAATTGAAGTCCTTTCGGACCATATATCACTTTACTTGACAGAGCAATTCCCTTATCTTTGAGAAATCCTGTCGACTGGAAAGTGCGCAAGGACGAGGCACTAAGGAGGCTGCTGCCAACGACTACCACAACGACTACGATGAGGACGACTAGGTTGAGGACAGATGCGGGCCTGGCCGGCTGGCAAAGCTGCTAAGCTCAAGTTTGCCAAGACCGACCCAAGCCGGAGCCACTCCGAGGATTTCCTGAAATTGGGGGCGTGGTCTAGCTTAAGCTGACAGCACGCGGTTTATTTGAATTTCTTATTATATCAGCAGAGCTCCCTGCTATTTTATTTTATTTTTTTTTTTAATTTCCCAGCTTCACCTCTTCATGCAAATTCACTTGTAAAAGTTCAATTATAAAATCACCAAAGAAATAATCGTTTGACTTGTTCTACAAGCCAAATCAATGCCAGGTGAGTTGGCCCTGCTTGCCCACGCCCATCGTCTTCATTCAGGGGGCGTTCCGCCATTGCCAACATCTTCTTTTTCCCCAAACAAAACAAGAGAAAATCACGGGGAATCAAAACAAAAAACAAAATTCACAAACAAGAAGGGAAAATGCCTTGGCACATAATTCAAAATGAAAGACAGCCCATAGGCTGGATGAGGGTGGCTGGGAATTAGTTTTCTAACCTGCGGGCCCGTTTACAACTGATAATTAAAAATGCAATTTTTTATAGAAATACAGTGAAAACTGGAACAAAGCTGGACTATTTCAAATACATCCCAGAGCGCAGTTCTCTCCGGGAAGACTTGGTCAATGTATTTGGAATATCTTTGAAATACTATGGTGTTTCGGTATGTAGGAACCTTAGAAATATTGAAAATGCATCAAGAAAATCAAAGGGAACTTATGAAAGATTATCTTCAAGACTTAATATTTTCTACATTTCCAGAATATCCTGAAATATCAACAAGTCTATCGGTATCCCAACAACCTCACAAATATAGAAATTTTAGAATAAACGGGAATTATCATAATATTGCTTGAGAGGTCTGAAGATTTCTATATACTTGGAATATTCTGACAATCCCATGATAATAATAATGAGAATTATGGAAAACAATACTGTATTTCTTTTATCGGTTAACTCAGGAATATATAAAAGATTGACAAAATAAAAGGGAAGTAACATTTTATCTATATGCCCCATTAAAATTAAAAATGAATAAAAAGAATGCCTTATCTCGGCACTAAGAAATCCCGAGGATATGAGGGATATTTTCAATATAAAAGGAATTTGTTAAAATATTATTTTAGAGGCCTGCAGTGTCGACATATTTGGCATATTCTAGAAAACCCATTTAAATCAAATCGTTAACTTTATATTGGTACTCAGGAAGCTTTGGAATATGATAAGGATTTATAAAGATAAAGAGGCCTTAGAATATTTAATTTATTGAAAAGATTATGGATTCTAATCCCAAAAGAATATCCCATTAAAAATTCAATTCTTCAATTTTTTTCTGAGAATTTAACCAGGGTTTTTTTTCCAAATTTTAGATGTTTTCTAGGTTGTTGTTTGGGTTTTTTATTTTTAGTTATTTTGAGTCATTTCTTAGACCAAAACTTTTTAGCTCAGTCACTTTATTTCGGTTTCACTGTAGCCGCCAAAGTTTCCGCTTTTCTTATAAGAAAGTAACAAGGAGCCATCAAATCTTCCGAGTGGGGGTAGAAAGCGCATAAACCAAAACGCAAAATGTCCCCCTAGGGAATATAAACAAAATAGCAACAACAACAACAATAATAAAAAAAAGGAAGGCAGCAACCCTTTGGCTTGATACTCACCGTCAAAGGGAAGACAAAGCCAACCACAAAACAACTTCATTTTCCAGCCAACAAACAAAGACGGCTTCTCCCCCGGCTTTGCATTATCCTCAGTCAAATTGCAATGTGCTCCTTCCCTCGCTCAGGCCCTCGCTCTGGTTCTATCCACCTGGCCCAATCCTGCTTAACGTTGGCCCACAATCTTAATGGCAATTTGAGCTGATTTTCAATGGCAGCCCGAAATGTTCCATTTGGGAAAGCCAAAGCAAAAGCAGAAGAAGAAGCTGAAGAAGAAACTGAAGAAGAGTGAGTGAGCAACTCTTTTTATCAAGCCATTATGTGATAACGGCAGAACGAGCAAACTGATCCAAAGTTGTCGATAAGTGTGGACCGAAACCGTTAGGTGAGCCGAACCAGTTGGCTGGTTGTTAGCCCAGTCCAGATTTTGGCTACCTACCTGCCTGGGCAGAATGGCTCAAAGCGTTTAGCAAACAAATTCGTGCCTTGGCATTTTCCCACATTTGTGTAGTTGTTTTTTTTTGTTTCAGTTTCAGTTTCGGTTTTTAGTTTCGGTTTTTGGTTTGAATTTTTCGTGGGCCGCCTTGGACGAGTCAAGTTGGCTCGGCTTCGTTTTAATGAGGCGTTAATTAATTGCCACACTCGCGCAATCTGGCAGGTTGGCCCAGCTGAAAGATTTATTGTGTCTTCTGCAAATGCCGACAGTACGTCTCTTTGCGAAAGTGTTTATTAAAATATTACATTTGACATAATTGGAATTTATTGTGGGGCCAACAAAAAAGACAACTCAAAACAAGACAAGTGAAAAGAGAACACAAACGTGCTGCAATCTTTTGTGGCTTTTTTTTTTTTTTGTCTAATTAGAAATCATTTGACAGAATCAAAATAAAAGTGGTCAAGTGGACGAAGATGTGGAAGCGACCCCGGTTGGGCTTGTCAAATGGCAATGTCAATTGGTGCTCGACTGGCAGTGTCGCCATCTTAAATGCTGATCTCTCTTGTCTGAGCGCACATAAAAGTCATCAAATTCACTGAAAACAACATTTGGCATTACATTTACTTTTACGTTTTATTTTACTCCCTGTTGTTGTTACTCTTACTGTTGTTGTACTGGCTTTTAACTTTGCTAAAGACAACGAGCTTCGTTGGGTAGGGTGTCGGGGAGGGTGGGGAGACTTTGAAATCCCAAAAACCCAAAGAGAACACACCCCGTAGCAATCAACAAGAGTGGCGGCTTTTTTGGTGGCATTGCGTCCTGGCTCTGACTTTGGCTGTGGTTCTGGCGCAGCGCAACGCATAGCGACATGGTGTCTTCCCTGAGGGAAACGTCAAACAAATGACAGTTGATTAGACAAACATCTCGAGCAAACAGCAACAGTCAGAAGAGACACACACTCACCGGCGCGCCGCAGCCTCAAAACGAGCATCAAATGGAAAATTGTGAAATTATGCAATACACTTTTGCACTCACCTCGGAGTTAAATGAAGTAGTTTCTCGGGTGCGCAGCATCAAGCCGATCTTAACACGCTGATAAGATTAAACTTTAGCGTACGCAGCCAGACCACCCAACCAAACCAGCCATCCACCCACTGAGGGCAGAGACTCTGGTCTGGGGTGGAAACTGATGGAACCAACCCAAACGCCCTCGGGCCTCGCAGGCCTTTTCCAAAAAAAAAGTCCGAGACAGACAAAGAGACAGTGAAACGGGAAATACAATGCCAAAATAATTGAATGCGATGAGGCTCATAGCCATCCTTGATGGTAGTGCGAAGGGGATGCCGAAATGGGCAAAAAAAAAAAAAAAAAAGGCCTGAATGGCTGGGTACTTTTTTTTTTCCTTCTGGTTCTGGTATGAAGCCGTTAAACAACAGGATCTGGAGTACAGACACGGGGCAAGCCAGCACAAAAAAAAAAGAAATGTCTTTGGTAGTGGCAGAGAGCAGAGGGTGGGGCAGGGGGAATGTGCCTCCAAATGGGCCTCATAATAATTTGTGAAATAGGCAATATCAGTCAGGCAAAGTAGTTACAATTACTTAAGTGCTGAATGTGGCTCTTGTTGTTGTTATGTTTGTTTGTTGGTTGTTGTTGTTGTTATGGCGGATTTTAGTGCGGAGCCTGAGAGCTTTGGAATTTAGGCTGAAGAGGCCCAGACATTTGACTCTCTAAAACTTTAAGCAAATTGAAAGTGACTTTCCCAAAGGGTTCGAAATTGGTTCCAAGGGATCAAAAAAAGTTTCCTTAAGAATTTGGAAATCCTGAAACTCCGTATGTAATACTGAGTTCCTATTTTTTCCCCAGACTAAATTGAAGGAGGAGATGCTTGTTAGATTAGCTTTACGATATTAACTATATCCGATATTTTATTATATCCACCTTTCTCATCTAGAATCAAAAATTTGTATTTTTTCCAACTCATCTCATTTTGATCTTCTGATTTCGAAGACATCCCTTTCAAGTCAGTCAAGGCAATAAGAGCATCTGGTTGGTTGACAGGGCCACACCCACACCGCCTACCCTGACACTCTTAAAGTGTATACAGAAATTAATCAAAAACCCAAACACACATTTAACGTATGTTTTCCAACAAATTCAAATCCTGTGCCAAAAAGGGGCAGGCCAACACAGCTCTTCAAATAAAAGAACAGAACAATAAAAAATAATAAAATAAAAATCCTAAAGAATGGAAAAGCCAAGGAAAACAATGCAATGAATGAAATGCAGAGGCCCCAGAAACATTGATTCAGCCATGGCACATGTAGTTCCCGAAACACTCCAACCCCGGACCCGTAACTGAGCCGACCCAAAACCGATCTGGCCCGGCCTGGCCTGGTCTGGCCTGAGCTGAGTTGAGCTCAGCTGTGCAGTGTTGAGTGGAACTTCTGGCTGAGTACAAGTTTTGGACTATTGTTGTTTTTGCCAGGATTGAATGGTCTGAGGATGCTGCAACAAAAGCCAACTAAAAATTGTGCTCTCTGGAGCTCAGACCAAAAGAGGAAGGAGTACAAAAAAAAAAACAAAAAAAATGTCTCCTGCTCCTGCCAGCTATGTAATGTGTGGGTGTAGAGGTGTGTGTGTGTGTGTATGTGTGAGTGTGTGTGGTTGGCAAACAACAGAAGCTGCTGTTTCCCGTTTTGTTGATGAAATAAAATCCGCCTTTTGTGCATTTAATTTTAGAATACAAAGCTGAAGTGAAAGAAGCGGCAGTCACCGTAGCAGCCAAGCCGAGCCGAGCCAAGCCAGCGGCCCAAACAAAAGGGCGTACCGAAAATATAACGCAACCGGGGCCAACAACAACAACAATGCTAGCGAGAAAGAAGAAGAACAAGAACAAGAATCAGAAGAGCAATGACAACAACAAGTACCACATCACCCACAACAATGGCCTGCCACAACAACAACAAGAACAACAACAATAAGAGGAATGAAAGCAGCACCATATTGGCTGGAATTGCTAAAGGGGGGGAGTAGCGGATCTACAAAGGGGGCAAGGATATGAAGCGCGGCTTTCAATGGCCAAACAAAAAGAACCTGAAAGGTCGTCATCATCATCATCAACAGCAGCAGCAGCAGTAGCAGAAGCGAACAAAAGGACACACCAAACCGAGCAACTGCATTGTGGCCAACGAGTCCAATGAGAGCCTGCTTGCAATTTGATGCCTGACAAAACTGACTGAAAAAGGGTTCACATTCGCACACGCCAACTTTCCTTTGTTGTTCTTGCTGTTTTGGCGTAACCATTAAAACATCTTAATTATTGGCACGCGTTGCATTCAGCTTGCTTGTTTTCTTTTTTTTTTTTTTTTTGGCTTTCCACTCGAAAGGAGACTGGAATTTGAGATGCACCAGGTGCTCAATAAAGACAGAAGGGTCGAGGCACGCGTTGGACTTGTAACCTTTGACCGAGACCATCAAGACAACTATTAAACCATAAACAAAAATAAAAATAAAACCTCAACAATGACAACAACAATAACAACACAGAGAACAACTCCCGTTGCGCTCGTTCCGAGAGGGTAGAGTGGGCCGAGTGGGTGGGGTAGGGTGGAAACTCAAGATTGTAAAAATTACATCAATGGATTTAACAGGAGGCCGTCTGCAGAAGCCTTGGAGAATCCCTTGGAATCAGTTTGGAAAAAAAAAAAACAGTTCCAACTCATCTCAACTTCTTTTGCTTTTGCCTTCTTATCAAACCGACGATGTCGACGTCGTCGTGTATTCAATGTGAAAATAATTTCTTTATCCTTTTTATGTGCCCATTTGGCATGTGCCGTTATGTGCCCAGCCAAAAGTCGTGTAAGCAGCAACAACAACAACAACAACAGCCACAGAAGCAATAGCAATATCAGAAATGCTAAGGACGAAAAGTCGACGGGAGGGCGGGCTGTGGGTTGGCCTGTTGTAATAACATCCCCCAAATGGGTCATTTGCGTATCCTCAAACAGCGAATAAAAATCAGTGAATAAGAAAAACAGGAAGTGTCAGAGGACATCCGCATGTTTGTATTTGCCTTTGTTCAGCACTCTCTCAGCCTGTCTGTCTTTCTGTGTGTCTGTGTGTGAGTAAGAGTCTGAGAGCCATAAAAGGTTCACATTTGGAGAGTTCTCGGGTCTCAATACTTTTGATTAAGAGTTCGACATTGTAACATTGCTAATTGCAAACGACGTTCTGCTCGCAATTTATGTGGTAACCCGAAATGGCCAGCCAGGACAACTCTAGGTCAGAACAGCTGCAGCTAAGTGGACAGTCTCTAAATGGCCCTGTCCTGTCCCGTTCTGGCAACAAATTTTCCAAAGGGTCTGTCCATTGGAAATGGAAATGTTTCAGCCAAAGAAGCTGTTGATAATTCAGCTAGAGATTTATCAACTACTCTCGGACTCTAATAAAGCGTAAAGGCACTCCAAATCAGAGCTTCTAGCTCACCAATTATGAAATCGGTTTTGAGAGAGCTTTAAGACTTCAAAGAATAAATTCAGACTTATAAAATGACCTAAGGTCCTAAATAATTCAGTAACTTTAAAATAATTAAAAATCTTCCAAAGGCTTGAAGGAAAATTATAAGAATCCTTTTATTGATAAGTAAATATTATATTTAGTAAGTATATATTTACCCTAACTATCCACGATATTAACTAGATATGATTTTTTTAAATTTTGAATGATTTAGCTGACGATAATTCAAGCCCAAAGCTGTATTAAATACAATTTGAGACATATTCAGAAAAGTTAAATAAAGCGATGTGTTTCTGAAATTTCAATAATAGTTGGAGTTAAGATTTCTATATCTTTCATGCTATATAAAATAGAGTGTAAGGCCCTAAACCTACCTGTAACCCTGTTCACATATGTGTCTAAATTAGAACAGCTCAAGTATGAAATTTGATCAAGATTAACTGGTAAATAGCCAAGTTATACTCAAGACTAAAGATATGTGTGATACGATGATTAGCCCAGTTTAAAAGATTTTGGGAAATGTGCTTAGTAACAAGGTATTGGTTAAATTTTTAAATCCCGATTAAGTCTGAAGATAATTTCTAAAGCTTTTCGTTCTTATTCAACTTAATATAAACTTTCAGACCAAAGGAATATTATCTCATTTCTCAGAATAATTCAAGATTGTTCAAGAACAAACAAATTGCATGTTCATGGACTTGCCTGAGTTCAACTTAATAGTGATTTCAGTGACTTCAAGCTTAAAGAAGTCTTTCCATATGAATGGCAAAAATCCTATGCTGGGCTACATCGAATCCGTACGATACATAAAAATTCGGTTAAGCCAAAACTCAAAACATATTTGAAAGACTTTCAGATTTGAAGTTGCGAAAAAGTCAGAATTATCCAAGAACTCTTGACTCGAAATTAAGTGGCCAATAGCTAATCTCGAGAGACCGCCACTTTCTAAATGCTAGAATGAATGTCTAATCCTTTCTGTGTTTCCTTCTATTTCTTGTTTTTTTTTTTTTTTTTTTTAATTTTGCAATTAACAACACATACGCATGTCAACAGCTACAAGCCAGCGCTGCAGCACGTCAATGTGGCTTGTCTCATTCCCATGTATGCTGTCGGAGGGCCGCAGTCAGGCTCACTCACTCTTTCTTTCTGGTGCGCCTTCATATGTCCTCGGCCAGCCGGTGAAGATTAATGGGCGAGTTGCGTTCTGTTGTGGCTGCCACGTCTTGGCGACTTATGGAAATTCATCATTATCTGCAACGGGGCCAGGCGAGCAACTGAGCGAGCGACCACAAAGCAACCCAAACAATCCGACTGGTCGGTCGGTGGAGCCAGGCGATATGTGTGCGTTTAATGAGTTCTCAAGCGATGTTCAATTCAACTCATTAGCTGCACTTTCCTTTTGGCCAAAGCCAAAAAGTGCAAATGTGCCTGGCCGATGTCCGCTTGTCTTGCAGGTCTCTTGTCTGCCTGTCTTCGTGTTGCTTTGCAGTTGCTCTTGTGTTTCTCTTCTTCTTCTTCTTTTTTTGCTGTTTTGTTTTTGTTTTTTTTTTTTATTTTGCTTTTTTAATTTAACTGCATACATTAGCCCGGGCGCGAGCTCGTGTGCGTATTTGTCATTGTCAACATTGGTGTTGAACATAGAATATGGCCAAGAATGGGTGGAGGCGATTGTGGCTGTTACGGCGACTGTGACTGTGGCTGGGACTGTGACTCCTTGCAGCTGCTAGCTGGGCTTTCACGCAGGTGATTAACATAAACGCCAAGTGTCATGTTTTCCACATTTAGTTGCACAAAATTCCAAAAGAAGAAAACCAAAAGAAAAGCCAACTGGCCAAGTAGTTCGGCTTAGTAGGCATTTTGAGGCACGTTGTTTGCCATAACAAATTGTCCAACAATGCGCTTTGCAATGACCAAAACAGAAACACACTCAGAATGAGAGAGAGAGAGAGAGAGAGAGCGAGAGAGCTAGAGCAAGAGGAAGATAGCCTTGGCACGCGCACAACCGCCAAAAAGTTTGGGCCATAAATCACGGAGGTTGCCAAACAAACAACACAACACAACACAACCAGAAGTCCAAGCTCAACCCCAATTCACCGCAGAATATCAAACAAACAATGTCAGCTCCGTCAGCTTTCTCCGGCCACCTTGATAAATTCAAAAGCACGCACTTTTGATTTAGGCAAATCCCCACCAGAATGTGTGTGTGTGGCGACCCGGCCAGGACCAGCTACTATATCATAGATTGGCAGGCCAAGCATTTCGCACCCTCAAGAAAAAAAAGAAAAAAGAAAAATAAAAAAATTATCCAGTAAAACACAAAGATCTCCATAATATATGCCGGAACATATTCAGCACACACAAATTGCACAGCAAGCGTTCGGTCCGAGTCAGACCACTCAGATCAGATCCACCCATTTTCAGCACTTGAGTGGTGTGGTGAAAATTGCAATATTATAATTCAAATTTATGCAGCCAGAGAACCCTTTTCACCATTTTCTTATCGACACGATATCATTAGAAAAGACTTTTGAAATGAAAACCGAATTTCCCTGGATTTCCTTTCCTTTTTTTTTGGTTAACATTTTCTTCTTGTTCTTCTTCTTGAGCTTGTCCATACCTTCAATATTTACATTAAAATCAGTGAAATCGAGAACACAAATCATTCAGTGGGCAGAGTGGACTGGGTGAAAGGAAACGGAAATGAAACCAAACGGAACAAGCAAAACAAATTTACAAAATGAAAATTCCACACGCACACCCCCACCCCCACCCCCACACCCAGACGAAGGGCATCCCAATGGTATTCGATTGGCGATTTGCCTGTCACAGGGTTGCTGGATTGCCAAAGTCCCGGCCTCTCACACATGGCCCATTGCTCCCGCCAAATATCGTCAGCGTTGTCCTTGTTTTATTTATTGCTTTTTTAACCCTTTTTTTATGTTGTTGCTGTTGTTGTTGTTGTTGTTGCCTTTGCGGACCAGTAAATCGAACTAACGATACCTTCTTGTTTGCCATCACCCAAGAGTTTCACTTTTTTTTTTTTGTTTTCTGCCTTTGTGCACTTTCCAAACGGTCGCTTAATGAAGTGCTCAGGCTCGTGGTCGGTGCTGCCGGTGAGTCCATTTGAAATCCATTGATTTTTAGCTTCATACTTTCCCAACTTCGCATACTCTACTCCTTTGGCCGAACCATCATCTTTTTAAGATCACACAATCCATAACAATTGATTAATGAATTAAATTCGAATTGTCTTAGATTTGCCAAACAAGTTTATTAGTTTCTCCCACATCCGTCAGGCCAAATCTTTCGATCATCTATTTGCCACTATGGTGGTGGCTGTGGTGGAGTTGGGCGAGGGGTAGCTGAGCAATTCCATTTTTATGCAGATTTCGGTTTCCCCTTAATTAAGATTTCATGTTGTTGCCAAAGTTAACAACTTTTTCATTAGTTATAATGTATTAATTAAATGGCAAAATACATAAAAAATTTTTCACTCCTCTTTTTTGGTTGCCAAAAAAAAAAAAAAAAAAAATGAACAAACAAGGCTTCTCTACTACCAACTACATAGATGGTTACAATTTTTTCTTCTTTATTTTTTTTGGTCTTTCAGTCTGGTTATTACGGATGATGTATGCGATGGTATCGGCAATGAGGCACACTGGGGCAAGACAATAGGTAAGGTAATGAAAATGGGGAGGCTCCTGGCGAATTGATCAATTTTATTCCAGATTATTTATATTACTTTTAAATCGAATATATTTGCTGAGCTATACTTCAAAATATGGGGGCTTAGTTTTTGGATGGAAGGTTGATCCCTTACTGATCTTGAAAACCAGTATTATTCAGATAAAGTGAAGGGTAAATTATAGTGTGATATTTTCATACTAGAAAACGTAATCAAAATTTGTTTTTCTACAAATTCAAGCGAGATAGACAAGGTAGTAATATTGTCTAGTATACCCTAGACTATTGCCAAAATAGAACTGGATTTTGTTAATATAATTTGCCTAAAGACAATCTTCTTCTCCCTGATTGTTGCACCTATTTTAGGAGTTCTAAATATTCATAATTTTTCAGATTACTCAAGATGTAAGAAATTAAATAATAAAGCCAAGCCATGTGTTGAGCACTGACAGATATATTCCAAATTTATTTCTAAAAAACTTTGAAGTTATATATATTTTTTTAATAATAATTAATAATTTTAAATATTTTTGAAAATCTATATATTTTTTTAATGATTACACATTAATTTTGTTAACATTTATTTACCTTTAATTTTAATTTGTAAGCCTTGCATTTATCTTTAGATTTTTCTATAGAAGAATCAGACTCCTACTTAGGCCTACTGTAAATTGAATAAAATTTAGTCTGGATATACAAAATAAAATATCAGATCAAATTTTATACAAATTTGATTGAAATCCTCCAAAATTGATAGATCGACTTATGAAATATGTTTTACTTAAAAATTAAAATTTTTAAAAATAATATTTTCCATTGCATTTTCGTGCAAAATAATTCGAATCGAGTCACTGTGCCACGATGGTGGTACTGGCGGTGCTGTTGATGACCTCATTGCTTAAAAAGTAATGCCACACACACACACAGATACAGAGAGACACACATGGAGCCACACTCTCGTGGGTATGCAAAATCCGAGCCTGTTTGTCTGCCTTGCCTCATCTTTGCTAATAATTCCAGTTTTTGTTTTTGCTTTTTGTATTTTTTTTTAACGCGCTGCATAATGACAAAAGTTTCAGTATTTTGTATTCACTGTTGTTTATTTTTTATATATAATTTTTTTTTTGTATTGTACGCTGGCGCTCAGTGGGCATCCCAGTGGCCAATGTCCAGCGCGCTCACCAGATGACAATCATTTAATTAGAAACTTTCCCATAGGCTCTTGTCTTTTTCATTTTATTTTTTTTATATTTTTTTTGTACCTATACATATTTTTATTTTATAGTTTTGCAGCACGGCGGTCTGAGGCTGAGTCTGGGCAGGGGCCGTTAATTAACTTGTTTGAACAGGTGTGAAAAAAAGTTGTGGCCCGGTCGGTAATTACAGTTGGCCAACTTTTCAGATGCTGCTGAAGCAGAGTCAAGCAGCTTTCAGAATCTGATTTTATGCGTTGTTAACTTTTAGTCTTTCATATTTGCATATGTTGGCAAGAAAACTTTAGCCACTGCTTTTTTCTTGTCTTATTGTAAATTCTGCAGTGACATCAATCAGACAACAAGGGACCGCAAATACCAAACAAACAGCTTTGACAAAAAACACTCCTTGCTGACTGACTCTGACTCTGGCTCTGGCATTGGCTCTGGTTCTGGCTCTGAGTCTACAGAAATTTAAAATTCCGATTGGAATTCCCCGATAAGAAGCCGCGCAGAAACAATTAAATATCGCTGGCGTCACCGTCACCAACACCAAGACTGACGCTGTCATTGTCGCCATCGAAGCGAATTACTGAGATACTTTTTTCCCCCCAACCGAGTCTTTCTGGTTGCCAAGGTGCAAAGACTTGGAATTGATTAGCAGACAATCGGATTGTGCAGAAAAGAGCATGGCTGAGTCAGGTCTTGGTTTGAGGTATCCAGCCAGAGACATACGGCACGACACGAATGGCATTTGTTATAAGCGCCTCGGCGCCTTGGCTGGGCCGAAATGCGTACCAATTTGCGGCGCTACGTTTTGGTGCCACATTGCAGTCATCGGTCGGGTACGTGACCGATCGCTGGCGATACGTTTAGGCGGTAAGCCAAATTGTCAGACCCCTGACTTTATCGGTCAGACCAAATCGACTGGGCTGGCACTACTGACTGATGATGCCGATTAAAGTGGGTGACACGGCCGATCGCTGCCAAAGCCAAACTGATCTAATGGCTGTCAGGGCAAACAGAAATAGGGGCGTGGCTGGCTAGTTGGTTGGTTGGTTTCACCCATGGAGCTGTCCCATCATTAAGGCAACGTTTTGTATAAATTATGCTAATGATGCTTCAATTGATTTGTAATAAAAATCCAAGCTCTCCAGAATTAAGATAAATATGCCTTTGGCACGCACTTCCCAGCAACATGAAAACAGACCTGGGATATTCCGATGCCCAAAAGCCTGGATGCCTGGATGCTTTGATGCCGCCAATGTTGTCTGGCTGCGTGTTGGACCAGCCAGCCGGGGACCCTTCTGTCAACGACTTGGTCGGCCATGTTGTGCCCTCGCTGCTGGCCATGTTGCTCTGATGTTGCAGCTCAGCAGTTGGCGGGTATCGTTTGCATGTTTTCAAGTTTTCTTGTATTCTTTTTTTTTTTTTTTGTTCCTCTCCTTTTGGATTGGGCGCGCGCTTTTTGATAGCCGAGTGGTGGGAAAATTGTTAGACCAGGCCAACAACAAGAGACAGGATTTTACATAATTAGAAAGCTGCCACATATGTTTCCGCCCACACCCAAACTTCAGACCGCAAGGCCTGGCAGGGCTGCAGACTCAGACGCAGTTTGCCAGACAAGTTCAAGTTACCATTTTGAACCCTTTTACCAATTTCACCAGGCAGCAAGCAAGCCCGCCAAACATTTCCCATTTGCCCAGCTGCTGCAATTAATGCCCCTTCACATATGTGTGTGTGTGTGTGTGTGTTGGTGTTGGTGTCGGTGTGTGTGAGTTTGAGAAAACATGCCTAATTTCGTGTAATTGCTATTTGATTTATTGCAATCTACAAAATTTGACTTTTGGCGCAGTCTGAGCCAGCAGCAAACTCCCCAAACAGTCCATGTCCTCTGCCCACATCCAACTTTGTCCTTCTTCTACTTCGGCTTCTACTTCTTCTTCTTCTGCTTCTTGTTTGCCAAACCTACCAACCAACTAATGTGGTTGCCATCAGCTTCTGCTTCTGCGGTTTTCACAATACATCGGCCATTTCGGTTCAGTCTCGTAGTCTAGTCTTATGGTCCTTGGTTGGGGGACTTGGACTTGGGTTATCCCAGTTGCTATGACCGTCAGCTGCTGCCTGGGACACAAATTTTCTAATGAGTAATTTTCCCCAAAATGCTTGATTGCTACTTCTACTGTCCTGTTAATGATGTTCGGAGACAGACCCCAACTGAGGTGAATATTTGATTTGAGTTGGTCTAAGAGGAGATTAAAGCCGGGAATAATCATTGACTTTTAAATTATATTAAGCTTTATAAGATTTTCCTATTAAATCGAAAATCCTGTCGGACTTAGTCGAACTCGAAGATAGTGAAGCATTTGAAATTTAGCTTCCATTCTGTAGATTTGACCTATGAGTAATTTTTGGAATATTCTCTCAACGTTTCATTTATTTAGAAATACATATAAGCTTATTAGATTTATCACTAAGTATTTGATATAATTGTTCGAATGTTTTAAGGTCCGCAAAAAGCAGTTCATAAAAGTTCTATAATATTGAACAATGGAACTTTTTGGAATAGAGAGAAATCAATGGGATGGGCTACGTTCCAATAGGTTCATCTTCATCTTCTAATGAATGCGGTTATATCGAAAGCTTTCTATATAGAACATTCCTAAATTCTTCTGAATTTTAACGGTTCGAAAGACTGAGAAAACATGGTCTCATATTTTTAATCTGAAGACTTAATATATATCCCATATAATAAGATCTATCAGAATCTTGAAAAGTATTTGTGGTTGCTAAGCCTGTCCAGTTTTCTTCTTCTTCTCCCACCTCTCATTGAGTTTACATATTTCAAGACTTTAATGAAGTCGCCACCCACATAGATTTTTTTGTTGGCTCTTTTGAAATCGTTCAAGTTGGTT
The DNA here is from genome assembly GCA_037075145.1 of Scaptodrosophila latifasciaeformis. Lineage (NCBI taxonomy): Eukaryota > Metazoa > Arthropoda > Insecta > Diptera > Drosophilidae > Scaptodrosophila > Scaptodrosophila latifasciaeformis. The sequence goes on along the minus strand of JBAMCM010000100.1, from coordinate 20,702,093 downwards.
GGGGGAACTGCTTATGTCTGAGGACTTTTGAACGTTGACAATTTTTGTGATGTGCTCAAGATTGATGGCCTGCAATTATCGCCATTGAGTAATTTATATACCAAATGGGGGGCGTGTCACATGTGACAATGCGCGAAGACAAACAAATACATACAAATACCCACACACACACACACACAAACAGATATGACAGACACATGTGTAATGTTAGTAAATTCAATTAAAATAAAGTGCATTTGCCATATTTTATGCAGACAATGAAATTAAAATTCAAAACTAAATATCGATTTCAAAAAAGACAGAGACAAAAACAGAGAAAGAGAGAGAGAGAGAGTGAATGAGAGAGGGCCCCCAGTCCAGGGAAACCGCAAAGAAAGTGTTGAACACAGACACACACACACACATACACACTGGTGAGTGGAAACTTCATGTGGCAATAACACAAATTACGCAACATATGGTGCCAATGATGTTGCCCTTTTTGGTGCCAAACAATTCATGTTGAGCGAGGAATGACGAGGATGCTGGCAGTCCTCGTTTGCTTCCTAACGGTAACAAAGGCCCCTGTGCACTTAAATAAACCGTTATGGTTTTACACACACACATGTGTGTGTGTGTGTGTGTGAGTGTGTTTTGCAATCCTTTTGGCTGTCAGTGATTTTAATGCCTTTATTTCTCGTTTCTCGCTTGCTTGCCAACTTTCTTCCAACCGGCAAGCTGGCTTGTTCCATTTTCCCTTTTCGACTACTTCTTGGGCTGCTTTCTCCTTTCTCCATTTTGTTACTCCTTTTCCTTTCTATTCATTTTTTTTGTTTGCTGTATTTTTTATTTTCGACAAGCTTTTTACTTTTTTAATCTCAGGTGACGCCGCCTGGGTATCGTAAATCACGCAGACTCTGACTCCAAAGCCGCGTCAACCATTCAACCCCCGTCCAAAACTGCTGTGAAAAGGGGTGGCCTTTCCCTTTTTCCAAGCATGAGAGATGTGTGTGTGTGCTATAATTGAGTTGTGAATGTGTTTCACAATACTTGCAGATATAAATTCATAAAATATATATCGGCTACGGCTGAGATATTGAGATATATATGCCCGGTATATGCCGGATGTGGCGAATTATCGTCTCAATTTTTTTTTGATAAAAGTTAATAGGAAATTGGCAATAGAACATGTCGAAGCGTTTTAACAATTGTTCTTTTCTGGGGGCCATGCTAATTTTTTGGATGACCCACAAGGACAAAGGGGAACAACAATTCGCCCATCCACCCCCGCTGTTAGACAATTTGAGTTTTTCAGTGCCGCCATAAAGAATTATAAAATGTCTTAATGGCAAAATAACAATTTTAACAATGGCTTTGACTCGAGGGTTGTTGTCATTGTTGTTGTTGCTATTGTTGGGAATCTTACGGCCTGGTGAAAAGCGACACTAATCGCCAACAAAATTAAATTTATACAAAAGTTTTTTGCCCTCGACGGCACCGCCCCGCCTCGCTCAGCCAACACTTTTGTGTTGTCTTTTGACAAAAGCCAGGCTAGGCTGATAGCATCCGCACTAGCTTTGCACAGTTTTGCCAGCGGAAAGTGTTAAACATGTCGAGGAATTTGTTTATTGGCTTTTCGGCGGATTGGGTGGCCGTGGCAAAAGGTTGAGTCGGTTGAGAACAGTCAGTCGGCTAATGGGTTTGGCCGGGTTGCCGGCGTATTAGGCACAAATTTTAATTACAGCCAACCCGCAAGACGCAAGTTTAATTAAAATTTAACAGACCACCACCAAAAAGCCAGAGCTGTAAGAAAAGCAGCCGGTATAGATAGAAGTTGGATCTCAAGTCAGAATCAGGTGTCTGGTTGTTTGGTATATTTCTTGGATAAAATTTTCAGAAGACCTAATTTTTAATTAGCTAAAATTGCATAAATTGGAAAATAAAAGGCTTGCCGGCCAGCTTGGCTCATAGCATAGAGCATGTGCCCCCGACCACACGACATTTAAATTATCAAAATTCATTTCAAAATGGCCGACAGCCGCAATTACAATTAGCATAGCATACTTTTGTGCGCACATAACCTCAAAAGTATCGTTGCAAATGCCATTAAATAAAACTTAATTGACAATTTGATGCGCCTACGAAATGGTCGGGCTGCTTGGCTGCTGTCGCGAGCGGCTCAAATGCATACAAAATGGCGGCAAACAGTTAATTAAATTTGCCAGCAACAAAAATCTCAACCACTACCCCCCCACCACTCTCTCTCTCACTCTCACCAGCAAACCTTCAAAAGAACCTTTGACTTTTTGACTTTTATTTTTAAAAATCCAACAAACTGTACAAATTAAAATGCCAACTACACACACACACACACACACAAACACACATAGCATTGGAAAAGGGAAGCCATCAGAAAATACTATTCGAAAACAAAATGGCGTTTTAACGCTAACTGACAGCTCAAGTTAAAAATGTCTGCTTATCAAATTGGAAATTATTTAAATATTCGCTGCTAATTAGGCAGCAAACAAATTCGTTTATTATACAAAAACCAACATATTCACACACATACACAATCATGCCTCTTTTCATGGTTGTTATTGTTGTTGCTAGTGTTGAATTCTTAATGAACCGATTTCGTTACGAAATTGGCCAATTTGTTGGCTGAACTCATTGACAGCTACTCACCAGAAATTCTCTAGAAAAAAATAGTCCAACTTTTTTTTTAAATTAGAATTGCTATTTTCTTTTCCAAGGAAGTCTTGGCCGAGGCAACTGTACCTCGTTATAGTTCTAATCGAGCCATCCGCTTGTCAATTTAGTTGGTGAACAAATGGTCAAGAGTTTAATTATGCAGACGACCAAGCGAAAATGATATACAACTAATTTATTTTCAATTTTCGGAAATCATGTGTGTGGGCTATTAAAATTTGTGTGCGGATCTAGTGACGGACTATTTTTATAATCGGAGAAAACACAGAGCATAAAATTGGCACAGGGCCACAACGGTCAGTAAACTGGCCACAAAACTCGTATGCTGCTCAACTGGCCAGAGTAAGTGGAATATGGTCAGGACTTTTACCATATACACAATTATATTTATATATATATTCATATATATTTATATATGTATGTGTGTGTGTGTGTGTGTGTAGATATGTTTTGTGCAAGTGGTGGGCATGATGGGTTTTTATTTTTGCATTAACAGCAACAAACACGACAATCAAATGACAACTGAAATGTCACATATACACACACACACACACACACACACACATACACATACATATGTATATATGCATTGACAATACGCATAATACGTGAATAATATGAAATTTTATTTTATTTTATATTTGATGGTTTGCAAAAAGAGTCGAGTCGGATCTTCTTTTTATTTATTTATTTTTATAATTTTTTTCGCTAGTATGTGTGTGTGTGTGTGTGTGTGTGTTGTCCTGGGCGTGGCCTATTTGGTATTCAATGGCTGGCCATTTCGGTATTGTATTGTCGGACGGATGTTAACTTCCACTTAAATGGCTTCGTTTCCGCTTGTCGTTTATTTTGCTTTTAACATAATGTACATAATTTTTCAATTTTTATTTATATTCCTCTCATTCTTTTCGATTGTTGTTTTTAGCCTGATTATCGTACAGTGCGAAAATAATAATAATAATGCATATTCAACTTGTTTTTTTTTTTTTTTTGTTAAGTTTGAATTGGTCGAGTTGGCTTGGTTTGGGTTGGCAGCGGAATGAAATGCATTTTCAGACACAAATCAGACGTCAGCATTTTTTCACATTTTGATCATATTTTTCTGCTTAATTTTGCAATTTCTACCACAAAAGTCTGTCAGAGAAAAAGTTCAGCTCTGCATCCGATTTCCTAGAAATGTATATATTCCCCGCCCGCCCCCCCTCTCTCACTCTGTCTGATCAGCTCGGTCCTGGGTTGTCTTCTGCTGTCCAGTTGTCTGTCATTTCATATGCAGCTGTGCCACATGGATAAATATGACCTGAACACACTCACACACATACACAGCCACCATGGCTCTTGTATTGTTTATGAATTTCATTTGAGTCCTCTCATATTCCAACTGCACCTCTCCTGTGCCCGCTCTTTCTGTATCTCTTGGGTGCAGCTGTGTGCTCTTCAATTAAATATGAAAATTTGTCAATTATTTTGTGCAACATGCGACGTTTGTTAAATTTTTAATTATTTCGCTACGTATTTTTCGCGAATTAAGTTTTTGTTGTTATTGTTGTTGTTGTTGCATTGTCTGCACATTAAATGCGAACAGGAAAAATCATTTCATTGCATTCACTGAGGGAATTAAATTTATCCACCAAATGAACAACACTTTTTTTTTTTTTTTGCATAAAAAAATAAATAAATTAATAAATTGTTAAGTCCAGAGATACTTTGGTCATTTTAATTCGTTTTGAAATCTGATATATTTTTTGAGATATCATTTTTTTTCCATTTCACTTCCGAAGCCTTTGCTTTTGGACAAGGAACCATCTCTCGGATCAAGTCCAATCGATTTGCTTAGTCACCCCGGGTTAGGCTCAAACGGGTCAGGAAATGAAATTCCGCCCTCTTGAAAAGTCCACTCACACAGGCAAAACAAAAACACCCACCCACATGGTTCGGGGGCGCTGGTAGGGGGGCCTATAATATTTCTGCAGTCATATCTGCAAATGTCGACGACAACGACAACTCCAGCCAAGGCAATGTTGCCATGGCCACCAACATGGCCACCACCAGAGCGCTGGTGGACTTTACCGACGTGCCTAAAAAGAAATTGCGGCATTTTCGCCATTCGGTTTGACATTCCCCAAACGCGTTGCTGTTGCTGTTGTTGTTGTTGTTGTGTGCATTTAACACTATCAAGAGTCAAAAGTGCGTAGTGTGCTGCACTTACAGACCAAGGAGATGAAATAACCGAATCGAGTCGAGTCGAGTGGAGTCGCGTGGAGTGGAGTGGAGTCCCCCCCCCCCTCTGTAGGTGCGGGGTGGGGCAGACTTAAAAGTCAAAAATGCTTGCATGTTGCGTGCCAGGCAAACATTTTGTTTGTGCTCCCACACCCCCAGCCGGGGAGGCTGACTGCAAGAAGGGTCAATGGGGGCGTTGCTGTTCTTGTTGTTGTTGTTGTTATTGCAATCGCATTTGCATGCAAGATTGGGCGCTTTTGGCGCGCGCATGTCCACAATGTCGTCGTCAACGCTTGGCGACGTTGTCGTCGTTACTTTTGCCGTTGTTGCTTTGGTTATTTGTAACGGCGTTGGCTTTTTGCCCTCTTGTTGTTTTGGGGCCTGCGATTGGTTGGTTGGCCGGTTTGTCCATTTCTTTTTTGTTGTTGTTGTTTTTCGTACATGTTGATAAGCCAAATGCAGGCAACTCGGTCGATCCGGTCCGTCTGCCAGTCCATCATGTGGCCATGGCAACATACAAGCTTGACTTTTTTTGGCTTGCCCAGGGCTAGCCCCCAGCTAAGTAAAAGTAAAAGAATGCCAAAATAGAATGCAACTGATGTCGACAAGAGCTCTTTTCGTCTTCTTCTTCTTCGTCTTCTTCTTTTACTTTTTGTTTCACCCTGTGTGACATTCAATCACAAAATGGCGTTTTCTTGTCAACGTCTGCTACAGCAGTTGACATTGCTCAGAAGCAGCCCAAGAATGTCACCAACAACGCCCACATTCACATCACTTGAAAATGGCAAAGGCAAAGGCAAAGGCAAAAGGCGCCCACAATAACTCAAATGAACCAACAAACAAACAAACAAAACAAAACAAAACCAACAAAAACAAAAACAGCAACAGAAACATGTGCTCGCTTTTGTGGAAGAGAGAGAGAGAGAGAACAAAGAGACAAAATGAAGGCGGCGCAAATGTACGCGGTCCAACAAGGCTCGTAAAAATGCGCAAAGTCCAAGGAATGTCAAATAATTTTAGCAACGATATAAACCCATTTCATGTTTACGACAAACTGCAAAACTCGAGGCGAGTCGGCGAACATTGCAAAATTTGCATATGAGACACCTTCCATTCCTTCCCCACCCCACCACCACCTACGTCCTTCCAGTAGAACCATCCCATCTGGCTAGAGCATTTTGTGGAGGCGTTCACTCTGCTCACTCTGCCTGTTTCAGCTTTCTAATGTCCTGTCATGTTCTTTATGAGATGTCGAGCACAATTCCAAAGATGCTTGTTCTTTGTCGTTTGATTCAGTTGGTGTTTGGTAATGTTGGCGACCCTCTGCGCGTTATCATGTCAAAATGAAGGGACAACCGACCACAGCAGCCAAAATGAACGACGCATTTGGCTGCACTCTCGCCATCAGAGCCATCAGAGCCCTGACAGACCAACACGGACAGACAGGCCAATGGACCAGCCAGTTGGTGTGAACATTTTGTATTTCCTTTGTGTTTTCGAGTCTTTTGGATTGGTTTGTCTGCTTTGATTGCTGAGGATTTTGGCCTCTCATAGGCAAATCTGGCCGGGCCCAGCTTTGGCCAGGTTCCATTAGCTTAATTTGTCCGAGTACCATTAGGGCAATGGAAAGAATCTCACTCAGACTGGGAAAAAATAAGAATCGGATAGAAATTTTGTAGATTTCCCATTGTAAATTAACAAAGGAAAAATATTAGCAAATCATATTGAATCCCAAATCAAGCAAAGTAACAAATTCAAATGAGTTATAAGAATTTTCTTAGTTCTTAATATAATGATAGGTCTATTGTCTAATTAAAAAGTCAGAGAAAGACTTTGAGAAAGACTCAGAAGAACTCGTTCGAGGTTGCTCCTTAATTGGGAAGAATCTTCAAATCTTCCCCAAGCTAACCAACCTTGCAGACAGAAAAGGAAAGACCCTTTATGATGGATTCTTCGATTCTAAAATGGTTATTGAAGTATTGGAAAATCTATCATTCAATTATCATCAAAAAAAGTCTGCAGGCAGTTTAGAGGAATTTACTTCGATTTCCAGATTCCCAGATCTATTTTAAAATGTTGAAATAATTCTCGAATATAAGAAATATAGGAAGAATTTTAAGATTCCCAAAATTTTGAAAGAATTTTTGATGTTAGAAAAATTTTAAAGCTTTTTCTTAGATTTCCATATAACCAGAACTAATTTGATTTTTTATTTTTTTATTTTTTTATTTCAAAATTCCCAAGTCTAATTTGTAATTCTGAAAAACTTTTTGAAGCTAGAAAATATCGAAACTTTTTCTTAGATTTCCATATAACTAGATCTCATTTAATTTTTTTTTACTTTTTAGTTTTCTAGATTCCCAAATCTAATTAAAAATTATGAACCAATTTTTGAAGCTAAGAAATATCGGAAGGTCTCCCAAGTCAAGAGGTGAAGACTTGAGTAACATTAGATCAACTTATTCGGCCTTGATAATCTTCAAATTTCTAATGGAAACATTACCAAGACAAATAAATTTCACCGAATAAGTTGATATTTAATTTGGTTCAGATAAATAAATATTTTCAATTTTGGCCTGCTTATAAGAAGAAAAATGTAAAAATATCGCATGGTTTGTGGAATATTACGATATGTCTGCCATATTTTTGCAGTTTGTATATTTATCTGATTTATGTTTGAGATAAAACAAACTTTGTAGACATTATAAACCAGCGGAGACGCACACTCACACCAATCTCAAAAAAAAAAACAATAATAACAACAGAAGCGAATTTATATTCAGGCAGGAAAATATGCATAATATTTGATAATGCTTTCAGCGACATATCCTTGTGGGTGCTACTGCTGCTGCCGCTGCCTCGTGGAGACGGCAGGACTTTCAGCACGTCTACGCATATGTGAGCAAATTTACTTAACACACACAAAGCCCAAAGAGAGATCTTATCTGGCGACGCCACTGCCTGAGCCATATGAGCATAAATTTTGCCACAGCTAAAATACAAAAATTGCAAAAGGTCACGAGTCGACATATTGCCAGCTAAGCCCACCCCCCACTCCCCCCACCCTCCTAAGACCAGGGATGGGAAAAGTTTCCGCGGCATTAAGTGAAAACATTTGAATAATTCAAATGCTCGAGGTTAAAATAAAATACAAGGGATTATATAAAAATAATAAAAAGAAATGAAAACAAAGAAGCCGAGAAAATAAAAAGCAGCCTTGAAAATTCGCACGGTTCTTTTGAGGAAGCCTAGAATTAAGGGGCGTGGCAGTCATAGCACTTACAGCTGCAGGCCAATTACAGGCAAATATCTAGAAGATACAAAAGATACTACAATTATTTCTGCCACCGTTTTGAGAACTCGCATTGTTATTATATACACAATCCAGCAGCAATCCCACAAGAAGAGTGAACCGAATCTAAAACTTTTCTCTGCCAACCAATTAATACCAGCAAAAATTACAGACTACAAATATTCATCAAGTCTGTGTGTCTGTGTGAGTGTGTGTTTGTGTGTGTGTGGTTGGACATTCATTGAGTCAAAGTGGCTGCTGTGAGGCTGGTTTATTTTGTTGTTTAATCGCTGATTTCCTGTCAGGTCGAGCTGGACAGGCGCAAGTTGCCAGGACCAAGTTGTGTGTTTCCGTTTGCACTTGAATGATTTTGCCGGCAGACAAAATCTCTCACTCAAGAGCTTTTGTTTCTGCTCATTCAATTGTAGATCAGCCAACAAGCTCATAAATAAATCTACCGCACAAATAAATTCCATGTTCATAAGTTGGGCAAACTCAACTCAGTCAGCCCTTCTGCTTCTTCTTCTTCTTCTTCGTCTTCTCCTTGGTGGTGGCATAATCAAGTCTTGGCTTTATCGCTGCCAAGTATCTCCAAGATGGCCAGGAAAGTTTTTTGGGTCTCGTGTTGCTCTTTTCGAGCCTTTTGTCTTACTTTCTTCTCACTAACCATTGCCCCCTGATTATGATGGTGGTGATGGTGTTGGTGCTGCTGCTGCTGCTTACCCAGTGAAGCGTCAAGGTGTACCAATTTGCAGCGCATGGTTGACTGCGCCTAATAACTTTGGCCGACCACAATAAGCACACCCGCACAATCCCACACCCCCAACACACACACACACACACACACATACAAAAAAAGTGTATGGCAAATGGAATATTTTTGTTGAATAAAAGTAAAGTATTTTTTTTTTTTTTTTTTTGATTTGATTTGAAGTTGCCACCTCGCTCGATTGTCGCATATAAACAAAGCTTCAAATTTGTTCTACAAGAGGCTGGCTTTTTGGTAAAGAGACAGAGAGGCAGAGAGGCTATATTTGCCACCCCCCAGAGTGCCACCCTTTTGTTGGGCTGGCGAGGACGGTTCGGGTCGGGCTGTGTCGTCGAGCGTGCCCAGCAGCGTGCGAATGATTAATGGATGCTTGGACAAATGGAAATTGTATGAATTACATTAAAGTGTAGTTAGTTTTGAACTTGGCCAAGGGTCCAAATCAAAATAAACCATCAGCCAGAAAGACTTTAAATAATTTTAAATTCAAATGGCTGAATGGCTCAAAAGTTTGTCGAACCAACTTTAATTTTAGTTAACCTTATCAAATGGCTTTCCCAGCCAACTGCCAATCAACCAACAACATCAACGAACAACAACAACAACACCCTGGTAAATGCTGTGAAAATGCCTTGAAAATTGTTGAGACATTTGGACAACTGAAATTGCAGTGGAGAAAATACAAAATAAAGAAATGTGCAAAAAAAAAGATGGTCAGGCGAAAATTTATGATTTATGAGCCAAACAATTACATGAAGCCAAGGGAGATGTGCTCTAAGGAACTGTCCATGGGACTTGTCCAAAATGACGCAGCTAAACAGAAAGTCCAAAAAATAAAAAAACACTGAAAAAGAAGAAGAAGAACTGCAACAAAAATTAAAGTCGTGGCAAAACAGCCCCCATAGCTTTAATTTCCGATTAAGTTGAGGGAAACTTTTTTTCTCTTTTTTTTTCTTTCCTTTTGCTAAAGGGAAAAGATAGCCGCTTAAATAGAAAGAAGCAAAAAAAAAATTAACTGTAACAACACAAGAAATTGGCAGCAAACAAGCGAAAAGCAACTAACTGCTGGACAGACTGAGACTCAGACTGAGGACTGAGCCCCAAAACAGCCATTGCATTGCATTGCATTGCAGTCAAGGTGTATCATATAATAATAACAAAGCCAGCAACAACAACAACAACCTCGGCATTTGCAACTTTACCCATACAAAAATTATTACAAAAAAAAAGGAGAGAAAGAAAAAAAAAAGAAGCAAAACGATCAACCAACCAAGCAAGCAAGCAAGCAAAACTCCAGTGGGGAACCGACTGGAATGGCCAGGGTCTGCCAATTGGCTGGGGCTGTTGCTATTGCTGTTGCTGTTGCCGCTGCCGCCACTGCCACTCTCATCGTTTTGGAAAATCTACCTTGAAGGTAATTATAGTAATTACTTCACGAATCGCAAGTAGTGTGCTGGGCTGCCATTGCTGCCACCGCCACCGCCACTGCCACCGCCGCTGCCGTTTTGCTGGATGATGACGACGTGCGACCGCCTAAAAACATCAACAGTTGTTGACCAGGCCGGCCCGGCCCGGCCCGGCCAGTCCAGACCAGGCCAAGCCGACTCGGGCTGGGCCAAATCGACTAGCGTTCAACATGGCGCACACAGTCCACGCCACTTTGCCTTTTCTGTTTTGTTTTTTTTTTTTTTTTTTTTGCACAAAACTCATTGATACCCATGGCTGGAGGGCTCGCTCTATCCAGCCAGGCAGCCAGCCAACTGACTGACCAGACAACGCCATGGCCGCTTCACATATACATGCGGATTGTTGTTGTTGTGGCTGAAGCTTATCTGGCACCGCGGGCAACTACTGACGGTCGGGCCGTGGCGGGCCGAGTCGGCTCGGCTCGATCCCCGGTCTCAACAAACTCAACGTTTGGCATTTTTGTGCGCCTGCTGTTTCAACGCAATCGGATTGGATTTAGCTTAGCCCTTGATTAGTTTTCGTTGCCCAGTTGCTCTTATTATTAAACCAACCACACACACACACACACACCAACACACTCAGATAGTGTGTACAGTTTTATATTGTACACATTTTTATATATAAACATTTTGTTTTTTTTTTTTTTTTGTTTTTGTTTTATTCTTATTGGGTTGCCCTTGCTGCGGTTGCTGCTACATGCGGCCAGGCAAGACTAATTTTCTTGCACACGAAGCAATTTGAATCTGCGGCGCGCATGCGCAAAAGATCTGGATGCGCTCTGGGTTTCGGTTGGTTCGGGGAGAGCCCCCTCAGTTTATAGGAATGTGTTGGTTGTTGTTGGCTTTGCTTGCTTGTTTAGCCAGGCGCTTGTTCGATTTGTTGTTGTTGTTGGTGTTGTTGTTGGTGTTGTTGGAGTTGACGTGGCACAGCGAGTAAAACAAAATTGCTCTGAACTTTGTTGCACTTTGAAAATTTGCAGTTTAAGATCACGATGTAATTTCGGAAATTGCCATGTTGTGGGCCAGGTTAGTCGAGTTGGCGACCAAACTTGGCCATTTGGAATGTTTTGCTGTTTGTGCCTGCTAATTTGTCCAAAACAACACAGCATATAACAAAACCCAAAAACTCTTTCAACTATTTTCTTCTTCTTCTTTATAGAGTTTTTTTTTTGTTCTTCTTCAAGTTCATCACGAGTTATGGCTTCCCTTGGCCAGAACGGAGTAGAACAGAAGGCCAAAAGACCAAGTGGCCCATAATTAAAGCGGGGGCCTCTGTGGACTTGGCTGGGGCTCTCTCATTGATAAATTCTAATTGTTAAATTTAATAGGCATATCGATTGCTCGTCTTTAGCCGCTTCCACACGGACCGGGCCAATACAAATTTATTGGTACAAATGGCATTCTTAATGATGACCAGGTTGAGTTTCTTTTGCCTGCCTGGGCCGGCTCGGCGCCTGCTTTGTTTGGGTCTTTGTCGGTCGGCCGGTCGGCCAAAGTTGGAGTGGTACCAGAAAGTCGGCTGCTTTGTCCACTTGTTTGAACGTTGTCGCCGTTAACAGAAACGGCCTGCAGTTTTCCCAAGGCATAATAACCGATTTTATGGCCCGCATATATTTCATCTTATTGAGTCGTTTGTGATGGTTGACAAGTGCACAGAAAAATACCGGAAATGATTATTGCCTTGATGTGGCTGGCCGAAAATTGTTTAATACAATTCTAAGCTCTTGTAAGAATGCCAAAGCTGAGCATCAGTTAAGAGATGCCAAAACTCTGACATCATTCTCGAGAGCTTCGAGTCAAAGCCACACCCAGCAAATGGCAAATAAGAGGGCAAATTTCTGTTTGCCACACAGAATTGCCAGCTAATCAACGCGGCAGGCAGGAGTAGTCGCATCTTAAGACTCGATAGGCCAGAGACTGACTTGCTAGCTTCATATGATAGCCATCAACATCATTGGCGCGAAGAAGAAGAAGAAAAATGCGTAGGCTGAAACTGAATCAGCCAGGATGAGCCAACAGAAATCCGCCGAGTCAGTAACAGAGTCAGGTAGGAAGCCTTTACCAGACCAGGTTAGGCCAGGCCAAGACATTGCAGACAGTCATCTTGGCTGTTTGTGGCAGCCACAACAACAACAACAATAACAATCCAGTCCTCATCCTCTGGCCTGTTGTCTCTAATTTCGTTGGACCAAATAAATGTCGTTACAAATCACGATGGAATTCAAACTGAACCGTGTCGAATGTGTGCACACGTTCGTTGCTGTCCAGGCGGGCCGAGGCTGAGGCCGAGGCTAGCTAAGGAACGAAAGCACAGTCCAGGGAGCCATAAATGAAGGCTGGCAGTGAGCAGCCAGTTGACTCGTTGGCTGCCACACAACTGCCGCTCATTATTTAATGGACTGATCGATCATAAAAAATGAGTTACATGTGAGCTCAGTATGTAAGTACAACTTGTAGTTGCGACTCCAACTGGAAGCTAAAATCGATAGGATAGCTTAGGCAAGGAGTGGCTGTGCTTTGCTCTGCTCTGCTCTGCACTGTGCGATGGTAGCGGCAACTCCGTCACAAAACGTTTGAAACTAAAATAAAGCTTGTCATGTCTGAGTTTGCCTTTTGGTCGAAGAAGGCCAAAGCGGTGGCTGCTCTCGTCTTTGGAGTTTTTACAAATGTTTTAGGCCGCAATTGGAGCACTTCTGTTTGACAGTGCGTATGATTTATGTGTTTGCTGCTTCAGCTCATGTGAAGCAGACAGAGACAGAGACCGGGACCAGGGCAATGGCGCCGCCAAACTGAGTTTGACTCTTACTCTTGGCCAGTCGGTGGAATTCACAAAATTTCCATGGAAGCTGGAAAACTTCCTGCGGAATTTCACTACGACGAGTGTGGTTTTTAAATGCAACAGCTTGTGCAATGTGGCTGAAAGAAAATGTTACAGAGCTGACCGGAACGGCTAAGGGGGGAGTTGAGAGTCTTGCCCCCCCTCCAGACCAGGCTGATGGGATCAGGGGAGCCAGCATCCTTAGGCAAAATTATTGCTCGGCCAGGGGGTTGGGTTTTCTCCGGCTGTCCCACAGGATTTTGCCGGCACTTGGACACTGTAGCACTCATTGCCGCCTTCACCGACGCCGTCACCGACATGCTGGTCCGTTTTACATCCGGTGACAACAACAACAACAACTAAAAGAGCAACAACAGCAAACAGAACAAGAATGAAAAGCAACAAACAAAATTCAGTGAAGCAATTTCTATGAAATTTATTTCACATGAAGATTTATCGCGATTTTAGACAGCACTGGCGACACCTGCCAACGCCTACAAATGTAATTTATGGCTCTCCCGCATTATGCACACACACACACACACACACACACACATACATACATACATAGAGGCAGACTTATACAGAGACAATCTCAAGCAGACAGTTAACAGTCGACCCTGCTCGATTTCAACTCCCACACGGCTGCACAGCACTCACTCCCCCAGACCGCTTCCACTTAACTCAAATTGTTAAAAGAGCGCATTTTGGATATACCCAAGGTGACACGCCCCCTGCCCACTATACCAAAACTCCCCGCAAATGCATAAACTTCTCCAAATTACACTTTTAGTCAGTCATTTAAGACAAAAAGAGTGGGCAGAGCAAAAGAGATTCCCCCAACCAAACGAATCTTTCAATTCAGCTCGACTAAGCTCAATCTCTGGTGAATTGCTGGAATTTTTGGTATATAAAAGTTTTGCATTTCATAAACGAACATCAAATATGAAAACACAAATCTCCTTCTTCTCCACTCAAAATAAAAACAGAAAAAATTTGTCTCGTTTACAAAAACAAAAATGGACAAAAATTCATGTAGTTTATGGCAGAAGCCTTTTTTGAGAAACCCAAAGAGGAGTTGTAATACCAGAAAGCCCGACTAGAGAGCTGAGCCTTTGATATGTTGAACATGCCACTTGGCACACTAAAATTTTACATTTGCATATGCCACACACGGACGCCACACTAAAACGCCCTCTGGCTCTAACGGCAATACCAACAACAACAACAACAACAATAAAACCAACAACACCAAAATCAACTGTCACTCGAGCTTTTTGAGAAATTCATAAACTGAAAAAGTGGATTTTCATATGAAATTGTGGAAATTTTGTGCAGCTCAAAAATGCAAACAAAAAAAAAAAAAATAAAGGAGAAAAAGAAAACCCCGCCCCAGACTACTAGGTCGATTCTCTTCAGCGTGTCGCACGCACGAACACCTCACATAAAATGCCATATACCGGTAAGAAGTAAAAGTAGACGAAGAAGATGAAGCGAGAGGGGAGTTGGGGGCAACAACATAAGTCCTACTAATGCCCATAAAAGTCTCACTTGGCTATGCGTACGCTTAAGCGAGAAGGTGAGCAGTTTAGAAAGAGAGATATAAAGTTGCTTGAGCATCTGGAATAGAGTGACAAGTGGGCAGCATTTCATACAAATTGCCAGCATTGGACGGTACGGACAAAAGGCAGACGACAATTTAATGATAACCATTGGCAAACGGCAACGAGCAATGGGAAAAGGGGAGGGGCAAATAAAAAATGAATGCACCTCGCATTGTGCCACACAACTCAATAAAGTTTAAATTTAAATGCAAATACATAACATATCAGGCAATTAACTAAGTAAAAACTTACACCAAGCCAACACAAGTCGAATTTTTAATACACTCACGAAACACATCATAGAAACTGAAACACAATTTTTCTCACTTGGCAAGTTTGCCCTTCAAGAAGATCAATGAAACTGAATGTCAAATTTTGCACAGTCAAAGTCACACCTATTCACCCACACATTCACACTAGACCTCTGTCACTGCTTGCCTTTTTTCTAATTCCTTTTGAAGTAACGGAACTTTCATTGTCTACCTGCGATTTGTGTGATTATAAGCAAGTTTAAAATTTGACAAAATTTGAAATAGAAAACTTAACTTGCGAAGCAAATAAAAAGTCACTGAATTTATATTTTGAAATGAAATTGGTGGCAAATCAAAGCTTGTTAAATCCTCTTTCATTTTATATTTGCTTAATTTAATTTAAGACTGCTTTAGTTGAGTAAAAAACCAAATATAGAAAAATAGTTCGATCTGCGTAGTGAGTGTGTGAAACGAAATGAGAGCGCCTGTGAGAGAGTAAGCGTGAGAGTGTGAGAGAGTTCAGCTTGCTGATTTATCTTTGTTGTTTTATTCATACACTTGTAAGTCATAAACTTCTTTATGAACTAAGCAGGCCTTCCCGTGTTTATTTCCAGGAAAGAGCATGCATATCGAAACGCAATTTAATAATTAACAATATAACAAAAACAACTGCAACAACTACCAAAGCGATTATTATTATTATTATCATTTTTGCAAATGCCGTGAGGCAAATGCGTCGCCTACCTCGACCCGCCCCATCTCATCCACACCCAGCCAGCCAGTCAGACAGACAGAGAGACAGACAGGCAAACATTCAGACACACACACTTTTAATTGATGGCCAAGTGTCCGATTCTCCGATTCCCCGATTTCAAGTCCCAGTCGAAGGCTTCAGATCCGGGGCACCAATGCCACCACCGTCACCACTCTAATGCAGTTGTACAAAACTTGATGGCAGACATTCCTCGCTCATTGGCTGCCAGTCCATTCTCCACTCACTCCACACCCAGCTCTTTTGCATTTGTGCCTGAGCCACGGTCGGTCTACCGCCGCCCCTTGTGTTTTTCACGTTATTAGCCAAGTTGTTGCTAACGTTGCCCCTTTAATTGTAGGCAGCCATCCCGCTCGCTCTCGCACGCCACAAAGACAAAGTCGGCTATTATGAAATTATCGGACCGAGAGGGGATGCCAGGGAGCAGCAGGTCGCGAAACGGCGGCGTCGCGCGCCTTAGTCCATAAATACATACACCGAATGGTTTTGCAGTCGCTGTGGAAGTCAACGCCGCAACCAGAAGCCTAATTGCAATTTACCTTTGGTTGGCTGGTTGGTTGGTTGGTTCATATCTCTGCTTCTTCTTCTTCTGCTGCTGCTGCTAGTGCTCCGGACGGTTTTGGTGGCGGTTGGATTGCTGCCCGCGAGCTGTTAAGAATTTTAAATTGTTTAATGGTGACTAACTTACGATTCAGAGCTGAGTTAATTACGTTCGGGGTGCATAGAAATGGACGTACTCTCACTCCTGCCCAGACCGAGTCCAAAAAAAAATAGGGGGGAATGGTCAACAGGTGCCCCTGGATAGTGGGGAAGCCTTAAAAAGGCCGAGGGTAAAGGGTTTCGTTTTCTGCGTTTCTCTGGCTAAAAAATTAAACAAAATGAATTTGTAATTTCATGTCATAAATAATTGGCCGCTAACTTTGCTGCAATTGAGCGAGAGACTCAAGACTCAAGACTCGAGACTGGAGACTTGAGACTCCAAAGTTGCAGTTGCATTTCTGTAGACTCGGCCAAGTCTGGCCAGAAATTGTAAAAGCTGAAATTACGCTAAATGCTGATTAAGTGAACATTTATCATCGCTCGTTGGGAGCCCAGCTAGAGCAGACTCCTCGGGACAGCTGTATTGGAGGAGTTTTGTAGGAAGTGAATGGACTGCTCGTTGGGTTAGTTAATTTTCTTGGAAAAACGTTTCGGGCACACACACACACACAGAAGCTGCCCGAAGCATTGTGTTCATCTAAGCCAACAGAATCGTAGGCGACTCTCAGAGACTCAGAGTTGGCTCTCGGAACAGCTGTGGCAATTTCCTCACCAAATGGGTGCATAATAAGTGAGGAAGATGGTGAAAAGAATTGAGTGGTAAAAGTGGCTCAAAGCCCCCAACTGATGGCCAGGAAATGCTTGAATAGTTGATGTGCTCAACAAAAAAATAATCACAAAGGAAATTTTGAAATTACTAAGCTCCCTAACAGACATAATAATTAAGAGATCATATCATATTTTAAGAAGGAAATAGCACTATTAAATCTTGATGGAATTATTTAAAATTTTTTAAGAAAAATCTTCATCTAATATAAAATAACCAACTGTTCTAAGGTTCCCATTGTATTCGTCTTTGAATATAGAAATATTGATAGGAAGCTCGTAAGACTTGTGTTAAGAGTCGAGTCTGAATTGTATCTGAAATTTCGGGATTCTATTTTCAAAATTACCAACTCTGATGAATTTGGAAAAAGAAGAGATATCGGCGTAGCAGAAATGAGTACTATATAAGCTTAAGTATCGTTTTGTCTACCCATTGAATTATTTCAAATTTTATTTAGTTCCTTGGAATTAAAATTGTAGATCAAAAAAACTTATTCCTAAAGTCTTCGGGATTCTCAAATTTTAAGACTCGATGACTCTTTGTTTTCTTTTAATGCTTCTAGTTAGTGGAGATTATTTTTTGTTAAATTTTTTTGACTGGACAAAGAGCTGATTCCAATTTCTTTAAGGCACCACAGCAGTCCAGCTAAAAGACAATTGACAAACGTTAACCGCAAAATGCCAAACATACAGAGTCGGCTTATCAAAGTCAATTCGGCCAAAAGAGAGAAAAAAAAAAAAATAAATAAAATACTAAAGAACATCATGAACCATAGACAATGGACCCACCAAGGGCTGAGGGAGAGCGGGCCAGGTGGGTGAGATGGGATGTGGGGCACTTTGGTATGTCCAACAGCGAAATGGACATGAAGAAAATCAAAGACAATGACAAGTAGCCACAAGATGAAAATTCAAAGAGATGCAACAACGTCAATTTGATACATATTTATGATAATATGGTCAATGCAGCACTGGTCACCTAAAAAAAAAAACGAGGGAAAAAATCCAAAGCAGAAAGACTAAAAAAAAAAAGAGTAGAACAAGCAACCAAGTGCAACAATGAGAAAACAGCGTCCAAGGCGGCGGCGGCGGCAGCAAACAAACGAAAAACGTTGAACGGTTCCGGTGCTTGTTAGCAGCGGCAGAGATGGCTTTGGATGTGGCAGAAGACATGGACGTGGACGTGGATGTGGACGTGCGACGACAGCGACCCGCTAGGATGGAGTTTAGTCTTGGCCTCTTCGGTCTTTCACATTGTTATCGAACTATATCAAAATGATCGCTGGCCAAGTCGGCATTGGGCTGCTGTGGCTGCTGCTTGCCGCTTGCTGCTTGCTGCTTACTGCTGCCATTTGCGTACCCGAGACGATGGCTCTGATTCTGTGGCAGCCACAATTTTCCAAAACGAAACAAAAACAGCCACAAACAATCGCCGCCAACGATCTCACTTAACCAAGGGTAAGCTCATGGGGCCAACCCAGGGGGGCGAAGGCAACTGGAGGGGTCTCAGCTCTGGCTTGGTATGCAGATCAGCAGAAGCAGAAGCAGTCAAGGCGTTCAGGAGCCCAACCATTTGCATGTAGCAACAACGGCAGTCAAAACAGGAGCATGGCCAGAGACAAAGTCGGAATCGTACTTGCCGCCGACGCTGCGTCTCAGCCAGAGACCCCAAGACAACGACAACAACAACAACAACAGCAAGAACAACGCGGTTGGTTCAGTTGGCTCCCGCTGTTGCCTGGCCAGACTGGGAACGAATGATGCCGATGATTGCTGGTCATTGATAAAGCATTCAAAAACAAGCACAAATCTAAAAAGTTCTGATTTCTGAACTTCAGATACTCTTTTTATTACCAGAAAAAATTAACTAAAAATAATTCCAGAAATATTTTAATCGAATAAGCAGTAACATTTACTTTTTGGGTTCGAAAGAATCGAATTCGAAAAGCCCCCAAATTTCTACTGATTTGATAGAAGATATGATCTATCAAGAATCTGGAGATCTTATATTTCTTTATAGAAAATTCTTACTAGAAATATTTTATTTTATTACTGAATATATTTTTACCTTTCCTATCCAATTTGTCCAGGAATTCCTTTAGCAGTTCCCATCATTTTTAATAACAATTTCTCTCTAGACCTTACTCATCTTTTTCTTTCTGTAAGAAGCTGAAACTCTAACAATTTTTTTCATTCCAGCATTTATTTTCAAGTTCCGTCGGATTTGTTGATTTAGCGGGAATAGTTTTGATTAAAGAGTATGAAAAATATAAGAAGCTTTTTGCAACTGCTTCATGTACGCGCTGAAACTAAAAACTAGAAGCATTTACCGCAATTGTAATGTCGAAAGTACATGATATAAGATCATAGATAAACGCTTCAGAGATTCTGAAAAAGCATCTCCAGAAGCCACCACCCTCCTCTTGCCTCACACTTGTCGGCTTGTTGTCAGGCTGCGTTTGTTCTTCTACGCTTCTTTGGCCTGGCTTAGACTTGACTTGGACTTTTTCAAATCTGGAGCTGTGACTGTAGTTGCGGCTCTGGCTATGGCTGAGACTGAATCTGGAAACTTGGTGGCAGCTCCTGTGCCGCATTTGGGGCTTTTCGTTTCCACTTTGGCGAGTATGGTTTTGTGGATTAAATGGCGGGCCGAACTGGTCTGGTTGGGTGTTTGTTTGTCTTCTTCTGTTCTCTTTCCATTTTGTTTGGTGCACTTCGGTTCGGTTCAGCTGAGTTCAGTTCAGTTCAGTTTCGGTTTTATTAGATCATTAGTTGTCTGCAGTTCGATAAAGATCGCACACTGACACAGACTTTCTGGATACTTGCATCGCCATCGACATCAGCATCAACACATTCTCATCCACAGCCACATACATATCCACATCCACATCCACATCGGCATCAATGATTGGCAAAGAGCTCGGTGCAGTTAGGTATTGGTTTTTGCCTTGTTCTCCCTCTCTCCTGGCCTGTCCATAAAGTCGTTTTGTTTGTTCTTAATGACTGCGTTTAGATCTTGATAGTTGGTGAAACTTCAAAGCCCAAAAGCCGCTGGCGAAGCTTACAGCCACGTTGTTTATGGTCTTTTGGCCAAACTGGTCCTGGTCTGATTCTCTTTACAGGTGTAGTCTCAGTCCACAAATGATGCATGATATCGAAAATCCCAATGACAAAACCAATGACAGATTTAAGCAGATAAATTCTATTTCGGTTTCAGGCTTGCTGCTCCTCAACTTATTTGCAATTTATTTCACATTCTCCAGCCACACCGCAACGACCTCTTAAGTTGACCTTAACTTAATATACCACTTAACTCATGCCATTTTTGCCAGAAGTTCTTGAGGCTCTTCAAACAGACCCAGTGCTTTTGAGCATACAACTTCGCGTCATTAAACAAACCAACTGAGCTTTTCACCAAAAACTGAATAACTACACAGGGAGAAAATCATAAATTGCCCGTGTTCAGTCTTTCATAAGAATTTTTACAAGCTCTGATTAGGACGTGTCTTATCCACAAATTAAGGCATTATCCTGATCGGATATCAAAATTCCTAAAATTTCCTAAATAATAGTGCTGGTTCAGTCCTTGGCTCATATCAATCTCTATAAGTACCGAACTAATCCTGATACCAGAAAGATTGAAATAACAATATCCAGATCAGGTAAGTAGTTCCCCAAAAATCTTTGAATATTCTTTAGAATGGTTCTGTCTTCGGCTCATAAGAATCTCATAAAGAACCGAACCGATTCATTGCAATATTTTTCCGATCGGCTATCAAGACTCCCCAGCTCCCAACGGAAAGATTTCTAGGTTCTGTTAGGACTCTCTGTAAATTTCTCTTATTCCAATTTTAGTTAGATATTGTATTTTCTTAATTTTCTCGCAGTGTAGAGCAAAGTAGACTCATACACATTTCCTCGAACCTGCGGAGTTTATAAATTGATGAAAATGGCAGGGACTACACCACTAACAACCTAATAACTGGCCGGCCTGTTCCGAACCTGCCCGTCGACGACATCTAATCATGGTCGCCTCGGTCTCTTGGTCTCTCTGAGGCTCTTGGAGCAAAACCAAAAGCCAGCTTAGCTCGGCCTGACCAGCCACTTGCAGCAACTGCCAGGACCACTGCCACTACCACCGCCACAACCATCACCACTACCAGGGCCATTGTTCTCAATGATGATGGCAAAAGGCGTTGGCTGGGCCTTGCCTGCTCTCAGCTCAAAATGGTGGGCGGTGGTACGGTAAATTTTGCACTTTAGCTGGCAAAATGTCATTGGCAGCCATGGTAGCAAAAACCGCAAGTACACTTGAAAGCTACACTTGCACTCCAGGTGCCTCAAAGTCAGCCGAGCTGGAAGGCCCCTCAGCCGGAGAAGTAGTCAGAACGAGAGAGACAAAGGTAAAGGGACAAGGAGAGGGAGAGTGAGTGAGAGAGAGAGAAAGGCCAAGTCTCAGTGGAAGCTGTAGTGAAGCTGCCACAACTGATGCTGCCGGTGTAGCCTTTGGTTAGGTGTTGGTGTTGTTTGGCCCGAGACTCGGATGTGTTTTGTGTTTATCAAGGCTTCAGGCATAAACCGCCAGACAGAGACAGGCCGGGCTGGCAGGCAAAGAGCTAGAGAACAAGTCAACCGGTTGGTCGGTCGGTTGGCCGGTTGGTTGGTTGCTTGGTTGCTGGGTTGGCCAAATCGTCGGCCTATGTCTGTAAGAGATTTCATGTGAAATTAGCATGTCGTGACACAAATGACTTAAAAGCACTCAATCGCAGCAAAAGTCCCAATGCTGTCTGAGGCGGAGGAGTCAAGCAGAAACTAAGCCCACAAGCCAGTCAGTCAGACAGACAGTTTGCGTTGCAAGTGTCGCTGTGGTTGTGGCACCGCCCGCTGCGTGCAAAATAATTTACATTCACACATAGAGTTCATCAACTACAGAAACGTAGACAGAGAGAGAGAGAGATCCAGTATAGACCCTGATCCCTACACACACACACACACACACACACACAGTCAACTTAATTAAGCAGTCACCGCCAAGGCAGCATCAACATGGCGGTAAGCAACATCATCCTTGTACTTTATAAACTCCTCCGGTTGCTTCTCCAGCTCCTTGTACTCCTTCTTGTCATCTTCAGTATTGTTGTTGTTGTCTTGCCCATTCCATTCATTGATTGCATTAATGTATTTCTTCAAAATTATTGTTTGCCCAGGCGCGCCTGCTTATCATAAATTATGTAAATGGAAAACGCGAGAATGCCAAACAAGCTGGTCCCGGGACCACTCAGAGTCGACCGGAAAACAGGCTCAGGTTAACAACAATTCTCAATTAATGAAGCCCACGATATCAGCAACAGTTGCAGATAAAATGCAAAAAATAACAACAAAAAAGAAAAAACAAAACAAAAAAACAAATCCAAAAGATACAAACACCGCCACCTTTAAAACAAAAGGCAAGGAAAGCGAAAACAGGCCAGACCTGGTAACACGAAATTGATCTTCTGACTGACTGACTAACTAACTGTCTGTTGGTCTGGTTGGTCCAAGTGTCCCTTTTGAATGTTGTCTACCTGCCAGCAGAACTTGGCCAAGTGCGCCAAAATTAAGCAGTGACAGTTGATAATTTGTCAAAGAACCGCAGAACCGAAGAACCGCAAAACACATTCAAAGCCCAAAAACTCTGAATTTCAAGCTTCTGGCTGGAAACTTGTTTGAGTTGCCTTGGCCACGATTTTAATGATGA
Source organism: Scaptodrosophila latifasciaeformis (assembly GCA_037075145.1). Taxonomy (NCBI): domain Eukaryota; kingdom Metazoa; phylum Arthropoda; class Insecta; order Diptera; family Drosophilidae; genus Scaptodrosophila; species Scaptodrosophila latifasciaeformis. The sequence goes on along the minus strand of JBAMCM010000100.1, from coordinate 20,679,111 downwards.
CGACATGCCTGCGATCATAACAGGAATGACATGAGAAATAAGCCAGACACGCATGCGTAATTTCCTGGCCAGTGTAAGTGTCACTGGGAGCTGATAATTAGCGATTACGGTTGATTCTTTCATTTCGTCGGTACAGTTGTGCCTGGCTTGTTTGAGGTTAGGAGCGGGTTAAAGCAAAGTTCAAAGTGGCTAAATAAAACCAAAACACAGGCACAGGATATTGTAAGTGCAGCAAGTCGGGGCGGGCTGTAATGGTATGAGAGACTGCCTGTGGCCAGGACAGGACAAACGCTGCTGGAAAGCAGACACGCACATTTTGAGGTTAAGCACGAACATTTTAATGCGATAATTTAACCAGAATTTGTGGTTACATTGACTAATTGAACAGGTGTGGCTATTAAACAGCCACAGGCAACCAAATGCAATCGAATTTCGAAACAACAAAGGACACTCAGCACTCGGCGACTGCGAGTTCGAGTGCGAGCGAATTGCGTGACAGACGTAGTAACGGAATATTGGTGGCAAATACCAATGAGTGTGAGTGCGGCCAAAAACAACCAACAGCTTGTTAATTTGTTGGGCCAGCCTTGCTCAAATTATAATACAAAATAGCCCCATGGCCTCTTCTACTTCTGCTTCTTCTTACACTTTACATATGCCCTAACCTAGTCGGGCCGGACCGGACTGGCCTGGTCAAAGTGCATTGCGGTTTTGGTTGCTGTTGCATGTGGCACGTCAAGCCAAGACGAGGGCAGCTAACCAAAATATGCCGACCATGTTGTCCCAAATTAAACACTGTTGACAGCTCAGAGGAACTTACTAACTCATTCATTCATTCATTCATTCGTTCGTTCGTTCGTTCATCCATTCATTGTATGGGGCACTCCAATTGAAACCACTCCACTCCACTCCCCTCACACCCAGTGAACATGACCGCATGCATCTTTGCATCTGTTTCAGCATTTCAACAATTGGTTGCGCCTTTTGTCATCTTGACAGCTTGAACATTCTCTTGTTGTTTGCATTTTTTTTTTTTTTTTTGTAAATTTGAATACACTTTTGTCTTGCGGTTGAAATGATTTTCATTTTGATTTTAACTATAATTTTCATTTTATAATTAGGTAATTTGATGGCCAAACAAGCCTGGCTTTTTGTCAGACAATTAAATGCATTTGTTCTGACAGACTGATTAGAAATATTCGGCTTTGGATTTCAATCGAGAACTTTGGAATTTCAAGAATCAAGAAAATGAATGTAAATAATTATTTGAATTATTTTGGATAATGGCTCGGGTTTGCCTGGCCGGCCGACAGGCACGCACACATCATCATCACGTTAACATGTAACGCATTTTGTCTGAATCGCTTCCCTCTCTCCCAACTTCCCCAGTTGAGTCCATCATTTTCATATAGTCAGTTTTGTCGGTTCGGTTAAGTTCGGTTTCGTTGGGTGGATTTGCATAGCCAACGATTTTTTGACATGTTGACAGTTGATTTTTCTGACAATTTAACCGGTTTCAATGTAAAATCAGTTTCGAAAATTATACTCAAATGTTTTCATTGTTCTTGTTGTTATTATTGTTTCGATTTGAGTTCGACTCTGTCTCGGTCTCTCATGAATCCAAAGGAATTTCCAACGGCTTTCAACGCCATTGCCAACTCTATGGCGTGCGTGAGTGTGCATGTGTGTGTGTGTGTATGTGAGCTGTTGACCATGGCGTGCAGCAAATTGTCTCTTACATATAAAAACATATATATATATATAATTTTTTTTTTTCCAAAAGTCAGCAACAAAATTATTTAAATTGTTTATAAAAGTTGTAATTATCTTGGCCAGTAATTAGCTTGATTTATTTTTTTTTTTGCTTCTCTTTTCCGAGTTTTACAATTTTTATTTTTTCAGCTCGTCATGTATGTAAATTTAGTCAACAAATTACTTTGCTGACACTTCTGGCAGTTTATGTATATTTTTTTGCTTTGTTCGTTCTCTTTAGACTTGGAAAATAAATGGCCAAAAATCACAGCATACTTTTGGGTTGAAGGTAAAAACCAAAGAATTCTCCTGCTTAGGCATAAAAAAATATACAAAAAGAGTTGAATTAAATATATAAAAAAACTCTAAATAAAAAACTTAAACTTTTCAAGCTTTCTTGGATCGGAAAGAATGTGACTATTTTAATTAGTAATTCGGAGTATCCACGCGCCAAAGAATGCTTTCGACGCTTAATTAATTAATGCACTTTAGCAATTTATGAAAATATATCAAAAGTTGACAAGCTGGAAATTTATGGGCCCAACTTGGCCGTCGGCAGTCCGGCTGACAACCTGATATCTGCGGCGCCGCTGCCAATACAATTTTGGTTTTGTTCAAGTGGCACTGGCGGTGGCGGTCTTGGTCTTGGTCTCTCGGTGGCTGTGGCGGTGACTGTGGCAGCTGCGGCTTCAGTTGATGTTGCAGCAGTATTACAGTTGCAAGTTGCAACTTTTATGAGCAGCAAATGCAGCGCAACTAATGCGACTCACAAAAAAGGAAAAACAAAAATGGTGGCCCGAAGGAGGCACCGCCGCTGCTGCTGTTGCTGTTGCTGCTGCTGTCACTGCAGTTGCTGCAATTCCTTCCTCAGCTCAGCCAATGCAAACTGGCACTTGTGAACATTTTAATTATACAGACAGTCGCTGCCGCAGTGGCAGTGGCAGTGGCTGTGGCAGAATCGACCAGGCCAACAGTTGGACAGCCACAGGGGCACTCGACCGGGCTGCCCCGCTTCGCGTCAGCACCGCACTTTTGAGGTGATAAAACACTCGATAATCGCACAGATCGTTTTGCTGGCCCCACCTCGACACCCCCTCTCCCTTGGAGCAGCGTATGCTGATGCTTCTTCAGCGATTTTCCCGAATGCGCGCATGCAAACATTATAATTTAATTGACAAGATTTATCGCGTACGCAATTAGTGTGGCAAATGTTGCCGGCTGACTCGGCCACTTCATCCGTACCCCGTTTGGTTATGGTATATGTATACCAACACCAGACTACCAGACCGACCAGACCGACCAGGCCTATCAGACCAAGCCAAGCCAAGCCATGATGCATTTCCGCGTAATTCGGTGGTGAAGTGGCACCGTTCAGTCCAATCCTGTTCCGTCCCGTGGTCCGGATGAATCCGATCCGCTCGCCTGCTCGCCAGGCATTTTAGACAATTTTTCTGCACAACTTGCATAAATCTCTTTCATTTTTTCCTTCTCTCCTCTGGCTTGGGATGCGTGCCCGGTTGCCTGGCAATTATGCGCATTTTGTTTTAAACGTCGAAATTAATAATTTTTACTTTGGTAATTATGACATACGCGCTGAAGTGACAACATCAAAGCATTTCAACGTCATGTAATTGCCACCGAATGCAATTGGCTCGGAGTAGTTTTTTCTTTCTCTCTAGAATTCACCGAAGGTGAAATTTATTCAGAATCGGCCTGATAGCTGGGAGGAATGCTCAGATCTTGCTCTTGCCCATAAATTCCAACAAAAGTGGCAGTGAACTTAATTAATTGAGAATAAGCAAGGTTTGAAGAGCTCGGAAAATTAATCAGTTGGAGGAGGAATTGCTAGAGGAATTGTCAGTGGAATTTTAAGAGGAATTATTCGGAGCAATTGATGACTCAATTGTTGTTTTAATAATAGTCAAGATTTCTATATATTCTTGGCTTGGTCATAACTTTTTCTACACTCAAAGAAAGAGTCTCTCCTAAATTGGTTAGGTGCTGTTTCATTTTCTAAGAGATATCTTGGAACCCACTTCAAATTGAGAGCATAACTTAAAATACTATTAAATAGTTTCGTTATAGCTAAAATATTATATAGATATATGAGACTTCTGGCTTTTATTGCCTCTATTTTTTATTGATTCTGAAAGGTTTCAAAAATTCAAGCTTCAAATTTTCTATATCAAAAGAGGAAAGAAGAAAAAAGAGTAAGCCCTATCAAAGTGGTTCCTTTATACAGGTAAATATATATTTTTCCAAATTCTTAAGAAAGACATCACTGATATCAGATTCAAAAATAAAATCAGATTCAAATTGAATCCCTCAGAATTCTATAACATTCCAGAACTATGAACAAACCCATTCTTTTTTGGTTTCTCTTAAGAAAATTTTAGGTTTTCCAATAAATTATTTTTTATATATAAAATAATTCCAAATTCTTGAGATTTTCTTCCTAAATCGATAACCCTTGAGATTCTTTCTAAACTCTCCAGAGAGATCGGTGGCTAAATGTTTCACCTTTTCCAATGAGGAATTCTTGATTTCTCTCAGTGTGGCTTGAGTCGAGTCTGCTCTGCTTTATCTCACCCCTTTTGTGGGGGTAGGGGGGACGTGAATGCCTAAACTCATTGCCGAAAAAACCACAAATGCTAATATTTCTGTCAGAGCACAAAGCGAAAACTGTTTTGGAAACGGCATTCGCAAGCCGCAGGCACTTTGGATTTCAATTTGAGCAAAACGAAATATTTCAGCTGAGCTCCTTGCGCTGCGCCATGCTTCCGCTTTAATCTTGTGGATTTCTCAAAAAGGATAGAAAAAAAAGAAACAAGAACGCACCCACACAGACACACCAAATAGATAAACAAGCCAAGGAGGCAACGGTGAGTGGAAGCCAGGCTGAGAAGAAGGAGTTCAGAGCCAAAGGCTGGCATGTGAGGCACGCGCGTGTTATCCTGAACCAAGAAGAGGCACCTGCTCGATGGCTGGCAACTGCCTGGTTACTTCGCTTGGCTGGCAGGTTCTTTGGTATGCATGAAATGTACCCGGCGCAAATTTGTTGTGCGGCGAGGCGAATGCGAATGCTCCAAAATGCTCTAGTCTCATCTCACCTAGCTCAACCCAACCCAGTCCATCTCATTCCATCCCATCCCATCCCAGCCAGTTCGCCACCACCTTGAAGCCACGTATATTTTCCAATTTTTATTGCATATAAATTCGCACGTGGTGTGACTGTAATCAGCAGCCAGCATTGCGACAATTTTGTGTTTAACACTTTAAAATGGCTCAGGCAAGCTAAATTCACTTTGACTTGGGAGCTTCTCACTCCTTTCGAACCCATCACCCATTTCGTTTCATTCATTAATCTTGTTAATGATTCTCCGAGCTTCGGCCCAAGCAAATTGCATGGGAAAAAAAAATCCATGGGAAATCAGTCAACCCAATGCCAAAGACGCCGAAAGTAATGAAAATGATAAGGAAATTTCTGCAGCAATGCACAAGAAAAATCAAAGAAAACAACCCAAAAAGAAAATCACAAAGCTAAAAAACAAAACTCGTATCAGAACCAAGAAGAAAAAAAAAGAGAGACATATAATTAAAATACCTTCCATCATTAGTTTTGAAAATGGTTTTCGTGACATTTTTACTCAAGCTGCAGCCAAGCACAAAACTGCGATAAGTGAAAGGAAATATAAAAAAAGGAAACAAAAGAAGAAAATGAAATAGGAAAAAAATCACAAAGGAAAAGAAGACAACTTAATACACTTTTTATTGAGGTTTCGGAATATACTCAAAGTTATTCGTAAGAATTCTTAAACCCGATTCGAAAGGGTTTATTGCGATAACTTATCGATTACTTAGTTCGATACTTGGTATATTTCCTGATGAGTGAGATAAATATAAAGCTAAACCCCAAAAGGAGGTATCTGAGTTTTCTACGATTTTCTATATATTCTAAAATTTATCAAAATCATTTTCATTTCATTTAATCCTTTATAGAAAGGTAAAGTTTTTTAAGAAAGTTCTTGGGAAACGATAGGCGCATTTCTTGTTCCAAGACTTGGTTTAGTCATACAATTAATATGAAAAAGTCTTTGGTAATTATTTAATAGTTTCGGGAAAAATAATTCCCTAATTTGAGGTATCTTTTTATAGGAAATATTTGATATAAAATGGAGTACAATTTTCTTATTTTTAAGGTCTCAGATACTGTTCTTGAAAGGAATATTTAAACAGGTTTCTTGATCTTCTTTTGAATAAATTTTTGAAAATTTTTTAGAAGAATTTCATCAGAATATTAACGATTTAATCCATCATTCAAAATATAAGTCATATGCAGATTATATTCCATCCAAATATAATGAGATCTCTGAATGAGCTTTTAGTTATCCCGTCAAACTAAATAGCAAGTCCTGCACTGTTTTTTCTAAAAAAAGAGTATACCCAAAGGACTTCTGTTTCTGGTAAATGAGAGAACGAGAAATGCTCACAAAAAAGTTAATTTAAGGATAGACGACGAGCAGAGACAGAGAAGAAAAAGAAATAAATAAAAAAAAAAAAAAAATTTCATTAAAATTTGAAACAAATCAATATTTTTTTTTTTATAGAGTTGTTCTTCATCTTTCTTGCTGTCGTGGTAGTTGTCGTTGTCGTTGTTGTCGGTGTTGTGGGTGCTCTACCGAATCAAAAGTCAGATAGAAACACACAAAGCACAGAATGGAATCAAGCAAAACAAGAAACAAGGATAATTAATGATATTTGTAAGCTTATCTATGGCAAGGAAAAGGCCAGAGCCGGAGCCAGAGACAGAGCTACAGCCACGGCGACCGACACGGACACGGGCAGGACGAACTTTTTGGCCATTGCCATTGCCCTGGCTGTTGACTGTAAGTCATTATCTTTTTGCTGGTGCTGGTGCTGTGCGTGCGTGAGTGTGTGTGTGTGTGTGTGTGTGTGGCCAACGGAGCACAAAAAGGTAACAAAAGGCAATAACAACAATAGCCAAAAAGGAACAAAACAAAAAAAAAAAAAATGGGAAGGAAAGAAAAAGAAAAAGTTGCAGCCACATTGACCAGGAGGACATGCGCCGCATAGCAGCCAAACTAATCTTTAAATTCAAATCTCATTTGTGACTACAACGAGAATGTTGCCCCCGCTCTGGTTATTGTTATTGTTGTTGTTGTTGTGATTTTGTAAATTAAACAAACCCAGTTAAGGCGTTTCGGATTTTTTTTTTTTTTTTAGAGAGATAGAGAGACAGTTGGCTGAGCTGGTCGGCTGATTCAGTTCGTGGCCTTTTGTTTGATTACAATTTAGCATTCCGTGTGAGCCGAGCCGAGCTGAGCTGAGCTGAGTTGAGCTGAGGCGAGTGAATGAATGAACAAATGAATGAAGGATCTATTTGTTGTCGCGTAATCTTGTGCAATCACTACAAAACGGCAATAAATCAGGATTATGCGAATGTGGCGCGATGCGTGTGATAAACCAAAACCAAACCCAAAGCCCAAAAAAAGAAAAACACAGACTCAACCCAATTCGAACCCAAGTGAAATACACTTCGCTATGTGTCCTATTTTTTTTTTCTTCTTTTATTGTACCTTTTTTGTTTTGGACACCCCTCTGGGCCGAGAAGTGCGGTCCCGGGGCTACTTTTCAAGATTTCATTCGGTGGCGCGTTGCTTCTGTGTGTGCCACCACCTCGGCTCATGATTTATGTTTGTAAATTTGAATAATTTATAATTAAAAATGCTTTGCATAGAATTTGGTTACTTAAAATCTTTTGACTTTATTCTGCCTACTTTTCTGGGCTTGTCTTTACTTTTTATTCAGGGTTTAATTACTTTTTCTTTGCCGTTTTGCCTGCGGAATCCCTTTGACTTGATAATCTAGGACCTTATGCCATTTTAATTTCCTCAACGCAGAAATAGAAGAAAATGAAAACTTTTTTCCAGTCTCTCTGAACTGGCCAAGATCATTTCATTCATGAGTAGGCCAGGCCTGACCGGCTCCGACCGATCGTTTTGGAGGGCTTTGATAAATGCGCTTTTCGGGTATGTAAGTCAGTAGCCGGTAGTCCAGTCCAGTCCAATTCAGTCCAGTCCTCCATGTCGTTGTTGTTGTCTTTGGCTGCCGTCGTTAACTGCCATCGACTGAATGTGAAAAATTATTATGCGTTGTGCCAAGGCTTTGAGTAGCCGCCGCCGACGCCGCAGCCTCAACAGATTAAATAAATTCTGCCAGACAAAAAAGAAAAATAAAAAATAAAACAAAAAAACAAAACAACTGACCAGGCCAGTTTAATCTCAAAGAAATCCGCAAGCTTTCAACTTGAGCAAAAACTTGCAAACTCAATTCGACAATTCAAAGACGACGACCAGGGGCAGCCAGGTCCGAAGGAGTCTCATAGAGTTCAGAGAGCTGGTGGAGCTACTGCAAGCTCTATAGATTCAATAGTCGGCACGTAATCCTAGTTGCTCCATCAGTCTTGTTCGATCAATTGCACATTCGTACAGGTTCAACCAGCAAACCAAACAACCAAGCAACCGATCAACTTGGTCAACATTTGGCGCATTTTAGCTGATTTCTTCTACTCGCAGTTTCATTGTTTCTCTTCAGAAACTTTTCGGAAAACCTAAGTAGTATACTGATTTGATCTCAGGAGATAAAGTAGGATTAATCAGAGCACCTCAATAAAGATTATATAGATCAATTGATGGGGATTTCTCAGGTATTTATTCACTACTATATAGACTATATAGATCAAATGTTGGTCATATCTCACGGATTTATACTTTCGCTAAATCAAAGTGATTAGATTCGATCTGAACTTATATATAGTCTGATTCAGATCAAATGAGAGCCCAGGGTATATTTCAACCTTTATGAGATTCCAGGTGATATTTATGTAGATTATAATGGATCCCTATGCGGAAGCCTGTCATATCCCTACTTAAGGAATCAAACCCTTTAAGTCCTTATATGATCTATCTTTTCTTTGAAGAGTCAAAGAGCCTTTTAAAAAGAGTGTGTGATTCTCGAGAGTTTGGAGAGTTCTTCTTTTTACCTCAGAGCTACTTGAAGGAGTAGAAGAGTTTTGGGGGACCAGCGAGTTGGAGGAGGATTATGTTTTATTTATGCGCCGCGCCACGAACTTAACTTCAATAAATGTCCGGCAAATATGTGGAGCATGTGTTTCTTGGCAATTTTTGTCGTAAATTTTTATGTTTGATTCGTTTGGCCTGGCTCGTTTCGCCGCTCAACCAATTGCCAAGTGGTTAGTTGTTGAAATTGTGGGTATCTTGGTTGCCTGGTTGCCAGGTTGCCCGGTTGCCTGGTTGGTTCTGTTGACCATTGTCGGCGGTTATGTTCTACATTTCGTCATATTATTCGCAGCATTATTGTCAACTGCAAATCGCCGGCATTGACAGCCGGCAAAAAGTGACATGAAGCCAAGTAAAGTAAAATACAAAAACAAAAAAATTCAGCAGCAAGTTGGACTTCCTTGGCATAACGGCCTCAGTATTGTCGGCTTGGATCTAAGAGGCAAGCCAAGTCAACTTCATCGGCTTGATTATTTAATAAGGCCAAAGGAATGATCTCTCTCTCTCTCTCTCTCTCTCTGTCTCCCTCTCCCTCTTCTCTCTTGTAAGCTCTTTATCTTAGCTGTCTGGGTTTTGTGGCCTGGGCCTGTTATAGGTCTAAATGAAATGCCAATTTGTTGCTGAATTGTGAAATGCAATTACGCCTACTAGAAAGCCGAGACCAAATCATTTCCATTAGAAATCAAAAATATATACTTTTGGGGCGGCATTGCAGTAGCTCAAGTTTATGCCAGAGCCCACCATCCTCAGCCTCCCTCAAGTCAATTTAAATATGAAAACCCAATTATCGTGTATGCCCCGAGGGGCAGGTGAAGACCATGAAGGAAGGCGGTTGGAAAGGGTCGGCCCGGGTCTGGCGGACCGGGTAGGACTACCATTCCGATTGGCCAATCGACCAATCGACGCCTGAGTGACGTTTTTGTCTGTAATTGACTGTGGTTTAATTATAAAACGCCTACCATTTTCAGCAATTACAAAACCGCAGACTCACAGAAAATCTCTCGGCTCAATCATTACCCCTTTGCCCAAAAGTCGAGCTACTCGTTTTTCTTCGCTTAATTTTGCCAATTGCAAATTATGCATTATGTCAATACATTTAAACCATTTGCAGTTGTCAGGCAGTTATGATAATTCGACAGTACCTGCAAATTACTAAAATTCAAAATATTCTTTATCTCTCTTTCACTCAAACCTAGACATTTGCTTCTTGCCCTTCTCTCCCTCGCCCGGCGATATTGAAATTTTGTGTCGACCACAAAATTTATCCGAAAGCAATTATGATTTTGTCATTTTGTGTTTAGCTTTATAAGAGATACTTTATTGTCGTTGTTGCTTTTGTTGTTGTTGTTGTTGTTGTTGGTTATTCTATTCGAGTCGTAGATACTGGTAAAACGACAAAAACACTTTTTGACATTGGCATTTTGTAATGCATTTTGAGTTATCATGGCTCACGTTTTTCGTTAGATACCTTCAAGGCTTATATGATTAGATTTTCATGTACTCCGTATTTTGTATTTGGCCCAAAAGTACATTGTGATTATCCTGTATTCTGTCTGCATTTTGCAATTTTGCAATTTACGACAGTTGAAATCTGTTGTTTAAGTGAGTCTCATTACTTCATTTGCAGAGTTTTGAATCACACTGAAAATATTAACCAAAAATAGAAAATCGAATAAAGAGAAATCATATTGAATCCTCAGTAATCCTTTCGATTCTATCCGTTTATTCTGAGAATGACAGAAGCAAATATTAATCGACAACTGAAAACAGAGAGCTTATTTTGATGAGATGAGATCCTCAGGACTCCAAAGAACTTAAAATAAAAAGTAACCAACAGATTTGGAGACACTTCAAAAGACAGGTCAGGGTCTCAGGATTTCTTGAGATTAAGATCCTCAGGATTCTAAAGAACTAAAAATCGAAAGTAGGAAGCAGAATTGGAGACACTCAAAAAGACAGGCCAGGGTCTCAGGATTCCTTGGGATTAAGATCCTCTGGATTCTAAAGAACTTAAAATAGAAAGTAGCAAACAAGTCTCAGGATTTCTTAAGACTCTCTTAATAATCTCAGAATAATTTTATTAAATATCAAGAAGAGACCAATATTTTAAATGCCCAATAAGATAGGACGGACTCTTCAGGATTTCTCAAGAATCTTCCGAAAGCATTAATTTTTGAATGGAACAAAATCTGAATTTTCTTGAAGCTCTTAAAATAGATTCAAGATAAACTAAAGCAATATTATTTTCTTAAAATATATATATAAATATTTCTACGATCCACAGATCTTCTTGTAATAATTAATAGTTCTGACTAGGATGAAAGAGTCCATATTTATATTGTATGATTGAATAAGTTAACCCTTTCCTTTCAGATATTATTTAAAATTCCACTCCCTAGTCGAATCATCGTATCGTTTTCCCCCAGCCTGGTGAATCCCTGCCACGAACAATTCTGGAAACGTTAGACAAACTTTTATTTTGGTTTGCCCTGTTTTTTCGGTGAGTATATGACTTCTAATTACCAATGTTAATGTAGAGTCCTTGGGGTCCGAATTCAAATCTCAAATGTGTGCAAATATGCACAACACGGATAAAGCAAAGGCAAAGGGTTGGCCCTACCCAAACCAAATCCGACCAAACCTGACCAGACCAGGGCAGACCAGGGCAGACGAGGACAGAGTGAGTAATTCTGTACGTCAGTTTTGGCTGGGTCAGGGGCCGCCAGACGCTTAGTCACCCTTTGAACTTTCAGCAGTCATAAAATTTCATAAACTTGACTAGAAGAGAACTCACACACACACACACACAAACACACGCACACTAATTGAGAAAGTGTTGAGTTACAATCGCGTTTAAAAATGCCGCCAACGTGTAGGGTTGACATTAAGTAAATTATTTTTAATATGTTTATAGACTCGACCATATGAGCTAAATGCATAAATGTGCGTATCTGTGTGTGTGTGTGTGAAGTGTGCGTGTATTGTAATTATGTAATCTTCACATGGATGTGATTTAATTACCGTAATGGGATTTGAGCGAGTGAGCAAAGCAAACCAAATCGAGAGAGTGGAAGACAAAATGTAATAAAGCACTTAATATGATGGATGAGGGAGCCCCGGCCTAGACCCAAGGACCAGAAATAATACGGGGGACCACCAGTAGTGTGGTCCCGGGCGGGGTTGATTAGTTGGCCCACACAGGATACAACTATTTTTTTTTTTTTTTTGCTTTTGCCTTGAGAATTCAGCTGTCCGATTTCCCAGGCGCCTTTTAATTTGACTCGTGCGGTAAATTGCGCCAATTTATTAAACATAAATAAAATACAAGTACAACAATAACAACAAGAGGAAATACAAAATCGCAGCAAACGCTTTTCAATGCAAAATTGGGGGGAACAAACAAGAAGAAGAAGAAGAAGAACAGTCTGCCAGTTGTTTGACATTTGTTGGAATTTTTGCGAGAGAAAATTGCGTTTCGTCCTGTCAATGTCAAAATAAAAACAAAACAAAAAATAAAAACAAACCAAGAAGTAGGCTGAAATGGAAACAGAAATGAAAAAAGCAAAAAAAATTAAATCATGCGAGTTCGTTTCTTGTTTGCCGAGTTTTCGTGTTTCTCTAAATCGAAAGTCAAAAAAGTTAAATTATTCATAGGCAAAACCAATTTCAGTAAAGAGCAGATGACAAAAGGGGGGCAATTCGGGGTGGTCGGGTTGGGTCGGGCTGGTATGGTATGAGCCATAACAGCCAAAAGCCAAACGCAGTCAAATTGCAATTAGCCTTTTGTTATGCCGTCTTCTTGCTGTTGTTGTTGTTGTTTTATTTTTTATTTTTTTTATTTTTTGTTGCACTTTGATGCATGCGTGCCAAAGCGACTCGAATTTTCTTGGCTGCCAACTGACAGCAATTTTCCAGTTGTGAATTATGTGAAATTTGCTGCAACTAATGGAAATGATTGCCAGCTAAAACGCAAAACCAGCCTTGAGCCGCGGAGGGGTTCGATTCGCCTGTTATTCTTGTTATTCTTTTCTGTGTTCTTTTTGTTTTTGTTTTTGTTTACGGCGCTCAGCTGTCAGTTGAGTTTAATTTAATTTTGCACACGAATTATAAATGAAAACGGCAGTAAAAACATTGAAAATTGTAAAACAAAATCAGGGAGCAGAGCAAAAAAGAAAATAATAAAACAAGAAAAATTAAATGAATAAAAAGACAAGAGGAGTAGGCGCCCAGGATGTGCGGGCCCCTCAGGGTTGGGCGGCGGGGTTGAGGCGGACAGTTCGGTTAACAAGCGCAAAGAAATGTAAACAATTCATTGAATTTGCAATTACACGCACATTTGCCACACACACACACACACACACACATACACCCAGATACACACAGATACAGATACACTTGAACTGAGAGAGACGCCGATGCGTGTAATATTGTTGGTTGTTTGTTATTTGTTGTCTGCTTTTTACAATAAATGAACAGACTACTGAATTTTCCACCCACACCCTTTAATATGCCTGCTACAACAACAGCAACAACAACAGGGGCATTATATAAATAAATGTGTAGGTAGATATATATATATGTATAGTATATATATATAAATACAGAATGTATCTCACAGATACGCGTCATATAATCATATGTGGCTGGGAGAGGGGAGCATCCGCGTATTTTCAACTCTGCCTTTTTGCCTTGTTTAATGTTTGCACACGTCATGACGCGCGATACGCTTTTGTAATCACAAACCAATTGGAAATATGTTTTCCAGTGGGTGTGCATTTCAGCAAAAAACAAATAGTCTTTCTATAGATATTTATATATCAGATATAGAAACCACTACCTCGTCTATGGTAGCCATGGCTAGCATCCTTTCATTTATACATTAAATAAATAAATAAAATACCTAAAAGAGAGTTTATTGAGTCACAGCGGTGAGTTCATAATTTATTGTAAACGCCACCGCAAAATGTTCCATCGAAATTTTAAATGACATTCCCAAATATCTACACGATATTTTTATAGGTAACTTTTAAAAAATTTTAATTTAAGTGAAACTGAAAGCTTATAATATGTGGGCAAAAGATCCTTTAAAGACTTAAAAAAATTGGGAAATTTTATATTTTTTGACGGTTTGAGAAATTTTAAAAAAATCTTAATGTATTTGTGGGAAATCTGTTCAGATAAGAAAGGTTATTAATTTCTTAGGAAAAATTCTCAAGCAATCCAGAAATATGTGAAATTTTTTTTAATGACAAATAAAATTATATTTACTTGTTAGGATATTGACTTCAGGACTTTCTTTAAGACTGTAAAGCTATGCGACTATTATATATGTATTTTTTTAGCAAGGAAAGTAGAGAATTTCTGATCCTGAAGTTCCTCGAAAAAATATCAAGGCAAAGGTAAGAATTCAGCAAATTATAAAATTCCAGAACCTCCCGAAAAACGAACAAGAAGTTGATTATTGACAAATAGAATAATGTACTTTCTCTGGGATATCTATTTAAATATTCGTCTATCAATTAAGGACTTCCTTTAAGACACTCAAAATATCAGAATCAATCCAGAAAAGTTTTTTTTTTTTTTTAATTTTTCATTTTATATAAAAATATTTTTTTTTTTTTAGATAGGAATCAGAGTTTTTAGATATGAGTTTGCTTTATTTATTTATTTTTTAGACTAGATCGATTTTTATATAAATAGTATTGGTACAATATAGCAACTGAGTCGAGGTCCTTTCGTGCTTAACAAGTTTAGAATAAGCATTTTACTTTATAGCCAAGCTCGACTCCCTGATTTCAATCTCATTTTTGTTTTCTGAAAAAGTAGATTTATTTTAAGTTCCAATTTTTTTTTTTTATACTATCTCAAAAATTAGTCTATAAATTTCTATTAAATATTTTAAGATAAATATTTTTATGTTTTAAATAATTTCCATCTCGCATAAGAGTCTCTATTTCATATATATTTCTATATCCTAAAAATTAATTAGTTTTATTTGATTTAATTGGAATTAATTGGATTATTTTCTGTGGAATTTTTTAGAATTTAGATTATTTTCACCTAAGCAAAGAAATATATAAGCTTATGAAGTGAAATACTTGTATTGGTTTTTTTCAATTTCGTTAAGTTTCAGCACACCCTCTATTTATTTTGGATATCTCTTGGGATTGTGAGACTAAGCCACTTCCATGTAGGCAATAAAATTTGCCAATAGTCTGGTCAATGCAAGTTGCATTAGAGAACAAACAATCAGAATGATGCAAGTTTAGCTTCTATGATTAATGATCTGGGATTCAAGTCCCCCCCCATAACCCTCGCAATCAAGCCGAGTCGAGTCAAGGCGAACTGCTGAAGTGTTGAACAATTACCAGAGTCTGCCAAAAGGCATTCAAAATCTCAGCTAGTCGCGTCAATCAAGCGTCTCGACTCAAAGTTTCAGCATAATAATAGAAACATTTCATTTCAGAGAGTGAGGTTATGTGTGTGTGTGTGTGTGTGTCTGTAAAAATTAATAAAAATCAAAGAACGAAAAGAGCAAAAAATGTAATATAAAAACTAACACAAGTGCAACCTGCGACGGGGGGTTACACAAGAGGGCGAAATAAGATTAATGAATGCAATAAATCCAGTGACAGACGTAGCGACAGACAGTCGGACAGACGGGCTAGACAGCAAAAGAGACAGTCCACAGAGAGAAAAAGAGAGAGAGAGCAGATGGAGATGTGGAATTTGGGAATTGAAGCACTATTAGTGAGACCAGCAAGGACATAAAAGGATTCCACTCCCTCTTACTCCTTCTCTCTCTGTCACTCCGTGCTAATAATACGCAAGCAAGTTCAAGAAATCAGGCAAGATTATGGACACACCAGACTGCTGGACTAACGCACCATTACGCTGATTAACGGATGCGCATGAGGGAAATCAAACCAAGGCAGAGGGTGGAAAAAGAAAAAAAAAAAAAAAAACAGAAATCCCCTGGTCACATGCGGTAGCCAGCCGATAAGGTGGTCCTCAGTCGACTTGCTCATTTGGCAGCCTTTGGTAAAGTCAGCCCAGGAGAACCCGCAGGCCCGGCGGGTGGGCAGAGCGGCACGGCTAGAAATTCATCATCTTGCTGGGCCGCTGGTGCCATATCCTTAAATCTAATTACGACTTAATCGACGCCAGTGGCGACAGTTGCATTTACTGTTGTTCTTCCCAACAAAAATCCACCACCAAAAATCCGGAGCACACAGATTCGCTCTGCCACGCTTATGACGCTCAATTGATAAAGTCAAAAGGGGCGATGGTGTTGGCAAATCCCATCGCACATGTGCTGAAAAAAAAATAACAACAACAACAAGAAGAAGAGCTTTGGAATGGAGTGAGTGAATCGGTTTGATAAACAAAAGCTGTGCCGCCAACTGCGACGCTTACATGTGTTAATCACACAGTCTCTGGGCTGCCTGAATCTTTTGTCTTTTCGTCCAGCATTGTTAGTTTTAATTGTTCACAAAGCAACAACACCAACAACAACAACAACAACAACAAGTGAAACAAAAGCTTTTGACTTTCGAAGAGACAAAAAAAAAAA
Organism: Scaptodrosophila latifasciaeformis; assembly: GCA_037075145.1. NCBI lineage: Eukaryota > Metazoa > Arthropoda > Insecta > Diptera > Drosophilidae > Scaptodrosophila > Scaptodrosophila latifasciaeformis. Next base: position 20,662,686 of record JBAMCM010000100.1, on the reverse strand, counting down.
AAAAAAAAAAACAAAAAGTGAAGCGTCAACATTTGCTTTGGTTGTTTTGCATATTTTGCCGGAGTTGGCTTTTGTTTTCTAACACCCGCACACTCTGGACAGATGGACATGTGTGCAAATATCATGATGTGCGAATGGGGATGCGTATGCGGGTGTGGTGGCCTCTGCAAATGAATAAAATGGCTCGAGCCGCCGAAAAACGATAAATTCAATCGAAAATCGTTACATGTCAATGCATTAATCGGCCATAATCCCATTATGGCGCAAGGATATGCCCGGGGATCTCCTGGCCAACCAGCCTGCCAGCCTGCCAGCCAGCCATCCAATTCAGCATCTCTGGTTGGCAGCACCTCTTGGTTTTTGCCACCCCGCCGCCAGCTCCCTCCATGCCCTTTACGACTCCCACTCACTTTTGTTTGCCAGGCGTGCAAAATATTGCCACGCATGCTTTTTGCTTTTGTTGTAGTGGTTGTTGCTGTTGTTATTGTTGTTGTTTTTGTCCTTGTCTGCGTGTCGCATTTTATATTCATGCACGCGCATGTTTTGTTCCTGTTGCCCAATGTTGTTGTTGTTGTTTTTATTTTTGTTTGATGTTTGTTTTTGCTTTCGAACGGTTTTATCGGCGGCTCAGCGTCGCCCATTTTGCGTTTTTCGGTCGTACCATTTGACAAATGGCTTCTGGCTTCTGTTCGCTTTCGCTTTGGCTTTACTCCCTCTCTCTCTCTCTTCTTAGTTGTTTTTGTAATTCTCTATTGTTTTTATTTGTTGTTGTAATTTTATTTGATAAAAATTCCATCTATTGTATTATAGATATTTACCTTGCCACTGCGAATCAGAATTGAAATCTCTCTCACACACACACACACATTCTCATCTGTTTTGAAATGGTCTGTGGGGTTTTTGGTTTTATTGTTTGCTCATCTATGAAATAAATTTTACAATTTTTATATACAAAATATGGCATCACTTTTAAAGCAATAATTTAATAATATTTTCCCTGATTATACGACACAAATTCTGTAATCATTAATAGTGATTTCGATTTTACTTGCAGTTTTACTCGAAACGTCTTATGATTCTTTCAAAACTTTTAATATAAAATACATTCCAAATTAGATTTCCTTTCTTGGATTTTGAAATCTTTGATTTGCCTAAAACTGAAATTTGCTTTGAAAGGGAAAAGATAGCGGCGCTACCGCTCGATACCTGACGATCGAGTACTTATTTGAATAGTATCGTTGAAGCCAAGGCATCGCAAGTAAAAGATCGATTAATAATTACATCGATAACAAATCGAAAAAGAAGGAATTTATTGAAACATTTTAATTAGAAATATATTTTATTCAAAACAATTTAAAATCCCTGAATACATTTAAATGTACAATTTTAATAAATTGCTTGGTTTTTCCATGTCATAACACCAGCTTAAACTTATTTAAAGTGATTGCCAATACAGGAAATATTTCAACGGAAAAAGTTTGGCAAATAACTTGTGTGCCAACTTGGACCTTTCAAATGGACATGCCAAATTTATTAATATAATATTTGGTCTATGACTTTTGTGTTTTACTTTTTCCAACAGCCAAGAAAAAAATAATAATAAGAAACTTGCGAAACAGCAGCACCTCAAATTGTGGCACACACACACACACACACAATCTGATTGCCCCCACTCTGAGTGTCCTGGTAAAGCCATAGCCAATTTCAACCTCCAATTCTCCAGCTCATGTCATATTTCAGAAATCATAAGCTCGGCGCGACAACAAATAAAAAAGAAGTATGAAATTGTAATAATTCCCGGGCAAACCGACAAGCGTGCCAAGGTAGAAAGAGGGTGGTGGCAGTGGTGGTACGGAGATTAAGATTGGAGGGGTGGACGGCTAAGGGCAACGAGAACATTGGAGGGCATCATAAAAATGCCAGAACATGGCCTAGACTCTATGTCGGAGATGTTTGGTTGGGGCTGGTTTGTTGGACGGCAGCTTGAGGCTGCTTTTTGCTACTTTATATCCACTTTATATGCTCGCAGGATGTCCCAATTACTTTGAGAAACCAACACACACACACACATGTCCCTGTCTGAGCGCTTCTATGTGTGTGTGTGTGTGTTTCGTATCGTATTTCAAGTCAGCCATGTGCGAATAGAACTTAATCTGCAACAAAATGTCGCCAAAGGTGGTTGGGTGAGACGTCCAAGTTGGGGAGGCAGGAGCGGTACAGGCAAGATTACTTTCTATATTTTCTAACGTCTTTAGCCATGCGTGAGTGTGTGTGTGAGCGCGCGCTTATGTATGTGTGTAACCCACAACGTACCTACATAATTTTTTTCCCATGCTTTCGTCTCAGGGCCCAAGGATTTGTGACGGGATTTCCTTTTCTATTATTGGCATTAGGCATGTCCTGTGTGTGTTATGCATTTAAATTGCGTATTTTTCTCAGCGATTTGTCTGCTTATCGTCGTCAAACTAAGGTTTGCCTCAACTCTCTGGCAAAAAGAAATGAAAGAAGTAGAAGAAGCAGTAGCAGGAGCAGAAGAAAAATTCTTAATGTTTATGAGGGCCCCGAACGTTTTTCATTAAATTTCCTTTCGTTTCGTTGTTTGGAGCCGCCCAAAGAAAACAGAGTCCCGGCCCACGTCTAAGTAGTTTATGATGCCAGCCCAGTCAGTTAGAAATTATGCCAGTAAAATCTTCGTTTTTAATATGCTCTCAAGCGAGCCAATTTTTAAATGCCCCAAAAAATGTGTGCTTCTCCAATGCACTTATTTTTAGGTAATTTTAAAACAAACAAACAACATGAGAAGGAGGCAAACGGAGACCGAACCCGGATGGAGAAGGCAGGCTGGCAGGCAACTTGAGTATGCTACATTACACACACATTTGAAACCCGCATTATCCTTTTATCCCATCGCAGCAAAAAGTACCCAACGAATGAAGGATGAAAGAGTTGGTTGGGACAAAACGGGGCGGAGCAGTGGGTAGGTATGGACAGTCTGTAGAGTCCAGTGGCAGCGTTATCAGAGACTGAAGTCACAGCAGCAGCGACCGCAGGCCATGGCGGCCATGCGTAGTAATTTCAACCCTTCTCATTAGAGGCTTTTGAAGGATAAACCGAACCGCGCTCTGCTTTGTTGTTGAATGATACTCTGACCAGGGCAACAACAGCCACATTGCTAGCTGGTGACTATCCTAGCCCACAAACTGAACTAGCCGTTGGCCATTTACCAAAGCGGCACAGTGTTGCGAAAGTCCCTCAAAAATTCCACCCAGTCACTCGGTGTTGACTTGGTAATTGGAAAGTACTAAGCACTCTTTTCAAAAAACAGAAAGATCTGTAAAGTCCACCACCGACCTGACTAAATCGGTATCGTGTGTAGTTTGCAAGTTATCCAATACTCATTTTGGGTATATCTCGGCTATTTATAAAATAAACTTGATCAAATTTGATAACAAACTCTTATGGAACCAGATAAATAAATCTCTTAAATTTCTTCTCAGTTCAATTACTTGATGATATAAAACTGGTTATGTTGTAGTCCTTCGGCCTTACGCATTTTCAATTTAACTCAATATTTGGAATAGCTTTAAGCTAATGCATATCGGTACTAAGATCAGAAAAATATAGTTTTTTTGGGGAATCCGAAAAATCTTTTGTAGGAATCCCAAAGCTGAGCTCAAAATCTAAGCTACTTCAATGGAGACTCAATCAAGTACACAAATTGGTTAGGATCAGCCCTACTTTATTTACTATATAATTCCTGTGTCTTTTTTCCTCAAATTTAAGATAGAAATATGTATAAGTTACCAAGTCTAGCTTGGATTGGTATATAATTTCTATCTATTTTTAGTGAAAGAGTATATTGTCTTCAGGAATCCAATGATTAATTTGCTCATTTTTTTTAATTGCTTCAAAGTTTCTCCACACTGTGCCTTGTTTGGTCAACTGCTCGGGCTCTTTGTCTCCCACTCTCAATGGCTCCGGCTGGGGCTGGCCGAGTCTTGGTGGCTGCTGTGTGTACATGTACAGGAGGGTTACATTTCCGTGTTTGTTTATTCAAACGGAAGCAAAGTCGTTCTGTTATAACGCCGGAGTAGTAACAACAGAAGCATGAGCAAGAGCTGTAAACGTAGCCAAAGCCCTTACCCTTTTGGTCCACCCTTTTTGGCAGTTGCTGCTCTTCTGGCCCCGGCCTAGCTGGGCATATCCTTCGAGGGCTCCTTTCCTTGTTTGTGTGTGTGTGTCGTGCAGGCGATCAAAGCTCAGGGCAATTAATCATTTTGTTTGCCCTTTACACCCATTTATTCAGCCTGAACGCCCAGCAGCACGAAACTAGTTACGCTTACGCCCCGAAATGTTCTCATCTAAAATGCGATAGGGTTGGGTAGACTTTGGGTTGTTACTGCTCCTGCTGCTACTTTGGCTCCTGGATAATTTGGTAAAGTTCTCTATACCAAATCGGTCAATATAGACAAGCAACAACAGTGCGAAAGAAAGAGAGAGAATGTGTGTGTATGGGTATGTATGGACCTGTGTGTATGTGTGTGTGTGTGTGAGTGTGTTGAAGTCTAGGCGGCGTTAATGGCCCTACATGGCAATGGCATCAATCTCGGCATTTGCTTCAGAGCTCAGCGAAATTTTGCTCTCATTTTGCTGTCGCAAACAAAAATTGTAATCTCACACACACACACACACACACAGCCACACACGCACAAACACAAATGCATATATCCATAGTTCTTCTTCATCTTTGGGCCATCAAGCAATTTGAAAACATTCGTCGTTGGCATCTCTCATCTCTCGTGCCAGACTCCCCTGGTCATCTGACTTTTGAACGTTTCTATATTGTGGGCGTGGGCCCTGGGCTGGCTTAGCTTGGCTTGGCTTTTCTTCTTCTTCTTCTTTTTACACTAATGGGGGCGTGGCATTGTTCAACAGTCATTCAGCATTCGTGATGCCATAATGAGCTCAATTCTCCAAGAATGCTGTTAGACCGAATTTCTTCCTCTTCCTCTTCCACTCCTTCTTCTTCTTCCTCATCTGTAGAGCATAAACCGGGCTCGAAGTTTGCCCGCCGCCATCGTTGTGGAAATGGCGTCAATGGCATCAATTATTTCATTGTCGTGTGCTCATCCCTGTTGTTGTTGTTTTTGTTATTGTCATATAACTGATGACGTTGCTGTTTGTTTCGTTAAAAATTTCCGCTGATTTGGCATTTCAATGATTCTCTTCTCTTCTATTTTTTTTTGTTTTTTTCCATTGATTGGTGTGTATTATTGCGTTTGTTGTCCTTGACAAATTTGACAGCCTGGCAAGATAATAACTCCAAAAAAATAAGAGAGAGAGAGCTCAAAAGAAAGAGCAATAAGTTTCCGACATATTTCAGATTTGCATTTTTATAGAAAGAAAAAATAAAATAGAATTTAACTAAGGAATTTGAAATCGGTTGCTTCGAGGTGGCAGCAAGTTTCTAAATGTTCATGGAGGTTTTTCGTTCCTAGAGATATCAGAAGATTCCTAGCTAGAATTCCTCTAGTTTACCCAAGAATACTGATTCTTAAAGGCTCTAGATTTCTAAGGCTTAAAGAATCCTAGAAATTCTAGACTCTGGGAGGTCTAGATTCCTAAGGGTTGTAGATTGTTACCCTTACAAGATCCTAGGGGTTCTAGACTCCTGAATGGTTCAGATTGCCAGAGGTTGCTGATTCCTAGAGACTCTAAATGTCTGAAGATTCTCCTCATTTATTTATAAATAATCCTAGCGGTTCTAGACTCCTAGTAGGTCCAGATTCCCTGAGGTTCCTGATTCCTAGTAGGTCCAGATTCCCTGAGGTTCCTGTTTCCTAGGGGTTCTAAGGGGACAAAGTTTTTCCATATTTATAAAGTTTTCGGATCCCTAAAGATCTCAGACTCAAGAGAGGATAAACTAAATAAAGATACACCTTCTCAAGTCGAAAACTTGCCTGAAGACAAATTACGAATGGAAACAAATTTCCAAATGAAACCAAGTCTGAGGAAAGAAATTGTATATTTCTGTATAAATTTTCGACTTGCCGAATCGTTGACACCTCTCAGAGTCTTGTAATCTTTTTGTCCATATATTATTAATATTTTAGATTCAGACTGTCAACTTAACCCATTTCATAAGCTGCTTATAATCCCAACACTCGATGAACCCCGCCCAGCTCATCCACCCACCTCCGGCCCCCCGCCTCTACCATTTCGATTGAGATTACCTGCGCTCGGCATTTCTGCTCGACAATTCTCTTTCATTTCATTTTATTTTTGCGTATGTTTCCCTGATTTCTATATATTTTTTGTATTTTTTGCTTCTTTGCTTTCAACTGTCACATTTCAGTTCACATTTTTATTTATTACATTTATTATGAGAATTTTTTGTGACTGTGGATGTGTGTGTGAGTGTGTGAGCGGCACACACAAGTGTTGAAATGCAATAAAACTGAGATGTGCCACCCAAAAAAAAAAAAAAAGAAATGAGGAAAAAACCAACCCAGCTTCACCCCTTGCCCAAGGGGAGGAATCAACTCACGGCAGCTCCTACATGAATATGCGCACCTTTTCTTTTGCCTTACTTTTTTTTTGCCTGTATTGTGAAATTCGCATAATTTTACACACGAAGTAATTTTGCCAACACCCTCCAAACCACTCAAAGGCGAGCAGCACCAGCAGTGGCAGCAGCAGCGGCACACAACACACATTTGCCACATAACTCACACACTCGAAACTCCTTTTGAATTTTCACACCAATTTTTCAACTCGACAAACCCGGACCAGAAAAAAACTGAAAGCAGAAGATACAAATAAATAAAAAACAACAAAACGAACAAAGAAAAAAAAACATAGCAACAGACGAGAAAAAAAAGGAAAAGAGAAAGAAATGAAAAGATACATGAATATGCCAGACCAGGAGGAGGACATACAGGACCCAGCCCTAGGACTCGGTCAGCTCCATCAGCCAGCAACATGAGGATGTCGGAAACGCACACTGATGTGCGAGAAAAACACATCCGCTGGCCTGACTCTGAGCCCGGCAAACTCTACCCGCCACGCGCCCACCCGCACCCAAACACTTCTCGGTCTGTCCATCAGCCAGTTTGTCTGTTAGCCCAATTTGAATGCGCTGGCGCATATATCATTCCAGTTGACAGGACAATTCTCTTATCTGCGCAAAAGCCAACACAACAGCCGCCAGTAAGCCGGCCCAGCGACCAGCCTGTTAGCCTGGTTTGTGTCCGCACTAAAGCCCGCCATAGCCGCACAGACAGACAGACAGACAGAGGATTGGCCTGGCATAGAGACACCAGCACAAAAATAAAAAACTCAAACGAATCTCATCGAAGTTCCTGGCATTTTCATATTTCCACTTAAAGTGGCGGCTTTAACAAATTTTTGATAGAGTCCGCAAGGATGCCTCAGACTTGGGGAGGCTGGCAGGGCTGACAGTCTGAGAATTCGGGGCCGTCTACAAATCGCGCATGTCACAACAGCCATCTATTAGCCGTGTGCGTACGTGTGACCCATTTATCAACCAGTTAGACTGACTTTCCAAAGACAATCAAAATTAACGCGCGGGCAGGGCCAGGCCAGGCCAAGCCAAGCCAAGCCGGGCAAGGCGGGGCAATCACATGCCTATGGCTCACTTAGGGCCTTGAGTATGTGTGTGCGTGTGTGTGTGTATGTGTGTGTGTATGGGCTTGTAATTTGGACAAGCTGTTGTCGTCGTTGTCATTAAAAAGCCATTTCAGCCATATATCAAACAGTCAGTCAGTTAGTCGTTGAAAGCGGCAGTTAAAGGGAGACGGAGAGAGAGAGAGAGTGCAGCCGGCAGGTTCACTCCCTGGTCCTTGCCCTGATTCTGGTTGGCATATAAATTACTTTATGATATTGTTTTGAACCTGCGCGACAAATAATATAGAGACCTGGACCACCCACTCCCCGGTAAAAAGGTGCCGATGCCGATGAAGATGCGGCGTCAGCTGGCGGCATCGAAAATTGAAAGTTGCAGGCAAGTTATCAAGTTGGCAAAGAAACCGCACTGATGGCCCATTTGGTAATAGAGACTGAACAGCTCCATCCCCATTATGCCGGCTTAGAGGATTTTCCGAGAAGTGGTGAGACCAAAGGGGGGCGGTGGTGTGGGCTGAGCCAATAAAAACGTCACCGGCAACTGTCACACATTTTTGGCCAAGTTTATCAAGACTCAAAAAGAAAAGGCAACACAAACAAAAAAGTGGTATATGTGTATGAGTGTGTGTGTGTGTGGCGTCAGTGTCAATTCAATTTTATTTTCATTGTGTCATAACAATAACATAAAATTAAAATAACATAAAAAGGAAATTGTTTGCGAAAAAAAGGCAAGCAAAGGGAAATGCTCTCTGCCTACTTTGGCAGTCATGTTGGTTAGCCTGACAACAACAACAACAACAATTTGAATAGACAGACTCATCATCGGCCTTTGGAGCTGCTCAGAGTGAACATCCTCTTGTGCCAGCAGCAAATCAACACGGCGTAAAATCGCTTGCACTATTGTTATTTCCATCACTGAAATCTCGGAGTGGCTCGACTTGAGCATAAAAAATAAACCACTGTAACCCAAAACGAGAGATTCCCATTATATTGACGAATTTCAGATACACTTTTCCAACTTTTTTTTTATGACAAATCAAGTGGAATAATTCTTATTGTTCTACGTTTATTTTGAGCTAAGAAAATGGGGTCAAATATTTGATTAATATATAAAAATGCCTTTGCTATATTTAATCTGATATATTTGCTTGATCTGAATACACATATCTTTGGTTATGTTTTGTATAAATCTTTGATTAAAATATGTCCAAGAAAGATCGAGAAATTCTTGAGATACACTCATGTTGTGTTTGGAGCTTGTGTAAAAGCTATAGGATCCAGACCCAAATCGGGCTATGTATGAAACATATAGATGATTTCTTATAAAAGAGGTGACATGAGATATGTGGAAAAGGCGAGCAGGTTCCCTCTAGTTAGCCTAGACCGAACCTATAGACCCAACTTATAGATTCAACTTACAGACCCAACTTATGGACTAAACATATAGAACCAACTTTTGGAACCAACAAGAGACCCAACTTATAGACCCAACTTAGAGACGCAACTGATAGCCCTGAATTATCCCTCTCAAGTCTCCTCCTGAGCTCTGCCAACTTGAGCCAAAAAATCCAAGCTAGTTTTCTTCTTTAAAAAGAGCAAGGAAAATCTGATGGAAAAGTTTTTTGTGTGTGCATAAAACGGAAACGGAAACACATCAGCGTAACGGAAGTCAAAAAGTCGTCACATAACAATGATGCGGACCCCGCTTCCCTTCCACCCATCAACCAGAGACAAAAACTCTTTGGTTTCATCTCACTCTTTCCCCTTTCCTTTTTATTCAGCTTTGCTTTGTTTTGTCTTCATTTTTTTTTTTTAGAATTTTTTTCGCTTGTCTGTGGCTCTTGGCCTGCTGGTATGACGTAAGAACATTTATGGCGTAAAGTAAGTAACGTAATAATGTCGCCAACAGTTACCAACGAACCCCTACTCCGGCTCCCGGCTGCTGACAATATGAAAGGCCCCCCCAGTAACCCCCATTTGTGTGCCCTCAGTTTTTTTTTTTTTTTGTAGCATGTTATTTGCGTCATTTTTGTTGTCACAGGAATTCATTTGGAAAATTAATAAAAATATATACAAAAGCTTTTCAGAATGTTCAGAAGGGCATTCCAGGGTAACAGTTTCAGAGCGAAGGGTTAAAGTTTTGCTCTGATGCGGGCCAAAATTACTTAGCCAAATGAGCTGGTCGCTCTTGGCTTTAAGTGTGTGAATGAGCAAGGACCGAGATCGGAAAAGGATATGGAGCAGTAATTAAGTCAAGTCATTATCAATTCAGGAGCACAATTCAATTGAATCGACCAGTTCTATTTGATTGAATATTTTTATGAATTCTTTATACTCTATACTATCTCAATTCCATCTCTAGCCACACCCCCGACCACTTATTTAAATTACTCAATACTCACAAAAAACATGTCATTAATGCCAACAATCTGATAACCACAATTTCCCCAAAGCCCACAGACACACCCAGAGAACACAAAGCCAAAGGCAAACAATTCAAATTTTCTTTATTTATTCATTTTTTTTTTTTTTTTTTTTAACTAATACTCAGTCGGGCTAGGGTGAATGTGGGGGAGGGGAGAGAGCAGAAAATACAAACAACCGAAGGACAATTTTTCAATTTCCAATTCACTTTATTAGAATACAATTCGATTAGGAATGCTATTGCTTTGAAATAATAAATTAAATTTTCTTTCACTTGGCTGCGGTGAAGCAGTGAAGGATCATCGAGGACGAGAAGAAATCCTTGGCTGTTTATGCATTCAAAATCCTAGCCCAATGCCATTAACACCCAAGTCTCATGTATTGTGTAAACCAAAGTAATCTATGCCTCAGCCTCAGACCCAGTCTCCGTCTCCGTCTCAGTTACTCTGGGAAGCGATATCCTGGGGTGCAAAGGTTGCAAAATTGCTGGCTGCCTGTTGGGGAATTCCTACGGAAACGGTCTGGAAAAAAAGCGCGTAGCGTGCGCCGCCGAATCAATTTCCGCCAAAACGCAAAAACCCATAGCGTAATTTCATCAGACCAAAAAGGAACTCTTAAGCTGGGTTGCCTTTTTGGGCTGAGTGGGGCGAACTTTCTTAAAATAACAAAATTACTTTCAGCTCTCGGAGCGGTCTGAGCAAACGATTCGTGTGCGCTTTTCCCATTGACAACCATTAATCATGGACGCCTGTCAACTGCGACGTGTGCGGGGCCCTGGCATTGCCGGGGTTGGACAGTCATGTCTGCTGATTGTCCTGCACAGCATTGCAATTTCTTGGGTATACAATTTTTTTTTGCTTCACTTTTTCTTTTTTTAAGTTGACCAAGCCTGGGCCAGTGATGGCCTCAAGTCATGCCTATGCGAGAGCGGCTGTGGCGTAAGTACGTTTTGGCCACGCCCTGTTGGAAAATTGACAAGCAACTAAGTGCAAGAGGTGGCTGCTTGGTGGGTGGTGGAGTGGGTGTTTGGTTCTAACGGTAACAATGACAGTGGACGCCTCAACAACGCCTCGGCAAACGTGACACATGACACTTGGACCGGTCCTTGCAGGAGGCGTAGACGGCAGCAGGTTACGTATACGTGTCATTAGACGTGGTTCTCTGGTCCGTTCTGCCACGCCCGTGCTGTTGCAAATTGGCAAAACACACACACACACACACAGTGTATGGGTGTGGGTGTGGGTTTTTGGTACTCGGTTCAATCTCTGGTTGCTGCTTGTTAGTGGAATGTTTGTAGGCTTTGGCATCGGCTCATGTTGATGGCAAGTCAAAGTTCAATGCAAAAGCCAAATTCAAATTGTCGTCGTCGTCGTCGTATATAAGAAGCTGGGCTCTTTCTGTGTGTATGGGTTTTGGGTCCTGGTACACATGTCTAATTGCTCACTTTATGGCGTGCGTGTCATAAAGTGCATGTGAGCAGTGAACACGCCCCGGGTAGGGGGGAGTGCTGGCAATGCAACGCATTTGGCAGAACATGCAAGTTGCGTGTGCATTCGATTTGGAATCGCATTTTGGACTTTGACTTTGATTTGTGTGATATTTGACATGCATTTTCAATTTGAAAGCTGGTCAGAGCCAGGACCTTTCTTCTTGTATATCCGAACCAGAAACAGCAAAAGGGCCCCAAACTTTTCCTACTTTAAGTTTTACCCAACAAAAAAAAAAGAGAAGAAGCTGGCGCCATCTATTGTTTTTGTGTGCAACCTAGGCAAGCCTAAAAGTAGACAAGACCAACAGGGCAAACTATTTGCTTTAAGAAATTAAATATACACAAAAATGAATCTTCCGAAAAAGAAAAAGTCAACTCGACTTGAGCAATGAAAGAGTCTGGGCCCGATGCAATAATGAATTCCATTTATTTTGTTTGTCTACACTATCGCAATCGAGTTCATTTATGCAATGCATTTCGTTAGAAAAGTTCAAACTCAGTCAACCGACCGAATCCCCGCCCCTGCCCAACCCTGCTCGGCAATTTGAGGAAACGTGACAGAGTCTTCTTCGGCAACGGCCTCGCACCGTGCCCGATAAAAGTTTATGCACCGACTGCAGCGGGCCACATTGACAGTTCAAGTGCTGGCTGAATGGAATGAAGAGCCCGGCCAGTTGAGGAGTGAGACAAAACGGGGATCACAAAGAGAGAAGCCTCAGGCACGGAAGTGCCATCAGAATAGTTTTAATAATGCACAAGACGATGCAGCAAGAGCAGCCAGAGCAGTCGGAGCAAAAGTAGAAGCACAAGTCCAACCAAAGTAGCATAAAATGCAGGACATACGAGCTACAACGGCAACACTCAGATAAGATGACTGTCCAAGTGCTGCAAAGAGAGCAAAAAAAAAAAGAAAAAAAGAAAAAACTAACAAGAAATAACAAGGAGCAGCTAGCAAAATAAACACTCCGGTTGTGGGGCTGGGCCAGAATAAAAGTAGAGGAAGCGGAGAGGTCGGGTCGTTTTGCGGACAACATGGAAATTCAATGCAACTTTGTCTCCATTCGATGTCAAAATGAATGCTTTTGAATTATTTATGCTGGGGCATTTATTTGTTGTCTGATAAGCAAAAAGGAAAACAGGAAAGTAGCAAAGAAAGAGGTCACCCCTGCCAAGATTGAGAGAGCTTTAACACTATGTAGGTTCGCCAGTAGATGGCGCTATCACAAATCAAAAGCTTTAAGAAAAAATTGCCTACTTTTAGGCTGGGCCCGAAAATTCCCATGCTCCTGAAGCATACACTAAAATCGATTTGGCCAGGCCATAACCACCAATTCAAGTTACTTTCGAGAGCCCTTCAAGTTCCTGTCATTTTTTTGGCCACCCCCACCGAGACCAAAGAAATACCACAAAATTGTCCTCTCAAGTGGCGGTTTATGTTCTCTTTTCCGGTACAAATAATGTGGCTGTTGGCCGTTGAAGTGGCACTACAACAAGCGTTGCCACTTGAATACAAAAGTCCTCGTATGGTGCTCATCAACATTTTATTTACCATATCATTTCACTCCTGTCGTTCCACAAACTTGAACTTAAACGGTATGTTGGGCTTGACAAAGAACTGAGACTTGAAGGCCTTATCGATGGGATAGTTGAAACTGATCTCGAAATTTCGGACCAGCCGTGCCACTGCCAATTCCAACATCAGGTCCACAATACGTTTGCCGGCACAAGAACGAGGACCAAATCCGAAGGGCTGATACATGAATGGCGTGGCGGTTTCACCCAGCAATTCGGAGTTCTCCCCGCGCAGCCAACGTTCTGGCAGGAACTCCCTGACACGCGGCACGTACTCCTCCAGATTGGCCATTTGAAAATTGGCAGCCATGGCCACATCCGTGCCAGCCGGTATGCGATAGCCACTGAGGACCACATCGTGAGGCATGCGTCGCGTGGTACCCGGACCAATCGGATAGAGGCGTATTCCTTCTTTGATGCTGGCACGCAGATAAGGCAGATTTTTCATATTCTCCATGGTCAGCTTGGAGTCTTTGTGGGGCAGAACTCCCTTGACTTCTTCCAGCAAACGCTGCTGCTGTACGGGACTCTTGGCTATGGCCAGCAGTATGCCACTTAATGAGACCAGAGTCTGAAACAAAATGATTAGTAAGACCCAAGATGAGAGCTTTGCAGACTTACAGGATCAGTGCCAGCCATAAGCAGATCCATGGCCATAATAACGGCTCCCTTGCGATCAGACTTGGCCATTTTTTCCAGCAAACTTGACTCTAGCTCAGAATCAATGGTTGGAGTGCCGCTTTGGGCCTTTGACTCTATACGTTTTAGAGCCTCGTCTATGTTCTTATAGCAAATGTCTGTGACGATGTCGAGAGCTCCCATTAGCTCCTTGAACTTGGGCACTGGCAGATATTTCCAAAGAGCCGGCATGATGTCCAATTCAAAGCCGTATTCCACGATATTGTCCAGGGCCTTGATTAATTTTCTGGCCTCGCTTTTATCGCTATTTTCATTGAGCAGGCCAAAGTGAGTATTCAAGGCCACAGAAGCAATGGATTCCAAAACCAAATGTCTCAGTTCGTCAGCAAAATCATCGGGCATTTCCAAGGTATTTGGATCACGTATACGGCGGATGCTAAGGAAAAGAAATCATATATAAAATGCCTTGGCTATTGAGATTGAAAATAATCATTACCGTTGAAGGAATTCATCATTAACCTGCATCAGATTGTTCACATATAACTTCGCATTTCGGGGCTGCAGCAGAATAGGATTGACCGAAGTGCGCATTTTTGCCCAGGCTGGACCATTGCTAAGAATGAGAATTTCGAAATATTAATACTCTTTTTTTTTTTTTGTTCGGCTTGGACTTACCCAGATATCAGGCCGTCGTTTCCTTCGAAGATTTCAGGCCTATGTTTGGTTTTAAAATAGGTCATGGTCTCGAAAGAGCGTCGATAAGGATATTGTCCCTCATTACGGAATATGGTAGCATAGTCGTGGGGATTCAAGCTAACCACAATATCCGTGGACGCTATGCTGGGCATACGAAATATCTGCCCAAATCTCCGATTAAAGTCCAGAAACATTTCTTGTATCGGCTTGCCATTATAACGCCCTGCAATTGGTCACTGATAAATAAATATGAGAATGACAAAAAGAGAGAGAGAGCTTTGGTTGGTTTACTAAAGCTTTAGTGTTCTCTTTCTTTTGTTCTGTTTTGTGCTCACCGCCGGGCATAAATCCACAAATTAGCTGAAACCTGCTTGGCCCCGGCAATTCTGCATACGGTTTGGCTTGCTCCAGTGAAACACTCTCGGAGCTTGTCTAAACAGAAAATTCCATTTAATTAGTTTTTCACAATTCACTTTAACGTGTTTACTTTCGTTGTGGCCCTTCGATTTCCCATAACCACACCCACTAGGGAACGTGGGCGGCACACATTCGACTTTGTCCACAACATTTTCACATCTGATCAGCTGGATTTCGGAAGCCGTCGCTGACTAGGCAAAAGCTTTAAAAGCTTTTTTTGCTCTCTGCTCTATAATTGCATTCGTAATAGGCAAACAAATTTATTAAAAGCTCTTTTGCCACAGTCCAAGATCTTAGAAAAGCTCTAAATTGAATGAGTATTAAAAAATATTTCATAAATTTAAGCACGAAGCCAGTGTGGGTCAGTCGAGTTAAATTTAAGTCACTAAATCGAGACAAAGCAATTGCCACTGACAGAAAATCTATATACGTCCCGGACTTGTCTATAATAAAATCGATTTTTTTTTTTTTTCAACCAACTGACAAAGCGGCACACACACACACAGGCAAACAGAGAGACAGAGAAAGGCCGAGGATTTGTATACAAAAGTTGACCTCGACTTTGAGCTGTCAAAGCCAAAAACTAACTGACCTAAACCAACAAAATCGACTTTGCAGCCTAAACACAATAACAGAGGCCAGTGAAGCGTAGGTGGGCAGGGCGAAGGGGACGAAGGGGCCGGTTCCGGGGCCAGCTGAGAACGCGGTGGGTGAGCGTTAAAATACAAAATATCAGCATGACGCAATGATTTCCGGCAAGTGAAATGAAACCTGTTGGAGTGCTGAGGCTGCTGTTGCTTCTGCTGCCTCTTCCTGCTCCTACACCACTACCACCCCCTCCCTCCCGCCTGTTCCGTCGAGAGTTTCGGTGTTAGCAATATAAACAAATTCAATTTGACAGCTGACAGCAACAACGACAGCCACGGAGGCGACGGCGGCAATGGCTTTGACGCTGCCATGTCTGCGACAGCCACCACAACAATAACAACAACTCACACACACACACACATACTCGCAGGGAGAGAAAGCTGAAAGTAATAAACTTTTACGATCTGTTTTACGATGGCTCGGCACGTGCAACTAGGCCCGGCAAAACAACACATCGGCAACATCATCAGCGGCGGCGTTGGTGGCAACGACGGCAACGGGGACGAAGGCGGCAATGGCGGCGGCACAGGCACGGCGTGACTTGGCGCAAAAAAGCGTTGGCCTTTTGGGGCAAACTGAATGCAACATAAATTTAATGAAGCTAAAAACACGAGAGTACAACCAAAACAATAACAACAAAACCAACACACACACAAACATACACACATGTGCCTGCAGTGAAAGCTCCGCAATGTAGGCAATAAAAATAAAATAAAAGTAAATTGTTCAAGGACAACAATATTTTATGCTATTATTTTACAAACGCTGCAGCCACAGAACAAGACAGCCAAAAAGAGAGAGAGAGAGAGAGAGAGAGAGAAGGAGAGTGAGATAGAGCGTATGAATGGGACCAGACTGAAATAGAGACAAAAGCCAGAGCGAGACAGCCAGAGGAAATGAAGAAGCACAAACAAATTTGCAGCCCCCTTTGGCTGATTTTATTTTTTTTTTGTCGTTTCTTTATTTCTTTCTTTTCTTATTTTTTGGAACAAATTTCGCCGCATGAATCCTGTTAGCCAACCCATGATGGGGGTGACCCGGAACGGCCGGGCATTGTCTGCGTTTGCGACACAAAAACGTCAACAACACTCAAAAAGCATTCCACGCCCGAGTCTGTAATGCCATTGATGGATGATTTTGCCGGCTGCCTTGGCCAAAATTCACCATCTCTCTCTTTCTCTCTCGCTCTCTCTCTCTCTCTCTCTCTGTCTCTCTTAGGCGGACTCAGCGCAGAAAAAAAAGCACTAAAACTTGCAATTTGTATGAAATACATCAGAAACAGCAGCAGCAGCAGCGGCCTCAGCTTCACCAAATTCTCAGACTCGTTTGTCCAGAGGAAAGGCGACAAAGAGAGTGAGAGAGAAAGAGAGAGTCATAACGTTGAGTTATAGAAAGCCATAACCTGCACTCTCCCTGGTCGTTCCAAGGGGTGTTTGTGTGTGTATGAGGTGGAGGTGGTTGGGGGGAACGAGAGGGTGTGCTTTATGATTGCCAGGCATAAATAAACGGCAAAAGCACCCCAATGGCACATGGACGCCTCACTTTTAAGCTGAACTGAAACACTTTCACGTATGTATGCATGTGTGTGTGTGAGTGTGTTGGCAAAGTGCACTTCCTGTGTCCTTTCAGTGTGTGTTTGCCACCAATTGCCGCTACCAACGGTAACAATAGCAACAACAACAACAACACTTGCAAATGCCAGTGCGCAGTTTTGGCCGAGTTCACCTGCCTTACACTGCCTGAGTCCTTCTCAATGCTGAACATCCTTTGCGCTCGCGCCACTTTTTTTTGCCTCCTTTTTCGTCTTCTTCTTACTTTTGCTGTCAACGCCGTCGACTGGATAAATTTCTCTATGTATATACAAGTATCTGTAGCCATGTGATACTTAAGGGGGGTCCGAATCCAAGTCCAGGTCCGGGTCCGGGTCCGCGTCCCCAGTCTGAGTCTGAGTCTGCTCTACTCGGCTATATGACTCGCTAACTGCCTTTGTATGGGTGTCTGCGCATCTCTCAGTTTTGGCTATACAAACGAATGCAGGTTTGTCTGTGTGCGTTCGTTAAGCAAAAGTAGCAATTCATCATAGAAAATGGCGGAAGTAATCGTCTCTTTATGGCTATATAGGTTTTTATGCTCGCCCGTGCATGTGTGTGTGCGTTTGTTACAGAGCGACAGTTTTTGGCAACTCAGGACCAGCACAATATTAAAAGCATAAATGTTTGAAGAGTCTTAAATTTAAGTAACCAAAAAAAAAAAAGAAATTATTAAAAGACTTGAGAATACCTTGGGAATTTTAAATAGAAAAATTTCAGCAAGGCTTGTATTCCATTTCTTGGTAATCTTTAAATATATTTCTTTCTATTCAATCTTGGGTTCTTTCAAATTTAAAGATGACTGGGTTACCAAGATAGTATAGATTAGGTACAACCAAGGCTTTGTTCAGGACTCCAAGCTCAAAACAGTCTGGAATATTTTAAAAGGTAAAGTTATACTCTATTAAAGAATTCAAATCAAAGATAATCTGTCGTCAAGAACAATCTATAATTTTCTATATATTTTTCAAAGTTTTTAATAAGATTTCCTATTGTTCTTTATTTCATCATACTCTTTAAATTAAGGCATATTTCCTCAAATACTCTAAGCTTCATCCCATAATCTTTTTTAATATTTTATTATTTTGACATATTTCATATTATTACATTTTATCTTCTATACCTAATATCAACATTGCATTATTCAAGCCGATGAAACCATTTCAATTCCTTTTTCAATTGAGAATGTTTTTATTTTGATTGTAATTTTTTGAATTTTTTTCAATAATTCATAAACTGGGCTATTCTATATAATTATATATATATTTAGTTTTTATTTTATTTGACAGTTTATACCTATTTAAAAACTTCTGACTATGTCTATATCAGCTTTAGGAAAAAGAATAGTTTGCCTCATTCATCATAAATTTTATGTTTCATATTCTCTTCTATATGTTTTTATATTCTGTATTTTCTATATCTTTTCAAAAATATTAGTGAATATATTAATTTTTTCTTTTATATTTTATTAAATTTCTTAAGCTATCATTTGTTTTATATAATATTCTCTGACAATTTAAAATCTTCCAAATAAGATTCTATATCGATCAGAAATTCTAATCAATCCTATATTATATTCCGTGTATATTTCAATATTTCTTAGATAAATTTATTCCAATCTATCACATATAAAATTTCAATTATGATTGTTTTCATTATAAATAAAAAAAACTAGAAATCTTGCATCACATCTCCATTTCATTACAATTCGAAATATCTTTAAAGACAATTTTTTGAAGTCCCCAAGGATTTTTTCAAATCGAAAACTATTTCTTTTATTTATGAATAATCAAATTGGCTTAGCAGCTTGAAAATGTTATGACCAATTCATTTAATTTTAAAAGCTTGACAATTTCTCCAAAGCCATCTGCCCCAGTCCCCCATCTGCCGAGTCTATTCGAGTTATCCGCTTAATGATTCCAAACAGCTATTTACGTTTTATAACCAAAGCGAAATAACCCAGAATCCAGAAAGGTCATCAAGTCGTGAATTTTATCTTACGAGTTGAAGCATTTAGTTAATTTTAAATGCTTATTAGCGCAATTTACAATTTCTCACATGCTCAGAGAGTGGCACAACAGAATGGAACAGTAAATTCCATTACCACTTGCTTAAGTGTCATCCTTAACACACACACACTCACACACACCCACACACATGCATGAAGCATATGTGAAGTGAAATTATAATTTTATTATCATTACCGAACGGCGAGTGTCTTATCACCAGTTTTACGATGCCAGCAAAAGGCCAGAGTACCCAACGAAAACCCTAAACCAACAAAATCAGTAGAGACGATGGGGGAGGGGCAAGAAATGTTTGCATTGATGTTATTTTCCCACTTTCTACTGTTGTTGTTGGAGTCCCTGGGCCAAACTGAAAATAAACTTTAGCTTCAAATGTTTATGACGCTCGTCTGTCTGTCTGAGCTGAGCTGAACTGAACTAGTCTGCCCTGGCCTGGCCTGTGCTGGGAAGGGCTCTCTCAGTTTATAGGATTTTTATGCGCTTTTTATGTTTCATTCTAACCTCAATTTAATTGTTTACCCGGTGACAAACATTGCCCTAGTGAGACAAACAAAACAGGACTCGAACATATGCACAGACAGTGGCTGACTGAATTTTACGACTCAAAGGAGCTGTCAATTTGATGGGCTGACTGAGCTGGCCTGCTTGTTGCTAAAATTGTCCTTTTTGCTGTTGTTGTTGTTGTTATTTCCATTGACACATCTGGCCTGCATCATCACCAGGATCATCATCATCATCATCATCAACAACATCAGTATCATTGTCGTTGTCGACGTTGTTCCAAGTAATAAAAACATGAAGATTACACTTTATGACCATGCGAACTTAGCGGAAGTTGTAAAACACTCAAGTGTAATGATGCGCCTCCTCGACATCCGAATACCCTCGACCCACTCAGGGTGTGTGTGTCTGTGTTGGAAAACTAACTCTGGCAAGGAGTGAGTAGAGAGCTTTTCATTTGGCACTTCCGTACGTAAATTTAACGACTTTTTGCGAGTCCGATTTTACGATTTGATTTGATGGTGTAATCTTGTAATATCGAGCATGTTGACGTTTGTTCATGATATCGGCTTATTATATTTCTATTACATAATAATTTACAATTTCTTTACGATTGAATGTTGATTTTTACGGTCATTAAACAGTGACTCTGGCACAGATTTGTCATCCGCCCCGGGGTTAAATAAACCGCAAAATTTACAGGTTGTCAAATGGCCAATGCGAATGCCTTAAGCAAATCTCGAATTACTCGTAAATTGAAGAAGACTTCCACTCACTACCAGAGTGTGCACTGAGGCGAGGCTGGTGTATGCAACCATTGAGCTATTTGTTTTTTATGGCCCAGCTCTGGATTTTTACCATGACAACAAACGGAGTGAATATATATATATATACCGTTATTATTACGACAAGTACCAAAATGTCGTTGCCTTTGCCTTTGTCGTTGTTGTTGTTGTTGTTGTTGTTGCTGACATCATCTTGGCTGTGGCTTTATCCTTGATCCTTTCTGCCGGCTGCCACTTCTTCAGAAAGGTGTAAAAATGTTGTACATTGCGCCATTACTATTATTGTTTTTCTTTTCCATTTTTTTCTCGCTCTCTCTCTCTCTCTCTTTCTTCCTTGTGTTGCTGTCTGAGTTGGCATTCTTGGTTTGTGTATTCAAGTGCGAAAATGGATTTGTTTTTTACGACTTGATTATTATGACTTTGACTGCGTTTGATTACAAATATTAAGGCAGCCGGGAAAAAACCAAGGGAAACATACTTTGCAGAACTTTTTCCTGATTGTTGTTGGCAAAGGTAAATTCTGCAAGATTTTTATAACTAAAATAATATAGTAATTCTTTCTAGTTTTGAGAAATAAAAATTGATCAAATTGGCTCTTAGGATTTTTATTTAAAGAACTTAAACCCTTCATTACGAACAACCTAAGACTTGTCTGAATAGTTGATTATTCTATTGAAAGAATATGTTAAGCTCAAGGAATAATTCCAATAAATATTTGAAGGATTTTTAAATTCAAATAGATTTAAAGACTCCAAAATAATAATCTAACTATATATCAGGATTTCAAACTTATAGGTTAGGTGTGTGCTATGATAAAATGTACCAGGTTTTCATTTTCATTCATCAAATGTAAAATGGTATGGATAATGCTTCCTCCAGTGCTATGATAAAATCCCTTTGATATATATAGAAAATTCCTAATAAGATTTTCTACCAAGTCGTTTAATTGGTTCTCTAAAATCTCCTGAAAAGATTAGCAGTTTTTGTCGTGGAAAAAAATCGTCTTATAAACTTACAAAACAATTTTTAGTAATCAGATTTATCCCAAGAATAATATTTATTTTTTTTTTTTGTTAAGCCTAAGAAAAACTGATTTGCAATGTCTATAAGTTATTTCGATAGTTTAAGATTGTACAATTTATTTGAATTATTTTTCAAAATCTACACAAAATAAATAACAAGAAATTAAGAAGACCAAATCTGTAGAATTTGCACAATTTTTGATTTGTGTACATTTTTTTTCGAAACTTTAAGAACTTGGATTTTTTTTTCTAAATAAATTCTGGAATAATTTCTTTTGGCTTGTATCTTTTGTTTAAAATATTTAATCCTCCAGACAGGCAACACCTTCGGAGAAGCCTTGCATTTGAATGCCTTTCAATGCCCTGTTGAGCATTTAGCTGGCTGCCGAACCAAGGCAAGGCAAGGCAAGACAAGACAAAGGAGGAAGAAGCCACATAAATGAAAGCATTTTAAACATAAAGAAACAATTTTCTTGCAACTTTCTTGCTGGCCACATCCTGCTAGGTCCTGGCCACACAGAAAAGATGCAATAAAAATAAAATTAAATCTGCAATTTTGAGGTTTCTTTCATTTTTTTTTTTGTTTCTTTTCAGTTTTGCTTGGGGTTTTGGGAACATAAAAAGCGTCTGGCAAGTGACTGGCAAGGTCCCCAGGAATTTTACCTTTGACCTACCTAAATGCTCAAAACTACCATTGTGGCTTTGCTGTTGTGTTAGTGTGCGTGTGTATGTGTGTGGGATGCAAAAACCTCTCAACTTCATTAAAAATGAAACAAGTTTTGGTTTTATTTTTTTGCTCTTGGTGAGAATGACACAAAGCTCAAGACAAGCTCCTTCTGTCCCGTCTTTATTTTCTGAATGCTGTCAATGGACGCTTTATGGCAAAATTGTGGTGCGGAAATTCTTCTACAACTCTGAGAGAGTCTGAAGGAAAAAAAAAAAAAAAAAAAAACTGAAACCATGAAGACGCCGCAAAACTTTCACTGCCTGACTGGGCACAAACACACACACAGAGAGAGAGAAACACTTATATATATACACAAAGTGCTGGCCATAAAATTATGCTTAATGGTTACAAGCGAAATTGCTGTTTCGCCAGAGATAAGTCCATAAAGTAAATTACATTGTAATTGAAAGTGCGAGCAGGCGAGCGAGCAAGCGAGCCAAATGAAAGTGTGGCAACTCTCGGAGTCAATGTGGTGGGAGCTTTTAGTTTTTTTTTTTAGTGGAATGGATGGACATGACAAACCCTTCGGCTACGCCGTGACGCATAATTTGGCGTGAAAATTCGAACTCAAATACAAATTATGAGCAAGCGGAAAAGCTGGCTGAAATTTTGTACCACTTTCGTTGGGGCTGATAAGCCTAAAGACAAGAAGAAGACGAAGAAGACCGTTGTCTGCTTATCGGTTTTGGGGCAGCAAGACAAAAAGGCTTAGCTGAGTGATGGCTTCTGCCAGTTCTCTCGCTTACCTAGGACCTAAAGTCAGAGATAAGATTACCGTTAGCCCCCAAGAACTTGAACTGTTTCTCAGCTTTGGGCAATTTCAATGAAAAATGAGTTAATTAAAGCAAATGTCGTGAATGCCACGCAATCAAATTCTTTTGCTTTCTTTTTTTTTTTTTTTGTTTGGGCTAAACTTTTCTCTTCGTCAGATAAAACTGTAAAATGCTAAACAGGCCAAGTTCAGTTGTGGCTTGGCGTGTCCGAGTGTGGCGCTTATTAAATCAAGTTAATAACTTTTAGAGCTGCAATAAAAGTGTCAAAGATTATAGCTATAGTTATCAGGATGGGAGGCGGGTGGGGTGACTCTACTCTGCTCTGGGCTGGCAGCCAAAGCAATTAAATTCGGTTTAATTACGAGGCAGTTTTGTTTTTGTTTTTGTATTTTTTGCAAACATGAATAAACGAATCGAGTCGAGCTGAGTCGAGTCGAGTCGAGTTGAGTCGTGTCGAATCAGTAGAGTTTCTGGGTATTTCTGGGAAGCTGGCTGAGCCAGCTTGGTTGGGCTTATACCAGGGCTTTTTGTCTGTTAATTTCAACGCCTCATGCAAAGATAAAATGGCTGGTAAAGCACACAGCCGGAAAATTTTTGTGACCGCCATGGTTGGTGTTGGTATTTTGCATGTTGTTGTGTTCCTAGTGTGGTGAGAGGTGGATGGGGTGAGGGAGGGTGGGGTTCATGTTTATCTGCACGCAGACAGATACGGCCAGGCCGCATGTCGACGACGTTGGTACAGACTTCTTCGTGTGTGCCTCTCTCACTCTCTCTTTGTCTTTTTCTATCTCCTTCTGTGTTACTTCTCATCAAATACAAACACACTCGCTCGCACACACACACACAAGCAGTGTGCAAATGTTGTGCGAGCCATTAATCACACGATTTCATGAATACATCAGCCACTGAACAGTGAAGCTGCCAACTCAAACTCAAGCCAGAGCCCAGGATCCCCACGACAACAAGGACAACGAAAACGACAAGCACAACCAGAAAACTGCTAGACTGACTGCCATTCTCAATGTATCTGTATCTGTGTGTGTGTGTTAGTGTGTGGTGTGGTGTGTGTGGAAATGGTTGTGCCGGGGAGCCAGCAAAAAAAAAAAACACACACACACACGAAACAAAACGAAATGACTCAAAAATCTTATTTTCAGCTCATGTTGGGCTCGTTTGTTATTTTTACTGGGCAACTTGATGATGATGATGACGACGATAAGGCCAAGGGGAATAATGGTGTGCAACGAATGAAAACTCTGAGGCTGGCATATCACATGGGCCCAGTGCAAAGTAGAAATGCAAAGCATTTCGGTTTGTCAACTGGCAGAAAGAGCTGAAAACGAAAAAATGAAAAAAAAAAAAACAGAAAAACCAAAATGCCTGACAAAAAAGGGTTATATGCGAGTCCTGGTGAGTCCTGCGAGTTCAGCGGGTTTTTGAGGGAGATTCGAAAGCTGCATTAATGACATCAGCCTGGCCTGGCCTGGCTTGGTCTGGTCTGGTCTGATGTGGTCTGATCTGGTCTGGTCTGGTTTGGGGGCAGCAGAAGTCTCGAAGTCTCCCAGACAGTCAGTCAAAGTGAGGAGCTCATAGAAGGCTCTGAATTTGGCTGGAATCGTGAATTTTATCTAAGAGAGAAGAAGTTGACTTGGTTGCTTTTTGGTTAGTTGCCATTTCAAATTTTTCGTCATTTTGGCAGCTCTTGTTGTTGTTGTTGTTGCTGTTGTTGCTGTTGTCACAAGCAAACCATTAAGCTCTTGAGTTGTCGCTGGAGGCCATTTGGCTCTGTATGTGTGGGCGTGTCCAAAAATGGGCAGCTGTGCTCGTTCTGACATTCGTGAGATTGCGTAGATTTCTGGTCCTGAGACTGTGTGTATGTGTGTGTGTGTGTGTGATGTCCTGGGTAATGAGGGTTATTCAAGGGGTTGCATACTTTAAAGTTTTCAATTTTTTTTTTTTTTTGAAAAATATTCATTTGAATTTAATGAATTTAAGCGTTCCATTTGAGATTTCTTTTGGGCAGAAAGTTGGTAAATTTGACTTTCCACTCAGACAAAGTTATGCCAAAAATTGTTTGTATTATTTTTGTTTAGCAACTCATTTGCAAATCCTTAACGCATACATTCTTATAAACATGCCACAAAACTTTTAAATATTCAACTATATTTTTTGAGAAAAATAAACCAAAACACACACATACACACATACACAGAGTGAGAGAGTCGAACTCATTTCCGCTGGCGACAAAGTTTTTCTTTGGCGGCTTTAAAATAAAGTTTTTTATATTTTTAATTAGATGCACATGAGGTTTTACTTGGCAAAACTTTTGATGGCAAAAAACATAGTCAACAATACAAACTGATATGCAAACACTCACACACACACACACACACACGCACACGCTCACACATACTTGCATACATTCTCGGAACGAGAGAAGCCACTTCGTTTATGGCATCTTTAATGCCAGGCATATCCTATGAGCTTTTGCACTTTGCCTGCACTTTATTTCTCCAGCTCCTCACACACACACATGAACACGCATACACCTACAACTTTGGGAATTTCCCTTTTCCTTGGGCCTTTGGGTGGCGACTAAAAGTTTCGACACATCAGGAAGACCTTTTCGGGCTATTATGGCCCGTCTCTGTTTTATAGTTTTCCAATTTGATTTAAGGGTTCCTTAAAAAGATTTATCATTTCTCTATAACATTTGATACTGCCTACATGATGTGGGATCCACTGGGTTCCCGACTAAGAAGTGTATAGCGGGTTCTTTGATTTGGCTTTACCCTTTTGCCGAAATACTCTGAGGCGTTGGTCTGATTTTGCATATCAAAAAAGTTTTCGGCTTTTGCTGCTGCAAATTATATGAAATGTGTGCATGTGTGTGTGTGTGTGTTGGCAAAAAGGATTTAAAAACCTAGTTAACTGAAGGCGACAGCCTGGGGAGTGGCTGAGTAGGTTCTTCCTTTTGTTGTTGTTGTTGACATTTTGCTAGCAAATTTTCCAACTTAATTTTTGAAATCGGCTTAAAAAAGCAGCGAGTATAACATTTTCACAGCCTACCTCCCCGCACCCTTCAAGCTTAGACAAAATGGCCTGGTGAGGTGAGTTGCGGGGGGTGGTGCCAGTAGGACGGGCCTGGGCAAGTGTAGAATTTCAAAAAAGTTTTACTCCGCTGCAGGTAACTGTCAAAATTGATGCCACTCAAAAACATTCAACTTTTTGTTTTCGTGCAATTTTGCTGTCCAACAACACCAACTCTGAGCCAGGACCAAGCCAAACTTTTTGCATTGTTAGAAACCAAAAGAGAAACAGAGACAGCCAGAGAGAGAGAGAGAGAGAGAGAGAGAGAGAGTGAGAGAAAGCTAAAGTTCTCTGCTAGACCCTCCCACCCAATTAGCACTTTGGCAAAGGGGCGCAGCCGGACCACTGTCTAATTAAAAATAAAAATAAAAAATAAAAAACAAGAAAAACAAAAACAAAAACTCACCATCAGCGTCACATTTTGTGGGCAGATCCTGTGTTCCCTCCTCCACCGAGATATCAAGTTGGAAGCCGAGAAAGAAGAGAGGCAAACAATTTTAAATTGAATCAACTTGGAGGACTCATAAATTTGACTAGGGGACTTATGTTGGGATTTGCAGTTCGGTTTTCTTTTTCATTTCATTTTTTTTTTTATACTCTTTTCGAAGGGAAAATATAGCATTTGCTATACCATCGAGAAACCTCTGATTAATCAGTCAAGGTACTGAGGAACCAATAGGCCTCATAGGCCTGAGCCGCTATATCTTTACAGAGAGAAACCACTGATCAATCAGTCAAGATACCGAGGTACTACGGAACCGAACAGACTTCATAGGCCTGAACCGGCTCTTCTTCGATTTTAAGACTTTGAATGAAAAGTTGAAAGTTCAGGCCCATTCCCTTGAGTTAGGAAATGGAACCCAGGCTCTTCGTAGGTGGCTCCATAGGACTCATAGGTCTTCTTCGATTTTAAGACTTTGAATGAAAAGTTGAAAGTTCAGGCCCATTCCCTTGAGTAAAGAAATGGAACCCAGGCTCTTCGTAGGTGGCTCCATTGGACTCATAGGTCTGGTCTGAACCGCTATATATTATCTAGGAACTAAGAGACTTGCCTCAATTTCAAGGCTTTGAATGAAGAGATAGAATTTCTAAATTTCCCCATATGAAAGGTTATAACTGAATAATGTAATAGACATACATGAATCTCTCTATCTCTGTTATGGGTTAGGAGAGCTCTTACAATTTCCAGACTTATAAGATTTAAGTTAAAGTTCCTTTATATCTCAGCAATGGGTAAGGTCTATTTAATTTTATTTTCGAATAGCTCGGCATACTTTAAGCCTACAAAAAAAGAGTACCCCATCTTTAGCATTTCAGAGATAATCTTTCCCTCATTTTTTCTATATAATTTTTCCTTTGTTGCTGTTTTCTGCCTCCAGCTGTTTTTCCGTCACTTACACGCCCTACCAGAAATTATGAAAAGCGAAAAAAAAATTAGGAAGAGAAACCAAAAGAGTTGAATTTTGAATGAGTTTGATGGGGTTAGAATGAGTGAAGAGTGGCTAGGTAGATCTCGGAGCGTAGCTTATCACAGGTGCCGCTGTTGTTGGCATTGTTTGGTTGAAAGTTTCATTTAAAGTCAATCAAAAATTTGGTTTATGCCGCAGTTCAGTTGTTGCAACATTTCGGCACTTTAATTTGCCTGTCAGTTTTGCCACTTTCTTCTAGTGTTGTGGTTGTTTTCAGTCTTACATTTACCAAAACATATATCTGTTTATATCGGTAGTGAAGGAATCAAAAAGAGTGCGCCGGGGCGTGAAAAGTGCGGCGGGGGTGCAAATGGGTGTAGTGCGAGATATACGCCATTGCAGTATTGTTAATTGGAAGTTTTTCCAAGAAAGCCAATTAAGTTGTCAGTCAGTCAGTCAGTTGATAGAGTTCCAGAGTTGCTACAACTGATTGCGCTCCTGTTTTTGTTCTTCTTCTTGTTGCTGTTGTAGTTGTTGTCGCAAAATTGTCTGTTTCTTTCTGCTTAAGTTGTATTTTTGTTAATTAACAAATAAGAGAGTAAGACATGCACAATTTTCTTAAGTAAAAGTGGAATTCACTTGACCCGTTTTCCTCTGTTTAAATTCAAGAGCAAAATCATTTAAAACATTAAATGAACATTTAGCAAAATGAAACAAAATACAAGAAAAAAAAGGGAAGAATATAAACAGTGACAATACCAGGGAAGAGGTGAGGGGAAAGCGATACGCACACACACACACACACACACACACAGCAGGGTGCTTGGTAATTTAAATTTTAATTTTGATCTTAATCTCTTAATGCGAAATAAAATGCCGCACACTGGTGTCCCGGCAGCAATCTCGTTGCTGTCCTCCTTCGCATTCGCCAACCGTTGACTTTCCTACTTCGTTGTCATTGCTGTTTTGTTGTTTTTGTTGCTGCTTTTGCTGTCTCGAGCCCAGCACGCGCCCAACTCGACTCCCTCTCTCTCTCTCTCTCTCTCTCTCGCTCTCTACTTTGGCACACACCTACACCGAATCATTCGAGTCACAGTTGCTTTCTAATTTACTTTCGCTTATTTCTTTTCTCTCGGAGTATCGGTTCTGTCATCTAAAAGACATTTTTCTTGGCGCAACAAAACAAAATCTACCAGGAGACCCAAAAGTTGGGGGCAACTAAAATTTGAGAGACACACGAAGAGCTCTTAGCTTTCTAGCAAAACTCTTTACACTCATTCAGTTATTTTCACTTTCTTAAGCGAAATTAGCCTCAGCTTCTTTTAATTATGATTTTATGGAATTGGTGGAAGCCAAATATATTCGGGGTTCAATCTGGCTGAATTATTCAGGTCTGTGAAAATATAATAAGACATTTAGAAACACCAGGAAATCCCTATCAAAATTTTTATATAAGAAAAAAACTTTCATCTTCTATACGAAACTAAGATTCCTTCAACTTCCGAAAATCAAGATATTTCATATAAATAAAATATAGAAGAAATGCTTTTGCTATAAGATTTTTGAAGTCCCATCAAACGTGATCTATCACATCAAAACTGAGCTATCATATCAGGAATAAGCTAATGATTTAGGCATTCCTTAACTATTATTCTGCTTTTAGTCTAAGATTCTCGTTTCCTCTTCTACCTAATCTGTAATATCAGGGCAAGCTCACAATTTTAAGAATTTACTAACCCCAGTCTATATTATTAGGATTCTTCTAACGATTTGAAGATATCATAACCAATTTGCTTAATTTTAAAAGAAATACCAAGATTCTTGATTCTATCCAATCAACTCTGGAAAGTCATGACTATCGGTTCCCAAATAATTAGTTATTAGTATTGCAAAGGTCCTAATATATATGATATAGTTAAGTTCTCCAAGTCCAAGATTTTTCCAAGTTCTTTTTTAGATTTTCCTAAGTTTGCCATAAAAAATGTAAGAAACTTGCTTCCCCAACCAAATCCATTAGAAACCAGGCTTGACAACTCTCACCCGTACACATTTCGAATGAGACGAGGTGGAGGGCCATTTGGTTAGCGTGCTGAGCCTCAGTTAAGCCGGTAGCTCTTACAAACTGAAAATTAAACAGAAAATGTCATGCATTTTGCATTTTCAGTGACCACAAACATTTTGATATGCCACTCGAATGGTAAATGCCAATGTGGTCCTAATAAAAATTCAGCTACTTCCCACACTCGCATCGAACCACCTGCCCACATATTATTGCAGATATCCTATGTAGAGCTATTATACAAATGGTCATATTTAATTCGTTATGCTGGCAATAGGAAAAAACTGCCTGACCATATAGGAAAACAAAACCTACGATGAGCACTATGGAGATGGAGTTGGTGCCATGGAGAGATGGAGAATAGGACAAGGCAGATACGATGCGTTTGACAATGTAGTAAATCCCGTGGCTAATCTGTGGCAATAATGGTGAATATAAAAAGATAAAGTTGCACGTACCCCAAAAACGGACCAGAGAATGGAAGATTCTCCCCCCCTCTTTTATACTTAACTTTGCCATAGTGGACAATGGGATTTGCTGTGTTTTGTTCTTCTCGTTGCTGTTGTTGTTGTTACTGTTGCCTTTGTTGGGCTTTGTAAGGTGACCATAAAGTTGTATGATTTGTTTTATGGCCAACAAAGGACGTTATTATTGCTAAAAGGTATGCCATCCCGATTCCCCCCACCCCTACCTCTACTCTAAGGCCAGCAACAGCCTCCCCCAGGTAACAAGCCAGAACGATTGGTATTCGGTTTTGGTATTGGTCTATTGGCTTCTCTCTCTCTCTCGCTCTCTCTCACCCTCATTCTTTCTTTATGGGTGGGTGTGTGCGAGGGGGGTAGTGTGAGAAGTCAATAAAGCATAATGTGAGCACGTTTTTAATTGGCACGCTGAAAGGCAACGGTAGCAACTTCTCAGCAGCAGAAACTAAAAGCACCAAGAAATCAGGCATTCAGTCAGTCCTCTTGGCGAGTTGACCATGTGTCCTAGAAGCGTACCAAAAACCAATTAGCGGCAGCAGCCAATTTACCATAGTCTTCGAATCACCAACTCTATATATGAGTATGTGCGTGTGTGTGTGTGTGTGTGTGTGTGACTGAGTACCCAAGTCTAATTACGGTTCAATTGCGCCACTTGCATACATATTGTGAAATTATGGAAATTTTCTTATAATTTCTCTTCTCGTACATATTTTTTTTCGGTAATTCCTTTTCCACGTGTATACGTGTGTGTTAGGAGGGGGGAAAAAAATTTTAATTTCAAATTGACAAAGCACAATTAAGTGGCCCACCTCAATCAAGCTCACTATTTGCCTGGGCTTTTTTATTTCCCCTCCGCAAATCCTGTGTCACCCTATGACCGAATGGGAATGTATTTTATTGACGTTGCTGAGGTTATTGCATTGAGCATAAATTAATTTCACGAGCGTAAATTGAGCAGTTTTTGACATTGCATGAGCCTCATCCCCATCTTCCGAGATTTCCACAACCACCTGGGCAAATCTATCCCAATGAGCCCAACGCCTGTCGTCTGTCGCCTGTCCACAAAGCCAATTACGTGGGGTTCCATGACTGAGATGTGGACGACTTTTCGCCGACTGGTGACAATTTTCTTCTTACCTAAGAATCTCGTAATTGTGTGCCACACTGCAAACCATTAATTCTCGTTAGCGTCCGAAAAATAACAACAACAACAACAACAACAACAACAAGAGCAAATGTAGCACAGCCTGTCCCAGTCAGTAGAACAGTTGGATTGGCTGTTCGGTTGGGGCAAAGTGGAATGGGATTATTTGGGCTTGGAATGGTCAGTGTGACTGGGTATTGTGGGTGGTAGAAGGTGGCTGGAATGGCAGCAGCGTCTTTTGCTGTTTTCATATTAATTTAGTTGATTTTTGTGTGAATTAATTAGGCAAAAGGTGAAAATGAAGATGAATGTTTTAATTAGGCAGGCCCAGTGTGAAACAGCGCGGATTTGAATGTCACTCAGGCCAGCCGACACCCTTAGCACTGCACCACCCCTACTCCCTATGAATTTCTTAGAAATTTTCGTAGACTTTAAGGACTTTAAATGTCAAGGCAAACATGCTGAGGAAAAACAGTGGAATTGCAGAAAAAAGTGCGGCCCTTTGGCCGAGACCGTCGCCTTTTGTCGTTGGGAGTCCTGTCCCCTGTTCAACCATAGAAAATCCCACCAGCAAAGGCTTAAGCAATGTCTGACAAAACACCTGAGACATTCAATTATATTGCACGCGCAGCAGCGGACTTCGGGACTCCTGGATTCTTTCTACCTCCGCTTCTGCCCCACACCGAACCCGGCTTATAAAATTGTCAACTGAGCGGGTACAGCAGAAATTTAAAAAAATATATATATTTGTATAGAAACGGAAATCAAAACCCTACAGACCAGAGTGACCGAAGTATGCTCTATCAGGCAAAAAGTTAAGACCTGGAAAAATCTTTCCCTGAAAAACTTCAGAGAACCTGAACCTATTTGACTTTCCTTATTTTCGAAAACTCCAATCTATATGACATATTTGTAGTGTATACGAAACAGTTGAGATACTCATAATTTCTGTACTGGCAAAAGTTGGCCAAGTGAAGAGAAAAAATAATAATAACTTGCTCTGTGGTTGCCGACTTCTTTTCTGCTTCCTCGTTTTCCTCTTCTTCTTCCTCTTTTTTAACTGCATCAACTTGACTTGAGGATTTCAATTTAATAAGCAGCAGGCAGGCCAAAACAGCTGCGCTTTCCCTGGGCCACGGCTTCACTGGCTTGCTTAAGGGGTTAGTCAAACTCAGACTCAGTTTGTGAAGGAGTGGAAAATGTAGAGAAGGAGTAAAATCAGGTCTGTTGGTCGGCTGTCATAATAATTTGCATACTTTGCGGCTCTAAGCGGCTAAGCAAGTTTGATGAACCAGCCAAACCAACTTGACTGGTCAAATTTGACCAGCCAAAGTATTCAAATTCAATTGGACAGTTGAGGCAACCGAACTAAAATTTGAGTATCAGAAAAACCGGTGCTCAAGTCAAAACAATTTGGCTTTATTTTATTTGATCATCAATTAGTTTCGCATATTTGAAGTTCCCAGTTCAGAATCCTTTAAATATTTAAAAATACAATTTTATGTTGAAAGTCTTTAAGGTCATCACAATCAGAGGCTTACATACGCACATTACCCATTGGCCAGAAAAATATGTAGAGAAATCCAAGGCTAACCCACAGGCAAGCCGACTAAATGTATACTCTGAAAATTTTGGCCAAAACTCAGACTATTAGGAGTTTGATTTTTTCAGGATTTTGTTATAATTTTTGAGTTTTATTTTTGGTTCTATTCTTGTCTGCTTGAGCTTGATATTTTTGGTGCCTTCATCTTTCCCCGCTTACCGGTCTCTGATCTTATAACATTAGAGTAAAGAATTATATAAAAATTTCGATTTCGATCTATAAAATTGGAGAACCCTTGACAGATCTGTCTCTAACCTGATTTGAAGATCTGTGGTCCCCTAGGCTGTAGGGAGACTTCCTATGTCACATCTACTCTACCATTCAGCATATAACCTTGCGCATTTGAGGGTATAAAAAAAGCTCATTCATGCACAATTTAAGCAGTAGCGTCACACACACACACACACGCACACACACAGAAGCATACAAATGTCAACCTTTGGCAGTCAACGTAATCGCTTTCAACCACTTCAGCGGCCATTTTGTGTGTGTGAGACTGTGCCATCCTATAAGACCCCCCCTGCTGACAATGCTGCCATTCTGTGGGGATCGATGGTGAATACACACACATATACTAGCACACTCGCATACAGAGACAACAAGCAACAACAAGCGACGTAGTACCTTTATCGCTTCAAAGCACAGAAGCCTTGCTGAAGAGTGGAAGATTTATGGCGGATGTTGGAATTTAATGAAATTGCAAAACGAAAATGTAACAAACACACACACAAACAAATACACACACACACACACACACATACATAGAAGCACAATCATTCGTATGTGTTTGTAGTGGCATGGCACACGCACAAAATGGCGGCAAAGGACAAACAACAGATGCTGCCAGTGGCATTATTTGGTTATTTGAATTTGGCAGCCACGATGAACCCTTTCCTCATCTTGCCACTCTTGTCGGACTCTTTTGCAACTTGTTTTTGCGCCAGTCTTGCCTCATTAATGTGAGCTATATTTGTTTTTGCTTTTGCTTTTGTTTTTGTGTTCTCTAATTTAATGGGATACCCAGGCCGAAAAAGCAGAGCAAGTAAAAGTGAGTGAAGCTTAAAGAGTGGCAAGTTAGTTCGACTGTGGCCGTTCTACCAAACCAAAGTGCATTAACACGCACTTCAAAACTTGTCCACAAAGCGAGCTGCAATCTCCGCCGCAATTGGAATGAATATGGCCGCGAAATGGCAGCGCGTGATAAAACACGTTTTAATATCCAGTCTCACCACACTCGCATGGAGCGACAGATAGGCGGACAGATGACGACAGACAGACATACCCAGGCACATAGAGAGACAAATGGACTAGCAGACAAGCAGACAGACGGACAGACAGTCAGCAGGAGCTGGAGCAATGCAATGGGAATCCCGAGTGCAGTTACCAGTTCCCAGTTACCAAATGGTAAAGTTGTTCTTGGTGTTGGTGTTGGTGCCGGCCTCCCCGTCTGGGGGAACTGGGTAAATGTTGCACATATAACGTTTTGCAAAACTTTGGCTAAGGACAACGGCAGACGAGGCGACTGCCACGACGGCTACCATCGTGACACTGGTGACGTTTTTGTTGTAGGCACCCGTTAAAATTCAATGAATTGAAATTGTAAAACGCACCCGGATATGCCGAACCAAACCAAGCCGCGCCGCCTGTGGTGAGTGCTGACTGCCATTCGAGTTTCAAAGCCGCGGAGCTAGAGTGGCAGTTGGAATGAAAGTGTTAGTATATGTCGTCCGTGTGCGTCTGGCAACACCGGTAATTACCGCCACGTGACAATGAAAATTACCAGGAGCGCCTGTAGCAACTCTCTCTCTCTCTCTCTCGCTCTGTCTCTGTGTCATTTACTCTATTGTGTGCTAAGAGAGCCCTTAAAGTTGCCTAGTCGTCTAGGATTTAAGCAACGACAAGGACTTGAGCACATGCATAAATATTTAAGCATAGTCGCTTTATTGCACTAACAAGTGACATCAGGCGCTGGCATATTGGGTGCCACACACTCTAACACATCCTTCGTTGAGATCTACGGTCTGAGCCTAAATGACTCGACTGAGTCGAGTCGAGTCATGTCGAGTCTACTTTATGTAAGTCAATGTCTATGTCTATCAAAGACACCAGCAGAAAGCACAGTCACAGACACAGACCGGCTTGCAATTGTTCCTGCTCGAAAAGTTTGGAACACTTGGACACACAGTGGCACAGATTGAAAGGAAATTCGGTAAATATTTGAAGCACTAGCAAAATTTTGCAATGTTTTTTTTTTTTGCACAGCACAAATTAAATTTTTGAAATAAGCAATCGATAACAGCTGGAGATGTGACTCTTCTGTGCGATACTTATCGATCGAGCTACTGAAAAGTATCGATAGCACCCATGGTATAAAAGTGATGCTGCCAACGGCAGACAAAACTCGTAAATAAATCAATGAGCAATTTTTATTATTTCAGGCAAAAAGGCAAAAGCAAAAGCAAAATGCGAATGAAACCAAGTAAGCCAAGAGTCGCAGAAAAAGCATTTGCTTTTTTTTTTGAGCTTGGCCAAGCTAAACAGGACAGCTGCTGGTCAGCCCAATCCTGGTCAGAATGGCATAAATTTGTATGTGCCTTCGCCTGCATTTTGGGGTGATAAGGGACGGCTCCTTTTGCATAAATATGCGCACAATATGAACACACACACACACATACATACATATATACAGAGAGACTTAGCCTTTCTCTAGACCGATCTGTCCTTCTAGTTGATGGGGCTCTCGTGCTGCCATTGCTGAAGTATGTTTAGCTTGAGTGGATTTTATTGTGACAGCAGCAGGATTTACTGGAGACAAGACAGCAAACTGGGTATCCGATCGCCCCTTCCTATCCACTCCAAGCCTCCCACTCATTACCCTGCCCAGCCTGAGCACTTTTGGCCTTTTCATTGTTTATTATGGCTCACATTCATATATTTTGTTTTATGCCAAACTCATTTTGTTTTATGCACTCGCAAGTAATTAATTTGCGCAACTTTGCCATGTGATTCGGCTCAAAATTTATTGACTGCACTTCTTTGGACATTGCGTATACGACGCGGTCCTAAATCTCCCAGGACCAAAAGCGTTAGCGCCTCGTCTCGCCCAAAACGCTATCGTCCCCCTCATCAAAATCAATGCTAAAATATGCAAATTTTTATTTGCGCGACAATTTCAATTTACCAACGACGCGCCGGGCCATTTTCTATTAACTTTTGGGTACATTGGCTTTGAGTTTACTTCTTTTCTTTTCGTTTTTTTTTTTCATTTTTCGTTTTTGCCCTTGTTCGTTTTCCTTTCGGGTGTGCGGATTATTCTCAGTAGTGCCGTTAACACCGCAGCAGTCTATCCAGTATGCCAATGCCACACCCCCTCCCAGCTACTTCAGGGGGGAATAAAAAACCAAAAGTACACTTTTAGGCGCCATAACGTGGGCAAACACATAATGAGACTTTGAATGGCTCAATGCGGGCGTCATTTCAAAATCACCGCCACACCCCACCTAGGTTTGCTTACAGATTTCCATTCAATGCCACTCCCCCCAGCCCACCCATTTCACGCCAGACCGCGCCCTTGGAGGCTGATTTCGTTTGGGGTTCAATCTAACAGGCCAATTGCCTTCGCTGGATGAGGTAAAAGTACTCAAAAAAAGAAGAAAAATCAGAAACATTAAATTTATTTTCTGATTAAAAAAATATGAGAAACGAATAATTCATTTCTTCTGTTTTAGAAACTCGTAAAATCTTTGACAAAGCTGCTGGAAGGACGCGTGTTTTGTGGCTAAATTGTCGGATTAATTGCCATGGCTGGAATTAAAAGAAACATCGTCACATATAAAATAAACACAATTTACTCAATTGAATTATTTATTATTTATTGACAAGCTTTTTCGTTTCTTTTGGCAGTTTTTAAAATTTACGCCAGCTTTCAGCCAACGAGAAACGACCAGAGCCTGGGAGCCATAAGCTCCTTGGCATATGGACACGCACACATACACAGACACATACACAGAGGCACCCCACACAGTCCAGTGGGTAAGGCAGTCCAAACATAGTTGAGTCAAACTTCAGTGAAAAGATTTATAGCAGCTGGATGGAAAGCTAGAAGGAAAACTCATGCGAAAAATAACTTTAGCGGAAAAGTGCCGACAAAATACAAGAAAATATTTAACCAACATTCACACACACACACACACACACACACACACACAAACACATATATATAGAGCAACACTTGCGTTGTTGGTATAGGGAACTCAACGGTCCAAGGATTCGCTTGGATGCGCCGACCAAAAACTTCATGAATTTAATTACAGAATTTTTTCGCTGTAATTACGAAATTCTTTTGGCCGAAAGTGGAATTTTCATTTCATTTTCATTAAAATATTTCTCTTTTTGCTGGCTTATACAAGCACACACACACACACACACATAAGCCAGCACCCACACATACTCTATAAGATAATTGTAACTGTTTGCTTCTTGTGTGTCTTAAAGATTTGTTTGGCTGTGCGGACCACACAACTCGATTGTATTTATGCGGCCATTTAGTTGACGCAATTATTCAGTTATTGGGCCACAAAACCACACGTCAACAAATACGACTGTAAATGCGCCTACTTAGCATTCACTTGCCCCATGCCTATGCCCTACGCCTTGGCAGCATCTTCCTGTCGTTACTAGACCAATGACAGACTACGCCAGGACATAGCACACAATGTTACGTGCTTTGTCAGCACCTGTGCATTATTAACTTGACCATAATAATAATGCCAGCCCATTGCTACCCATTTTCGGTAAATATGCAGAATTGTATTTCCTATAGAGCAAATAGATAAGCACAGTCACGCCACACATTTGTGGTCACATTAGGGTAAAGTCTTGGAAAATAATTATGCATTTGGCAATCAATGTGACTGACTAAATTTTAGGTGGACTTGAGTTAATCACAGATCATTATGGTGATGCATCAGTTAGATAAAACTTTTAAGCTTATATTGACAAAATCAAATTGAATACACTTAATTTATATTTAATTTAATAATACAAAAAAAAGTTTTGCATTAGTTTTTTTTTGTATTTTGATTTAAAATCCTGGTTAACCAAAACTAGTGGAAGTCAAATGTAGATGGCGCTCATAAATTCGACAAAAATTTTGCAGACAAAATAATGTGATTTCTTATAGAATATGTAAGAGCTCGGACCAACTAAAAGAGAAAGTGAAAAATTATTTAAAAACTCTTTTTAAAAATATATAAAATTTAAAAAAAAATCACATTGTCGTCACCTATTTGTGAATTAAACAAAATACTCGGCGCCATCTACTGCTAAGAAATTTAAAAATGATATATAGGTGGCGCCATACCACATTTATTTTGCATCAGCTGTATGCAATTGCAGCTGGTCGCGTAACCGAAACAAACAGCATTCTGAAAATAAGTTGAATGAAGTTAATAATGAAACCCCGATGTCACCTCTTGGGAAAACGTCTGCATCTACAATGGCGTTGGCAACAGCAACAACGAGCTTACAGTAACCCCGCCTCCGATTTAGTTGCAAGTAAACCTGCCACTGCGAGTCCAGCACGTGAAACCTTCATTGAGCGAATCAAGACTGGACCTGGTCTACAAGACTTTTTCACAGTGAAACCCATATCCAAACTTAATCCAAATGAGTCTGAGCCACAAGTTCCATATTTGAGCAGCCTCGATTTCCACGGCCATGGACGTAGAGTTTTCTTTGAGGTCTACGGCTGCCAGATGAACACCAACGACACAGAAGTGGTCTGGAGTATTCTTCAGAAAAATGGATATCAGCGTTGTGAGGATATACAAGTGGCCGATGTAGTAATGCTCATAACCTGTGCTGTACGCGATGGCGCCGAAAAGAAGATTTGGAATCGATTGAAGCACTTGAGAGCAATGAAAGAACGCCGAGGAACCAAGCGCCAACCACTTCAACTGACTCTGCTAGGCTGTATGGCCGAACGACTCAAAGAACGGCTTTTAGAACAAGAGCAATGCGTAGACGTGATTGCCGGTCCAGACAGCTACAAAGATCTTCCAAGATTATTAGCAGTGGCACGTCACTATGGGAATTCAGCGATTAATGTACTGCTCTCTCTGGACGAAACCTATGCTGATGTGATGCCAGTGCGTCTGAACGCCGAATCACCCACGGCGTTTGTGTCTATCATGAGAGGATGTGACAACATGTGCTCCTATTGCATCGTTCCTTTTACACGAGGTCGCGAGCGTTCTAGGCCACTGGAATCCATTGTGCGAGAAGTAGAAGCTCTCCAGCAACAGGGTGTCAAAGAAGTCACTCTGCTGGGCCAAAATGTGAATTCCTATAGAGACAAAAGTGGAACCCACACCTCCACGGCCAATTTGGTACCGGGTTTCAAAACTGTCTACAAACCAAAAACCGGAGGACTTCTGTTTGCCGATCTATTACAGAGCGTGGCAGAGGCTGTGCCAGAGATGCGAATACGATTTACCTCTCCCCATCCCAAAGATTTCTCGGATGAAGTGTTAAAGGTTATTCGAGACTATCCCAATGTCTGCAAGCAACTGCACTTGCCTGCCCAATCGGGCAATTCTGCAGTTCTGGAACGGATGCGCCGCGGCTACACTCGCGAGGCTTACTTGGAACTGGTAGAGCACATACGCCAAATACTACCCGAAGTCGGACTGTCTAGCGATTTCATCTGCGGCTTTTGTGGCGAAACGGAAGAGGAGTTCGCAGACACCATTTCGCTCATAGAGAAGGTGGGCTACAATGTGGCCTATCTGTTTGCTTATAGTATGCGGGAGAAGACAACGGCCCACCGTCGATTTGTGGATGACGTGCCTGCACCTGTTAAGACTGAACGATTGCAACGTATGGTGCAGGCCTTTCGTCACGGCGCTACGGCACTCCACAGGCGCTTTGAGGGACAAAATCAGCTCATCCTCATTGAAGGGAAGAGCAAACGGTCTGATTCATATTGGTTTGGACGCAATGATGCCAATATAAAAGTAATTGTACCTGCAATCGAAATCCCAGCTGTAGAAGATGGCCTGGTGCGACAAATGGATGTAGGCGACTTTGTTGTCGCTCGCATTGACGAATCAAATTCTCAAGTGTTGAAAGGCACGCCCCTTCAAATAAGCAGCATTGGTCAGTTTAACAGTAAATAAATGTATTGATTTGTTAGCCGCATTTTTTCTTAATCTCTAGTGCATCACGATTCCATCGGACAGTCCAAGCTATTTTCATCGGGCATTAACTCTCCAAAACTTCGTGAGTGATACTGGATCAGTTGCTCCCGATAGAATGTAAAGATTTCATTTGCGGCCGATCGACACAGACATTCTACATCATTGAATTCGGCCATTTTGAAGGAACCTTTTGTGTTTAAATAAACCACTTCTCCTTCCCCCGAGTTGAAAGCGAATGTGAAGCTGGCACGCTCATGTTGTGTTTCAGACTCGTCTGGATCCAGAACATATTCTCCCTTATCGTTAATAATGCAGTGCACCGCTGCAAAGGTGTACTTTAAAGGCATGCCACCTATAAGCATGGCCAGGCAGGAGGCATTCAAGGCACAGGCTTCAATCTACGGCACAAAAGTATTAGGTGAAAGGTCTGTCAAATTTTTGTCATACTTACGCTCCCACGATCCTCTAGCTCCTGTACCTGTAGAGACAGTTTGGCCCGTGGATATGACTCTCCCAGCATGGCTAGGTCCAGCACATCTTTCAAGGCAGCTTCAAGTATGCGGTCCTTGACTTGTGGCAACCCAGCTTTGGGCCGATAATTGCACTCGAAATACACGGTGTCGACGCCTATATTCTGTGTCTTGGACTCAATGGGACCGAGTACGGCAGCAAGCAACAATGTAGATCCTGATAATACAAACAATTTAATTTTGCCGGCTCTTTTTACATGCAAAGCCACTTTACCTTGAGCGAACATAACTGAACCGTCGCATCGGGAGAGCGGGTTAAACTCACAACTCATCTCGCGTAGCCTGTCATTCTTCGCTTTTGTTTCATCTTGGTCCTGTTTAAACATAATATTTTTAAAAATCTATTATCAATCCTTACAAATATAAAATAAACAACGTGCGCAAATCAAAGTCGCAATTTTCTAGTCGAAACCTATCGATACCTTTTGAGTACTATTTCAGATAATTAAAATTTATGGAGTTAAATAGAACTTAAATTGATTTGTAAAACATTTCAAAAGTATTCAAACTTTTAATTTCTTAGCCAATATTAAAAAAAAAACTATTCAAATTAAAAACAAAAGAGAAAACACAAGCGCATGACCGCCTTAAAAGTATCGATTAATTTTACGATTATTTTAGATACTTCATGTGCACGTTTGAATTTGGCGGTATACTAAAAATCAAATATAAATTCATGTATTTTATTATATCAACTCATTTAAACAATAAAAACATATCATTTCTATTACTGCTCCATTAACATTTTTAGTATGCGCTCGTTATTTTGCACAATCTTGTTCCGGCTGGCATCTACCAGTTCCAGATATTCGCGTATGCTAGCTTCTATCTGGACCAATTGTTGCTTCATTGGCTCCGTGGCGGACTCCGTAAGATGACGCTCACGTTTCAATTCTGAGGCAGCCTGAGTATACATATCCCGCCACATAGTCAGTTCCAGTTGCATGGCATCAATGTCTTCAGGTATGAAGTCCATTAACTTGCCAAAAGGATGTACGGATTTCGTAAGATTTTGAATTACATCTCGCAAGCCATTCATTTGCCTTGCTGAGCTCTGACGTGCACCCAAATTATTCTGCTGCTCCTCCTTACCCACACCACCGGAATCCGGACTCTGTTGAACCAATTCCTTTTGCGTTTCAAGAATTTGCTGCACTAAATGACCTTGCCCTTCCAATGCTCCGTTTGTGGCGTTAGCTGCTGCTTGCTCTGCTCCTGTTTCAATATCGTGGGCATTGGCATCTTCAATAATTACCAAATTCTCGCCATCATCATCGAAATCCCCGAAAGTCTCCAGTTTCACATTGACACCGGCCATTTTAACCTGATCGTTGGGTTGCAACACAATCTCCACATTCCGATCCCGTCGACGTGGTGCACCTGGTCGAGCTGAAGCAGGACGAGCACTGGGTGGTCGCAAAGAGGTGCGCGGTCTTTGATTAAGGGAGTTCTCCCGTGTAAAGGTATTTTCTCTTTTAACTTCGCTGTTGTTGTTACTGTCCGGAGCTGGTGGCACTGCAGGCGTTTCACTGATAGTTTTCAAGGATTCATTTGGATCGGCCTCTTCTCGTTGCTGCCGTTGACTAGCACTCGAGCGTCGACTTTTGCTGGATGAAGCTGAGTTCCGAGCCTGAGCCGAAGACCGATCACTTTCAGATTCTTTTGGTGGATCGAGTGGTGGGCCCATTTCGGAACCAGCAGTGGCCACTGCAGTAGGGGCTGCCGTTTCCTTTATCTTTTCACTGGAAACAGGTGATTCAAGCTTTTGAGATGGTGGTGACGAGGCTATCGGAACAGGCGCGGGAGATGTTGTCTCACTCTCAACTGACTGCTGTTTACTAGCTTTTCCAGATGCTTTAACAGGTGAAGGTGTTTTTTGCTTGGACTCCTGACGAGTCACTTTGGGATCTACCTTTGCTTTGCGAGATGCTTTCTCCTTTTCTGTGGGCATTGAGCGTGTTACCTTGTCTATAGCTTTTTTAAGTTTCTCTTCTTGAGGGGAAATACGTTTATCCTTGCGATCTGGTGTGGATCGCTTACTTCGTTCTTCCTTGCCAGTGGGCGAAATATCTTTGGATGCGGTCTTTGATTCTTTAGACTTCGTTGCCTTTTTTTCCTTTTCTTTTGGTTTGGCTGCGGCCTTTGGCGCAGTTCCTGCTAGTACTTGTTCCACAGCACCTTTCCAATCCAGTCCCTGCTCGGCCACCGCAGCCATCAATTGCAATAACTCATTTGTATTTTCAGGCTCATGCCCGGCGACTATTTTCGATGTACGCACTTTCAAATCCTTCTTAGTGGTTATTTCTGGAAATATTAAAGCAATGGTAAAATTTTCTGACTGTCCACAGCTTGTGGCCCACTTACTAACTGCATCAATCATCTTTTGCAGGTATCGTGTCTTATCCTCGCGGTCTCGAATATTTTCGAACAACTGCTCCTCGGCTGTGTAAAGTCCTCCGAAGCACCCAGTTTGCTTAATGAACTAAATGAACAGACAACGTGGTTGAGTGGGGTAGCGAGGGTGGTGGGAACAACTTACAGAATTAAAAACGTCCAATAAAAAGCGGAATGGCGGCTTCTTCAGCAATTTTTCCGTCAGTGGTGGCTTTTTTATATATTTTCCCAGAGCCAGCTGGGTGGTCTTGATAATTTCAGGATTAATTTCGTCCGA
This sequence comes from Scaptodrosophila latifasciaeformis, assembly GCA_037075145.1. Lineage (NCBI taxonomy): Eukaryota > Metazoa > Arthropoda > Insecta > Diptera > Drosophilidae > Scaptodrosophila > Scaptodrosophila latifasciaeformis. The sequence continues at coordinate 20,619,546 of JBAMCM010000100.1, read as the reverse complement.
CATTTTAATAAATTTTAATTCGCATATTTACAGACAAGTTTTCCTTTTTATTTGTTTCCACCGAGCTGTTGTCCTGGCAACATGTGTTGCTAAGCGGGGGGATGGGAATGTCCACTATCCCTAAGAGCGCATGTGCAGCTTTTATTAACTCAATAAATGAAACAACTTGGACGTTATATTAGAAAATTTAAATTTTTAAAATTTATTTTAAAAAGAAGCTCGATAGCTCAATCGATATAAACTTATCGTCAACAAGTACTTTGCAAAGGGGACAATGCAAATTTAAGAGAGCGAGCAAAAAATTTAAGCGGTCGCAGTTCGAAGTTGCGACTCGAGCAGAAGAGAGCGTCAAACACCAAACGAGCATTACACGATCACAAAAATTGACCCAAACTCTCTCGGCTCTTGTCGGGCTGGATCGAGAGTACTTAGAGCTGGGAAACTACCGATAGTGATGCCATCCGATATTTTCAGGGCGAAAATTCGATACCTCGATAGCCCAATCGATACAGGTAATCGATATGAGCTTAACGTCAAAAAGTGGTGTCTGTGGCCGAACTGGCTTCAATTCGATTTTTTGCTCGTCCGGAGTAAGTTCAGCAAATATTTGTATCTATCTTCTAAGCCTTCATTAGCAACGTAATTATAATGGCCGGTATGTAGTTTTCCAATCGTGATTTAATTTCAATATCTTATATAATACAAATGTGTCAACCAATGTGCAACTTAATTACAGGTGCCAATCCTTTTGCCCAATTCGAGAAGTCGTTCACCAAAGACGGCACAGTATACAAGTACTTTGACCTCGCCTCCATTGACAGCAAATATGGTAAGTGGAGAGAACCTGTATACGTGGAGTTGAATGCTTAAAATCTAAGGTAGAGAGAAAGGTGCTAAACCACTTGTTGATATCCACATGAAGTTTGACCCCACACACGCAAAAGGCATGCCCACAACAGACACTCAATTGGTGCTTTAATTTGCAAGTCGAATGAGTGTCATTCAAAGGTGAATTCGTTGCATAGCTCAATTTCTCATTTTTCCAACTTTCATAAGCTAGCAACGATCGAAACGAAAGCGAAAGTTGCGTCTAAAAATATTATTCAATTAACCTAAGCTGAAGCTGTTTACTGGGCTTGGCACGCGCATAGCCCCTGTTGTAGCTCAAAATCACAGCGATAACGCGCGTATGTGTAATCAAATTTTAATTTACTCGCTCGCTTATCAGTCAATGAATGACTCTAGGAATCTGAAATTATGTGGTGATATGAGGTGATTTCTATAGTTGTCTGAGCATATCTTGCAGCTAATGGAATGTTTTCTATTTTAAAATGCGTCTGCGCGTGTGCCAAGGTCTCGGTCGAGCCAATGGCGCAACTTTGACTTTGTTGAGATCGGGAAGGAAGACAGCCAAACACTGATAAGGACTTATGAGTTCAGTGCGTTCACTAAGATTGTTTTGCTTATTGCAGATCAATTGCCTTACTCGATTCGTGTGCTGTTGGAGTCGGCTGTGCGTAACTGTGACAACTTTCACATTCTCGAGAAGGATGTTCAAAGCATCCTGGGTTGGACCCCAGCCTTGAAGCAAGGCTCAAATGATGTGGAGGTCTCTTTCAAGCCGGCTCGCGTTATTCTACAGGTAAGTTATCCATTCAGCTTAAACCTAAAATCAAAGTTAAACGAGAGCTTCTTTAGGATTTCACCGGTGTGCCCGCAGTTGTGGATTTCGCTGCCATGCGCGATGCTGTGCTAGATTTGGGCGGCAATCCCGAAAAAATCAATCCCATCTGCCCAGCTGATTTGGTAATTGATCACTCAGTGCAGGTGGACTTTGCCCGTGTACCCGATGCCCTAAACAAGAATCAGAATCTGGAATTTGAGCGCAATAAGGAGCGTTTCACTTTCCTGAAGTGGGGAGCTCGTGCCTTCAACAACATGCTGATCGTGCCACCCGGTTCTGGTATTGTGCACCAAGTCAACTTGGAGTATTTGGCCCGTGTGGTATTTGAGGATCAGAAGGGCGATGGCTCTAAGATCCTATATCCCGACAGTGTTGTGGGCACTGATTCTCACACCACGATGATCAACGGCCTGGGCGTTTTGGGCTGGGGTGTGGGCGGCATTGAGGCCGAGGCAGTGATGTTGGGCCAATCGATTTCCATGTTGTTGCCTGAAGTTATCGGCTATAAATTGGAAGGTAAGCTGGGACCCCTGGTCACCTCCACCGATCTGGTCTTGACCATCACCAAGAATCTGCGCCAGTTGGGAGTGGTGGGCAAGTTTGTCGAGTTCTACGGACCCGGTGTGGCCGAATTGAGCATTGCCGATCGTGCCACCATCAGTAACATGTGCCCTGAATATGGCGCCACCGTGGGCTACTTCCCCATCGATGAGAACACCCTGAACTACATGAGACAGACAAGTGAGTAGAAAATATTTTATTAAAAAAAAAATTAAGTCAACGAAAAATGTATTATTTTCTTAGATCGCTCGGAGGATAAGATCGCCATCATCCGTGAGTATCTGCAGGCCACTCAGCAGCTGCGCAATTATGCCGATGCTGGTCAGGATCCCAAATATAGTCAGGTAAGCCCAATGGCTTTACTGTTATTTTACTCACTCTTAAATTGTTCTCTCTATTTTAGACAGTAACCCTGGATCTGTCAACTGTGGTGACCTCGGTGTCTGGACCGAAGCGTCCACATGATCGCGTGTCTGTTTCCAACATGCTCGAAGATTTCAAGTCCTGTCTATCCAGTCCCGTAAGTTGTACTCATTTCGCTCTTATGAGATAAACAAAGCCCAGTGATGAACGCCATTGAGACAAAACTGAACTTGGTGTATCCCATAAATTGAAACTCAACGATCACTTCAAATCACACAAACACTTTACCACTCCACACACAATTCTTGGACGCTTACAAAAGAGCTATCTAAAAGAAACAGCAACTGTGATATGTGATTGTCTGGTTTTGTAAAATCACGGCTACTATTTCCTTAGATAACTCGATATAAATTCATCCTGGATCAATACCAGATTCTAGTTTCTGCCCGCGGCACGGCTATCCATATAATTGTGAAATGCCACGGGACCCCTTCGATCGGCACGTACGGTTTTGAACTGAAAGTCAAGCAGTTGACCACCTCATTCTTATAAGCTGGGCAGCGTTCAATGGCCCCGGTGGAGAAATAAGACACGCTGGCCACGCTGGGTTGGGTTCGATCGGTTGGGTTTTGGTTATTGCCAAAATTTGCTGAATTTGCAGCGAATAATTTTATGGCACGGTTGAAAATTTTATGCCGAATTTCTAAAATGTGAACAGCAATATTTCTTTTTTTTATTAATTTTTTGTGGACTTTGCCGGTGCATTTCCAAAATAATTGCAATTTCAACTGGCCTCGTTGTTTCGGGGTTCAAGCATCACGCGGCTGCTTCCGCCATGAACTGACCTACAAAGCCGAGGGGTATTTTCATATTTACCAAATCATCTCCACAGACTGTGCAAGAACTTTTCAAGCCACTCTCGTAGTGTTGGCGGCGTTGGTGATGGCGTTGGGGCGTTGGTGTTGGGGTCACTGGCACCTTTGAGCAATGTTTTTAATTTTGTTGTCTTTTCTTGCATTTTAGGTCGGCTTCAAGGGTTTCGCAATTGCACCAGAGGCACAGGCAGCCACTGGCGAGTTCCAGTGGGACGATGGAAAAACCTACAAAATTAAGCATGGCTCTGTGGTGATTGCTGCAATTACATCCTGTACGAATACCTCGAATCCATCGGTTATGCTGGGAGCCGGTCTGCTGGCCAAGAAGGCTGTGGAAAAGGGTCTGTCCATCTTGCCCTATATCAAGACCTCGCTGTCGCCAGGCTCAGGTGTGGTCACCTACTATCTGAAGGAGTCGGGTGTCATTCCCTATTTGGAGAAGTTGGGCTTCGATATTGTGGGCTATGGTTGCATGACCTGTATTGGCAACTCGGGTCCTCTGGACGAGAATGTGGTCAACACCATTGAGAAGAACAATCTGGTCTGCTGTGGAGTCTTGTCCGGAAATCGTAACTTTGAGGGTCGTATCCATCCCAATACCCGGGCCAATTATCTGGCCAGTCCTTTGCTGGTGATTGCCTATGCCATTGCTGGTCGTGTGGATATTGACTTCGAGAAGGAGCCCTTGGGCGTGGATGCCAATGGCAAGAATGTCTTCCTTAACGATATTTGGCCCACTCGCAATGAGATTCAAGAGGTGGAAAACAAACATGTCATTCCAGCCATGTTCCAAGAGGTCTACAGTAAGTATTTCCTTAAATTCAGAAAAAACCGAAAAGTCTTACATCGTTTGACTTTCTAGGCAAGATCGAGCTTGGCTCCCAAGACTGGCAGACCCTGCAGGTTTCCGATGGCAAATTGTATCCCTGGAGCGCCGAATCCACTTACATCAAGCGCCCGCCCTTCTTTGAGGGCATGACCCGAGAATTGCCCCAGCTCAAGAGTATACAAAAGGCACGTTGCCTGCTGTACTTGGGTGATTCCGTGACCACCGATCACATCTCACCTGCCGGCTCCATAGCCAGAACTTCCCCGGCTGCCCGCTTCCTCTCCGAACGCAATCTCACTCCCAGAGACTTCAACTCCTATGGCTCCCGTCGTGGCAATGATGCTATTATGGCTCGTGGTACATTCGCCAACATTCGTTTGGTCAATAAGTTGGTTACCAAAACCGGACCCCGTACCCTCCACATACCCAGCCAAGAGGAAATGGACATCTTTGATGCTGCTGAACGGTAAGCAAACACATTGAGTGTGTGATGAGCAAAAACTAATCTAAATATTATTTTAGCTATCGCGAAGAGGGCACTCCTTTGGTCTTGGTGGTGGGCAAGGATTACGGCAGTGGTTCCAGTCGCGATTGGGCTGCCAAGGGACCCTTCCTGCTGGGCATCAAGGCTGTAATTGCCGAGTCCTATGAGCGTATTCACCGTTCCAATTTGGTAGGCATGGGCATTATTCCACTGCAATTCCTGCCCGGACAAAATGCCGAGACACTCAAGCTAAGCGGCCGCGAAGTCTACAACATTTCCCTACCCGAAAGCGGTCTCAAACCAGGCCAGAAAATCCAAGTTGAGGTGAGTCCAACAAATTTAGTCTCAGCAAACCCTCTCTATAACAAATTATTTCTTTTAGGCTGATGGCACTGTCTTTGAGACAATTCTGCGCTTTGACACTGAGGTGGACATTACCTATTACAAGAACGGTGGCATACTCAATTATATGATCCGCAAAATGCTCGCTTAGAGATAGTCAATTAAATTTTTTGTTTCTTAAAATTCCAGTTGCATTTCCTTTTACAATTTTAATTTGTATGTAGAAACTAAAAACGATTTAAATTTGTGGTGGTGATCCCTTGCTTTCAGCGCTTTGGTTAAACCAATAAAATTAAGCTTACATTTTGGTAAAAACAATTGTGTTTTCTTTTGGGTTCTTTTCACTGTAAAAATGGATTAAAATATTGGAATTGTTCGGTTTGTACTTTATTACAATGCATAATAGAAATAACTGTTTCCGCACATTCACACATACACACAGAAATATTTATAGAGTAATTAACTACTTAGTTGCCCATAATTCTTTTTTCTTTATATGATTTCAATTAAATTATCCTTTCTTTTTTTATTTGGCCTTGGCTCAAGCCTCTCATTTGAGTTATATTCTATAAAAGTTTTAATAATCAACATCATCATCATCAATTACACATAAAAAGCTGGCTCAGTTAAATAACAAATTCAGGCAATTCGTTATGTACAATTAATACACCCAATCGGGGTTGCTTATTTACTTGCAGTATATAATTAAGGTATAAAATTAGAGTAACAACAAAATGTACATTTTCATGGTTTTCGAGCCTAATATTTTTATCCAATACAGGTTAATAATATTTAGTGACTTCAAATTTACTTTCCTCTTCTAAGCTAATTTAAACAATTAAACACCCTAACGAAAAACTGTTTTCGCCTATTTCTCATATACAATTTAGCTAATTAACCTGTGCTTCATGAATATCTTTCTCCCTCTTTATATACAAAAAATCGAGCTATGCGATATTTAAAGATTTTGGTTTTTGTGATTGAGTTGACCCAATCGAACAATCAACAACAACTTATGCAGCAGCGGCATTTTGAAATGGTATTTGGTGGATTTGAGTAAGTTATCGGTTGGTTGGTTGGCTTGTTGATCACATAAATGCAGGTGCCTGGATTTTTTGTGTCAGATTTTTTTATTTTTGTGCGTTTACCAGCGAATCTGATGTTTATATTGCTCGTCCACGGCTATGCGCTTGATGGTCTCATAGCCTAAGATAATGCTGAAAGAGAAGGCAGCCGACTGCACTAGACGGGCCGATAGGCCCTTGAAGAAGCAGTTGAGTTTCTCCTCATGCCACAATTCTCTGAACGCCACGCCCATCGAATCCAAGCGATGTACCTGGAGAATTCAATTTTATGAGTATCTCAAGTTTGCATACAAAAATCTTAAGTCCACTCACCTGAAGACGTGCTCGTACTATGTCCAATGGATTTGTTAATATCGTCGTTGTGAATCCACCGAGGCTGCCGGCCACACACTGTATGAAGAGATGCGAAACCCAGACAGGACAAATTCGACAAAGCTCATCTAAAGGAAACATTTCAGGGTGAGAAAAATTTCTAAAGGAAACTAAAGCAAACTCACCTTGATAGAGATGATAAAAAGCCCACCACATGGCCGAATTCGGTACATACGCCATCAGGCTAGCCACATATCCTCTGTAGAAACCACTGAGCCCGTCCCGTCGCATTATTTCTCGAGCTATGTCCATGGATATGTGCACACGACTACGACCAGGCCATGATTTAATGCCCAACGGATTTATATCTCCTTTAGCACCGGCATGAGCCATGCCCAAGACCATTGCATGCTGAGATATGACATCGAAAGGAACTATAATTGTTTGACCTACCATCGAAGCACAAGCGCCGCCAATCAAGGCCTTCACCCGGTGTCCAGCACCCAGGTCGCTGAGAATATGCCGTACTCCTTCGTATGTGCTGATGTAGAAGACGCCCGAAACTATTTGCACAGACGAGATCCAAAATCCACGATACAACCCGGGCACACCTTCCGATCGGTATATCTTCATGGCACAGTCAACCATGCCCTTGTAAACATCACTCTTGTGCTGGACTTGCAGCTGCGTCTTGATCACAGTCAGTGGGAACAGGCAGCATCGTACCGAGAACGAACTCAGCATCGAGAGCGGAAAAAATTTGGCCTTGTTCATCATGTTCCATTCTATTGTCCGAATATATGAGGAGCCATCGACACCACTACTCGTGCCGGCTGCGCTGCCAGAAGCCACACTCACGCGGGTGCTGCTGCTTTTGCCGCCGTTCTCGCTGCCCGACATGGTGCTAGCTGTTGCCAATACGCTCGGTTTGTAGCCCGTTTCCTAGCATACGTTGTTGAATTATGGGCAGTGTGGTGCTTTGGTGTGGGTATTGGTGATATATTTAAATTTTCAAATTTCTCTGCATCTTTCTCTTGCGGCGACATTAAAATTTTGACCACGTCATTTGGAGTCTTTGCGTCTGGCTTTCTGAAAGTGTTAATAGACGTGTTATTGATAATGACACAGCGCCAAGGTTAAGGCTAAGGTTGTGCTCCATTTTCGGACATTGAGCCGTCTGGGGAAGTGAAACATAGGCGGTAAGAATTACGCACTACTGCGTGACTGGCTTATCATTGAGAATAAGCATATGATTGCCACTAATTTTACAATTATATAATGAGTAAGACAAGTTATTTTCTCCCCACCACCCGTTTAAAATTTATTTCTCAACTTTTTGTCATCATCACAAGCCCTAGTGCGAATGCCTCACCAGTTATTAGAGTTGCAAAATAAAGTCCCACGAATAAACAAACACTGAGCTCATAATGAAAAAATTTAATAAACAATAAAAATGCTCAAACGTCAAATGTCAAAATACCGAATGAACTAAAGCGCCACCTTCAAGTAGCTGCGAGTTGTCTTAATGCATTGGTGTCGCCCTCTGTGGGGACAGCTGCTTACAAAGCAACCAGCTTCTGGCAGTGAGCTAATTGAAGTATGGACACATTGTTTGAGGCGCGATATACACAATCAAATATATTTAGGGATATAATTTGGGTTTCTATATATAAAATATAGTTTGTAATGTATTTTTAAAAAACAAATAATTTTAAAATCCACATATTAATGTAATATTTACTAACTCTAATTAAATAATTGTGGTCTTTTTAATAATATGCACACACTGATAGAAAAATCAAGAAATAATTTAAAACTTTGAATTATAAAACCATTTTAACGGCAGAAAGCTAAAAAAAATATATATATATACAAAACATATTCCTATTGGCTGCTACATTTCTTATTTGTTAACCAATGGTTCTCAGTGGGGGCGTTACGCGGTTGCGCAATGCCTTCCCAGCATCCTGTCAGAGCGTCAACCCCCAATAGCATAAATCACGGTCATCATTTTCCAGACATCCTGCCAATTACTGCAATGCCATCAGTCACCTCGAGTACTTTAAAACGAATAAACGATGTTAGCGGAATGCGCTGATCGGACTCCGCAATGAAAGCCATGAAGTGTTTAATTATTCAAAATTATTGATGCCCAAAAACCAGCTTAAATCCTTTTAGTGAAAATCTACAAAAAACCGTATCAAGTTCAAGTGCGCTGATTAATCCGTATTCGTGGGCACTTAGATAATTCATACATCAAAATGGACACAGCGAAATTGGTAAGACTCACACAAATTCCACAAAAAAAGGCACTCCAAGTGAACAAACGTCGGTTAAGTTTTAAAGCTTTAATTCACTCACACATAAATAAATACATTCTCGATGTGCTAAAACTAAATAAAACTGCAATGAGGGTTATCCGTAGCTGAGTGTGTAGCCCATATTTTCCATAAGTGTCTCCTTGATGGCTGGTTGCAAGGCACGTTGCATATAAGTTGTCAATAGACCACGTACTCCCATCGAAAAGAGTTTCTCGAGCTCATTCGACATGGCATCCCCCACAAGTTGTTCCCGATCGCCACCGGATCCACTTCCACTAAAAAGATCGGCAAATGCCCGAGCATCCGGCTCCACTAACTCTTGTAGTTGTTCATCCGCAAAGTTGAGCACATCATCATTGAAATTCATCTCATCATCAAAGGTAGAGGTCTCCGCTGAATACTCTCGATTGCGCCGATTGTTTAGGTCCCGGCGGCGGCGTCGGCGCCGCTTCTTGCTGAACTGCCGTCGATAGAAATTGTCACCATTGACATCGAAGTATTCCCGCGATTCACCCTCATTACTATCAAAGTTTAGGCTCTGATCTCGCTGTGTGGTCTGTTCGATTTGCTGCTGCTTCTGCTTCTGGTAATCGCTGCGTATATCGTAGTCTGGTTTTTTGTACTTGCCCCAGCGGTGACTACCAGCGTTGCCCATCACAACTTGCGGCTCACTGAGCTCGAGTTGGGGAGAGACGTAGGGATAGCTGGGATCCACGCCGCTGCCACTTCCACTGGCAAAACCAAAACGACGCTTCGAGTTTTGTCTCAGGCGTATGCCAGTTGGGCCCTGGCAGCCATGGGCAAAGACCGATATAAATCCAGGCTCTGCAAAGTGTGAGTCCGTGCGCACAGAAGCCGCTCCTAATCTTCGGGACTGCTCATACGGGCCGCCGACTCCTGACTCGAATCCTATGGGCACAGTTCGAAACTCTATGCCAGCATGCCTCAAGCGGAGTATCATGTGGCAGCGTCCACCAGTGGGCTGGAGTACCACGTTTCCACTCAACGTTAGATCCGGAAAAATCAATCTCGTATCCAGGGTGGAGTTCTCCGTACTGAATTTGCATTTATCAATCTCCACCCAACGCGCTGCCGACTTTCCCGGCGGCACTCGTACTCGCAAATCCTCAACTTCGACCCGAGAAAGACTTAATTTGTGAGGCTGCCTCTGTGGATTCGCCAATAAGTCCTCCAATTCCAGAGCCTCAGATTGGCCAGTGCCACTGGCAAAGGGATATGGTCGACCACTTCTGTGGATGTGCTTGGCGTAATAGCCACGCCCTGAGTAACTACTGGCGCCCACATTATAGAAGTCATCCTCCGGATCGCTCTGTTGCCCGTAGAAGCTTTGGTATAGCTGATACGGACTCTGATAGGGCTTGTCCCACAGCGAACGCGATGTCTTAGGGTGTACACTGCGTCGGCGCATATGCTCCAAAGCATTTTCTAGACGATTCGAACACCGTTGTGGCGTCTGATATGGCTGGGTGGCTGCAACTGAAGAAAAAGCCAGACAATGAGAAATAAAGATCGATGGAGGCACTGCCAAAATATATTACCTTGCAGCAGTGCAAAGGTCAGCACAAAGCTCCAAAGTACTTGTATCGCTTGCCCCTCTTGTCCTGGCATAGCTCGGCACAACCGCACACGCCAAACGCTCAGCTAGAAATGCCTCACTAGCTTCAAGCCAAAACGCTTAGTTGCTCGCTTGGGAACGCCGACGTCACCCTTGTCGCTGCAAACTTCTTGCTAGCGGTGCGGGTGCTGCGGCCAACCATGTCTATGGAAGCGGGACCACGACGACGACCGAAGCCATGTCACTGCCTCGTCATGTGCCGTGCAGTGAAAGTGTTTTCCACGACAAGCCAAAGCCAGCGGCAGAGTCAACCAATTTGCCGCACTCCACGCACAACTGCAGACAGCAACGTCGGAGCCGTGGAAAAAAACAAAAAAAAACACTTAAAAGAAAATCATTGTCTTTTGGACCGCCTAACTAGATCAAAGTAATGAACAAGCACAAAACAAACACCACATCAACGGAGTTGGGCGACTGCTCAGCCCGCCCAGTCTGCGCTGACGGCGACTGCAGCTGAGCTGCCGACGTTGTTTCGTAACGCCGCCAGTTGTGGGTGCGCATGCGTCGTAATCTCAGGCAACAACAACAACAACCACATCGTACGATCTCCATTGTTTGCAAAAAGTTCAAAGTTGATCAATCCCCCAAAAGAGTGAGTCCCTCAATCAACAGACTAGAGAGTTGACAGCCGAGTTTGTTTAGCCAAATTGCATTGGCCTCTATCACACTTCAGCTAGCTCCCCCCACCCTACCAACCCATGTAATTGGCAGCCAAATTATGCCTAATGGTTGTCATCTTCAGCCAAGCCGGCTGCACTGCATCAGGCAAAAGAAAGAGCACGCGTGCTGGCTGGCCATGCTCTGTTGGCTGCTCCCAAAGAGATTAGCCGGGTAATTCGATTGTACAAATTGTTTGCTTGCACTTATTAAATGCCATCATATTTTGCAATTCACAAATTTGTTACAACCGCAATTGGAGTAAATAGCGGAAGACTCAACAACTTCTGGTGGTTATCTTATTGCAAAATATATGTGGCACAATTCAAGTGTAATCATTTACATAATATCATTTCTTACGATCACCACGATCTGAATATAGAGTCAGGGGCTTTTGCTCTCCAAATTAGAAGAAGATGCGACGGAGACGGAGAAAGCTGATTGACGTTCTGCGCTTCTAACTTGACGCTTTCTACCTTCGTCTTTGGTGTAGGTTTGCTGGGCAGAGACCAAAAAACCAGAGACTGACAGAGAAAGAAAGAAAAGAGAGAGAGAGAGAGATACCATAATTAAGGGTAACTACAGACGATTCTGAAATGCGCCAGTGCACAAGCTTTGCACTAGTTTCGAAAAGAAACAGGAAAAGAAAGAAGGAAATGACTCGAATGGAACTGGGCAAATGATTTACTGCAGTTTTCTTCTTCTCTTGGGCAAAGAATAGTTTTAAGTTGTTTGGCAAACAAGTCAGACAATTCTGAAATTAATTTAGGCTTGAAAGTTTTCCAATTCTCAAAGCCAGTTTAGGCCCGAAATTCTAGGTGAAAATAAGCTAAGGCAAATGTCAAGTGAAATGCATAATTTTACCAAGACTTTGTGGAGCTTAAAGCATTCACCCCTTGACCCTACCTTTCCACCCAGACATCGGACATTAACACTCTGCTCAGCTCATTAAAAGAGTCAACAAACCCAGCCGAGTTGTCGGTGTTGTTTCAGTGGCTTTTCTTTTCATTTTTACTTGTTCAAATGTGAATTCTACTTTTGCCAATTTGGCCAACTGCAAGTGACAAACAATAGTTTATACCTTTCATAGACGCCTCATTACTTAATGGCCCGCACGGTGGGCTAGGCGAGTGAGAGCTAGGCCGGGCTAGCTCAGCAGAGCTACCGAGTCACAGCCAGAGCTAAAGTCAATTGACAGAGACACCAACATCGGTTGGTCGGTCGGTTGCTCTGTCTCACTGTCGGTGGGTCACACATGAAAGCAGTAGAAGCTGTTAAACTAATTGCCACAACTTTACTTCTTTTTGCTTTATTTCACTTTTCACTTGACTATGTCAATGAGACGATTGAGGTGGCCTGCAACTATTCAGCCTTTTGTTTCTTGTCCAATTTGACCTGTTGGTGGTGATTCTGATGGCGATGTCACCACGGGTATCACATTAACAGGCCCTCGAAAGAGTGTGCCTGCCTGGCCCAGCAGGTGGCTTAAAGGCCACTTAAAGTACATTTTGAGTAAGAAGTTTTCTTAGCTGGGATTCAATCAGGGCCAAAATTGCAAACCAATTGCCAAAAAATGAAAATCACAAAACTCTGGGACAATTTCCTGTTGCGTATTGCTTCATTTCCTTTTATCTCCTACCCACGACCAGAGCGACTACAGCGAGGCCAAGACGCATCTGGAGCAGCTGCAGCAGACACTCACACATTTGGAGCATCCACATGGCTTGTATCACAACACCTCGACCATAACCACAGATTCGGTGGTTTCCTGTGTCACCTCTACCCTGCCGGCTGTGGGCAAGGGCGCCGCCTCCTTGTTGTCGTCTTCATCATCGGGCTGTGCTAACTTGGAGACGGAGCGTAAGAAATGCCAGAGTCACAGCCACTCTCATTCCAATGGCGACCTGGAAACCGGTCATACGCATACGCTAATGGAGACAATTTGCACCTTGCCGGTGCACAGCCAGAAGTCACCTTGTTGTCTGGCACTGGCTAGCAGTCCCCCACCACCCTCGCTGCCCTTACCGACCCCACATCCACCAGCCGCTTCGGCGGCCCTTATGAGAATGGAGGCATCTTCGAATGGAGGCACTACCAGCTCCAGTCTTTGCAATGGCAAGTCCATACGAAAATTATTGCCATGCTTTCATTTTTTTATTGTATTTTCCTGCTCGTCTTGTAGATCTCAGTCGTGAGTCGTCTTGGTATGCGGCAGCCCACCACCACCATCATCACCACCACCACCAACTGGCCGACGAGCTGGTTATGTACACGGCCCCAGCGCCCACGGCAGCTATTGGAAAATTTGGTCTGGACACATCCGATGGTTACGCAAGGTACAATGGTAAGCGTCGAGAGAGGTCTCTGCCACGGGGCGGTTAAGCGATGGACTCAATTCTACAGCTATTTATCTACCCTCTGCTATTTTGTTTGCCCACTTTTTGTTGTTGTTGTTGTTTTTGTTGCTATTTATCTTAAACGTTTTGTTTATTAATTTCATTTATGAGTTTTTGCTGACTGGCAAGGCAAGGGGATGCCAAAGACCCCAAGGCCATTGTAAAATTTTGTTGATCTTTCCATTTTACACACACACACACACACACACACACACTGAATTCAATTTTATTAAAAACAATAATATGGTGAAGCTAAAGACAAAAGAGATCGCAATTTTGCTCATTTATATGGTGTGAAATTGAAAGTTTAATCTATCACAACCTCATACATAATAAATCCTAAGAACATCTTACAATCAATTTAAATACAGATAAAAATTATTAGAGAATTTTTTATTGCTGAAATAATTTTATTTATTCTTTGATAATAGAATAACTTGAGTGGGTGAGAGAAACTAATAAATTCACTAGCAAAGTCATCGTTTCTCTTGATATAATTTATTATTTTATTTAAAGCCTTGAAGTCAGGATTTAAGTTCCTCTAGTCTAAGGTAGCAAACGCCATGGTGTCGAATAACCTGTCCGCTAGATGGCGCACATGCGCTATTGTGAACAATGTATTGTTGATTTTAAATATTTGAACGAGGCCAGGGTGGCCATCCTGTTTGTTGGTGGAAAGGATCCTAGCTGATTTCTTTTTGCGTCTCTTTAATTATTCTCATTACTTTAGTTATTTTCATTACATTCAGCTATTCTTCAAAGCTTTTTTTTTATTTTTTGTTGATTTCTCACTCTTGCTGTACTCCAATTTTCGAAATAAAATTGCTTCTTAATTTGGCTTTTCGTGAAATTCAAACTATGTTTTTGTGCATATGACATGCCGCAATTTGCCTAGCTCAAAGATCTCCCGGTGTGTGGCTTAATGCGAAATATTATCTAACAAAGACATGCCCATCAGAAGAGCTGAAAAGAAAAAATCTACTTTTAGCAACGACAACACAGAAATCACTTAAAAAACATTTTCTACTGAATGTTTTCGTTTTTCTTCTTCTTCTTTTTTTCTTATTTTTTGCTGTACCACCCACACTGTCTGCAGTGAATGTCAAAGGCGTGCGCCATGAAAGAACATCAACAACTTTCTTCGATATACCCGCTGTGACGCATCCATATTGCTATAGGTAAGCTGGAAATCTCTATATCTTTTCAGTGGGTGGCTGCTGGCTTGGAGGTGGTGAACCACAAGACTTTGGCTTTTTTCTCTCTCTCTCTCACACACACTCTCTCTATTGGCATTTTAATGACAAGACAAGCCAACTTCCAAGACCGGCAGACCGGCAGACCAGATCAGGTCTTGGCTGAGCGACGTGCACTCATTTTAAGTCAATCAATTGCGGAGCATTTTCAATATGTTTTTATTATTCCACTGGCAGATTTCCATCATCGCCACCCGCGGGCATTTTAAAAAAGACCGACGAAGGTAAGCTGATTTATAATCTATAAAAGAATAAAAAAATTATTAAAGTCATATGCCTCATCATTTATTTAAATTATGCGTACATTTTGATTTTTCTTTATTTTCACCTCAGACAGCTTAGTTATCAGTTTGTAGGCGTTTTGCATGCCAATAACTCAATTTGTTTTGATACCGCAGAATCATTTCTACATTCTCATTTTTTATTTCTACACATTTTTTATTAAAATGCAAGAAATAGCTCGCATAATTTACAATAACAAAATATCCGCGTTAGCAGCCACTAATCCAATTGGCAGCTCAGCGGCACAAACAGAACCCTGCCACAGGCCCAGGCTGACTTAGTGATTGCATTGCCATTGAATGGAATCCGAGTAGTAAATGGAAGAAAGTATAAAAGAATTTCTTCGACTTGCTCAGATTGGGTAGTTGGGTGGGGGGCAAGCAAACAAACGACTCAATCACAGGCCACTGAGCACTGCCAAGCCAAGGTGGATGGGGGAGCGCTGTGAGCGCTCTGACTTGGGCTGGGGTGGGTGGTGACTTGAGCTGGCAGGAGTGGGAGTAATGGTTAACGGTACCTGGCATGCACCCAGTGGGAATCTCCTTGAATCAAACCAAAACAACAACAGGTTTTTAATGTTGTGTGCTCGTCGTTGGCTGGTTGGATGGTTTGTTGTTGCCGTCAATGATGTTTCTACTTGTCGACACTTGCTCATGGATTATGCAAAGGTATCTAATGAATTTTTAACAGTCAAGCGCCCGGCATCTACGGGGTCTATGGTGGCTGATGTGATTTCCAGAGCACACAGCAAGTCTCTTTGCACTGTGGTCTAAACATTAAAAGCCAGAAAACATTGGCTCTTTCCACGATGGCAAATTAAATACTTTAATGCATACGGATATTCCAAAGAAATCGATATAGGACTTATAGGAGTTTAATTTGATTGAAGAAATCTAAAAGCATAGAGAGGAAGTCCTGCCAGCACTTCCTTCATTTTATATTTGTATAATTTTTGAACTAAATATTTCAGGATTCTGCATAAAACTTAGTTAAAGATTATATCAATGTTTAGCTTAAATCATAATAATTTTTGCCAAAATCCTCCAGCTCAAAGGTTTTACAGGTTACTTAAAATCATTTTTAAAGTCAGCTAAACCATTATCATCCGACTTCTGTTTTAAATTTTTAATTTTAAATTGTTTAATTAATTTATAATTTCGAACCAGTGTGCGGGCTGCCAAAGGGCCCGTCTCTCTGGTATCTGCACAAGAGTGGTGGTGGACTGGTCTAACTGGGAGGTTGGAAGGTTGGGTGAATGAGTGGGCTTGTTTTGCCGTAAAATTGCAGCATATTGAATATTTTTCTGAGTACTGAGGACTTGGGCTGGCAGTGGGGAGTGGGAGGTCTTGTTGTTATTGCTGTTGCCTGCGCATTGAATAATTGATGACTGCCTAAATACCTTGGCCATTTAGTAACAAAAATATAATTAGCAGCCCCCTGCCCTCGGAGTTTCAGTTTTGGTTTCAGTTTGCTGTGTTTAAATGTGCATGAAAGCAGCTTTTATTTTATGAACCCCTTTGCCTTTTGCCCTGACCATAGAAACTGCGGCAGCCGCTGCCACGGCCGCAGCTGCAGCTGCTGCGGCAGCCGCCGTCTATTGCAACGATACGAACGCCAGCAGTGGATCCGGACCTGGCAATCTAGTGCAATTGGGTGGTCATCATTTCCAGCCCACAACGAAGATTGAACATGCCGATTCCACCACCACACCTTCAACCGTCCAACAACAACAGCATCAGGCCCCGCAATCCCATCAGTCCGGAGCCCTGGCCCATCATCACCATCACCATCATGTCCAGCATCTGCAGCATCAACATCAGCATTTGCAGCAGCAGCCGCCACCTCCTCACCTGGCCCCGGTGCATGCCAGCTCGGCCTTTAAGTTCAGCCACTCGACTGTCATCTCCAGCCCCGGTGTGTATGCCCCGCCCTCGCATTATGCCCAGCAGCAGCAACAACAGGTACCGCCGCCCACTTCTGCCGTCTATCGCGAGCTCTCCCCCAGCTCGGCGGTAGCCAATGAGGCAGACCTGAAGTATGACAGTCACAGTCCCTACAATGCCACCATTTCCTCCAGCTACACGACCGCCGCCTTGAGGCCCAACACCGTGGACTCGAGTACGGCGGCTGTGTCATCCAGTGATGCCGAGCTACGCCTGGATCAGTTCTATGCCAGCAATGGCATATCTACCAGTCACCAGGGCATAAGCCAGCGACGTGGCTCCCTGCAGCTGTGGCAATTTCTGGTAGCTTTGCTGGACGAGCCCACAACCAGGTGAGCTTATTAACAGACGCTGACAATTTAGATGTCTCCTAAATGAATGCCCTATTCTAGTGCCAGCTGCATAGCTTGGACAGGACGCGGCATGGAATTCAAATTGATTGAGCCCGAGGAGGTGGCCCGCCGCTGGGGCATCCAGAAGAATCGACCGGCCATGAACTATGACAAGCTGTCACGTAGTCTGCGTTATTACTACGAGAAGGGCATCATGCAGAAGGTGAATGGCGAACGGTATGTCTATCGGTTCGTCTGCGACCCCGATGCTCTTTTCAACATGGCCTATGGCCACCTGGCGGCCGGTAAGAGTGATCAACTGACTTTGTCTTTGGCCAAGCCGCCGTCAGTTGTGGAAAACTCCTTGGCACGCAAGTCGTCTACAGATTATTATGACAATGGATTGCACAAGTACCAGTAGGAGGCGTGGTAGGTGGAATAAAAGTGGTGGGCGTGGTCGAGTCTTGTACATTGTGTAATTGTAATTTATTTGCGTGTTGAATACGCCCACTTCACACACACACACGCAGACATTGACACACTTAAGGGAATGCACATATATGAAATGTGTCCACCGCCAAATCAAGTAGTCACGTTGAGTTACGTTAGCCAAAAAGAAAAAAAAAAAAAAACAAAAAGAAGAAATATAAATAAAATAAAATATCGTTTTTTGTTTGTTACATTTGGCCCTGAGCTGGGCTCGGCTTAGCTTAGTTTTATTATTCCGCCTCGGAACGTGGCTTTTTCTTTTTAGGTGTATCATCTTCCTCATCCTCCTCGGAGGCACTTGTGCCACTGGAATTGCTGCCACTGCCACTGGTGCTGTCCAGCTTGCGTTTCTCCGCCTTGGGCTGCTTCTCTGCCCAGGCCTTGACCTTGTCCGGTTGTGGGCTATATGCCCAGTGTATCAATTCCAGGTGCAGATCAGTGGGCTTACCCGATTCGGGATCAAACCATTTGGCATCTGTATCTTTGATCTGCTGTAATACTTTGGCTATCTGGCGATTGCGCAAAATATCCCAGCTGGTGGAATCATCCGCCTCGGGAAACATGGTGCGCAGATGCTTATAGTTGCCCTTGGCCTTGCCGCCGCCATAGGCGGCTAGGAACTCCACAGCCAGAGCTTCTGTCGGGGCGGGCAGTTGGGCTATCAGGGCATAAGGCAAATAGGCGCGATTGTCTTTGCCTCGACTCTCAGTAACGAATTTCTCGAGGAACTCCTCCAAGACTTTGACACCCTCATTGATGGCATTGATTTTCTGTTCATCCTTGGTAGCGGACAACACACGCTTTGAGTTGCCTAGCAGACCCTTAATAGCAAGCTTCTGGTATTCCGGATCACGTTCCGCCAAAATTCTGCGAAAACCAATGGAAATAATTTTAGTATATGTATATATTCTATATGATCAGGTAGTATATATCAATTTATACGTTTTGTTTGGAATGCGTTGCGACCTGCCAAAAAAATACAAATTATTCGCCTGACTAATAACAAGAGAAATAGAGAAACACAGCAACACAGGGAGAGAGAGAGAGAGAGAGAGAATTTTTTTTCATTAGAGAAGGAGAGAATTCAAAGCTAATGAGTGAGAGAGAAACCGGCAAACGCTAATGAGACTTCCGAGTCTATTGAGTGTGCGTGTGCGTTAAACACTCTAAAACTGTGCCATGACATCATGGGGCATCAAATATTCAACGACACCATTAAAGTGCCGACCTTCAGCCAGGCAGTGAAGCAGTTCCCTCCGCCCGCACTCACCTTAGTGTGGCCTCAGCGGCTGCCTTGTCCTTGAAGCCCAGGCCGGGCACAGTTTCCACTTTATCCTCGGTATCAGTCTTGGCATTCTTATTGGCCGCTCCACCGCCATTCTCCGCCAGCCACTTTTCAAAGACATCGATGGCTTCTCCAATGTTTTTCACTTTGTCGGCAGCCTTTGTCACTGCGCAGAACCAGAACCAAGGAAAGTTAAACAAAATGTGACCATTTGGGGGTAGGTTCCGAACTCACTGGTTAGCACTCGCTTGGCCCGTCCCAGAAGACCACGCACAGTTAGCTTGCGGTATTGCATATCATGACTCTCTAACAGTTTCAGCGTCTCCAAGGCCTTCTCCATATCCTTGAAACCGAATTTTGATTCACCCTCCGACATTTTGCCTCAATCAAATCGACTTATATGGGAAATTGTGGAACACGAAATATCGAACGGACCGTTAACTGCCAGCAACAAACTGCGACTGATTTGGAATTTCAAACTCTGGCCGATGATGCCGATGTGGGTAAATCTAACAGAACGAAAGCGAGCGTGAGGAGCGCCGCTGAGTAGTGTCGAGAGGCAAAAAAGCTTTGTTAGATAAGCGCCGGAAAATAAATGGGTGACACTATGCCATGTTTGAAAGACGAAGAGAACCGGTTCTATTTGATGTTTCTTTTTCTTTCTTTTCTTTTGTTTGTTTCCACGATTGTAGCAAAACAAAAGCTAAGAGACGCCGTGCGGTCAATCAGGTAATGACGTCATGGCAGTGATAATACAAATTTTTGTAGTTTGATTGTTTTATTAACCAGAGAAAGAGAAGCTCTGGACGTCCTTGAACTTTAAACAGTTGACACAGTTTAGACTTATTAACTAATTACAGCTGCGTTGGATTTGTACAACATCGTCCAGCATGAAATTGCGTAGATGGCAGAGGGCCTGGACCACATTGTCGGTCTGTTGGTGGGCTTGAGGGCCCAGCCAGTGACTGGGCAAATTTAACGGAGGCTTGCCTATTTGAGCCGGGGTTATGTGGTTGAGCGACTTGCGCCAGATATTATTGCAATTGGCCACAGTGAGGTGACTGCCGGTTTGGAGGCTTTCAATGTATTTTATGTAAGCCTCGGAGTGGATGACTCGCTGGGAGCGTGGAGCCACGGTCACAAACATGGGCTCGGGCGGTGGACCCAGGACGAGGGTCTGTTGCTGCTGCTGTAGCTGCTGGAATTGTGCGTTTTGCTGTTGCTGCAGTTGATTTTGTTGCAGGGCCTCGGCCGTGGTGGATGCTCGTGGAGAGAGTGTGTTGACCACATTCATATTGACCGGCGATTGGAGTACGGACATTTTTTGCTTGCGCGGCACAAAGTTCTTGCTGCGATCGGTTAGTGGCACAACCTTGCCGCATTTACTGAGATGCACCTCCCGGACGTGTTTGATGAGGCGTAGGGAATTCGGAAAGGCTTGAGTGGTCTTGCGGATGCGTGGACAATTGCGCCAGAGGCAGACGTATTCCATTTCCACGCCGGCCTGGGGATGACGCTGAATGTGTCCCGTGGATTCGGCAAAGCAGTGCTCAGTACAGTCGGGCAGATCCTCGAATTGGTAGTCGCACTTGTCCCACTGGCATTCGTAGGTGAGATTGGGTTGTGGCTCTTGGTTAGAGGAGGGCAGGGGACTAGCACAGCCCATGAGCTCTTCGTTTTCACGGCGTGATTCCTCATTCTGTTTGCTAGCGCGATCTTCCCAGCTCTGTTTGACGCTGGCCGGCAGGTTCTTCCATTCCTGACCCACCATGCGAGATATTTCACCAAATGTTGCCTCTGGATTGCTTTGACATATTCCTGGAAAAAGCATAAAGATGAGTAAAAATTTTTAAACAGAAAATATTCGCTTACCTTTACGGACTTCACTCGAGTAGAGTATGTAACCGGTGAGGCATTTCTTGGCTGTCTTATTCTTGACCTTCGATGTGAGGGGCGTCGAGTTGACTGATGGGGCGGGCGACGAGATTGTGGCAATGTCCGAGTTTACAGAAGGTGGATTGCCATCTAATGAGTCCTCAAGAATACTCAAATCGTTTAGCTCATTTTTCACATCTTTAGCTGGTTTGATCGGAGTCTTAAAGTAGAAAATCTCATCCTGAGTAACCTCTGCACTATGCTGGAATTTGCGCAAATTTCCTATGACCAGCTTACGCAGAGCCTTCCTCATTTCATCATAGACAGATTCACAAATATAGACATCGCTCTCGGCAATTTCCGTGGGACGGCAGGTGATGAACTCACTGTACTCCAAAACAGCGCAACGACCCACAATGCCAATAACTGGGCTCACCTCCTCCACCGTGGACAATAGCAATTCCTGGCGATAGAATTGTTTGCCCAGACCGGGTGTGGTTTCGCTTGGCGGCAGCAGCCAAGGACCCTTGAAATACGATTTGCCGTTGTTCTCCCAAATCTGCTGGACCTGGGCTATGGATTGCTTGCCAGTTTGAGTGGCCACATAAACAAAGTCGCCGGTCTTAACCACGCCGCTGCAAATGGTATTGTACTGCTGATAGTAGATGCTAGAGTCTTCAGAATTCGGTGGGGCATCGCACTGGACATTGGGCTTTTCCTTTTCAACCATGGTCTCTTGAAGCTTGAGTTCCTCGAGTTCACCTTTGTGCTTCTCGATTCGCTCCTTGAATACGGACATGACACGTTTGAGTTCCAGAGGTGCTTCTCTTGGCACAAACTTAAATGAACTGTTCTCGCGCTGGGTGGGCCAACTCTTCAGTTTCTTGAAGCAACGACCCTGGACATAATAACGCGACTCACAAACGAAGACATCCTTCTCGGGCAGGCCATCTGGCCGGAGTTTGATGTAGTCTTTGATATGCATCACATAGCACATGCCCAGCACTTGCTCCATGGATATGGTCTGCGATATGCTGCTCTTGAAGACTTCCTTTTCGAGAAATTTGCGGGTGGTTACATGGAAGGTTTCGTGGGGCCGCAGAAAGATGGAGCCTTGCATTAGTTTCTCGTTGTTGGCCGTGGTCCAGAGGCGTTCGATGCAGGCAATGCTGGGTATTTTGTTCTCAGGCATCTGGACATAGACAAAGTCACCCGGTGAAAAGACCTGTTGATTTATGGTCATGCTCTCGCCCTTGGCAGCAGCATTGAATTCATCCTTGTCCTCCTGATCTTGATCTTCTTGGGCGGCCTTTTGCTGACGGGTTACCTCTACATCGGCCAGCAGTTGATCTATGGTGAAGGTCAAGGCCGGCGAGCTCAGAGTATCTTTGCAGAGTTCATCGCGTTTGCGTATAAAGAAGGTTTGGAGTTCAATGGAGTCCTGGAAGATATCGGAGTCTGTGCGGGAGAGTCGACGAGCCCTTTCCAAGCAGCTGAAAATATCTTCTTGGTAAATGTCCAGACGCTTGTAAGCTCCCTTGTCCAGCCGTCGCTTGACCAGATCCAAGGAAATGCCGCGGACCTTGGCCCCATCGGGCTGTTCATCGTAGTCTGGCAATTCGGCCAGAGAGTCCGAGTAGCAGCGCCCTTCCTCATCCTGATGATTGTAGAGTGAAGTAAATAGAGTGAGGAACAGCTCTTGCACAGCGAGAGGCACATCCGGTAGCGAGTCTCTCTCGGTGCGCATTTGCTGCTTCAGCTGGAGCGTCATTTGCTGCAAGACTAGAGCATCTTTGTAGATCTGCGAGTCAGGTTCGTTGTATTTGCAGGCATTTTCCAGCATCAACAGAAAATCGGCAGCCAATTCGTCTACACTCTCGTAGGCTGATTGCTTCAGCTTCTGGGCAATTCGTTCCATGTCAATGGGATCCTTTATAATATCATAGTAATCGGGATATTCGCTCTTTGAAGGCAGCTTTGTGAATATCAAAGAGAGCTGACGCTTTCCTTTAGGTTCCTGGTATTCTTTGAGGGTTTCATAGAACTGCCACAGTCTGTCCGCGATGGCTGCAATCTTAGGTCGCCTGCCCAATTTGTTATACTTCTGAATGGGCTTCTTGATGTCTGTGAGTCCGGGAAATTCTTTCAGCTTTTCGTTCAGGGCTCGTTCCAAGGTGTTGGCATCTTCATAGATATTTGAGCCTTCCTCATTATATTGTCGGCAATTGGAGAACATGAGTCTGTAGTCCGAGACCACATCCTCTACTGAGGCATACCGGTCACTACGTATGTTGTGCTCTATTGTATTCATGTCAATGGGATTTTGTATGATCTCGTAATAGTCGGGATAGACCTTGCGGGACGGCTTCTCCATGAAGGGTTCTATGAGTCGATAGGTGCCATTGGAGTAGTCTACCAGATATTTCTGAATTGCTAAGATTTTCTTTTTGATGGCCGCATTGATGAGAATGCGATTTGATTTAGGTGAATTCGAGCTGTTCGGTGTGGTCGGAGCACTGGAGTTGGAATTGACCCGAGGACGTCCTGGCTTGCGTTTTTCAGGCTGAACATTGGTTGTAAAGGCCTCATCGGTTTCATCTTCTTCCATGTCACTGGTCTCCTCGAGAGATTCCTCTACTAGCTTGGCATTCATAAGCTTTAGCATCTTAAGGGCATCCTTGTGAGTCCGATGTGTGGCTGGATATGCCTTCTTGGCATTGTCCAGCATGAGATATAAATCACTTGTGAGATCGCTAATATTTGTGTAATCGCCTTTTTTCAGCTTTGTATGAATTTGACTCATGGAAATGGGGCGTTTGATGAGTTCAAAGTATTCGGGATGGAAGCGACGAACCGGCAGTTTCCACAGAGAGTTACCCAAGGGTGGTCCGGTAATGCCGGGATGCTCGGCGGTGCCCGGAGCATTATACAAATGATCGAATAGCACCCACATGGGACCTTCTCCCTTCTTACTAGTCTCTTCATCGTCAGAGCTGTCGACTTCTTCTTTGAGTGCCGAAATAGCTGCACTGGAAAGACTTCTAATCTGCTTCGATAGCTTGCCTTTGCCCGTCTCAAGCTCTATACGCCTTTGCGTAAATATGCGCTTCAGGGCCTTGGCATCCTTGTAGATCTGCGAGCCAGGTTCGTTGAAGAGGCAGGCATTCTTGGTCATCTGCAGCAAATCCCGCTCCATTTCTTGCAGCGAAGAGTAGGCATCCCGTTGTATTTTTGTAGCTATCATACGCAGATCGATAGGATGTTCAATGACATCATAGTAGTCTGGGTAGACTTTCTTTGACGGCAGCAGTTGAAACATTCGATGCATGGGCCTGTCGCTCACCGGGTCCAAGGCTGTCATAACCGAAGCGAACAATTCCTCGTACTGATTGAACTCTTCTTCCTCACCACCCGGCTCTGTGCTGGTGGTCAACCGACGTGCATTTCTTGGGGGTCTCTTGGCACGTGGTTCCTCTTCTCCCAATCCATTAGCCTCCATTATGCGATGACGTTGCGTCTGTATATGCTGCCACAAAGCCAGGGCGTCCTGATACTCGATTGTGTCTGGCTTATAGAAAGCCTTGGCATTGCTTATTAGCAACTCCAAGTCATTCATTAGTTCCTCGATGTCATCATAAGAGTCCGTCTTCAGTTTCTGCTGTACTTTCAGCAAGTCGATGGGATTTACCACCACGTCATAATATGAGGGCTCTTGGCGGCGTTTTGGTGCTCTGATAAACGTATCACACAACATTGAGCCATCCTCTTTTTTTATATTCCTTATTGAGTCGTACAACTGCTGGCACAGTTCGGAGGGGTCCAAGCGGCGCTTTTTTCGCGCCGATTGTGTTTGCTGTACCGGTGATTGCTCGGGAGTCGAATCGTCCAGCTGTAGGGGGTCCTCATCTTGGCGGCTTGATATGGAGCTGGCACGGCGCTTTCGACTCAACATATTTAAATACGTTTGCTTTATTAATTATAGAAAAATAACTTAAAAAATATTCATATATTAGTTTCACGACGCCAACACAAAAAAAATGCTACACAAGGAACTACTGAACTGAATTGCAGCCCTGGCATCGAATATCGGAACATTGATGAACGATGTAGATGCGCCATCTGCAGGCCATTTGTCACATTTGAACAAGCGGGCGGCTCAGACCTAAAATTCCAGAATTAATCTTTGTTATTTCTTCCTGAGTATTTTAAAATAAAAACGTTTATTTTGGGTAATTAATTTCATTTGTAAAATTAGCTTACTTTTTACTCTTATCTTTAATAGTATATTTGTCATAGGATTTCGTTGGGTCATACGGTTCCCAACGACTGGCAGGGAAGATGTGTTTATTGCGCTCGTACCAAGACCGGAGCAATACTTTTCCCGCATGGGATTCTTCTTTCTCTACAGAAGCATCGCTTATCATACGCACATCGTCGTGGACATCGAATTGGAAGAGTGGTCCCGACTTACCACGTGCCTTAGTTACGATGAAATCATAAAATGAGTAATGGTGAGGCAATATTAAATCTTCCTTCACATACATCAGCTGATCCGCCATGACCGTCTTTAGCTCGATGAATTCCTTGCGTAAAAGTTCCAAGCACTTTTGCAGAAATTGGTAAATCGAGTTACCCTTCTTCATTCCTGGATTAGTAAAAACGTTATATTTTGATTGGGAAATAATTCAAATATTTAAAGTCACTTGCCTACGTTGCGTCGATGACCTGATCCATCCCAGTAACTGAATGTAATCGAAATGTCTTCATCCTTAAGTTCTGCTTGCTGCAAGACCCATTCCTGACGTAGTTGCTCTCGCATACGATTCTCCTGCTCTTCACGGTCACGATCAGGTAGGAAAGATGTGTCCACATCGGGATTTTTACAGATTTTCTTTTTCTTGAGTGGCACAGGTTCGTCTTTTATTTCGGTCCATTTTGCTTTGGGTGCTGGCTTCTCAAATTTATCGTCGTCATCTTCATTGTCACTATGTTCTTCTTCATCTTCATCTAAGTTAAAGGACAGTGCCTGAATCTGCCGCTTCTGCTTGTTCTTTTCAGCCTGTATGGCTTCCAGGGCACGTTGTTTTTCACGGTCCTTCTCATCCTTTTTCTGTGCCAGTTTCTTTTCTCGTTCTCTTACAATGTCCTCTTGCTTGGCCTTCATCTCATCCAACGTGACCAGGCCAATGGTCGACGTCTTAAGTTGTTGTTCCACGGCATCGTAGTGAGTTGCAAATTTATTTTCAATCTTGTCCAGCTTCAGCTCCTCTTCAATGCGTTTTTTTCGCAGCTCAATTTCTTGTTGCTGTATCTCGCGTTTTTTCATAAGTTGGGCGGCGCGGCCCGCCTCACTGGCAGCACCCTTGTAGTGAGCCATAATTGAGTATATTTAAACTATGTTTTATATTTGTTTTGATGGCTTTCAGAGAAATATCTTTATTTATTTCTTTTTAGAATTTTCTAGGCTTTTTTTGATAATTTATTGTAAGTAATACGGTCACACTGAGGGTGCAGTGTGTACATATCATATTTGGGGAAAAATACTTTGAAGTATAGATGGCGCTTACATTTTAAAAAACTTATATTTTTTAAAATTTAATACTAAATTTTTATTCTTCATGAATATAGTTTAAGTTTTTCTTTTTTAAGTTAACTTTATATGAGATAATAATTAAGAACATGTAAAATTTTAATTTTATCATACTTCTAACTATATCAGCTTAGAAGAACTAAGTAGCGATAAAAATAGATAATGCGATTTTAATTTAGAATCACTCAAGGATCTAAAAATTTCAATTCTTAGAAACGGCTGGCACTTAACCTGCCTTGCACAGGACTGTAAAAAGAACACTGTAACTGCGTCTGTTAAATAACAGCTGCCGTTGAATTCAGGACTAAAATCAAAAAAACTCTGTCGTGTTTTCAGTTACGACGGGACATTCAAACGAGGCAGATGCGCGCGCGACACCGCACTTGCCAAAAGCACAGTTGTAGAATATTTTTGAATTCAAAATATACAATGAAAATCACTTAAGTGAAATGTGAAAGTTTAATTTGGCACGCAATTAAGAAGAGTGTAAAGTGCATGTTCACATTTATTCAATTATGCAAAATACAAAAGATAACGTTGTCTCTGCATGCCTGTGACTGAATATAGGTGTCTGTGTGTGTGTGTGTAATTGGGGGTGGGGCCATAGAGACACATACGTGTGCGTGTTGTAATGAAGAAACACAGCCAACGATGGGCAAGGACATTACGGACAAAGAGTAGCACCATCAGCAGTACCAACGAATGTTGGCACTGGCAATGGTAATGGCAGTGGCACTGGGACAAGTAGTAGAAACAGAAGGCAAGTCACCAACGACAATGAATAGCCGCAATGGCGGGTGTCGTGTGGTGCCGAGCGGAAACGGAAGTGCCAAATTGAAATGGCATTTAAGATGAGCGACCAATTTAAAAGACTTCATTCACAGCTAATACATAAAACGAACTTGGCTACCATTTGAGATTTGAGTGCATATTTACGATGTGCTGACCAGAATTCCGAAATCTTTCTGCATTTTAAGAATGTAACAAGATTTCCGCTTCGCTTGCTCTCCTGACTGCCCTGTCAATCTGTTTTTGTCTCTATCTTTGTCTCTGGCTGTGTCTGCCGTCTTTAGCTTTTGTGGCTGAGCTGGCATTTGCCCTATGCTGTTATCTTTTTGTGTTCTCTTACAGTTCTCTTGACATTGATAATATTCATGAGGTTGAGTCATAAATTTTCATTCCACCACCTTTTCTTATTTTATCTTAAAAGGGGGCCGAGGGCCAAACGAGCAGGCTGCTGATTTAACATCTTCTTGCTGTTGTTATTGTTTTTGTTGTTATTGCAGGCAGCTGACAAGTCAAGTGCTAATAAAATCATTAACTATTGCAAGACATTAAAATTTCATGGCCAAAGAATGACACGATACTTTTGGCATATAGCAAACATTGTCATAAAAATAAAACTTGTCAGCGCCTTTGTGTTCAGTCATATTTAATCAACCCTTCAGCTTTGGGGGCCACCAACTAATTGAGTGGGTGTGTGGACTTGGTTTAGAGCCTCTCGCGACATGCGTGCAAAAACTATTAAAATACCATTTTCTGTGCGAAACCCAAGTGATGTGCGTATAATTAATCGTGACAATGACTTTATCGAGCGTTAATTAATTTATCGGCCATTATATTGGACAACACAAACTTATAGCTCCACACACACTCGCCACAACCAAGCCAGCCAGCTAGCAAGCTAGATGACAATGGCCTGTCGTCGTATGTTATGGGTCAGCGGTTGCAAGTCCTTTGGGAGCACAAGTTGTCGTAAATTGTTTCGAGTGGTCTCCACCAACGAAACAAATGGAAAACCATAGAAATTGGCTTTAATTTGTCCAATAGTTTATTACATTTAAGCCATCAGCTAGAAAACTTTCTCCTTTACAAACCAAAAAAGAATAAATTTGAGCTTTCTTGCCACGTCCCATTGAATCAACTGTGGCCACTTCAACCAGCCTGGCCGAACTCAACTCGAGTTTGCCAAACTATGCAAACTACTTTTTTCTTTTTTTACTTTGGTCAAAACAAGCTCAGTCTTTACCTACTTAAGAGTTTTCGAACTTCACTCCCATTCTGGGCTACTGAAATTACAGTCTCTAGCTTACTCGACCGCACTTTCTGTTTAGTTTGCTTTGTTTGGTCTAATATGATTTAGTATATTAATTAGAGGAGAATACATAAACGGACATTTATCAGTTGAGTCAGTTTTACAATTAATTGAATTTATTGTCCTGAAGAACAAACTAGGTCAATCAATAAGGCATTGAACAGGGTGGAGAAATGGTTTGGGCTTCAAATCTTTTTCTACGCTTATTTAACCCACAATTAAGTTTGGTATTTTTCCAGAGAAGGTAAATGATCTCAAATCATTAGTTTAATTACCCTTGAATGACTGAAAATGATTAGTTGAACGTTTGAGCCTTTTCCAATAATTTATTTAATGTACTTGAATTTTCTAGTAGCCTTCGACTATTAATCAAAGGATTGAAATTAATAGAAAGGTGAAAAGCCGCCAACCCACTATGACTTTCTATGACTTTTTTCCTGATCATAAAAAAATTAGTGTATAGTGAAAACCTCTGGCATTTATTAAATTTAAAACTCGAATATGGCAGATATATTTTTTTGAAATATTTTATTTATCTTGTTTTGAGCTTGACTATTTGTGCAATCGGCAGACAAAATGGACTGCAATTGATTGACAGAATTCCTCTTGCACGTGCCAATGAATTTCCATTGAACTGTAACTGAAGATAAATCGATTTATATATGGCAAGTGTCATAGAACTGGCAAACAGACTAGCAATTTAATTGGCCATCAAATGTTTTATGTTATTACCATAATTTTATAAATTCTGACGGCATTTCGCAGGAAGAGTGTGAAGTGGGCTGGGGAGTCCCTAGACCTATTGATTGTGTGGCCTTTGAGAGCCACAAAAGATAACTCAGTTAATTAATAAACCGAAGTCAGGGTCGAAAGGCGAGCCCGGCCAATCCTACACTTGATTCGCTTATCGGCTTTTCTTGCCAACTTTCCTTTTTTTTTGTCCTCGAGCGCCGACCAAAGGAAACAGTTATTCAAGCATTTATTTTTTGGGCTTACCCCTTTGGCTCTCCTGTCATTTGGCTAGTCAGGTAACAAAGAGATTCGTTAGTAAGGCTTCAGAATTTTTTTCCCCCTTTTTTTTTTGTTTTGGGCCTAAAAAACAACGAAGCAAAACAAAAAACAAAAATCTTAACTTTTTTTTTTGTCGTAAAATAGAAAATTTGTTTGAGGTTTTTTTGACTTGGCTTAGAAAATTGTTTTTTGTTCTTTTATTTTTGCTGGCGCGCAAAAAAACTTTTTATATTTTGTCCCCAGACCCCATTCAAAATAAATAAAACAAAACAAAAAAAAAAATTCGACACAATTTAAACTTTTTCATAAACAAAAAAAGCGCGGTTGGTAGTTCTCAATTGTTGTTGTTGAAATTTTTTTTGGTTTGTTTGCTGGTTTGTGTCTCTGCGTTTGCCCGCTTCTGCGGCTTAGTTGCTGTCCTGCCACTCGATTCTGTATGCCAGGCAGGGGCGAAAGAGGTTGGTCGGTTGGGCGTGATGGTACCGAAATTTTGTACAAATTAAGCCAAGCGTACTTGTATTTATAAAATTACAGGAAGGGAGCAAAAAAATATAAAATAAAATAAAAACGTACAAAGTAAAATAAATGGCAATACAAAATGGCACACGCTGGCTGCCTTTTCAATTTTGCTTAAATTGCGCACATTTGAAACAATTTTCCCAGGAAGGCACACACATACAAATGAGCAGAGAAAATGTGTGTGTGTGTGTGTGCATTTTACACCCCAGTGCATTTTGCGCAAGATTTATGCAAGCTTTTCACAAAGCTGACAACATGACGTATGATTAATATTTTGCTATTTTGGTACCCGGCAAAGATTTCTATTACCACTTCTTTCACACACATACACACACACACACAAACTTGCATAAGCATGAACTTTCTTGTAATTAAACATGTCCTGTGTAAAATCCAACGAAAATTGATTAGGCTCATGAATTTTATACCAAAAATGCGAAAAAAAAACACAACCATAAAACTTTAAATCTTTGCTATTTTTCAACCTTCAACGTATTCTTGTGCGCTATTCTTGGCTTACATTAACGGAAAACAACATTAATTTAAATTGCAACTAAAAATAACAACAAAATGGCGACAACCGCAACAGCAACAACAACAACTGATAACAGCGCCGCTCCCCACGCTCGACCTGAGCAAGGCGAGACTTGAAATTATGTCAGCCATGTACTCTAAGATGCTGCTGACAAGCACAACAACAAAAACAACAAAAACAACAACTACAAGAATAAAGCTAAAAGTACCACCCACAAGTCAGTCAAGTGCTCGTGTTCAGGCATACACGTACTACGTGAGTTGTTGCCAAGCAGCGTGCGTGAATCTATGCGTGACTGTGTGTGCGCGCTTATTACGTATACAACATGCACTCAATAAATTTGTGCATTTTATGAGAATGACGTGGGTAAAAAAGTATTGCAATTCATGCTGCAAACCAAACAACAACAAAAAAAGACAAATTTGGAATACAAAACAAGCGCACATTTCTTAGCTTGGCTCGGTTTTTATTTATCAAGCTTAAATCTTGAGTAAACCAAAAGGAAACGTCTCTTATTTCAAGCTACTTCGCTTCGAGTTGCCTTGTCATATTCAAAAAAAAAAAAAAAATTTAGGACATCTCAAACAGGCAATCTAGTCTAGTTTCACTGTCTCTGACATTTCTTGAACAATTTTTAAAATTGAATGCCTGAAATTCCATAGAATTGTAACAATAGTTCAAGTTAATGAATAGTTAGATTTTTTTTTTCCTAGAACAAAAAATTGCAGATTAAATTAGTTATGCCATGACAAAGCAAATAATGAAAAGTCTGTGGTTGCAGTCCAACATTGATTACAAATTTATAAGCGAGAACATATGTAAAAAATTTCAATGGTAATTTCAGGATTCCAAAGATTATAAACTCTTTTCAAAGATTTATCTTTTCTGGTGGGGATAAATGATTTAGTCATCCGATACCACAGAAATTAGATAGACTGATGAAGTTAAGTTGGAGTTATTCTTTAGCCTGATTTAGGTTGGTATCAGTGCTATATAATATAAGTCCAAGCTGATGCATATAGCTATTTGATTATAGAAAATTTAAATCACTTGGAACTATACCTAGACCTGGTTTAGGTTCGTATTGTTGACATAGTAAATCAATTGGACTGAAATTTTGGCATATATAAAAATCCTTGTAGAAGCACTATAAATATCATATTTGAATAGAATTGGTCTATAATTGTCGAAGATATTTATAAAATCAATTAAGTCTTGTTTGACAGTCCGGCAGGACAGATAGACTTGACTCAATTGAGTTGTCCAGACTTGACTCATACTCAGGTCACTTTTGATTATCTACGAGCCATGATTCGCTTTGTCAAAAAGTGTATAAAAAAATTGCAAAAAATTAGTTTGTTTTTCAAGGGATTTCCTGTGTGTTCTCATTTGGCTTTGGAATTTATTATTGTCATTAATTTTGATTTATATGAAGCTCACAGAGATTTTTCAAAAATTTCTCTTCGCTTGCAATTAAAATGAAATTAAATTTGTTCAACCTTTTTATTTGCGGGCTTTCATAAATTTATATCATATGAAAATTTTTTATAAATTGTTATACCTGCAAAATGCAAAAAAAAAAGAAAAGCCTGGAATATTCCACAAGCCGATTGTATTTCATTTACTTGTCCGAGAATTGTATCAAATATTTTTCATAAGCAGCTTTGTCCGACGTTTGAAGATATTTTTATGTAACTTTGGTTTAAGTTGATTTTTTTTTTCTTTCATATTCCTATTACATATTGATTGGCTTCAATTTCGCAACTTTTCTTCTAACTTGCTCAGCAGTGATAACAAGTTTCTAGCTCACCCACTGAGCGAATGGAGAAAGCAATAACTCTGTTTCGCTTACTTTGAACTTGTTATCTGGCCACCGCCTGGCCAAGTGGGAAGTGCAGCATGAATTCTTTCCTGACTCTTCTTATCCGGCAAACTTTTCCCAAAAGCAGTCTCATTCCATTCCACCGAAAATCATCCCACTCAATCCAATCCAATTCGATGCCAATTCCATTTGCAGCCGAAGAACATAATTAGTGTGATATCCTCTGGGGCAAGAATCTAGCTCAGACCCTGCTAATGCCTCGGGGTGGCTGTCTGAGAGAGTTTTGATAGTACTTTTTCATTTATGCTTGATTGATGCACACGATGTGTCTTAGATTGTGCCCGACAGCACCAGCGGATATTGAAACAATGCCATCACAGCCAAAGCTGGGCTCCTTGATTTTTTTTTACGTAGAAGCAAACGATTGGGGAATACCGACGTCGCATCGTAAATCATGGCCACACATATAGAAATTTCGCGCAGCCACTTTTACCTGCGATTTCTTAAGTCCCACTCCGGTGGAAATGAATTCAGCCATTACCAAATGCCTCAAGCTTTTTATAGCATCATTTGCTGTTGATTTTTCCTACTAGCCAAGTTCTGATGGTTTTTTTGTTCTTTCTTTTCCTCTTTAGACTGGGCGGAAAGTTTCGATTTATTGTTGTTTTGTTGTTATAGATTTTCCTGGCTGGGCCTCCAATATTTTCTATTGTTACACCTTGGCCAAGAGTTTATAGGCAAATTTCAATGCTGCCGAAGGTATCATGAAAGCAAATCATAAAAGTTTCTCTGCCCTGCGTTCATTTGGGTTTTTTTTTGGCCATTGTTGGCAACGTTATTTTTATAAGTAATCCGCTGTTGTTATTTTTGTTGGTTTGAGTTTCTTTTATAGTCGAAACGTGTCAAAATTATGAATACCTAACGGAAATATTCATTCACGCGAACTAA
Source organism: Scaptodrosophila latifasciaeformis (assembly GCA_037075145.1). Taxonomy (NCBI): domain Eukaryota; kingdom Metazoa; phylum Arthropoda; class Insecta; order Diptera; family Drosophilidae; genus Scaptodrosophila; species Scaptodrosophila latifasciaeformis. Next base: position 20,586,022 of record JBAMCM010000100.1, on the reverse strand, counting down.
TGAAGCGTGGCCAAGCAAAAAGTGAGCAAGCTGGGCGAGAGCAGCCCCAAAAAGCATGCTTCACTTTTTGTCTATAGTTTTTTTTTTTACTTTGGCTTTGACTCTGCCCATTGACCTTGGCAACTATGAGAGCGCATGTGTGTGTGTGTGTGTGTGTGTGTGTGTGTTTTAAAATAGCTTAATGGCCCAGAAATCGAAAGCGGCCCAGCCAACTCAAAAAATGTTTGCATTCCACCAAAACAACCAAGTCAACAAAGCCGTGACCAAGTCTGCCTGGCCGACAACGTTGAGGCCAACAGCGAGGATGATGATGATGACTTTATGAATGGAACTTGAATGCCATACGTATGCCTTTGTGTAAGTCTGTGGCTGCAGTCGGAGGCGTCATTGTTTCGGTTTGGTTTACGAGACTCCACTTGGCTCAATCATTGAAATTGCTTGGTAATTTAGAAGCCACTCTATCGATCCCGAAAAATGCCAGACAACACCTAAATTACAATTAGACTACAGGGTAAAACAATGCCAGCCCACCAGCCATTGTCCTTGTTCTGGCAATGAAATCGAACGTATTCGTCTTTGTATTCGTAATTCCTGCCTGCCATTTGTCTGTGCGTGTTTGTCTAGGATTTTTTTTTTTTTTTTTTTTTTTGACTTTGATTTGTTGTTTCCATTGTTGCCTTCGTTGAGGTTTCGCTTTCTATTTGCCCAAAGAATTTAACTCTACCTTCCAACCCCCACATTCTCAGAGGTTTATATGGAATTTGATTATCACCATTCTAGTTTGAGAATTCATTGAAAGTTTTATGGGTTTCATTGAACGATTACATCTACCATATTATGGTAATCTAGAACAATACAAAAACTATCCAGATTATCTGCCAAGAGCAATATTTATTATTGCTTTATTTGTAATATTGTTAAGCATATTCTGTGTATTCCCCCAAGTGAAAGCGCTTTGCATTTCCAAGTATTACCAAAAGGGTTGAGGTCTATTACAAATCCTGTTTGTAGCCTAATAAATAAATCAAGGTAATTGATTCTTGTATTTAAAACCCCGATAGTCGGTTGATTTCATATTCGAAGGGTGTTACATTTCTCTTAGAATTTGAATGTGATATTATTGTACAAGTAAATAACTATCATATTCATATTTCAATTACCTTTTCTCTTTAATTATTCGTGAAGTTACCAAACATAATTTGATTCCAATATTTGATATAGAGCCATAATAATATTTGTATGAGTCAGTATAATCTTTAAGTCAAAAAATTCTTTAAAAAAAAATCAGTCAATCAGTGATTCAAATATTTAAGGAAATATCTATTTTATAATATTTGAGAGCCATGATAATATTTGTATGAGTCAGTATAATCTTTATGTCAAAAAATTCTTTGAAAAAAATCAGTCAATCAGTGATTCAAATATTTAAGGAAATATCTATTTTATAATATTTGAGAGCCATGATAATATTTGTATGAGTCAGTATAATGTTTAAGTCAAAAAATTCTTAAGAAAAAAATCAGTCAATAAAATTTCTCAACAAAGTTAGCAAAATACATGATAAATATTCATTTTGTTGAACTTTGGAGAAAATTAATTAAATTCTTGCAAATTAAAATGTCTTGACCATCCAAATTTTTTATTATCTTATTTGAGATTTTTTATTCAGACATTTCCTTTTTCGTGTCTTGGCAACTTTAATGTTGATTTTCTTCCTCCGATTCTTGTCAATGAACTTGCTGATGCGGATTTATTTATTCAAGCGTGTTTTGTTTTCCTGTTTGCTAACAACACATCTATGCCTCTACCTGTTTGTGTGTGTGTGTGTGTGTGAATCTATGGGGAATTCCACAAAAGCAAATTTTTTTCGTGAGCTCCTGTGTATTTGTCAATTTGTATATTGCGTGAGTGAAAAAAAATTGAGTGTGTGTGTGTTTTTTTTTTTTGTTCGATGGAAGCCAGAATGTGTACCTGTCGCTCACCGCCTTGCAGGCTCTATCGAATAATTTGATTCTGTCTTGTTGTCTTTCCTGTCTCATGGAATATGGTAGGAATCCAACTTTTGTTAAAGCTTTGTGCACGCGAAACGATTTAGCCTAATTTAGCCCGTTTAGACAGACAGGACGAGGCCTCCATAGGCCCCAGCCTATTCAATCTGACCTCTACTTACCCAGGTCCATATTCATTTATAAATTTATGAGTCAGGTTGTGGTTGCTTTCATCAGAGAGCTGGGCAAGGGGCTGGTAAAAATTGGAGTGTTATTTTGGCATAAATATGAATTTACTCGGCCGTCGACCAGATTGTGAGTAATAGTCTATATAATTTAACGCAATTTATTCGGTACATAAATTGCCGGAAACTCTCTCTCTCTCTCTCTGTCTGGGAAATAAAATGAAAAAGTAAAGGTTCTACCAGCAGGGGGAAAAAGCCTTAAAATTCTCAGCACGCATAGAATTTTGCAAGTTTTGAAGCTCATTTTAAGTCAGAATAATTGTGCCATTGGCAAATCGAGCGAATTGGCTTGATTTTAATGAACCTAGTCAATCGTATATCCCACACACACACACATACAATATAACCACAATGCAATGACAGTGACTCTGACAGAGAGACCGAGTGATAGACTCTAATACAATTTGAAAGGCAGCCAAGCCAATCTAACTCAACCAACTCAACGCAACTCAACTCAACTCGACTCGACTCAATCAACCAGCAAACCCATCTTGTCGCTCGAAACTAACGCAACTCAACTGACATGTAATGTTGATGCGTTTGCGCGTATCTAAATGAAAACGAATTGCCAATTATGCCAAGTCAGGCAATCAGTATCAAAATCACAAACAGTTTTACTCCTCACACCACAAAACAAAACAAAACAATCGACCTTAAAGTCCGAAACAGGCCCAACACTTTCGTCTAAAATTCTAGGCCCACATTTCAATCGAAAGAAGACGAAATTTTCACCACAAATCAAATATGAGTTTTGGCAATTATCAAGAAAGAACAATCATACAATTTCACAACTGACAAAGCAATCATGTAATAAGTTTTTTTGCCCTAGAGATTCCAGCTGACAAGAAGGTGAAAAATTAAAAACAAAAACAAGACAAATTCCCCAAAGACAGAAAACTTTGTTTATACAAGAAATTTTTGGGCTTATATTTTATTCAGAAGACAGGAAAAATTTGGTACAAATTTAATCAAAAAATAAAATTGAATTGAATTTTGTCAAATGAATTGAATTTTGGGAAAAATTTTGTGCAATTTAAGACAAAAATAAATATGAAAAAATATAAAGAAAAATACCACAAAAAAATATTATTGAAATAAATAAAATTTGATTAAAATAATAATCGAATTCTTTAATAAAAAAATAAACCGAACGTTAACCTCGGGCGTGGCCAAGTTTGGGATACCCTGTACCTAGTAGACGGAATTGAAAAAGAAAAAGTGGTAAGCCAGGTCGAGTGGTAACCCTAGTCGGGTGGTAACCCTGGTCGTCTACATTCACATTAAACCTCTGCTCTTCTGCTATTCCTTTGAATCCAAAAACACATTGTTCACAATAATGAAAGTACGCCATCTATCGGACTGTTCATTCAACCGTTTACCATTCGGGCAAGGGAAAATCAAAATTTTGATACTGAAAATTTGATTTTCGTATATCTCATGTAGATATGATCTGATTTTAGTCATGTTTGATATTAATCGAAAGATTTTTGGATTCCTAACAACTTTTCGAAAGCAACTAATACACAAATCCTAAAGCTGTAGAAATGACATGGCTTTGAAAAAGTGAGGGGGTGGAAGACGGGGCGGGGGTAGAAAACTAAAATAAACTTGACCAGCGTACACATATAAGGAGTCCATGTACCAAGTTTTGTTTTACTAGCTCTTATAGTCTCTAAGATCTAAGCGTTCACACGAACGGAAGGACGGACGCACGGATATGGCTATATCAATTTCTTTAGTCCCCTTGATCATGTTGTGGGTAGCGTCTCCTTCTTTATGGTACATACATTTGGACAAACTTAATATACTCTTACCCTTGGTAGTATTATTAATTTGCCCTGAATTGTTAAGGGGATTTTCATGAGAGCCTGGGTGTGATGGTTTTCCCTTTGTTTGTGTGTATTTTTGTCATTTTTGATTTATGAAAATGTTAATTATGTTTATCTAAAATTCTATTTCGAAATTGATTTCAAGTCTCATCTCTCCATCAACTCTTGTGGGCCGGTCAAATGACCCAATTAGTTTTCAATTAACGCCTACAACTTTTCAGCCCACTTGAATAGGTAAAATGGACAGAACCGGCAGAAGGGTGAGCCCAAGTAAGATTTTTGCTAAAATCATTGTATCATTGGCTTTTCGAGAGCATCAGCATCGGCAGCGGCATCGGTTTTTCAATTAACATTTGCGCTTAGGTTCCTGGGTTGGTTTTGTTTTGTGCATTTTGCCTGCTTAATGACTCGACAGGCTCTGACTTAATTGGCTCTCCTGGCACGTCGCTGTGGAGCTGGTTTTGGTAGGGTTTGCCAGGGGCCAGTCCGACGTTGTTCAGAGTGCCAAATATTTTCTCAAAAGTTATTTTTGCTATGCGCTAATGAAAAATGTGTGGATTGCTTTTGAAGCCACTGGCAGCACTTCCTCCACGGCCACCAACTCATTCGAATCATTGGGTGCATGAGAAATGGTAATTAGAAATATCCTCGTATTACTTGGTCAGCAAACATGGCTGAATGGCAGAAACACTTGAAATGAAAATAAATGAATAAATGAGTATTTCAATAATCACTTTTATAGCGGATCTCTGAAGTGTTCAATGGTAGCTTCTGCCCACGGAAAATAGTATAAATCAATAAATATTTTGCCTCGGTATCTGTTTAATGTGGTACTTAATATTTTTGATCATGCCTTTGCCCTTTTAATGAGCAGCCAAGAGAATTGAGTTCAACATTTGCGGCTCTACAAATAAATATCAAGTTTGTGTTCTTTTTAGCCACTTATTACAGTTAACAACTGGGTCGGGCCTTTTCTTTTCTTTTCTGGCTATAATTTCAAATTAAAGAGAAATACTTTTGCCCACACTCGAGTGAGAGCAATGGTTCGGCTCAAGTGGCGTATACGCAATGTAGCATGTTTCAACGTTGATTAGACGACGACGGCGAGAACAAATTGTATAAAGAATTGCCTTGGGTAGCTGCAGACCAACTTGGCCAGGATCCATGAAAATACACACCCACACACACACGCATACACACGCACATATATAAATAAATAGAACCATTTTGGTTTGAGATGAGCTGCCGTTTGGTAAGCTTGTTTGTTTGTTTGTTTTTTGTATACACAATACATATACATATATTTCTTTTGTGGTATATACGTTGCCTTCCAGTTGCAATGCCAGTCTGAAATTTCAATTTAAAAAGCTCGAGCTAACAATTTTTCAAGGCACAACTACCCAAGCCACAATTTCCTATAGCCTCACATAAGATAAGCACAGTCACTCGTCGTCGTAATTTTGTGACCGACTCAGTCTCCGTGTCAGTGTCTCTCTTTCTCCTATTCTGGCTATATCGCGTTTTGTCGCACATTTGCTGGTCTCCATTGTCCTATATGTTTGTAGCCATATGTATGCTTTGTGGCACTGCATTCAGTCAGGCATGAAATCCCTATAACCTTTTTTTTTTTTTGTTTTTTGCCCGCTCTCTGGCTGGCTGGAGGGGTGGGTGTGTGGCTGGCTACCCTTACACCGTCCTTGTTGCTATATCATTGTTTTTATTTTATGCTATATGTTTAGTGGCTGTGGACGAGTGTGTGAGTGTCTCAATTGTTTTGTGCCCGGGAGCAATTTTAACCAAGGCAAACCAACTCAACCAGCCAAGAAACAAAAAGGGATACCGAAACTGAATGGCCGACTAGCTCGACAGCGTATACAGACATGTACACAGAATAAGTATCTATAGATACATTTTATCTTCCAGTGTGTCAGAGAGAAAAGCCCGTCAATGGCGTTCATAGAATTCTAGCTGAAAAAAAAACACAAAAACTTAAAGAAAACATACAAGTTAGTCAACTTAGACGCCTAAACTTGTAAAGGCCTAGACAAAAAATGAAGCACACAAAAGAAGACTCATCCCTCTTATACGCTTGAGTGATGCCTGGCGCCTGGCGCCAGGTCCACCCACAACTTAATTCTCCACCTTACATTCTGGGTTAACCAGCTTATCTAAAGCCAAAGCCAAAGCCATGACAAGCCAAGCCAAGTCAAGAAAAGACAAGACGAGACGAGCGAGTGAAAAAGACCCTCTTTCATTTCGTGTTTTGTTTTTGACTTGGGCTTTTTCCTTAGCTATTTTCCGCCTTTAGTGTCTTGTTCATTGACGCCTCGTTGTCGTTAACTATATTGTAAATATTCGAGCAGCTCACGTAGACGTACCAGCCTCGACCATCTACCGATTAGCCCACGGCAAAGAAAAGCCAACTTTCAGGCCTTCAGTTTGAGCCGCAAGCCAACAAAGGTGTCAGTTGCCGGTCGACCGTCACTTATCTGCTCAATTCTCGGTATTCCAGGAGTTGGCAGTTGATTTTCAAGGCGTTGTTAACACGTCGCATATTTTGAATTAGTTATGCTCGCCTGGTTGCCTCGGCTCGCTTGTCTGGTCGCCTCTGCTCTGCCCTGCTCTGGTCTGATCTGGTCGAGTTGCTTGTATTGCTTGCTTTTATTTTTATTTGCATTGCGGCTGTTTACACTTGAAAATGTGGCCATTGTTCTTTCCAGCAATGGCCACTTGGAATTATAGACACACGCACTGCCATACACACACACACAGAGAAAAGAGAAGAAGACCATCATAATGAAAGGGCAAAATTCTGGGGCATTCGAGCTGCTAATAGGCGTACACAGGCGTGATATGAGCAAGAGATAAAACTCAACTAGAGCACAGACAATGAGCCCAGGGCCAATGACAATGGCTAGTGAAAGCGAGAGAGAGAGTGAGAGCTTATAGTTTCAGTCTGAAGATAACTTGACTCGAGAGTTGCCCTACGGGGTCACATTTAAGCCAGTAAGAGCCTGACAAATGAAGCAGAAAGGACACAATTGAAGTAATTTTCAGCATTCATTGCTCGATTCCACGGACTGAGAAGTCCAAAGATTAAGCCAGAATTTAATGTTTCAATTTATTGATGGCTAATTTTTAGGACATCTCCGTTAAACGAGTTGACACATCTGCCACTCAAGAGTCATCACAAATCATCACATCATGAGCACCTCCGTCACCCTAACCATTAAGTCGGACACAGCTTGTTTACAATTAGTTCTTGAATTAAGTGGGCTGGCCTCAGTAAGCATCTAAAATTGTTGTCTTTTATGCTCGCCTTTATGATCTCTTAAAGTGGGGGCGTTGCTTTGTTACCGGTCCTAATAAAATGCTCTGCTCCTTTCCCAGCCAAATGTGAGGCGGTCAATTCTGCTCGGCTGAGGAGTGTCAGTCATTCAGACCTTGTTTCGGTAAGACAAAGAGATTGCCGATGGCCCGAGGAAGGGTCAATTCAGATGGGCCTATAACGGACTGGCACTCAAGTGGATGCCACTTAGCAACCGCAAAGCTCTGGCAGCCTCAAAGCCACCAACACCACCACCACAGTCAAGAAGTCTCCAGCCTTTGGCTTGTTTTGGTGTTGATGTTTTTTTTTTTTTTTGGTCTGCCCCTTAAAAGTGAAAAGCGGCCTAAGGGATTCAAGTTTATGCATTTTTTATGCTGCAACTTCATTAAATTTGCTTTTTATGATGCTGCAAATCGTAAAATACTCTACCAAAAGTCAAGAGTGCCGGCATCACCCACTTTTTGTCTCACCTACACCCTAAGCCATTCAACCGTGGGCATTGTTGGCATTTCAGAAAAAAAAAAACACTAAAGGGAACTGAGTGGCTGGCAGCTGTGGCTGGAAATTTATATATATATAACAGGACAACGGTACTTTTAATTACTTTCTGCATAAATTTGCACTCATTTGCCAGAAACTGTCGGGGAGGGGACTGGTCTGGACAAGCCTCAGACTCGCGGCCAGACCACCCACTAAATGGAAATGTTTTTGCAACAGTTTTGGACTCACTATATTATACGTATCTTTACCGTTACCTTCTAATTTTAGCCGGTTCCTTTTATGCTGGTCTTGTTAACTTTTAAAGTGAAAAGCAGTTAAATTGAACATTATGCAAAAAAGGTTGCCAACGAAAGTGCTGCCACACACACATAGACAGGGACACCTGTGTGGCAAGCTCTGGCCAAATGGCAACCCCCAAAGGGACCTAACAAAATGTTTGATGGTCGAAACTTTTATGTTTCTGCTTGTATGTGACAATAATAAATTCCCCGACTCTCGAAAGAACAGGCCGGGCTTTAAGGGTCTAAGAGTCTCAACTTCAAAGTCGAATCTAGAAGAAAGTAAAACGGACCACATTATGCGCTTGTGTAACTTTTGTTGTCACTGTTGAGGTTGGCTCGATGGGACAAGGAGAGGAAGCATTGACGGATGGCGGATGCTTCGTGTGCCTCTTGTCTGCCAGTCTTTCCAGTAAATTGTTATTTAATTATAGAATTCTTCCTCTCCTTCCGTAGAGCCTTCTCCCTCGGCCGCAACGACCCGCACGGGTCACGTACAGCATAATGGCAAATAAATCAGCAACGGAAGCTTCGTACATGACGTGCCATGGCTGTGTGGTCAACACTCCCAACAATGCGTGACTGCTTCTGGGTCTGATGGACGACTATGGCAACGATGGCAAATTTGCCCAGTCTTTTGACTGTCCAGGCGCAAAAAGTGGAAAATGATTGACTTTAAAGTCAAATTGCTGTGGGCCGAAAAGCCCAGCCATTGCTTTGACTGCGGCTCTACCTCTGGCGTCTCTGTCGAGCTATTCAATTAACTCAAAATCAGAGACTACCAGAGTCCAGCAAATGCAATAGACATTTTCATTGAAGCGGAAGGCACTGTGAAAGTCCTATCGCTTTGGCTACATCTAAGGCTCAACTAAGTCTGCTTAATTACTTATGTCTCAGCTTGTCTCTTATGAAACGAATGCTCCATTAATCACCTTCCGAACAGCCAATGCAAAAACAGAGGGAAAATAATTGCAATATTTTCACATGAAGCTCTCCTTCACTCGCTCACTCACTCACTCAGTTCATAAACAAGTCTTAAGTATACCTATTAATTTATCACAGTCGCCTTTTATCTAAGCTTACTGAGAGAAAAGTGAGTGTGCGCTTTTCTGCTGACTCAACTCAATGGCAACCGCCGCCACTTGCCACTCGCCAATCTTTGGGTTTTTTGTCTCTGGTTTGTTGCTTTAGTCTTGCAATTCATGTCAAGTGGACATCACGAAAGGACCAAACAAACCTCAGTCAAGCTTCTATTACCCACCTCCCGCCCCTCCCTGGCACTCAAGCGATTCACTGGTTTCACGTCAATTGGTCAAGGCCGGGCATTGGCAACTGTATCCATCAAGGTTGCCTGTCTCCACTCAAAATGGAAAGCCACATAAACATGAAAAACTTTTCAATTGTGCTCACCAAATACGTCAATATTAAGTTAACTGCTTGAGAGCCTGGACTAAGAAGCTTTGCGGCTTGTCTGTCCCCCTTCCAGCAACCACTTAAATCACAGTCTCACAGTTGAGCAGAGCTCAGTTCTGTTTGGTGCCACCAGCAGCGCCATCGCCGCTGCCAGCAATTGCTTATCTCTTATCAAAGCAAACAAAGCTTACGCACAGGTGTGTATTTGGAGTATATTTGTGTAGGTGTTTTCTTCTGTACTTAAAATGTTTTGGAAATCCACTTGAGAAAAAATAAATAAATATGGCAGACTCGGGTGTCTCCGACTGTGGAATACCCTGCCTCAAGTTTAAGAATTTTTCTCAGATTTTAAGAGGTTAATTTTTTTCCAGGAACTTGTATAAAATTAGGAGGGGTGTCGAGATTATTTTCGGAAATTCATTTTATTTTAGATGTCCTGTAAAATCTTGGGATTTATCAACTTGATTTGCTCTACATTGGCAAATCCTATACAAAAGATCTGAAGGAATTTCTTGATTGATTCTTGAACTTGACTTAGGTCAAATCAATTTCTCTATATTAGAAATACACTGCTACCTGATAGAGAGTATCGGATAGGAGACAGACTGCTAGCATTTTGCGTCTCAAATGCTGAGGGATTTGGAGACAGTGAAATTTAAGCATGTGGGTCGATTCAGTGGAGGATTTCAATTTTGCAATAAGTTTGTCATGGATTATTTTTGGTATCCCAAATGAAATTGACAGCTAATCCGTAATTGATCTGACAAAAGGTAAGTCGTCTTACCCAAGGCTGATGGCTGATGCTGTCGTTGATAATGGGGACTATGAAAATGACGCAGCTGTTTATTGTGAAGTTGACATTGACAGGCTGAGACGAAGAGTAGCAATCAGGTTGGCAGCTTCGATAGACATCATAAATGGCAAGGCATAGCCCTATATTCTGGCAACTGACAAGGTGTTGACAAAAACAAACATACACTCTCTCACTCACACACACACACACACACACACATACTGCTTGAAAGAGTGAGGCGATAGTCTGATAGCCAAGTTAAATGGAAAATGTATACGTGCCAAGACCGCAGTCAATTCAACTTCAAACTGATTCCCGAAAAAAAAAACTCAACTGAATTTGTTAGGCAAACTGAAGAGGGTAGCCTTCGGAATCCTAGCAGTCAAGCAGCCTCAAAATTAGCAATCAGTGAGTGTGCGGCTGGGCGGAGTGGTGGAAACACACACAGACACATGAATTTCAATTTTTGGAATAATAAAATACCGCATGACAAGTGGCCATCTTTGTTTTCACGCAATCCGCCTTTCCCAACCTTTTCTATCTTCATTCATCCATCTTTCATTTCCGACTTGCCTCTCGCTCTAAGCGTGTCTGCATGTTTGGCAAGTAGGTCCATAAAAATAGCTTATGGAAATGCTGTGTAAACATGTTTAAGCTGAGGGAGTAAGATAACCAAAGAAAGAAGAAGAAAAAAATAAAAAAATGGAAATTTGCAATAAGCGAAATTGTATGTTTCATTTTCACAGCGCGCCCGCCAGCCTTTCAATCTTTCAAATACAAAAAAAAAAACAGGCAGACAATAACAACAGCAATAAGAAATCATAAATAAAACAATATCAAATAAATGCACATTAACCTCTTGAGTGTGTGAGTGTGTGAAAAAGAAAAAAGAAATCCATAAAATCGCGGGTGAAAAAAAAATGTGTGGCAGCTTTTTAGGCGTCGCTGAGCGGCTATAAAAACGCTTCGTCCAAGTCTGTTGGTGTGTGTAATCTGAGCTCAATTGTGCGTGTGCCTGTGGGTGGAGTAACTGATGTATTCATAAGTCAATGCGAATGTGTGTGTGTTAGTGTGTGTGTGCGTGTTGCTTGGGAAACAAATAAACAAAATATTATTTGCTCTTTAGCACGCCATGTCGCAAGGAGCACAGTGAAAGTCGACAAGGACGTGACACACACACCCACACACACCACTTGGGACAGACAGACAAACAGTGTGAGCAATGGTAGATCTTGTATTTAACAATAATATTAGATGTAATTGTGTGTGTGTGTGTTGCTGTGTGAGAAAAAGAGTTTCTTCCTTTTTGCCTTGGCAAATGGAAAACGGTTGTGGGAATAAAAGCAGAGACAAGCAAGCGAAATAACAAAATAACCAACCATTCAACCAACTTAGCAGGCAACCAAGACAGTCCAGGCAAAACAGACAACGCACATGGCATCACAATAATACAAAACGGCTAAACCAAAGCAACGGAAACAAAATAAAAAACAAAAACAAAAATAATAAAAGAAAACTGGCAAAACCATAAAACCATAAACCAAAGTGCAGGAACAAGACAACAACACACGCACTCCGAGATTTTCCTAACCTGAAACAAGAAGAAGTAGAAAAAAATACTAGAAAATACCAGAAGAGCTACGCTCAGCGCATACAAATGCCAGCAAAGTTGGGGGCGGCCATAAACGGCGCAGGGAGCGGCAGCAATTGTGACAGTTGAACGCCTGAATCACCAGCAGCGTCTAACGCAAAGCCAAAAGCATCTTTACTAACTTCCTCAACAACTACAACAACAACAACTACAACAACAACAACTACTACACCAAAACAATAGAGAGAATACCGAACAACGAATTGTCATTATACTCGCAAAGCTACAACAACAACAACTACCAACAACAACATGGACGACGTGTCTCCAACACCGCCAAAGAAGAGCACAACCCTCTCGGTGGATCGAGCGGCTTTTCTGCTGTTGCGCGTCAAGAAGGCGTTCAAGAAGAAGCGACAACAGCGCAAGGAAAGACTGTAAGTTGAAAGGAAATAAACAGAAAGCTAACTTCGGCAACCCGAAGCACTCATATTCTTTTTCAATTTTCATTATGTATATTTTTATTTTTTGGCTTGGGAATCAAAATAGCCCACATGATATATATGACCAAAGCCGATTTAATATATCTACTTGATTTTGAATTATTACAAAAAGTTGATTAAGATTCTTTCGGGAATACTAAAAAATTGAACAAATATATATATAGTTTTTTGATCCAAACTTGATACTCATCATGTCATACAAAGTATTTCCTCAAGATTCAGCAATAACAGAATTTTAACGACATGATCCAAATTTAATATAAATTTACTCATCTCAAAATAAGAATTCAATTTAGATTGCCTCATAAATATCAGAGATAGGGTATCTATCGTTCTGGCTTCCTATCATATAGACAAGACATCCCACGAATTATATTATATATGATCCGATCCGATCTATTCCAAAAGCGAAAGGAGGAATACCCCAAGTAGTGGTCCCATCTGGACTGTCTTGACCAGCACTTAAATAATTTAGATAAAGACCTAACCACCTCGATATATTTTGACAGTCCAAGCCTCCAAAAACCAAAGGTCCTATAGACATAGCTACATCTAAGTTCTCTTTAAATCGTCTATGTTTTACAAGCTTTAAATCAAGATAGGCGTACTCTGATTTCTTTGGAAAAAGTATAAAAGAGTGAAAGGAAAAAAAAAAATCAACTTTACATATACAAATGTCAAATGTCCTCTTTGTGTAGTTATTTTCCGTTCATTTCTTAAGCATTTGACTTGGGATTTGTAAAGATTTGCCTTATTAAGTTTACCGGCAAAGGCGAAAACACTTAAAACTTGAAAGGGTTTCCTTTCATTTCAGCCTTTTCACTTGGTCACAGAAGGGCTATCAATCAAGCCTTTGGTGTATTTCTCAAATGTTCCTTTGAGAATTAAGCTAGAACAAAGTAATCTGGTGTAGTCTTACCCAGCTGAATGATTTGATTTTATTTACAGCTGTCCTACCCAGATTAAAGTGGCCCAGCCAACTGACATTAAATATGCTCAAGATTTGCTTTCCCAAAAATTTTAACTTTCATCTGTGCCAAGTGTAAATAAATCGACTGCTTTGTTGCATTCTCAAATTTCTCTCTCTTCCTCTTTCTGAGTAGGGTAAATCTTGACAAAAGTTTCACCTGCCCCCTCGGGCATTCAAGGACACTTTAAATTCGCTGCGTATATTGCAGAAACCACTCAGGACAAAGAGGAAAGTTTAGCTAAATGTCAGTGCATTTGCCAAGCGATTGAAATCGAAATTGCGGCCATTTTAAGTGTATGCAATTTTTTTTTGGGGAAAGTGCCAAAGCACTTTTCCATTCAAACTCTCTGGCAGACAAAATAAAATAGGGAAAAAGCAGTGTCGGGAATTTAGGAAATAAAGAGAAGCAGCTCGTTAGAATTTGACTCCTCGGTCTTGTCTTGTCGTATTTTCATTTTAATGGGGCTGGCGGTTTTTATTGTTGTTTTTCGGATGTTTTGTTAAAGGAAAATTTTTGAAATTTTTTTATTCGCCTCGCTGCACTGTCATAATGAAAATGCTTTTTATGGGCAAGAACTTTTTGGCTCAGCCATTGGCATCTCGACTGCTGTTCATCACCCGTGGCCCTCCCCCTCCCTCTGCCCACTTACTTGACTGACTTTTCCCCAAAAAAAAAAAAAAATAAAGAAAAGGAGGAAAAAATCTGTAGCGGCAAACTCAATTAGGCGCAAGGACGAGCAGGACGAAGGGACAGGATGGGACATATTAAAATGTTTTAAAGTTTTAGCCAAGTCGTTAATGTGGAATTTGTTGCTTTAATCCGAGGCAGTCAGGCAGAGTCTTTGGCAGGAGCTAACGTGCCACTTAGTTTCATTAAAAGCATAGCAAAAGGACAAAAGACTGAGACACAGGGGACACAGGGCGAGTGGAGAAGTAGGTAAGGACTGACAAGTGAGTAAGACTAAATTGGAGCCTGAAGGGTTTCAAGATACTGTCAAAACGAGCAAAGAGTTAAAGTTTCAAGGGCATTGGCATTTGCCGTCCATTTTGAGACTTTGGCCTGTCAAGCACTCACACACACACACACATACACACACATGCATGCTCTACCAAGAATCCAACGATTTGATTACATGAGCAACATTTGCTCTAATTATGCACGCACATGTAAACACAGCGACGAGTATAATTACATGACGGATGCGTTCATACACTGCGTATACGTAATTTTCTACTCACGTAGTCAGAAAATTCTGTGCATTGTGTGTGTGTGTGTGCGTGTGTGTACACTTTTTGTGGCTTAATTATTCTCATACCCATTCTCTTTCATTGGATCCTTTCGACAGGCGAATAGGTAGGTCGAAGCAAAAACGGACGAGCCTGCCAAACTATAGCATTTTGGTTTTTGGGCTGGGCCTGGTTGTGCCTGGCTGGGTGGCCTGAATATGAATATGGATTGGCTTGTTTCACATGTAAATGAGCCATCGCTTTTGGCCTGAGGGTCAACTCATTAAACCCTGCGTAGGAGTACGCCAGACTGTGTTGGGATTTGTGGGCTCGACATGTGTGACTGGATTTATGCGAATGATATTTTGCTTAACATTGATGGAAATATTCAAAGGCACATATGCCCGGGCCATAAATGGAATCAAATGATGATGAAAGTCAGCCCAACACTGTCAGTGTAAAAAGCAATTTTGTGTTAAATTCATTATATGATTATGTCAGAATACCAAAGCAGAGGTCAAAAGCGGGTCAAATTCTGAAAGACTTGCAAAATGAACAAATGAGAACCAAAAAAAAAAAAAACAGTCTCACACTGTTTTACGGTAATTTGCACATCCTGTAAACAAACACACAAACTCATATATATATATATATATATAAGTATAATGCAAAATATGCCAAGTGGTTGGTAATGTATTTCGCGTCAATTATGCAGATCCGCTTTGAATTATGTGAGCACAGCGAAATGCCTGCCGAAGACCGAACGGTGGCTAAACAGTTGGCGGCCTTTTCTCGGGGGACTATTTTGCTGAGGTGTCTCTGTCGATTCCTGCTGGTAACAGCTTGCTGGGTCCCGAGCTTGCTTTGCTTGACTTTTTGAGCGTAACATGTTTCGGGGTGCTTAAGCCGTGTTTAACGCACTTCAACGCCCCCCCAGGATACACATGTGGCGCCTCAAAGTGTCTGGCAGCCTGGCAGGCTGTAGAATTCTCCCCCATAAACAAAAGCCGACAACATATCGCACCTTTGAATAAGACAGCTTGAGTGTATTGGTGTGTGTGTGTGTGTGTGTGTGTGTTGGCTGAACTCTCAACTTGGCCCAAAAGGACATTATGTAATTTTTCTTGTACAATTTATTTACATCGCACATAGTGTATTGTTTGCAGCTATTTTCCTTTTGTTTTCTGTACTTTTTGCATTTTTTTGTTTTAGTCTTTTTTTTTAAATTGCTACCACCATTTTGGGGTAGTGTTTCTTTTTCATATTTTGTTGGTGTTGCTGAAAATTTGAACAAGGACGCACATAAATTGCTTACATGATTTTACTTGAATAAAAATTCCACAGTGAATTTCTTTTCATTTTTCTTTTTCCTCTTTTTTTTTGCGAGACCTTATCGAGCTTGGCAAGGATATGTGGGTGGGTGTGAGAATTGAGCTATTGCCAATGCCTGAAGCCTGGGATGTGGGGGGTGGCCAGGAAGGAAGCTGCTTGTAAGGAAAAAGTTGTCGATGCATATGCGCTTCTTACTCACTTTTCTGGCGCTCTTTCTGTCATCAATAAGGCGAACAAGACTTTTTTATTTGTTTCGAAGTGGCAGCCAGGAAAGGCGGACAGAAAGATAGAAAGCAAGAATCAGATACATGAAATGCCCACGGATATATATCAAAGCAAATGTCAAAGTCAAAGGAAATCAAATAAAACTTGGGCCATGTCATCAATGAGCTTCTGCTGCAACGAGCCGAGATGAATGGTAGAAAATTCTCTGCCGTTCCCAGTGGCTGACACTTGCCGAAACCCAAGTGACACAGGCTTCTCCAGTGATCAATGTCGCTATAAAAAAATGTATATATATAGATACAAGCAAATTCAATCAAATGTCAAGCTTTCGAATGCAACTTGACGGGCTCTTTGGGATCGGCAGCAGTCTGTGTCAACGGCAGTTTTCAGTTTGGATTATTGTTTGGCTGGCTTGATTTGCCGAAGCTTCCGGAGGTTGGCGGTGCTTCCGACTGCCGATGTGACTCTGTAAATAATTTTTTGGAACCAACAATAAAATGTAATTCACACACTCTCACACTCATGCACACATGGCAAGTGCAATGCGAAAAATAAACCCATGCACATGCATATAAATGGCAAATCAACAGCTGACACAACCAGACAAAATGCACAGACACACAAACACGCACACTTACTAATACACACAGAAAGAGTGTGATTGCAGTGCAAATATAACGGAAATGGCATATGACACTCTTTGGCATTGGATAATGGGGACAAGATGGCGTCGATTCTCTCAAATTCACGCCACACTCAAGTTCGCATTCATTTAAAATGCATTTGCATGCTCCCTTTAATGCCACTTTAAATTTTAATTGTATTAATTTATTGCCTTTGTTTATCTCTTTCTCTCTCTCTCTCTCTCTCTCTCGCTTACTCATTTGCTTTTTCTATTTTGCTCTATTCTTTACAGAGCCCAGCAGACAGCAGGCGCTGCGGGTGGCGGCAGCGGAACACAATCTCGAAATGGCAGCCGCAAATTGCCGCCGCCATTGTTACGGTCTCGCACACTGCCGGCCATCATTGTGCCTGGCCTTCCGGTTGTTTCACTCCACACGGACAAGCAAACATTTCAATTGGGTGCGTATAAAACCAATAATCGACGGAGCTCATACAAATTTCTGCATGCCCAGCAAATCATTCCTTTTACGAGGAAATGTAAATTAATTTTTGCAAGGACTTTTGTCGGTGAGAAGGGGAGAGGAAATCACTTTTGTCATGGATCTAAAAATTAAAAATAGATAAACCAAGTAATTTTAGATCTCACAAAATGAGGATTTCTATTTGTGATATTTTCAATTCTATTGTCACTTTGGCTGACTTCTTTCAAGTGAAACTTTAAGTTTCGGAAACTTTTTAGAAACCTTAAATTTAAATACTTTTAAATTAAACCAGCTAAATGAGCAGGTAAAAATATATTATATGCTAACTGAAGATTTTCGCTTCCACTAATTTTGTCTCGTCAAGACTTAATAACACTCAAAAGTCATCAAATTGACATACAACTGAGCTGCCCTTTGGTAATCCAAACCGGCCAAGCAAATCATCTTGTCTGGGAAACCCAAACCTCCTTCCCACATGAGTTCTCGTTTCCCAACTCTTTCTTCGAATTGTTTGCTGGGTTCTTTCTGTTTACCCACAAATATGAGGCTTTCTGATTGCGTTCGCTTGGCTTTCTATTCAAATGAAGTTTCAATAACATATTGCAATATTGCGAGAGCAAAAGAGAATTGTGAAATATGCAATTACCAAATTACAATATTATATCCCATCAAGAGGCTGGCAAGGCCACAAGTTCATTCAGACCAGGACATCTTATTTAAGGCCAACAAAAGCGACTTGGGCCTGTCTAAACATTAAGTTAGAAGGCATCTACAAATTTGCTATTCAAAATCAACAAAAGCCGTTTTGAGAGTCCTTTAAGAGCTCCTTGGAAATTTAGAAAAATCAACAACGAAAAAATTTATTGAAAATTGAAGCGAAAACATTTCCATACTTGAGGCAGCTCAGGCGTTTGCCATTTATACTTTTTGGTCATAACATTTTTTATGGCCTAACATAAAATAAACATGCAACCCAATTTTATAGTTTCAAGTAATCCCATCTTATTTGATTAAGCTTTTTATTTGAGGAAGGCTGCGGGTGTGTGTGCAAGGTTTGAGATTGCAGAGAAACCCAAAAAAAAAAAAAAAATGTATGAAAATCTTTTCAACCACTTTGAAGGAGCTTTCCTCATATCCTGTAATCCGCTTGGATTTCTTTTGCTTTCCTCTTTTTTTTCTCACAAGCAATCAGGACAATTCAGGAAGCACTTGAAATGTCTTGTTCTTTTGAATAGACAATTCGCTTGGTTCTTATTGTGCAGACAAAAGTTTTATAAATTTAAGCAAAAAAAAAATTTAAATTTTCTGAGAGAAAGCTTGAGGGTTATCGGGTCGGCGGCTCAGAAGAAGGTCAGTCGGTCTAATAGTTATTTATGGTTTTGTTTTTCAGCTTGACGTAGCTTACGGCTGCCAAAAATAGAGTTTTTCTTTTTTTGTTTTTCTTTCTGTACTGCAATCAATTTTGTTGGCCAAACTGTTGGCCAAAGTTGAATCGTGTGGGTGTTGGAATATACAAAATAATTAAGAAATTCTGACAACTTTTCAAATTGAATTATTTTACGTTGTTATAAAATAATTTGTGAAAGTGCAAAGTCCACATGCACACCAACTTTTTCCACCTCAACCACCCCTCCCTCCTTCCACTCTGAACAAATTGCACACATGCTCTGGCGTTAATGTTTACATTTATAATCTAATTAAGCCACTGACAATTTGTGTAGCATTTCGCCGAAATAACAAGGCTTTTTCATACCCTCTCCTCTCTCCACAGAAGAACGCTTGCTGGGCAGCAAAAGCCGCAGTGGCAGTGCCAGTGGACATCGTTGGTCTCTGCTCACACGCGGAAGCGGCAGCGGTGGCGGAAGCGGAGGCAGTGGCCCCGGTATACCGGGTATCTGTGGTCAGGCAGCCGCTGCGGGTACAGCCACTGGCAGCAACAACAACAACAATAGCCATTTGCCCAACAACAACAACAACACGCTAATGGTGAAATCGCTAAATCTACCAAAAGACGATAGCTCCCTGGTCTACCGACGCAAGTCCTCGGGCAGCACCCCGCACTCTTCCGCCCTGAGTCAACAGCAGTTGCAGATGCAACAGCAGCTGCACCAGCATCATCCCCAGCTCTATCAACAGCATCAGCAACACTTACAGCAGCTGCAACAACAACAACAACAGCAACAGCAGCAACAAAATGCTGCCGATGCTTCGTTGTTTCAGCTGTCAGATGACTTTGAATGCCATGCGGATGGTTCGCTTTTGCTCAGGTAAGTGGAAGCCATTTTATTGTGCACCTCCTTGTTTATGTGTCTGCCACCAGATAGCTACTAGCTACTCCACCCACCAATCCACCCACTTGCCCACACTTTAATTCCCCCGCCCTCATCATGTTTCCCTGCGCTAGTTGATGTTGTCTTGTTAGTAGTGTGGTTGTTGTTGTCGTGTTGTTGTTGTTGTCGTGTTGTTGTTGTTGTTGTGTGTGACATGTGCGCGTCTGTTTTTGGTGTAATCCCATGACTTTAAATTTTCACCGCAGAATACCTGCCCCGCATGTGGTGGCCGCACGGGCCTATCGCCTGGCCGCCAAGAAACGTGCTGGGGCCACAGCATCTTCCGCATCTTCGGGCTCCGCGGCCGCCGCCCTCTCGGGGGAGTACGGTGGTGTGGCCACAGCCACCGGGTCACAGCAGCAGCAGCAATCGCAGTTTGAGTTCAGCGGGGCCAGTTCATCCCATTATACGCATGAAGGCAGTAGCGGCAGCAGCAGCTCCTCGGGCACAGCCTTCACAAGGTTGGCCAAATTGCTGCATCAATCAAGCCCCATTACATCCAAGAGCAGCCAGCAGCACCAGCAACACCACCAGCAGCAGCAGCTATATCATCCGATGTCGTCGTCATCGCACTATGGTGACAATATCTACATGGAGGCACCAGCCAATGCTGGCGGCCTGGGATTTGGCCTAGGTGAAGAGGCACCACGTCGTCTGTCTTGGGAGAGGTGCGTAATTTATACCACTGCATGTGTCTGTGTCTGTGCTTGTGTGTGTGTCTGTGTGTGTGTGTGTTTTCTGTGGTGTTAAACTGACGCAGTGCTGTCTACGTTCCTGCAATTAGTTAATTTCATTGGTGGTGTTCAACAAGAAAGTTGATCACCTTTTTTTCCGACGTTCGCTTGGCACGTGTTTAGGTAATGGCCCTGTCTGATGGCTTTTGGCATGACTCCGCTGCCCCTGCCCCAGCCACTTCAGAAACACGATTAAAGCAATTTGTTTAACTGACATCGTCGTCTGAACATACACTTCAGTTCATCGGATTGAATTGGATTGGTCAGCCTGAAGCTGTGTGTTTATGTGTGTGTGTGTGTGTGTCTATGTTTGTGCTGGCATTTATCTCAATTTGCACATTGCAAAGGTACACCTATGCGAATGCAATCCTTAAAGCTGGGTGAAAGCAGCTGAAACATATGCAAGGGCTTACCACATCACCTGAGTGGAGAGTTGTTGGTGTTGGAATGTGGAAAAGAATTGAGCACTTATGTCTTTTATTAGTTCAGAGCCTCTCAATTTCACCTGCCAGCGTTGGGGAATTCAGTTATTGGATTACTCTTTCAAATGGAATATGTGAAGCATTTAAAGAGGCTCTCTTATTACTTCGAAACGAATCAGGCTTTAAAGAGTATGGCATTTCAGTCTGGTACTTTTATATATTTCAACAAAAAGTTCAACAAAATTTGAATGATACAAAGGAAAAGCATTCGAAGCTAGGACGCCACCTATTGGGTTATTTAGGCAATCGTGTACTCGATTGCTACTGAAACAGACAAGGAATCAGGCTTTAAAGAGCATGGTCCTTTAGTCTGGTACTTTCATATGTTTCAACAAATCCAACAAAATTTGATTACCCAAAAAAAGGAACGTTCAAAGCTAGGACGCCACCTATTGGGCTATTTAGGCAATCGTGTGCTAGATTGCTACTGAAACAGACAAGGAATCAGGATTTAAAGAGCACGGTCCTACAGTCTGCTACTTTTATATGTTTCAACAAGTTCAACTGAATTTGATTTAGCAAAAGGAAGAAGCTGGGACGCCACCTATTGGGCTATTCATGCAATCGTGTGCTTGACTGCTACTGTGCACAGAGGGGGCTACAGCCAGATAATGAAATATTTTTATTACTGTCTGATTTTAGCTTAGTACAAAAAAATTGTATGCAATCGTCTTAAAGCTTACAGAAAATTAAAGGAAAAGTGGGAAGATAAAAAAAAGAACTAGTTCATTTTGAGCTCAGAGCTTAGGACTTTCTCAACATTTCCTTGTGCTCGTGGCTTATATGAACAAATATTCAAATATATGTTAAGCTTCTTTCAAAATGATAGACAATTCCTATCTAAATGTGACCTTGAAGAAGAGTTGCTTCGATAGTCAAAAGGAATCTTTGCCTGTGCATAAGCTTTTCTTGAAAAGTTTTATTGAAATTGCCAGCCCAATGGTCATCTTATTTTAGTTGTATATTTAAGGTAACCTTTTCCAAATATAAATATTTTATCCTTGGCTCCTTCTTTATCTTTTTGTTCATTTTAAAATTCAACCCAAATAGCTTGTCTGAAATCAACTCTTCCATAAATGAAGGCCAATTTGGGCAGACAACGAGACCAGAAGAAGCCTGTAAGAGTCGCTGGTAAAAGTGATTGATTGGTTGATTGATTGATTATATTGGGGCGGGAAGTGCGTGAGGGACTTGCACTCACCTGTAACTGAAAATTGCAATTTTTTTAGAGCTTCAACCAACAGAATCATTCAGCTGAAATGAATATTAAATGTGGCTGCACTCCACGCTCCACTTCACTTTAACTCACAAACCACTCGACAATATTGTTCATAACTCAACTATTTCATGACAGAGTCGGATGGAGAGTTTGAGGGTAGCCTAAAAATTCCTGCTGGGCCAACAGCAGGCCATGGATGGCCCTGAAATCTCCGCCAGACCAGCCCCCCCTCGGCTATAAACATTGAATAATGTTTTACAATTTTTGGCACTGATTGCCCGCTGACATGGGGGAGGGCACTGGACTGGGTTCGAAGACCCAGTGCGTCACTTTGTGTTTCTAAACTTTGGTATTTTAAAATGCTAAAAACAAATACCGAAATACCAAAATACCGAAAGGAGTTACATTTTTCTCCCTCACACTTCTGCCTGGTTGTTGTTTGCCTTTTTAATAGCTGCCGTACAGACGTGTTCGAGTTTGTCTTGTTGCTGTTGTTTTATTTTGTTATTTTGTGAGTTGTGTTGTTTGCTAAATTTAGCAAAACTTTTACCAAAAGTACAAACAACCAAGCAGCTAGAGAGTTCTAGCTGCGATGAACAAAACAATCCGAATAGTAATGGCCAAACAAACCCAGCCAAAACAAAGAGTCATTGTTGCACCCGACAACGCTGAGTAATAAAAATTTTCATACCGCTTACCGAGTGGACGACAGAGAGATAAGGACAGAGTGAGAGAGAGAGAAGATTGGAAAAGTTAAGCGCTGCAATTTTCCAAGTTTGGTTAGGATTGCTCGATTTGATTTTGGGTTGTAAGAACTCGGGGACTGAGGCTATTTGCAATCCCGACTTGCTTAATTGTGAATGCATTATTCATGAGCCAAGGCAAAAACTAATTCTTATGCAGCGAAGGACACCATCCACAAAGGCAAAAGGCCAATAAAGTTAAGCCCAAGACAAAGACAAAGACGACGATGAACGGGTTGCAAAACTTTTGTCATTCCTCGGTGTCTTGCATAAGCTTGATCAAAAATATACACACAGACAACCTGAAAATATAAACAAAAACAAAAATTACAAGAAAACGACAAGGGTGTTTTATTTTTTTGCAATTTACCAGACCAGACCAGACCAGAGCAGAGCAGAGCAAGCAAGACAAACAAATAAACATAAATGAAAATTACGCATCCGCCATGTGGCACAGTCACACAGCCAGGCACACATGTCTTTTAAGACTCGAAAACTCCTGCGTATTGCGGTGTAAATTTATAAATTACTTGGCACTCAAAAGCTGACAAGGGAACTGCGTCAACGTCAGCACACATCTCTCTGATTTCTCAGAGTCCTCTTGCTGGGCTGCCGCCATTTTGCTTTCACTTGTGATTCGCTTTCCATTTCGTTATGCGTCTCATGATATTTAACTGGCTTTGGCTTTTGATGTTGCCGAATATGAGGGTGTGCGTCACAGAATCCTAAAATGTGTCACAGTCAGTCCATCGAACCCCCCCTTCGAAAAAAAAGGTCATAGATTTGAGACTCGTTTTCGACATTTACTGTGTGATGATGAGCGACAGGCGGCATCTGAAGCACATGTGTCCTCTGACGGCTGCCCAAGTCTTTCATTTTGAAACTTAAAAAGGCTTAAAAGATTTATTTTAACCAACTAATTTATAGGTAGAAAAATTAATATGAAAGTTTAAAGGGTTCTATAAATTTTTTATATTAACCCAAAAATTTCACACCCATTTAAGCCTTGGCTTAATGTCAAATTCCAAGTGTCACAAGTAAAATCAAAGTTAGCGATTTTTTTCTACAAGAATTGCCACGAGAAAGGACAAGTCGATTCTTGGAAAAAATCAGTTTAAGTTGTCATTTGCAAAATGGGGGATTCCTTTCATTTACCTTTAAGTTAAAATGACAATGACAGCCAGAAAGGCTAAAGGCAGGGAAAGACATTGAGCAAACAAAATAGTCACTAAAAGCACACACACACACACATACACAAATGTGGTATATATGTCACACACATGCAGATACAGCTACACCTATACATGTGCAGAGAGATAGAGTATATCTTGCACCTCGCACAAGAGGTAAATGAAAGAGACCTTGGGGCGTTTGTTGAACGAGTTCGTTGGTTTCTCTCAGGTTGGTTTCTGCGGTTACTTGTTCTTTTTGTTGTTACTTGGTTTATTGCTATCCAGTTAGTTAAAGTGCTTTGCCCACAAATACACACAGATGCACCACGCATAAGTTAATAACAATCATTATTATTGACTTTGCTGCCAAGCTGTTTCTGCTTCAACAATTCCTGAAAATTGTTGCTATTGTTGTTGTTGTTGTTGTTGTTTCTGGCACCCTAACAGTGTCTCATTTAAGTTCCACCCCTTTGGTAAACACACACATTGACAGTGGCACCCACTGAAACTTGGAAATAGACAAATACACCCTGACTAGGCACTCGCTTAACTAAGTCCCCGTTGTCAGCCAGTCGAGAAAGACTATATCACTGTGTCAACAACAGCAAACAGCAACAATAACAAGAAGAAGTAGAAGAGAAGAAGAAGCAAAGGGGAAAAAACAACATTGTTGATGAAGATGTTGCTAACAAAAATGACAACTCTTTTCATTTTTTTTTCTGTCCTTCCCCTTCCTTCCTATTGAAGCAATATTTCAACAATCAAAGGGTTAAAGACGTAGAAGAAGAAGAAGCAGATGATGATGAAGAGTAAGAAGAAGAAGAAGAGCGTTTGTAATTTGATTGAATTTACGTTGATTAAGTGTATTTAGCTCTTGGCAAATTATAAATGTGTTTAATTGAGAATTGGCTTAATTGTGTCTTGTCTGTTGGCAACGTGGCACGTGTTTATTTAAATGAGAGATATGTATGGGTGTGTGTGTGTGGGTGGGTGTCGGTGGGTGTGTGTGTACGTGGGATCCAACAAAGTAAGTTTATTTTGGTTTTGGATTAAACAAATTACACAAAGACCAACAGAAATGCACTGAGCGAAAAGGGTCAAATAGATCTGGACTTAGACTAAGTCGGCTAGGTAAATATCGGAACTATTATCTGACAGATTCTAGTTCTAACAAATAATAATGACATATGCTGATTTTCATATTAAAAGTAATTTCTGGTAAATCTTCACTTTTTTTCGGGGAACTTAAAAATAATGTTTCGAGAAAAAATTTAGTATTGAAGAAAATTATCGGTGATAAAGTAAGCCCGGTTTCAGTTGAAGCAGATAATGTAATATGTAAAATTTCATAT
Organism: Scaptodrosophila latifasciaeformis; assembly: GCA_037075145.1. Taxonomy (NCBI): domain Eukaryota; kingdom Metazoa; phylum Arthropoda; class Insecta; order Diptera; family Drosophilidae; genus Scaptodrosophila; species Scaptodrosophila latifasciaeformis. The sequence continues at coordinate 20,560,661 of JBAMCM010000100.1, read as the reverse complement.
TAAGAGTTATGTCTGGTCATTCTCAACTCTTTTCGGAGAACTTGAAAGGGGAAAATTTTTTATTGAAGTCAAAATTTGAGGCCTTTAAAATTATTTCGAATGGCTAAAAACTTTTCCCATAAATATAGAAGTTTGTCACCAACGAAAATCCTCGTTTTGCTCAGTGTAGTCACACTTTCTCTCACATAATCCCTGACACACATGAACACTCTTTTGCCCACAACCCCCCACCCCCCTCCAGTGTCATCACGTGTGTTTTTTATGCAAAGTTTGTTTATGTCTGTTTTGAATTGTGTTTGCACTAATTCTTTGTAGACTTAACTGTAAATATTGCGCATACGACATGTTGTTGTATGCGGGTTAGCAGAGAGTTAACAAAATTCAACCAGAATTTGTGGTGAAAGCAAAATAAAGAAATAAACCGCTTTACATGCAATTCAATTGGGCAATAATTTTTGCAATTTTCAGAATTTACTTATCCAACAAGCACGGCTCATTGAAATGTCCAACGTTGTCCTGTAATTACTGAAATGCCAAGATTCCTCAACTTTTCTCTTTACCCTGAACTTTTCTTCACTCAGAACCGTTCGAGCTTGAAATTATTATAAAACTTGTCATAATCAGGGCAGGAAGTTTTTTTGATTTTTCATAAAATTCGTTTTATTCGTTGCAGACGCAAGGACAGCAGCGCTTTGCAGCGTTCCGCCAGCATTGATTCCTTTGCCGAGATTGTCTTCAGCGACTCACCACGTCCCTCTCTGGATATACCCAGGGCCGTGGCACCGTTCAGTAAACGACCCTCGGCGAGCAGCCTCTACTCGAATTGCAGCACTGCGTCGGCCCAGCTGAATATCAATTACATGGGCAGTGCCGGAGTTGGGCTGGGCGGTGTGGGAGCTGCCGGTGGGCTAGGCGATGGCTCGGCCAGCCTGGTGGTGGGACCCTCTGGCACGGGCAGCAGCAGTGCGGGCAGCAGTCGACGCGAGAGTCTGCTGAGTCCATCGTCAACGCGACGCAACAAACTGACCCGAATTATTAATGGTGAGTGTGACATGGCTAGGCCAGATAAGGGATGCTTGGCTGGGTTATTTCAGTTCGTTCAGCTAGTCCGGTTTTTGGCCATATGGCAGGGCAGTGGAGCAAAAGTGTATTCAAGTGGCACACACAGCAACTTAATCAGTGGCTTATTTATCTGGCCAGAAATGCTTGGACTGCTTGAAATTCAAATGACCACTTCACACGGTTGGAGCTGGGGCCGTGGCAGTGCATTAACTGGATTACTGACAGCGGAGTAAGCGGAGTGATTGCGGATGCGGCGCATTTGAATTCAAATGGCTTGCTTATCGTCTTCAATGGCAAAGTCAGCGGAAAAGCAGTTGCGCTGTGTTTGGAGTAACCGACCCGACCGACCAAAACCAAAGATAGCGTGCGCCAAAACTTGCTGGTCAGCGATATTGAAAGCAAAGCTTCAAGAAATCCAAATAAACATAAAAGGAGCGTCAAGCGGCAAAATAGCGTCACATAATACAGCTGGCGATTAATGTTGTTGTTGTTGCTATTTTTGTTTTTGTTTGTCGTTTCTGAGAAAACGACAAAGCAAACTGCAAAATGAGACGATCGCCGCTTAACTGTTTAGCGACGACAACCGTTATAGTGGAACGTAACGCGCAACGTCTTGGATCGCTGTTAGCGCTTACGTCGTTCGGCTCTTCCACGTAAGACTAACTTCGTTTTTCGTTTTCCAGTTAACGAGCGACTTTTGTTGAGAGAAGAGGGCGTCTGCGCGAGTGGCCTGCACAAACGCGTCGGCGTCTCAGTCTCGATTTCTTCAGTTCCAATTGAGCCAGTTTAGCAACAAGAAAGTTACAAAATAAAATTTAATAAAACAACCAAGAGAAAAGTGCATTTGTGCGTGGGTGTGTGACGCCTGCCTTAAATTGTTTAACAAAAGTATTTTTTTTCCAAAGAATATCACTCAATTGAAATGAAATTTTTACGTTTTCTTTGGCAATAAAAAACGCGTCGCGCTTCGTTTCTTGTGAGTGTAAGTGTGTGTGTTTGTATGACAACTACCTGTTTCTCGCTGCCGGCGTCTCTGTGTGTGAGCAGAGTCGTCGTTTTCTTCTGCCTATACCTGTGCGACGATCTCGCAACACTCAGAGAGAGCGCGCTCGAGAGAGAGAGAGAGCCATGAGAGCGTGAAGGTGAACTTTAATGTTGTTGTCTTTGCTGTTAGTCTGACTAGTTTGACAAAAAAGAAAAAAAAAAAGAAATAAAGCAAAGGCGTCGCTTTCATTTAAATAAACAAGAAAAGTAAATAATACAAATGCAAACAAAGCAAAATTAAATTCGGATGACAAAGCAGAGCAAATCTAAATTAAAGGGGAAAATAATCAGCAAATGTTAATTAAACATTTACCGTTTGACGGAAAGAGCAACAGCAGCAAAAATGCAACTCTAATTGCGTTGCGTGCCTCCAACTGCAACAATTACTTTTTCAATATTAACAAACAACAACAGCCGTTGCCCAGCGAAAGTGAACTCTTGCTTTTGTCTTTATCTTTTGCAAGAAGAAGAAGAAGAAAAATTACTTTTCTGCAAATAATTCACTCACGTGTCCAGCAAAGCGACAGCGCGAGTCTTGTCCACCAAAGTGTAGTGAATCGTCCCAGCCAGAAGAGAAGAGAAGCAACATCTCAACTGACAAAAGCAATTTGCAGCATAATTAACCAGACTGCACTCTCCAGCTCACTCTCTCTCTCTCTCTTTCGCTCACTCTCTGTCACGCTCTCTCATACACGTGTAAAGCTTTTGTATTTCAATGCGCCGTTGGATAATTGTGTATTTTTGTGTGTGTGTGTGTTTTTTTTTTCGTTTGCAGTTTTATTTTTGTGTTGCTTCCATTAAAGTTGTTTGTGCTGCAATTTTAAGCACGCCACCGCCGCCGCCACACAATGAACAGGTAAGCACAAAAATACCCACACAAACCCATCCACACACACATAGCATACATACACAAATGTATCAAAGTTTTTATGTATAATTTTTTTTTTTATCTGTTACTTTTTTTTTGCGGGCTTTGAGAAATATGCAATGGCTTAAGAAAATCAGAAAAACTTGAACTATTGCGGAATTTTGACTTTTTTTTATCTGTTTTTTTTTTTTTTGTTATTTTCACGTCTGCCCTGAACTTTTAACATGTCTTCAAAGTTTATTCACATTTCATAAAGACAGAGACATTCACTGTAACTTGGTCTGACTTGTGGGGAGGGAGAAGAAGTGTGAGACCTGGGGCCTTCCCCCTCTATAAAGTAGTTTCGTTTATTTTTCGCAGTAATTTTCATTTTTGGCTGTTCAAGTTTAGCGACCGGTTTCTTTTTGGCGAAATTGAACATTTTGCCTTGTTTTTACACCAGCCTCGCTGCGGCTGCTGCAGATGACAGAAATTCCCCAAACACTGCAGCTTTCATCAACTGACCATTACGTACGTGTATATAAAAATTTACTGTTCTTCTTTCAGTAGTTGCTGCTGTGTGGTTTCCCACCTTAAATTCAAAACGAAAAAAAAAAGAGTCACCAAAGTTGGCAGCATTTCTTTTTTTTTTGTTTTGATTTGCCCGAAAGTTTTTCACAAGTCAAAAGTTTAGGTTTGGTACACCGTTAGTTTGGTCTCAGCCCCCCAACGCCCCTGTGACCTGTACCCAAGTAAGTTTTAAGATTTCTCCCTCTCTCTCACTCTCTCCCTCTCTCTTTCTTTCAATTTGATTTGAGGTATTAAAAAGTTTTAAATGTTTGATTAAAAAAGAATTCATCACAGATTTTCTGTGGCAATTTTGTGCAAGCAAGTTTTTCGCATTACATAAAACAGAAAGAAGAATTTGATTGTGGGGGGCAACAGTTTTCACATTTTTTTTTTTTTTATTTATTTTGTTTAGCTTGTTATCGGTGTGTGTCTCTGGATTCACGATAAGCAAAAGCAAGAGTAGAAATTTTCGAACAGAACATGACTTCCAATTGGATTTTGTTGTTGTTGTTATGACTTTTTGATATTGGGTAACTCTTTGCTGTCGCCTAGTCGGGTTGTACAAATAAATAAAGCCATGGAGTTTATGAAAAAATAAATATGAAAAAATCAAATTTCAAATATTGACTAGTCTCTTATTTTTTTTTTTTGTAGGTTTATCAAATTCCAATATTTCCAATTTAGTTGATTTGCTACGAATATTTCCCCGTTGAGCGAAAAGGGATCAAAGATATATCGATTTTCCTTGGATTTGTGAGGACCACAAAAAGTACAAAACCAACTGACCATTTGGACGACCTTAACCATTGTTTTGGATTACCTCATTCCATGAGCCAACGTTTTCAGAATTTTTGGGTTCTTCCACAAATAAAGAATCAGTCAAGACAGAAAGACAGAGAAAGAGAGAGAGAGAGGGAGCAGAGAGTTTGAATTTTAATCTAACAATGAAACTGAAACGGTTGATTGTTATTATTGTTGTTATTGTCAGCTTTCTATTCGGAAGCGTTTAGAAAACGAAAAGCCGTTGGTCACGTTTGAATTTGGTCGATGTCAGCCGAAAATGCAATAAGCACGTAAAAAGTCAAAGCACCAAACCGGCCCGGATTTTCACTCACACCCACCCACACACACACACACAAACACTAAAAGCACAACCCTACAAAAAAAAAAAAAGAACATGCAAATAACTTGGCCTATTTAAATGGCTTAGATCTACGCATTTGGCTATGAAACTTTCAACTTAAAGTCAAAAGGTCAAAGCTAAATTATTACCAAATTCCTGGTGACTTTGCAATTAAAAATCGTTCACTGCCGAAATCCTTTTACACATTTTTTTTTTTCGACTTTTTTCAGCAAATCTTTGCTGATTTACATAATTTTTTTACTCTGCCAAAGAGAGAGAGAGAGCGGAAGCGAGTGAGAAAGTCCACAAATCTCTAAAAGCCCGCAAAAACCCAAAGCTAGATAACTGTGTGAAAAGCACACACACACAAACAAAGAGAGAGAAAAAAGAGAAAAAGAATTTGTGAGGAAGTTGACAGCCGTTCATTTGACCCGGTCAAAACGTTTATTGGTATTGTATTTTGGCCTGGCCCTTTCGGCTGGGTCACAAGCCCTCTTTCATTTCGAACAATTTTTTCGACATTTCGCTGGGAGGTAGGGGAAAGAAATCAGCGCGAGGCTCAAATTTGCATATCTGATTAATATGAATACATTAGTTTTGAATGATTTGGCACAGGGCAAAGCCAATAGAATTAAAAGCGACAAATGGCAAGACAGCCAGATTGCACAAAAGCGCTCTCACACTCATTCAAATGGCAAAAAAAAAAATAAAACAATAAAAAAAAAACAAAAATAAAATGAAGAAATTGGTAGTAAAAAATCTTGTCGATTTGCATACACATCCGAGCCGAGTGAGGAACTTTGTCTTTCTCTCTTGACTGGCTTTCTTAATAATCGACTGGCCTTTTCTTTATTTTATCATGATGTTGTCAGAGTTAATGGCATAGGGGCGGTGGAGAGAGCAGGGGGTGCCGTGGCGGCAAGCATTGTTGCTTGTAATGTTTGGTTACTTAAATTCAATTGGCATTTCCGTTGTCGCTAAAAAGTCGCACGCACAGCGGCGGCAGCGTCGGCTACCAGCAATCTGGCGCTGGCTGACTGGCAGTTTGCCAAACTCAAACAGTCTGCTTTTTAGACAGTCACTCAGTCAGTCAGTTAGTCGTCACTTAATCAGATTTAAGCTGAGGCAAAAATATACAAAAACATTGAGCCAAATAAAGCTAGCAGAAGTGAAAGTCGAATACTCTTTGAGAATTTCTTAAAGGTATCGGATAGGATAGTTCCTGGGGAATCGGAACTGATTTGAGAAATTCCATATAGAAAATAAGTTCCATTGGGTTAGTAAGATAACTGGACAATGAAAAGTGAAAGTCAAATACTCCCTAAAAAATTTGCATAGGGACTCAAAATGGATAGTTCCTAGGCAATCGGAACTGGCTTATGAAATTCTATATAGAAGGGAGGTCAGGTCACATTCAAACTATCTTAAGAACTAAGGATTGATTATGCCAACTCTTTTCGAAAAGAGTATACAAAAAAGTCTACTCCCACTTTGGTTGCCAATACAAAAGACTCGGGGAGTTAGTCGGAGAGGAGTACGGAAGGTGTCTTTAATGTGTTCTTCTGTTTATTCTTTTATTTTTCGTTTTCTTTTTATACCCTGTACCTAAAAAGGTACAAGGGTATATTAAGTTTGTGCAAATGTATGTAACATAGAGAAGGAGACGTCGGAGACCCCCCAAAGTTACCCACAATATGATCAGGGTGACTAGAGAAATTGATATAGCCATGTCCGTCCGTCTGTCCGTCTGTCCGTCTGTCCGCGCGTACGCCTAGATCTTAGAGACTATAAGAGCTAGGATAACCAAACTTGGGATTCGGACTCCTTATGTGTGTACGCTGGTCAAGTTTATTTTTTTTTCTCCCCCCGCCCCCCCTTCCACCACCTCATTTTTTCAAAGCCATATAATGTCTAAACCTTTCGGATTTAAGTATTAGTTGCTTCTGAAAAGTTGTTAGGAATCTAAAAATCTTTCGATTGATATCAAACATGACTAAAATTGGACCATATTTACTCGAGATATACAAAAAACAAATTTTGAGGGTCAAGATTTTAATTCCCCTTGCCTAACTGGTAAACTGCCGAATGAGCAGTCCGATAGATGGCGTGCTTGCAATATTGTGAACAATGTGTTTTTGGATTCAAAGGAATATTAAGACCAGAAGTTTTATGTGAATGCAGGCGACCAGGGTTACCACCCGACTAGGGTTGCCACCTTTTTTTTTTAATTCCGTCTACTAGGTACAGGGTATCCCAAACTCGGCCGCGCCCGAGTTTAACGTTCGGCTTCATTTTTTTTTTGCATTGCGGCGCCTTTATTGAGGAAGCTACAAATTTATTTAAATTAAGTCGGAATGCTTTTTATGTTGGCTTTATTTGATTTTGCCTCACACTCTGGCAGCATATCTTGCTTTGTGTCTGGCTTAATGTGTGGTAGATTTGACAATTATGACAGCAGTAACTGCATAAATTGTTAGGATCGACATAATTTAATATGACAGCGTAGGACAAGCTCAAGCTCAGGCCCAAGAGAATTGTCATAACTAAATGCATTCTGAGGTCGCTGTCTCTTATTCGAATGAGCTTCTTGGCTTCTGTGGTGGCCCAAAGCATGGCTTCTCTATTAAGTGGATTAAGTTGTTCTTGACATAGCAGTAAATGGACAATATTCTGACCTTTGACTGGCTGACCAGGCTGGGCCACTCGTCCTGCCCTCTTGGGCTGATCTGTGATTTATGTTTGGCAATTTTGTGCTGCGTAGGTTCATAAATTTTATTATCATGCAATTGCCGGAGGAGGCTTCACTTGACTTGACCGCCTCGGCTTCACTTCATTGCATGTGGCCATTTTCTTCTTCCCTTTTTTTTTTTTTTGAAGTTTATGGGTCAGCAATTTTTATTTATTACACGGCCGCAATTGTCAGCTCGGTTTGGTCAAAAATAAAGAAGCTTTTTTCTAATCCGCTCCAATTTCCTAAACTGCCAGCCTGTTGTTCTAGAGGAATTCATTCACAAGCTAATTGGACTTTTGGAGCATATGTTTTATTTTTATAAAATAAATCTAGCTTATAGCTCTAGATATTTGCCAAGACATGAGTCAAACGGCTTAGTCACTGACCTCGCGTAACCATTTCAAAAATCAGTTGATTTGATAGCCCAGCTCAACCCTTTCATATACATATTCGATTGTTTGAGTTTTTGCTTTTCCCAGTAAAACAAACACTCATTTGTTATGCATGCGTTATGAGACAATCGCTATTATTAAAGTCTCAGGAAAAAAAAAAAACTAAAAATAACGAAATATTAACAATGAAACCGGTTCGGTCTTAGACCAGTGTTAGATTGTCGTCTGAAAAGTTGAAAATGTTTATCCTTGTTTTTGTCTGGGCTAATCCAAGTAATCGAAGGCCCCCACCCAACTTCTTGTCAATGTCCCCAAACCAAGTAATTTATTTTCCTCTTAAAGCGAGGCGTTGACAGTTCACAGATGCTGAGACCGAGTCTGAGGTTGCGCCACGCACTCCGATAAATCACGGAACGGCAGTGGTGACAACAACAACAAGAAGAAAAACAACATCCGAGGATAGAACAGGCAAAACTCATTTGTTTGGTTTACGATTTCCGAAATACCGCGTTAATTGTTTTTGAACTTTAGGGAACGAATTCGTTTGAAGGATAAATTATGGTGAGCAGGTACTCTGCTCGTCGCGGCTCGGCTAAATTTAGACCAACTCGGCACATAAACAGGGATCAAGTCGGTTCAGTCTTAAAAGGGCGGGGGTGAGGGAATTCACTCTGAGAGAGTGAGAGAGAGGGTAGCTCTTGTCTAGGTAGCCAGGTTCTCACGACTTAGCTGTACTTGTCCCACTTGCTCTCTCTCCCGACCGCTCTGAAAATAGGGGTGTGTGAGTGTCTGTGGAATCCATGTGGAATGCAATTTCGTACCACACAGAGTGGTGGGTATCTCCCTGGCTTATGTACTTAGGGGCTGAACTGAACGCTCGGACTTTGGTTATGAATCACGTCGCGCGGTCGCCTTCAGTGTGTATTTTAAATACGGCAAGCGCATGTCGCCCAGCAGCCGGAAAATCCTGTAATACAAAAGAATATTAAACGAAATAGAAGACACGGAAACAGTAGATGAGCTGTGAGAAAAATCGGTCACGTTTCAATAAAACTCACTCTGATTTTCAATTTCAAAATGGAAAGACGCAAGGCTCTGTCTTCATATGCCAAGCTAAAGGATCAGAGTGCCAGTGGCATTTGCTTGGTAGACTCTGGCAAGGCCAGCCATGATGACACTCAACCGGCTTTTCGTCGATCTCATTCCATGCGTTCCTCTCTGCGCCGATTGAAGAGCAAGCTTCATAGTCCCGCCCTGCCTCTGCAGTCGCCCTTCAAGCTGCGCGCTCATTTGCAAGCCCGCAGTCGCAACGGCAAGAGCAAAACCCTGGACAAGTCAAAGGCGGCCAAGGCGCTGCGGTTGTGGCACGAAATCGATGCCGTTGCCGTGGTGACCACTCGAGTGAATGGTGAATTTGTTCGTCTCACAAGCTCACCCACAAAGGAACCAGACATTGAGCAGCTGATGTCAGCCCTTCCCCTGGGCGTGACAGTGCCGCGCAAGGCCTGCAAGCTGCTCCAAATACCCGAAAGTTATGCCGAACAAGCCGAGGCCCCCAAGGCCACACTCGACTCGGACCTGGAACGCACTCTGAGCAACTCATCGCCTGACACCACAGATATACTCACGGAGATCACACGTCATGCTCCCGAAGGCATCTATGGAACCACACGCATGCGCACTGCCACCATAAGGAAGCCAATGCCGTATTTAAACAGCCGTAGGTGTCAGATAAAAATTGTCCTGTGAAATCTATCATATTCCGAATTGTGTGTGATTTGAGTTCATTGAACCCTTTCCAAGGGTGTGCAGAAATTACACAATCTCATCTCGGGGTTGATTCAATACCAATGTGATTTCCGATTATCTTGAATTTCATATATCATTCCATATATTTTAAATGTGTCATTTCACTGCTGGCATGGCAGCCCTTTACACTCGACCGATTGACGGCATAGATTTACAGATTAAAATTTATCATTTTCCAATTACACCCACCATAACCTTGCATAAAAATTAATGCGACCCGTGGGTATGGAAATTAATTATTATCAATTTGCGAGGACTTTAAATGTAAATACTGTGATGACCATGTACAAGCAGATGATACAGTGTACTATACTATATACATATATGTAGTGGGAATTATTTGTGCATAGTGTATGAATTGTAATTGTAATAATCTTGCAGATGTTACCAAATCGATAGCCATAAATCGCAGACCCCGCAGAAGCTGCAAATGGGGAGCTGTCTGCGTTCTCCGGGGGTTTTCATGCGCCAGAAATCGTTTCACACGCTCAACGAGCTAACTAAATTCTGTCAATTGAAAACCTCACCCACTGCAACCGCAAATCCAAGGCCCACGCCACATTATACTGTCGATGGTAAGACCCAATGAAAGGCCCACATGCGGGTCTTGACATACTTAAATGGTGGCTAGGAAAATTCCTAATTGAATATAATTAAAGCATCGAGTGCATCTGTATAAAGTGCCATAAAACTATCTCAAAACATACATCAACTAGGAAAATAATCACACACACACACACCCACACACACTTTCACACATACTGTGGGAGTATGTGTGAGAGTGTCTGGGGTGGGCGAATGGTTTCGGCTTAGAAATACTGACCAGCTCAGTTTAGGTTAATGGAGCTTTCAAGCATGTCATAAACTCACACACACATACACTCACCCACTGACACAATCATAACTCATATATTGACACAGGCCAAAGAAAAGCCGTTGCGATGGCAATAAAACTAAAGTGAAGCATTCGACAAATGCTCATGCATAATTAATTTAATTGGCTTGGTCAAACTTGGCATACAGCAAATTTATATTTATATTTTGATTAATATATAATTAATTGCATACGCTTGCGCCTCAAAAACAAAAGCTCAAAATGAACAAAACGACTGACGCAGGCATACAAATTGGGCTGATGGTTTCCTTTTTTTTCTATAACTTACTGAAAACAATTATTTTTATTTTTAGTTTAAATTATGTTTAAATTTTGTTTTGATTCATTTTCTTATTGATTTTATTTTCATTACAAACCGAAAACCAAATAGATAACCTTTTGCCAAACTACACTCAACACGCCCACAACGAAATTAACGCGGTCAGTGCAAATGACAGTCCCGAAGTGAAATTGCGTAACAAGAATCACTCGACTAACCACAAGATTAACCACAACAACAACAACAACAGCAACCACAACAGCAATAGCCTAGAGGAATCAGAGCCAAGTTACCCCGCCTACCAGCCGGCTCCCTTGGCCCAAGCAGGCGGCAGCCCCTTTCGTTGGTCCGAGCAATTCAGTCAGCATGCTGCGGTAGCCAAGATACGGAGCGCCATTTCATGCAATGCCCAGGATCTGAGAGAAATGGAATTTCTCTTACCCGCAGTGGCTTCACAGCCAGCCAATTCCGCCACAGCCGCCGCGCCTCTACAAGCCCCGGGGCAATTGTGCATTTCTCGACACTCCCAGCCCAAGAATGCCAGGCTCAAGGAAGAGCAGCTGTTGGATTCTCTCGGCTCGGACGAGAATACGGCAGCCAATGTGCAGCAGTTATCGGTGCATCGTCAGCCGGTTACTCTGCGCTCAAAAGTCGGCAACACACCGCATCCAAGGGCCAGTAAAATGTCCAAGAAGCAACTCAAACTGGCCCAGGCCCAACTGGACAAACTAACCCAGAGTAATCTACACTTACATGGTAGGCCACTGCTCCGTTCCTCATTCCATCGGGTAGACTAACCAAACTAAACCAAATTAAGCTTAAATTGTGGGGAAATTATTTGCTCATTTGCTCACATTTGTTCACTTTTCCGTAGCTCTCTTCTCGGCTGTGGAGCACGGCCATTTGGAAAAGGCACGAACCATACTCGAGTCCACAGATGTGGATGTCAATAGGTAAGTACATATGCCTTATTAGACCCAAGTGGCTATTGTGCAATTACGGACTTGCTTGCCTTCTCATTCTAGCATCAATACGGATGGCCTGTCGGCTCTGGACGTGGCCGTGCTGAGCAACAATCGCTCCATGACCAAGATGTTGCTGCAACACGGAGCTGTCGAGGGCTCTCAATGTAAGTGCTCAGCCCAACTCAGCCCATCTCGATTAGTCATCTTAATCAATATCAATTTGGCTCTGTTCTTTTGTCTTTTGTTTTTAGTCTCGGTGGAAAGCATCGGCAGTAAATTGAATGGACTGCTGAAAGACGCCGAGTCACGCATACACGATCTAAGCGGCCCGGAGGGTCTCTGCCCGCCTATGTTTGCCTCGCGACCCTCCATATCCAGCATTATAATTGGTAAGCAGCAATCAAGAACTCTCTCTTTTTTGACAATAATAAATGCATAACATGGTTTGGCTTAATAAAAAAAAGTATAGCTAAATCTCTCCATCTGGGTTATCCATTCGCAAGTAAAAATAGGGTCTTGTCAAATCAAACAGTTATATTCGGCGATATCCAATATATATTGGGTCTTCTCAGATCAGACAGTTATACTCGGTATATCCAGTCGCGAATATATATTAGGTCTCGTCAGATCAGACAGTTATACTTTGGAATAATCTGGGATATCCATTCGCGAATATTTATTAAGTCTCGTGAGATCAGACAATTATACTCTGCTATATCCAGTCGCGAATATATAATGGGTCTTGTTATACTTTATACCTTTTACTTTTCCAGAAAGTTCTATTCGACTTAGGCCTCATATATGTTAGTAGATGTCCAACTTATCCTTATTCCTTATAAGCTTCAGTCTGTCAGAGTTAATCGGTCATGTCTGTCATATCTATATAATCTCAATTATTCTATACTTTACAAGCCTTTCAAAGAGCATACAAACTTCGAAACTTCTAGTCTTTTGCTACTCTCAGTGCGCCCACTTTTATAATAAATATTTCTTATTGTTTGTTCAGGCAATACGGGTTCCTCGGTGACCGGTTGTACGGGTAATGAGGTGGACAAGCAAATCGGAATCTGGGAACGCCGTGTGAAGGGCTTGCGCCGTATGCTGCTTGGCTGGGATCAGGCCAGGCCACCAGATGCTCCGGCCTCGGTAGCTGTTGATGTAACCGGTGACAATTCCATTTCTGTGCAGATACTCGAGCCATTCGAGGGCGCCATCGGTACAAAGTTCAAAGGTAAGCAAACCAGTGTCTTGTGGTCAATGGAGCTGACTTGTGCCACCCACTGTTTGACGTCATTTGAATTTTGTTTGCTTTTGCTATTGTGGTTTGCCATAAATTTGTTTCCTACGTCTCCGACAGTTCAATGGTCAACTAGGGCGGACTTTAACAATGTGGTGGGTGAGCGTGAGCTACTGGAATGGATTAGCTTTCATGGCACCATGGGTGCCCAATGCCATATAGGCGGACTGACCCAGGGACGTCGTTACTTCCTCCGTGCAGCCTGCGGCAATGTGAAAGGTTGGGGCTCCTATCGAAATTCTGTTCCAGCCAGTGTAGTGCCCTCAAGTGAGTAGATCAGGGTTTTAATAATTTGCCAAAAAATAAAATTTATCTTGAAATTTTTTAATAGCCTGGCGCGACTTGGACAACCGTGAGGATCGTTATCTCGGACGGCAGAGAATTCTGGACAATCTCTTTACTGCTGTGCGTCTGGCTCGACCAGCAGATGTGTCGGAGTTGTCCCTGGACCCAGCCAGTGTACAGCGAAGGAATCCTAAGAAAAAGACCACCATTAAGCAGCTCTTTTCGGTGGCCTCCAAGTTCCAGAAAAGCCTCCGCCGGTAAGTTTGCTTAACCCTTAGTTGGCCTTTTTTAAATCTTATTATTTTCTTGTATTATCTAGCGGCATTTACTTCTCCTGCCTGGTCTACTGCGATGACAAAGTGCTGGTAACCAGCGAGGATTTTCCACCGGTCATTGAAATCGACGAATCCTATCCGAGTGGCCTCCACATGGACTACTATTGGCTGATGAAGGTGGCCTGCACCTGGGACGATGTCAAATCTCTGCGCACTGACATGGAGCGCAATCTCACATCGGCCAGCCATTTCCGTACCAAACTGCTCACGGCCGTCTGCCAGATGCAGTCCGCTCTGGGCTTCACCGACCTAGGCCAGCTGTTCTACAAGCCCCTGCGTGATGCTCACGGCACTGTGGTGCTCACCTGCATTCAGTCTGTGAAAAGTCAGAAGGCCGTCTCCATTCTCAACTCCCGTTGGCTGCCAATCAACAAGCTGCAGAAGAAAATCGGAGCCATCCACGAGGACTACAACATAAACGAGCTCCTCATTTCGTCCATAGCTGACCAAATGCACTACCACCAAACAGCTTTGCAACGTCTCGAGCCGGGTCTCTATCTAGGCTACCTGAAGATGCAGTGCTCTATGGATCAAATCCAAGTGGTGGTGCCCGTGAAAACACCCAATGTCCTGCCCCATTGTAAGGTGCGCGAGAACAGCCACATCACGGCCGAAGAGTGGCAGGTTCTGAAGCGTGGGACAGTCGGCAGCAATGACCCTCTGCGTCTGCCCCTGGAGCTCAGCACTCACAGCGAAGGTACTACGGAAGTACAACGTCTATTCCTCTACGATCTCACCAATGCCGTGCACAAGCTCTTTGCCAGCATGAGCATAAAGCCCACAGAAGCCGCCACTCATCGTCTCTATGATGTGGAAGTGATTGAGCATAGCCGCGACATAAGCTTCCTCATTGTCTGCCCCTCGGTAGAGTCCTCCTGCGCCGTGCCCGGACAGTCTGAGCTACTCCTTCAGCGCGATGATCTGGCCTCACTCAGCATCCAGGCCTTTGAGATGATACACCTGCGCACCTACCAGCCCGCCATCATACAGAAATATGCCCGACTCTCCTGTATTCTGGAACTAGACACAGCTCTGGCCACGCATTCACATCGCGAAGCCTTCTCCACCAGTGAGCTGCAGACGGCCAAAGAGCGCCTGGCCACGCTGCAGGAGCTCAGCAGCAACCTCACCATTGTATGGAAGAGCGTGCGCTGGCTAATGGATGTGATAGCCTTCGCCCGGAACAAGAATGCCCAGCCCTCCATGGCCATGAAAGAGATCCTGGACTTTGCCCAGGCAAGAGACGAAGCCACCGGTGGTCACTCCACAGGCAAGCAGCTGCTGCAATTGCCCGTGCGTGAGACCAAGTTCAACAAGACAGGCACGGGACGCGGCAGCTGGCCAGGGCCCGGTGCTGCCGAGGGTAAAGAGGACGAGACTGTGGGCGTTAACTTTGCCCCTGAACACTCCAAGTCCGAACAAAATTTGGGGCTCAGCGCCATCACACCGTGCTCGGCTCAGCCCAGTCAGGCAACCACACCCCTGGAACCTCCCGAGGCAGCCACAAAACAACAGCAGCAGCAACTTCTGCAGGTGGCCACTGAGTACACGGCCTCGGGCTCCACATCGGATATGTCTCTACGAAAAAACAGCGGCGATTCCGTCTCCTCGGCTTACACGGCACGCAGCTTCTATTCTGGTGCCGATTCGGCCATAACAGGCAGCTCGGATGGCAGCAACAGTGTCTTCGCAATACCGCCCTCCCGCTCGGATGACACCTTAGCCGATGCCCTGCGCCACTCGCAGACAGCGTCGTCGCATCGCAAACGTACCAGCTCCAACATAGCCCACTCCACCAATACCACCACGCCGCTTATCACGGTGCACAGTTCCAACTCGGCACCCTATTTGGCCGGGTCAACCGTCTCGCTGCGCAGTGGCACCTTTGCCACAGATCTCGAGCACAAACCCCTCAAACCTGTGGCAGCCGAGTACAAAGTGAAAGCAGCCTCCAGTGCCAATCTACGCGAGGGCGGCCTCTATCTCAAACACCCCGAAATGAAGCCTGTGGGCTGCGATGAGCCCAGCACTTCAAAGGCTTCCTCCACCAAGAGTCTGTCGCGCCAGAGCAGCGAAGAGGACACAGCCAGCTGTTCCAGTCTCAACACCGAGCAAACCTCGCCTGGCATCATCCAAGTCTACACAGCCTACAACACCGGCCTGGCCAGTGGCACCAGCCTCAAATTGCATGTCACCCCCAAGACCACGGCCCGTGAGGTTATCAATTTGGTGGTGAAGCAACTCAATATGGCCGCCGTTCTCAAGGGCAGCAAGGGACCCATTTACAGTGCCGACATGCTTGATAATTTCTGTCTGGTGGCCGTGATTGGGGCCAGGGAACGCTGTCTGCGTGATGACTTCAAACCTCTCCAGCTCCAGAATCCCTGGAAGAAAGGACGCTTATATGTGAGGCAGAAACACGAACTGCTGGCAGCCATCGAACACTCCAATCGCAAGTCGCATTTAATCTAGACTTGCCGCAAGACCCATGACATTATATCATCAAGATAAACCCCAAGCTATACCCTTAGACATAGCAGGGGCCCCGAGGCGCCAAACCTCCACTCCGGCCCTGACAGCCTAAATATTTGTAAATTAGTTTCCTTTGGTTTTTGCTTTAGGGTAACCTTCTAAAAAGAAAAGAAAACCAACCCGAATCCCTGGCAGAGTTTCGACGACCAATTCCCGAATTAGACTGAATTAATTATGTATTTTTTACAAAACAAACAAATCGAAAAAAGAAAAAAAAAATACACAATTGTACAATTAAAAAAAAAAGGTATTATATTTTATACATGACAACACCAACACACCCACACACACACACACACACACAAACAAACACAAATTCATAAATTAATTTAGATTGTTGTTAGTTGTTTTAGAAACGTGCTCCAATTTAATAAATAAATGTAATTTTAACTGTTCGAAGGCAACACCAATTTATTTCCATTATAAGCCAAGGAATATCCTAGAAAAAAGAAAGCTATCATCACGATGAATCATGTCGATTTTAAATGCAGACAAATTCAAGTAAAGCAACCAGCCGAGTCCACAGAGAAAAATATATTTATTGATAAGTCGAAAAACTAGCGTATTCGTAATTAAGTGACAAAAATGTTTTTGAGTGTATTTTTTTGTGAAAGTTTTTTAGGTGCACATTTTTAAATATTAAATCTAAATGTTACAAAAGATTGCAAAAAAAAAAATAATAATAATAATAATAATTATTATAAACAAATACAAATATGTCAATGCATACAAATTCTTTAGGTGTCTCTCTATCTGTCTCTCACACTCTCTCTGTGTCTCTCTTGGTGTGTGTTTCGTAATTGGATTCAATTTTAGCTGTAATTAATTGGGTAGTAAAGAGTAAAGAAAAAATATTTTTTAAAAATATATTAGCACAACTAAAATGTTGAAAAAAAA
Source organism: Scaptodrosophila latifasciaeformis (assembly GCA_037075145.1). Lineage (NCBI taxonomy): Eukaryota > Metazoa > Arthropoda > Insecta > Diptera > Drosophilidae > Scaptodrosophila > Scaptodrosophila latifasciaeformis. Next base: position 20,543,618 of record JBAMCM010000100.1, on the reverse strand, counting down.
ATATCTATAAAATATACTAAAAAAAAATCCCAGAGTGATTCGTGATTCCCATCAGAAAATTATTGACTAACTCTGTCGATTAGAAACCTATATATTTATCTGTGCAAAAGTCTTGAGTGTCTATTCCTAATCTAATAACTAAACAGTAAAAGAGAAATCTAAGAATTTATATATATTTTATCAGCCATCTTGAGTTTGTTTCTCTGATGATCTCTAGGATTTAGAATTGAACAAATTTAGCTCAAGTAGAAATGTTAGAGACAATTTTCAAAATGGAAATGGAAACAAAATTTTTGAGACAACGAAAAAAGTCTAAAGCGAAATCCTTTAATTTTCCGTTCGCAAACTCCCAACCGGTTTCAACTCTGTTGCTACTCCTCCTACCACCCCCCACCCCGTCATAACCGGACAAAATCATATTGAATTACAACGAAAAGTTCATTAGGATAAATGGCCCAAAAACATGATTAAATCAATTTGGTTATAAATTTTACTTAGAAAGCTTTTGATTGAGAGCACAACAGCATCCGTCCCCCCAAAAAATAAAGATATGGCATTTTGGTTATTATGGATTCAAAATGAAAAAGTATTATATATTTGATTCTTGTTTTTTTTTCAAATTATAAATTGCAATTAAAGTGAGATTAGTTTATGCTGCAATTAAATTGCAACTATGATATGATATGATATATATTTAATTGTTAAAGATCAATGGAAATACATATTAAAAATCATAGAAATTAGGCAAAACCTATGAAAATTATTAACCATAAAAAATTGTAAATGTAAAAGTAAAAATTAAATGTATTCTTGAGTGTATTGTGTATTACAATGATGTACTAAATGTAAAATTAATGTTTGTAGCATAGTTGAGAAAATTTGAAACATAAAATAGACAAAAACAAAAAACATGAAAGTTATTCGTATTCGAAAGTGTGTTTGGTTTAGTTTTGTTTTTGATTTTTCATTTTCAATGAGGCAGAAAATTAGTTAAACAAATTAAGTGTAAATCTAAAGTGTATGTTGAACATTTCAAATCAAATCAAACGAAAAAAGAGGAAGAAGAAGAAGAGAATGTGCTGTTGTCAATGCAACAAAATAGGCAAGGCAACACATCAAATGGTTTAATTAATTTTTAAGAGATTTGAAGTGGAAGGCAAGACACATAACTAAATTGAGAGCGAAATGTGTATGCCTCACGCATTTCAAGAATATTCAATTAATTTAATAAAGACTTAACAACTGTTATGGTGTAATTTCAATTTCAATTTCAAACTCAAAATGAAAATCTGCGTGGGGGAGTTGGCTTCTTCTAAGAATATCATCGGCTGTCAAAGGAAGCAATTTGCAATTAGAAGTCTTGAATAACAAGTTGAATAGACTTATTAGTCGTCTGATTCTCTATTTCGTTTAACAAGAAAAGGCGTTGCTGTTTTTCAATTAAAAAATGTGCTTAGCCAATTGTTTACTCAAATTAAGCATACGCCGAGTGGGCAAACTCTGGCATAGCTTAGCCAGACCTGAAATTCGAGACTTTTCCTTTTCCAGCTATTTTAGCTATACAAATTGATAACGAATTGTGAAATGTATCTTGGCAGCAATGTTTGTCAACATGTTTGACAAAAACTGTAGAGTCACTTACACCGATGCGTCATTGCAGTCCAGTGACGAAATTAGATATACCATACATGTGCCAGAGAAAAACAAAACCAACGCGTATCTAACAAAAAAAAAAAAACAACAAAAAAAGAAATAAATGAAAAGAAATTAATAAATTTTCATTCTCTGGCTCACACTAGTGCCATGCTGCTCGCACCTAGGCAAGGTTAGGGAATAGCAAGTCACGCTGGAGTCTCTATACTGCTTATCGCTATTCAGTTTTTTATTTTTTTATTTTTAGAAAATTAGTCGGGGAGGCGGTATGAGCGGAAGGGGTCTTTTAAATTATGTATGTATACACAAATAGAAACACACTTCAAAGCAATTTGTTTTGTTTAGCCACAGCAATTCTATCGAAACAAAATGCAACTATTTATTTAATAACACAAACTATTTTCATTTCACCATAAATAAAATAAAAAAAATATATATGTATATGTCGATATTAATTAATTCCATGAATCATAAATTACGCTCAAATTCTGAAAACCCAAATTAAAGTAATTTAAATTTTTTTTTTTTTTGTGAACCAAAACACAATTTTATTTATTTCATACATAATTTTTTTCTTTTAGGCTATTCCAAAGCTTTTGCGAATTTGGCTGAATAATTTTTATAATTCAATAAAATCATAAATGTCGATTGTGTTCGAGAACCACTCAAAACTGAATAAATATTTATTTTTATTTTTTTTTTATTCTTTGGTTTATAATATAATTATTTGATAGCCGACACAAGGGCCTTAAATTCTTTCTTAAATAAATAAATAATTTATGATTTGTAGAGAAAAAAATATTGAAGCCCGTAATCCAATAGGTTGTATACAATTCTCTAATCGGCCAGACATTCAAATCGGCCGACATAAAAACTCTCCTCCGCTGATTTTAAATAGCAATTAATTTAAAATAATGACGATGCCAGTTTCAGTACGAAAGCCACGTGATTTGAGTGCCCTAATGCAGTTGTTGGGCCAGTGGCTTCTGCCTTTAATTAGATAAAGTGCTGTAACTCAGCTAAATAATAATTGTCCACTTTGTCTCATCCGTGTTTTATGGGGGGGGGATGGGAAAAGCTTAAGACAATTCGAAATCCAATGCCACATCCAAGGTCGTTCCAAATAGTTTAGATTTCAGCTACATAAATATCTAATCGAGTTACAAAAAGTAGCCATGCTGCCGCCATGCTTTCAATCGCTAAACCATTTGGTATTCGTTGAGTCAAATATCAATTACAAGATGTGGCTTAAATGCTATTTAGATAGAAATAATGGAAACCGGTTTCATCTGTGCTGACCCGTCTCAGACGTTCATTGAAGCTAAATCAATACAAAATCGTTTTGTTTTATAGAATTTTTTTTTTTGTTGTTTTTTTTTTTTTCTTTTCGAATTTAAAATAAGTCAAATCGATCATAAACGCCACAAGAGTGTGCGCAGTTCCGTTTCCTTCTAGCTTATAGTAAATGATATAACAAACAATAAGTAAATTACTTGTCCAATACATTGGTTGAGGGCTTGGAAGCGCCCACGATGTAGCCTTTGGCAGTGAGAACTCCGCGGCAGCGTAAATGTACTTGATAGCGCAGCGACCAATTGATTGTGTAGCCAGGTGCCAAAGTTGCAAACTGGTCCGCTGGCAGGAGCAGCTCGGGATCGCCATGGGTGTTTAGTTGTATATCGTGGGCTGTGCAAAAGTCCTGTAGTTCGGGTGGCACTACGCAGCAGGCGGACAAATTCACCTGTGCAATTGTGGGTGCCACAGTGGCAGATTGGTGCAGTTGGCTTAGGGCCTCTGCGTCCAAATCGGCTATGCCCAGTTGTGTGATTTTCTGGTTGATAGCATACTGTTCCAGGCTCTTGTATAACTCCTTCAAGTCACTCACTCCTTGGTCGCCGTTGCGTTCACTCCATGTGGTGCCAGTTGAAGAGGTGTGGGCCCCAGAACTGCCAGCCTCCGAGCAGGGTGGGCCTTTGGGCTCAGTTGTGGCCGCTTTTGTTGCGTTGGCAACCGTTTCTGTGGGACTGTTGGCCAGTACATTGGGATGGTAGGCCAACACCACATTGTCCACATGGGTGACATTGAGTATATTAAGTAAGGCGTCTACTGCTTGTTGTATAGAGGCCGGCGACATAGTGTTAAGGAATATCTTAGCACCAATACTAATTTCATTGCGTCCATTTTCCGTAAGTTTGGAATTTAGCTCCTGAGTGGCTCGTTGAACGCGACCAATCACGTCGTTCACATCGACCACCACATTTTCGGCATTTGGGGGATTTGGGCTATGCAATGTTATTTTCAGACCATCGTATAGTTCTTCGTTTGATTTGCGACCCAGCTCGTTGTTAATAATATTGCCTGTGCTAATAATCACGCTTCGGCACATTTTTCCCAAAGTCGAAATCATGATGACAGTAATACTAACTATTTAATTTTTCAGTTTGTAAAATCGCTCGCACTTAGGAGTCCACGGGAGATGTTTAAAGCAGGTGGCTTTGTTAATTTTTTGTGAACAACGCAGCCTTAAATACTTTTTTACTTCACGTCAAGTTAGTAACGAGAATTCCAGTCAAATTTCCTAATTAAGTTCCGGAACTAGTTCATTCCGTTTTGCTAATTGCTTAATTTTTTATTTATTAGATATGTTAATATACGGGGGAGAGAAGATTATCTCATATTTTTTAAATATTTGGTAAAAGAAAAAACAATTAGTGCCCAACGGACTTATTCCATATTTGCAGTGTTGAGCATTACATTTAAAATTAGAATTTCAAAAACAAGTTGGCAGAGCACTTGTCATTTCAATGCCTGACAATTTTACTTACAAAACGGTTATTTGTGGGGCGCCAAGCGTAAGAAAAAATTAAAAATGTGCCGAAGAGCAGTGCGCGATTGGCTGGTACTTCTCACTATGGAAATGTATATTCCAAAATTTTTAGAATGGGGCTTCGACAGCATTGCTTCGTGCAAACTAATGATACCTGAGAATTTGCTTATGATGGGCATTTACAATCCCTTGCATTGCAAGCTTTTGGTTGACGGAATTCAGCTCCTGATAAATTGTCCTGAGGTAACTAATAACCTAAAATTTTAGCATTGAGTTTATTAAGAGTTTTCTTTAGCATTTTATTTGTCAGGAATCCTGCGAACTGCATGCATCAGACTACGACAAAGATATAGATTTGGGCAATCAGTATACAAAGGAGTTTTATGAATTCATCTCGAATGCTGAAAAAAAATACGCCAAAATGAATCTGGCAGCAATATCCCATGAAATGGAACTAGATAATATCATAGAAGTCGTGCCAAATTCATCCACAACCACTGCCCCTGGAGTTACTGAGCCAATCACAACCACTGTCCCTGAAATGAAGGAGACAATCACAACCACTGTCCCTGAAATGAACGAGACAATCACAGCCACTGTTCCTGAAACTAAAGAGACAATCACAACTGCTGCCCCTGAAATTGAGGAGACAACCACAGCCACTGTCCCTGAAATTAAGGAGACAATCACAAGCACTGTCCTTGAAATGAACGAGACAATCACAGACGCTGTTCCTGAAATTCACGAGATAATTACAATCGCTGTCTCTGAAATTCAGGAGCCAATTCCCAAGTTTCCTAAAATCCGAATCAACAAACAATTGCATAATTACAAGAAAGGCATTCGGCCCATCAAGGCACTTAAGTCTAAGAAAAAATAAAATACTTCCAAAGTTATCTGAATTCGGTGGCATTTACAAATTTATTTTATGTAATAGCGAGATTACTTAATACCAAATAAAAAAAAAAAAAAAATGAATAAATCAACATTTATAAATATTAACACAACCTAATATAATTTTTCAATTTCAATTAGTTGTCATTTCATAAGGTGGCAATTTTTTGTTCGTTGCTTACTTAAACTTAATCAACGGGCTTAGCAGAGCATTTAACAGATACTTTATACCTCGGCTTAAGTCCTGCATACGAGCATCTACGGGGGAAATCAAAAGACGTTCTATGCTCACAGTACTCAACTCCGACGACTTGCAGTCCAGGCACTCAATCGTTTTCAGCTCCACCTGCGGTGGTGCACTTGTGCCCAGAGTGTAGTGTTCACGTATTTTGTTGGGCAACAGCCGTGAGTTGTGTAATGTTCCGTAAAAGAGCACTCTGTCGCCACTGTTGAGATTGACAGTAAAGTTTCCAAAGTCATGTTGAGCCCTCAGAGCTACGCTGGTACCAGCTGATCGCCTCAGCAGACTGTTGCCAGAGTTGACTTTCACTAGAACCTCGTACTCATAACGATTCCAGCGCTGCAGGGTGCAGCGTCCTGTGTGTGGACTCACAGTCTTGACTAGACGTTGCCAGTCCTCACAAATATGATCCTGTTGGAAGTCGCATTGAAGAGTCTCGCTTGTAGGATCACCATGAATGCAGCGAATAATCTTTGCCAACCAGACTGGTAGATAATTGGCCACTAGGTCTTCCAGAATATTTGAGACCCTAGATATTTGCACCTGGGTGACTGTGCCCTCCCAGGACACGTGCAGGCCGTTGAGGTGGGAGCAACGCAGCTGGGCTTTGATTTTGTTTGGCTGCTCATGGACAGGCTGGCCACAAAGCTCATAAAATCTATCCCATTTCAGGACATCTGGCATGATATTGGCACTGTGGAGGTGGCTAGATCCCACGATGGGAGTAAGTGAGGGCAGGGCACTGAAACGGGGCGTATCTTTGATATTGGTGGTCATATAGGGAAACACCATCACACATGCAGTTGTGATGCCAATGAGCACCTAGAAAAGGTTTCTATTTAGTATTTATCTTTTTAGTTTGGATTCCAACTCACCTGCAGTATGGTGATGTACTTTTGTGTGGCACGATTCAGGGCTAAAATGCAGGAGCAGAGCACAACTAAGGAGCAGGCAATGGCAGTGCTGCCCCAACGCAATTGTTCACTGGCCAAGCCCAGGCTGTCGATGGTCACAAAGACCGGCACCAACAGAGCCACAATACCAAAGAGTGGCAAGAACAGCACAATTCCAGCCAGGCCGAGAGCAGCACGCATGGCCCCAAACACAGTGGCACTCTGGGTGGTCACAATGCAAACCTGCAGCCAACTGAGTGTGACGCAGTGTGGAATGAGGTAGGTGTAGACTCCATGCCAATTGGAACGCTTGGCCAACATGAACAGGAGAACGGGTATGAGAAGGTAGAGAGCGGTGCGGCAATTCAGGCAAAACTCAATGCCATTGCCAATAACAAACGATGAGAACGTGGGTACACGGAGGTCCAGAAATCTCCAGTGGGTGCTGACCACTTCATCCATTTCATAAGGATACTTGGCCAATACATTAACGGCAAAGGAAACAATCACCAGCCAGTCGGGCATTCTGTACGACGAGGCATACATAAAGGCGGCCATTGTTACGAATGTGAATGCTCCAGATAGAATGGACAGTTCAGAGTGAGGCAGCCAGGCATCTGTTACCAATGGATAAACCACCAGATTACAGATGAAGGCGCCAAAATAATACAGATACGGTTTCATATTGTTTCGCAGAAAACGATGCTCCGAAATGTCGGCTTCGATGTTGTGATCTCCATAGCTCAGGAAGAGTCCCGACCAAATGCGAAAGTCCACAAACTGTTGTTTTGTCTTGAGCATTTTGCAGGTGGCCCACAACATTATAACGAGACTCATATAATAACTTATAGTAGGCAGCATGTTCCGGCTGTTTTCGCCGGAGAAACAATAGAGTAGCACCAAGAGGCAGTACCGCACACTCAAGGGCAGCATTGTGGGCAATGCAGAGACCAGATTGATAAATCTGTGATACAGGAGTGTGAAAAAGATGACTGGATGAAAAATCATACGGTAAAAGCAGGGCACGTGATCCAGGCTATGTGGATGAGGAACTGAGAGCGTCAGAGTTTCATTTACGGCTGGCATTTGGCCTGCGCTGTAGTTGGAGGCAGCTGAGACCAGGTTGGCTTCGGTTATAAAACGTCGGCGCCCAAGGTTGGCACGTCCGATTGTGCTGGGATCTTCAAGAGGCTCACGTTCCGGATCCCGTTCATATTCGCTATCTTCGTCGGTGGTGGAAGAGGCACTCTCGGCGCCACCAGCTTCACGGCGACGTCGCTTGCGTTGCAAATTATAAATTCGACGCATTTTGCGTTCGAGCTGTTTGGGTGTGATGTGTTCACTGCCATTCGAAAGGCAGGCGAAAAGATCGCGAGCAGCTTTGCGTGCAGCCCTTTCACCTGGGGTCATAGCCAGACAATGACGCACTTCATCTGCATTCTCGGGTGTGATACCGTTGCCTTTATTGTAGCATTTTTGCAGCAAGGTCAATGCATCTACGTGACCTTGCTGAGCGGCATGAACGAGCCAGTGAATAGCCTGCTGATTACTTGAACTCGCCATATTTGGTTCTGTGCGATGGAATGGGATGGAAATTACTGCAAGTTAGTTTAGAATTACTTTGAAATAACTCACCAATAGCGCTATCCAGAAGCTGTTTGGCCAAATCGAATTGCACCTGTGGACAACCGTCTTCGGCTAAATGATGTTTCAATTTGTTCAAGGACGCGCGATCTGGAGGGCATAATTTTTTTTTGTATGTTTTAGTGAATATTTATGTATATGCATCGTATTTATACCATCTAGATTCCAGCGACGACGCTTGCTGACACCTGTCGGCCCATTTTGAGTCCAGGTTGCCATTATATGTAATAAAACAAATTTGTTTACAAGCCAACGTGAAATTAAAAGAACCGAGCAAACGGGTGGACTCTATACACGACAGAACTTCGATAGCCTGATTAGCCGAACGCATAAAAATTTTTATTTTTTCATTCATCAAATAAGAGTCATACCAAAATAGAACTTATAATAATTAAAATATTATTTTCATTATTAACTTTTTTTGGTACAAATCGCAAATTTACGGCTGAAAATAACCGATCCAGTGTTGGAAAAGATGTGTGCTATCGATAGCTAACGAAGTATCGGTATCGACTCCGACCGCGCTGGCCGGCTAAATTGTTCTTATTTATTAGAAGTGCATGTTTTTGTTTATAAGTGTTGAATTGACTTGTTGAATTGTCCATCATGGAAAGAAGCATGCAAAAACAATTGTATGGCAATTTACGCGAATCGCCGAACATGCGGCGCATGAGCATGCCAACAGCGACCGCCGACAGCACGCGCAAATCCTTTTTTGGCGGCAATGCCAATTACTCACCCGTCCCCGGAGGCTTGATGAAAACCGTCCTCAGCAACAGGTTTGGTGTCCATAGGCGAATATTTTAGAAAATTTATGAATAAAACTCTTTTCTAGCCGGCTTAGTTTGTCCATGCGTTCTACTCAGTCTATAACGGGTATCAAATCTGACTACAATGTTGTCGAAAGTTTTGGCTGCCCACTGCCAGTGGCTGTTAATGAGGCTCTGACATTTAAAGAGGGTCCCTGCAATGTCTCTGCAAAGTGTGCGCAGAATGGCTGGGCCTGGGTTGTACAAGGTCGTCGACTGCTCATCTGGCAATACAAGGACTCGCCCACGGCTAGCAAGACTGGATCTCCACCCCGTGGTGTAGTCAGAACTCCCAGACGCGGTGGTACCATGGCCCAATGTCGCGAACTTACCCTGCCGCATAGCGACATCGGTCACAAAAGTTCCTTGGTTAGTGTTTTCCAGACTGAAGGTCAACAAATGGCTTCTTGTATTGCTGTCTCCGCCACAGGCGATGTGCGCTACTGGGTCTCCATTGCCCATGATGGCAATTCAGTGGATTTGGCAAATATCCTGGATGGCCAGGAATTTGCCCAGCTACTTAACCTCCCCGTCCAACACGGTTATCTGGCTATCACCACCACTTGCAATTTGGTCTTCCTACGTGTTGGCTTAACCAATGGACGCTATGCCTTGTACCACAAGGCTATCAAACCAGCCACCAGTTTTTTGGGTGGCTTTGGCAAGAAGTTCGCATCCATACTCATAGGCATGAACAATTCTGGCGATAAGGAGCAGGTAAGAAATTAAAAAGTAGACCATTTCAAGCAGAACAAATTTCAATAAAATTCTTTTAGTTATTTGTGGGTATGTGCTGTGAGAGCGATTCACCGGAGGGTCAATCCGTGATTTCCGTCTTATCAGACCGATCCTTGCAACGTTGGCGTCTATCCAACAAGGGCAGCTCAGAGCATTTAATTTACGAAGACACTGAGCTGGTGAGCAAAATACGCGATGAATTTTTGCAAAAATTCTGGAATGCCCGTTTGCCTACGGATAACATCGAAATCGAATTGCACTTGCTTGACTATCATATGCACAAAGGGAAGTCGTACATTTTGGCCGGAGCAGTTAATTCGGCCCATGCCCCACAAATGTGCTATGCTGTGGGTAAGCATCACCTTGAACCCATTCAAAAGAAAGGCCACAAGTCAATTTTTGATTTTATTTTTCCAGTGGTGGCCACAGCCCAGGCCGAGCACGTCCTAGTCGAGTCGTTTTCTCCACTTAAATTAAACAAGTTCTACAATGCCAACACAATCCAGGACTGCTTAAGTCTGCGTTTCATAGTCAGCACCACACACATTTATCTCTACACACCCAAATGCGTGTATCCCCTGCATTTAGTGAACACGGCGCCCACCGCTGAGCTAGATGCCGAAAAGATTGAGTTTCAACTACATGATGACCGCATACTTTGCGCTGCTATTTGCAGTCGCATTCCGCTGTTTTTCAGTCGCACCCATGGCATAGTTTCCATTACCCCAGGCCTGGATTTTGATGGAACTGATCTAATGAATATGAGCACCTGCAACACACCCGATGTTTTTGCCCCCGTGTCCTTCAACAATTCCTTTAGCATGCCCGCGGAACAATCCATGCTCAGCGCTAGCACCAACAATTTGCATCTGTTTGAGCTAGACCCGGATGATGTATACAATGATCTGGGTGATGAGATTGGCCAGTTGAAGGCTGCTTTTCTCTATCGCCTGAAGCGGAACAACAATATGGTCAACACCATTATTAATGATTTAATGCAAAATATCACCGAAAAGACAGATCCCAGTGGAGCTCCCATTGATGCTTATAAATTGGATAGGTGAGTGGCAATCTCTAACCAGCTGGCTAAAATTAGAATTATTTTGTCATTTTTAGAATTGTCATAACCATTGCCGAAGACTTGGCAGAAGATCTACCCATAGCCGATCCACGCTGGGAGGAGGCTCATTTGGAATTGGAAGTCAGTCGGCATGCCCTAGGCAGCTCGCGTTCTATGCAAATAATCAATCAACTACGCGACAAAAGCATAGCTCTGCAACACTTTATTGATTTTCTACATTCCAGTGGTCTCTGGGAAAAGGTTGGTTTTATTTTTCTGCCAAAACAAACTTGATTTGTGACAACTTTGTTTATCCCTTAGTTACATGCTGTGCCCTGTGGCACCAATATCCTGCGGCCAACTAGTTATATTTTGTCCGATATCAGTGAGAAAATTATTGCCGCCATAGCTCTGAGAGCTTTCCAGAACAAAATGCCAAAGCTCGTAGACGAGGCGATCGAGGCTGCCGTAGCCCAATGGAATGAAAAACCGCAAGGCAGTCTAACCAGCCAGGATATATTCTATGTGAAGCTGTGTAAATTCCAGTGTATTTTTGAGGCCCTCGCCAGCATAGCCAATGATCGTATCTTAGCCCAAACACAGACCACTGTCTCGGTGGCCCACTTTATATATGATGTCAATGCCATCGTTCTTGAAATTCTCAGCCAAGTTTTTAAATACCGAGACCAGCAGGCCAGCAACTTTGCACCCTCCGGGGATAAGGTGGAATCATATGAGAAACTCACCTGGACTGCCATGTCGGGCAATGCTGGAGTGCGGGATACACTCACAAATCTAATTGATATCACCGTTCGTTATGGAGCGCATTGTGTGACTGAGTCCGAGTTGAGGCAGAATTTATATCACCAAATTCTGGAAATGATTGATATTGTTTTGGATGGTCGAAAGACGTACTTGGAGAGCGTGCGGGATACAGAAAAATACAATGTTTTGCAGCAGCAATTCGAAGCTCAAAGACGTGAACTGATCTCGTTGCTGAGTAAGTAGATGAGGTAATTGTCTTGTTTTCAAAAATTCACATTTTTCTCTTTCATTGCAGTCAAAGACAAGCAATATGAACTAGCCGCAAAGTTAGCTGAGAAATATCTAGACTTCCAAAGCCTGGTGATTATCTGTGACGAAACAGAAGACAAGGATCGACTCGACGATTACACAAGGAAATACGAAGAGTTTGATTTCTCACAGTTTGCCATCAATTGGCATTTGCGTCAGAATCGGCATGGCGATGTCTTCGAACGCTTCAAGGGTAACCAGACCGCTTTGGCTCAGTTCATGCGTGACCACCCTTCACTGGGCTGGATTCAGCTCATTTTCAATGGTGACTTTGAGCGTGCAGCCAAAGTGCTCTTTGAATTGGCTCAATTTGAAACAGAATTTGTGTACCGCAAAAAGTCTATGCTATCGCTAGCCAAATTGGCGGCCTTTGCAGCTGCCGATTCAGATCTGACAGCACAGGTGGAGAAAATAAACGCAGAACTCTCAATTATTGAATATCAGTCCGAGTTGGGCAACGATATACTGCGTACCTTTGGTTTTGACCCTGATGAGCAAAGAGTACTCAAAGTGGAAGAGATTATCAATGTAAGTAAATATTAAAAGTCACGTATATATCTACAATATAAAATCTGATCATTATTTTGCCAGCTTTATATATCTGAGGAAAATGAATCTGCTACCGAAATCGAATTCCGTAAAGCGCTGAAATTATTAAACTATGTGGATCAACCATATGATATGCGTCATAAGATCTGGTGTGCCGCCATCAGACGTGACAACTGGACAGACTACGATCCCAACAATGCCACGGAATATTTGCAAAACTTATTGTTCTTTAAAATCGTCGAAGTACTCCATATACTGGGACAGGAGAATGAAAGCTACTTGCCACCCATGGAAGATTTTTTGGACAGCGCCGAATTGGATGATTTACCCCAGCAAAAATCTTTTCAGTATTTGTTAAAACTGACCTACGAATACGTGGCAGATATATTCAAACAGCCAGAAGAAATGATGGATTCCTAATTGACTTGGCTTCAATATAGAAAATAAGAGAGATTGTTTGGCTCATAGAATTGTGTTCTGAGCACAACTAAGACAAATAGGCAGGTTGCTAAATAGGTTAATATTTCTTATTCTAATTAAAATCAATTTTATTCTAACTTAACCTTTGAGTAATTTAATCACTCTTCACTCCATGTTTCATTTTTTTTTATTATGCAGAAAATGCAAATAATTATAATCTTGTTGTGAGTCTACATGGGGCTCTGACTAACTTTGTGTTTGCAATTAAAGCAGCGCTGCCAGCGAAAGTACCTCAAGTGTGGCCGAGTGGCTTTTACTATGGCAGATGAAGCCCATGAAGTGTCATTGGAAACTCTACTGTGTCAGCTTAGATGACTGGCCTCGCGGCCGTTGTCTTTTAGTTGTAGTTTAACTGGCCGCTCTGTAGGAAATCGTTCCCGCCATGACGGATGAAACAACGCCGCTCACATCGGGGGCCATGCCGGCACCGCCCTATCAAGGACCTGCCTATGTGTTTCCGGGTGGCGTCTCGCCTCGGTCGCGTCGTCGTAGAATGAAGCAGTTTCAGTGTTGCATTACTGTCACACTTCTGTGAGCGAATCCTGCTGGCGCCCCCAAAGCAATTACTTCTTAATCCGGCTTACAATTTCACTTTCAGAGTCATTGTTATAGGCGCCTTGTTGGTGGCTTTGATTTTGAGCAACACTTACACCAGTGATGGTCCCAGTTTTTTCCTCTTAACCACAAATGGAACAGAAGAAATGGGAAATGGCACAGAAGTGCGGAATATTGTGGCAACCACAACAAAACCACTCATGGATGAAGTTGAGGCTGACTGGGCCTTGCAACAAGAGGGAATCGATGGAGCCCAGTCTGTCAGTGCTGGCATAAAGGCCTTAGGGGATAGGGAAATACTGGAAGAGGGCTTGCAACCGAATGCCGTCAACACGCCAGCCTTCCGACACTACCGCTCGCTGAGTACCAACCCAGAGGCTAGGAAGCTGGCTCGGCGTGGCTATGTAGAAAATCGTGCCACTCTGGACATAGCCCAGAGATTCAACTATACCAAGCAGCCGGGACGTAGCAATATCGGTCGGGGTCCGCACATTGTGCTGCCTGATCCCACAAATCTGGAACTGGACTGTGACTTCAATTCGCGGTATCGCAGATCCACTGGCGTCTGCAATAACAAGTTGCATCCCCGTACCTATGGGGCCTCTATGCTGCCCTATAGACGCATGGTAGCTCCAGACTATGCCGATGGCATCAGCGCCCCCAGAGTTAGCCACAATCAGACAGGTGAACTACCACCGGCCCGAGAGGTGTCGTTGCATATACATAGATCCTCGTATCAAACAGACCTTAATTTTACGGTTATATTGGCTGTCTTTGGCCAGTTTCTGGACCATGATATCACCGCTACTTCGCTGACTACCTCACAGGAGGGTGAATCCATTGACTGCTGTTCTGCGCTCGCTCGGAAGAAGCTAGAACAGCATCCGGAATGTTTTCCGGTTCACATTCTAAGCGACGATCCCTATTACAAGCAATATAATCTCACCTGCATGAACTTTGTAAGATCAGCACCCGCACCTACTGGGCATTTCGGACCACGCCAACAACTCAATCAGGCCACGGCCTTTATTGATGCCTCCGTGGTGTATGGCAATCTGGAGCAGCGCCAGCGTCAGCTGCGCAGCTATGTGAATGGGAAATTGCGTATGTTTGTTACTGACGATGGACGCGAGCTCTTGCCCATTTCATCCAATCCGGAGGATGGGTGTAATCGGGTGCAGATGACGCGCCAGGGAAAATATTGTTTCGAGTCGGGCGATGATCGAGCCAATGAGAATCTATTGCTCACCTCGATGCACTTGCTCTGGGCCAGACAGCACAACTATTTAGCTCGTGGTCTGAAAGAAGTGAATCCACATTGGGATGATGAACATCTCTACCAGGAGGCCCGCAAGATACTAGGAGCCCAGCTGGCTCATATCACTTACAATGAGTTTTTGCCCGTTCTTTTAGGCAGAGATCTAGCCCGCACCAAGGGGTTACTACCAGCCATGGATGACAGCGATACCGCAGATACCTACGATTCCGAGGTGAATCCCAGTATAGCCAATTGCTTTGCAGCGGCTGCTTTTAGATTTGCCCACACCTTGCTGCCGGTGAGTCGAAATATTTTCAGAGATTTTAGCTTCCTAACGTTTACCTGCAGGGCCTCTTCAATATGACACGGGATAATAGCACTCCACAGGCCATTGAGCTGCATAAGATGCTCTTCAATCCATTTCAGCTGTGGAACAAGCATGGCATTGACCAGGCCCTACTTGCGGCCTCCGATACACCAGTATTGCGAGTTGATCGCTTTTTCTCCTTGGAGGTGACTCAGAAATTGTTCGAAGGAACTGCTGAGGATAAGGTTCCCATATGTGGTCTCGATCTGGTCTCACTTAATATACAGAGGGGACGGGATCATGGCATACCAGCCTACCCGGTCTTTCGCCGCCATTGTAAACTGCCGCCGGTGGACACTTGGCAGCAAATGGCCTTAGCCGTAGACAATGCCACCTTGGAGACCATCAAGCAGATCTACAAGTGAGTTGACAATCCAGTGTGCCTTGCCAATTTATTTAGTTGGTTTCAGTTCCCCACAAGACGTGGATGTTTATACGGGAGCTCTGAGTGAACCACCGCTAGAGGGCGCTATATTTGGTCCGCTACTGAGCTGCATAATTTCCGATCAATTTCTGCGCTTGAAAATAGGTGATGCCTTTTGGTACGAGCGCAAACGGGGTCCCCAAAGGTTTACGAAAGGTTCGTTACTTAAACCTAATCGACTGTCTTGAATTTCTCAATAAAAATAAAATTCTTTAGACCAACTCAGCGCCATCTACGAGACAAGTCTGGCGGGCATTATCTGTCGAAATTCAGACAACATTAAGCAGGTGCGTCAGCATGTCATGGAGCGTGAACGGCTCTCACCACCCACAAACAAATATGTAAATTGTGCTGACTTGAAACACTTCAACTTTAAACCCTGGAATGCAGTCAATCAGGCCCCACAGCTGCACAGGGCCGGCTTCAGCAAGCCCATGACTCTGGTACGAGTTATGCAAGAAATTACAACAACCAGCGAGGCTAATCTAAAAAAAAATAGACCAAGCCAAGTAATTTTCCATGAATAAAAAATGTTGTAGTAAAAATCTAAAACACAGAATTAGCTTTGTTATGCTAGTTAAACAAATTAATCAGAGAGATAGCCAAAAGTACCCCTGATTATGATTAGATTTTTGCAGATAAACAAAGTGAATTCCACAAACTCTTCCATACAATCTCTTACTCATTGTTATTGTTTTTCATTCAATCATTTGTTGGCTCGAAATCGGTTGGTCTTATCGCAGAGCACGCAATCAGAAAGCTGAATTGGGGAAACTCGTAGCCGGAAAAGCAAACAAAGTTTTTATTGTTTTTTTTTTTGCGATGCCATGTGAAGCTGATGTAATCAGATGAGTGAAATTACACCAGCATCGACTTAAAAGTAGAACTTTAAACTAAGATTAGAGCAAATCACAGCCATACTTTCCGCCCAACAACCGCTAACTGGCCAATAGCAATGTGCCATTATTGATAGGACCGGAGGCAGCTATACGCGGCAGCAGCACAGTTGGCACAGCGGTAATTGCCCTGGGTGCATGACAGACTGGGTCATCATGGAAATAGGCGAGCGACAAGGCAGCCACGAAGGTCAAAGCGAGTATCAAGCAGAAGAGGCCAAAACAGAGGCGACGCACTGACTGCCACCAGGGATCCTTGCCATAGGGCAGCAGCTCCTCGAGTGTGAGGCCATGGTAGAAACTGTCGTAGAGGCACAGACAACTATGTAATGAAGTTATTTTTTAATGAAATGCGACAGAAAGCGTTTACTCAGCAGTTGAGAAAATGGGTTCATAATCCCTTGGATCCTTGTATGACGGCAAAGTGACGGCAATGTGCTGCTGATGGTCTTGTTGGCCGGGCGCATCTAGCAAGGCTGATTTTTCATTGCAGGACATGTTTGTTCAGTCTGTTTGTGTGTGTGTGTGTGTGTGTGCCAAGAGGATAACAAATACTTGGGTCTGGTTGCCCGTGCAGAATTGTCGAGCAATCCAACGCGTGTTTACCCCACGAGCACTCAGCTGACAACTGTCGGCTGCCTTTGGCTTTTCGTTTTGTTCTGCTTCAACTTAAATTAGCTTTCAGCTTGGCGCAAGTTTTATTGTTGTTATTTTCTGTGCGGATTCCTGTAAACAACTTTATCTCTTGGGGCTCATCTCCCGGCAATTCGTGCACAGATTTCGCTCTTATCAATTTTGGGCCTTCTTGTCTTTATCTCTCCGGCGGGGCTGTGGGTGGGATTGCATAATAACAAGAGCAAGAGCAGCTGCATCCCGATTACATCAGCAAGTCCAGCTCCACCCAGCATCACCCCAAACTGATAAGCAAAACAAAAGCTGTTGAAAGATTTATGGCCAAGACAATGGGGGAAGCCAGTAGACTATTGATTTACTTATTAAAACATCATCTGTTCTGTGTCATTTATTGTGTTCTCTTTCATTTGAATTTATAATTTATCGTTTTTGTTGTTAACATTTAAGGAAATAGGTAAGCCTATTTCTATGTATTTCTTTGTTTTGTTTTGTTGTTCTTTCTTTCGAGTATATTTTTTGGATGTTTCTAATTTCTAGCAACTATTTTTATAAAGTAAAATTTTGGTTGTTCATTTCTTTCATTTTGCTTCTTTTCCTTTAAGTTTAATACATATATAGTGTATTTATATTTTTGAATGGTATATATATATATATATTGGTATGCCCATTAATAGTTAAATAGTGTTTAGTGACAGTTTCTAATTATTATCTGCCTGCTAGGATATCGTTCCTATCGCTCAGAGAAATTGAGAGAGAAAGAAGCTAAAATATTGAAATTTTTACAAAATTTCATTTTTTCTTTATATTTCTTTATTTTATTATTTTTTTTATTGTACCTTATATAATGGTTTGTATGTATTTGCTTTGTTGTTGTCATTTCAAAATCTTATATATATATATATATTTTTTTTTTTTTGTTTGACATTATTATATGGATTAGTGTGCCTTTTGATTTATTGAATTATATAAAATAACATTTATATAAAAAATTGTTTTTTTATTGCGCAAAAATTGAATTCGAAAATACACCATAACAATCAACAAATTAATCAAAAAATTCTTTTTTATTTTTTCTTTTTTTTTATATTTATACACATACATATATATATATTTTTCATTTTAATTTCATAATGATTTCTAAGCCTATTTGTAAAGGATTTTCGAAAACTTTATTTTCCAATTTAAAAAAAAAAAAATAATAATAATAAAAAAATTCAAATTTAAAATCATAATTTTTATCTTAAATATCCGGAAGCACATGCTCATTATTTTTGACTTTATTATTCATGCATATATATATATATATATATATACTTATTGGATTTGAATCCATCTTTACTAGTTGATACAAGTCCTAAGGACTCGCATACTATTGGTAATCCTTTCGATCTCGTTAACTGCTGTAAATTTTCAAAAATATGCCAACTCTACAATTCGAAAAAAATAAAAATGAAATTAAATTAAAGAAATGAAGAAGGAGAAAATTGAATTTTGAGTTTTTTTTGTTTTTGTATTTTTTTTTTTTTTTTATTAATTAATTAATATTTTGTTTAATTATTACACATAAGAGTAAAGTAGTTCTAGACTTTATAAATTTTATGCAATAATCAAGTTTAAATTATGTCTAAAATTTGGCGAATTTGTTTTTATCAAGAACCCCGATATTGCTCTATATATTTAGCCATATATATATATATATAATCAAATATTTAGTTAACCCCAAAATAGTTAGAGAGAAACTTGAAAGATTTATATAAAATTACCTGCACTTGATTTTGATTACTTGTTCTTTTCTCTAAAAAAAAAAAAAAAAAATCCAAAAATAAACATAAGTAATTTTTTTCTATAACAAAAACTAATTCCTTGGTGTTTGACTTTTAGTTTTTAGGTTTTTTCGAAAAGTCTTTCAATTGAAATTAATCGAACCACTTGGCTAGTCATAAATTGGTTTTGGTCAAAGATTTACTTGTGTGTGTGTGTGTGTTTTTTTTTATTATTAAAGTGCAAATTTAATTGAATTTTTCTAGATGACTAGAACTAGTTGTTTTGAGGCTCCTTAAGTAGTTTAGCTAAATAGTATAGTTAGAGTAAGATCAGTTTAAAAATTTTCCATTTATTTAAAATGTAGTTTAGCTCTCATTTTTTTTTTTTTTTTGCTTACTTTTCCTTTGCTATTAAACAATTGTAATTAAATATTATTATAATTATTATTTTGTTGTTGTTGTTGTTTTTGTTTTCTAAAACTTACACATGTAGAAAAATTAACAATGATTGATTATGATTATGGAGAGACATTTTGAACGTAACAACAATTTTCTAGTTTTTTGTTTTTTTTTTTTTTCTCAAAGATTTCGTTTGACTTGTAAACATTAAGTACAATTCCGATTAACGAAAAAAAAGGTAATAACTTAAATTGTGTACTGAATGATACATACATACATATACAAATATAAGCATAAGTATTTGAAAAATTTAAAAATGTTTTGGATGAATGCTAAGCTGGGCCAAGCCAGCCAAAAAGTGATTGAATTATTTTCATGTATTTTTTTTTTTTTTTTTTTTTGGGATAAAAGTTGTTTGTGTTCTTTGCATTCTTTTCATTTGTTTAACAATGTTTTTTTTTGGCTTAAAAACTAATTAAACATTACAATTTAAATTTTAGTATTAACATAAATTTTACAGAATCATATTTGCTAATCAACAAAAAGAAAAGGATAAAAAAAAGTGTTGCCCTTTTTTTTATTTTGTTTTTAAATTGATTTCTTTATTTTCTTCTAACATTTCCTTTACTATCTGTTTATACTTTTTTAAAATTTACTTTCAATTCTGACTTTTGCAACAAGTTTTTTCTTTTCATTTTTTTTGTTTTTTTTATATATATATATATATATATTTATAAGCCTGTAAATTTGTTTTAAATTTATACCATTAGATAGAGTGCCTTTTTTGGTTTCTGGATTGGTTTTTTTTTTTTTTTTTTGTATTTTGAGTATGCTGGGTCCGGCTTAGAAAGAGATTTGATCGTAGGCCTCCAGTGTACTGATCAGAAGATAGGTGAGCCACAGAAAGATGAAAATGCTGGAATGGATCCATTTCGGAACCGTTGGACCGCCCAGCTCAGCTCCAATGCTCTTCGTGTACCGTCGGAATATCATTATGGCAATGGCAATCAGTGCTTCGCCACAAAACAGGGCCACCGCAAATCCAATTCTACATAAAATGAGATTTATTTATGTTTTTTTTTTTTTTTTTTGTTGAGAAAATAAGTTGATTTCACTTACGTGCCCGGCTCTACAGTGAAGATGCTTCCTTTGCTCTGGTGATAAATCGAGGCAATGGTCCAGGCCAAGCCAATGCCCAGGTAGACATTGACAGCATTGCTGCCTGTCACATTGCCAATGCTATTGTCAGCCGTTTCATCCTGCTTGACGGCAATCATACTGGCAAAGGTGTCTGCAAGTTACAATTGAAATAAGTCACTTGGGATTGGGTTTGGGTTTGGCAAATGCCTACCTGGTATACTGGTGCCCAGGGCCACGAAACAAATGGCCGTGACCGAGTCTTTAATATTAAGCGAACATCCAAAATAGGAGGCTGTATCGCCAATGATGGCGGTGAGGATGCCGATGATGCAAATCGAAAATACAAAAGTAATATAGCCGCCGCCTATGTCTGGAAAGCAGAGCAAAGGGTTGAAAACCATGAAAGTGGATTTGGATTTAATTGACTTACCTGTTGGCGGTACAAATGCAAAGATAACTTTCCAGAAGAGGCAAATAAAGTGACCTATGTAATCGAAGCAGCCTGGCACCACCTCGACATCATCGTCATCTTGATCAAACTCAGACTCATCGGCTAGACAAAAGACAAAGAAATTTTATAAATTTTTTTTCCCAGATTTTCAGATTCTCCCCGAATGAAAAAACTATATATTTTTTGGGATTCAAAGAAATCTATCGTTGAATTCGAGGGATCAAATCCAAGTCGGAGTTCTGACTCAAGATTCCCTATAGAGTTATATGGCTCTTTTTTTCAATACTCTCTTTGAATACTTTTCGGAAAACGAAACGATTAAATCAAAAATGCTTTAGACTATATAAAAAAATAAAGCATTGCTTTCTTTTGATCCGAACTAAAATATCTAAATCATTCTCCAAAAAGAGTATTTAATTTCCAAAACAATCCATAGATAGGGTGTAGTATTATTTGGCTTACCTGGCACCACAGTCAGTGCATCCTTGAATTGCTCTTTCCAGGAGGAGCTGCCAAGAACGGCGGAGACATTGGCTTTTGCCACCAGCTTATCAACGGTAGCCTGTTTGATTGAAATGCACAATATATTAGTACAACACCACGTATACGTAATATGCACTGCATTAAGTATACGCCAGTGGGCACACACACACGCACACTGATACACCAAATAATAATAATATGTGAAAGCAAAGAGAAATACACGGCACTCGACAACCACTTGGAGATTTGCACAATTAGGTGCTTATTTGCTTGGCACGTGTGGCGGCAAAAACCCTAAAACTTTGTATAACCCGAGACCTGAGTATAACGGTACAACGAAGCAAATAACAGACAGCATCAAGGATTTCGTGGGGGAATTGAGCACGAAACCCAAACTCTGAGACCGGTTACACTTGACACCTGAGCTGTTGTTCTTGTTCTTGTTGTTGTTGGGCTATTACGGCAGCTGGCAGCCTTTGTTGTTGTGTCATATAGTCGACCATTAAGTGAAACACGGACAGATACCTTCATGCTTACTTAAGCCTGCCTGGCTTCCTGGGTGTGTCTCCAGGTAGAAGGCGCAATCATGAGAGTGTTACTGTCTAAACAAGGAACTTTCAATCTCCGGCACATCCCTTTCACACCTTCATATAAGCAAAAGCTAATCCCCTACCTCCCTCCCTCCCTTCTCCGTAATTCTTTTCTTATGTGTGTTAATGTGTGTTTGTCAGTTCGAATTGTATAGCCGTTTATTTGCATTTAGATTTTCACTGTCAAGACCAACTGTCCAGTCTCATCAGCTAATCTAGTGTGATGTGTGTTGACTTGGGTATTGTGAATTTTAAATATTTATAAAAAAAAAAGGGTTCAGCACTCACCTTGAACTCTTTGCTTTCGGTAATGCGTATGCGCATGGTGGTTAATTCACCATTCTTGGGCTTGCTCAACAATAGAACCCGCTCCAGTTCAGTCAAGTCCTGGGGTCTCTTCTTCTCCACTTCCGATATTTGCGCTAGAAAATCGTCATCTTTTCGGGGATGGGGTTGAGAAGGGAGGCGTAGGCGGCAAATAGATTGGCAAGAATTTAGATAAGGCATTTGAAGTTGGCCTAGTCTGGGCATGGTCTGGCCTGACCACACCAATTGACTCTCTCTTTTTTGAATGCAAACAGACTGTACACACACTCACTCACACACACACACACACAAACACATAAGACAACATTTAAAGCCGAAAGTCTGTGTGCATTCAAAAAGAATGAATAAAAATAAAATTCTTTTAAAATATTAAAGTCGATATCTTTTGGTATATATAAATATAGTTAAAATAGTAGTAAAAAGTAGTAAAATATATCGAATGCTTATAACTGTAAATATATATATATATAGAAAAGAACATAGAGCCAACCAAGTAGAAACACAGAGAGAGAGAGAGAGAGAGAGAGAGAAAATTAGCAAAAGAAAAGGATTAAAATAAAAGCAAATTCTACTTGCCTAAAATAAATGTTGGCCAAACAGAACATAAAGCCGAAATCATTTCAATGAATTTCTAGGAAAAATTATACCTTCTTTTTTTTTTAAAGGTATTTTTGCAAAAATAAAAAAAATCTCTCTTTGAAGCAAAGTTGGTGGGCAACTTGTTTGCATTTTACCAAACTGAAAAATTTCTCAGGAATATGGAAATTCCCAATTCGAATTTAGTCTGAGCTAAGACAATTTGTACAGCTTCAAGACAACAAGAATTTCGGCTCTTGGTAAAGTGCAATTTGGCAAAAAATAAACAAAGCCAGACAAAACACACACACAAACACACACATCAATTTTATGAAACACAAATTATGGCATAATTAAAAGCAACAAAATTCTACAGATCAAATGACTACGTAAAGCCTCAAATCAAGACAAAAAAAAAGAAGCTACAGACACAAAGAGACAAGGACAAAGACAAGTCTGAGACAGAGACAGAGAGACTAAGGGAGTGTGGTAAGGAGAATGGGGGCATGGGTGTGGCTGATTGGTTGGGTGGGAGTGTGGGTTGGCGAGTGGTGAAAATGTATGTTTAAAATATTTGGCATGCAGACGATTTTGAATTGTTGTTAAAATGACTCACGAGCTCTGCCATGATCTCCAGTGGTTTCGTGATTTTCTAGACATCGAGACACGTGACACGTGACAACAAGACAATTACAAATTTTTTTATTTATTACAAAAAATTAATCACAAAAAAAAAAACAGAAAATTTATTAAAAATTATAAAAGTTATTATTTTTTTTTTTTTAGCGATCCCATAAATATTCAGTTAGTTTCATTTGGCCAATAAGATTTGAAATTTTTGTTTTTTTTTTTTTTGTTTTTGGGGGTTTTTTTTTAGTCATTCACATACGTTACTCTGCTGTTGGTCAACACTTATATAGAAAAAGATATAGAGAACCAAACAATCAAGGGGGAAAAAAGAAAACACACATCGAATACGCAAACAAAACTTGCCAGCCAAAAGGATTCATTTTTTTTTTTTTAGTTTGTTATTATTGTTATTGTTTTTAGCTTAAAGGCAAGAATAAAAAAAGTTAAGAAAATAAAAAAAATTGATCACACACAAAACACACACACAATTAAATTTCAACAATTAGGTACGCAGTGTAGCGTGTGTTACTTACAAATTGTTTTGGCGATGCGTGTTTGATTTATTTAGATTTTGGTATTTTTTTTTGGTATTTTTCGGTATTTATTTTTGAATTTGTTTGTTTGGTTTGTTTTTTTTTTTTTTTTTGAATTTATTTATTATTTTGCGGTACGTTGCGGTACGGTATGGTGGATATCGTGTTGAACGAGCGAGCGAGCGAGCGAGAGAAAGAGAGAGAGAGACAGACAGAGCAAGAGAAAGAGAGAGACAGAAAGAGAAAGAGAGAGTGTTCAAGGCACACGCACACACACAACAAATAATGAAAAAATTAAATAAAAAGAGAAAAGTTTAATAGAAAGAGACAGACAGAGAGAGAGAGAGAGAGAGATAGACAGAGTGAGGAAGTCAAGCGCGTTTTACAAGTCCGCAGAGCATAAAGAGAGACAATCAAAAAAAAAAAATTAACCAATTTTGTAGTTGCTGTTGTTGTTGCCCAAAATGTTGTCGATTGATGATATTACAGATTTTGCAACAGAAACTAATTTTATTTCAATTGAAAACGAAAGATTCTTAACCGTTTTTTTTAACCTGACTAATTTTTTTTTTTCAAAATGTTTGCAGTTGCTCGGCTGCGTCAAAAAAGCGCAAATCACAAAAAAAAATTACAATTTTACAATTTCAGATAAAAGATAGAACACACACACAGAGACACACACACACAGACATAGATACAAATGTTTGGATGATTACTTTGCTCAGGCAGGCAGACAAATTAAAGGTGACGACAAATTTACGATTGTTTAATGGAATATTTCGAATGTTTTGTTCAAAGAAAATATAAATGCATAAAGTTACAGAGCATACGTATGTGTCTAAGGCCCACACACATACACACACACAGACACTAGTGTGAGTGTGCTGTTTTGTGTTGAGAGGACAATCGAAATGATTATGGAATTGATTTATTTCAATTTTTAATTGCATATTTTTTCTTCTTCTTCTTCTTCTTCTTGTTTTTGAAACTTGTGTATTTTTGAGATCGTTTGAATAGATGAGAATATTTTCTATATATTTTTTTTTTACATACCAAAAAAGCGATTGAAAAATGATTCCTTATTAGTGTCGTCTGCTTACGTTGGGGGATTTTGTTTATGTTATTGTTGTTGTTGTTGTTGTAGTAATTGTGTATTTTGATTTTTTAATTGTAAAAGGAAAATAATATGCTTGATGTGAGTATTTATTATTTATTTACTAAGAAAATATATTTTGTTGTTTTTATGTGAATAATTATGTGTGAATTGAAAAGTGCTGGGAATAAAATTTTCTATGGATTTCATTTCGAGTGGGCAAAATTTATCTAAAAAATACTGACAAACTAGCAAGCAGCTACCAGGCAATTGCTGGCTATGCTGGATGGGAGTGGTGAGAGGGGGGGCCAAGGCAGACTAACTTTTGTTTTCGTTCCACTTTAATTTTTGATCGGAAGGAGTAGACAAATAAATAAACAATTCCATACAGAAAATAATAACAAATACTTTGAGCCTTACAGAAAACAAAAAAATACAAACAACAAAAAATAAAAATTCCAAAATACCAACTCAAACTAAAGAAGAAGTAAACACCATGGGGCTCTAGAGGGCTTTTTAGAGTGTGTTGGTTTTTTTTTTTCTTTTTCACAACAGCAAACAAAATACCAACGAAACTTTTTATAAAGGCAAAAATTTTTATTTCGAAAATTATTTCCAGATTAAATAGATAAGTTTTGATTTTCAAGGGGTTTTTGAGCTTATCAGTTTGTGTCGATTAAAAAAAGGTTTCAATTGATTAGATCGTAGTTCCTTAAATAAAATTTTTGCCTTTATAAAAAATTTCGTTTTGGACAAAATTTTACGAATTTTTTTTTTTTTCTTTTTTCCTTGGACTACTTTTTGCACTTTTTGTTCGCAATTTCCGCACACTGAATAATTTCATAAAAATAATAATGAAAATATATATATATCTATATATATTATAAAGAAGAAGAAAAAAAGGGTTTCTTGGTATTTTTTTTCTTTTGTGGATACCGAAAAAGTTTTCTCATTTTTTTTTTGTTTTGATTGCGTTTTCCATTTGCTTTTCGTGTTCAATTTAAATAAAATTAATTAATGTACAATTTAAGTCTTACTGTAGTGAGCAGAATCTAGAAGCATAAAAAATCAAATAAAAAAAAAAGACGAAAAAAAAGAAAAAAAAAAGAAGAAACAGATAAGTTAGGATACCAAGATACATACGAAACGATATTACAATTTTGCTTTAATTCAAATTGGAAACTCCAATTATAATTTTTCGATATTTTTCTGGCCTTTTTTTCATTTTTTGGTGTCATCAATAAAAAATGGAATATTTGTTTTGATGTTTTTCATTTTTTATTGAGGACCTCCATAGCCAGGCTAAGTTGAACCTTTTGGTGAGGGGCTGGTGACTTTCGAGGGGGAGGAGGACAGGGGGAGGACATCCTTTATCATACATACTTAGACTAATTTCCTTTTTCAAAACAGACCAGAAAAATTAAAGCAGTTAGAGAGAGAGTAAATTATTTACACACACACACACACATACACGCATATACAAAGGCACACACAAGCAGCCCTGCGCTCTCTTGTGCACTTTTATGGTTGCTGTTTTTGTTGTTATCACAGAATGTTTTGGGCTGGTGGGAGTAATTCAGTTAGCCGGGAATTGCTTTGGCTTTGTTTAAAAGCAGAGAAGTGTGCTTGGTCAGGGCAGGGCAGAGGGGTGGGGGCAGAGAGTCGGGGTCACTCGGCTGGGTATAGGGGCAGGGCAGAGGTTAGTGGGTTCTGGTGCTTTAGCAAATTGAATTTGATGGTGTCTTTGTCTTAATGTTTTTAATGGTTTTTCTTATTATTATTTTTTTTTTTCTATTTAAAAATATTTTTTTTTTTTGTTTTTGCCAGCAACTCACCTGGTGCCAAACGCGGCTCGCCAATGTGTACCTTAAAGATCACATCCTTCTCGTAGCTGCTCTCCTCCAGAATCGGTATGGGTATAAAGAGTCTGCAATGGAGAGAGGAATAGATAGGAAATGTGTAGAGATTAGTTTTTGGATTATGCTAATAAGTGTGGGGCTAATCTGATTTCGTAAGCTTCCAAGACTCTAATCGACTGAGTAGTGGCTTTGGCTGGCTCTGACTGGCTTTGGTTGGCTTTACGGCCGCAAGCCGTTGACATTGATTAATGAGGCTGGCCTGGCCAAATGGCTGCAATCTTGGCACTCCAAAAGAGTATATGAAATTTATGGGCTAGCCTAAAGTACACACACACTCAGTCAACCAAGCAAACGTACACTTTATGAGAGTGTAACTTTTCTAATAAACAAGTGAAACAAATCATATGAATATTACGCATACGCCGTGTGTGCACACTTAAGTCGATTATTTACGATTATTCAAGATGAGCGCGAAACAAATTATGAAATTTTCATCTATATAATAACAGAACATTATTCAATCAAAGCTGGCAAATTACTCAGAGCGACATCGGTCGAGCGGTGAGCAACAAACAAAGCCAAAGGCAATGCCACTGACAACGCACAAAAGATAAAACGAAGCCAACGAACAAAATTTATTTATATGCCTTTATTTTTTTGGCAATATGCCGAGAATAGAAACTAACAAACCTGCCATAAATTCATTTTGCTCTTTGGCCTATGAACACGAACAAAGAAAACAAACAGTTTCGCAGCGAACCAAACCGAAATTCGCCAACGACAATGAAAACCGAGATAAAGTTATTTTGTGTTTTATTTTTCTTTTTGCAATTTTCAGTCGTCTTGAAGACGGAAGAGTAGGCAAATGTCATTTAGTTAATTGATGAAATTTAATAATTCCAAGACTTGAGTTGAAACGGCCAAAACCCTGCTAACTTTTTGCAATTTAGTCAAGTTTTTTATTTTTTATTTTTTTTGGTTCAAGTTAAATTGATTTTAATTTCGAATGGCCTTGACTGCGTGTGAAAAGGCCATTAAAATAGAATCCAATTTTCCGAAATTGTTTTCCACACACAAAAGAAAAGCAAAACTTGGTTAGTCAAAGAGCAAAGAGCCAAACTGACCACATGGCCAGGCGAGCAAAGCCTGCTGAAACTTTTCATGTTTAGTTTAGGTTTTTTTTTTAATAAATGAAAATTTGTCAGGGTCAATGAGGGGTAAAAAAAAAGAAACAAAAGGAAAAACCATGGCATTTTTCTTTTTGATTCACTCACATGTTTTATTAAATGAAAAACACAAAAACCACCAGCTTTTTGTGGTTAAATAAACTTTGCTTTATTTACGGCATAAACAAAGTTCAAAGTTTGAGGTTATGTGGACTACAAAATAAAAATAAAACTAAAATAAAACTAAAATTTAAGACTCCCTTGGTTCGTGTTAATTTGTGAATAATTGGGTCAATGGACCTTGTTTCACTCACGTGTGCCCCGCAGCCAATCAGTCGGTGGGGTCAAATGAATTTCGAAATTTTTTTCCCTCCCCCCATCCTCCCTACGACGAGTGGAACATTCACGTTTCACGTTTCTATTTTATGATGGGTGGTTTTTTGGTACTTTTTATTTGGTAGTGTTTGCGATTTCCTGGGTCATAAAAATTCTTGGTTTCATACGAATTCCCCGTCCTCATAAATTAAGGCACGAGCTTGTCCAGTTTTATCATATCAAATCCACACTTGATTTGGCAAAGTTGCGACTAATCTTATCGCCAGTTCGATCGTTTAAATCGTGTTCTCGAGTACTTTGGCCAAATCGCTGGTCAAGTATTCAACGGCGGAAGCATCAGTCTTTAGCAACATGTGGCGAAATCCGCACTTCATACTCGCGCTTGTTCTGGCCGTGGTGGTTTGCCCAAGGGTTTGGGCTTTGCCTCAGTGCAAGGGTACGGTCGAGTATTGCCATGATCGGGATATGCATCCGGACTTGCCGGAACCAACGGGCAGATCCCAGGCACGCAAGGTTGAAGGCGAGGATACCAATGAATATTGGCGAAACAAGGGCGTCGAGCATGTTAAGGCAAAGCTCAGCAGTCAAAGGAATCTGAACCAGGCCAAGAATGTTATACTGTTCCTGGGCGATGGCATGGGCGTGCCCACTACTAGTGCTGCCCGCAATCTTATAGGCGGCGAAGAGGCCCAGCTGGCCTTTGAGCATTTCCCCTACACGGGCCTGTCTAAGACTTATTCGGTGGATCTGACAGTCCCAGACTCGGCCTGCACAGCCACGGCCTACTTGTGTGGCGTGAAGGCCCAGGAGGGCACGATTGGTGTGAATGGCTATGTGCCGCGTACAAATTGCCAGGCCATGCTGGATGAGAGCAACCATGTGGATTCCATAGCCAATTGGGCCATGGCTGAGGGCAAGTGGGCGGGTCTGGTGACCACCACACGCGTCACTCATGCCTCACCGGCCGGCGTCTATGCCCATATAGCCGAGCGAGACTGGGAGAACGATGTCAAGGTGGCTGAGGATTGCGGCCTAGACTCGGGAGTGGATGATATTGCTCATCAGTTGATACGCGGTGATGTGGGCAGTCGGCTCAAGCTCATCTTGGGTGGTGGTCGAAAGCACTTTGTGGATGCCTCAATCTCCGAGGAAGGAGCTCGTGCCGATGGCCTAGACTTGATTTCAGAATTCAAGGCGGCGGGTGCTGGAAATGTTTATGTGTCTAATCGGGAAGAGCTTTTAGCTGTCGATGTCGCTCAGGCGGACCGTCTGCTAGGTCTCTTCCAGGCAGATCATCTGCTGTATCACCTCGAGACAAATGAGACCACCAATCAGCCCACTCTGGAGGAGATGACACGCAAGGCCATCGAGTACATGAGTCAAAATGAGCAGGGCTATTTTCTGTTTATCGAAGGCGGTCGCATTGACTTGGCCCATCATGACAACCAGGCACGCATTGCCCTCGACGAGACAGTGGAGTTCTCCAAGGCCATAGCTGCCGCCCGAGAACTAACCCAGGAAGATGACACCTTGATTGTGGTCACAGCAGATCACTCTCACGCCTTCAGCTTCAGTGGTTATCCGGTGAGTTGTTCGAGTTTTTAGAAAAATTCTTTTGTCTAACTTGAATTTCTCACAGTACCGAGGCAATGACATTTTCGGGACTGCTCCAGTCACAGGTCTGGATGATAAGCCTTACATGGTGTTGAATTATGCCAATGGACCCAGCTTTGACAGCTTCTATCCTGACAGTGGCAAGACTCGCTCCGACCCTACTGAGCTTATCAAGGGCAATTTCGATGACGCCTTTCCGGCTGGAGTACCCCTCGACTCGGAAACCCATGGTGGCGATGATGTCCTGGTCTATGCCTCCGGACCCTGGTCACATCTCTTCACCGGAGTCTATGAGCAAAACACTATCCCTCATATGCTAGCCTATGCCTCCTGCCTCGGCGACGGCCTAAGGATGTGCCAACAAACTTAAGGCTTTTATTTTGCCACATTTTCATCTCTTCCTCATTTTCGTACTTATTTAAGCTCACTGGAAATTCAATTAAAACAAATTAAAACAGTCTTGTGAGCTTCATTTAACCATGTTCCCAAAAGGGTTCCGCCCTTTGAATGTTAAAGTTAAAACTTTCTTTTTCAATTTGACGTGTTGCCAGGTCTTTAAGGAACCGCACCCTCGGTAATTCCCAATTTGAGACTCATCAGACTAATGCGCACTTTTGGCTTCGTCTTGCACCTACACGATTTCCCAAAGGCCAAAATATTTCTTGCCTTTTAATTTTTTTCTTCTTGAGGTTTGCGTGTGCAGGCAGAAAAAAATATAAAAATTGGGTTAAGGTAAAAAGCGAAAACATTACCCAGAGAGAGAGAGAGAAAAAATGAAACACATAGTAGTTCCCTGAAATTGTTCAGTCATTTGCATTTTGTTTGGATTTTATGCAAAGTTGGGCGAATGCGCTTCATGTTTTGGTAAATGTGCAAATTGCCGCCTGCTGGTTTTAATTACCATGTGCATACGCTGCCATATGCCCAAATACAGTATTTAAAGACAATTAACTCTGGGCCAGTGCAGTTCTAAGCGCTCCGAAAGCGACCCACTCTCCTCACACCCACAGGAGAGGAGTGCTGATGGGTCTTTGATTATCGTTGGAGGTATTTTGCATTTTGATTACATGGCCCGGCTGGGTCGATGGTGCATGTAGAGAAAATCAATCAAAAATTATAAGTTTTGCGTCACGATGACCTTGCCATAACAACTTTGGCATACGCATACGTGGCGTATGAGTAATATGCACAAATTGTTCACAAATTGCCAAGCCAAGTTGTGTAGATGGCGGAACGGTTTTTAGTTGCAATTTCCTATTGGATTGAAAGCAAAACGATATCCGTGCACACATATGGATTTATTGGCAACGGGATGCGAGCCCCGAAGACCTCATTTCCCTCTCAGAGTGTGGGAGTGTGCGACAGCATTTAAGCCAGCCAGCCAGCCAGCCCACAGCTACGTGGAAATTGTGGCCTCAACCGCAACCCTTAAACCTCAAAGAGCCAACTCTGAACCACCTCCATCCGTTAGACCCATCCCTGTCCCCCTCTCTATTCGCATTGAACTAACCATGCCATTGAATGCTAATTTTGTTGTATTGCCTGCGCCACTTCCGTCGTTTGATTTCAATGGCATTGCCGTTTGCCAGACAGCTAGCACATGGACTTACCATTAAATAACCCAGCAACACACACACATATATAGCATACAAACACATTGAACGATTAGAATTTTTTGTTAAGCAATGTTAACGCGCTCTGTCCATGTCCTCTTTGTCTTGGTATTGATTTTGCAAAACCATCAAGTGAGTGGGAAGGTGGAAGCGGTCAAATAGTAGGCAGAAGACGGCCAAGCAACAGACCGAACTCAACTAAACAGTTCGAGCCAAATGCCTTTGTGAGTGGCATTGACAAAGTCAAAACCAAAGTCAGAAAGCGTTGCAAGTGCAGGCGGCTTGGCCATCACATTGGCTTTATATTGTTGTCTCTATTATATTTTCTCTTTTTGTTGTTGTTGTTGTTATTGTTGGTATAGCTGTTGTGGGCAAGCACTCAGCCAAAGCCGATTGTAACAGCTGCTGGCTGGCTTGCTTGCATGGCCTATTCAAATTGGTCGCTTGCCAAGTTGAAAGAATCAATTTCACTATTACAAATTCCTCACAGGCAACAGTTTTCATTCACCTCAAAAATTACGCATCCAGGGCAGAGAGAATTTATAAAACTCACCGAACAATTACCAGATAACCTGAGCACTTAATGGCATTATAGATCTCCAAATTACACATCTCGTATGCCACGATTCGCCTATTTGAATGAAAATTCATTTAGTTCGGGGCCGCTAGAACTTGGACTACGCCAACCAAAACCCCCAGCAAAACAAAACAAAATACAGCGAAAAGTTAGCTTAGGCTCACGGAAAGCGAGATACTCTTTTTGTAGAGTAAAATTGGATCTCACTCGAACTTCAATGAAGGCGGAGATAAGGCTTGAAAAGCTACTTCTCTCATATTGAATTCATTCAGGATCCTTTCAAATTAAATGTTGACATGAAGAATTGGATCTAGCTCCAACCTAAATGATGTCGGAAATAAAGCTTATAGAGGCAGTTTAACCGAATTTAAGTCATACAGAATCCATTCAAATTAAATGTTGACAAAAGAAATGGATCTAACTCCAACTCCAGTTTACTCTGACTGAATTCATAGGGAATCCGTAGAATTATAGAGGATATAGGAGCAATGCAGACACCTTCGTTCTCTCAGTATGCTTGGAAAGATCAGTGTTCCGATTCTTTTTATTGTCATACTTAATCCAATCGGAACTATATGATTTAATGAGCCGATCTGAAAATAATTGAAGTCTTCCCAAGTATCAACTATAATCAGGAAACATCAGATAACTTATGAACTTGGTAACTTTATGATATCATAAAACTTTAATATACTGAACCATAATCTACTGAACCACGATCTAAACTGTTCCAATATTCCCAGAAAACTAACCTTTTCCTAAGCAATCCAAGTAAATTTCAAAACAAATTCAATATACTTTGCTGGTTTAAAAAGAGCAATGAAAAGTGGATATAAAGGAAGACAAACAAGTATAGAAAGTATTCTGGAACGAAACTGCTGGTAAAATAAAATTAAAGAAAAATACAGCAATTTGCATAGCAATGAGAAGG
This sequence comes from Scaptodrosophila latifasciaeformis, assembly GCA_037075145.1. NCBI lineage: Eukaryota > Metazoa > Arthropoda > Insecta > Diptera > Drosophilidae > Scaptodrosophila > Scaptodrosophila latifasciaeformis. Next base: position 20,510,542 of record JBAMCM010000100.1, on the reverse strand, counting down.
TCTCCGGCAGGTGGTTGTTACGGTGGCTGCCCGAAGCCGGGGGAAACTTTTGACGGCAACCAAAGGCCCCCACCCCCTTCCACCATACATCGCGCCCTGTCCCAGTGGCCATCTCCACCCTCTGCCATTAACTGAAAATAAGCATTTCGTGGTAAAAGTTTTCTTTTTTTTTTTAAACAGGCAAAACACTAGCAGAAAGCCCTGGTCGGATTGCCCGGGGTTGCGTAGGTTGCATATGAGATATAGGTTATGTGTTATTGGTTTACCCTGAACCCCCTGAGTCTCTCTGCGGAATTTGTGGTTGTGAATTTGAAATTCAAAAGGCAAAGTACCGGGGCAATGTTAACTAAAGTTACCGATAGATATGCCTGGCAAGACACACTTGGGAGACGGCCAAAAGTATTTGAAAACTTGCTTAACTTTTGCAGATAGTTTTTCTTTTATTCTTCGTCTTTTGCATTTGCATAAATGAAAATCGTAGGAAAATTAAATGTCTGTATGGTAATACCGATGGAGTCGAGTGGCTTTATGAGTCCTTGGATCAACATCGCAGTCATCACAAGCAAAGTGTTTATTTATTAATACGAAGAGAGAGAGAGAGAGAGAGAGATGGTGGGAACGATTGGTAGGGGAGACGGAGGGGGGTGGTTGTAAAATTAAATTGAAAATTGATTTTCCAATTGATCAATTAAATTGACACTTTAAGCTGCTGTTATGGACATATTGAAATAATTGTGAGTCGAAGCTGAAATTAATGAATTATTGAATTCCAATTTGATTGGATTTTTTTTACATTTCGATTAAAATTCAAATTATTTTGAAATTGATTTGATTTTTCCGAATTCCTCTAAGAGCTCCTTAGAATTCCCGGCAATCAATTAAATTACTTTTGCCCTGTCCTTACGCAACTATTTCGATTCAATTAAATTCCTTTCTGCTTAGCCAATAATCTGACTTAATTAACATCACTTGTCAAGTTTTATTTGACCAAGTCGTGAGACCAAAATGCTTTTAGTTTGTCTCCACTCAAAGCTAACCCAATTAAATATGGCTTATTGGTGTCAGCTTGTTTATTATCTTTGAAATCACTCTGAGCATTCCACTCACCTTTTTTTTGTGACATTTTTATTTTCATTTAATCTGGAGTTTTTTTTTCTTAGAAAACAAAATCAGTTTTTTTTGCTTATTTGTTTTATTTAATTTATCATCAAACCAATTTCAAATTTTTAATTAAAAAATATAGCCTCAAGCTTTTATGTAAAAAAAAATTAAGCTAGTAATTAATTCGCTTTTTTTTATAAAATTAAAAAAGAAAAATAGCCAAAGGGTTTTTTTCATAATCAAAACTCAATCAATTGAAGGCCACTTGATTCAAGTGAATTTCCTGGGAAATAAATTTTGAAAATTTCTGATTTGAAATTGATTAAGATTTTATTATTTATTTATTCCGATTTGATATCAAGAAAGTCAAAACTGATTTTAAATCACGAAAAAATAGGACTAACTAGATGAGATAAGATTACAAGTCATGGCAAAAATGAAAATGAGATAAGATTCGGGTGAAAAGGTGATTTGAGAACTTGGAATTTATCTCTCAAATTTCACAATGGTGAAATAGGATTCATCCTGAAGAGAATTACTAAATGGAACTTTTGGTAGGGTAAAATTTACTTGTGAAATAGGAAATGTTCATGAAATTGGCAAAAGTTGGTCCAATTTGCAAATTCCAAGGACCTGTGATCTATGAGCCTGTAATCAATAATTGTCCAGTGAAGCAGCAAAACCATTAACACTCAGGCACACAAGCACTCAGACACAGGCACACACCCACTCTCTTGCTATCTCGCTCTGGCACAAATCTGGCACGCATGCATGGAAATTATGAAGTGGATGCAACAGACTCTGACAAATCCAAATGTCTGGCCATTAAATGGGTGAGTGGTAGTTGGTTTGGTAGTTTACAAAAATCATTTGCATTCCCCCTCAAAAACTGGACTGGTTATAAGAATCTTTTCATTAGTCTTGTTAACAAGTGTTGGCCATGTCGTCAGAGCTCTGACTTGTCTGTGTGTCTGAGTGGCTGAGTCATGTGCCAGGGGCCCATGGATATTTTATAAATTGAAAATGTAATTGTGTTTATTTTTCAAGCCAATCAGTCAAGTCAGTTCGGCTCTATGTTCTCTGTTCTCAATTGTCAATCCTCACTCCTCAGTCCTCAATCCTCACATGTAGTCGATAATTTAGTTGAGTTTGTTAGTCAGTCTGTCCATCTGTCAGTCTGTTTGTCATATATTGACTTGAAGTATACGCAAGCCATTTAAAATTTATAGAAATTTCATTGTAAATGACCAAGACAGACTGTTCGACTGTCTAGTGGAATTCATCAATTCAACGAAATGAAATGTTAATGTTGACCTTTTTGATGGAACTTTTTATATACCTTTCAAAATTCGTACTGATTGACAATCAAATTGCCAAGCCCATCACATTTTGGTTAAATCCATAAAATGTCTTTTGTCATTATTTGAAATTGCTTCAAATTAAAATTAGAATTATCAGGGTAAAACATTTATATAAAAATAATTGGCAAATACAACGAAAGCCGCAAACCACTTGAAAACTTTTTACGTCAATTAAAAGATTAAACAAGAAACTCCTTTCTTGTTTTACGTAGAAATGTGGTTGATAAATAAATAATCTGATAATGAGACAGCTGGTAGAGTTCATTTCAATTCACTTTACTTTTAATATGAATTAAAAATACGAACGGCAATCAAGTCAAAAGAAACATTCGCAAAACAAGTGGGAAAAATAAGGTGGAAAGGCTAATGGAGTATTGGTAGGTCTCGGCCTATTGATTTAGCTCTGAACTATCCCCCATAATTATGGGGAATGTTCTAGTAATTCTATACAATTTTCTAATCAAGTTTGTTTTTATTAAATGAATGAAAGCAAGTGTTTGCTTAAGAATTCGATTTAGTCTTGAAATTTATCAATTTTTTGGTACAGTCAACTCAAATTGTTATAGCAAGTGCGCCAGATTTATTCTTTCTATGTTTGGTAACAGTCGAATTTATTATTGAAAGAAAGAAATCAAGATTGAAAGGAGAGCTAAGGTGGGCTAGGGGAACATAAGGACCTGGTCTCCCTGATCTCGACACTCAAAACCCCAGAGAGTACAGTTGTGTCCACACAACTTAGTTCAGTGAAACCACAAGCTCAGAAAATATACAAGAGCAATATTTAATTAAAAGTTATTTACATTTAACATTTCCATAAATCACTGAGCTTTGCTTAAGAGACCCGGAATCGTTTATCAAGATTTGAAATTTGTCTAGGGGGTCTCTTTAAAATGTTGCTTGATATAAATAACCAGATAAGAAATATTGTGAAAATGTGGTAAATAAATTAGCATGACTCTGATCAAAAAAAAAAAAAAAGAAACTTATTGAAGGAGGCGTAAATTACACACTAGCACATTCACACACACACACACAGTTACACCCGGAAGCCGTGTATTCGAATTTGTACAAATTGTAGTTTTGCGGCAGCAGTAGAAAATTACGCTATCGTGCACTGAATATCTAGGGAGTAGCAACACCACTACAACAATAATAACAATAATAACAACAGGAGTGGGAACAACGTTTCGAAAATCAACACCAGCCCAGTGTGGGCTGGAACGGGCTGGGACGGACAGGGACAGGGGCTGGGGCAGAGCCAGGCGAGACCAGACCAGGCAGCTGTGGGAGTGTTGGCAACAATGACAAGCATAAAATAAATAATAAACGACTGGCATAAAGTGAGCCATGACAGGCGGCTAAACGAAATGACTGCACTGGGAATTTTCGAAAGGACAAAAACAGAGAGAGGCGAGGAGTATAAGCCAAGTGGTACTCGGCAGACTGTTTAGTACCGCCTCGCCTCTTGCTGGCTGCATTTGAATTATTTTTGGTGTCGTGCTGGCAAGTCATAATGATTTAATTTTCACATTCCGATTTGACTTGATTTTCGGGCCAAAACATTCTGGCCAACATGAATTTCATATGAATTTGGAAATAATTTAAATATTGAACACATTTTGACTGGACTCTTCAAGCTGAAAACTTTTTTCGAAAACCAATTGAAATGTTCAGTATTTCAAGTTCAGAGCCATAAACATTTTTGGCCTGCACTCGGGGCCAGTCGTATTTGTTTTTATTTCTTGCTCATGTTTAGACAATTTGGCCTGCAGTTACACGGTTCCAAAATCTAGGCAGCCAAATAAATAAATAAACAAAAATTTCAAAAAAAAAAAATAATAATAAGAAAAAAATCAAAACACCCAAGACCAGGCAGTCCAAGCAAATAGTTGCTAGGCTGGAGCACATGGCGTATGAGTAATATTTCATTCATTAAAAAGTCATAAACAACTAGCTAAAACTAGCCAGTGAGACTGTCAGCCAGCCAGCCAGTCGGCCGAACCGAGCAGTCATTAATCATAAAACTAAACAAAATCATTCCAAGAAAAATTATGAAGAGGAAAAAGGAAAAACAAATTGCGAGTTGAAAATAATTGCGGAAATTTGAGGAAATCAAAGGGCAACTTCTTGGCTCACTTGATTTGCCTTTTGGGCATAATTAGGTGCTTATTGAGTTGTAATTGGAAAAGTTGAAGTAATTGCAACAAAGCCAGCAGCACAAAATGGCCAGCCTGCCCCCGACTCGAAGAAGGCAAACTTTTATTTTATTCTCAGATATTTCTTTGGCTTTATTATTTCGCATTTCACTTGCATTTTACAAGTTCGAAAAAGCAAAATGTGTAAAAGTTGAACCGAGCAATTCATTAGCACCAGGGCCTCTGTCTCCCTCTGTCTCACTCCCGGGGGGATGTTCCGCCTTTTGTGCCGTAAAACTTTTGAAGTTTTTTTCTTATTCTTCTTCTTGTTCTGTTTTTTATGTTCCCATTTCATTTGACTTTGCTTTACTTTGTTTTGCAGTCACTTAGGCGTATTTTTATTGTGTGAATCGTGCAATAAAAAAATAAAAGACGAAACAAAGGCCCTCATTCCAGCCATTCCATTCGTTTGGCCCAGGCGAACGCAAAACAATAAACCAAAAGTGGAGGCAAAAAAAAAAACAAAAACCAAAACTCCTTTGGCCCTTTCATTGACTCTTTTATGCTAAGTACAATTGAGCCCGGCCAAACAGCTGTTGAATGTTTTGGCCAGAAATTTTCCCTTATCGAAATTGTCAGAAATTTAAATTTATTAAAAATCAAGAGTCATGAAATACCATTTTAGAAGGAAAGAGTAGACTCAAAGAGTTAATGGATTACTTTATTATTTATCAACATGATATATCTGTCAAATTGTATGTATATAGACAGATTCCGACAGACATACCAAGCTGAAATCAGATATATCAGATAAACTCTTTTTGAAGTACCTCAGAAAAAACCTAAGGGATTCCCAAAGCTTTATGGGATTATTGAAATATCTCTTTGAAAATTTTTCTATATACAATCGATCCAAATATATAGTATTCATATATCATAAGGTCTTGACCAGACTTTTAAATCCTTTTGAGCGCAAAAATCTTTTCTAAAAAAAAAACGTGATTTCTAAGTATCCGAAAAGTCTAAAGCCTTTCCTACTATATCCACAGCCCCCTAAATAGAATCGAGCCAAATATGTATACACAAATCTATATAGTATATATTCCATATATCATAAGGTCTTGACCAGACTTCTAAGTCCTTATAAGTTCAAAAACCTTTTCTAACGAAAACGAGATTTCTATGTATCCGAAAAGTCTAGAGCCTTTCTTACTATATCTACAGCCAACCTATATAGAATCAATGCAAATATATATACACATATATCATAAGAGCTTGACCAGACTTTTAAATCCTTTTGAGTGCAAAAAACTTTTCTAAAAGAAAACCTGATTTCTAAGTATTCGAAAAGTCTAGAGCCTTTCCTAATATATCTACAGCCCCCTATATAGAATCGAGTCAAATATATAAGGTCTTCACCAGACTTTAAAGTCCTTGTAAGTCCACAAATCTTTTCAAAAACAAAAAAAAAAATAATAATAATAATTTCTAAGAATCTGAAAAAGTTTATAGCCTTTCCCACTGGGTCTACAGCACCCCCTATCCCTCCCCCGCCCCCCGCCCCTGATCGTATGGCTTGATTTCTTAAGCATTTTCAATTGTTTCCTAATTTATTATAAACAAAACAAGATAATTAATTTTGAGAGCCAGCAAATAATTCTGATTATTTTGAAAATTTCAAGTTCTTGTTCTAAATAAATGATTGCACAGAGAACGAATACAACCTCACACAGCGCGAAATTACGTATACGACATGTACGAAACAATGTGAATTATTTTTGATATTTTGGTAAAAATTATTTTTAGCACTTTTTATAAAAATGTTTTCTTTTTGCTATTTGAAATTTTGCCATTTACCATTTGGCTAATTTACATAGTGTGACATTGAGAGAATTGAGAAAAATGAGCCAACAGAGAAAGCCATTCAAATTTTTTTTATTATTTTTTTCTTCTTCTTATTTTTGCACAAATTTTTAGGCGTGACCAGCACTCGGTTTCTGCTGTTTCTGACAACCTTCGAGGCTTGAGGTTGTCAACCAAAACATTAAAAAAAAAAATCCGAATTTTTTTTTTTTGTGTCCCCCGGCGAGCGCTTAGTTAATTAAGAAGGACGGTTAGAGCCCAGACCAGCCCAGCGCATCCAGCCCCGCCTGGCCAAGTAATTTTTAATGATTACCGCAGTTTGTTTTCTCTCAGTTCAGCCGGCTGTCTGAAGTTTGAAGTGGTTGCCTTTAATTGAGCAAACAGCCGCACAAACAACTTAATTAACTTAAAGGTCTGCCGAGCATGTGAGATATGCCGAGACCCGAATTCTCCAGGTTAAAGGTTTGCGGCTTGTGGTCTTTGCTGCCAGCTTCTTTTGGCCAAAAAAGTTTGTGCTGACAAATCCGACTGACTTGACAGGTCTTTGCCAGTCAAAGGCAGCGACAAAGCATCTAAGATCAAAGGCCAGGCAGATTCGTGAGATACTCAGCCAGCTGAAATATATTTTCATATACAATCAGCTGGCTGGGGCTGCACGTGCCCGGTGAGTCGGTGTGGAAGGTGTTGTTCGTGCGGCACCGCATGATATGTGTGGCATGTGCGCGACCTTTTTACTTTTCATCCGCGACATAACTGACATTTTACCCCACAACCAAGCCATACAAACAGGAATAACAACTCTGAACGCTGGCTTGCTCTTGACAGCTTATTGAGTTGCTCTGCCAAGTACCTCAAAATGTATGGTGACATAAATCACACACACACACACACGCACACAGACTCATATATTTAGACTCTTATATGCACTCCATCTTAGCTTCAAGGCCATAAATTAGGCCAGGTCAACAGCGTTGAAGATTGTTTGATTTATTACGCATACGCCATGTGCGCCATAAAAGCAACTCAAAACCAATTTCACAATTCTTATTTGAAAATATTTAATTCACAGTTAAAAATAAATGAAAACCCACCACATTTAGTCAAAGCAATTTCAATGGAATTTTCCGAGCTTCTCTGACAAAAATGCTGGAAGCTTAAGCAAATACAAAAAATATTTTTTTGGCCAAAGACTTTTCGAAAGAAAATAGCTTAAGAGTGTTAAACATAAGCTTCTAATTAGCTGAAGACTTGTAGGTAAAATTACTTTTTTATGAGTTTTATGAGCAATGAAGAAATTAGAAACCTCCTCTCCTTTCGTCGAATAGCTAAAAAAAGATACCCAAGCTACACGAATTTAAATGGTAATTGAAAGGGAAAGTTTCTCGGTGGCTGGAAAAGTTTCAATCAAGCCGTTTTTCTTTTATTTTCTATTATCTTGGGGCTTTCATGAATTTTCTTGTTTGATTTGTTTATTTTTATTTTATTTATTTTTTTTTTTTTTTGTATTTTATATTGTTCCTAGAAATTTGCTGTTGGTTTTCGAAAGTCTTTGGGGTCCTCTGATCCACTGGCCTGAGCTTGTTCTTACTGATGTCATAATAATAACAACCAAAAATAATGCAAATAAAAACAATAACAACAAAAACAACAACAGAAAAGAAGAAGAAGACGAAAGCAAAGAAGAAGAGCAGCAACCAACAGCCACACGAAAGGAATAAAAAGATGAGTATCTAAAATAAAGACGGCTCAGGGTTGGTTCGGCCCTGGGCTGCGCCATGTGTAAACCAAAAGTTGATGAACCTAACCATGTTGGCCAAAGCAACAAGCCCCACAACAACAACTACAAAAAGTGGCAACAATCATACTAACGACATCAAGATAAACACGAGGCCCACGTAGACTGGCTGGGCCTGGCCAGCCAATTGATTGTGCCGCCACAATTTGAAGGGGCCTGAGGGCTAAGTTGCCTGTTGCCTGTTGCTGCCACTGCGTAAGTCGACTGCGGCACACTTGTTTGTCTTTAATATTTCCACAAGGAATCCGTATCCAAAAAAAAAAAAAACACACACAAACTGAATTACAATTCTAAAACGAAAGCGAATCAAAAGCAACAAGACGAAATATTTCCATTGTCGGTGGGCTGTTTTTGTTATTGGGCAGGTGACCGGAAGCAAATAGCCTACACTAACAACAACAACAACAACAAATAATAATAAATTCATAAAAAAATATATGAGTCTCGGGAGAATGAGAACCCTGCCAAATCCAAACATGACTGGCTTAGGGCTGCTCTCAAAATAGTCTTAGGACTGGATTGTTGTTGTTGTTGTTAGTGTCGCAGCTGTTGTGTCAGTCAGTTGGCAAATTCTCTAGTGTATAAAAATGCCAAAAACACACACACTAACATTCTGGCCACACATTCCAAGCCCACAACATGTTGATAAGGATAACTGGGATTTCCAGTTCTCTTTTGGTTTCGCTTAGAAATGACATGAATTTCAATTTTAGATTTACTTTGACGTGTGTGTGTGTGTGTGTGTGATTCAACTTGAGATTCCATAAGTGAACAAATAAATAAAATTAGAAAATTCCTTTTAGCTTTGAAATGTTTTTCTTTTACAATAAATATCAAAGTGAAAATTTGAAAAGGTCGAAAAAAAAGGAATACCCCTTTCTTAATTTTTTGTTTTTTTCAAGAAACCCCAAATAACATTGACTTAATTAAGTAATGGAAAAAAGGCAAATTTCTTGTAAAATACATAATGTTTTTCTTGTTCTATTTTGGTTGGTTTGCTGAAAACGCATAAATTTGTATTTATGCAAACAGCCGGCTAAGTCAGCCCACAAAATTTGCCTCAGGTAACCCAGGCCTGGTTTCGCTTTAATGCGGCCCAGAAAAGTAGGCAATGAATTTTGCTCGCTTCTAAGTTGCCATAAAATTTACTGTCCTCCCCTTTTAAGTGTTTGAAACTGGCTTCGTTTTTATATATTTTGCACTCGGCACTTGGTCTATTTATTTTTTTTTTTCCTTTTACATAGACCGGCAAGTGTTGTAATTTAAAGCCTCGTAACTCAATCTATAAAAAAAAAAGAAAGGCAGAACAGCTTCAGGTTGCACGAGCAAAGTAGGTGTACTTCGGATTATACAAATTTATGCAGCAGAGCTGCCACTTTGTTGGCAGACAAGTTGGCTATGGCCCTGGTTTTATGAGCTTAACGAGTGCCGACGAGTCTGCTTCCTCACCGACTGCTTAGACACAGTCTGGTCAATAGAACGACCAGATTGCTCATAGATTATGCCCAGGGATTTTTGTGGCAAAGATTTGTATGGTATTTTTGCTGAAAAACTGGTCAGATTTAATGAGTATTTAATAAGCCATAAAAAGAATTTGGAAACATCAGACAAGCAATCATTATTAAATTTTATATGTCTTCTTCTTCTTCTGCTGCTGAGTTTATGGCAGACTTTATAATTTTTCATTCATTTCATTAATCTGTTCGAATCTCTGTGTGAGTGAGTGTGTGTGTGTGTTTATTCTCGGTTCGATTGAGTCATAAAAGAGTGGAGAAAATGAATTTAAAAATTTAAGTAACGACGGAAGCCAGAGGATGAAGGACAGAGGACGGCAGCCAAGGCAGCGAGGTTAAATCCACAAACGGACTGACAAGTCAAATATGCCCCAGAGAGAGACGGTGCTCAGACTGGGAAAAACTCACGCAATTCGCACAACTCGCTCAACTTGCAACAACTGTGGCAACATTAAGACAAACATTATTACCAAAAACCACCGCAAGGCATTCAACTTGAGTGGCCGTAAAAAGCTGAAGCCGAAAGAGCGCGCACCGCAAGGCATTTCGGCCAACGCACAATGAACAAATAAAAGATGAACAAGTTGAAATAAAACCAACACACACACACACACATATGCTCAGTGTGAGAGAGAGAGAAAGACTAAAAGAAAAGGAAAAAAGCTCTGTCAAACTAAAAGAAAAGCCAGCCAAAGGCAAGCTAGAAACATTTCAAGTGACGCAAAATGCTCGACCAAAATAATTAGAGACAGACACTTCTTGCCAAAAGACAGAGAGAGATAGTAAGAGCAGGGAAGAAAGAGATGGAGAGCATAGAAAGATTGTCCTGTCTTGTGAGCATTAAAAACTATTTTAACTGTCATTGCAACGGTGGCAGCAAACAGCTTAGCTTTTATAGCTACCTAATGACCATTCTGGGAATGCAACCACACACACACACACACACACACATGTAGAATGACACAAAAACACATACGGTCGACCCTGGGCACTCAATTTCTCAAGTTGTCCGTTCCACACACTTGCAACCTCTGTCAAACTTTTCAGTCTGAAAAAATTTAACAGCGGTTTTGTTTCATTTATTTCTTGCCACCTTTTGGAGAATATTTCAAAAATGTGTGGCAAGCCATTAACACAGCTTTGACGAGGCGCCTAAGGTACCTAGAATATATCTAAGGGAACCCCAAATACCTAGAAAAAAAAACATGGACACCCAAAAATATCATTTTACATTAAAGAGAAAAAAAAAGAGTAGACAAAGGTTCTGTTTCGGTTAGAAAAGAATGAGTTAGGATATCTCCAAACCCTTTTTGGATGCTATATAATTTTGAGATCCTGGTAAAACTTGGCACATATTTGTGCCTCTATGAGAAGATTTCGAATACTGAATTTGAAAGAAATTGCTGAATAAATATTGGAGATAGACTTGACACCGATTGGGGTTCCTATCGCAGATGTATCACTATGAAATTCGGTAAATCGAAGATTCTATATATTAACATTCCTTATATAAAATTGGAATGAGATCTGTGTTTAAATACTTGAGATATCTAGACATATAAGGGACACAGAATTACCATATAAATTACTAGTTAGATCTAGGAACTAAGAATGTCAACCCAACTGAATCCAAAATAAAAGAAGTTGTTCAGATTTTGAAAATATACCTGATAAAACATTTAAAGATGACCGTTCCAGCCATTTCCAACCAAAGTAGTGAGGGATCACTTCTAACAGATACAGACAGTCGTTTAAATTGATTTGACTAAGGGGGATGTATCCTTAGTTCTTGGAAATGTTTATATTAAATAAAATTTGAAATTCCGTATTCATTAAGTTTTTATTATGCTTGCTTCGGGGAATTCCTTGTAATAAAATGCTGATGATTTTGTCATCAGCAAATTTTTGTGCCGCACAAATTCAATCTGAGTTCTGTGACTAAAGCAAAATGTATCTTTCTTTCTGCGAGTAAATTAATTTTGAAAATTAATTATATTAAGTAGGACTAAAGAAACTCAAGGCCGGAGACATTTCTATTCATGTGTGAGTCAGTCGGCCTGACTTGTTTGTGTGTCTGCGCAGCTTGACAATATGGCAACGCAGCTGGAAATAACAATACGGATGGAGAGGTCATAAAATGAAACGGTTTTCTGTCTTATCCCCGAGAGCCTCTGTTAGGTTCGATCAAAAATCAGGCCCCCCCGGCAGGGAAATGAACAGGTGCCAAGAAATGTTGGCCGAAAGCTTCATTAAATAAGGCCACCTTTGTCACAGCAACCAACGACTCTGATAATTAAAGCGAAAATAATTTCCACAAACTTTGGCAAGTGTGCGTGCGTGATTAAAGTCTGTCGTTTGGGTTGCGTGACATTGACCGGAAATAAGTAGGCAAATGACATTTCGGAAGTGGTACAAGTTAACCCGAAAATGTTTAAGCGTTTTAATATTTCCTTTTTTTGGGGGAACACAAACTTCATGGTAAGCATAAAATAAAGTTCAAGGTGCCAAAGATCATTTCCGAAAATGTCATGGCTTATACAGAGAAAATACACTAAGAAAAATTAAAAGACTCGAAGATGATGAAGAGCCAAAACTATCAATGTCTTACTTAGCAGAACCCATCGGATCCAATCTTATATCTTTAATATTTATAGATTATAGATCATCTTACCCAAATTAAGAATCTAGATTAACTATATAGAGACATTAATGTGTCCCCAACTTTAATCGAACAATTTTGTTGATTTCGATATTTCGAAAATGGCTGACTGACTTTGTGAATAAAATATTTTCAACTAAATTAAAGAGAACCTAATTTTTTTTCTCAGTGTAACGAAAGACTAGCTAATTTGGGTGTGACTGGTGGCAAAATTTCACAAAGTTTCATAGAAATTTAAAGTTTGCGAACAGTTGTGGGTTGACATTAATTGGCTTTTGGTGGAGCCATCAAAAGAAGGTCAAAGGGGACCTGTTAAAATCAATAGCCAAGTAAGGAGGTGGAATATTCTTCAGATACTTACTCAGTGCAATTATTTTCGAAAGACAGTTCACCGCGTACCGGCTCGAAATCCTTGCCGCCAATGGCTGTATCGTCTTCCGTCCAGTAGGGTACTAAGACGTGACCACGGGCTCCGGAATACCGCAGCACGGGCAGTTCATATACGCCAATGGATTCGGTGATCTCAACTGTAGAGTCGGCGAAGGCAAAGATACCGCCATGATCATCATCGAGAATCATAATCGTGGCTGTCTGGGGTATGGTCAGGGTCACGTTATCACTGGGATTAAATAGACGAATATAGAAGCATTCATCCTCTTCGAAAATATCATCATCGATGACCTCGATCTTGAAGCGCTGCTCATCGACACCGGGTGGAAAACTGAGGATACCTCGCTTGCCCACATAATCGGTGCCGGCCACAGCCGTGCCATCCTGGGTCTCATATTCGACAGTCGAGTATTTGGAGATGTCGCCGCGTCGCACCACGCGCACCTCGAACTCGCCACAATTTTCCATAACCGTATAGTGGCCGGGCTCAAAGAAGACGCGTACGGGTTGGTCTTCATCGTCATCTTCATCCACCTGCTGCAATTGGGCCTTTACCTCGCTGAGATCGTTGTGGGCGCGCTCTTGAATTTTTCTGTTGAGATTGCCGCTTCCCATCATCTTACGTGTGGCCTGAACCCGATAGAAGGCGCGAGACTTCGAGCCCCTGGATATCATTTGCTCTTGGGCCATCATCTCGAGCTGCTCTAGATCGGCTTCAGGATATTTTTGACGCAATTCCGACAACACCGTTATATATTCCCGACGCGCTTCCTCAAAGGCCGCAGCCTCCTTATCAAGCGGTTCGGGAGCCTGGTATTTATCCATGGGATGACGACTTTTCTCAACATCCATTTCAACAGTATCGCGCTCACCACTCACTACCACGCCGCGCTTGTTCACCCGATAATTCTTATCCAGATATTTGTAGACAAGTAGCCGCCGCTCGGCAATATACGCCCAGAGTACGGTAATCGGAAAGAGTAACAATGTTACGACACTCTCCCAAACCTCAATGATGCCCGGCGATATGATGGATATAATAAGCCAGAGCCAGATATAGGCAAATAATGAAAATACAGCGGTGACAGCAAAGACGCGCAAGTGCTTAATGCGACGGATTTCTCCCTTGGGTACGACAACCATGCAAATGGCAATAATAACAAAAAGGTTATACGCAGCCGAGCCGACAATTGTGCCAGGTCCCAGATCGCCGCTTTCAAATTTTTTTGCACAGATTTCGAACGCGGAGAGTAAAATTTCCGGGGCACTGGAACCCAGAGCCATGAGTGTTAGATTAGCAACCGTTTCATTCCAAATTCGCACCTTCATCTTTTGCTTTTCGCCATTGGGACCCTTAATGGTGATGGTGCGTTCGGTAGAAGTGATTGTTTCAATGGACGCCATGAATCGGTCAGATATTATAGAAACACCTACAAACAGATAGACCAGCAGCAAGAAATATAGAAAGCCACGAAGGGCACGATCTCCCCAGGATATATTCGTCTGCGGCATCCACAGCGGTAATAAAAGACCTTCTACGCAGGTGTGGGCACCGGATTCGCCACCCTTTTTTGCAACTTCGTTTCCGTCATATTCTGGCAATTCATCGTCCGGCTCTGGTTTTATTACAGGGCCGTCAGTGTCGCCATTCTCGCGTTTCCTGCGGCTATGGCTAATGTGGGCTGGGCTGGTTTCGTTTGCTGAGATGCTCGATCTAAAGGCGCCGTCATCTTGTGCTAGCGATAGCGTGTGGGCAAGTGTGGTGAAGGCAAAAAGCAGGAATATTACTGAGATGACGGCAAGCGGTCTGTGTCTCTTCAGGAACGATAGCATTGCTATGGCGGTTCAAAGTGGCTCTTTATGCCGGCAGTGGCGGTTCTTTTTCTATTCTTTTACCTTGTGCAGTGACTGAGGGTTTGATGAACTGCTTGGCCCTCGTGATGATTTATGATGATATCGGTGCTTTGGGGTTTCTTTGCTTAAATTTGGCCTAACTTGGAAGTGCTAAGGGTTTCGTTTTTTTTTTTTTTGGTTTTTCTTTTTGGAAGCTTACTAGTTTTACAAGGACCAAGCTCTGTGGAAAGCCCCTTCAATTTGGCTGGGTGTGATTAAAATGGCAAAAAGGTTGGATTGGTATGTTCTTGTTGTTGCTCTTGTTGTTGTTGTTGTTGTGGCTGTTTATGTCGGTGCTTTCTCTACACTTTACTGGCTGAGTGTGAAATGACACGATACCGAAATATTTCTGGGCTCTCGTTTCTTTTCGTTTAGCGATCACTTTAATTAACGGTACTTTTTTTCTTTTTGGTGTGTGTTTTTAATTTTAATTTAAATTTTACGTCGTATTGAAATGAGTTGCCTATACGTTTACGAACGAGACTCGGGCGTGCGGCTAACGGTGGCTGACGGTGACGAAGACAACAGCGACAATAAGCGACGACAACGACGTAAGCGACAATGACCTGTAAAAGGGAGATAAAAATAAAATAAATCTATTAGAAATTATTTGAAAAAAAAAAAAACAGAAGAAGAAGAAGAAAAATATATTAGATTTGGACTATTTTTGATCAGATGATGATCATCATATGTTAATGCCAAAATTAAGTAAGCTTGACCATACTGTTTTTTGTTTTTTTTTTGTTTTTTTTTTCTATAAAATTTTCCTAGACTAAAACTATTTTTAGTTCGTTGCCAAGGCTGTGGCGAAGGTTGTCCGCGGACTGTTGCACATTCAAAGGTGGCATAAAATAATTTACAGTATTTTTTTTTTTTTTTGTATATAAACAATAATAATAATAGCATGAATGTGTGTGTGTCTAAGTAAACAGCAAATGGAAATATACAGAAACTGAATTAACCAGATGATATGAAAACTTTTGCATTGATTTTTCAACTATTTTCTTTTAGTTTTTTTTTTTTTTTTTTTTGTATATTTACAGAAAATTACGATGGTGAAACAAAACAGATAATCCCCAAAAGCATCGACCAACAAAAAAGAAAAACCCCAAAACAACAAAACCAACAACAATTTATACAATATTAAATGCGTAAATAGAGAGCATAAAACATAAACACCTGCCAAAGACCAAAGGCCGGGCCAAATGGGCAGGGACATGCGAGCGCTCGGTGTGATGTTTTCTTTGGGGGTGTCTGGGTAAATGCAGTGCAGCAAATAAAAATAGCAACAAATCATAAAACAAAGATAGAATAAACGAAACAAGTCAAGCAAATCTGAAATATTCCAAGAAATTAGAAATACCCAAAAACTGATTTGCGACCAATGAGAAAATTCATTGTAATTTTGTAACTTTGTAATCAAATTGAAACGAAACCAGTCACTGGGAAAATTTGAAATAAATTGAAAACAAAACTGAAATCGATAAAATGCATAATATGCCAACCAATGTCAATAACGGAACGGGAATCGAGAAGTAGATATCACAACAAAAGTTGACAGAGACAACTGCAAATAGTGAAGGGGCGAAAAAAACGGGGGAAAAAAAATATACATGAATACTTTGTGCGAAAGACAGGCCAAAGTGATGTCAGTTAAACAGAAATACTCTGTGCGAACGAGAGTGCGAGAGGGCAAAATCGTAGACAGCAGCTTTGGTCGCGGAGCAGGAGATAAATGGCAAAAGCTGCTGAAGCGAACAGAAATTGAAAAGCAGCAAAAAACTGATGGCACCCAAAGGCGCGAGCGAATAAGCTGGCCGACTGAGCGCAAGCGAGCGAGCGAGCTAGCGAGAGCCACCAAAAGAGCAAATAAAAGAACAGAACCAACAAGGAAAACAAGAAGAAAAAGAAGAAGAAGAACATTAATACATTATGAAGATAAATACACACACGCACACACACAAACATATGCGTAGATATATAGGATAGGTTTTGCATGTATGTTTGTATGCATGCCTGGCTGACGATGTATGTAGAATTATGCATAAATTTCACATGTCAACTGACAGCTGCTGTGCATTTTGCAAGGCTTAGGGGAAATATTCCTGGGGAAAATACAGGCCCCCCTTTTAGAGCTTCTGGTATTGGTTTTAAATTGGGTGTTGAAACTCTCTCAAAAAAAAACGCTTGCCTACAATTTGAAACAACCGTTAAACCATGTGTAAATATTTCAACGAAAACTCAAAGCTCTCACGAAAATAATTTAATTATGCATAGAGTGACACATGTGAAGGCTTTGGGCTTTAGAACCCACAGAAAATAGTGAAAATGGTACAAAAAATAATCACTGACGCTTCTATTAATTTAGCAATTACAACAGCAAAATTAAACACACAAAGAGAGAAAGAGAGAGAAAGAGAGAGAGGGCGAAATGTTTAGGTAAAGCTTTGGTCTAACTGTTAATCTTAGGGCTGCCAAATGTTATGAGCAAACCAAGCGAGAGCACATCCAATGAGAGAGACTAAGAGACGCCAGACACACACACACACACACACACAAAAGCTGATCCCTCTGACACTTACAGTGTCGAATATTTTCATTTCATTGCATTGCGCGTTGGTGATTATGATGATGATGATGATGGCAAATTAATTTAGAAACAACAGGGCAGATTAAAAATGTTTGCTTACATTATTACGCTGTAATAAAAACTGCCTTGCTGAAATTTATTTCCAGTGTCAATACTAAAGTTATATTTTTCTATGTTTTGTTTTTTTGTTATTCTTTTGAATAAAACTTTATTAGAATGATAAAAACAGAAAATCATACAAATAAAACTCGCGTAGACGAAATTTCGACAAGATTGATAAACGTGGCTAAGTTGGACAGTTTATATCACAATAGAAAGAGACGGAACGGATCAGTGACGACTCTCTTGCGTTGCGATCCCGGTGCCTGTTTCGTTGGTCAGGGCTCGCCAAACATAAAGGCCAACTGGCTCTGTCCGACAGCTCGTTTTATTTTCACGTTTATTCTAATTTTCTTTTTTTTTTTTTAATCTTTTGTAAAGTAGTCAAAAACAACAAAAAACAAACCGAATTGAAATCTTTATTTAGTGATTTTTGTTCGCAGCAGCAAGTTCAAGAGCATAACGGAACTTTTTCAATCGTCTAGCAAATTAATTTATTTGAATTCGTTTTTGTTTTCTATAATTTCATATTTATTTCGTATTTTACACAGACTTTTTCGGCACAATGCACAATGCAAGTCGATGGAAAGAAGAGGCAGAGGCAAACGCGACAAGAATCGCCAGAATTTCGACTAGCTGGTGACCACCGAGACAGTGGACACTGATTTCGTGTTTCGTGTTGTTGGCAGCCACGGCACGACTAAGCACCTCGCCTGTCGCTTTTTTCTGTCGCATAGCTGCTCATAATTATTTGTGGGTCTGTTTCTGCCGCAAGGTGCGCTACTCGCCAAGCAAACGCTTGGGGTTAGTTAGTTCTTACACTCACTATGTGTGTGTACTTTGATTGTTTGTGGTGACCAATTTAATAAGTAGAAAATTGAATTTACTCTGAAATAATCTGGGGAAATCTTAGAGTCCTATAATAGGGTAGGGGATCTCATGAGCCCTATAAATTATCCTGTTCTCTTGGTCTCTTGTTATTATGAAGTCAAGTCTTTGCTTGTAAAAAAAAGAAGAAAAATATTTGCTGGGTTCGAGCACTCTACTCAGTTCTTTTTTCTATTTCTATTTTTCCGCTATCTTTTGGCACCCACTCATGAGACCCTTGCTTTTGCTCTGCTGCTCTCTTTTACTCTTCTGTGTGTCACTCTCTCATGCTGTGTGTGTGCTGCTCTCACTAACGGTCAGTTGCTGGCGTCCGTTTAGTCGATTTCTTTTGCTTTGTTTTTATTATCTGGCAGCGCAGGGGCGCCCGCCTTGGCGGCACAGGGGGTCAAAGAACAAGCGACTAACAAAATGTTGGCATACTCAAAGAATTTTGTAGATTTTATTTGTTAGCCAACAAAAGCCTTTACAAGTTGACTCTCTGCTTTTCTGTTCGTTTCTAAAAACAAATTACAAAAATACTCATAAACACACACACACATACATAATTTATGGACACTCGGGCAAAAATATTTATGCGCAGACATAAATATTTTTGAAATTGTCTGGCCGCTGGCTAGGCAACTAGACAGTTTTCACACACAGCTTCTATCTCGCTCTAGCACTCTCTGAACACTCTGCTCTGATTTTTCAATATTTTCTCATTTGACCACCCATGCAACATGTGATTTCTGAGATTTTTTTCCCAGCCCCTAAATATATTTTTAAACTTTGCCAAAAAGTCAGTTGTTGGCTTGGCTAGTTGCTCGATTAATTAAAAAAAAAAAAAAAAAAAATTGTAAGAATCACCCCCCTTTTTATGTGTACTCACTCAGTCGGTGGCTCTGCCACACTGCTTGCATTTGAATATCCACGCGGGTGTCTCTGTCACTTGGACTCTTTAC
Organism: Scaptodrosophila latifasciaeformis; assembly: GCA_037075145.1. Taxonomy (NCBI): domain Eukaryota; kingdom Metazoa; phylum Arthropoda; class Insecta; order Diptera; family Drosophilidae; genus Scaptodrosophila; species Scaptodrosophila latifasciaeformis. The sequence continues at coordinate 20,491,313 of JBAMCM010000100.1, read as the reverse complement.
TTGATTCTCAATATTTGATCAGTGCCAAGATGCACTTTTCACTCTGCCACCAGTCACGTCAGAATTTCAATTTCAGTCTCGAATCGAATTACTTATGCCCAAGACTGCAGATTAAACTTTCAAGCTTAAGGCAAACCGGCACTGCTTAGACTAAAAAATTCATAGCTTCTGGGCGGCCCCTCGGTTCTGTCTTCAATTCCCTAGCAATGTCCGCAAGCAACTGTGCTAGCCGAGGTGCCAATAACCGTTACAAAATGCTCGAATACCCCCCAAACGTCTTGCTTAACTCTGATAAACACCCGAGCTAGCAGGCCGGCCAACTTGCCAACTTGCCGACTTGCCGGCTAGCTGACTCCTTATCGTCCGAAGACGTTTGCCTAGACCACAGTTTCTGGCTTTTTCTTGTCAGTTTGATTTTGATTCCTTTTCACTCCCCTCAGGGGGCATCCTCCGACAAAATGTGTAAAAATCTGTAAGTGAGTCTGCGGGCGTGAGTATATAGTGTAAAATACCTTTCTTTTCTAAAAAAAAAAAACCGAATTTCTAATTTTTGTTTTTTTTTTTTTGTAAAATTTGTGTGTATTTCGAAAGTGTGAAATATAAATCAAAGTGATAACTGACAGCGCATAAGTATCGCGTGCGCATTCCACTTCGACCACACTTCGATATCACTTGGAATTACTTCCAAACAATGCTCATCACACAGTCAAGACAGTTAAAGAGAGACAAACAACCTAAGGGAAAGAGAAAGAGATAGAGAGAGAGAGATAAGAGGCATAAGTATTTATAGATTTTCGTTTGTGTCTGTCCGAATGTAACTGTTGCTCAGTGACGCACATTTGGAGGGACGATGAGTAGCCGCGATAGACCATGATAGGCTCACGCACACCGGCGCAAAATTTCAAAACAGCAGGCAAGAAGAAGAGAAAGAAAAGTTTTTCTGCTTACCAGATGCCCTGTCAAAGCAGTAAAGGAAACCCAAAAGTTGTGCCAATAATAAACTTTTTTTAAGTGGAAGAAGAAGAAGAAGAAAACTAATGTTAAACTGGAGATTTTAAGGAAATTCTTAAAGGATTCGAAGAGCACTTAAATTGTTATTCAAAAATATAATGAAGATTTTCTTTGAAGGATTTTTTTTAATTTTTTTACTCAATTTCAGATTTCTTAAACGAACCCATAAAATAATTATAAATACTAAATTCCGTTCTGAGATAATTAAGGAGCCCAAAATTCCTGCTTGAATTGAAAGGTTCAAAAATAAAGTTCCGGTTTTTCTTTTTAAATTTTAGGCTAAAAATTGTTGATGAGTAAATAGTAATAAATAATAAAATGGGGTCTTTTTTGAGGGGTATCACAAAATAGATCTGATTTGAAATATATTATACAGTGATTAAGTCATATGAATGAAGTATCGTCATTGATATCATATGAAAAAAAAGAAACCCATAAATTTTGTTGCTTCAAAAAGTTCAGAAAATTTATCAATTTGTTCTGAAGTTTTTGAGGACTAGAATCAAAGATTGAGGTAACCCAAAAGTTAAAATTAAAACAACTTTATTTGGGTGGATTCAGTCCAGATCAATTACAAATATTTCAATTTCGAAACTTAATTATATTTTCCCCCTAACCTCAAAAAGAGAGTATACAAGTTTCGCCTTGACGTGGATCGCCACTTATTTTCCTTTTGTAATTAGTTTTGAGGTGCTTTGATTAGCTATCGTCTGTTATCGAAGCTAAAGTATGAATGTTATACGATCGTCACCTAGTTGTATGAGCATTTTAATTACGCTGTTACCTTTTGTCTGATTGGCTGGAATTAGTGTTGACGTCCATTTGAAAACTGATAAAGATAAGTGAACAATGAAATTGACTGACCTTCTTGATAAGCCAAAAGACTAAAGACTTTTGCGAATAGTGACATAATTAATTAAGTCAACAGACCAAGCTGAAAAGTCTTCAAAAAAGAGAAAAGAGAAAATTGACTGGGCAATTTTCGATAATTGTTGCTCATAGTTTGGGTATGAAAAATTTATCATACGCCCCGTGGTCATGTCAAAGGCAGCTTGAGTGTGTTTGGGGGGGAAATGAATGGCAAGACTAAGCCAGGGTATAAGGAAAATCGACAAGAATTACACACAACCAATTAACCAGAAGAAAAGCCCTACAAGCTCTTCGGACCAAAAGACAAAATAAAAGTCAGAAACACACATATGCTAAGACCTTCTGCTAGGCCGACGTAGTTGACAAGGCCTCAAAAGATTTCCCCAAATTTTGACATTTTTGTCATTTTTGTTATTGTTGTTGTTGTGGTTTCAAAGTGAAGCTGAGCCAGGACAAAGGCAAAATAAGATGACGAAGAAGAACAAAAATATACATTGGCCTTAGATATGTTTTACTAACGAGAAAAATTCTTGGTATCCCGTTACTTGTTTTCCCTTTGCCCGCTTCCTCCCGCCCCTCCAGCCAGGCAAAAATTTCGATTCGGTTTGATTTTGGTTTGGTTTGGTTTGGATTGGTTATGGCATAAAATGTCGTTTGAGAATGTTTGCTACTGTCGTTGTCAGCGTTTTCTTATTCTTCTTCTTCTTCCTCTTCTTGGTTTTGTACTTGTCCTTTTGTTTATTGAAGACATTTTCTTGGGTATCTGCAGCAGCGACAACAACAGCCATTTTGATGACGGTCGTTATGGCAGTTGTCGATTTCGAAATGCCTTGCCAAAAGCAGCACCACTCGCATATGTTTTCAAGCGTATGTGTGCGTGTGTGTGTGTGTGTGTGTGTGTGTTTGAGTGCGTGCGTGTTGATATTCCGGGACTTAGATGTATATCGTTTCTGTTGACAGCTGAATGAACACCCACACAAACACACACACCCCACCAGCACACACACACCCCCCACCCCCCACCCCCATCCAAACTGGCAACTCCCAACCATTTTGCCGCGCCAGCGCCTTGACTTGTCTGACAATTTACAAGCTTCCCTTTTTCAACACTTTTTGTTGTTGTTGTTGTTTTTTTTTGTTGTCTTGTTCCTTCGCCTGCTGACTGACTGTCAATGCTAAACTGTTTATTATTTAACAATAGACGACCCGGTTTATGTGTTTTATGCGTGTTAATGTGTGCATGTGTGTGTGTGTGTGTGTGTGTGTGTGCTACTTTATTTATAACTGTATTTCACACTTTTACAGCTTGCGGGCTAAGCTTTTGGCGGCTTAAACAGATTTACACAGGAAGAGCAAAAACCACAGGCAAAAACTTTTTCAACCAAAACCAAAACCAACAAAATTGTAGAAAAAAAACCAAATGGAAGAAATATACGAAAAGCATGCCAAATCAAATAGAGAAAGTTAGGTGCTCTCTTTAAGAATTCGATAACAGCCTATCTAGGATATAGAATTTCGATCTAAAAGGTAGCAGCCTGTCTCTAGGATATAGTATTTCGATCTAGATTAAATAAAAGATCTATCGAATTTTATCAAGTTTGGTTGATAAATACCCGATTTGGGTCTGCCTATATAGAAGTTTGATCAGACTCAAAAAAATTGGCCTAAGTTTGGTAAGAAAATACTTGAGACTTGCCTTAAGCTGGCATGGGTCTATAGATGATATAGGAGGCCGAACTGGGTACCCCTAAATAAGGACATATGTATACTCATTCTTTACATGTCAAAATCGATTGTTATGTAGATAATCGATCCATCCGAAACCTATATAGATTTGTATAGAATTTAAAACCGAACTTAACTAGCTGCATATACTTCTGCCCTACCCAATACAACCGACTTTTATATTGGATTATATAGTAGTTCAATCCATATCTAAAAGGTCCCAAAGATTTCTATGCATCAAGCTTAATCATAAGCAAACAGAAGAACTTATCATTCCTGGAACTCCTGAGGAAACCCAAAGATACCAGTCCACTCTTTCTTTTCGAAAAGAGTATCGACAATAAAAATAAAACTAGATCTTTGTGTATATTAATAAGTTGGCTGTCAATAAAGAAAAACGTTGTTCTTATCGCCAACCACATTTGTAAAACAAATATGCCGGGTAAGCCGACAGACAAGAACAATATCAAATATGTGGTAGAGTTCAACCGGCAGAGGGCGCCACAGCGGAAATCTCAATTAAGCAGCACGCCTAACGATAGGCTATGTTTTACTTATCTAGTAAATGATTTCCTCAATTAAATTGACTCGCATCTGTCAGAGGCAGGCAAACAAAAGCCAAGCCAAGCCAAGCCAAAAACAAGCAGTCAAACATATTTGCCCTAATCTCAGACCCTGGGTCACAGCCAGAGTCCAAACTGATGATGGTAATTGTGACGACAACGATAATGATGTGGATGATGAATCAACCTCGCCAGTCCTTAAGAATATATTGACATTGATTTGATTGCGCCGTGAAAGGTATCCTTTACACAAAATGCTTCAAATGTCAACACGACACGCACGAAACGTACAAAAATAAAATGAAAATAAAAAAAAAAAAAAAAATAAAGGAATGTCATTGATACATTTTTTAGCACATTTTCCAGGCATTTTTCTGCCATGATTTATGGCTGGCTCCCCATGTCTCTCTGTCTGTGTGTGTGTTTGTCTACGGTTCAGAGTTCACACATTCCCCAGGCCAGCTGACTGAGTTGGCTGGCCAGCTTGTTATTTATTTAATATGTTCACTGCGGGGGGAGTGTATAAAATTGTGTCACTATTTTTCTATTGATTTTTCACTGAAAGGGTCCTTGAGTTTGGGGGGCGGAAAATTACAACACTCACACGCACACACACACACACACACACACACCTACTCTCACTGTCTCTCATATTTTCACGTTTTCAAAGTTTTCATTTATATCAGCAAAAGGCGGCGAAAACAACTGTAAACTGAATATATTTTAGCCCCCTGCCCCGCCCCCTGTGTGTGTGTGCTTCCACTTGAAGAGTCAACTTTTGGTGTGGAGTGCCTAAAAAACTATAAATGAGAAAACTCTGAACTAAATTTCTAGTTGAATTGCTTGCGAGCTTTCAATCAGTTCTTCCTCTTCCTCCTTTGTCAGTTCCTTCCGACAATTCGTGGTTATAGTTTTTCTTTTTTTTTTTGTATGACGAACAACTTGCAAATATTTGCTGGTTATGGCCAATCAATCAGTCAACTTTGAATCAGACAGCCAACAATAAACGATTACACTGGGAGAAACAGAATACGAACCAAAATTAGGGATAAGCAATTTTAAGGCTCTGAGGGAAAATGACAACCCTGCACTGAGCAAAAGACTTTCGGCTAAATTATGAAAGCCTCAATAACCTAAAAACTGGGCTGAAAAGTTGTCGACATCTTGGAATGCTCCTCAATAAAAAGTACAGTCAGCTCTTTATACAAAACATTTACCCCAGGTGTACATAGGGTTGCCTTGATTTTTTTCCATATTCCTAGGCTGAAACTAAACTTTTCACTCAATAAAAAGTACAGTCAGCTCTTTATAGAAAACATTTACACCTGGTGTACACAGGGTTGCCTTGATTCTTTCCCATATTCCTAGGCTGAAACAAAACTTATCACTCGATAAAAAGTACAGTCAGCTCTTTATACAAAACATTTACCTCAGGTGTACATAGGGTTGCCTTGATTCTTTCTCATGTTATAAATATATATGAAAAATATATGTATTCATAGGGTTGCCTTGACTCTTTCTCATATTCCTAGGCTAAAGCTTTTCACTCAATAAAAAGTACAGTCAGCTCTTTATACAAAACATATACACCTGGTATACACAGGGTTGCCTTGATTCTTTCTCATATAAAAAATATATATATTCATAGGGTTGTCCTGATGCTTTCCCATTCAAAATTTTTTGAATTGAATAAAAAGTTTGCGACTTTTTCTCTCAGTGTGGCTGACTCAGCCAAAAAATGTCGACTGAAATATGCGGTCAACTCGAAGTTAATCTGGTTTCAGTTTACTTTTTTTTTTCTGACCAAGTTAATGGATGTGCATTATTATTATTATTAATTTTTCTTGTTGTTGTTGTTGTTCCGAGCTGTTGCTGATGTTGCTATTGTTGTTGTTGTCATGTAATTTATCTGTTCGTTTTTGGCATGAAAATAGCAAATGATGCTATTATCCAACTTAAAATCGCCAAGTGAAATCGCATTATCATCATCATCATCATCATTTTGCTCACCAAAAACAACAAAAACAACAACAAGAGGGGAAAATATCAGCAATCTTGACATTGCCAGAGACCACCCCAGAAATCTTTGCTTGCTCCCCTCCAGTTTTTTTGTGTATCTTTAATGGCTGAGGCGTTCTCAGTTTCCTTCCCCAATTTCCAACCAAAATCCATTATGCTAAAATACACACACACACACACACACGCACACAAATCGTTTCATAGCAAACACACTTTGGTAGGTGATCAAAAATGTTGACAAGCCTCAGACTGAAACTGAAACTGTTGCTTTCTAGGCCTCACTGAAAGGGACAGAGGAAGAGGGAGTGGGAAAAGAATATATTTCCTATATGGCTAGAGGCTTGTGCTTTGCGGAAAACCACCCACTTAAGTTTTATGATGAAAAATTGAATTTTCTGATTGAAATTGACAGCAAGACAAACTTATTCCCAAATGGCTCCGGCACATCTTTATGCAGAGCCCGAACTGTGTTCATGTGTGCCAATATGATTTTTCCTTTTCAAATTAGCCAAATCATTAACATATGAATTAAATCGAATAACTAAATAAATAAATTCTACACCATTTCTGCCATCAGGAAACTCGAAAACCAATTCTGCCTCACGTACATTTTAAGACGAAATTAAAATGCATCGGCACTCCTCATCAATAAGCTTCGTCACGTATTTTCTATTTAATTGCAAAAACAGAGCAAAAAAAATGAGAAATTTATCTGGAGCAATTCAGTCTCTATTCGATTGATATGTCTCTGGCAGCATAAAACAAAAGGTTGACTTAAATTGAACAAATTCCAGCAACACTTTGATAATTAAAATGAAACCTTCGCAGCTTCGAACCCGGTTGGAAATGTCAAGACAAAAACCTTGAATGAAAGTGCCCATAAACAGGCAAGCTCATAAAAATTGACTCTTTCTTGGATGGAGGCTAAGTGCTTTTGCTACTGAAAGGTTGTTATCCACAGAAACACAAGCGAGCCCTGAACCATATCAGCACAGAGGGGATAAATTCAGAGCTGTCTACCAAAGAAAATGACAGTGATGCAAAATCACTTTTAGAAAGAAATTTTGAGAAAGGATACCAAGGATAACAAGATTCCTCTTACCAGCACATCAGGTGGCAACACTGGCTGGTACAGTCTAACACTTAAATAAAATAAATATTTGTCTTTAACCAGAAAAGAAGCCGCGCCATCTAGCGGACTTTTCAGACAATCTCTTACGAGCTCAATGGAATCTTGTCTCTCAGACATTAGACTTTCCTCTATCTTCTATGATTCTAGTCGAATTATATTATCTACTTAGGAATTTAATTATTTCCAAGGTTGTGGAATTCACAGGTCTACAGGGAGTGAAAGAGTCAAAGACCTCGGTTGCTATAATCCCCAAGACAAGGTGGGTTTTTGATAACTCCATCTAACTTCCACGATACAAAATATATATTTAATTATCTTGTAATTTCCTTAGTAATTGGTCTCCCCTCGAATAAGTTAAGGAAATCAGAGCTTTTATCCTAAACATCCTAATCAAAACTGCCGGATTATATCTGAGATATCCGTCAAGAAAAGGCTTATCGCTAATCGCCGATAAGTTATATATAAATATATCTTTCTACATTTCATTTTTCCTTAAAAAAGAAATTCGAATTTTTTTCAGAAAAAAATTGATTGTTCAATTCAAAAGTTGATAAATTAAGTGCAAGGATAAATTTCCCTTACCACCTCAGGGAAGAGCCTAAGAATCGATTTCGCTTTAGAGCCCAGGGCACACTGTATCTGTGTGTGTGTGTGTGTGTGTGTGTGTGTACGTGCTGTTAAGCGTAAAATGATCATTTTCCTTTTGTTCTCACACTCAATGAATTTTTTGCCAAAAAAAAAAAAAATAAATAAAAACTGTGAGAAGAAGAGCAAAAGAAAATTAAAGGTTTTCCATTTTGGTTTCCGTGTTAACACAAAGCGACATTATTTCTTATGCACAGACGTGTGTGTGTGTGTGTGTGTGTGTGTGTGTGTGTGAAAATCATTTGTTTTGGCTAAGTGAAAGAGGCTGGGAGCAGTTGTCTCCGTTGGTTCGTGTCAACGTTAATTCAGACGTATTCATTTCGCTTTTGTATCTTTATTATTATTTTCTTTCTCTTTCTTTTTTTTTTTTTTTTGTCGCGCCACACGAAAGCCTCGAAATAACGGCAAACACAGCCATCTACCTTTTATTCAGAGCGCTTGCCTTTTGTTTTGTTCAGTAAAAAACGAAGAAGAAGAAGAAGAAGAAAACAGCAGAAGCATTTTTAAATCCTCGCCTCGACGTTTTTATATATAATTTTTTTTAATTTTTATTTTCAGCTGCTTTCATCATGGCTCCCGCCCCATCTCTCCCGCCCATCTCCCGCATCCACATCAATTTTGAATGTCGCCTACGTTGAAATTTAATTGCCTGCCTTGCAGATTTTTATGAGTATTCTGATTTTGATGAGCCCCACCCCAACCCACTCCACCTCACTCCATCGCAGCCCACTTCCTGTGACTGGTGACAGGTGAGTCCGGTATTTTTGCCGTCGTCAGAATCGTCAGCGCCCCGCAGACCCCAACCAGTTTGGCCAAGTAGAGATCCTTTCAGCATGCATTTTATGCTCGACTTGCTTAACTTTGGCTTTGAATAATCTCATTTTGGTATCCATATTTTTTTTTTTTTTTGTTAAATTTTTATGGCTCCTTGCTTGAGCAAAGTGAATCGGTATGGGCCAGGATTTGATGGCCGAAATGGTGTATATAAGCAATTTGCTGACGACTCCCGCATGGACAACTTAAAAGGGCTGAGAAATTAGTTGGGTTCTTGCCACTGACTGAAAGTGTGATTAACTTTTTCCACAATCTCTGGCAAATTCACACTTGAAAAAGTCCTTTCATAGAGTTTTTTTTTCATTTAAGCCAAAGAAACTTTTCTCTTCCTTTGTGCTTTTATGAGAGTGTTAAGTGTGTGTGTGTGAATGTGTGTGTGTGATTGTATAAAAGTTTTCATGTGTGTGTGTGGTTGTCTAGTTGACCACTTTGTCTAGGTCCTTTGTGCCGTTTTATGGCCTTGTCCTTGTCATTAGGCTTCTACGGTTGTTGGCCAATTCGTTACACATACGCCAAGTGGGCTGCTCTGCTTGTCTTGTTTGAAGAGATTGTTAATTGTGATTACAGGTTGCCTCAAGTAGGAAAATAAAGCAAGCCAAGCAAATCAAATAAAAAAAAAAAAAAACAAAATAATAAAAAAATAAAATAAATAAAATAAATAAAATAAAATAAAATATAATAAAACAAAATAAAATAAAATAAAATAAAATAAATAAAATAAATAAAATAAATAAAATAAATAAAATAAAATAAAATAAAATAAAATAAAATAAAATAAAATAAATAAAATAAATAAAATAAATAAAATAAATAAAATAAATAAAATAAATAAAATAAATAAAATAAATAAAATAAATAAAATAAATAAAATAAATAAAATAAATAAAATAAATAAAATAAATAAAATAAATAAAAAAAATAACAGAAAAAAAATTAAATCAAAGTAGGAAAATAAGGCAAACCGAGCAAATCAAATAAAAAAAAAAACAAAATAATAAAAAAAAATAAAAATAAAATAAAATAAAAAAAAGAAATAAAATAAATAAAAATGAATAAAATGAAAAAATAAATAAAATAAAATAAAATTAAAAAAAAAAATAAAATAAATAAAAATGAATAAAATGAAAAAATAAATAAAATAAAAAAAAAAAAAACAAATAAAAAAAATCGAAAAAATCAAAACAAAACAAAAAAAGGAAACCTTTAAAATTCATAAAAAAAATTGAATCAAAAACAAGCAAGCCTTTCCAAAATTTGAATAAATGAATATTCGTTTGAATAATAATTCAAATTGGGTTTTTTTGTTTGTTTGAAAAAAGTATTAAAAAGTTGTTCAAACATTTCAATCCTGTTTTGAATCCAATCAGAACCATATCAATTTTTTGAATCCAAAACAGGGGCAAGCTTGTTTATCTGACACAAAGTTTTCTTTTATTATATATTCCCACCTTCCCCTCCCCCTCACCATTTCAATATTTGTTGATTCTATCAACTGTTTCCAACTCAGCACAAAAACTTTCGATTAGTTCGATAAGATAAGCCCAAATACGAATGATATTTACAATCCACTAAGAGAGGGACGGAAGATCCAACTAGAGGGAGAGCGGAAAAAAAAGGTCAGTCCCTAAGCACTTAATTTGTCAGTGGATAATATGGATCAAATCACTGGAAGGCTTATCAAGTGGGTGGTGGAGCAGGAGGAGAAGGGGAGGAGGGGGTGTGGAGTTTGTGTCAGTTGAATGAATAAACAAGTGAATAATTGTTGAATAGGTGAATAGATTCAAAGCCCAATTCAGTGAGTACTGAATAGTTAGAGAGCAAATAAAAGAGGGAGAGCGAGAGAGAGGGTAAATTTAACCGTTATTGACAGAAATGACAGGACAAAAGGCTGAATGAATAAAGGAATAATATGGTGATGGCAGAGCCAACCGAAATATTTCATAGGCAAATGAATGGCAGAATGGCTCAACTCTGGTTGGCTTTGGCTTTGCTCCTCTTTTCAATTGAAAGCCATGTGCGTGTCTGTTGTGTATTCAGTCAGTCTGGGTCACCCCTGCCAGAATTACTTCAAGTTTTTTTTATCCCTCTACTCCTGCTTCTGGTTTGACTTGTTTAATGTTTTTATTTTATATTCCCAAACTGCCATTGTCCTAAATAAAAGGCTCAATTAGGCAACACCAGTATAGCCTGTCTTGGCCCCATTACCTAAGCCGAATGAGGCCACAGGCCAAGTCACTAATTTGCAAAATACCAAGCAAATAAATAAAAAAAAAAAAACAAAATAGATAGAAGAGAAATGACAGGGTTAAAGCCTAATCGATGGCAAAGCAAATAGGCAAATAGAAATGCCAGACAAAACCAGCCAAAGGGGTTCGTCTTTTTTTTTCTTTTGTCTTTGGTTGTCAAGGTAAGCCTGTGTTTTTTTTTTTCTATCCGGGATTTTGTTTCACCCTTCTTCTTTTTCTTTTTCTTAAAAAAATTTATAATAATAGTTGAAAAAAAAGAATCATGATTATTACCGGTAAAAGTGTTGATGCAGTGCGTTGCAAACATTTGGGGCGCCTCTTGGGCTGCTGCTGTTTTGGTTGTGCTCCTTTTTTTTTGCTTGCTTGTTTATCTTGCTCTTGTTGTTGTTGTTGTTGTTGTTGTTGCTGCTGCTGACACAAATTTTGCAGCTGCAGAGCTGCGGTTACTGCTGCAGATACTCACACACATACACACACACACATACAGAAACACATTGAGAGCAACTCCTGGCAAACTGTGACCAGGATGCGCAGCCGAAGCGTTGGCGTTGCAAGTGTCGAGACAGGCCAGAACTAGACACGAACACCAAGCACTCACACACACACACACAAACACACGGACACTGAGACACGAATTGCGGAGGCTGCTTCACTTTTTTTGAAGCCTTCCCAACTCTTCTTCTACTCTGCTCGAAACTCTCTGCTTTCATATTCTTCTTTAACCCTCTTCCTTATCTTCGCTGCTGCTGCTGCTGCTGCTGCTGCTCTGCCTTTCTGTTTCACCGCTCTGCTCTGTCATTCCGCTCAATCACTCTTTTTTGCTGTTTCTACCAAGCTCTCTCTATCTCTCTCTCTCTCTCTCACTCGCTCTTCTGCTGCCGCTGCTACTTCTGTGTCTTTCTAATGCCGAAAATATTTTGGACCCCGGAGGCTGTTGAACTGCACTAGTGAACTGAACCAAAACTCTTCTTCTTCTTTTATTTGGCGTCCCTTTTTTTTCCTACATTGCATATTTTTTCTAAAATGTTTCGAAATAGAAAGAAAAAACAAGACCAAAATTTTATGCACGTAAAATTTTTTTTTAGGCCTTCACTTGGATTGTTGGACTGCTCTGTTCCGGGCAGCCGGTCAGCATGAGCTGGGCAGGTTCAAATGTCGGCGACCGCAGCAGCCCGTGTCTCTGTGTGAGTGTCTGTGTGTGTGTGTGTTGGCCAAAAATAGGTAAGCCTTTTAGACGCCCTAGAGTATGCAAAGGCATTTAGCCTAGTTTTGTTCAATGCGCATTACAACAAAAACTTTATATTCCGGCCGCAGTTACCGCTGTGTTGTTGTTGTTGTTGTTGTTCTTTTATTTTTAGTTTGCGCTTAAAACACACCAGCCACTTTCAGTGACTCTCAAACACACGCGGCACTTTTTTATTTTTTGGTTTCAAAAATTTCGAAATTTTGGCAATATTCAATTTTCTTTTTGTTGTCACACAAAAATTTCTCTTGAGTGTGTGCGTGTGTGTAAGTGTGTATGTCTATTCCGAATCTTTACTGCGTGTATTTGCAATTGTAGTAAAAATAGTAAAAATATTTTCGTTTTTCATTACACGTTCGACCCTAAAAATAGGAAAAACAACGCAGACAAAGCCGTTTAGTTGATGCCATTGTTGTTGTTGGCTATTCTGTTTTGTTATTTCTGCTATTGTTGTTGTTGTACTGGTTTCAAGCCTACACCGTTATTATTTTAATTTATTTATTTTTTTTTTTTTTGTGTGTTTATTATTTTCTGTGAACTACGCAAAGCGAAAACGCAACACGCTCGCACGCCACACTATGAAAGACTGAAAAAACTCCTCCGAATCGGCAGCACTTTTCTAGCCGAACGCCGATTCCGCCGAATGCACGAGTGCGAGACGAGCACACACGACAATTACACCTACAAGCGCATGGAAACGAAACGCCCGGAATTGAAACACGGCCCCAAAAAGCCGGAGCTGCCGAGAGAAGAATGAAAAAATGCCGATTGCCGGGACTTGCGAGTGTGTGCGTGTGCTTGACAGGATAAGGAATATTTTGGCTTTTGGAACAGGCCAACAAACGATAAGAATTCTGAACACGAACATAGACATTTTTTTTTTCTTTTACCACTCGGAGCTCTCAGTGCGCTCAGTGAGTTTGTGCAGTGGCAGCGGCCAAAGTTGCTACTTTTGGGGGGACTTATTTTCAGAACACTTTCTTGAGAGGGGAGTGAGGAAAAAGATATGTTAAAATCAAGAAAGCATGTAAGTTTTTAAACACCTTTGAAAGTTTTTTCGATTGGAAAAAATACATATATATTAAGCCTTAGGAACTTTGCTCGCCGAGGTAATTAAGCAAAAGTTTGCAAATTCAAAGAGAGTGTCGAAACTCCACGGGACTTCCCCAACACGCCCACAACTCCAACACTTTATTTCCTCTGACATGTCCAAATGAGTTGGCCTGTGTGGGATGTGTATAGATGTGCGTGTGTGTGTGTGTGTGTGTGTGGGTGGGATCACCAGGAATTCATTCACAGCGAAGGCTGCGCAGCCACATAAAAATAAATAAGCAAAACGGAAATTAATAACACCGAATGTGGCCGGGTCTGCCTACGCCTGGCCTCGCCACAAAACTGAAAACAGCAGGCCTAAAACAAGGAACCTCAACTAGACGATGCTCTAACCGAAAGACCCAGGAAATCTTGGGCAAACATAAAACTTGATGACTCCTAAGATAACGGGAAACCAATTTTATTTTCTTTAGGTTATTTGAAATAATCTTTTTACTTATACCTAAGAATATGTTAAGCGAAAAATTAGTAATCAAAAAATAGGTCATAAAATTAGGTACTTATTTTTAAGCAAAATATATAAATATTTAAATTGTAGTAAGGAATTTAATTAATTCCAAAAAATCGTAATATACCAGAGTTAGATAATTTCCCAGTTCCTGCATTCAGGACTTCTATTCCAGAATAATAATATCATATCCTCAGTTCTTGGTTCCATGCTTCTCATTTCGGAATAATACCATTCCCGGGTTCCTGGAGCAGTGGGTCTCATTTCAGAATAATATCATTCCCCGGTTCCTGGGTCCATGGCTCTCATTCCGCGATGCTCTGAAATATTTGTTTTTTTTTTCAAGGCTCAACAATTTCTATGAAATGAATGGGAAAACATCGGTTCCAATAAAATCTGAAAATCCCAGAATAATATTATTCATGGTTCCATGGTTTCTTATTCTAGAAAAATAATATCATTCCCCGAAGTCTAGTTTCCAAGGTTCTTTCCCGAATAATATCAATCAATAAAATTAGAAAATCCCAGAATAATATTATTCCCCGTCTTTCTGGTTCCATGGCTCCTGTTCTATAAATATAATATCATTCCTCAATGGTTCATTCTAGAATAATATCAATCAATAAAATTAGAATATCCCAGAATAATATCATTCCCCATCTTCCTGGTTCTAGAAAACTAATATCATTCCCTGAAGTCTAGTTCCAAGGTTCATATCAATCCCTGGTCCAATAGCTCTCATTCCTCGTCTCTTGGCTCCATATTTCCCTGGCTCGAATTATCTTAAAATTGAGAAAAATATCTTAAATAATGTGGAAGATACTCAGTTCGAAGAGTCTAGTTTTAAAGGGTTCCTGAAAGGATTTCAAAAATAACAAATTGTAGAGTCCACAAAATGACCTATTTGATAAGACAGGAATCAAAGTCTCTTTTAAGATTTCCTTTCCAAAATTAATTAATTTCATATTCAGCTCAACTTTAAGGATTATCAAAATTTCTGAGTATGAAATCGAGGAGGTTCTATTTATATATTTGATTTAAGTCTGTAAGAATACTTCAAAATAGGCAGCGAGTGTCCTTTGCTCTTTCAGCTCTAAAATAAAAAGAGAATATTTGAATAAAATTTGAAGAAATATAAATTTCCTAGAATTTCAAGAAGTACTCTTTCCTTCCTACCCTCGCCTTCTCAATACTATGAGAGCCCCAAGTATTTTATGCTCCAAGAGTGCCAAGGCGGAATATGAAAAAGGTTGGCAGGGCTGCATTAATTTCATCATTTTATGTTGCTCTGCTCATTTATGAATATATCTCTGCTCCTATGTGTGTGTGTGTGTGTGTGTGTGTGTGTGAATGTGTCTATCTTTTGTGTATGTTTTTACAACTTTTCGATGGCCTTTGTTGGTGTCATCATTTTATTGGCTCACGTGTCGTATGCGTTATATTTTTTTACGATTATGCGGCGAGGCCTTTATGGGAAGTTGTCTTCCGTTTTCCTGGGGGAAATAATAATTCCTGATTTTGTTTTTTTTTGTTTTTTTTTTTTAAGTTTTATTTATGTAGTTTCTTTTTATTTTTAATCTTTGTTTAAATCTACAAATACATTTACAGCGGAGGGCGAAAGAACAAAAAATTAAAAATGTTTACACTTTTGTTTTTGTTGTTGTTTTGCTGTTTGAAATTTTGCAAATTTTCTTGTTATTTTTTTTATTTTCTCTCAAAATTTTTTTTTTTTTTTTAGTTTTTCCTTTTGCCACCAAACAACGTTTTTCTTTATAATTTAAATCTCGTTTTTTTTGTTTTCTTTTTCGATTTTATAAATATTTATCTTTTCTTTGTTTTTCATTTTCTTTTTTTTAATTATTCATTATTAATTTTATTATTTGTTAACAACTAATAATAATAATAATAATAATTTTGTTTAGTTTGTCATAACTAACATCATTTTCGCAATGATTTTCATCACTAAATTAGATAAACACAAAAAAAAAAAGATAGAAAAAAAAACGTAAAAAAAATACAGCAGCGAATCAAAGAATTCTGGTTTTCCATTTGTGTGTGTGTGTGTGTGTTGATGTGGGTGTGTTGGGTGGGCGTGCTGGCAGGCGGTTTGTTTTTTTGTTTATTCGTTTTATTATTTTTTTTTTCAGTGAATCAAGTGATTATTTGAATTAAATTTCAAACAAATTAAATTGAATTGAATATTTCCTACCTTTGATTTTTAGTTTTGTTCATTTCACCAAAACCCCCCAAAAAACAAAAACAAAAACAAAAGAACAGACCAATTCAATCGTGTCTCTGGCTTTGTCTTTTCTCTCTTTGCCTTTCAATTGGCTTGGGCTAGGAATACTCTTTAATCTGTCTGCATGTATGTGAAAGTGTGAGTGTGTGTGTGTATGAAAAAGCGCGCGCTTCACTAAGGCAAGCCAAAATGAAAATGAAACAAAAGAATTAAATCAAATACTGTTTAGCTACTCTGCCTTAGGCTAGCCCCGCTGGTTCTTTTGGTTACACAGTGGGACGGGGGGTAGAGAGGGTTAAAAATTTGAATAAATTTTCTTTTTTGTCTACTTCTTCTCGTGTGGAGCGTGTGGGGGAGGTTGGGGCGGGCTTGAAATGCACATAAAGCATATAAAGTTTCGTGATCTGTGATTCACCTGCTTTTCTTCGTCAACATCAACTTCTGCTTCTTCTTCTTCTTTATCTTCTTCAACTTATCAACGTTTTATTTATTTTTTATTTTTTTAACAAATTTTTTAAAATTTATTTATTAGCATTTTTTGTTGTTGTTGTTCTTGTTTTTTTACCTTGCTCGGCCTAATTTTGCTTAGTTCTTCCCTGACCAGCGGCGGGCAGAAAGAGAGAGAGAGAGAGAATTTGTTTCTTTCCACTCATTTCGTTTGGGCTCTTTGCCGCTCTCTTTACTTTTACTCTCTCTCAGTCCCGCTGATCGGTTAGTTGTCAAGTTCGTTTTTTTTTATTTTATTTAATTTTTTTTTTTTTTGTATAGCTCCATGTTTTTTTTTTTAGTAATTTCTTTTTTTTTTAATATATATAATCAAATTTCCATATAACTTATGTGTGTTTGTTTGTATATATATAAACAGTTATATTTGTTGTTGTTGTTTCCTTTTATTTATTTATTTATTATTTATTTTCCTTGTTTTTTTGTCTACTTATTTTTTGTATTTTTGTTTTTTTTTTGCTTGCCACACAAGTTTTGCAAATTTTTTTTTAAATTATTTTTGTGGTTGCCCATTTGTTGTTGTTGTTGTTGTTACTTCACTGCTTATTTTGTAACTACGCTAATTTTATTATTTTATTTTTTTCTTTCTCTCTTTCTTTGTTTTATTATTTATTTCATTTTCTTTTTTTTTCATTTTTATATAATTTTTCTAAACTTCTTATATAATTTGTTTCTCTGTTATCATGCTTGTGAGTTTCTGTGTGTGTGTGTGTGTTTTGTGAGTGTGTGTGTGTGTGTATTCGCTGGCTGTGTCAACATTTTTAATGCTAATTACGCTCTTCTTCTTCTTCTTCATTTTTTTGCTCTATTTTACTTAGATTTTTTGCGCTGGCTGCACACACATTTCGTTTTGCGTTGTTCTTTAGCGGTTTTCTTATTTATTTTTTTTTCGTGTTTCATTTTCAATATTTAATTAATTTGTTTGGTTTTTTTTTCGTTTTAATAATTTTACTAAAAACAAGTTTTATTTTTATTTTTGTTTTTTTAATTTAATCTTTTAATTTATTATTATTGTTTTGCGGTTGCTTGGGAGGGTGGCGGGGATGGTGTGGTTTGTTTTTTTTTTTTAATTTTTTTCGGTTTTTAAAGTTTGTTTTAATGGTTGTTCGTTTTTTTTTTTTTAATTTTATTTTATTTGTTTTGTTTTACTTTATTTAAATCTTAATTTTTAGCTTTAATTTATAATTTAAATTTACTTAAATGTTTAAAATAATTATCGCTTGCATTTTTGCCTTTTTTGTTTTTGTTTTAACTTTAAATAATTAAATTAAAAAAATAAAATATATTGTAATATGTTTTCTGTTGCTTAGCAGTTGCTCTTGTTGCTGTTGTTGTTGTTGTTGTTGTGGCTATTGTTGTGGCTGCTGTTCACCTTCTGCCTCTGCTTAAACTTTTGCTTCTTCTTCTTCTTCTTCATCATCATTTTATTCTGCTTGCTTGTTGGTGGTTCCTTATTCTTGTTTGCACCAATCCTTGCTGTTGTTGTTGTAGTTGTTGTAATAGCATTGGCATGTGTTGGTGTGTTTGGTGTATTTGAGTGTAAAGTAAATAAACAATTCTATTTTGTTGTAGTTTGTGTAGGTGTTTGTGTGTGTGTGTGTGTGTGTGTGTGTGTGTATGTGTGTGTTTGTGTGTGTTTGTGTGTTTAATAATATGTCTCCTGCTCCAACCAACCACCAGGATTGCGACGCAAATAGAAGCGACGGGTTTCATCATAGATGAAGATGGCCAACATAAATGGAATGGCTGGGAACCACCAAACAAGTCTGGAAAATTAAAAAAAGAAAAATATAAATATTAATATTTTTATGTCTCAAAATTTTTTTTAGTAAAAATCACATTTTTATAGATCCGACCTACAATTTTTTGAATACCAAAAGATCTGTACTTAATCTAATTAAAGATATAAAAAGTTCCGATATGATATAATCTCAGGATGATATGACTCTTAAGTAGCCATAAGATCTGTACTTAATCTGATTGAATATATATAGTCCCTAAATGATATAACCTCTGGATAATATGACTCTTAAGTAGCCATATGATATAATCCTCATATGATATATCTCCATGTGATATAGCCATCATATGATGATGGGAATATAGATCTCAGTATAAGTCTCCTATGGTTCAGTTCTTCTATGCTTTCGAACCTCAAATGACATAGCTTTAAATATGATATAGTCTTTAAGACACCTTATGATTTAGTAGCCATATAATGAAGTATCCCATAAGATATGGCTCTCAGAGAGACCCAACAGCGAGAAAATTTATATAAAAGTTGTATTCTTCGATTGATGGATCCTATTCAATAGGCCTTCTATAATAAAACTTGGTAAGCCGACTTTATATCAATAGAAAACTTCCTTAAGTCTTACAAACAATTTACCTTAAAATATAAGGGATTTTAAATTCTGGATCTGATTGGAATAAACCTTGAACTAGATGTCCTTAGAGCTTTATAAATACTATATATTTAGCAAGAAATCGGTTTCAAAAAAACTACAGGATCCTGACTAAGACTCTATCTGACAAGACTTCCCAGAATAGATGAATAAAACTTCTTGAATATATTCTAGTATATACTCACTTCAGTGGGTACATGCGCAGACCCTTTTCCATGCCCGGGCAGTACGAGAGGAAGGCAGCCAAAACGGTTTCAAAAACGAGACCAAAGTTCAAGGCCCAGTTGCGCATACCCTGCTGGAAGATGGAGTTACGACGCGTCTTACAGATGATCAAATCGGCCCATTGCACCACAACAATCGAAATGAAGAAAGCAGTGTGACAGGTATATTCCAAGGTCTTGCGATCGCGATAGGTCTAAACAAAGATATATATATGATTATTTTTAGATCAAATTGAAAGTTAGTAAGAACTTACCCATTCCTGGCCATATGAATCGGTTAGATCGTTAACAGCTTTGGAGTCCCACATTTTACGGATGCCAAACAATTTCATTGGCAAGAAACCATTCTCGGCCATAATGACAAAGTACACAAAGAAGCCGGCAGCAGCCTGGATCATACCAATCTGTCCATAGGCCATCGAAATCAATCTGTACATCGGTGTGAATATTTTTTTTTTTTTTGGGGAAAATATTTTTTTGGCATTAGTAAAATTTTTGAATTAATCGAATTAAATTTTTGAGTTGGAAGATGTTTTCATTGTGTGTGGTTGATTTTTTTTATATATCATTTTTTTGGTTATTTTTTACGCAAGACATTTTTGGATTGTGTGTTTCTTTTTTCTAGGTTAGAATGAAAAATTGGACAAGTTTTTTTTTTTTTTTGGGGAGAGAAAATATTTACAAGAAACTTGTCAAATTTTTTTTGGAAATCAAATTTGGCTGTTTTTTTTTTTTTTAATTTTTAAAATTATTTTTAGTGTTAATTTCTGAGGATTTTACAGCGTGGATTGTGTGTTTTGTCTGTATTATTATTTTTTTTTAAGAGCGCGCAAAAGCAAATCTTGTTTGGTATACTTTTTGCTTGGCAAAAAAGCAGTGTTTAATTTTTTTTTTTTTTTTTTGAGGTGAAAAAGCAACGTTTTATTTTTGTAAGTATTTTTTTTTTTTTTTAGTTAGTGTGAGTGTATAAGGGGAGCGGGGATTATAATACTACAAGACTAAACAGAGAGAGACATGCAAAGCTTTACACAAGGCAAGACAATCAAAAATACAGTGAGCAAAATTAATGAGTGCATTTGTGTGATTCGCATGCAAAAGGGTCTAAATTATTTTTCTTACTTACGCTTAAAATAGTTGACGATTACATAAAAAACAAAAACAAAAACCCCCCAAAAAATTAAAAAGTTTATAAAAAAAAAATAAAAAATAAAATCACCTTTGTTATCAAACTTACTTTGATGTTGTGGAGGACCGGGGGTTTCGTTATGGCGGGAGGAGGGGTTAGTTTTGACTCTGAGACTTTTGACTGAAGCGTTTTTTTGTTTTTGCTCAAAACGAACTCAATTCTACGAGAAACTAACTGTTCTAAATGTAACGGTAACAAAAGCTTCGTTTTATTTATTCTTGTTTCAATTGTGTTGTCATTGTCTGCTTTGGAACTAGTTCATTTTTTTGGTTTGTTCATAACCGATCAATTTAACGTATTCATATGTGTGTGTCTGTGTGTGTGTGTGTGAATGTGTTTGTTGTTTTCTTGTTTCTGTAGGCGAGCGGGCGGGCATTTTGAGCGAGCGAGCAGCTTTTTTCAACTAGAAGCGAATAATTTTTTTTTTTTTTGTTCTTTACCTAAACTCACTATTTTCTTTAAAGTATAAAAAAGAAAAAATTAAGAATAATAATTCACACACACAATTGAAAGTGAACTTTTTGTTGTGCCATGAACACACACGCACAAACACACACACACTCAAAAGACACTTAGAAAAATATGGAAAAGAAATCAGTCAACATTTAAAATTAGTTTTTTTTTTCTAACAATTTCCAACACACACCGAAAAAGAGAGAACAAGAGAGAAAGGAGCATATGATAAATGAAGAATAAAGAATTTCGAAAAAAACAAAATTCTTAATTTTAAAGGAAATTTAATTAAAATGTTCATTCACACCCTTTTCAAAAGGAAGGTAGAGCTGGAGACTGTGGAGAACTCAGGGAAATATTTTGGATAAAAAGTCCATTAAAAAAATATGAGAATATGTGAATTAATCCATTCACTAACTAAAGCTTTGGTAAGCCTGGCAGAGCACCTTTTTCTGTCTTGTCAATTTGGTCCGAACTACCCAAAACCTTCTCGGTGATATCTCCAATATTTATTGACAAAACTTAATCGGATTTGTTACTAAGCATTTTAAGATATAGAAACATATATGTACCGAGTTTCATCTTGATCGGTCTACCAATATCACTAGTTTCATTATGGAACTAAACTTAATTGGTCTTTGGAATATCTCTTAGTATTTCTTGACTGACCTTAACTACTTTGAATGCTTAGGTTGCCTATATATAGTTGGATATTTGTGTCATATACCTTGATATATATATATATACCTTGGTATATCTTGATGGATCTGCTATAAATCTATGAAATCCGTTTAAGGAATATCTGGAACATTTAAAGACTAACTTATGCCCTGAGTTTCACTTGGGTGAGTAACTTGATCATACAGATTCTAATCGGTTTTAGGTATAAACTATATCTCCTCAAACATTTCGTGAATATTTTAAGAATTTGTCATCTTCAAAAAGAGTGTGTAATCTTCGGCAAGGCCAAAGTTGGACCTGTTGAAATATTTTTCATTCCACATTAAGAAAAATCCAAAAACAAATCGGAATATAAACATAAAAATCAAACCGAAAATTGCATCAGCAAAACGAACAAACACAGTCGCAATTTTAATTCACACACACACACACACAGAGAGTCAGACAGACACACATTAAATATATCATAAAAAGAAAACTCATAAAAGTGGTTGCAATTTTTGTTTCTTTCATTTTTTTTTTCTATCGGTTAAGTCAACTAGTAAAAACTAAATGAAAACATTAAAGAATTGGTTTGGGTATATAGATAGAGAGATGGAATGGGGGGGGTGGAGGGGAGAGATAGTTTTTTTAGTTTTTGAGTTTTGTCCTGACCTGCGATTTACCAAGTTGTCGCGATACGGATCTCTCGGCTGACGCTTCATAATATCGCTCTCGGCTTGCTCGTAAGCGAGTGAAATGGCCGGAATCTTGGATTTATTTCATTATAATAAATTTTTTTTTTTTTTTTTTTTGGGGCATTTTCAAGTTTTAGTTTAGTTTAAAAAAACAATAAAAAGAAAGACATAAAACGAGTTGTAAATTGTTGGTGTGTATATGTGTGTGTGTATGTGTTTGTGTTTTTGTTGTTGTTGTAGTTGTAGTGTCAAGAAGAAGGGGGAGGGAAATATAAAAGGAAAAAAAAACTTGGTTAAAGAGATTATGTAATTGACTTGCAGGACTCGTTAAGAATACTTGAATAATTTCATAAATACGTTTTTTTTTTTTTTTTTTTTAGTTTAGACTAAAAATATTTATAATTCTCTAAATATAAATTATATAAGATAAATTACAGAGAGATAGACAGAGAGAGAAATAGAGAGAGTGGAGAAGATAGAGAGAGAGAGAGAGTCGAGCAGGTGACGTCATTGGTTTTGTACTTTTTAGCTCCTGCGTACTTACGAAGCTAAAACTAGGCTAATTAAGTTGGTGTGTGGGTCAAAGGTCAAAGGCCCAATTAACAATAACAAAATGATCGAGCTTTGATTCGCTTAGATTATAGCTTGCACTAAATTTAATTATCCTTTAAAACTAAAACAATTTTTTTTTTTACACTTAATTTTTTTCATTTTTTTTTTTGGTTCTACGAATGAGAATGATTGTCTGAATGAGTTGTTGTTGTTGTTGATAACTAAATTACGTACATAGATTTTAGACTCATTCTAGATAGAATTCAAATTAATCCTGTTCTAGCATAACAATAAAATTAATTACATAAGAAAAAAAATAAAAATAAAGTCAAGGAGACCTAAGAATCTGAGAGACAGCAAACGAGAGAAAGTTCCCTAAGACTGACTTGACACTTACCTGGTAAAATTTATAAAAAAAAAGAAAACTTGAAACTAAAAAAAAAAGGTTAAAAGTAAAAGGAAACAAGCAAGAATAAAAAGACGTGTCTTGGGTACAGTTGTGTTCAAAGCGTCTTTAAAATCAAACAGAGAGAGAGAGAGAGAGAGAGCGTAGAAAATAAAAGCAAAGAGTTTTAAAAAGAAAGTCAAAAAGAGCGAGAGAGAGAGAGAGAGTACCGAAGGAGAGAGAAAAAATAATCTTTGATTTCTATGGTCCACGATATTTTTTGTTCCAGTGCAACAAATTTGGTTTTTATCTTGTTGCAATTTAGTTTTTCTTTGTGTTCTTTGCTTTAGAGATTTGATTTGATTTTTATTATTATTAGTATTATCATAAAGAGCTAGGCGTTACGAGTATAATACGAGCATTTTGTTAAGATTAGTTAAAAAAATATTTAAAAAAGAAAAAGCGGTTAATTCACAATCCCAAAAAAAATTATAAAAAGAGAAAAATAAAATAAAATCCACCAAAACTAATAGAGAGAGAGATAAGAGAGATGAATCAATCAATTCCTCTTCTTAATGAATTCTCCATAACCTAAAAGAGAGAGAAATTAAACAAACAATTCTCCATAACCTAAAAAAAAAAAAAATAAACAAAATAAACCAAAGGATTCATCTTCTTCTTCTTTGCTTTGGTCATCTAAATAACATAGAAAACGTAAATTTTACTTGATCCGGGGGCAAATGATAAAAACATTGAACAAATAATTGTTTTAAGCTAAGTTAAGACTTGGAAGCTAATTTGATATACTTAAATAGCTGAGAGTAAAAAGTTAGTTAAGACAAAAAAAAAAAAAAGTTTACATTTAAAAAAAAAATAAATTGTTTTTTTTTTCTGGTATCGAAAACGATTTGAGATCATCTTGGGAAACTGTACTTGCGCAAGTTGCTTTAACACTTGTTGTTGTTTTTTTTATTTAATTTTTTTGATATATTTTCGAGCAGCACAAAGAAAAACTTTACCTTTCGTTGACCAGTTTATCTTGAAAGGGATTTCTGGGCTGGCGTTTCATAATATCGGATTCTGCCGTCTCATAGGCTAAAGAAATGGCTGGCACCTAAAAGTTCAATCAGATTGTGTAGTTTGGTTCAAAAAAATTTTTTTTGGAGAAATCAGAAAAAAAAAATTACCAAAAAAGAAATACAAATAAAAAATATATAAAAAACAAAACGAAGGAAAAGAAGGGAAACTCTGGCTCAAACTTGCCCTAAAAGAAAATGTTGACAGAATGAGTCGCTGAGACGCTGAAGAAGAAATTGCTGGTTTCAAAAATTTCTTTATGATTTAGATTTTTTCGACTTACTTAAAAACTATTTTGTTTGACTTAAAGACTTAATTTAGACCTAGTTAGATAGGGCCCAGTCGGATGCTCAAGTGTCACGGTGATGGGGAAACTTAAAACTCAAAAATTAAATTAATCATTTTTTTTTTTTCTAATTTCTACAAAATTTTTGTGCAAAATAATTTTTTTTTTTTTTTGTAATTTATATTTTTGTATTCTAGTTCAACGCAAACGCCAATACAAAAAGGGGGGTGAACAATTTTGCTTACGAAACTGAAAATAATAATTTTTTTTTTTTTGCCAAATTTACAAAGTTTTTTTTTCAAATTAAAAATGCCAATCAAATTTACAAAAAAATATAAAAATTTTTTTTGAATTTTGAATAATTTTGTGGGGTGAAATTTTGAAACACGCACACCAATTACACATTTAGAGCGGTAGAAGTAGGCGATTTTCTGGTATTTTTTTTTTTGGTATTTTTTTTATTGTTTGTACAATTTTTACATCTGTTCATTTGGATGCTTTTCTTAATTTGTGCTTTGCTTTTTGCCAATCGTTCAATAAAACTAAAAAATAAAACTATACCAAAAAAAAGAAAAAAAAAAATGGAACCAAAAATTGTATACGTTTTTCGAAACACCACCCGAAACTGTTTAATTTCGATCAATTCAATATTCCCTCAGTAAATTGGGAATTCTTATAAACCCGCAAAATCAAACTACTTAAAAACTTTTTCGAAGTTTTGCGAATTTGCTTCGAAAAAAGTATTTTTTCAAAATCAAAAAAAAGGAAAAAATTGTCTGCAAGACTGTTTGGTTCGGTTTGGAGTTATCTAGGTATCTGGGATCTCAGTGAAAACCAATCTAGATTTAGTTATATTTCTGGAATTCCAATGAAACCTATAAAATTGAGAGCCCCGTCAATTCCTAATGGAAACCAATACAAAAGGTAATGTGAAACCTATAAAATTGAGCGCCCCGTCAATTCCTAATGGAAACCAATACGAAAGGTAATGTGAAACCAGTTCAGAGTTCTCACATCGACATGGAAGACTTTGCGATTCTTCTGTAATATTCAAAACACAATTCTGATATCTTAAAAGAGTTTCAATCGATCTGGTTCTCTATAGAATCGCTATAGCATTGATATCTTTCTTAATTACTTCCGTCTTCGGAGTTCTTTTTTTTCCAAACCAATACGGAAGGTATTTGTAATATCTTTGGTAATTCTTTAGAACCCTAATAAAGAAAGTTAAGGAAACTGACTCAGGAATCATAAGAGAACCTTATAAACGCTGCGGTATTATTTTTCTCTCTACCAAAAATTCATTGAACCCGTTCATAAATTTGAGTCAATTTATATTTGAGAAACTCTAGCCTAAGCCTAGGCTAAGACCTATCAGATCGGAGAGATGAACTCCATATTGAACCAGTTAAAGAACTTGCAGTCTTCACACCAAAAATAATAATAACAAAAACATGAAAAAAAAACTCAGAGAGAATTGTCTGATTGATGAGTATAAAAAACAGAGAGTCATGTTGGGCGATTTTTTACAGATCATAGAAATGATTTGTGGGGATGAAATAAACAAAAAAAAATTATTGTTCACCAGATGCGTGGACAGAGTGGGTATGAGAGTAAATCGAAATGATAATCTTACAAGTATAATTTTAATTATATAAAAATTATTTATAAATTAGGTAGAGAGGCATTAATTAGTTAGTAAAACCATAAACATTGAACGTTTCTTTGTTGTTGTTGTTTTTATTATTTAAAGTTAGTTGCTGTTGTTGTTGTTGTTAGCGCGTCTTAGGTATTTCTTTTTTTTTGTTTTTGCTTTTGTTGTTTGCTATTATTTTTATTTTTTTTACAATCCAGCCAGACTTATTTGCTGTTATTTGAAATGATTTTCTTGCTTGCGTAGTCAGTTTTGAGGTTAGGTTAATTAAACGTGACCATTTTAACGTATGTATATGTTAGTATGTGTGTATGTGTGTGTGTGTTTAGGTGTGAATGTAAGGGGGTGTGGCATGTGTGAAGTAGTAGAGAGAAATTGAGTTGATTGGCACCTTGAATTCACTAATTTATCGTTGAAGGGATCACGTGGCGGACGCTTCATGATATCGGCCTCGGCAGCTTCGTAGGCCAAGGAAATGGCTGGCACCTAGGATAGGATTGGTATTTTTTTTTTTGTAGTTTCGATAGATAATTTAATCAAGTGTGGCACATTTTGTTGGTTGTAGTGTTTTTTTGGTTGTCAAAGAAAATATAGAAAAAGATCAGTGAAACGAGCCGTGTCAATTTTGCTTTTGACTTAGACTAGCAAGAAGGTTTTTATCTTTTTGTCAAAATTAGCCTACAGATTTGTCTGGCCCAACATCTCTGGCTCTAGATGTGGCTCGGGAGTTGGAGTGGGCTAGCGTTTAAACGTTTTCTTTTGAGATTCGTTGGTTTACCTCTCGTTGACTAGATTATCGATATCGGGATTGCGCGGTCGACGCTTCATAATATCGGCCTCGGGTCCTTCGTAGGCCAGCGATATGGCGGGTATCTTACAAATTTTTATAGACAATTTGCATAAATTGTTATACAAAACAAGGCTTACATAGAGACTTAACGTTTAACGGGCTAAATTAAATTTTAACTTAGTTTGAGAAATATTTGTAAATATGAGGAAAAATTGTTTCTAACAGTTTGAAGGAGGAGGGGAGTTTCGGGGAGCAAGGGACTTACCATGTCAGTGCCCAAATCGATGCACAGAATTGTAACGGTACCCAGTGGCAGTGGTATATCGCAGAGAATGAAGGCCAAGAAGGGTGAGATTTCGGGAATGTTGGAGGTCAGAGTATAGGCAATGGATTTCTTAAGATTATCGAAAATTAAACGACCCTCCTCAACACCAGTGACAATGGAAGCAAAGTTATCATCCAACAAGATCATGTCAGCAGCCTAAAAAAATAAAAACAATTAAAAAATTTCCCAAAGATTTGAATAAAATGATCGGGTCTCACCTGCTTGGAGACATCGGAACCGGCAATACCCATGGCAACACCAATATCGGCCTTCTTGAGGGCAGGGGAATCGTTGACACCATCACCAGTGACAGCCACAATGGCACCCATACGCTGGCAGCCCTCAACAATGATCAGCTTCTGCTGGGGCGAAGTACGGGCAAAGACAATTTCAGTGTGATAGCGCAGGATCTCATCCAGTTGATCGCCGGAAACATCACGCAGTTCAGCACCATGAACAACAGCGGCCTTGGCTTCACGGGGATTCACTTCGGAGACGGGTATGTTCAGACGCTGGGCAATATCCTCGATGGTCTCATTACCCTCGGAAATGATGCCCACAGACTTGGCAATGGCCTTGGCAGTAATTGGATGATCGCCAGTGACCATGATGACCTTGATACCGGCTGAACGGCACTTGGCCACGGCATCGGGCACAGCAGCACGTGGGGGATCAATCATGGACATGAGGCCAACGAAACGCAGATTATCAATAGGGAAGTTAACATCGTCAGTGTTGAACTTGTAGCCAGTGGGATATTTGTCAGAGGGCAGCATAAAGTCGCAGAAGCCAAGCACACGCTCGCCCAGACCTCCGAGTTCCATGTAGGCATTGTTGAAGGCCTCCTTCATCTCCTCGTCGAGCACCTTTTCCTTGCCATTGATGAAAATGGTAGAGCAACGTTCTAGGATACGCTCGGGGGCACCCTTCATGACCAGCAGATAGCGTGGATCGTTCGTGTCCTCGGTTTCGTGAATGGAGACTTGATATTTGTTGGTGGAGTTGAAGGGGACTTCGGCAATCTTCTTGTTGCGCTTGCGAATGTTCATCACATCACCGAGAGCCAGTTCCATACACTTGAGCAGGGCAGCCTCGGAGGCATCACCGCTAACCTCCTTCTTCAGAATTGGTACACCGTCCTGGCCACCTTTGAATTCAGCACGATTACAGAGAGTGGCAATGCGAGAGAGCGCCTTGAATCCAGGGCTAGTTCTATCGTATTGAACACCCGACTGATCCTCAGTGGTATCGGCCTCAATGATTTGGTTATCGAACCACATATGGGCAACGGTCATGCGGTTTTGTGTCAGTGTGCCGGTCTTATCCGAGCAGATGGTGGAGGTGGAGCCCAGGGTTTCGACGGCTTCCAAATTCTTGACCAGACAATTCTTGGATGCCATACGCTTGGCAGTCAGGGTCAAGCACACGGTGACGGTGGCCAGGAGACCCTCGGGTACGTTAGCTACAATAATACCGATAAGGAAGATGACGGCATCCAGCCAGTGGTAGCCCAAAATGAAGGCAATCACAAAGAAGGTCACACCGAGGAACACAGCCACGCCGGTAATCAAGTGAATGAAATGATGGATTTCCTTGGCAATTGGAGTCTCACCGGTATCCAGACCGGAGGCCAAGCCAGCAATACGACCCATGACAGTGTGATCGCCGCAGCTGATCACCACACCCTTGGCGGTGCCCTCAACGGCATTGGTCGAGAAGAAGGCCAAGTTCTTGGTCTCCAGGGGATTCTCATGGGTGAATTCGGGTCCACGGGACTGTGGCTCTGATTCGCCAGTCAGCGACGAGTTGTCCACCTTAAAGTTGCGTGCCTCAATGATGCGTATATCAGCGGGTATACGATCGCCGAACTTTACTTCCACAACATCGCCCAGCACCAAATCTTCAGCGCGCAGCGTAAGTTTCTCGCCCTCGCGAATGACAGTGGCAAACTGGGGCACCATGTTCTTGAACGACTCCATAATCTTTGAACTTTTCGATTCCTAAATGGAAAAGAATAACTCGAAATTATTTCAAATCCTTGCGAAACGATAAAGGAAGAGAGAGACCTACCTGATAGTATGAGAAAATGCCCGTCACAATGACGACAGCGGAAAGTACTATACCCAGATACAAGTTATCATCGGATGGCTCCTCGCTGGTGCTGGCCTGAATGGAATAGGCCACAAAGCAGAGTATAGCACCGATCCACAGCAACATGGCGAAACCGCCAAACAGATTTTTACAGAACTTCACCCATTCTGGTGTCTGCTTGGGTGGTGTAAGCGCATTGGGACCATCGCGTTCTAAGTTCTCCTTGGCTTTGGCATGACTTAGACCCTAAAATAAATAAACCATTCAATTAATTTATTATTATTTTTTTTTTTTTATTAAGTTAAATATAGACTTACATTTTCGGGATGTGTCTGAAAGCGTTGATACAATTCCTCAGGAGAGATTTTATGATGGTCAATATCCAACTCCTGTTTGAGATCATCTAAATTCTCTTTCTTAGCTGCTTTGGCCGGCATTTTGCGTCTTGACTAAATTATTCATTTTTTTTTTTTTCAAATTAAAAATAAAATTGATTAATTTTTTTATTTTTATTTAGAAGAAGAAGAAAAAAAGAGTTAGGTTTAGTAGGTGAAATTAAGAGATCCCAAGAAGCCGACACAAAAGTTTTGAGAGAGAATCGATTTACTTCATGCCATTTTATTTGTACCGTTAGAAAACAAGTGGAACCAGTGTACCGTTAGAATCTGAAAGATTGTGCCTTTCCCCCACACACAAAAGTGCTTTACTTACCCCACAGAATTATTCAATTATATAACCAAAAATATTTAATACAATTCACCAATTACCGTTATGCGCTATCACTATCTTCTTTAGAGACCACAAGAGCGTGAGAATATTTCGAATAAAAATAAAAATAAATAAATAAACAAACTAATCGAAGCAATTACAGGTTAGTTGGGTGAGTGAGTGAATTCTCACTCGATAAATTGCGACATGCAAAAAAAAAAAAAAAAAAAAAAATTAATTAAAATAAAATAAAATACGTCGATTTCATTGAATGCGAATGTCACGTACAGTTTAGATACTTTTCAATAAAAACATGTAAACAAAAAAAAAAAAATTAAATAAAACTAGAATAGAATTGGAAATTTTTTGACCTCGGAAAAAAAAACTTTTTTTTTTATTTTTAGAAAAAAAAAAACCGGCAAAAATAAAATGAGAGGGAGAAATAATTTCCATATATCTCGAGATATATACGCCTTGACGTCATAGACCAATTTTTACCAAATCATAAAAAAAAAAAAATTAAATTCTAAAGTAATTTTTTTGATTTCCAATTAGAAAGAAAGTGGGGGGACAAAAAAAAAGAATGTGTGAAATTATTAATAGATTGGATAAACATTTGAAATGTCAGAAGGCAGCGACAAAGCCAAAGAGGCAAATGTCATTGGAAGCATGCCCAAAAAAATAAATAATAATTCGAAAAGCAAATAAAAATAAAAACAAAAAAATGCAATTAAAATGCTCTTTTTATTAGTAAGAGAAAATTACAAAATGAAAATGTGAAAATGGTAAAAGCAAACAGAGAGAAAAAAGAAAGAAAAAAGAAAGAAAGAAATATTCTGTATTTACCTTGTAGTGACCATCGGCTGTGCGATTGTCGTCATCGGTTGGTATAACCGTGGCGACTCGATAAGAGTCCGCTCTCCCATGCTACGCACAAACACACACACACACAGAGACGCACGCACACACATGGAGTATGGCAACAAGGCAAGTGTTGTATTGGCAGGTTGATTGGATGGTTGGTTGATTGGTTGGTTGGATGGTTGTATTGATTTGATTGATGATTGATGTAGTTGTTGTTGTTTGTTTTTGTTCGATGATGAGAGAGATGCGAGCAGGAACAAGCGAACGTAGGGATAAAAATAAAAGTGTAAAAAAAAATATAAGAACAAAACAAAAAATTATAATTATAAATCAAAACAAATACGCGAGCATAATTCAAATTATTTAAATGCATATGAATAATATATGATTAAGATATCAACTAAACTAATTCCGATAATTCTAAGGGACTTAAAGCAAAGCCAAAAAATATCATCGAGGGTTAAAAATAATTTCATAGTTTTCGTCAAAAAAAAAAAAATATATATATATATATGGAGAAGTCGAACTAGTTAGGATCTCAAGATCTAACTCAAGGATCTGGGAGACTATATAAGCTAGAGCTTTCAAATTTGATATAGAATTTCTCAAGGACCTGGGAAAGGTCAAAGCTATATTTTAATCCTTTTTGAAAGGATTGAAATTATTTATTTTCCCCTTTAAAACTTTAGAGCTCTAAATTTTTGTTAGCCTCAAAATTCCATGAATAAAATCGGACTATATTTAGAGGAGATATCCTCACCCACTGAAGTGTAAGCAAGCAATTGCTAGACTAGTCCACTAGATGGCGCTGGGGATTTTCAAACCACTCTGGTACTCTATTGGACCTAGAGTAAAATAGGAACCAAGTAGGAACCCTTTGGTTATGGCAAATTAAAAAAGTATCCCAAATATGTTTTTCTCCAATTTTTTCAATTTCTTAAAGCTTTTTAATCCATTTCAACTTCGATGATATTTTCAGAGCTTCAACTAAAATAAATGATTTTAGGCTTAGCTTAAAATACTACTAAAAATACATAAGGAAACAAACTTATGGGGTGGGGGGAGGGACTAAAAAAAAACGATGATTCAGCCAAAAAAAAATATAGAAAATAAATATATATAACCCAGGACAGTGAATCATATGATCGACTCTGAATATACACATACACATACACGTGTCAAAATTTAAAGGTATGATGGGTTGAGTTGGTAAGGGGAGGGCGGGGAGGGTGGGGGGTGAAATATGTACTGGAAAATTCCAAGATAGTCAACAAGAAGTCACGTTCTTTTACACACGCACACACACACACTTTGGCATTTGTCTGGCGCCATCGGTGCGGTCGTCATGGGCAAACAGGTCAAAATTGAAAAGCAACAACATTCGGAAAACTCGGCTCAGTCTTCGGCTGGCAAAAGACAACAGGGCGCATGTGTGATTTCAAAGAGTCATTTCAAACGGGTTGATGGGAGTTGCGCGGGGGGTTGGGGGGAAGGCCACTTTTTCTCATTAGCATAGAATGGAAAGTCAATTGATTTGCCTGTGACGTCATAAAAACATATAAAATTTTTTTTTCTTATCATAAGAAAAAAATGAGTCACAAGCAGAGAAGAAGCTGCTGATAATTATTAATTTTTGTTAGTTCAAGACAAACAGAAGTCTTTTGAGGCAGACAAACAAAACTCCCAAATGAACAAAGAAAAAAAGAAGAAGCATCAGCTTTTCGTATATAGAACAAAATAAATTAGCCAAAACGTTGACAGCTGAGCCAAAAAAAAAAAAAATAAAAATTGACTTTTTTTTTTTTAATTTTTTCAAGAGAAAAAAAAGTGGCCGAGAGAGAGAAACCTGCCGAGAATTGAAAAAAAAAAATCATCTCGCTTTGTTTGATTTAATTTTATTTATTTTTTTTTTTATTTGTGTGTCTCTCGGAGACGTTCAATGTACGCCAGACATGAAATAAATCTTGAAAAAATTTTGTGCGCGCTTTTCGAGCAAATCGAAAAAAAAAAATACAAAAACAAAATCATAAAATTTTTAATCGAAAAAAGTTGTTGAATATTCAAAGATTTTTTTTATTTCTCTTACATTTTTTTTTATCTAGGTTCAGGCAGTCGTCTTGGCTTGTCGATTTGAATTTTTAATAAATTTTTTTTTTTTTTCTTAAACTGGTTTAACTTTTTATAGGGCCTAAAGACACTGTGGGGATGGGGGGGAAATATATTTTGAATTAGTTTTGTAGACATAAAAACTTAAAACTAGTCTAAAGTTTATGATCTATAGAAAAATTGTTAACATGTTCAAAACTCTCCCACCAATCCAAACAATTGGCTTCGATTTTATTTATTTCCATACAAATTAATTTAATTTAATTCAAGTGCTTCCATCATTTGCTCTGGCCATTTTCATGGTTCAATTAATTTGAAACAAAAGCGGCAACACGCCGTCACAACGCTCAATCCCAGACCAACAATTGCAAATTGCAAAAAAAAAAAAAACAAAAACAATTAGAACGCTGGAGCCATCGCTGCTCTGGGGTGGCACAGAAATCAAATAGCCACACTCAGGATGGATGGATGATTGCTGATATAAATCAAAATGCGACAATGTGGAAAATGAAAAGGAAAAAAAAAAAGTGCTTACATAACCCGGCAAATGCGACGCGGCCAATTGAAGCTTACAGATACAAATGTATCTTTCTGTGGGGGCTTTGACTACCTCCAGCTGTTCTGATTCGAGTGTGTCAGTGTGTGTGTGTGCCATTTGAACTTGAATATCAATTTACAGCAAATAAATAAATATCGGCACTCAGAGTGCCGAGTGTGTGAGAGAATGACAAAAAAAAAAAAAATTCGCCAATTGTTCAATCAAAGCGAAAATTTTAATTTCTTCTTCTTTCTCTTCTCGTTGTTCTTATTCTGCTACTCTGCTTTGTTTATGCAGACAACAGCATTTTTTTTAAGGGGAATCTGCGTGTGTGTGTGTGTGAGTTTGTTTGGACTTTTGCAGTTTTAACCAGTTTTTACCTGAGAAGAGCAGTTGCATAGCCACAGGTGCATTCATTTTATTTTTTATCAGAGTCAATTTGAAATTTCAGACCATGAAAATTGAAACCTCATCGACAAAGCCTCACACTATTTATAGGGCACTCAAAACGAATGCGAGAGGGAAACTGGTTTGATAACAAATCTCTAAACAATTCCAATAAACACACACACACACACTCACACACACATGCACACACTTAGGTGCAGTGATATTTCCACTTACAACTTGCTAATTAGACTTGTCTTGGATTTTGTTCTTTACATTGAAATATTTCCCAGTTTTGGAATAAGAAAAGTTTTGGTTTCTTTTCGTTCCCCCTCTTTTTTTTTTGCAATTTCAGACAATTTTTGTTTGTTTATAAATTTAAATCATTTTTATCGCTTTTGTTTTCATTCATTATGCCTTGTTTATTGTATAAGATTCGTTATCTCTCTCTCTCTCTCTTTCCCACTTTGATTATCGCTGAGTTGTCAAACAAACTCACATGAGGAGTGACAAAGAGAGAGAGAGAGAAAAATGTCTACAATTTCAAGCACTTCCAGAAGGCCTTCTGCGGCAAGTAGTTCTGGGAAGTTCCCCCCATAACAAGTTTTACGAATTACTTAAAATTATTAAAAAA
This sequence comes from Scaptodrosophila latifasciaeformis, assembly GCA_037075145.1. Lineage (NCBI taxonomy): Eukaryota > Metazoa > Arthropoda > Insecta > Diptera > Drosophilidae > Scaptodrosophila > Scaptodrosophila latifasciaeformis. The sequence goes on along the minus strand of JBAMCM010000100.1, from coordinate 20,456,698 downwards.
AAAAAAAAGAGTGAGAATGATTAATAAAATAAATAGACATGCCCAAAGCAAGACATAATAATTATAAGAATATAAATAATTAATAATAATTAAATGCAAGGTTTTTTTTTGTTTTGTTTTATTTACCCACCTGATTACTCATGATGCTTTCGATAGTTTATAAAAGAATATAGTTGCGAGGTAAAACAAATAACAAATAATCAAAAAACTAAAACAATTCCAACGTTGACAGAATTTGAACAAAAAAATATTTTAACAACAATTAAAAAAAAAAAGGTAACAAATTAAAATGAAACAATTAAATAAACAAAAAAAAGTAACTGCAATGAAAAAAATAAAAATTCAAATATGAAAATTAATAAGTTATGCTTATGCAACAATCTGCAGGCCAAAAAAAAAAAAGGAGGAAAAAAATTCAGACAGGCAAAGGAATTCAAAGAGAGAGACTGGAAAGGATACAGCGAAAGAGTGCGCCGGCGTGGAAGTGGCTTGGAAACTGCAGCGCAGCTGGCGGCTTCAAAAGGCAGGATGTAGAAATAACGGCACACACGACAGAGCTAGACAGACCAACTGACAAAGAGAAAGAGCTAGAGCGAGAGAGAGCGAGAGTGCGAGGGCTTGCGGCGAATTTCTGAACATTATGCATAACGGCTCCACTTCGAAACTGGCCATGCCATGTGCATTGGCTGTCTAATTCGAAATTGAGCGCGTTCGGAGAGCAAACGCGCGCAACGGTAAATTGAAAAAAATAAAAAAGCCCAAAGAGCCGCAGAGAGCAAATAGAGCGCCAGAAATGTAAAAAGAATTTTTAGTATTTTTCCAAGCAAAAAAAAAAAAAATTCTTTCTTTTTTTTTTCTTCCTTTTTATTTCGCTTTGCTTCTGACATTTCTATCTATGTCTGCTTTTTGTTGGCCATTTTTGCCATAATTTTCTATGTTGCAAAAAAAAAAAACGAATGAAATGAAAAATTATGAAATCGGGAAAAGAAATGGTTGCTGCTCTGGTGTTGCCCTGCCTCTTTGATTCCCACACTGACAGAATGACAGACACACTTGATGGTCTCGGGCCGATGTGGGTTCTTTTTTTTTTGTACATTTAGTAGGGGCGTCCATTCTGAGCAGGAAATTACTGCTATTCCAAAATGTAAATCGCCTCAATTGAATCTAAACGATTTCATTGCCAAAAAAATACGTCAGCAGGCCAAAAATTAATGTGCAAACAGATGGATGATGGCGATGGTGGGTGGCCTGCTGGGCCACTGAAATTCGCTGGCTCTACTAAAATGTCAATGCTAAAATAATTCTTTTTTTTTTTTTATTCTGTCTTTTTCTGTCTTTTTTTGAAGAGTGTAATGAGTGTTACAAGAAATGTTAGCCAAGCCGCCAGGCTGAGCGTTTGCAATTGCCGCCATATTATTGTCTTGTTCTTTTGTCTATATAACGGTAAAATATATTCCACATCTAGCCTATACCTATATCTGCATATGTATAGAAATTTTTTCACACACTGACACACATACACACACACACACTCTTAATCGGCCCAACACACAGCACACTTGGCCTTTTCAAAATCTTGGGAAATTATTTATTTATTTAATTTTGAAAAGAAAAAAAAAAATTGTTTTTTTTTCTATCTAATTTTGAGTATGTTTCTGAGTGTGTTTTTGTTTTCTGCACTTTCACGTTTTCATATGAATCATTTATTTTCGGTTTTCTCAGTGTTTCTTGATTTTGTCAATTTTTTTTTTTATAGATTTATGATATATTTTCTTTATCTGATTTGTGTTATAGACAGACTATATATATACGTGTGTGTGTGTGTGTGCGTATGGCTCAGTGCGTGTATGGCATGAAGTTGGAAAAATCGATTTTGTACAAGGACGTTGCCGTCGTAGGGGCGCTGCAGTTGGTCGACAATTCAACAAGGAGGGGGGCGGCGCTCATACAATTCAAGAGGGGTGGGGGCGAGGGCGCAAGAAATATAACAAGAGATAGCCAAAAGTGTGGGTCTTTCGATTCGTTTTCTACCTTTTACACGTTGGGTGCTATTACACAATTTTTGCGTTAGCGTTGCCGTACTTTGTCGGGACCCTGGGGGTTTCGTTGAGAACTACCCCGTCGGTTAACCGTGGTTTGCGGTTTTCAACTTTTTTCTTATTTTTTTCTTCTTCGTGCACTCGATTACTTTTTGTTTCGTGAACAAATCACACACGTTGCGTTTTATTTGAAATTTACTTTTACTTTAGTATCACACTCGTTAAGCTTGAAGAGCTTAAGAGATTTTTCTTGATGGTTTCTTTTTTTTTTAGTATCCTGTGTAGGTTATTTGCTGGCTTGTCGTCTACTGCTTGTGCTTCTTCTTCGACTTTATCGATGCACAGTTATTGTGTAAGCAGCAGCAGAGCAGGCAGCACCAGCGCAACGGTGGCGTGGTGTTGGCGGCGACGGCGGCGGAGCAAAAACTGTGTACTAGTACTAGCTGTACCACCCGAGAGACGAGTTCAGATTTACTACAGTTAAACCGACCTTCCCAGTTCGGTAACAAAGCTCGACTGAAAAAATTCTCAGAACAGTGCGAGTGCCTAAGCTTTTTTTCGCCTTCTCGACTTCGTATGGAAATTTCGATGGACGCGACGTTGCTTCGGTTTGGCTCGTTGCTGCGGCGTTGAGTTCGAAAATGAACGCTGGCAACAACAAATTCACTGCGCTCAGAGCTTTCGGGCTGATAGATCCAGATGTTTGCTCTCTTCTATTTGTTCTTTGCTCTATTTTTTCGCTCTCGTTCTTTGGCTTTCGGCTACGGCGAGTGTGGAAGACGACGCGACGCGTTGAGCGTAGAGAAATGTGCGAAAATTGCACTGACACGGCATTCGAGCTTTTCGAGCACAGCTACACACACACACACACACACACATGTACAGGCACGCAGTCATGGTGTGCGAAATGTATGGCAGTGTGACAAGTGAGCACACTGGCACAGTGTGGCGAAATTAAAAAGGCAAGCGCCCAACTTCGAAATGGGAGCGTGTGAGCAACAAAGACTTTTTTAGGGGTTGTAACCAACCGACCAGCCCAACGTGCAAAGGAATGCGAATGTGTGTCAGTCAGTCAGGCAGCCAGGCAAATGTATAAAGAACAAGAACAATATAACTGAAAGGGTAGACGATTTTGAGGGAAATATTTTGCATAAATTGTATAAGCAGCCGAAAATAAATCGGAAATAAAAACAAAATAATTGATAAAAAAAAATGAAAAATAATATGGTTTATCAAAAAAGTAGCGCCGGACAATTGTTTGATAAAATTGACCGGCCAGACCAGAGCAGACCAGCCATGTGCCGCTCCAATGACTTTTTGCAGATAATTAAGCCGCAATGACGTCACTCTCACTATGACAACTTGACAAAATGAGTGATGTCAATTATTCAAGTCCCCAAAGAGTGAACAAACTCACTCTCACCCTCTCAGGCTCTTACTCTCTTCCTTTGTTTGTTTTTCTGTTTTTTTTTTCTTTTTCACCTAAATATACTCAGTCAATCACACACTTGACAATAAACCAGTAATTTACAGTTACTTTTTGCCTTATATGAAACAAAAAAAAAAACCAGAGCAAAAAAATTGTCGTCAGCAAATTTATTTTTGCCTAAAAGCAGCTGATTTACGAGTAAAGCTAAGCTACTTAGCGAATATACTCTAGGCGGGGAGGGGGAGGAAGAGGAGAAAAAGGCCACTTGGTCTGGCCGAGTCCGAGTTGGAGTCAGAGAGGATTCTGTTGCAAGTCCATTTGGCATTTACTTGGGACTAAAATAAGTATAGTTTAATTATACGAAAATGTCACCCTCGCAAACACACTCACACACACACGCACACATATACAAACAAAGAAAGAGAGAGAGAGAGAGAGAGACACACACTATTTCATTCCACCCAGTTAATGTTGGGCAAGTAATACAAAACCCAAACAGAAAATCAATAGTAACATCGTAAAGGCAAAAACAACAGAGAAAAAAAGTAACGGGGGTCAGATGATGTCCGAAAAGCCGAAGCCTGTACACTCTTTTTAGAAAATTTAATTGTACTCTTTTTTGCTTGGAATTCTTACTAACTAAATTTGTCATTAAATAGCCGAAATATACCCAAGACCTGATCAGATGATTTTTGTAGAAAAACAACATACTCGCTTTGTCTGAAAAGTGTATAAAATTTGTTTGCCTTTGCTGTTAGAGAAAGTGGAGACGTGTGGACCCGGCTTGGCATTTGAACAAAAGCCGGAGCAGGAGAATCGGTGGCCACAGACAAAGCTAGCTAAAAAGTAATAAGAATTACACAAAGACTCAACCTAGATCAAACGAGAGGGCTTTGTGCCACTTTATCAAGGCTTGACTGTGCCTCAAAAAAAACGAACAACAGCGACTCACTAAGTGGCCGCATAACTGGGACTGCGACTGAGAAGACTGAGGACTGATGGAGCAATTCGGCATTTTGGGTAAGGACAAAATTGTACTTAGAGAACTCATTCCAAGCCCACAATTCTAATCTAAAGTTATGTAATGACACGATATACAAAACTTGGCAATTGTGCAGAAGTCGCGTTTTTTTTTTTATTTTTATTTGGTTTGCTTGGCACAGCACACGCGATTGCAGCAGTGACCCCAAAAAGGACATATTAAAGCCACAGTCAGACTGACTCGATTCGTGGCAAGTCTTATATAAAAATGAAAATCCAATGACATTTTGCCAGTTCTGGCATTTCAGAATTTTTTTTTATCCACACCACTCCGAGTCGAGGGTCATTTGACATGAGAATTCTTGATTTTTAATATATTTTTTTGATTGGTATTTTTTTTTTTCTTCTTATTAATAGAATTGGATATTTTGATTTGATGTCGATAAGCATTTTTTCTAGTTATTCAAGTTGCTTTTGACGTCTTAATTTCTTAGTATCTCCGCACTTGAAACTACGCCCCCAACGCCCCCAAAAACACGTGCAGTCAACACGTTAAGTACACTCACACACACATACACCAATTTAACTAGAGAGAAAAAAACTCGGCAAAAGTATAATTGTCTCGTCAAATATTTGAGAAATCAATAAACAAATTTATGAAAAAAGCGCAATATATAAATTAGGGTGGTCCTTAAAAAATTAGAACCTTTGTAATATTCTCATAAGAGAAGAAAATAGACTGAAATTTTAACTATTTTTGAAAAGGAAAGCTTAGGGGGAAAATAGTAGATTTGGTTAGCAGGTCTTATTCTCTTAAGGATATCAAGGGTAACGAGGGTACTATGGTGCCTTAAAAAGTTTCAGGATTCACAGAATCCTATTGATTTTTTTTTATATAGATTGTGAAATCTTGACTGTCAGAATTGCTTGCATCTTTTTTTTGAGTTTTAAATTCTTTTACCTTGACCAAAATTTTCTAATCGAAATTGAAAATGAATTTTTCTGAAATTTTGTTCGAAGCCCTCTTAAGAACCCCTTTAATATTGATATCAAATATTAGTAGCCCCTCAGAGACTGAAATTTTTAAAACATTTCCAAAAATTTTGGTATACAAAATGAACTGATTAATTTTTTTTTTAAGGACCACCCTAAAATGTATTAAAATTGCCAGGCACTCACAAGTTGATAAAACCCAGTCCAAGTCAGGTTTAAATGCATATAATAATAGCTCTGTTGTATAGACTGACAATTATGACTTTTAAGTAATGAGAAATATTTAAAGATTTTTTTATTTTCGATTTCTTATTTTTTTTTTTTTTTGAGAATTCACAAAAACATTTTGACTTGCAAATTATGTATACGCCGTGTGAAAAGCGTGCAAAAGACTTTGGCAAAGTGCAGGCAAAACTATACCAAATATGTTAATTGAATGAGCCCAAGGAACTGGCCCAAAGTAGACTCGGAGTCGGTTGAGAGTGGATCCAGCCAGGAGAAACCAGTGCTCATGACCATGGCAGGCGAAGTAGAGGAAAAAGAAAAATCAACACATAATCAGACAATCTGTGAAGCAGCATAATCAACATAAATCTCTGACACATGAGCCGGGCAAATGACAACGGCAATGAAGCCACCAACTGACTTGGTGGCATTTTTTTTATATGTTATTTCGGTTATTGTACTTGATCATTGATTAAGGCTGGAGACTGGAGAAGCGCATAATTTTCACAGCAATCCTCTGCTGGAGACTGAGATGTCGGTGAAATAATTTGTGAGACCCTCAGCCCGCTTTCCCACAGCCCCTTTGGAGCTCGGCGTAGGCGTTATGACAATAGATTTACGAGTGTAGTCAGCTTAATTTGCGCTATTCAAAGGCAGCAAAGCTGCAAAACCTGAGACAACGATGCAGGCAAGTCACTTGGCTTGTGTTTTTTTTTTTTGTTTTGTATTTTTTTTTTTTTGGGTTGGGTTGGGCTGCTGAATGAAATGCCCGGAAAAAACCAATTGTATTTTGCGTTTAATTTAGTAGAGCAATGGAAAAACTGACTGACTGACAAGTAAACCGGCAATGGCAGCCGCTGCCTCGGCCAGCGCCGCTTGAATCTCCTCCAACCAAGTGAATGAGGGGGTGGTTGGGCAGTTGGGCCAGTGGCCAGCACAAAGCGTAGAATAGAATATTCTCATAGATACTAGAAAAACTGATATTTCACTTGCCCGTTGCTTGCCATCAAGTCTCGGCAAGTCTGGTAATGCCAGCCAACAGGCATTCAAAGCTGTCACAGCACTCAGACGCGAAATGTGTAGAAAATGGCGCAATAAATTTTAATCAAAATTAAAATATACATAATAATAAAGTAAGTAAAGTACTTTTCTGCTATATCAAAAGAACAAATTATTACTATAGAATCTGTATTTGAATTTAGCTCGAGCAAAACGACAATCAAATAAAAATGCCATTGAAAGAGAGCTGATGAACTCGCCAAAGGTTGCCGAAAAAAAAATAGAAATAGAAATAGAAAAAAAAAACTAATAAGAATATAGATAAAAAGATAATCTGAACGTTTGACTGGAGCTTTAAGTTCAGCTGCTTATGCAATTCAGTCTGGCTGAAACTATGTAGCTAAGGCCAATAAACTAGCGGATTTGCTTATCTCTGAACAAATGTTTGATAATGATTAAACCGCCACGAAATTAACAGACTCTAATGACACATCAAAAGAGGCTTGGCTTTTCAAATTTTCTATATGATTTTGGGAGAATTTTTCATTTTTAAGCAAAATCCCAAGAAGAGACCTATTCCTTTCTACTGTCTCTCTTATATTTATACTCTTTGAAGTTCTTTTACTTTGGTTCCTTGTTCGGATCAAAAGGTCCCAACTATATTTCCAGATCTTTAAAAGTTCCTAGGTTTCTTTCAAATTCTTCAAAAGTTCCAAAGAGATCAAACCCTCCTTAGGATCTTTAAGGTGAAAGGAAGTACCAAGTCTCTTCTAAAGACTCTTTCTATGCGTTCGAATGTTCTAAGAGTCAATATAAAGACTCCTTCTTTCCTCTTCTAAGGATCTTTAAAGTCAAAACTAGTCTCATATGATCTTTAAGGTGAAAGGAAGTAACAAATAAAGACGAAGAGTCTACCCCTTCGAAAGAGCTTTAAAGTCAAAGTAAAGACTCCTTCTTTCCTCTTCTAAGGATCTTTAAAGTCAAAACTAGTTTCATATGATCTTTAAGGTGAAAGGAAAGAACAAATGAAGACTCTTACCTACCCCTTCGAAAGAGCTTTAAAGTCAAAGTAAAGACTCTTATTTTCCTCTTCTAAGGATCTTTAAAGTTAAAACTAGTTTTAAGTCTCTTTTATGATCTTCCCAATTCATTTTCAATCTTTATGATTTTTAAAAATAAAAAGGTGAACGCAAGCCTCTTTCAAGAGCTCCTATATTCCTTTTATGATCTTTAAAATTAAAGAGAACTTGCTTCCTTCCTTCTCTTTCCACGTAATCCAGTTAAAACTAAACCAAGCACCAAGTCTCTTTCAAGATTTTTCATGGAAGACTCGAATCTTTTCACACCCTTCCTACTCCTTTTTACTATCTTTTTTTCGTCCTTTTTTATATAAATCAAAAATAGAATTTAGAATTATTTCTAGCCTTTCCAGTCTTTCTAAAAGCTTCTTCCTTTAGTTATCCGATTAGATTTCAGCGGAATTTGATATTATTTTATGGAAAATTTTCTCCCAAGTTAATTGAAATCTTCTTAAGTCTCTGTTAAAATCTGTTGCCAAGGAAGTTTGAAATTGCCTCACTATGAAATCATCACGTTTGTCATATTAAATAAGTTTCAATTGAGTTGAGGCCGCAGACAGTGATTTCGGAATTAGCTTAGCCTTTAATTAGAGCAACAATGCTAGTCGCTGGATCAATTAAAAATACATTAAACTTGCCTCGGCTAACCTTGTGAATATCCTCTCTCAGCGATTGTTCTGGGAGTTCTCGTGATTTCACATGCTCGATGGTCAATCACAGAGTTTTCAATTCGAATTGATAAGAAATAAGAAATAAATATAAAATTTGACTTATCGGTTGTGACGTATTTGAAACTAATCAAACACGTAAACCAGTTCATTTCGAGTGGCAAAAAAAGTAAATGAGCGATAAATTTAGATGGCTTATAATTTTGGTTATTTTTAAAATGAAATGGGTGACGTCTAGCCAGGGCAACTAATTAAAAAAACAAACAATCGATTGACTTAAATCAGAGACATTAATTTTTGTCCAGGTTCTTGGAAATAGCTCAACTGGAATTTTACCTTAAATTATATTTAAATTAATACAAATAAACCAATAAGCGAAAAGAAAACATTGTCGTCATATATTTCTGCCTATTAAATTAAATAAAAATTTATTGTGACGATTTATTTAAGCAAGCATAAAGAGCGAATCTGCCACTTTGCAGATACACGCGCACGATCAGATACAATAAAGAACGACTCTGTCTGTCTCTCTGTCTGTCTGTCTGTGTGCGTAGGAAAATGTTCATTCGAATAAACTTGCAAAATGCCGATACAAATCTACACTTCTTTATTATTGTTGTTGTTGTTCGTGTGGGCACAATTTTCCAATTGTCTGTATTATTTGTAATACATTTCAATGAATGCTCCGTAGATTTTATGACAGTTTCCCCCCCAACTGAAATGCACTCTTCAGTTACTCACAAAGAATCGTGTATCTTTCCACTCGACAAGACAAATCACAGAAACTTGTATTATTTTTTTTTTGGTTTTCTACTTAAAAATTTCCAGGCAAGGTCAATGCTGAAATGGTCATTGAGTGCCCCAATTCCAAACCCAATCAAACTCAATCCAACCAGTGTAAACAAGTTGGTGGCTCATTATTTCGCATTTCGTGTGTGTTTTCGATTTTCATTGTAAACAAATTATTTATGATAAAAGCAAGAAAACATACACTTATACATTCAGCTGACTAATCTGACTTTTTTTTTAATGAGCAACAGAGCATAGTATATCCAGATTCTTTTGGTTTCGGAGTCTGTCAAAGTTGGGTTCCTGATATCTTGAGTTCTTGAGATTCATCCAAATCAACTTGAGAGACTCCAGCTTTCATTTCTGATCTCCTGAGTTTTTGAGAGTCAAGGTGAGTTCCTCTAAGTTCTAAGAGACTTCAGCTTGAGCTGAGAAGTTCCTGGGATCTTGAAAATTTGAGGTCTTTGGTATGACTAGCTCCCAGCTTGGCCAAATCGGTTCAAGTTACTTTCCAAGTCTAAATAAGAGTTCCTAAGTTCTTGACTTCCTTGAAGGTTAAGATTCTCGAATTTCTGTAACCTTTATTTTCTTTCTCTAAAAATATATAAATAATTTATCAGAAAATTTTCTACATTTTCCATCCAATAAAAAGAGTGTACATTTTCCTATATATTCCGATTTTTTTGTCCAGATATTTTCACTTTTCCATTGGCTTGGCAACAAGAGCAAAAATAGAAACTGAACCAAAAAAAAAATATGAGCAATTCAAACAAATTCAATTTATCGAAAAAAAAAAAAACAAAATAAAAAGATTTTCCGTTTTCAGAGAAAATTCTAGGCAATTTGTAGTTGTTTTTTTTTTTTTTTTGATTGTTAGGCCTCAATTAAATCGACTCTGATTAACTTCCACAAGATTTATCTTTGTCATAGTCATCAGTTTAAACGGTAATTGCTTTGCTTGCGTAAATCTCTGATTCCTATGGCTCTTAAGACCCGGATTATTGTTATGCGTCGGAGTGTGGGTCAGCCAGTGTGTGCTTTGAGTCGAGCTTGGTTCAGAAAAGAGCGCTTCGAACTTGTTTGAACCGGTCAGAACGAGTTGAGACAAAAGCAAATTATAAGCCCTTCAGAGTGAGCCCCCCCTGAACAGGTAATGATCTGCATATTCTACACGAGGGGAAAAACAATTCTGTTTATAAGAAAAAATCAAAACAAGTTATAAAAGTAATGAATAAATAAAAAAGAAGCAAAAAAAAAAAATGATGACCCTTAAAAAGCGAGACCAAATTTCTGATTGCCTCAGTTTGTGTGTGTTTGCTACCGTTTGATCGATAAGCCCTTAACTTGGCCAAAAGGTGTGAGCTGAAAAAAACCAAAACTCACTTGAAAAATAAATCAACGCTACGGCAACCCTCCCCCCCCCCCCCTCTCACACTACATTAGCCCGTCCGCTGACACCTTAATCTGAAAGTGTTGAAGTGTACTTCGCCTAGGCTTATCAGATAAGGGAGGCCAGCACAGAAGACGGCCACCTACATGACCAAACCAGTTATGCAATCGATACAATTAGACAAAAAAGTAAAAAAAATTATTATTACTATTGACGTAAGAAATCAGCATAGACTACCACACTAAGCGAGTCTCGAAAAATTTCACAGGCCAGGCCAGAAGGTGAGGTTAACAGAAAACAGACAAGAAACAATAACAAAAATCCACTGAGAGCAGACGAGAGAACGAGAGATATGCAAATTATTGTGCCAGTGCAAGTGTCGTTGTCAATTTGCAAAAGCTTGGCAAAAACTCCAAGTCCATGTAACCCCTCCCCCCCCCCCCACCACACCCCTTCCATCATTTCTATCCCAATGACTTTCAAAGCAACACAATCAGCACATTGTGATGCAATTGACACAAACAACAACAACAACAACAATAAAAAAAAAATCAAATAAAAATCCTCATCACCCACAACAAATGAAACAAATTCCAACCGAGCTAAGGCAAATTGCAAAAAAAAGAGAAAAAAAACAATTAAATTTTTTTCTTAAAAAAAAAAAAAATTAAATTTTTTTCTTTTTTTTTTTTAGAACGTTTTTCATTGTCAGTTGATTAGATTTTTATTGGCATATAATTGAATTAAAGCCATCGTTATTTATATGATTGCTCTGTATTTATTTATTTATTTCTTTATTTTTATTATTATGATTTTGTTGGCACGCTTTGATTGTCAAAACTAGTTAAGAGCATTTTTTTTTCACTTTTCTGGTATTTTCCAGTTGTAATTATAATCTGCATTTTTTTTTTCAGAAATATTCCCAAGGAGGCAGGTTTCTGGCTGACTCATCTTCTCTCTCTCTCTCACTCTCTTGGTCAGCTTTATCTGCTCGCAATTCTGATAAATAAAAAATGTGTCTGATATGAAGCGAATCAGAGAACGAGGCAAAAACAGAGACGGCAAGTGATAAAGTGATAAGTGAAAAGTCATTTTACCGTTAATGTCATATAACCCATAGAGCGAAAGAGAGGCATACTTAGGAATGATAAATTCTGAAAAGATTAAATTATCAAGAAAATTATAAAATGAACCACCGATGGTACCGAACTTTACAAGCCCTTTTCGAAGTTCTCTTTTGTATGATAAGATTTGATATAATTATTTTTATAACGGTTCATTTCGAAATGAATTTCATTGGAAAGGGGCTGTAAATAGCCAAGAGAGCATTCCTTATATCTAAATGCTATGATAAACTGAACTGGTTGAGAGTTACTACTAAGACTAATTTGGATGTGTATCACAGCTATATGATATAGCCAACTGACTGAAACGAAACTCTGTACGCGTTTATGTCTTTTCAAGAGTATTCCTTGCATCTAATTTGAATGAGATTGGTCCATAAATACCTGAGATATCGCTAAGACCGATTTGGATGTGTTTCAGAGTCATATCAACTAGTCAACTCATTTAAGTGGAATTCGGTACACTTGCATATCTCTACAAGAGTATTCCAAATATCTAATTTGAAAGAGATATACCAATAATTACCAGAGTTATCCCTAAGACAGATTTGGGTTTATATCTTAGCTATATGCTATAGTGACTTGATTTAAATGAAACTCGGCGTAAATAAAAGTCTCTATAATTGTTGTCCAAATATTCCATTTTAAAGAGACAGATCAATAAAAAAATAGAGATATAGCTTAGACCGATTTGGTATTAGGAGTTATACCGGCCTGATCTAAATGAAATTCGCTATATAATAGTCTCATTACAAGATTAATCCAAGTAACGAATTTGGATAAAATCGATCAATAAATGTCGGAGATATACTCAAGAGGGGAAAACCCACTCGGTCGACATGAATATTATTTAATGCAGATAAAAGAATATTTTTTACAACCCAGCTAAATTATTCCAACCAACTTAAGTTTATGATTTTATCAAGCATCTTGAGGATCTTAACTTCTTAATAAGCCGACAAAAACAACAACAAAAAAAAAACAAAAAAACAACCAAGTCAATGTTTTTGGTTTGACTTTTGCTGTGGTTTCGTCTTTTTTCTTTTAAATTGACTTAAATTGAAGGCGCATGACTCAGCAAACAAATTGAAGCTAAAAACAGAAAGCCCCCGCGGCGGAGTGAAGGGTAATCTGAATGCTGCGGGCGGTGCGTGAAATCATAAAATATGTTTAAGAAAAACTTAATACCGAATAGACTTTTTATTCTTTTGCTGGCTTAGCATACTTTTAGGCAGACCCCAGTCACACAGAGCAATGAACAAAATACCGTTTGAGTGTGCGTGTGTCTATTTGTATGCATGTGTGTGTATATATGAGCCGTGCCCAAGCCAAACCCTGAAATCAATAAAGAAATACGAAAAAAAAAGAAAAATGCTTTGTCTATATGGAATATAGAATATGAAATATGAAAATGCCAACCACGCGGCCATTAAAATTTGAGTCAGTCTGTCTGTCATAATTATATCAAATACAACAAAGGGCCAAGAAAGCCACAACAACAGCAACCAGAGCAACCACACGGCACGGACAATGAGTGAAAAATGGGCCCAGGCAACTCATTAAATGTCTGTGCGGTAATCAAGTGGCGACTCGGCTCTGAAGGACAGCCAAAAGGCTCTCCAAAGAGCATTCACATTGGTGAAATGGGATATTTTTTTTTTGTTGTAATTTTTTTTTTTTTTGATAGTACACAAAATTTACGGCGATTTGTGTTTAATTAGCAAGCCACGACGCGCCCTAATGACACCAATTCCGGAAAAAGAAGAATAACCGTGCAAAAGATAGCAAAATAGACAAAGCAGAAGAAGATGAATAAGAAGAAGAAGAGAAACATAAAAGGGTGCCACCCGCCCCTGTTGTGGCCACCCGCTCTAGATTGAGGGTAGTTCTTGCACGAGATTCCAATACAGACAGCCGAGTAGGCAGCCGACCACAAACGAATGTGCAGTGGTGGCGATAGATGAAATCTGTGCGAGGATGAGACCTGTGGTGGTGTGGGGAGTGGTGACCTAACGGACGACGCGCGAAGAGGAAGCACAAAAATGTTCCGGTTATGTAAGCCGAAAAATGGAAAATTTCCAATCGTAAAAAAAATTAAAGCTTTCATTTCCAGGCAAATTGCACAGACACACAAAGAGAGAGAGAGAGAGAGAGAGAGAGCGCCCTGGCATGTAGGGTAGGCTGATTGGAAGCAAGGCCAGCTATGCGCATGGCCAAACCAAGGGTTAAAAAGAAAAGCAACAACAACAAGAATGCTTGCTCATAAAACAGCCGCAAAGGTAGTGAAAAGAAAAACTGTCAGATGCTCTGGCATCGATCAAAGAGAGCCAAGCAGAGCACACCTGAGAGCAGGGAATTTCTCTTTTTTGTTTTGTTGTTTTTTTTTTTTTTTTTTTGACACTGCTAGAAGTTTCAAACGTTTCAGAGCCACACTGTACATGTGAGCCAGGCAGCGCTGCCGGTGCCGACATGATCTCTGCGGCAGAGGCAGGTAAAATAAGCCAGGTCGAAAGACAGCTGGCGAGCTGGCCAGACGGGCAGAGTTTCAACTCAACTGAAGAGCAGTAAGGGCCGTCCAATAGGATTAGCGAAACGTTATTTAAGCAGAACACGTAAACGTTAATAGCGTGGTCAGCGTTGCGTCAACTGAGACTGAGACAGAGACAGCGTTGTGGTCCCCACCCAATTTAAATGAATTGAACTTAACTGAGCAATGGAGTGGCGCATTCAGAGACATCGAAAACTCAAAACAGCACAAAACAACAGCAACGACAACAGCAAACGGGCCGAAAACAAATTAAAGTCGGCGACAGAACTGCGCTCTGCCTTAGGGCGTCGCCGCCGCAATACTCTGCCTCTGCCGACTCGGTTTCTGGTTGCTTGCTATGTTTGTATTGTTGGCTTAAAAGCCACAGTGGCAACAACAACAATAGCAGAGCAGCAGCAGCACTGCAGGCGGCGTCTACTAACAACAAAACAAATAACGAAAAAAACACTCACACTCATTTTTATACACATGCATACACTCGCGTAAAATAAGTTTCGATTTTTCCACTAAGAAACGCCCGCTAACTTGCTGCTGCTGCTGATGTTGTTGTTGTTGTGGTCGCTGCTGCTGCTGGTGCTGTCGAGGCAACGACAACTTACGTTGCAAAACAAAAATTATTTTTGTTGAATAGCAAAACATTTTTGACGGACTTAGTCCTGGCTTAAACACATTTTTTCACCTCACACTATTAATAGAACATGTTAACAATTGATTGAATTTAAATTTGCACTAAATTAACTTAATATTTGCTTTAAATTTAGTTTAATTATTCCGCTCACCTCGTAATCCGACTTTAACGCCATCTTAAAATATATGTTATGATATTGTTGTTGCGTGCTAGCAGCCCAAAGCGCCCTCTGCAGGTCATTCAAAGATCTTAAAATGCAACCATGGCAGTACGTGGTTTTTGAAATTTGACTTCTCAATGTTATTGGCGCCAATCCGATAACACCTAGACCAGTCTGTGTTTGTAGCCTGAAGCGCCCTCTAGGACTGCCAACTAGCTTATCTTTTCGTTACAAATGCAAAATTTTCGCATGAAGACGATTTTTCCTAAAGTGACTTTTATTGCATTAATAATTTTTAATTTGTAATATATTTACATTCAATTAAAAATGATTATAATATTTACAATTTTTAAATTTTATAGCTTTCGTTAAATATACCTATACATTTGACTTTCATTTAACATTGAAAAGGACATTTTTTAATAAAAATATGATGAAATTCTACAATCAAAAATAATTTCAAAAGAATGTATAAATTTATTACTCCTCTTAATTGAATTCGAATAAAAACCCAAATTTATTAAATAATATCATTAGCATATTTGATAATAGTCTCCCAAAATATATTTAAAAAAATATTACTTCTTTATATTAAATGAAGCTTATAATTAACATAACAAAATTCCAGTCTCTTAATGAACTTGAGTAGGATTAACTTTAGAACTAAGATAATTAAAATAGGCAGCTTAGTAAAGTACAAAGATGAACCATTTCCCCGAGCTATAATTAACTAAAATAAAATAAGTACCGCCTTTCTGAAATACTTGAATTTATTTTTACTGCCTATTCTGCAACCTGTACGTTGACCGCACACACACAGACAACAAAAGGCCGGAAATTTTCAATTCTCTGGCAAAAAAAAAAAAAAAACTTACAAACTCAAATTGTATAAAGTTTTATAAAGAAAATAATAAAAACAACAAATCCAATGACTGGAAACCGGCTGCGCCACTTTGCCCAACGAACACGATCAGCTGCCGCCACTTCAAATCCCAAGCTAACCATTCAGCCACTCCATCATTCTATCACTCTATCAAGCCTTCGCATCTTGAAACGTTGCTTTCAATTTCAGTTTTCAGTTGCATTTCAAACTTCACAGCCGAGAGTCGTCCACACCACGCCAAACCCGATATCCATAAAAAGCTCTGACAAGCTAAAATCAACAAACGTGTCTGAATTCAAAATCAAGTAAGTCTCTGATAATTTGGAAATAATCATGTCGTTTCGAAATAATCGTATGTGCGTTCTACAAAAAATTAAAATATCAGTCAAATTGCATCTAGAATAGCCAAGCCCGAAAAACCCAATTCATCAGGCAACTTTCTAAATATTAAGCAGCTCGACTGCCCCATCAGGTGGGCACGTCTTGCCCGTTTTCGTCATTAAAAAAAAAAAAAGAACTTCCTACCCACGTAGACAAAGGCGAGACCAGCCAGTTCACAATGGGTGACTAAAAAGTTAAACTAATAAATTAATTCATTGCGTTTAATTGAAACGTTGTTCTCTCATCTACATAACGAATGACATTTTCTTTTTTTTTTTTCGTCGAGTTCGAGGAAGTCTATAGAGTTGGTGTCTGTTACACCAGGGGGAAAATAGTATTTTTTTGTGAAAAATTAAAAAATACATTTACTTTATTATTATGTAAAATGTTATTTTTCCCAGTCTTTAAATTTCGAGACCGCTGCTGATCGGATAGCAACAGCACCAAAAATCAAAAGAAAGCAAAAGTCGAATGCGATGACTTTTAAACAAACAAAAAATTATTTGTTTGTTTATAAAAGGTATTGAATTGTTTTTTATTTGTATTTAATTGCGATTTGTATGCAATTTGCATTTTAAATAGTTTTAACGACCAAAACAAACACACAAAGCAATGTGGGAAGCTATTCTAGGCTTTCCTGGTTTTTTAGGAAATGCGCGAGCATCGAAAAGTTGGCAATTAAAATTTTCTGAGCTAAAGCGTAATTTTTTATATATTTCATACAAAAGGTGACAGTTCAGATTTTTCTGGGAATTACATGATCACATTACCTGGTTCATGAGACTCGGATAATAAAACTTTTAATACAATTAAGCAAGGTCTATGAAAACCCTAAGAGATCGAGCTTGGGTCAGATGGAAAGGACACGGAAAAGACTCTTTGAACTATGAAAGAAATTGTATATATCTCTTAAAAAATATCCAACATTATCGGTTAATACTTTCTCGGTTTTAAAAAAGAGATGAGAACCTTAAAAGATCGAGCTTAGGTCAGAAGAAGGGAAGGGAAAGAGTCTTTGAACTCTGGAATAAATAATATTGAAATGGATTGTTCGAATTTCTGTATATCTCTTACTAAATGTCCAAAATTTTCGGGAAGTACTTTTCCGAATTGATAAAGTTATGAAAACTTTCAGGGATCGAGCTTAGGTCAGATGGAATGGACACTGAAAAGACTCCTACGACTTATGAAAGCTGTTTGCATAGATTGTTCAAATTAAGTGTCCAAAATTTTCGGGAAGTACTTTTTCGAATTGATTAATTGTTGACTTTTCCGCTTTAAGTCGAGAGTCTTTATTGATTTACTGAGTAAAGTTTGAGTGGTTTGTTGACTGTCACGAAAAAGGGCACGATTTGTTGACGTGAGAGAGCCTATCTGAATTAACGCGTATTTAAGTAATTTTAGACTTTTGACAGCCATAAAAAAAAGATATCAAATCACGTACAGCGCACACTTCCAAATTAATTAAAACAAATCTCTGATTAAATCATTAAGCCGAGAAGCCGAATGAAGTCGCTCGCAATTGCCATAGACGACGATTACGCAAAAATGGCAAGCGATTCTCTGAGCATGGCGGTGCATACAAAGCAACCACGCCACTCTCCTCAGTTGAGCTCTCTCCGTCACCGTCGCCGTCTCAGATGGAATCAATTAAGATTGAGGCGTTGTTGTGAGTCAGCTTTGGGCTCTTTCAAAACTGTCTTTATATACGCGCTCTGCGTGGCCGGGCAGGCTTAGTAGTCAGCAGCAACTCGGTCGACGCGAAACTATTCAGCCAGCCCAGCCAGGCCATATCGATCCATAAGGCAAGTGAACCACAGCCCATGCCACACTGAGATTGAGTAAATCCTAAAGTCTGTGGATGAGGTCAAGTAATCTTTTTGCCTGGATTTAGTGAGGTTAATTAGCCCCTTGGGGCAGGGCCAATTCGAGAGGCTTGTTAACTTAATTGCACAAAATTCAACTTGTTTTGCGTATTGATTTGAAGTCAAGGTCAAGCCAGCGTCTCTGCCGCTTAACCGGTTTAGTTTTTCATCAACTTTGCTCCACTGTTAATTGAAACTTTAAATAAAAGAAAAAATCATTGTTTATGTTTACTCCAGCTTGTCAAATACACAAAAAAAAAAATGAAGCCCAGCTCTGGTTTGTTGCTGATTTGTGCTGCCCTCATCGGTTGTGCCGCAGCCACGGAGGTCAAAAAGTGCCCGAAATGTAAGAGAGTTTACCCTATAAGACTTAACTTTTAATGATCCCAAACAAATCCATTTCTCTATAGCCAAGGCTCGCGCCCTCACACCCAGTGAAGTGACCATTTCCAATTGTCCCAAAAACAAGTGCATTCTGAAGAGGAACACCAAGGCCAGTATTGAGATGAAAATCATACCCGAGCGCGATTTCAAAGAGCTCAATTCGGATATCCAAGGCATTATACTGGATGTACCACTGCCTTTCCCAGGATATTAT
The DNA here is from genome assembly GCA_037075145.1 of Scaptodrosophila latifasciaeformis. Lineage (NCBI taxonomy): Eukaryota > Metazoa > Arthropoda > Insecta > Diptera > Drosophilidae > Scaptodrosophila > Scaptodrosophila latifasciaeformis. Next base: position 20,437,919 of record JBAMCM010000100.1, on the reverse strand, counting down.
GGCACCAGTGCCTGTCCACATATCTATGATGCTGCCGGAGAGAATCATGTGGGCTGTCCGCTCAAGGCAGGCGAGACCTACACCTATAAGAATCAGTTCGAGATTCTGCCCATCTATCCCACGGTGAGTCTGGAAATTCACTGGGGACTGGGTGATAAGGAGGGCGATGCTGCCTGCTTCCAGATACCAGCCAAAATTAAGGCCTAAATAGTTTAGACATAACTCTTCATTTTCTTAATTTTTTTTTTTCATTTCATTAATTGATTCTTTTTATTATTATTGGTTTGTTTGAACTATTTGACTTGTCTTGGATGAGCTCGACAATATTGCGGCCTCCAGCCAGTGTCGCAATATTGCCAAATGCCCAAAAGCTCGGCTCGAGCTCGTCTCTCATCCAACCTAAACAGTTAGGATAACAGTTATGAATAATTTATATAATTTGTAGTTTGTTAGGGAAAGAAATTAGGAATTTGTTTGAATAGGCTCTACACAATAGTTGAAATCTTGTTTATGTATAATTGTTTCTATATATATATTATATATATATATTAATAATATTATAAATATTTTAATAATAAACAACAAAATTGTAAAAAATTAAAATTATATCGTACATTTTTGTTTTTTGTTTTTGTTTTTGTTTAATTTAATTTATCTTTTTATACAATTAGTTTTATTTGAATTTAAGTTGCTGCTGCTTTTTTTGCCACGGGGCGTATGCGCAATTTGTGTTTTTGTGTTTGTCTTGGCCAGCCCTGGAATTTAATGGCTGGCGGTGTATGTGTGTATGTGTGTGTGTTGGAATAAATATCGCTTTTTTTTTTAATTGTTACTAATTTTAAAGTTGTCGCTGTTGTTGTTTTCTTGCGTGTCAAAATTCATTCACTTTTTCAGATCATAAAGATCGGCCTCACCCTCGCCCAAAGCCGACTGACGCTGACGCTGAAGCTGACGTCGTTGCTCGGCCAATAGTTCATTTATTTTTCGCACATTCATCAGGGGCAATTCATAGTTATTGTTATTGTTATTGTTATTGTTGTTATTGTTGTTGTTGTTATTTTTGTTGCCGATCAAAGGGGAAAGTTTGCGCCAACTCTCGACCGAGGCATCAGAGAGCATTCTATCCACCTCATCCATATTATTGTTGTTGCCTGCCTGTTGTTGTTGTTGTTGTTGGTCTTCTTGTTGTTGTTGATGTTGTCTGAGACGTAGACGTCGCTGGTGTAAAAGACTGGCCCACTTGCTTTCATCTCTATCGGTCAAGTCATTTCGATTGGTCTCCAAGTTTGCTTCAGCCTGATTGAAGAGTTCACTGGAGTCCTAAGAAAAAGTAAGTCTTCGTTAACCTTTTGTATATTTTTTAAAAGACTATTTTAACCAACCTCTTTATGTTTTTCATTTTGAGCCAGATTCAGGCTGGCCTTGCCACCCGAGCGCTTGCCATGAGCTGCAAAAAAACAAAAGTCTATTTAGACTCAAATTGGAAAAGATAAGAAAAGTTATGACTCACCACCCCAGCAGGAATGACCATATTCCAAACAGGAGCCTGAAAATATGTAAAAAAAGACATAAATCATCAAAATATTTTAAAACCCTTCTGAGCTCCTCGAAAATCAGGCGCCAAGTTAGTGAAAAGTTTCAGCTTAAAGAGTTGAAATTTTCACAAGCAAATGTGTCTGTGATAAATGTGGCCATTACACCCCAGCCAACACACATGTAAGTAAATAAAACTAATGTACTAAAAGGCACTCTCAGCTAAAAGCAAAATTTCCTTGGCTCGTCTTAAAAATCAAGAATCGGTTGACTTCCCTGCTTATATAACCGACTCCTTACTGCACCACTCTATCTCTCTCTCTCTCTCTCTCTCTCTCTGTGACCCTCTGAGTTTTGGATAAAATCTTCAGAGTGTATTTTCTTTTAATGTGTGAAAGACTTTGCATTGTCTGGAAAAGAGTTAATCAGGCAAATGGGCAATGTCGTCAGCTAGGTGTATATGGACAAAAGGTTTGTTATCAGGACTCTGTTGCCGCATGTCCTTGGCAACCGAAGGTGTCATAGATTGCCTTTAAAAATCAGACAGCTGTGACTGTTGCATGTTGCCAAGATACCAGCCAATGGAATAAGAAGCAGAAGAGTATTTCACACAGGTGCATCGCATAATCGAAATGTTTGCGTAACCAGATAAAATAGTAAAATACTGGGAGGACTCTACTCACCCCAAAGACTGCGGCAGTCAATGGAATATTTTTTTTTTTGCCTTGTCATGTTGAGTGGCTAATCGATGAGTTTGATCGTGAGAGTGTTGACTGTTGCCAACTCTGGCAGTTAATGCCGCGTAATATATCAAACCCATAATCATTTGTCAATTACTTAAGTCATGGATTAATTGTGCACAGACAAAGTTCCCTCAGACTGCCTTCATCGGATCCATCAGATAATATAGACTGGGGACTGTTGACTCTTGTTGGCCAGTCAATGAGGGTCTTGTCGATGTCATTAAAACAGGAGAGCAGAGAGCTGCCCTGTTTGCTCTGCTCTAAAGTCTTGGGAAGGTCCCAAAGCCTGGCCAAGTGGTCACTTTAATTAACTTGGTCATCTGGGTTTTATTGACCATGGAAAAGGCAAATTTGTTTGCCAGTTTTTTTTTTAATTGCCCTCTCGGAGATAACCCATAAAACTCTAAATGATTGCGCAATTCAAAAGGCACTAAAAGCTGATTTTTTTTAATGCATCTTTAATTGTTTTAAACTTTGCAGAGTTTCGTTCAAGCCTTTGGCCTATTATTTATGGTAAATCCCCGTAGAGTAAATCACAAAATTTTATATTTTTTTTAGCTAAAAAAACGCAGCAGGTAATTAAATTATTTATCAAGAACTTGACAAAATAAATCGTAGTTATTTTTGCAATTAAAAAGATAAATGAGAAATGAGAAATGGGCTGAGACTGTACCTTTGGTGTGACTGTACCAAATTAAAAGAAATATAGGTCAAAACTGAAAATCCTAGCCAAAATAGAAATAAACAGTTGCAATGCTTTCATGGGTTAGAAAATGCCTGCAATGGCACAGCTTGAACCATTCTCACGGTCATCTCCATACGATTCACCCTGACTCTTTCGAAAGGTGTAGTTTCCGTTGGTACGTAGTTTGCCACGTAGTTTGGCTTAATTTACGACAGCAATTAAAATTGCCGGGGTATTTACAGGAATTCTGGATGTCCGCCAAACAACAACATAATAAAATTATAAAAATAAGAATATAAAAAAAAGAAGAGGAAGACCAAAAAGAATAAAACTGAAGCCGTAACAAAAGAGGGGAAAAAGTGCATAAAATAAATAAACCATATCAGTCATATTTTTGATGACTGAGCAGAAAAACAACCAAAAATTGAATAGATAAAAATAAAAAGAAAATAGTGAAACGAAAATTTATGATTTAACAGGAATTGGGGTGACGTATGTCTGACTAATTGGTTGATCGAAATTAACTGAAATAATTTCAAATCAATCTTTTTTGACACTCACAGAAATAGGTGAGAAAAGTTGAGGCTGATATTCTGATTCATTTTTTTGATAGAGCCTAAAGTTATGCCATCAAAAAAGTTTTGAAAAATTATATAGAAAATCTTCTCTTACCTTTTACAGCCGTGAAGAGCACAAAGAGCACCAAAATAGTCCAAAAGAATTTATTGTAATACATTTTGAATTGTTTTGGGTCCACAAAAATTTAATTTCTTTTCTATTTTCGACTGCACTTTAAGTTTTTCTGTAACTTTTGACCACAAATTGGAGAGTGTTTTCAGAATTTATTGTTGAATGCGTTTAGAATGTTTGGTGGAAAACTCTTTTCGAATTGGCAGGAACAGGCGGTCTACCAGTTGCTTTTATAGCAAACAGAAAGTCAGTTTATTGTTACCAACATTTTGATGGTGGAGAGATAACGAGAAGCAATGCCATTGCCGAAGTCCAACGAATAGTGAAACGAATTGTTAACCTGGCCGAAGTCAGCACCACCAATGAGCGTAGAGAGAGTGAGAAAGGTGACCAGCTGAAAGCAACAGGCTAAATGGAAAATGAATGGAATAAATGGAAGAAAGGGCAGTTACACTCGGTGGGTGTGACAGCCCTAAACGCCTACAGAGATATTTGTTTTTGTTATGGTTCTGCCTGTTATGAAATTGCTGGGGGCTAAGTTGAATCAGCGGAATCACTAACACCCTGGTAGGCAGACAGAACAGGCATAAAAACCACGAGGTCACCCACACAGCATGCCATGGCCAGACCGAACAACTCACAGATACTTGGAAATCTGCAGCTTAGCACGACTTCATTTTGTGCTCACTGGGTTTTTCTTACTTTCTTTTTTTATTCCAGGGAAAGATTTTTCCCTATTTTCAAAGTTGTAAAATTGTTTCATTTTTAATAGTTCGACTTGTGATTAATCTATTGTTTTTTTTGTACCTCATAAATAAGTACAGTCATTTCAAAAGTCAGCGAGGCCTATAAGATACTTTCTTAAGACTAAATAAACTTAATCATTTCATTCTGACTATTTCTTTCATATTTCCCAAATAAAATTCTAGTATTTCCAGAGAACTAAAATCTATTGGGATTTTTTTCTCTATTAAAAGAAATACATTCAATTCAGGGATTTATCTTTTTTTTGACCAAATTAATACCACGAAAATAATATTCCTTAGCTCAAAAATGCTACATCTAATAGGAAGTACAACCAATTCAGGATCCAGATAGAGCTTCTAATTTTTTTTTTTAAGCAAAAAATTCATGGGAATTTTTAATATTTTTCATATATCTGAATAAGCGGATTAAAATAATTTTCAAATGTTTGTTACAATTTTGAAACTGTCCTTTCGAATCGTAAATTAATATTTTATTTCTTGCAATCGAAACAGCAATAAGTGAAGAATTTGATTTCATTCAATTTTTCAGAGGATAGAAAAAATATTTGCTACCTACGTGCATCTTATTTAAACTGTTATTGTTCTTGCCTTTAAGAATTCAATAACTTATTATTTATTCATGGATCACAGATTTGTTATCTTTACAAATTTGCAAACTTGACAATTAAAATGGCAATGAGAAACACGTTCTTTGTATTTCAAAGACGAGGAAGACGAATACAACTCTGCATTTAAAAAGAGAGTTGCCAGAATGCGCAGTCCGCGGAATGGCGATCTGTCATCGATAACTTTCTTTTGTTTTTATCGATATTGGCTAAAGTGAATTCGATTTCAAAGTTCGATTTGCCGATTTCAAAGTTCCTTCAGGCCGTAGGTCATTTGAAAGTGTTTGATCTATGATAAAGTTGTCCAATCCAGCACAAATTGGAATTTTTTTACAGGAATTCAATTTGATGGAGATGGGCTTAGGTATTCCCAAGACCGTTTCGAGTGAAAGCCATATGACATAGTGGTCCGATCTGACTGAAGTTGATGTTACTTGATCAATGTACACAGATCTGTATCTTCCTTCGGTAATCGTATGAATATGGATACTACCCAATAAGACTAGAATTCTATGCGAATTGTTAAATTTATTTTTGAATGCTCATAGAAAGAAAAAACGCAACTGAACAATATGTTCGTTTTTAGTCTTACTTAATCGCTAATTAGTCTGCCTTGATGTACTTTTTTTTTTTTTTGTTGGTTTCAAAATGTATCTTGTTTTTTTTTTTTTGTTAGTTTTGAATAGTCTTTGAAATGTTTGAATACAATTTTGATCCATCTATATAGTCTGCAGTATATGTATGACTTCAGATTATGTTGTTTTTTCTGTTACAATCTGTTAAAAGCTACCAAATTTAACATTTCATCATAATCATTTAGTTTCGAACGCACATTGTGCAAATACACAATTTTTTCTATGCATACGCAAGTATCTTTTTAGTGTGTTTGTATTAGTGTTAGCGGATTTGATTCAGTATCTTCAGATTGATTGATGGATCGTTGATTGAGTCCAGTGGGTCCTCTCTCAAATGATGTTCTAGATTGGAGTGCTTCGGCCGGTGGGAGGAGTTATTCCAGTTTGGCTAGTATGTCATTTTCGCGGAAAAGCACATACTCCCGCTTGTCGTCCATGTCGACTTTGGTGCCACCATATTTGGGCAGGAGCACACGATCGCCCTCCTTGACGCCGACGGGCAGATGGCCGGAACCCACAGGATTGCGAGCCCCGGGACCGACGGCCACGACCACGCCTTGCATTTCCTTGGGCACCGATTCCTCGGGCAGGAGTATACCACCAGCTGTGGTGGTCTTCACCTCGGCCCGCTGAATCAATATGCGATCCAACATGGGTATCACCCTCTTTATGGCGCTCGCCATAGTCGTAGTTCGAGTGTGAACGAAACCGGAAACTAAAGCGTATATGAAAAAATCAAGTATTTCTCCTATTCAATTTTTTTTTTTTTTCACTTACCAAGTTTTTTTTTTTTTTTGTTATTATATTTTTTGTGTTTTCACTTGGCTCCGTTTGGGTCAGCCGTCGACTGCTGAATGAATTTTCTGAAAATATTTCAATTCAATATCAATTTCAAGGCAGACTTGATTAAAAAAAAAAATCTTGTTCACTTAATGGCTACGCCCGTTCAGGAAAATGGTTTACACGCGGCACAAATCATGAAAAAGGCGTGAAGCATAAAATACTGTTAAGGTCCACCCTAAAGCCAGGCACAGCGGCACGTGCGTTCTGACTTTGACAACTACATCCGATGGACGTGTGTATGTGAGTGTACGTGTGTGTCAGTGGACGCTTTGTTCAACTGTTTTGATTAATTTCTTTTACCACCCTGAAAAAAAACACGCCACCTGTTGGCTTTGGCCAGACACTATGCTTTCTCTTCTTCTTAAAAAAAAGAAAGAAAAAATAATAAACGTTCGACTGGGGCTGGCTTGAAAGTACAGTTATTATGATGTTTACATGTTTTCTCTTCTTCTTAGGGAAAAAATAAATAAAATGGCAAAATTTTCTTCTCTTTTTTGTTTTTTATCGGCAGATTTGCCGCTCGCCCATAAATCAAATAACTTGGCACTTTTTACGTCATTTTGGTGGGCGCTTCCTTGCACGTTTTATTTAGCGATACGCTCTGATTTTTTGCTGGCTTTATATGACGCTAGAGAAAGTTTTTGTTTCAGTCTCATTTTGTCTGCGTTGTTTTATTTTTTGTTTGGTTTCTGCTGGTTCACCGCATGAGAAGGCAGGGCTTTGACGCGATTTCTCGTCGGGCGTCTAATCAAAATGACGCATTAATAGAAAATTTATGAGCCTGGAATGTTCTGGCTTTTAGGTTAAGAGGGAGGGGAAAAAAACACAAAGATCAAAGGCTTGCAAAAATCACAGCAATTACAGACTAGTCAAAGTTAGCAGTCCATTCGGTGATTAACCCGTAAATAAAAAATAAAAAAGAAGTCTGCTCGGTCAGGGCAAAGCGAGAAATTGTAAATTCAAGCCAGTCCAATAAAATCAAAAACAAATCCTGCTGGTCTATTTTGACTACTTTGTTTGTAATGTAATCAGAGCACACACACACACACACACACATACACACACACACGCATGCAGAGTGGAGACGGGCAAAAACTTTCCATTTACTTGATTGCATTTTCATAGCAAATTTACTTGTTATGATTGTTTTTTTCCATTGGTGTACATTTGAGTTAGAAGCATTGACCGATTCTATAGAGATTGCTCATACGCCACGTATGCCAGCCACCAAATTACCCTACCGCATTTTTTTTTTATCCTAAATTGACCTTGGCGGATTTCTCACCATCATCCCAAAAACTGAATGTTATCATTCATTCAGTGATTCACATATGCGCAGATTTCAACAAACTTGTCATTTGGTATAATAAATCGATAAAATTTGTTTATTCGAAATGGAAATTTAAGTAGCACTGAACGACCCTTGTGGAGAATCCTTTCACAAAATCAAAACCAAAAGAAAAAAGTTTACACAATAAATCAAATAATTAATTTATGTTCATTTTTTTTTTCTGTGGCTTTAATTCAATACAAACAATCATGATAAGCATATTTAAATTTTTCCATGCATTTCATTTATTTAACTTAGATATAAATTTTTTTTTTTTTTTTTAGAGACTCTTAAGAACTCATTAGGATTAATTCACATAGTCAAACTAAATGTTTGACTTTTGATAGGAATTTTGTGGTCAAACCGTTTCATTTATGAATGAGCTGAAATTGGCTAATTTCTTTTATATAGACATTGATCGGCATACATATATACATACAGATATTTAACAGTTAATTCATATATTGTATGTATAGTATATAATATTAATAAATATTTCTATATATTTTTAATTAACATATAATTATATCATGTGACAAAAAGAAAAAAAAAACTTGTTCACCTCAGAGAGAACATTTTAATTGCAAAATAAAAAAAAAAAAAAAAAATGCTTTGGTTAAATGAAAAATCTTCGACTTGAAAATACTCTTAGGAATTTTCACAAAAGAAAAAAAAAATAAAACATGAGAATGCTGATAAGTCGAAATATTTTGAGCTAGATGAAGAAATTCTGATGGTTTAAGTAGCAAAAAATGATTGATAGGAAAAACAAGTCTCAACCTCAGCGGGACAGGGTATAGCCTAATGAATAATTTAAATTTACACAATATCGAATAAAATCAATAATCAGAAAAAATGCACAAGCTAAATTAACAACTATGGCTAACAATTAACATAAACAGAGAGAGGGAGAGTCGGCAAGAACGAGCAAAATATCTGAGAGCAAAAACCTTAAGATTAACAATTTTTACAGTAAATAAAAAAAAAACTCACAACAACAAAAACAAATCTTTAAATTATAAGAATAAATGTATAAAAAATATATATGACTATAAAGCCTTTGTTGTTGCTGTAGTTGTTGTTGTTGTGGCTACTTTTGATTATAACAAATCACGGAACTAATTGAGAATTCGACTGCAACAAGCGATCATTAAGCGCAGTCTGTAATTGAGATCAGAAAAGTTATGTCAGAGAGAGAGAAAGAATTTGGTAAATATTTTGAATAGAACCTGCAATAAGGTCTGCTTGGCCGTGTTGGACTCGATGGAATCGCGTTGGGTGGATGAGGTGAGAGTGGTGGTGCGACGCAAGCGACGAGATTCCAAAGTGGTATGCCTCGAATTGAGTGAACCCTTCAATGATTTCTTACCCAAAAGTACAGCCTGAAAAAAAAGAAAAAAAAGAAAAGTTAAAAGTTAAGATTCTTATAGAACCGAAACTCACCTTGAAGGCATCACGAAACTTCTTACTCATGAGGTTATAGAGCAAGGGATTGATGCAGGTTGAAAGATAATAGAGGACACCAGAGACATAAGTCATCACATTATAGACAAACTCATGCTGATCTTGAGCATTCAATTCGGCCTCATGTCCAGGACCATAAATGGCAATCAGACGCTGGGCATGGAATGGAGCCCAGCATAAAAAGAAACAGATGACAACGGCAACTGTGAAAACACACACAAACAAATTATTTTGGCCACAACTTAGTGCACATCATAAATATGAAAATTTCGTCTAACTGGCTGATTAAATGAGCATCTTGACTTCTTGGTCTGACATATGGTGAGTTTTTGCCCAATTAGTCAGCTCAGCAGGCCACAGATAATTCTTTTCGTCTTTTGCTTTTGGTAATTACAGACTCATCGTTTCACTTACCCAGCATTTTGAGTACACGCCGTGTGCCATAATGGTTCAATCTCCCCCTGACAGCACTCAACTGGGGCCCACCATTCGAATAGCGATAGAGCATAGTATCGCTCGGAACATTCTTCAATTCTTGCCTTAGGCGCCTGAAGCTCTCATCTTCGATGGAGCCACCCACACCCAGGGCAGTCTGGCCCGTACCAGTGGCTCCACCAATGGCACTGGAGCGATACAAATGCAGGCCGATCAGAAGATAGAGCACCAAGATAATCGACATGGGCACCAGAAAGAAAATGAAGGTGGACAGCTGAAATGAATGCTCGATGATGACCCGAACGACGGCGCACTTGTCCACTCCAGCATAGCTGGTAATACCAAATTGAGCAGCCTGAGGCAAAGCTGTGACCACAGCCAAGAGCCAAATCAAGACAATAATGCGTAGGGCACGACTCAGCTTACTCATGGCCTGGCCGAGAAATGGATGACAAATGGCCATATAACGTTCGACAGTGAAGGCTGTGATGGTCAGAATGGTGGCATTGGCCGAGGTCTCGGCCAGCAGGCCACGTCCTATGCAAAAGTATTCGCCAAAGACATAGGGATATTTGGACCAGATGAAATACATTTCCGGGGCACCCGACAGCAGCAGCATGAAATCCGAAATGGCCAAGGAGAAGAGGTAGTAATTGGTGGCCGTGTGAAGGGAGCGATTCTTTTTGATCACAATGCAGGTGCTGATGTTGCCCACCACGCCGCTGAGAAAGATTAGGCCATAGACTATGGTGACCGGTATCACAATGGCCAAAGAGTCGCGTGGCGGGCCAAATAACTGACTGGCCGACCAATTGGCCGAGATCGTTGTGGCTGTGAGGGTTAAATTGTAATGTTGCTGTTGCTGCTGGTTGTTGTTGTTGTTGTTGTTGTGATTATGGTTATTGTTATTGTTGTAGGGGTGATTAGTTAGCGACATATTGAGGAGCAGCCGGTCAACCAGTTAGGCTTTGGAATTTTTTTGCTATTGTTTTTAAACTTTCCACTAGTCTTAATCAGTTCTAAACAGATTTAACTTTTTTTTTTGTATTTTGTATTTTGTGTGTCTCTTTTGTGGTTGTTGTTGTTGTTGTTTTTGTCATCTATTCTATGCTAATTATAATAATTTGATATTGCGAAAACAAAGTGTACAAGTGAGTGATTCGACCAGACGCTCGCTTCTCCTCAGACTTTTCTCCGCACACACACACACACACACTCACACACACACATGCTCACGAGAGACACGCAAGACACATGGAATAGTCGGCAAGGTCGTATCCCCAGCAAACACAAAACAGAAAAAGGCACAGGTTAAACCATTCAACCAAAGTGAGTGATTTTATTTTTACCGCCTTGACTGTTGGGTTGGCTCCCCGTTTTGAAACCCGATTCCCAAGTCAGAATGGTTTGTTTCAAGTCGATTTGGCTGTTTAGTTAGTCCATTGAGAGGCAACCAAGCATAAGTAGAATGTCAATCAACGTTTTAGTTCGAATTAATGTAGACGTATACGTTATTTCTTCTTGGAGCATTGAAAACGTCTGCCCGAAATGACCGAGACAATCGAGACAATCGAGACGAACTGAATTGAATTGGCTCGGAGTGACAATTCAGCGAACGACGATTGGGACGACCGCACGCCAGCGCGTTCCGAACTTATCTGATAAGCTGCGGCGACATTCATTCAGATTTGTATCTGTATCTAAAACTCAAGCACAACTGAACTCACTGAACTTGACTGTGCAGCCGAGCGGCAGTGTTTGCCCGCCCAACGACCTGCGGCCGCAGTCGCAGTCATAGTCGCAGCCCCAACCACCCAGTTAAGTGCCTGCTCAATCTAGTCAGTTAGTGTACACATGTGCCTGTGTGTGTCTCTGTGTGTCTGTGTGTGTGTGTGAGTTTGTTTGTCCCTAAACATACAAGTGTGTGTGTGTGTGTTCTGGTCTCTGTCTTGGCCACAATATTTCATAGTTTTTGGCGCTGCTGCGTTTTGCCAAAAACAACAACACTAAAAACCGCCAAAACAACAACAACAATAGCAACAAAAATAACGGCAAAATTGTGCCACCAGCAATGACAGCAAAAACAACAAACAAACAAATAAAAATAAAGAAGCCAAATGAAAAAAGAGCGAAAAGTAAACTTTTGTCACTTTCATTTCTTCAAGAGCTTCCAAGATGGTGGGTAGTGGGTGGTGGGGTGCGGGAGGACAGCAGTGGGGGTGGGGGTCTCGGCTGTACTTTTTCTTGATGCCATGACTGACGTTTGTAAGGCAGCGGCAGCTCAGCTATATTTTCATTCATTTATTTTATTCCGTTTACTACCGAAAAACTTACAGTTAGTTACTAAGACACGACACCCCCAAGCCTCCCGCCTCCCGCCAACAACGCCCACCAGGACCCTGAGCACTCTCACGCGCTGATTGTGATGTGCTGGTGTCAAAGTGCGTGCGTTGGTTTTAGAAATTGTCACCCACAGAGAGTCACACACACACACACAAACACACACACACTCACTCACAAACACTCTCACACTCACATGTTGTAATTGTTTTGGCAAAGCTTTTTGCAATAAGAAAATACTTAAATAATTTTTCGATAAAGCTTTTATAACCACAATCTCCTTCAAATCCAGACAATTACCTTCGGCATTCAATTAGGAAGGTAAATACCAACCTTGCCACAAATTCTGTATTACACAAATATTTTCAAAGGCAATTTGAAAGTCATTAAAAAAAAATAAAAAAATCTCCCCCATACGGATTGATTAGCTACACAAACTTTATTTGATTTTCAACTTCAAAGCAAGAATTTCTAGAGATTATCCTTTGGGCACAACTGTACCGATTTATGGCTTCACAACTGACGAAACAGGTTTGAATAAATCAGTTTGAAAATATAGTTTGCTTCAAACATTTATCAATCGTTTTGTTACCCAAGAATAGTTTCCGCCTGAAGTAGAAAATCGTATATAACTTTTATCTATGTTTGAGAAATCCGAGTTGTCTCAAACTCCTTAAAACATAATATGAAAAGTTCTTGAGATATAAAAGATAATTTTAAGCTTTCTAGAAAAAAGATTTAGGTTAAAATTTAATACTCTTTCCCTTGGTCTTTATCCTGATTATTCAAATTTGTCTAGCTTTAACTTGGCTTAAAGTTTTGAAGGTTATGTGATTTTTTTTTATTTCAAATTTATTTTGGAAATACTGACCCATCTAGAAGTAATTTCAAGGGGGATTTCTTTATAAAATAATATGTTTTCTCTTTCATATATGGACCTAAGGACCCAACACTGGTCTATGTGTGACTCCACTGCAGGAGTCAGTAGGTAGAATATATACACATATATATATAGATTTGTTAAATCAATAGATTTATTTGAAAATATATCAGTTGAAAATGCTACGATTACATTTCGTTTTGAGGTATTTAGAATTTTTGGCTTATGTTGGTTTGCTTGCATTATTGTCCTTAAAATCTAAGTAATATTTGTGCTCGTTATGTTGGCTTACGATTTTGAACTTTCTGAGAACTCTTATCATATTAAATTAAATTACTATATTGCACTGCTTTGCAATATGAAATATTTTCTACACTTACATAAAATCTATAAAATGCTTAAAATTTACTTGAATTCACAATCAAATTTTGTCCAAATCACTGGTACTTAATCATGTCTTTATCTTGCATTTTGTACAACTCCCGAATGGTCCGAAAAGTTTTTTGGCTAGTGTATGAAACGCTCCTGCTAAAGGAGTATTTGTTTCAGTTGTGGTCTCTTTTTTTGGAGAAGCGCATTGGCTGTTATGTGATTGAGACTATCGATGCCACAGGCCACCAGCTCGAGCAAATTCTTGGCATGCAGGGCTATGCATTGTATGGAATATAGGGTGATCTTTAGACAGTTGCTAAGATTGAGCGAACGCAGGCGCTTGAGATTTCGAACTATATGTAAGACGGCATCGTCGTTTATTAGTAAGCAGCTGGAGAGGCAGAGCTTTTCGACGGCTGGACAGTTGCGTGTGAAGGCTTCAATGCCGCTGGCCTTGAAGCGATGGCAATAGCCCACTGAGAGACTGCGTAGCTCGGGCAGGCGTAGGGCCTCTAAGAGGACACGATTTGTTAGATTGCGGCAACCCCGTAAATTGAGCACTCTGAGTCCACGCAGGCAGCTGATGGGATACGGTTGCAGACCAAAGCCCAAGAGGCCCTCGTCTGTGATGCGCACACAATAGTCCAAGTTGAGCTCTTGCAGGCCCGTTTGGTGCTGGAAAATGGTGGCCAGCGTTCGATTGGTCACTGCATGTCGGGAATTGTCCAGGCTGAGCTTGCGCAAATTGGGCAATCTTTCTACCAGAGTACAAACTGAATCTTCGTCCAGGAAACACACCTCTTCCAAATGCAATTCCTGTAGAGCATAGTTCGGTTTGAGAGCCAAGCCCTGCAGCAAGCCGCGACCAGTTAGTTCTCGGCAATACGCCATAGTCAAGGCTCTCAGTTGACCATTCAAGTACTGCAAGGCTTCCACGCATCTTCCATCCAATTGCACACAGAACATAAGATCCAGAACGCGCAGCGTGTCCTTCCACTTACAGGCAATTTTCAGTAACAATTCGTTGGTCAGCGACAACATTCCAGTGAGATCGAGATGCTCCAATTTGGCCTTTGCTGGCAGTGTGGTCACAATGGTGTCCAGAAGATCATGATGACAGTTTCCCGACAATTTAAGTGTATTGAGTTGAGTGAGCTGCCTGAAAACGGCGCCCCATTTGCTCGTGGATTTATTCGGTGAGGAACTGAAGAATATGTCTAGATAGTTGAGTGATGAGGCATGATCTCTGAGCACTTCCAGCAGGGCCGACTCGTTATTATTACGATATTCAAATTGCAAGTGCCGCAGGCGAACTTTGCTTTCACTGCGTCTCAGCTGCTCCAGCATTAGCAACTTGAGGGACGAGTCTAGACTGACGCCGTCACACTCAAAGCTGTGTAGGTGGACAAATTGTTTCAGATTAATGCCCTCCACTGGCTGCAAGAGTGTATCATCCATGAAACTGGTGGTGGCTATGGCCAAAATCTTCAAGTTAGGCATTTTGCCTGGAAAGCAAATGAATTAATTTCGTATGGCAAATGGAATATTATCAAAGGCTTACCATCCATGCTCCGAAAGACTGGGGCATGCCGCACTTGTAGGTGGCGTACCTCGGGACCTACAAGACGTAGGAATTCTTCTAGTTCGGGACTGTGCCTCAAATTCCTTAGTTCTATGCATTCGAATCCTATGTGAGAACCACCTTCTTCCACATGCTGCTTTATGGCCTGCAGGTTCGTCTTGTTGACTATAACTTTTCCACGTGACATAAATGCTCGCCGGTTAACCAAATCCCGCCAACGTCTTGAAACCAAACGTAATTGTAGAAGATCCGTATAGGTCAGAAAACCCATTATAGTCATCCACAGATCATTGGGCAGTCTTTCAATATGGCTGAAATCGTCATTAGAGTCTGCCTCATCAAATGGCAGCGGTTCTAAATGGGCCTGTTCCATGTCCATTTCTTTTGGGGATTCGGACTCACCGGCGGCCAACCAAAAATTTTGTTTATTTTGCGTTTGTCTAAAGCAAATATAAAATTTATTAGTGAAATTCTAATTTTGTGATTAAATTTGTATGGAATATTCGTTTCTATGGTGAAAACATTATTGCTGCATCAGTTAGGGGTTAATTTTGTGCACCCCATAAAAGACGCCTCTGTACTGTTTGTTTACAACACACTCAGTACACACTGGTCTCACGCTCTCTCTCTCTCTCTCTTTATTATTCTGGTTCTCTGTTTTTCATCTTACCTGGCTGCTGCAGCACGCCTACGAAAATTTATGTTTATTTAGTTTTAGTGTTTTCTTTTATTTTTGTTTGAGTTTTGTCAAAAAGTTTTAAATTCCATGGTGCACCAAGAAAAGCATCTGCGACATTGAACGCCAATAGAAAAACATATGTAATATTTTTAGTTTTCGCTTAATTGCGTCTTGTCAGTTTATCTAGGTCACTTTTGTTTCTATAAGTTTTGTGTTTTTTATTTATAGCGCATATTGTCCGTAGCTTGTCAATTAGTTAAAAATTTAAAATTCGGCAATATATTACTTTTATTTATGGTTTTCTATTTTCCTAGATATTACAACCTGCGCACATTTCCAATTAAAATAAAAACTAAGCTACAGTGGTGCCAATTTCTGTAAATGTTAGAAGAAAATCCAACTGAAATTTTAGCTCATATAAAAAAAGAAACAAATAGTTTGAATGTTGTTAAACCTTTTATACCACCAATATTGTATAATTATTTTTTTGAGAATTTAAAAATAAAACATTTTTGAATAACTTTCAGTGAAAAATTAAATATCTGCAAAACTTGGCAGCACTGGGGCTGCCGAATCTTAATTAACAGGCTGGTAGTCCTAGGTGGCGCTGCTAAACCGCGTGTTTAAATAAAATTGACCGTGTTCGGTGTTTAAGAAATAAAAACCTTTGTATATTTGCGCTTGTGCAGACCACCGATATGTTTTATTCAATATATCAATTAAAAATAAGTACGTAGATAAGTTTGAGCAAAAAAATCTTATGCTGGCCATTAAACACTAACTTACAAATTATGTCGATAACAACTAAAACAATAAACCTGAGCAACTAGTCTATTAGGCTAACTCTAAATATGACCATGTTTGCCCGGTCGCAGTGAAGCACGCCTTCCTGGACCAGTTGCCATTGCAGTGGACAACCGCGGTAGTCGTGGATTTACTGGTGGGCCCATCAGTCGATCCGGACCCTCCGAAGCAGGCATTTGCATTTGCTCAGCTGCAGCAGCTACAACTTGACCTTCTATAGGTGGTAAAGGAGACGCAGGTGACCATTCCGAACTCGAACTCGATCCCGGTGAATCAGAACTGTACCAATTACATAATTATGATTTACATTATAAACAAAAAAAGAATATCAGATTACCCAGCTGTATAAATGGGTGGTAGTTTCTTTTCATAGGCTGTGCTGGGTGTGACCACTCCAGCATGTATCTCCTGCTGATAGAGACCATAGAGCTCACGTAACTCATCCGGCAGCTCCATATTGACTTCTTCGATCAGGCGGCGCTGAGAGCTTATAATGTCCTCACATAGACGTCGTTGTCGCTCGGCCCGGAGCAACTGCAAGTCCCGACGCCGCAACTCGGCTTGTCGGGCCAGCCGCTCAGCCTGCAAGGACACCTTGTCTGCCTCCAGCTCATGCACCCGGCAGAGTAGGGCCAGCAATTCGCGCTCTTCATCGCTAGATATGCGCTCGGGAAGCTCCTAAAGAGGAGCAAGGATCAAAATATATATTGGCTATCTTACCAGTAAGGATTTCAACTTACATCTTCAAGTTTGACACCTTTTTGACGACATAACTCTAGTTCGTTTTCAGTACGCTCGCGTATTTCCTTATATCTTCGATTTTCCTTCTCAATGGCCGCCAGCTCGCCCCAAGCATTTTTCAAAGCCACCGAACCCTCGGATTCAATATCTGCCAAAACCAGATGACTTATTTACCTCCAAAAAGATCTCACTCTAAAATTCTCAACTCACCATCATCCCCCGGCGAATCATATAATTTTCCTATGCGACCCTGCCAATGTGAAATGATCATATGCTGTCTTTCGGCATCCAGCTCCAGGCCCAGCAGATGACTCTCCGCCTCCAGCAGCTTCCGACGCAACTTCATTTGCTGCTTGAAGGTCAGGACAATTTGTTCGCGCAGATAGCGAAGTTCCGTCTTGCGCTTCTCATTGTGCTCCTCGCTTGGTGGCTGCTGGGCAGCTGCAGCGGCTGCCCCACTGCGAGGTCTGTCGGTCAACATTTTGGATCGCAGGCGAGAGACTTCGTCACGCAGCTCAGACACCAGACTTTGGTAGTGCTTTGTGGGGAAATCCTTGAACTCATCAATGTATACCGAATTCTGGAGCTTGGTGGTGATGCTGTTGGCTCGGTCTGCATAGACCAGGGTGTTTTTGGTTTCATCGCGATGCTTGCTTTCGGGGGCCACGTGGGCTATCATCACTGTCTTGCACTTGCCACTCAGGGCCTCTTTGAGCAGACGCGTAAGCTTTGAATCCCGATAATTGACATAGCGAGCCCCACCAGACAGAGCATTGATGCAGTTACCGAGGGCCAAGAGACTGCGATTTATGTGGGCTCCCTCCTGGAGTCGCTTGCCACGGTTCTTGGTCTTCTTGGCCCTTTCGGAACCGGCCAAGTCGGTTAGAAAAAGACGACCCTGCTTGGTGCCCAAAGGTGTACGTATTTGCACTGTGATACTCAGCAGGGCATGACTACGAGAGGAAGTCTGATTGGCTGCCGTGGGCTCCATTGTGCGGGCCTTGTTGCCCTTCATGAGTAGGGAGACCACCTCCTGGCGACTGGTGGTGGTGATTTCGGATAGACCGGCTACGGTTATGCGCTGACCACGATTATCTTCTCGTAGTTCCAGCGGCCCACCCGGATTGAGAAGATCGCGGATTAATTCATTATAGATTTCCAAATATGAGATGGAAACCTTGCAGTCACTCTCCGAAGCCGAAGCTTCTAGATGCTGGTATATATCTTCGATGGCACGCACCATTAGGCCTATGTCCTTGCTATTGACATCCGCCTCATGACCCGTACGATCGGCTGTGGAAGGAGTCGTCGCCGGTATTCTCTTTCGAACCACAGGACCCAGCATTGTGTGGGTCTTGCCAGAGCCCGTGGCACCGTAGGCAAAGACTGCAGCATTCATGCCGCTCAAGACATCGCGTACCAGAGGAGCCGTAGTCAATTTGTAGACATGTTCCTGGGTCTCGTTCTCCTTGAAGACATGATCGTAGGAATACTTGCGGGCTCGACTTTTCCCACCATCATCAAAAAGCAATGAACCACCCGAAACGACCTCGATGCAACGCTCGGTGGCCTCGAAGCTTGGCCTCACTCGTACCACCACCTTGAAAAAAAAACACCTCGTTTAATATGAAATGACCAACACCAAAAATTGTGAATACGCCACTCCACTCACCACCAAGCGCTCTTCCTGGGCCGGTGGGCCAGCCGTAGCCGCATGACGACCCTGTTGGGTTGCCGGCGAGGATGTGCTGCCACCGCTACTGCCCGACCAGCTGCTGCTCGCTCCAGCACTAGCCGCCATTTTAATAGCCAGTCTTGAGTCCCTGTCTACCCCTCTCTTTCCTGTTGATGACCTGTCCAATACCAAAAAAAAAAAAAAGAAAATGAAGAAACTTTACAAATTGTGTCAATTTATTGTCAACAAATAGTGAAAGTGTCATTAACATGAACCGCCTTCGACGACCCCGCCCCCTGTTCTAGCTAACATCGCAATAAAAATTGCTTTTAATGGTTTCTAAAATTTACGCGCCAAGGTCCTCTTTTTGAGGACTTGCCTAATCGACTCTGTATTTCGCCTCATGCTCGCCTTCGCTTGGCATTGAAAAAGTCCAATGGATCAAATCGCAAGTCCTGCGGGTCCTTTGTTTATAGTAAATGGACGTGCCATAATTCAAACCCTGAACTTGAACAAAGTAGAGTTTTTTGGGACACGTGTTTGGACCGCCTTGGGAGTTCATCAAAATGTAAATCAATGGAAATATGTCAAAATCATTTTGAAATACCAACAATCATTAGTCGAAACGACAAGTAATTAGACACATTTTCCTTAACATTAGCCGATTGTCTATTGTCTCTTGAAATGAATAATAATTACTCAAGCCAAGGAGAAGGACAAGTCCTTTCTTAAGCATTAAACAATTTCTCATTTTAGCTGATTAGATCAAAAGTGATCAATAATGGAAACATAAAATAACGATGATATCCTCGAAGTATCGTAAGTCATATGGATATCAATCAATATCGGAGGTATTCCTCACACTAATATATATATGATAGCTATTTGGTATAAATGCTGATACGACTAATAGTTTGTAAATTTGAGATTGTTTCCAAAACCAAGCCAAGTTCGTAAGACAACTATGTAATATCTATATAGAAGTTATGAATACCAAATTTTGGTATTGGTCTGCAAAGGTCTGAGTTATTCCTATTAAGAATCGCTAGCTTGATATATGATAAAGCAGTCTGAAGCACCAGGTTCCGATATACCTGCTGACTATGCAGTGTATAACAAATTTCATTACCATAGTTTTAACAGACGAGCAGATGGACAACTATGGCTCAATCAATTTCTAGGGAACCCCTGGGGCGTCAATGATATCTACATAACATCACAACAAATTTAATGTTTATTTAACTCTTCGAAAAAGGTTCAGCAATACAAAGAACCTCAGGATCATTCATCAATTGCTACAGCTTTTTCAAGATCAAATCTTACGCTTTTACGTCATTACCCAGAGCAAATTTGGCAGTAAATGTCACCAGATAATAACACCCATTCCCGAATATATGAAAACCTTTACGGCAAATATTCCTAATATATTTAATTGGCAAGTTCAATAGTCTCATTTGTTTATTATGTGTGTTTAAAAATAGCTACGGGCATTGTCCCACTTGGTTAATAACAAAAACATGTTCCATGAAAAGTTAGGAAGCCAATTAAAGTTGCTCATGTAACCGCGTGGATAATTTATGAAATTCAAGCTAGGAACTATTTCTATTTACTTAAAAGCTTCATTAATTATAAAAAGTAAATGACGCCGTACAGGGCCGGGAGGCGTCGAAAAAGTTACCAATCAATTATTTAAGACTCTTTGTAATTTCAATGTTTCAATAAAACAAATCACTAGAGTGTCATATATGACAACAATCATTATCTGGTTGGCTAGAGGGGGGGATAGCCAGCTCACACCTATAAGAGGCGTTGACTTTTGTGGCAAGTTTAGTCAACTAATTTAATAGTAAAATCGATTGAATTTCTTTAAGTACTTGCAGTCAAGTTTCCAGTCCCCGTCGATACCCCTGCTTCCGGCGATTCCGTTGACAGGGCGCCTGAATTGCGGCAACACTTTTTGCCCACGCAAAATTCTGCCGTGTCTTTATTGTTTTTGTTGTTGTTTTCATATTGTCGCTTATTGAATTTGTGTAAATTACCCGTAGACACGACATTATTCCCAAAGAACTCCGAGTCTATAGTCGCTAGAAAAACAAGAAGCCTTTTTTGTCTTTACCCACGACTTTCTACGACTGTTGCACGTTGACTTAACGTTGCTTTAGTTTCTTTTGTTTCGTTTGGCTTTGTTTTGATTTAGTTCAGGTGTATATATAATAAACCCTACAAAATGTGGTGTTTGGTCAACGGAGATTACGACTCTCAGATAAACCATTAACGATGCCAGGCGCTACCAATGTGACCTGATATCTTACGCCGTACTTTTTATACTATTTTCAAAGGAAAGGAATATGTTCTTCAAATAAAATTGGTTGATGGTTCTTAAAAAATTTCACACTCTCAAGTAAACCAATATCGATGCCAAGGGTTACCGAAATGACCTGATATTTTGTGTCGTACTTTTTATACCATTTTCAGATGAAAGAATAGGATCGTCATATCCTATCAATATATATGAATGATTCTGAAAAATTTCCGACTCTCAGGTAATCCATTAACGATGACAAGTGCCAACGAAGTGACCTGATATATTACTCTATACTTTTCATACCATTTTCAGAGTAAAGGAATAGGTTCTTCAAATAAGATCGGTACACTATATATTTGAATCAGACCCTAAAATAATTAAACAATATCTGAGCCTCACCATATCTAAGGTAGCCAACTCTTCCATTATTTTACTAATTAACTTATTGGACTTGGTTTAGCTCGTGACCAAATAATTTATTTCTTTGTGTTTTTTTGTGATTCGTCTAGCCGAGTCAATGTTCCTTTTGGATTGACCGTAGTGACTCTAGAATTCTCTTGGGTTCTATTCTAGCTTATTCATGTTTGACAAATGCCTCCATTTGCCTAGCTAAATCACTGAATAAATCCAGCACATTTGCATAGAAATTATTGTTAAAATTTGCTTTTGGCTTTCATTGTTCTTTCATAAGTATTTTCTGAAGCTGATTTGTGGTTTCAGATACAAAGGACTATATAGAAGTAACTCAATTATATGAAGAGTATACTTAAATTCCGTGAAGTTAGTTCTCATTCATCAAATCAGAAAGTCTTCCTTTCTTATTATAATTATCAACAATTTAGTTTGAGTATTTTTCGGAAGAGTCCTACGAAATTTATGATTGATTGCTGGTGAACCTACAAACTGAAATATTCTCAACCAGTATCGGTTACTGCTTCCGGTTACTATATATAGGGCTCATTAAATAGAAATGACCTGCTACACTATAGTTTGGGACTATGAAGTCTCCAACCGAATGACGTCATTTCAACCTTGAGTAATTGGCAAAACCCTTAATTAGCTCAGAAGAGTAAGAAGAAGAAGAGAAAGAAAGAACCTAGAAAAATGAAATTCCTTTCATTTTGACCGCATCGAATACATGTGCGTGTTGCAATCTTAAAAATTTCCATACTAAAGGGGCCAACATCTCCGCAATGTTTACACTCGGATTACAAAAGTTTTCGAATACTTTTCACATTCAAGTCAAACAAAATGGCGTCGTTGGCCCAAATCTAGACAAAACCAAACCAAACAAAACAAAACAAAAACATAAAATAATGTAATATTTTACAGTTAAACTAAAAGTAAGCAAAGATGGCAGCGATAAGCCAAGGCACAAAAAGGCCCCTAGACCACCGAGACCCACCAAGTAGGTCAATTAAATGCGGACTTAGGGCCAAGTAAGTCCAAGTTGGACTGTCTTTACTACTTAACCTGGCTTACATAAGCAATTTAAAGAATTTGGTAAAAACTTTTCATCAACATCTTTCGCACTTACAAATCTCTGATTTTTTTTTTTTCAAAAAGAAACACGCAAGTGAAACACTTCAAAAAGAAGTCGTAGCGTGTAAAATCGCTGGGGAAACGCTAAGAAAACGCGCGCGTAACACCGCCTGGCAAAACCGTTCGCATTGCCTGACAAAACTCAACTGAAAGGCCAAACCGACCGACCGACCAACAACTACACCACACTGTCAGGGTGTCAGGACAATCCAACAATTACCATTTCCAGCCTTTGTGCTGGTCAAAAAAATATTGTATAAGTTAAACAAGCTCTGCCGTTGGGAATT
Organism: Scaptodrosophila latifasciaeformis; assembly: GCA_037075145.1. Lineage (NCBI taxonomy): Eukaryota > Metazoa > Arthropoda > Insecta > Diptera > Drosophilidae > Scaptodrosophila > Scaptodrosophila latifasciaeformis. The sequence continues at coordinate 20,414,982 of JBAMCM010000100.1, read as the reverse complement.
GTGGGCCTTTTGTGGCTAATTTTGTTGTGGTTGTTCTTGTTGCCCCTGTTGCCGGCCAACCCAGCCCAGCTCATACGATTTAAGTATTGTTAGATTTTTCACCTAAAAGAGAAATTATGGCACCTATATTTTTCCTGTAGGTCTTTAAGGACTTTTTGGATTAAAGAATTTAACCAATTTTTTTTTTTTTTTTTTAACTGGAACACACGAACAATTCAAGAATTTTTATGCAAATCACTCCAACTGAATTTTATTGTTAAAAAGTTGAAACATTTCCGCCACGTCAACTGAGTTTCGATTGAGTGGAAAAAAGCTTGATAAAAATCCTTGCAAATAATCAAAAAAAGAAAAAAAATTAAATGCATATAGAAATTTGCCATGAAAGCGTTAATTTTCCAAGGGGGGGAACAATCACACCCACCCACCCCCAGCCAATAACATGCAAATTGTTTATGGCTGCTTTTGCTGATTTTTTTTCAGATTCTGATTGATTGATTGAGGCAACTGCCCGTAGAGCTCGATATGTGTTGGCATTTGTAAATAATTCATTTGGTATAAAGGCAAAAAACACCAACACTCCAGGCACTTTAGTTACACCCACCTACCTTCCGAGTCAGTGAGCTTTTGCATGCAAAGAAATTTCAATTTCCATTTTAAGCACTTTCACTCCATTTTTTTTCTGGTTGCAGTTGGGCCAAGATTATAATTAAAGATTTTCACACGAAAGGTCAAGTGCAAGGCTGAACGCATTGGCATAGGTAATTTTAATTTTTATTAGCTATTTCATTATTTCATATACCATATAATAATGTTTGTGTATAAAATTTGATTTGATTTCATTGTTGCAAAATAATTCATTTTAACTAAATCAATTGTAGACAATTCTTACTTGATATTATCATTATATACTCCTTTATATATATATTTAAATATTTATCAAAATTAAAATAGAAAAAAAAATACCAACTGGCCAAAATAGCTAAAAACTAAAAGCTAAACACAATTTATATAACCTACAAAATGTATTGCGTAGAATTTGAAAATTGTAAAGCGCCAAGGACAAGCTAAAAAAAGGAAGAAAAACAAAAAACAAAAAAACAGTGAGCAAATATTTAGTTAAGAGTTTTGTCTCGAGGGCGGCCTGTCTGAATTTAACTATTATTGGATTTATATGAATAATTCATTGATCAACTTAGACGCTATAACAAAAATGCTTTAGAAAATTGCTTCATTGAGAATTGTATGAGTTTTGGCATTTCGTTTAACTATTCAACTAATCAATGTGTGTGTTTCTTTGCTTATTATTGGAATATTTCTTGCGCCACTTGTGAGAGGGAATATGTGTCTCGGCGCTGCCTCGCTTCTGTGCTTTTTTTCTTACGATAACTATTTTAATTGTAACTATCCATATGCGTAGTTATATTATTGTTGTTGTTTTGCGTTGATTTTGTTGATTCCGAACGTTTTGATTTTTGCTGACTTTAGGCTTAGACGCAGGGCTCTACATAATTGCCTGGAAAGAGGCCGGTCACGCCATCCATAACACCCTCCCACCAGCCGTCGTCATTCTTCTTCAGCACATACAGCACGGAGCTCTCCTGGAAGCTCAACTCATCGTCCTTGTCGGCATAGTAGTCATAGATGGCCACCACTGAAAAAGGGAATTTAGACTTTTAAATTCTCAATGAAATTATTAGAATTTATTTACCCTTTTCGATGTAGTTCTTGGGCACCCAGCCAGGCAAGTTCTGATCCTCGGGCACTATGGGAGCCAATTGGCCATGCGGTCCGGTCGATGTCCTTGGTCTTCCAAAGTCCTGATGCTCATCCTCTGGCGGCGGTGGTGGCGGCAAAGGTGGCGACTGCGAACCTGGACGAGCAAAATTCAAGCTGAAATGATTTCTAAAAAGGAAAACAACAAAAAAATCAAACAGTTTAGTTTAATTTGTTTTTGCAGTTTTAGAGAAAAACATGCAAATTACCGATTGGGATTCCTGTTCCAAAGTGTATCGCATGACAAAAGTTGAATTAACAAACACAATGAATTATATACAATGAAAGAGAATACGGAAACAAAAACAACAGCGAAATAAGGAAAACAACATACCTATTGATATTCCGGCCCAATGTGTGCATGCCAATGTGACTTTGTTCGGTCATCTCGTGCTGGGATACAGTCAGTGGAGAGGGCGGAGCTGTGCGGGCGGATGATAAATAGGCTTGTTAAAATTGAAATGCCAAATTGTTTAGCTTGTTAGATTACTTACGCGGCATGCTGCTCCTGTCGTCGTAAGTGGTGGGCGGCGGTGGTGGCAGCGACTGCATCATGCCGGCCGAGGGCAAGTTCACATGAGTGGCAATTTGCTGGCTAGGTGGCATGGGTAAAGCACTATAGCCGGCGGCACGTTCGTTGCCTGCTGCACCGCCTCCGGTAGTGATTGTGTTGGTGGACGAAGCCGTAGACATGCGTTTGGGATGTCCAATGGGATAGTTTGGGGCATAGTGCGAAGGCACCTGTGGCGGATTGACCACTGGTGGAGTACGATATTCCCGAGAGCTCTTGCCTAGAGTGCCGGTGTTGCTGACCGATTTGCCTAGGGTGCCAGTGTTGCCGGCCCGCGACATTTGTGGTGGTGTTGGTGGCTTTGTTGTTGGCGGTGGACCCACGGAGGGGGGCACTAGCGATTGCACAGACCCGTGACTTGAACCGCGGTGTTTTTGGCGAGCCTGAGGATTGGCCGAATTGATGCCATGCCCGATCTCATCGAGTATAGAATAGTCTATGGGCTTTCGCACGTATTTGATGGGCTTTTCCGGATTGATAGGTGCCACGATTTTGAATTGACGCTGGTTGACCTTGTTGGCTGTCAGCACACCGATTTCCCTGCAATAAATTGATTAATTAATTTTTTGTTCCAATAAAAGCAAATCAAAATTTTGTTACCGTCTGGCCACTTTCTCCTTGTGTATGTGCACTGTTTGAGCTATGTGATTCATTTGGGATTCCATTTCGCTCAATTGTTGTGCCTGCAGCTCGAGCAACTGCATATAGCTGTAGGCCAGGGTGTTGATCTGATACGCGACACTGGCCAGAGACTGCGTGGTGTAATTCTTTGTGGCCTCGAGGGCGGCCTTCTTGTTGTCGGCCCGATAGTAGGTATCCTCGCAGTAGTCGGCCACCCGCTCGAGATTCGTGTAGCTGTCACGCAGACTCTGGCGGCCATCTGGAATTTCAGTGCGTATCAAAGATGCTAATTCGTCCATTATGTTGTCACTGGCCATGGGGGCGGTTAACATGGGTGAGGATTCTTAAACATAGAAAGAGACGGAAATGACGGAAATTAAATGAATTCAATTTTTGGATACCCTGCGGAAGTAAACATTTCTCTGCTAGGGCGGTGACGAACTCTGCTGACGTTGGCAGAGGCAGCGTTACGAGCGTTCTGCTGATTAGTAATTAGGTTCTCTTTTCCTGGTGCTATTTAGGGCGAATGCAACGACCATGAGACGAAATTTCACCATCACTTACTTGAGTTAGTATACGGCAGCGATTAAATGCAATTTAGGATTAATTTGATTCGCGTAAAATGCATATAAAACTGCAATTCAACTTTTTACATTTTACACTTGTTCCGGAACAACCGAACCTGGCGTGGTGAACACAATTTGCGTCAAGTTAACAGCGGCAGTTAGCGTCGATTTTCGGAATTATGTTCCGGAACCAGTTTTTCATTTTGAATGTAGCTAATATATTTGTTTATAAATGAAAAACTAAAAAACTTTTGATGCAAAGTTATGCAAAATTTAAAGCGCTTCACAATAAATATCCCTTTTGTTAAGCTTGAGTTTTTATTATACCATAACACGGACGTTGAAAAATTGGGATATGTGAGCAAATTTGGCGGCACGTAAATTCAACCAAGGGACCGACACTAAAATGGGATTTTATCCAAAACGTTACCGACATTTTTGTTAAAATTTTAATATATTGTGGGGAAAAATAGGGTCTTTTATATTGCATACCATGCATATGCACACAAAATCGTTTTCATAACGAAAATATATATATGTACTGCCACCTTTTGCCAGGAACTCTCAAATTACATGGGCTACCAAGACACCAATTGCATGTTTAAATTTTGCGCCCAATTTAAAAATGCGAATTTCACCAAAACGCTTCCGACAATTTTTCTCAAATATACAGAAATATGGCGCAGCGTTAATATTAGCATATTACTTTACATTACGTATTTTATTAATCATATCGCAAACTGTTAGCTTGGATTCTGTTAACGCCTTATATTTTAAGCCAATTCATATTAACGGTCTTAGGCATGTTAAGTTGCACTGCCGAACACTGAATGTTATTCCGTTCGGAACATCTGGTTCATATATGCACCTAAAACGTGCATTAACAAATTAATGTTTTTCCCTAAAACTTTACCGACAATTTTAATGATTTTCATGTATTGCATACTAGATATATCAAGCATTACGATGGTCTACCGTGTATCTCTGCACAAAATCCGTAGAAAGATATATAAGCAAAGTTCCGACGACATGATTTTCTTAACGGATTTTGTATGGGGCCGGAATCGAGGTAGGCACACAAGTTAGTGAATATTTCAAAAACTTTACCGACTATTTTGACCAAAATTTGTGGAAATGCTATCAACATTCCGTTCTACATGCTGGTATCTCGTGCATGTTAGCACAAAATCTTATGTTTGAGACATTAACGAATATGTGGGTATCCCAATTTTTCAACGTCCGTGTTTTGGTATAATAAAAACTCAAATTTAACAAAAACCATATTTATTGTGTAGCGTTTTTAATTTTACATAACTTTACATCAAAAGTTTTTTAGTTTTTCATTTATAAACAAATATATTAGCTAAATTCTAAATGAAAAACTGGTTCCGGAACATTCTTTGCTGTTACTGTAATAAATAATAATTTTTTTTTTTTAAATAGAATAAAATAAAAAAACGTTCAATTTAAGACATTTTTTATAAATTTTTTCTTTAAATAATCTATAATATCTGTTTTCTAAAATTTTTATTTTTATTTTGTTTCAAATAAAATTTGCCAAGAGTTGGCATCTTCAGTCAACAGTTATCAGCTGTGCATTTGTTTATGCGGGGTAGTCAATTTAAAAACACAAACCAAACGGTATCAGTGAAAAATGTGATGTGATAAAGGTGAACTTTGAACTGGATTCACTTGAAAATATATACACGAATATTTTAGCCACTGAGGCTATATGTCCAAGTGACTCAGGTGCTCCAGCAAGCAATCAACCTATTGCAGCCAATTAGAAATCATCGATAAGCAAAGTTGATAAGGATCCAATAAATTCAAATAAGCAAATACTACTATTGCATTAAACAGCTCAATTCAGTTTCGAATTCACGTTTTAGACGGCAAAATGAATTTGCTGCTGCGGCTCATTATCTTCTGTTTCGATCCATTGGGAATCGGTCGGCGGTTTTTCGTCCAGCCCGCTGTTAACCTAACCCTCAATATCTACGATCGTTTTCGCAACAAGGCAGATGAAAAAGTTGGCTCACTTAGAGAATTAGTCCTGCGTTTGGGCCTAATTGCCTTTACCGTAGTGCTAATAATATGGTTGGCTGTATTTATGTATGCTGCCTTCTACTATCTTTATATGCCGGCCATATCGCACACGCGCCCAGTTCATATGCAATTCAAGTAGGTTTAAATAATAGATTTTATGAGAAGAACTAAGCTTAATATTTACAGAACTTGCCTCGAGACGAGCACGCCCTGCACATTCCCTCATGCCCATGTTTCGCTGACTAAAAAACAGCAGCTCTTGATGGTGGGCCAAGCCTACAAGGTAATTGTCAACATAGATATGCCCGAGTCGCCCCAAAACTTGGAATTGGGCATGTTCATGGTTTGTGCCGAAATGCGAGACTATGAATCCATGTTGAGAGGACATTCCTGCCGCTCGGCCATGATGCGCTATCGCTCGCCTTTGATTCGTTTGATCTCTACCTGGGCTCTCAGTCCGTTTTATGTGATGGGTTGGAAGGAGGAATTCCAGCAAGTTCCGGTTGAAATATTCTCACGTTATTTGGAAGAACGCCAACATCCCATAACCGATGTCTACGTCGAGATTCAATCTCAAAAGATACAATTCTATACAGTCAGCTTGCATATTGTGGCCGATTTCACTGGCCTCCGGTATATAATGTTCAATTGGCCCGTATTGTCAGCCATTGTGGGTAAGTTTAATGCCTTGACCAATTTAAAACCGGACTCTGCAATTTCCAAATTAACCGCTAAAACTGCTCTTCATGCTTGTGCTCTCCATTTCCAGCCATTAGCACCAATTTATTCTTTATATTGGTCGTATTTTTGCTGAGCTGGTACCATTGGTCAGATACTACCTGGCTGCATAATTTACATGAAAAATATACAAGGATTACCAACACGCTACAGCGCAGCGCTAGCAGTGTGATCCTTTCCAGCACGAGTAGTTTACGTGATGACGACTTCCTGGATGAAAAGGTGGCTGACATTGATGGCAGCGACAATGCCGAGGAACTGTTTTCTGCGAAAACAAAATCCAAAAAGCTGGACGATCCTGTGGCTGAGCACACTCTGAGGCAGCGTAAATCTAAAGAGGCGAAACCAGCTCAAGAGGCTTCATAGACAAACTGCGGAAGACAATTAGTCCATAATACTCCTAATCTAGTTAACAGATGCTAAATTTTTTCTAAGTATTTGCATCAATTTGTTAAGTATTCACGAAGCGCACAAATAGGATCATTCCTAATAAAATGAGATTTTTATACATTTTTTAAATCAGATTTTTTTTTTTTTGTAATTTAATAAGATTTAAATTCTAGTTTATTAAACAACAATTTAAAGAATTATTAACAAGCTTAGCTTAACTTAGGTCATACAGTTTATATAGAAATCGAAGTTAACCTGGCTCACTGCCTGCTCAGTACTCATATCGGATTTGAACTTGGTCAAGATCTGCTTGCGTTGTTCGTTTAACATTTGGGCTTTTGGTTTTTTATTTTCAGGCGTTGAAAGCTCTAAAATTGCCTTAATACGAGCGCGTAACTGTAAGTCTAATTGATGTGCCGCAGACTGCAATTGTGCTTGTTTCGATTCCACGTTTTTGCATAATCTAACAATTGGTTTTCGGAAAGAAGCTTTGATAAACTCGCAAATCTCCGACGATGAGATGGATTCATTTATGCTTAGGCTGTTGGCTTCCCAAGGATGTTCTACTGGATTCGGTGGCTCTAAACGCTCTTCCATTTGTTGAAGTATATGAAGAGGTACGGAGATGGCGGCAGGTCGCTTGGCATTCCTTTCTACACTTGTTTCCAAAGGGCAGGTTAAATAGATTTGAGCATATGTGCAAGTGTCGTCACATAACTGATAGAGCTTATAGCGCATACTGCGGTAATAATGATTATCGTCACTAATTATAAGATAATCGGTACAGTTGTGACTTGACAATGCAGCTCGTTTCTTTTGATCTGCGGTTAAGGCTGGTGGTGTTGGAGCTTTTAGTTTGTTTATGAGCTGCTCTAATTCATTTAATATTAGTGCACGTTGTTGTTTGTAAGTGGTCTCGTTAGCTGATATATCGAAGTGATCATCATAGCAATAATGTATTATATTGGCTTCATTTAGATGTTTTTGTTGTGTCAGAAGCCAGTTGCTGAACCTGGTCTTTCCAGCTGCCGGCAGACCTATGAGCACAAGCAGGCAAATACGTTTAGTCATTGGGGATGTGTTCTTGTCAAATGTACATAAAAATTAACTATCAAGCAGTGAAAACAGGAGCTGTGGCATTACAGTTTCCTGCTACATTGGCGTGGTCATTGGACCACTTGGGATGGGCGTTAGCACAGCTGTGGCCGCTTCTATGTTTTTCCTTTCTTCCTCTGCTTTTTTCGCTGCTTGTTCAGTTTCTTCCATTCGTTTGGCATTTATTTTTGTTTGCACCTCCACATAGACATTCATCATATTTTTATTGAATTGTGCGAATTTGGTTACACATCTGTTGACGCAAGCCGTCTGAAAAATAAAAGGATATTTATAAAATTGTTCAAATTGATTCCATTACCACTACCTCCTGATCTCTCAAATCGCGTTCACTTAGATTGTCCACACAGCGATGGAAACACAGCTCGGTGACTTTGTTGTATAATTGAAGGAAGTCTTTTAACTAAAAAAAGAAACAGTATTATAAATCGAAAAGTATTTTATTTAATATACTTACATTACGTAAATTGGGATCCATTTGGTAAGACTTGAATAAGAATTTGAATCAATTTTAATACAGTAAATTTAATTCATTAAATATATTAATATTTTTTTTAGCAATGCACGTTTGCTGACAACGGTGAAACTGTTTTTGTGTGAACGACAACTAACATCTGTTAATAGTTCTACCCTGCTCTGTGAATGGCAACTCTCATCTGTTTATAGGCCTGCCCACCTGTGAAAGGTTAGATTATACCGTGAATGCTTGATTTGACCAGCTGTTTTCGTGCTTTGACGATAGTTTTTCATTTTCCTTTGAAGCGGAAACAACAAGAGTTTTCGCCGCAAATTTTATAAGCAATATACACAGACGCCAATAAGAGCATCTGAATCATTATAAACATTTTGCCAAAAATAGCTATAAAACACAATTGTGAGATTTTTATATACAAACCAAAACAGGTGAGCAGTTTTTGGAAAAAGAGAAGCGTCAAGGACATTTGAGAGTGTTTTGAATTGGGTAGTGAGTGTAAGTGTACCTAAATGTGTGTGTGTGTGTGTTTGTGTGTATGCCATGTAAATCAACCTTGTGCCTAATTTGAAGGAAATTGTTTGAGTAAAAGAGGCTTATGAAAAGTTCTGCCGACAATTCCATTAAAAGACACTGTTCAATTGACTAAACAGTAAACCGTTCTGCGACATAGCTTTCTCCTTTACGCTTTCTCCGCTTTACGTTTGACATTCGTTCTCATTAGAACAGGCCACGCGAATGGCCTGACAAAAATAGCCCAGCAAAAGACGGAAGTAGTCAAAATTGCATAAATAGCGGGACTTGGCTGCCTGTGTGGGTGTGAGAGAATTCACACAACAACAAAACTCGCACACACACACACACACACACATTCATGTTGTTTTTGCCATTTTGCTTTTACAAGTGATTGAATAACCCGCGAGTGCCAAGTGCAAGTTGGAAATTGCAACTGTTCGCCTCGTTAAACGTGGCCCCTCCATTGTCAACAGCATCGTTTTTATTTATTTAAGCAAAAATAAACGAAAAAAAAAAATAAGACAAAATATCAAAAGATGTTTTCACTTTCTCGCTACGCACTGCGGCACACACGAATTTTTGCACTTTTCGGTGGCAGTGGCAACTTGAATCAATTAAAAAACAGTGCCACTGCTTCTGGCATCGGTCGGTCTGTCTTTCTCTCGACTCCCCCCATCATGGTGCGCGGCTTTGTGGGTGAGTAGAATGATAAATGGACAACCAGCGATTCCTCCACCAAACTCTTTTTAGCTGTGGGTGTGTCAATTTTTTTTTATAGAGTTTTACCAAAAGCACATTTTTCCCCCCTTTGATCCGCATTCATTTTGTTTTGAAAATTTTAATTTCCCAGGCTCGATGATCCAATCAGTTATTTGTTTATAAAAAAAAAATCAATAGCCCTCCCCAATCAAATTAAAGTTCCAACCGAATTGTGCATATATCAAATTGTCTTGGTATTAGTGAATTTCTAATTTTAGATACATTTTCTAGTTCAATTTAATTTGGCGCCAGTGCGTTTCTACCTATAGAATCTTTGATTTTCTAGCTTCTCTTTGAAAAAATTAATTCAATCAGATTTGTTTTTTTTTTATTTTAATTGTAACCGACACACTTGAGTGCCTTTTCTTTCTCTATTGTACGCGTTTTTTTTTCGTACCCCAATTCCCTCCATATCGTGTCAGTTTATTTAGTTTTATGGGCTAGTTTATAAAAATTATTTTTAGACGCTACTTTTAATTTGTAAGTGGTGCATTTTTATTTCGAGCACTACAAATTTGTTTACACCTAATTTTTTTTTTCTTGTTATCTTTTATGGCTCAGGCTTTTCTGGTATTTTGTTTACGTTTTGTTGTCTGGGCATTTTGGGTTTTTTAAGTGGACTGCGCGAAAATGTTTATAAAGAAAAAGGTATGCAATCTTCAGGTTGTGGTGAGGTCTTGGCTGTTCACCTATTTATTTGGCAAGTCATGGGCGATAAGCACGCCAACTTAGTTGGGGCTTATCAAATCTTTTATTTATGTGGATCAAGTTTTTATATTAATTTATAGCATCTTAATTGAATGGCATTTTTTTTTTTTTTTTGAAGCCTTGAAGATTTCCAGACAAAACAATTTAGTATTTTAAAATACCTGGTAAAATTTACATGTTACTCTGCTTTTCGGTCTACTCGAATTACAGACGAAACCAACACAAGAAATATGGAAAACAAAAGCGAAAAGATTACCGTCAACAAAGAGGAGCTGCGTAAGCGTCTTACCCCCTTGCAATATCAGGTTACACAAGAAGCGGGCACCGAGCGTCCCTTCACAGGTGAGTGAAAGAGAGAAGAGCTTGGTTGCGGTCATAATTATGTAAATCTGAAATTGTCTATCGTTTCATTAGGTTGTTATAACAAGCATTATGAAAAGGGTGTGTACCAGTGTATAGTGTGTCATCAGGACTTGTTCAGTTCATCCACCAAATATGACTCGGGCTGTGGCTGGCCGGCCTTTAATGATGTACTCGATAAGGGGAAAGTTACTTTACATCGCGATGCCAGCATACCAGGTATGTATGTGAGTGTGTGTGCCTTAGAAGTAGAGTGTGTGTTTGTAGGAATTTCTCAATAGGTCATAAGTTTCTCTTAGAATGTTTTATTTATTTATTTTTATATATATATTTTTTTAAGTTTGTCTAGTTTTGATTGCTGTTGCATTGTTTGAGATCGGCAGTTACTCAATTATTGATCTGCTCTTTCTCTATTATTATTTTTTTATATTTAATTTCTGAATTAACCTTATAAAATTGCAAAATTGTTTGTTTCATTTATTTTGAGTAAAACGTTTATATGCTTGTGTTCAGTTTTGCCATTCGCCTGTGATCGTGAAATTCTAAAGTCTACTCCTGTAGTTGCTTAACCGTTAACCTGTTTGTGCCGTTACTTGTATTGTTGATTGTTCAACTAACTGAAACTTTGAGCAGCCAAATATTTTTGATAAACCTAATTGAGTATTATATATTCTTTTATCCACATCTTTTTCCTAACCAAAAAAAAAAAAATTCGATTTCGAACCTGAAAAAAAAAACAATTTCTTTGAAATTACAAAAAAAAAAAAACACAAAAATAAAAACTGCCTTTGTCTCTTTCTCTCTACATAAATAAACAAACAAAAAAAAAAAATTTATAAAAATATGATTAAAAAAACAGTAGTCATTTCAAAAACGTTAGGAATGGTACGTACCGAAGTTCGTTGCTCCAAATGCTCAGCACACATGGGTCATGTATTCGACGATGGGCCGCCACCGAAACATCGACGTTTCTGCATAAATTCAGCATCAATTGATTTTGTGGCTGAGAAAAATCAAAATTCAACAGCAACAACCACATCGGCCAAAAAATAATATATATATATTTCAATCGATTTGGCAGAGCACCACCTCTAAAAATGAAAGACAAAAACTCTTTAAAATTATAGAAAAACAAAAATTGTGTTGTGTATTTTGAAAAAAAAGAAAAAAAAAACTAAAAAAAAAGGTTGCAGCAGTTTTGAAAACTTATGCTTATATTTAACAAATTTATAGGAACTTATTTATGGAAAAAATAAGATATTAAAAAAAGAAACAAATATATTTATTGAAAATAATTATATATATGCAGGCCAGTATTATTTTATCGTTTATTTCAAATTGATTTGGCCAAGAAAAAATTTTATTCGGATGGCCTGAGTTTTTGGCTCAATTAAATCAATTTTTTTTTTTATTATTCCTTTTGATTTCTCCTTTAATTTAGTTTCTTTTTATTTCAATTTTTCCACTTCGGTTTCAAAAGAATATATATATAAATAAATAAGCTTCATCAAATCTAACCAATCTAACCACCTAAGGCACGCACATGTTTCAACATTTTCATGCTTTGTTGCTTTACTCAGAGTTCAGGTTCAGACAAAGAAGGATTTCATTTCAAGACACCAGAAAAAAAAAACAGAAAATCCTGCAATGCAATGCAGTTCAACGAATATTGAAATTGGGTCTAGGGTATTCATAGTTGTCTTAATAAATATCATCATTTTACGATCGTGATATCTGAGCATCGTGTAAACCTCTTTTTTCACCACATCTGTAAATCTGTGTCTGCCAGATGCGTTTTATTTAAAATACTTATTTTTTTTTTTGCCTTTAATTTTGCTTTTATTTTAATTAATTCTACTTATATTGTTGGGTTTTTCTTTTACTTTTGATATTTTTATATTTTTTGGTTTAACTCATATGAATGTTTTATTAGTTGTGTAAAACATATAGACTCTATAGTATCCGTATATCCATTTATTGTCAAAACCAACTGAATAATGTGTATTTTTCATATATTTTTTCTATTTCTCTTTTTTTAACTCGCTTCAAACCAAAAAAAAAAAAAAAAACTAAATGTTCGCCTGTAAACGTACTTTTGGGGGTTTGTTTTGCTAACAACAAAATAAAAATAAACAAAAACAATAAACGCACACAAACACATATATATAAATAAATTGTAACACACACATACACACATGTGCATAATAATATTATTTTTATTGGCCTTATTAACAAAAAAAAATAAAACACAAACAAAAAATGGTTTAACAAATTTCAAAAATCACTTGTAAACATTTTTGTATCGTTTCATTTGTCGATTGTTTACTTTTCATTTTTGAATTGCTCTTTCGCTCTATACCTGTCTCTTTCTCTCCCACAACTCAAACACTATTGCAAACACCTTCCATCTGACATCTGTTGTTGTCTCATTCTTGCAAAATTCCTTTTGCCGTTATGTTTTTATTTTTCTTCTTTATTTTATTTGCATTCTTTCATTCTCTCTCGCTCGCTCTCCCTCTCTGTTTTTCTCTCCACATTTTCGCTCATTTTGCAATTTTTATTTGTTTTTATTCAACTTTTAATTTCTTAAAAACTCAACACCTGCAAAAAAAAAACAAAATGTAAAAAAAAACTATACAATTTCTAAAATTGCGATATGCCAAAAAAATTTTTTTAAACAAAACAATGCCGAATACCGTATCCAATTAATCTCACAATTTGCAAAAAAAAAAAAAATTAAACATATTAAAAAGGGGGCAATATTTTACTACTAATTAAACATCCAGAACGCATACGCACCGAGGTCCGCTGTGCTCGCTGCAATTCGCACATGGGTCACGTTTTCGAGGATGGACCAAAGCCCACGCGCAAACGGTATTGCATCAATTCGGCCTCGATTGAGTTTGTCCAAGGCGAACCCGATGCGTCGACAGCCACAACTGCGGCGCCCCCTCTTAGTCCCCAAGGCACGCCTATAGCACAACAATAATTCTTGGAGGGGCATTCAAAATGTGGCCATGCAGTTTATTCAAAACAATCAATCAACGAATCGAAACTTGTGCGAAAGAGTCTAACCTCAAAACTTGCTATTAAGAATTTTTCAAACTAAAAAAATATTTTTTTTTTATTGTAAACTTTTCAAAAGTACGGTCAATTTTAACGTAGTGGATTAGATGAAATGATAAATTTGGAAGATAAGCCAAAAATTATATTAACTACTTTTGTACACTTATTTTGAAAACCGCCCCCGTCTGAAAGTGTTTGTAATATTCTATGTAAATAGCTATTAGCAATATACTCGTATGTTTTCTCTTTGTTTTGTTATTCGATTAATTTTAAAACATGTGCGCGCGCGCTAATCAACAAAAAACCAAAATTGTATGTATAAAATAAACGTGTATTTTTTATAATATAAAAAATAAATGAGTTTTAAATCTTTTGAATGGTCTCAGGAAAATTTATATTCGTAACGTTGTGCTGCGCCCAATGATTCCGCTAGATGGCGCTGCCTACCGATAACAACTGCCCTATCAACTTCGATAACTTTCCATCAGCTGATTTGAAGGTGAAATAAAATAATCCGAACAAAACAATAACAATGTTTGGGTCAAAGGTTTTTAATTTTAATTGTTATTTTTCACAATAAATTATTAAGTGAAATAAAATTGAAATATTTTGGGTAAATAATGAAATTCTTGCCTTAAGGCGACGTGTCTCTTAATGTGTACCCTATTTCTAGCTGGATGATTTCGACCAGAATGACTCACGCTTCTATTTACACACAGAATCAGAAATCTCAAAGTACAAACTCTCACACTAATTTGATAAGCGCCAGAAAGGGCAAGGTGGCGGTTTCAAAATCCAGGACAGCAGAACTAACTTAAAATAATCGTTGAGGTAAGAAGAGGTGAGTGTTAAAAAAAAAAAAAGAGTGTCAGTGCGCAACAAGTGAGCGTAATTGGAAGGATGCTCAGAAAACCGAGAAAGTGTAGAAAAAATAGCGTCATAAATTGGCATGAATTCAATTTGTGAGAAAACGTAACAGCTGTCTCTAGTCTTATTTCATTATGATGACGAAGATGAGTTGCACAGCAAAAGTCACTTCCTCCTCGTCAGTGTATTTTGGGCTAACGATTAAGAAACAGCCATGGCATTCGAAATTTACAAAGAAGTCCGTTCATAAAATTAAAGAAATCCAGTGACTAAAACTAATTAAATTCTTTATTTATACTCGTTTTAGTTTATCAGCATCATGTCCACCGAAAGTGAATTCCTCGAGGCTTACGCTTTGATAAGGGAACGGTACAAGATGGCCATGACGCAGGTGGAGACGGCTATTGGTCATGAGGAAAGTGAAGCACCCAGCTCCGCCATAGCCGCTTATGAGAAGGCCTTGGAAATGATTGAAATTGTTTTCGGCATATCTGTGGGTCTGCCGGAAAACATTGATGAAGTCCAGTCTGAGTGGAATGAGGCCTGCAGCCTAATACAGAAGCTGAAAAGCGCCAAGTCCGAGATAACCTACCGATTGAAAGTCTTACGGGCCCAACAAACCACAGTTGATGAAAGCGCCGTTGAGGCCTTAGAACAGCCTGCAGAAATTGTCGATGGACAGACCAAGAGCAGACCACTTTTGGCTGAGAACCCTTCAACCCATTATGATATTAGCAATGCCAGTGGCAGACCAAAAACCTACAAGGAACTCAGCTCTGGCTTGCGTGAGCTGTTGGCCACCAAAAACGCGTGTGTCCAATTTGACACCCTGTTTCAGGCTCAGGTCAAGCTGTATCGCATTGAGGCCAGCGGACAGGTGACCACTTTGTCGGTAAGTTAAATACACTTGTTAATCTAATAAGATTTTTATACCAACTCCGTTCTCTTTCAGGGTCAAACGTCCATGTCGCTGGTGATGTGTACTGTGGGTGGGAAATGGCAGTACCTGAATGGAATTTTCTTTATACAATGTGATGTGCCTGATGAATATGCGCAGGCAGCAGGCTTAGCTGCCGCTTCTTCATCAGCCCTGGGTCTGATTTGGCTGTATCCCTTGGTCCCAACCATTACCAATTGCTATCGCACTGACTATGGGGCCTTTATATTTCCCGACATGGAGGCCTCACAGCCGGGCAATGCTTTTGGTATTATTCTGGTTAGACCGGAACGTCCATTTAGCTCAGCTATAACCGCTGGAGATGAAGCCGAACAAATGGCTGATCTGCAGCAATTCTTTTTAGACCTGCTCGAGGCAGTGGCAGCGGGTACTGTGGAAGAACTCAGGTCTCCGGGCACTCAGGTGACCAAGGCCCGGTCGAGTTCGGAGCAGGTGTCAAAACATATTGTATGTGCGGCGGATTTCATAGCTCGGAATTTAGTGAAGGGAGCCGAGAAGACTGGTGGTCTCATGATGAAGAGCACACCATATCTGATATCGAAAATGGCACCAGCTAAGGAGGAAGAAGCTACTCAGGTTCCCTCCTCTGTGCAAACCACAGTGGAAGTGGCCCAGAAGGTTACCCATGCTGCGGCCGGTGTGACAGGCTGGATTGCGGGCAAAGTTGGCAGTGCCTCTTTGGCTGTGGGTCGCTATATAGCCCCACATATCCAGACACAAGGTTCCAAGCTGCTCCAAAAGGGCCTTGGGTATGACAGCCAGGAGGCCAACAACACTATGACGGGTGCCATGACCATAGCAGCGGGTGCCGTGGAAGGCTTTTCCACGGTCTTTGATGGCCTGGAGACATCTGCAAAAATTTTGGGCAACAGTTTGAGCGAGAACTCCGTAAAGATCATCGAGCACAAGTGAGCTTAACGAAATTATAACAAGCATTATTTTCTTTAATTGTATTATTTTCCTGTAGATATGGAGCATCGGCTGGCAACTTGGCCTGCGGTACATTCGATACGGTTGGTAATGCATTCGTTATTAGCCAAAATTTCAACTATATTACACCGAAAGGCATAGCCAAAAAGATGGTTAAGAAAACCGGTGAGGCTGTGGTGGATGACTACAAACGTGATTTGCGTAAAAATGAATCTCATTACATAATGGCTGGATCTTTATATCCTGATTTACGTAGCTTAAAAGAGGGGACACAGGATGATTTGCATACCAAATAATCATATTATTGATATTAACACGAATTTTATAGATATTTCCTAATTTATCCTTGTTAATTAAATAGTACCATTCCGTTTAAAAACACTTTTTTTATTGCAAAACTATTATTTGATTAGAGCAATAACGACTTTTGCTGCCAAGTCGCTCTTAAGATTTCAAATTTTATGTACTGCCAACTTGCTTGTGATATTTCACATTTCGAGCTGCCAACGCTACGTAATATAGTCGTAGGGTTGCCAGGTTTTTCAGTTGCCTAAGAGAACAGAACAGAGGGTACTTTTAAAGAGAACAGAGGGTACATTTTAAGAGAGCAGAGGGTACTTTTTAAGAGAGCAGAGGATATTTGAAAATTAAATTGTTTTTTACTTTTAAAATCTACAGAAATTAAATTGAAATTTAATTATTTCTTAACCTTTAAAATCCCTTATAAAATGAGTTGAAATTGAAATATTGTTTACCTTTAAAATCTCTTATAAATTAAGTTAAATTTTAATTATTTTTTAAGTTAAATTTAATTATTTTTTTTTTACTTTTAAATTCTTAATAAATTAAGTTAAATTAAATTAAGTATTTAAATTGAAAAAAGAAATAAATAAAATAAACAAAAAGGACTTCAATTATTAAGGAACAAGTTAATTTAAATTAAAGATTTCATTTCAAGGATTTCTTAATCATAGAAAAAAAATGTAAATAACAAATATTTATTATTATTATTTGCTTAACAAAATTCAATAAATTTCATCATTAATTATTATTATTATCTTTCGCAGTGAATGGAATTAATAAACAATTATAATTCCTTTTTTTCTTTTAGTTTTATTTAACTTTTGAGTTCCTTATACATTAAGTTCAAATTGAAGTCTTCGTAACATTAATATCTTTGTAATTTTACTTAAAGCTGAATTTCATAAATATAATTTAATATAGAATAAACAAAAAAAAAGAGTATTCAATTTCTTATTTCTTTGCAACAGTGGCAACCCTGAAGCAGCAGAAAGAGAAGAGAGCCCGATAGGCCAAAAGAGCGCAGCGAATGTACAAATACAGAGCACAAGAGAAAAA
Organism: Scaptodrosophila latifasciaeformis; assembly: GCA_037075145.1. NCBI lineage: Eukaryota > Metazoa > Arthropoda > Insecta > Diptera > Drosophilidae > Scaptodrosophila > Scaptodrosophila latifasciaeformis. The sequence goes on along the minus strand of JBAMCM010000100.1, from coordinate 20,397,169 downwards.
ACATTGTATTTGTATTTTTTTCTCAGAAGCGAGTAGACGTATCCGCACGGCGTGTGTGATTGTAAGAGGAAAAATAAGTTAAAAGAAAAAAAAATAAAATAAAATAATAGAACAGAAGGCGAGATTGCCTTTTCTCTTACGAATTTCAGACGCGAGAAAAGTGGCAGCGCAAAGATTCGAAGAAACGTAAAATATAAACAAATTTCGAATTACCGAAAAGAGTTCGAATTTGGCTTTTGAGTTGTAAGGTTGTGAGAAAAAGACCCATAAAAATAACAAAACAAATGGAAGAAAATACGAATTTGAAGGCGTAAAAAAGGTTTTCCGTGTGCCTCTGCGTCTCGTGAGTGCTCCAAAATAAATTCACAAAACTATTACCAATAAATATAAAATAATAATAATACAACGAATGCAAACAAAGTCAAAAATTTCACGTTTCGCGGAATCTTTCATTTTCATTTTTTGTGTGCGGAAGAAGTTTGTTTAATACTTTAGTTATTTTATTTATTTTACGGTTGTTTTCGGTGAAAAACATTTTCATTTCAATAATTTTCATCATAATCCGCGTGGGGTTGTTTTTTCTCGGCCGGAATTCGCGTCTCGGAAATAGTAATGTTAATTCAATTTTAATTTTTGTTGTACGTGTGTGAAAGTAAATAGCCACAGTTGTTTATTTAATACATATGTACACACTCATTTGTGAATAGGAATAGAGAATGTAATAATTGAAAGAAAGAAAAAAAAAAATCACCTGTGTGCTTTTGTTTTTAAAGTGCGACTACGAAACGACCGCTCTGCTCTTCCCACACTCCCCTCACTATTACTATCACCTCGTAGGTGTTTTTTTTCTCGAATGCGTGTGTGTGTGTGTGTTGATGTGTCTTGCAATTGGTACGCGCATGTAAATCGAAGTTGGCAATTTCAAGCAAATATAACGCCCCGAATTTATATTCCCATCAAAATACATAAAAAAAAATATATATATATAAAAATTGAATAGATTGTGTTAGTGTTTCTCTTGGTATCTAATACCAGTTTAGATATACAGCAGCAACAACAACAGCTAACAGCAGTTGTTGTTGCCAGCCATAAAGGGGCAACAAATACAACAACAACAGCAAGAATTCTAAGCGCACTCTCGTACACAAACAAACACGTTTTGACCGTATTTGTTTGTGTTCGTGTCTGAGTCTCTTAATTTCTTATGTATTTTATTTTTTTCTTGTTGCACAAAGCCGACAAACTAAATAAAAACGAAACGCTTGGATTATAAAACATTAAAGAAATAAATAAGACGCCAGTTGAATTAAAAAAAAAAATCAAAAAACAAAAAACGAGCAAAAAGTTTATTTCACTCAACGCATTTCGGAAGCGAGCTATTTATTTGTGGTGAGTAATTTATAACGGTTCTTGCGTACGAGCAGGACCACAAATCAAAGGGAGCAAAACAGTGTGACCCCCCTTTAAATGTGTGGGAAAAATGTCAGGAGCAACAGGTTAAGTCGCAAAAGCGATGAGCTCCTTTATCTATTCAGGCAGAAATAACAGAAGACAATAACCATTAAGACCAGAACAGCAGATATGGCAGCCAGCATCACACCCAGAGCATCGTCTCGGCTATCTTCTTCGGGATCCTTCCATACAATAACACTAGAGGTCGCCTCCGACATTGCTTGATAGCACAAAAACATAAAAACAAAAGTCTGTTTTGTGCAAAGCAATTTGAAAAACAAAATTTAATTTAATTTTCAGTGTTTACTAGTTTTTTGTGTATTTTTTTTTTTTTTTTTTGTTTTCTTTGGTCAATCAGTTTCACTTTGCATGCCTTTGCTCCCCTAGCTCAACTATTTTTAATCATTATTAACTTTAGAGCGTAGTTTGATATCATCATCATCAGCCAGCAACGGGTTTTTGTGAATTTTTTTTTTTGTATTTTACGAGTCAACTAATAAGGTAATGCACAAAATATAGCTGAAATTATAATCAACAAAATAGCAAAATGAAAAAGTAAAAAAAAAAAACACTATTGGAAAGTTGATTGCATTTGCGGAATGCAGTAAGGCAGCAAAAAAGAAAAAATAAACGCGTCTCTTGATTTTGACAGGGCGCAAATCATTTGAAGCATTTCGTTTTGCTTTGGAACTTGGCTAATATTTCAAAATTTCATGCATCATTTGTTATGAAATTAATAATAATAATTAATCCATAGATCATTATAGTTTTCATCATTGACTTTCACAAGCAAATCTTTTTTTTGAAAGGGCTTAGCTATTTTATTAACTCTTTAGACCCTGGCCAGCACTATAAATCTTTGATAGCTTGACATTTCTTTACTCTTCTTCTTCTTTTTTTTTTTTTTTTTTTTTTTTTTTTGCTTAAACTTGACAATTTTTTTTTCATTGCAACAAGTTTTTATGTGGGAGCCTTTTCATTTTGTTTTCTTCTTCTTTATTATTACACAATTATCCCAGACATTTCCCATAGCAAATTTTTCCGCCACACATGAAAATCAATTCAAAATTTTTCACCCCCTCTCTTTTTCGCTGTGCTTTTCTGGCTTTTGTGTTTTGTTTTTTTTTTTGCGTTTTGTATTTTCCGTTCCCAAAGTTGATATTATTGTTTTTATTATATTTCTCTTTTTCTCTTACACCCACGGGTGCGTTCCTGTCTTTGTATGTGTGTGTGTGTGTGTGTGTGTGTATTGCGGAAACCGTTGGCTTATTTTTTCTTTTATTTAATGAAACTAAAATAATGCTTTAATTTTATGGAAAAAAGGGTGTCGTAAGGCTCTACTAAGCTTTTGTGTGTGTGTGTGTGTGTGTGCGTGTGTCTCCGTGGCGCCCCAAAAGCTACACCCGCCAGCTGGCGTTAAAGGCGTGCCTGCTTGTCCAGGCAAGCAATAAAAAAAATTAACAAAAAAAAAATAGAAAAATTTATTTTGAAACTCGTTTGGCGCATAATTTCTCAAGTTGCAATTTTTTGTTTTTCTGTTCATTTTTATGGACATTCATCTTGCTCGGGAGTGGACCGAAAGTGTTTACCACGGCTGTTAAGACTTGGACCATTTTTGGGAATGTGCCAACTTGGCTAGTTTATTTTTTTGAGTAATCAGAATTCATATACAATTTCATTTTCTAAAAGCCCAAAGTGTTGGCAGGACAAGGCCATTTAGCTATGGCCATTCCTCTGTCTCTTGGGTATATCTCCAAAACCTTTTGCTCGATCTTATTGAATTTATAAGGTTGGAATAATTATAAAAGGTCCCACTTGTACACCGAATTTCACCTAGATCGAGCTGTAGACTGTATACTGTGTAAGCCATGAATTTTTCCAAGAGAAAGGATCAAACTAGCAATGCTCTAAGCCTCAATCAGTTTTATGAATATCTCCAACAATTTAAGGCCGATTTCAATGAAATTTTATACCATAAAATCTACTATAAGGACTCATTTATATATCAAATTTCATCTTGATAGAACTAGTATATCGTTTACAATATATCAAAACAGTTGCAGATTAAAATTCTTTTCGAAAACAGTTGGCAATTTTCGCCAGCCCTGACATTTCCTGATAGACTGAAGACTGTTTCAGCCTTGGATTTTTTTTTTTCCAATAAAAATTTCAAGTGTTACAAACAGTTGTACATTTAATTAGCCACCTGGAAGGGCTCTACTCCCCTCAGAACAAAGGCGACACTTTAAATAAAACAAGAAAGGCCGAGCCTGCCGAGCGGCAAGTAGAAATGATGGTGTGACGAATTGTTTGTTAACTGTTTTGGCCAGATTTCCACTTTGGCTAAGACATTTCACGTAATGCAAAAAAAAACAACAACAACAATGGCTGGGTATTTAGTGAAATGGTTTTGTTTCAGAGGCGACGACTACCTCAACGGAGATCAACTCGGCTCGAGTCTGGTTGGTTCGACTCGCTTATTAACTTACCTGTTATTTTAACCATTTTCCTTTTTTTTCTCTCGAAATTTTTTGTTTTGTTTTTCCATTTTCTCATTTTTTTTTTTTTTTGTTTCACACGCATGAGAGAAAAACGCAAACCACTGAAAGGCCCAGACTGGAAAATGCACTTGCCGGATTAGTTTTCTGTCGTTGTTATTGTGGTTGTTGTTGTTGTTGTAGTAGTATTTTTTTGTCGGTATCCTCTCACCCTCCTCGTTATCTTTATCTATTTAATACAGAGTTTTCTTGTTTTTCACTTGGCTTGGAGAGCTCAGCTGCGTGTGTTTTGTGTGAATGAACATGAGCGGAAATGAAATGCCGCAGGGGGTGATTTCTATTTCACTGTCTTAGTTGGCCTATAAAGAGTTTTTCAAAAATTTACCTAAAAAAAATCTGTCATTAGAGGGTATCTGGGCTCTTTGATTTAATACCTTTAATTTGGTCTTTCGTCTTAATATTTTTTTTTTTTCGTTTTGTTTTTTTTTTGTGTTTGATCTCGACTCATTAGCCGAGATTTTGTTATTGACCCGAACGCTATTGGCCACATTTAGTTGGCCTTCATTTTGTTTAATAATTAAAATATTTTGGCCCAAAAAAAAAAACAAAAAAATGAGAGGGGGAAACACACAAACTCGGTTACGCCTATCGGCTTATCATTAAATTGTGATTAGTCTAATATTTTTCCTCAGATCTTTCGATTCGGTAAATTCTAAGAGATTGTAATCTTTTTCAAAAATAAAAAGAGACCTTAAAATTATATATAAAAAAAAGGAGTAGCTTGCCTGCAAAAATGTTAACTTAACAGAGAACTCGGCACTCCTGTTACGCCCACACGAAGAAGATTTTAACGAGTTCACTGTAAGCTCTTCTTCTTCTTCTTTCTCTTCTTGTTTGTTGTTGTTGTGGTTGTTGGTGCATTTTGTATAAAGTCGAGCCGAAGCTGCATGACCTATTTAAAGTGTAAATATTTCTATGAACAAACTACTACCAACTCCTCGGTCCAAATGATTTCTGCAAAGTACATAGACCCAGATACATATGTACATATACATATATCTGCCATATATACCAGGTGGCATATGCAATTTTTTAAAGTACTTTATAAATTTTTATATAACCATTTAATTTTACTTTCAAGGCTCTCTCTCTCTCTCTCTCTCTCTCTCTCTCTGTCTCTCTCTGTGTTCCTGTTCCCATTTTGGTGAACAGAGAACAGCCTGGCTGACTGAGCTTATCAGTCGTTTGGCATCCTTCCGTTTAGTATTTTATGTGCTTTTAGACTGTCAAGTCGTTTGTTTCAAAAAAAGAAGAAAAATCGTGGAAAATTATTATTTTCAGGTTAAGTGCGAAAAAAAGTGGTGAAAAAAATTTGAATCAAACTAAAAAATATAAAGGTGCAAATACAAACTGTTTCAGCCCAGTTGATTGATAAAGAATTCGTCATGAATGTTTATCTTTCTGCACTCGAGTCTTATCAGCAATTATCACTGGGTATGCCTCTCCATATTTGCCAAACGGTACATCGCCCCGGGCATCTGCTCTGGCTTCACTTTGTTTGTTTACGTGTTTTTTTTTTTCATTATTTGCCTTACTCGCTTTTAGGCAATTAAGTTTTCTTATTTGCCTTTTTAGGCAAATATTGTTTTGATATGGGATCGTAGTCGTGAGGGGGAGGGGGGCTGCAGCTGCAAAATGTGACAATATATGGCCAGAGCAAATATCTGTGTACCCTGGCAAAGGCAGCTCTTTTTTTTTTCAATATTTGATTTTTTCTGATCAAAATAATTAAAAGTATTTCCACATTTTGTGCCATTTCGTTCAATTAATTTATTTCAGTTTTAATCCAAAAAAAAAAGAATTCTTGATTGATCTCTTTGTGCGCCCTTCTGGGCCCTAATTAGGGTCTGGTGGAGCGTGCAACTGTTGCTCTGGCTCTCTCCACTTGTGAAGGTCAATTTGGGGTCACATGTCAAAGTCGATTTATAAAAGGCCTCCCGCTCTCCAGCGATTCCAAACCAGATCCAAGCAACCTTCAAACTATTTTTAAGCTTTATCTTGCCAGTTGCCTCTGCCCCGTCACCCCCTTCTGTCTCTGCCCCGTTGCCAAGCTAATTAATGCATAATTTTCGAGTCTGTCGCATAAATTTTGTGTTCAACTGTCTTTTGTTTTTAATTCGGTTGTCTCTTTTTTTTTTTTTTTTTTTTGATAAATGAGCTCGGGTTACCCACTGGCCAGTTTTTATTTAACTTATTTTTTTTTAAGCCCAAAAATAAAATTTTTTTTTTTAACTTTTTCAAAATGATATTTTTTTTTTATAAGTATTAAGCTAAATTTTGCGGCTTTTCTATTTAGTTTTTTTTCTTTTATTTTGCTTGCACAATTTTCTCCATTGAAAAATTTCACTTTTATTTGTACAAAGCAAGTTTCTTTTGAGGGGGAAAATACTTTTTTGAAAAAAGCACAAAGCCGCAATCAATACAAAAAAGTCAATGGAAAATAAACAATTTAAAAATAAATGCAAATAGAAAAAAAAATAATGATTTTATAGATGAAAGAAAATATTCAAATTATGCAGTGAATTTTCGAATATTTTTTTTTAGGAATTAAAAAAAATTGGAGATTAAAAAGAAAAATCGTTCGTTTTATTAATCGTTCATGAATTTCTATATATATTTACATATATTTTTTGTTTGTGAAATTTTTTGAAATAATTTTTAGACTCCTTTCGAAGAAAAAGGAGTCTATTCACTTTGCTCTGATGTTTGTAACGCACAGAACCAAACATCGTAGACCCACAAAAGTTACATCTAGAATACTTAGAATCACTAGAGGAGTCGATATAGCCATGTCCGTCTGTCCGTCTGTCCGTCTGTCCGTCTGTACATATCAGATTTACTCCGTCAGTTTAAAAGCTATTTTGCTGAAACTTGGTATATAGCCTTCTTTTTTACCTAGGTAGTACACTAGTTTGAATCGGTCGGATCGGACCACTATATCATATAGCTGTCATACGAACCTAAATCGGTTTAGGCAATAACTTCCACATTTATTATCCGATTCTTTTCAAATTTGGCATGCGTGTTTTTTATATAACGATAGATAATTGTGCCAAATTTCGCCTGGATCGGATCACTATATCATATAGCTGTCATACGAACCTAAATCGGTTTAGCGAATAACTCACACATTTATTATCCGATCCTGTTGAAATTTAATATGCATATGTTTTTTATAGCAATTAATATATGTACCAAATTTTGTAAGGATCGGACGACTATATCATATAGCTGCCATACGAACCTAAATCGGTTTTAAGAGAAACTCGCACAAAACTCGCACATTTATTGACTGATCTCTTCAAAACTCAGCAAACACGTTTTTTACATAATTATACGCGTTTGTGCTGAATTTAATTAAAATCGGACTACTATATCATATAGCTGTCATACAAATCGAAATTGGCCCTATTAACTGACCAACCCCGTTCATGTGATTTACGGCAGAAACAACTTCGAAAAGAGTCTGTAATCTTCGGCACCCCGAAGATAACGTTGGGATTTTTTTTTAATATTTTGAACTCATCTAAAATTTTTGTCAAAAATTCAGTTTAATTTTGAAAATTAAAAATTTTATTTATTTATTTATTTATTTTTTTTAACTTTTATAATTTATTTTGATTTACATTTTTTATTGAAAAAAAAAAAATTGTAACATAAAAAATTTGAATTTTTTTTTTTTTAATATTTTCAACTCACCTAACTTTTTATTGAAAATTAAGTTCTTTATTTAATTTTTTCTTACCATAATTCTTTAATTTTTACAATTTATTTTGATTTACTTTTTTTGAAATTTTTTAAATATTAAAAAATTGTTTTTTGAGATTCGGATTTGATTTGGAGCTACGAAACTTCTGGAAAAACTCGAACTTTTTTTGTAATCTTTTTTTATTTCATTAATTTTTGTTTCACCGATTTATCAAAAATAACTTCCCATTCACTTTTTCGATTTCAAATTGAGTTTTCTTTAATTTATTTTTAAATTGAGCAAATCGTTTCGATTTCATTGATATCAAATTTGAAGCGCCCCTTAGGAAAATTGCAAATTGCCAGTTGGGATGCATTTCCCCAGTCATCGCACAGATTGATAAATCTCTTTGGGTAATGTGTATACTTGACAACCCTAAGCCAGACACGTAATGACTTTGGGGCAGACAGACACACGGACAGACGAAAGATCAAAATGCCTCAGTCTGTTTGTTGGGCAAATTTAAATAAAATCGTGTTGAAGTGGAAAACACCGAAGCTTTGGTGTAGTTTTCCAAACACCCACCAATACGACAGAGGGGGGAGGGTAGTGGAAAGGAGGAAGGAATCTAATAAAAAGCACATTACAGCGAATTCGCTACGCCCAAGACCATGGAGGAGGGCAAAAAAAAAAAAAAGAAGCAGCCAGAGATTGGAGGAGCCACTCATTGGCACGTCTCCCCTTTCGATTAGTTGTTGTTTGTGAAAAGTTTCAAGTGCGAAAGAAGAGGAAGAAGAAGAAGAAGAAGGAGCAGAAAAATGCCAAGTGTTGGCGGCTTCAAGCAAGACAAAGACCAAAGACGAAGACGGCCTTCACCTCAACAGTTTTCAGCCAAGTCGTTTTTGTCAGTGTTGCAAAGTGGCGACAGATGTTTTGCAGTTCCCCAAGCCTTTGTTGTTGCAGTTGTTGTTGTTGTTGTTGTTGGTGATTTTTCCTTTTTCCCTGGTACTTTATCATCATGTCGCTTACATTCATACCGTTGACTTTGGGGTCTCTGGAATTTTTAACTGCAATTTTTTTTTTGCTTTGAGCGGAAGGTGAGCTGAGCCGCGAGTGCCAGTGACTTATGCGCAGGCCCAACTGCCACAGCGAGTTTTGTGGCAACAATTTCAGCTGCCACAAGCAAAGTAAACAAAGTTTTTCTCTCTCTCTCTTTCACTCTTCAGCATGTGTGTGTGTGTGTGTGTGTGTGAAAAAGCCGGTTGTTTGTTATTAGTTGGCCCGACACTGTTGACCATATGCGTGTCGTGTTGGTCCGGTCGCTGTTGATGCGGTTGGCTTAGTCGATGTGTATCTGTCTGTGTGTGTGTGTGTGTGAGTGTGTGGATGCGTGCGCGTTTGTTGGCCTTTTGTTGCCGTGTTGTCGTCAACGTTGCACTCGAGTTCACTGCACGCTTGAAGTTCCGCCCACCTTGCCCTGCCCGCCCGTCTGCGGCTCCCCCATTAAAAGTCTCGCATCAATCCCACTGGCAACCCTCTTCGAGTGCACACAGCATCCAAAGCTAAACACACCGATCACAATCAGTTTACGCTTTTGCCCAACTAAATTGAATGAACAGCCATTGATCAGACCCAGTTGTTACTCCTTCTTGTTGTTGTTGTTGTTGTTGATGGCTGACTGAGGCTGCCTTGTTTGTCTGTCATTTAATATTGTTTGTTTGTCTGCATTTTCCACACACACACACACACATACACTCGTCTGCTTTGCATTGCTCAGCATTGTCAGTTGGGTCAGTTCGTTACACTCGGCTACATTTGTACCGGCGCTGGTTTCAACCCGGCCAAGAGGCCCTTGGGCTGCCAGTGTCTCTGCCAGCTAATAGCCAATTTCCGTTTGGTCAGCAAAACAACATTTGCTATTTAAAAAACAAAAAAAAAAAAACTTATATATTTACCTGTAGCATTCTTTTGCCTTATCAATTTGATAGTTTTTTTTTCAGTGTGTGTGTCACACTCTTGACATATTTTTGCACCCGCAAAGCGATAAGTAATTATATTATTGAAATATTCATATGATTGAATTAAAAAATTTGTTATTTAATCAAAAAAATAGAAACAAAGGAATTCTTTTTTTTTACTTTTCAAACAAAAAATTGTGTCAGACACAATAAATTTATAAGAGACTAATTTTATCAACATTCCAAGAAAGTATAAAAAATAAAGATAACTTTCTCAATAATAATAAAATGACTTTTGGCGAATTTTTCTAATACAGTTTTTTTTCGCCATATCTGAAGATCTAAATTCCTTAATTTTTTTCCACGAAAAGATAACATTTTCATTTTGACATTTTTTAATCCAGAAATTTCGAATTTTGATTGAGACGATCAGAAATTTTTTATTGTAAAAGAAAAGTTGAGTTAGTACTTTTCCTTCTTTTGTAAAGGAAGAATTTTTGAAAAAAAATTTAATCTGAAATTTTGAAAATTAAAAAGTTGGGTTTGAGAATTTTCGGGATCATATAATGAGTACTTCTTCTAGTTATTCTGTCAATTCTACAAAGCATAGCTCAAAATTCATTTAGCTTATAGAAAATATCTAGACTAGTTTCTTGAAGAATTTGGAACCCAGAAGTCCCTTATGAATACTTCTCCTAGTTACTCTGTCAATTCTATAAAAAATTTGGAACCCAGAAGTTCCTTATGAGTACTTCTCCTAGTTACTTTCTCAATTCTATAAAGCTTAGCTCAAAATTCATTTAGCTTATAGAAAATATTTTGACTAGTTTCTTGAAGAATTTGGAACCCAGAAGTTCCTTATGAGTACTTCTTCAATTAACTCAAAATTCATTAAGCTTTTAGAAAATATCTTGAGTAGTTTCTTGAAGAAGTTCCTTGGAAATTTACAGTTCTTTTAGGTTCACCTGGGGTCTTATAGGTCTAGTGATAAGACTAGACCATAAAAGTCTAATATTAAAAAAAAAATATATACCATATATGTGACAGTCTGAAGTACTCCAACTGCTTGCACTTGACATTCTCGAAAAGACTTAATTGTTTACCCAAAGCTTTGCCTTTGTTTTTCTTTTTCATAAAACTTTCAACTTGTCACTTTGTGTCTTTGTTTTGTTACTTTCTGCTGTCCTCTTCCTCTTCTTCTTCTCCTTCGTTTTTCTTTTATATTTTCTGAAAAAGAAAGAAAGAAATAAATTCTTTTTTGTATAATTTGTAATTCTGTCACGGAGTCTAGGTTGTAATGTTTTTGTTGTCATATTATTGTCCATTGGACTATGATTTGGAAGTGTTTTCTAATTTGTATGCCCACCGCCTGATATTGTCAATTTTTTTGATTAACTTTTCATTTAGCCCGATAGGCGGAGCGACAGACAAACTACAAATTGTATTGCTTCATTGTCTGGCTGACTGACTGAGTGAGTGCCTTGGGGTCTCATTCAGTCCGATCGTCATTCTATTGGGTATTCTTCTTCTTTTGCCATATAAATATTTCTGGTGAAATGCATACCCCCTCGGCCAGACGCGAGTCTCGAGATCCCAGACAGTTCATGTTTTTTTGATTAACCATTCTTCTTTTTTCAATTGAAGAATACGTTTTCATTTAAAGAAAGTCAGTACATAAGTCAAGCCCCGTGACCATATGCCCAATGGCCTAGGCTGGCCCGATATTGGTACGTGTCTCTGGGCCGCTATCATTGAAAAATTGTTTTTTTTTTTTTTATTTTTAACTGGGTTAGTAGTAGAAAGTTTAATTTATTTATGCCCGAGTGAATATGACAATCGGGGTTTTTTTTTGGCGAATTTTTGAATCAGTTGATGAAATATTTCATGGAACCTCAGGAATTCTTTGAGATTTTTAAGAGTCCTCAAAGTGCCTTGTGTTTCTCGAATAAATCTGAGGTGATTTTAGTTCTCTGGCTCGTTGATATTTATGACCAATTAGTCAGATTTGAGGCTCTTTGATTTTAGTCAAGCTGACTAAAAGGGAGGCCTTTTTGATCTTCTCCCACAATTTTGACCAACAATTTCAATTAATCTGTTTTTTTTTTTGCAATTGAAATAAATGGCACATAAATTCTAAAGTTCTTTTCTTTTAAATTAGCAAGAGATAAAGACAGACAGTAAATTGAGACTGGGACGGGGTTACTGAGAGTTTGGTGAGTGTTATTTGATGTATTGGAGACTTTCCCTGGCGCCAGGCTGGCAATAAAAATTTAATTTAGCCCAAAAACAAATTGCATATAAAAAAAAAAATTCCTAATTGAAAGACCACATCTTCTGAGGCGTCGCATCATCAGAACACCCAAAATAAAAATATCATTTGTGTTGAAACAAATTCTGTGTTTTTTTTTTTTTTGCAGATTTGCAAAATTTGCTTCAAGACAGAAACTCATCAATTTGAATTGCTCAACAAATAAACAAAAGAATAAATAATCAATTTGATGTATCATAGTCAAAATAATTATTATATTCAATTTATTTTTGGTGAATGATGCCTTTTTTTGCCTGACTCAAAGTCTCTCAAAATGCTTGAGCATTTATTTTGTCACATCGAAGGAAGAAGAAGAAGAAGTAGTTGAAACTGGCAAATATAGAAAACTGATCTATTTTTATATGCTTTTCTGCCTGGCTGAGGCTAAGGAATTTTCCTTCGCATAGTTGAAAAATTAAAACGCATTGCATATTGTGCTGAGCATAAAAGTGTTGGCCAAAAGTGCTTCTCAAATGCGTCTGCCTTTGGCTATGCTCGAGGTTGGGCTAGAAATTTCAATTACACAATTATATATATTTTTTCTCATAAGTGCTCTTAATGAAATACACAAATGTATACAGCAAAATTTATGCCTTTACTTTGTTTTCAAAAAAAAAAAAAAAAAAAAAAAAATGAAAAATAAAAATCGGGGCAAAAATAGTCGAGTCTAAAATTACTTTCAAAGCGAGCTGGTCAAGTTAAATATTTCATGGGGCAATAAATGTTTATTCTATGAAGCATGCAAAACCTAGAAATTTTTACCAGTAATAGGAAAGAGTATGAAAGGATTATCTCGGGGGTAACAAATCATAGAAGGTCTTGGGAAACTGTCCATATAGGTGTCTCCCTAAAGACTCATAGAAAACCTCAAATTTGATTGAGATCTAATTGAGATAAATAAATTAGGGAGGTACCCCTTACGTGGTTAGATGAAATCCTTAATGCTTGTATGTATTTTTATTGGATTGAGATCTATAAATAAATTTGGGAGATATAACTTCTGTGGTCAGGTGAAATCCTTCATACTTATATACATATATCTTTATAGGATTGAGATCTATGAATTAATTTGGAAGATTTCTCTTCCATGGTGAGATGAAATCCGGAATATTTATATGTATTATTGACTATGACTAAATCTGGAAGATATCCCTTCCGTGGTCAGGTGAAACTTAGAATATTTATAGGTATCTTTATTGGTATTCCATATATCAAATTGATAACTCTTAAATGGGGGTTTTATGGGATCTAATTAGGTAAAAAAAAATTAACATATATGTTGTATACTTTCAATTTGATAGTGATTGGTTGATAGATATGAGAGATATGATATCTTAATTACATAGTTCTATTTTTAGATTCAGATGAAACTCGGTGTTGGAATTTCATTTGTCTAATTTGAAAGTGTTTGGTCAGTAAATACCGGAGATAACCTCTAAAACAATATCGATAAAGAGCTCCGATACAGAACCAAATTTTTTCGAAAGCAAATGATCCTCCATTTCTCCTCACTCTCTTCCCCGTGCCCTTCACAACTTGGGATAAAATAAATATTTTCATATTTCTTAGGCCTTTAATGTCTCCTTTGAGCCACTATTAAAATTACTATTAACTTGATAATATTTCATATTCTTATAAACCATAAAAGTCGTCTAATTCTTTTTCCTTTTTTTTTTTGCAGGCTTTGCCAATATTTGAAAAGAGCTTTTTATGGTAAGTCTTGAAAGTGTTTCAATATCTTTATGGGCGAGCTTATTTTTGTGGGTTATCAATAAGTAATATTTTTAAGACCTCAATAAATGCTGAACCACACCCTTTGGTTGCATTCCTTGGTCACTTTTTGTTTGCCAATTGTAAATTTATTGAATTTTTTTTCTTTTTTTTTTGCCATTCAATTTGAATTTATGGGCGCTGGCGGAATTCGAAAGAAAGTGGGGAATATATGTATATTTTTTTGTTTTGAATCACCCACAATCCCTTTTGGTAAGAGAAAATCTATAATTCTGGTACTAATTAAATGGGAAATAAGCTTAATGCTCTGATATGCACCGCAGGGGATTTGAAAAGTCTGACAACTTGAAAATTTTTATGATTCGGTTTAGATTGAATGATGCATAAAATGTGAACATTTCAACAACATTAAAATTATAATTTATAGCAATTTCGACCAAGAGTGATATACGGCTGGGCTTACAATTTAAATTAGTTTGTATAGAAAATAAAAAAATAAAAAAAAAAAAATTCAATACATTCAAGAGCAACAAAAAATAGAATAACAGACCGACCAAGTGGAGAGATGAAGAAAAAAAGCTGATTTTTATGGTCTCCGACATGGCAGACAAACGGAGCACGGCAAACAAAACAAAGTCCACCAAACTATGCGCCTAAAAATGGAACAAATAAAATAGAAATAAAAAAAAAAAAAAACGAAAAAATCCCAAATAGTCTGAGAACAAGAAGAAGAAGCAGGAGGAGGAGGAGGAGTTGGCGCTGTTGGGCAGACAAACAAAACCAAAGGCTATAAAGAAAAATTGAGTTATACACACACACACACACAGACAGACAGAGAATCTCTCTATATTTATATAGAAAGTGAGAGAGGTATGATTTTTGGTGTTTTTATTTTACTTTTTGTTTTCGGTCTAAAAATGCGTCACAAAAATAGAGCAACGCGTGTTTGGATGTGGAAATAAAAGAAATTAGAAGAAAATTTAGGCGCTTTATAAATCTTGAATATATATTTAGATATACATATATATGCATACCATACTTGAATATATATAGTATGTCTATATGTATTTTTATTCCTTGAGTTATTTGTGCTAGAAAGATGCTAAATAAGAATTTGACAGAGCGAAGCAGCAAGCCGAAAAGGAATTCAATGGTTTCTATTTTTTTTGGTCAAAAGAATTTTTGCCACAATTAGCGTGGGCTGCTTGTTTTGGAAGCATTTATTTAAGCCAAATTGATTCAAGCATTTTTTGATCTAATCGGAAATCAATATAGGGAAATTAGAAGGGTATGAAAATTGTTATCATCTGAGTCATTGAGAAATTGTGAATTCCAGAGTCAAGAGTGAGTGAGGAAAGATCTTGAGTGGTTCAGATTTGGAATGAAAATTGATAATTGCTTCTTTGGAAGAGGTGAAGGAAAGGAGTATAAAAATTATATAAAATTCTGGGGATTATGAAATCCTAATAAAATCATTTTAAATGGTTTTTGGGATTTTTTTTTTTTATTTTTTACTTGATTAAAACTGAAACGGAAAAGTTAAAAATTGTGATAAAAAAAATATATATATATATTAAAATCAGATATAAATAAATTAAAATAAATAAATAATAATTAAAAATAACCTAAATTTAAAATTAATTTTTTTTTTAAGAATTTTTATATTTAATTTGGGTGATCTCAAATTTATAAACAGAGAAATAAAAGACTCAACTGTTTCTCATGTTCAGAGTATTCTTTACATGAAAAATAATTCTTTATAAGATTTTAAAATTTTTGAAATTTAAGTCTAGAAAAAATTACCAATTTAAATATATTAAAATTGGCTTCTTCCAATTTAGAAGAATTACTTAAAAACTTAATTTAATAAAAAAAAATAAATAAAATTAATTAAACCAAAAAAAAAAAAAAAATAATAATAATAAAAAAAGAAAAAAATTTTAATAAAAAAAAAATTAAATAAATAAATTTAAATAATTTTTTTTCTATTTAAAAACTAAATAAATAAATTTAAATCTTTTTTTTTTTTATTTAAATAAAAAAATTTTTTTTTGCTAATATATACATATATTTCTTTTATATAGAAATAATTATCGAATTAATTTTCTCTTAAAAAAAAAAATTCAATTACTTATTTCAATCTAACCAGAGCCACACTTTTGATTCTAAAACTTTCTACACCTTTATGGCCTTTGCATACAAAGAGTTGGAAATTTTTGAAATTATGCATAAGGAAAAAAGAAAGAAAGAGAAAGAGAGAGAGAGAGAGAAAAATACAAACCCATTATAACTATTATGATATGCATAATACTTGACAATTTTGTGGGACAATGTGGCCAAAGACACGTGGTTTGAAAGCCAAACTAGTCGGGCCAAAAATTGCCAAGACAAAAAAAAAAAAAAAAAAAAAAATAGAAAAAAACTCGAAATTTATTGATGCCGCTTTTGAGGAGGCAAAGACCCCAAGCAAATCATAATATATTTTTATGACCAAATTTTTATATATAGATTTTTTTTTTTTTTGATTTTTTTGGATATTATTTTTTTTTCTATGCTGAAAGTTTCCAATTGTTGGCTTGGCGCTTTTTGAATAGCGTTCATCAACTTGTTAACCATTTTTCATTTATTTTCTTTTGACGCATCTTCTTCTTTTTGTCCCAACTTATGCGGGGCTATCTGTTTTTGTTAACTCGTTTGAAAGCTTTTTTTTTTTGTTTGCTTTTTTCATTGATGGCACGTCGCGATTTGTTATTCTTTTTTTTTTCAAGCCTAAAGGCATTTTGTAGATCAAAAATATTCTAAAAAAAAAAAAATAGAAACCGTCGAAATTGTTGTGACAATAAGACAAAATTTCAAGTGTGAACAAACTTGGCTAAGACAGCTTTTCGAAGATAACAAAAAAAAAAAGAAGATTACTTCGCGGAATTTTTTTTTAACTTTAAAAAATGTCAACACATTTTCTAGAAAATATTTAAAAGTTACATAAAATATTTCTTAATTTTTTTTGTATGAGGAAATTTGTTTTTTTTTTTCAAATTTCTTTGCCAAAATATAAACGGTTCAGAAAAGTTCCCTTAACCTTGTCTTTCATTAGGCTGTGGGAATTTCTTGGTCTACGTTGTTGTTACCAAATCCTCTTAACTTAAGTCTTAAAGTGATTTGTAAAACTACAATAAAATTACTCTTACTTTGGCAAGGGAGCGGACCACCCAAAAAGTTTTTGGGAGTCGGAAAATCCATAATTAAAACATGAAAAATTCATGTACCTGTGCCGCTGTGCCATAAACCAACCATGAAAATGGTATTTCACGGCCAGAACGACCTGGCCCAAAACAGACGGTCACAGCCCAAGCGGAAGCTGCTGGCCGGAGAGTTATAAATGAGATTACGAGGCACTTTGCTGGGGTCTCAAAAAACCACACAATTGTCAATGGGTAGAAATGTAAGAAGAAGCAGCACTCGACTACACTCTTAACACTCACTTGACCAGGCCAAAAACAGTAGCAAAAAGGTTGAAGAAAAAGAAAAAAACAACATTTTTTTTTATCTCTTCTCTTCTGATTCTCTTCTTCTTATTTCTTTTCTCTGTGTTTGTAATCAACATAAATTTCTCAAGTGATTTCCCACGCATATTTTTTTCCTAACCATCATAATAAAAATAATCATTTTTATAAACATTTCTAAGCAAGTGTGCATCTGTGTGTGTGTGTATATATTTTTTTCCTACTGAGTTGGCTCTATTGTCATATTGAATTGTTGGTGTTTTGGCTTTGATGGCCTGAGTCAAGTACCTTTAATTACGTTTCTGTTGCATTAGCAACGAGGCATGCAACTCGAAGTTCTTTTGGTTTAGACGGAGTGACTGGGGCGTTGGTTGTCATGGTTGGCTCTTATGCAAGCGAGGCCAGCTAAAATGTATTTATATAAGCGAGGAGTCGAGGGGTGTGGTGAACGGACTTGTCTAGGTAAAATAGTGTCCCATATAAATGTAGTGTTGTTGTTATTTTCTCGATGTGTTGATAAGTTGAAGTAGTACCAGATACTCTTAGCTTGTGTGACGAAGAAGAAGAAGAAGAGACAAAATTGTCAGTTGGTCTTGTAGGGATTGTTTGTTTTATGGGCCGGGCCATTTCATGTGGGCCGAGTTTTACATCAAAGGAAAGTGTTGAATGATCTAAACTCACTGATAAAATCTTAAAAATTCTCCATATACTTTTGACATATCTATAAACGTTGGAATGGTTTTACTTCAACTAAAAAAAAAAATATATAGAAGAAGAAATAAAGCATAAAATCATCAGCCAACGCAGTCTTGTCTTTTACCTCGTTTTGAATAGTTTTTCTCACTATTATGATTTTTTTTTTAATGTCAGTTTTATCTTGTATCTTTTTTGGGTTAAAATAACCAAAAAACAAAAAACCACAACGTCAAAGGTTAGAATGAATTTTGAATGCCCTAAAAAGATGGGTTTTTTTTTCAGCACCAAAAAAATTTAAATACCCCAAAACCGCAAAAAACTGAAAAATCATAAAAATAACAGCTTCAATCAAAAACCAGAAAATCTTTTGAGAAAACCACATAAAAATAACAACAAAATAAATAAATAAACACAGATTAAGACAAAACAATAATCTGACTTTTCCAAAAGAACTCGAAAAAGGCTTGAAAAATCTCTGAAAAATAATTTTTCAATCATTTCAAAATTTTGAAAGACTAAAATTTTGACCGCAATTGTTAGCGCGAAATATATTTGGCAATGAGCACAACCAATGTGTCCGATACACGATATTTAGTCAAGCATATATCGAGCTGCATATATCTATATATATATAGTATATATGTAGGTAATCTTGTATATGATATGGAATGAAATTGCATGAATGAACTGAATAATTCGCATGATTGCGCATACGAAAAGCAAAGCAAACCAAACCAACTGACTGACTGGGTGACTCTGGCCATAATCCGAAAAGCCAAATAAGAATCAGTGTGAGAAGAAAAGTGAGAAATGAAAGAAACAACAAATGGAGGGACCGGGGCATATCATATCAAATTATAATGCTGAAAACAACAACAACAAATTAAATCATTTCTCAGTCAGAGATTATCATGTTAATTTTTAAACGTTTTGCATAATTTTTCTTTTTTGGTTTTAGCCTTTTGATCTTTTGGCTTATTCTACTCTTTTTGGATGGGTAGAGACGTCCAGAACTCTCAGAATAAAGGCAAGGCTCTGAGATCTTCAGTTCTGACATGATGGAACCATTAGTATTTGACATCTCTATAAAAAAAATCGGACATATCGTATCACTATATCATTTAAAATATGATCAACAAATTCTCCAATCTTTGGAATTTCTGAGTTAGTCAGAACCGGATCGAATCACTATATTATATAAAATATGATCAACAAATTCCCCAAGCTTTGGAATTTCAAAATTATCTGACATATAGTCCGAGCCGGATCGAATCACTATATTATATGAAACAATTCCCCAAGTTTTTTGATTTCTGAGTTAATCCAAAAGAATGTTTCGACTGAAGCAGAGGCGAAACAATTTATATACTTCATATACTATATTTTATATTTTTATATTTGTGGATCCCATAAATTTTTTAAAATTTTATATCCACTTTCAGAATTTTTCAGAAATTGTCTGATCAAGGTCTTCAAATATTTAAAGTCCTCAGAGATCGAACCACTATATATCTCGGATATTTCATAATCTGCTTCTACTGAATTTACCCAAGTCAGAAATATATCCGAAAAAGAGTATCTGACCTTCACTTAGCCCATGAGGGCTTCTCAGATTATTGTTCTTTTTGGCCTGGGCGTGTGTTTTATTTTGCTTTTGTTTGGCATGGCTCGTTGGGATTTCAAGCATTTCAATTGAATTATAAAAATTATAAAAATAACCATTTGCTAATTTTTCGCTGTGCCTGCAACAACAACAACAACAAAGACCACAATAATAAAATCTTGCCTGATGATCATTGAAATTTTGTGGTGATTTTTTTTTTTTTTCTTTATTTTCTTAGTTGACATTCTGTCAGTTGGTGGTTATGTGGGTGTCTTATTTATTTTTGTTTTGGTAATTATTTAAACTTGCCAGTTAATGTATGCAGCCTGACTCAGAGGCCACATTTTGTCACAACAATAACAAAAACAATCAGAAGAAAAGGGGCAACCCAAATCTGTCCATCAAAATGTGGTCCAACTAAACAATCTGGAGTCAAGAGACTGGCAGTTTGTTTTTTTTGAACTTTAAATTAAAAAAACGAGTAAAAGACAAATTAAAGTAAACAAAAGCTGAAAAGTCTTATTTTTTTGTCGTCTGCTGAATGAGTCAGCAAATTGACTAGTCCTCTGGTCGGCTGAACAGGATATATGTTAATTTGCATTGACTTGATTAAAATTTACGCACAAGGTCATCAAGATTTTTCTTTTCCTTTTTCTTTTTTTTTTGACATAAAAATTAATGCAGAACATAAATTCTGTCAGACTTGCCGGTTTTGGAGTCCTACGCCATTTAGCTTAATCAAAGTCAAGGCGTCTTCGACCTGAACTTGGCTGAAAAAAAAGAAATACAAAAAAAAAAGTTCATGGCTATCTGGCCATTCGAGCCAATATTGCTGCAGCTGCAAAAGTTAGAAAAAAAAGCTGTGATTTTTTTGTTGTTGTTGTTGTTTTTTTTTCTAGGCAGCCAAACGACACATTTCTGTCATCATCAATAAAGCCGCCATGGCTGGGTTGCCTTTACCTTTGCAACAAGCGAAATACAAATTGGCACAATTTCTCCACACAACATTCACGGCTTCGAGATGCGTGTTATGTTGCAGCGGCAGCAATCGAGCCATGTGGTTGCCCCGGCCATTTGCTTTGTGAGAACAAAAACAACAATAACAACAACAACAACAGCTGACGGCATTTGCGGTATCGGTCCCGGGCCAGAAGAAACAGTTTTCTTTCTTCCAGATTTCTTCCATCTTCTTGACTGTTTAACATAAAAATGCCAGCTGGCCTGGGCTTTGGTTTTAGCCATATTCTTTGGCCTTCTCTTTCTTTGGCCGCAAACTTGAACAATATCAAGGCATTTTTCTTACTTTCCATGTGTGTGTGTGGCTTCTGGCCCACCCGCCAGTTGGTTAGGTTGCGGGGACTCGCTCCTTGGCTGTGATCTTTAATCAAACAGTTAGAGGCGCCGCCAACGCCAACGCTGCATGCATTTACAGCCTTGATAGGCGTTGGCGCTTTCAAATTGAAGTGGAAGTTGAACTCGTGCCACCACCGCCGTCACCTCTCTCTCTCTCGATCTGTCTGTCCATCTCTTTCTAATGCAAGCTGTGTCAAGGCTTCCAACAGATTTATGCATTCAAATAAATCCATTATGAGTATGTTGGTTGGTTGGTTTGTTTGTTTGTTTATTTGCTTGTAGGCCAAGCTACCGTCTTTGTGGCTTTAATTAACGGTCAACGGCAGACTTATGCGTTTTTGCCTGACAGTATTGCTAATGCTGTGGCCAACAGTTTTTCATGTTGTCTTAGGTTACCAACGGTTCCGCTTTCGCATGCCTTGCTTTTTCTCTCGCCCCTTTCATCATCTTCTTTTTCATTTTTCTTTACTGCTGCAACATTTAGTTTGCCTTAATTTGTGGCTTTTTTATATATATAAAAATGATATGCAACAAACACGCACACACATCTTGTGCTGAAAGAGATCGGCCAACATATGTCAATGTGCTTTATGCCTGGTTGAAGCTGCCGGGCTTTGATAGTGTTGGTAAAGTGCGAAAAGCTCTGGCAAATATACAGAATGTTTTGATCAATTTTATTGAGTTGACTCATTCAGTTTGTCATTAATGAGATCATCCATAATGAAATAGCCGAGTTGTTGAAATTCTAGAAAATCTCATTGGTTTTGTATTAATTAAATGTGCACATAAATAAATGAATTCATTTAAATATTTAATCTTAACTGATACGGCTCATTTTATTTATTAGTATTTTGTCAATGTTTTTTTTTTTATTTATTTATTAATTTTTCTAATTTAATCAAATCATTTTGACTTCCTTTGCTGGCTTGGTCTCCGCTTTCCAACACTGGTTGTGGTGTGCAGAACAACCGATCGACTGTCAACTTTTTGGTAAACTTCCGGTTACTGTGAATGTCATATATACATTTTTTTTTTTTGCTTGGCCTGGCCTGGCTTGTCTCATTTTTAGACTCTTTTCGAAGAAAAAGGAGTCTATTCACTTTGCTCTGATGTTTGTAACGCACAGAACCAAACATCGTAGACCCACAAAAGTTACATCTAGAATACTTAGAATCACTAGAGGAGTCGATATAGCCATGTCCGTCTGTCCGTCTGTCCGTCTGTCCGTCTGTCCGTCTGTCCGTCTGTCCGTCTGTTTCTATGCGATTTACTCCGTCGTCTTAAAAGCTATTTTGCTGAAACTTGGTATTTAGCCTTCTTTTTTACCTAGGTAGTACACTAGTTTGAATCGGTCGGATCGGACCACTATATCATATAGCTGTCATACGAACCTAAATCGGTTTAGGCAATAACTTCCACATTTATTATCCGATCCTTTTGAAAATTGGCATGCGTTTGTTTTATATAACGATAGATAACTGTACCAAATTTTGCCTGGATCGGATGACTATATCTTATAGCTGTCATACGAACCTAAATCGGTTTAGGCAATAACTCCCACATTTATTATCCGATCCTGTTCAAATTAAGCACGCATATGTTTTTTATAGCAATTAATATATATACCGAATTTCGTAAGGATCGGACTACTATATCATATAGCTGCCATACGAACCTAAATCGGTTTAGGGAATAACTCGCACATTTATTGACTGATTTTTTCAAAACTCGGCCAACACGTTTTCTACATAAATATACGCGTTTGTGCTAAATTTTATTAAAATCGGATTACTATATCATATAGCTGTCATACAAATCGAAATCGGCCCTATTAACTGACCAACCCCGTTCATGTGATTTACGGCAGAAACAACTTCGAAAAGAGTCTGTAATCTTCGGCACCCCGAAGATAACGTTGGGATTTTTTTGTTTGTTTGTGTGCTGAACCACTAATGGATTTTTATGTTTATAGCCGCCCAAAAAAAAAAAGACAACAAAAACATAAAAAGAGCCACGGTAACCGCAATAACAACAACAACAACCACAACAGAGACCGCTTTGAGTGTGGCAAAATAAAAATAAAGGTTTTTGGGTTTGGATTACCGAGCGCTTTTGTTTTTGAGAGCTTTAACATTTTGTCTGCGCATGTGTGTGTGTGTTTATTGTTGTTGTTTTTATTTTTTTTGGCTTGGGTCAATTCTAGGAAGAATGTATAAAGTGTTAGTGGTTATATAAACATTTTTAACTTAGTTTGGGCTTCGAAGTTTTTTAATTGATTTACCGTTTTGTGTGAGAGAAAGAGAGAGAGAGAGAGAGATAAGAATATTTGCATAAATTTTTGCATTTTCTGTTTGACATTTTTGATTGTAGTTTTATATATATATTTTTTTTTGACAAGTCAGTCGCGCCTGTCAATTAAGTTTAAACAAAAAAATCATTTATCATTCGAGCAAAATCTTTGCAAAAAAAAAGAGAAACACGATTGAAGAAGAAGAGTGTTGCCATATGTAAAATAACAAAAGAAATCATTCATAATCATAAATAAGCCAGGCTACTCCAGAGACATTAACTGACAGAAAAAAAAAAACAATCGCATCAACTACTTTGAGAGTCTCTTGTAAGTCAGGCATAGTTTTGTATATTTAGACTCTTTTCGAAGAAAAAGGAGTCTATTCACTTTGCTCTGATGTTTGTAACGCACAGAACCAAACATCGTAGACCCACAAAAGTTACATCTAGAATACTTAGAATCACTAGAGGAGTCGATATAGCCATGTCCGTCTGTCCGTCTGTCCGTCTGTTTCTATGCGATTTACTCCGTCGTCTTAAAAGCTATTTTGCTGAAACTTGGTATTTAGCCTTCTTTTTTACCTAGGTAGTACACTAGTTTGAATCGGTCGGATCGGACCACTATATCATATAGCTGTCATACGAACCTAAATCGGTTTAGGCAATAACTTCCACATTTATTATTCGATCCTTTTGAAAATTGGCATGCGTGTGTTTTATATAACGATGGATAACTGTACCAAATTTTGCTCGGATCGGATGACTATATCTTATAGCTGTCATACGAACCTAAATCGGTTTAGGCAATAGCTCCCACATTTATTATCCGATCCTGTTCAAATTAAGCACGCATATGTTTTTTATAGCAATTAATATATATACCAAATTTTGTAAGGATCGGACTACTATATCATATAGCTGCCATACGAACCTAAATCGGTTTAGGGAATAACTCGCACATTTATTGACTGATCTTTTCAAAACTCGGCCAACACGTTTTCTACATAAATATACGCGTTTGTACTCAATTTTATTAAAATCGGACTACTATATCATATAGCTGTCATACAAATCGAAATCGGCCCTATTAACTGACCAACCCCGTTCATGTGATTTACGGCAGAAACAACTTCGAAAAGAGTCTGTAATCTTCGGCACCCCGAAGATAACGTTGGGATTTTTTTTTTTTATAAAGGACGTTGGCGTACCGCAGTACACTCAAGAGGCCCTTACGAATGAAGGCTCCAGCCTTTCCATTCCAGTCTCCCTACGCTCTGCGGGACTCCCGTCAGGTATTACTTCGCAGAGCGGGATCGCTATTTCAGCGCCTCATATGTCGGTTCTGGTGCCGAATTTGTGGGAATCTTGGAT
This sequence comes from Scaptodrosophila latifasciaeformis, assembly GCA_037075145.1. NCBI lineage: Eukaryota > Metazoa > Arthropoda > Insecta > Diptera > Drosophilidae > Scaptodrosophila > Scaptodrosophila latifasciaeformis. The sequence goes on along the minus strand of JBAMCM010000100.1, from coordinate 20,372,659 downwards.
TTGTCAAATATTTGCGCAAATTGTTGTAAGACTAAGAATATTTTCAGGGTGGTTATGGGATATTTTAATGTCTTATTTATCCTGGATGCTTGTAAATGTTTCCTTGAATTAAACTGGGAATCATTTTGATTTGGTTTGCATCAAATATTTGCACAAATTTTTGGTATATTTTCTTGGAGACATCAGAGATTTCTCATTATTTTCTTGAGATATTTTCTTTAATTTCATAAGGAATTTTATTGTCAAATATTTGGTATATTTTTTCAAACATTTCTAAGACTCCTTAAGTATTTTTCTTGGTTTACTTTCCTGTGTTTTTCTTGTCTTGGATTCTTCTAAATATTTTCTTTTATTTACTAAAGAATCGATTAAACTTTAGTCAAGTATTTGCGCAAATTGTTGGAAGACTTATACCCAGTATTCTAAGATTATATTCAGGTTGGTTATGGCCTATTTGTGCAAATCTTACTCAGATATCTTTTCTCACCAAGAATCTAACACTGGTGTATGTGTGAGTCTATCAAGAATTCTTTAGTTTTTTCTTGTCTTGGACTCTTTTGAAAGTTTTATTTAATTTGATAAAGAATCGACTAAGTCTTAGTCAAATATTTGCGCAAATTTCTGGTGGACTCGGTTTGCCTTTCATTTTTCATGCGTTAATTTTTCAATTGCATTACTAAAGAATCGATTAAACTTTAGTCAAGTATTTGCGCAAATTGTTGGAAGACTTATATACCCAGTATTCTAAGATTATATTCAGGTTGGTTATGGCCTATTTGAACGTCTTTGTCCTGGATTCTTGCAAAGGTTTTCTTGAATTTAATTGGGAATCATTTTGATTTGGTTTTGTTCAAATATTTTGGGCAAATTTTTGGTATATTTTCTTGGAGACATCAAAGTTTCCTTAAGTATTTTTCTTTCATTATTTTCTTGAGATATTTTCTTTGATATCATAAAGAATGTTTTAGTCAAATATTTGTGCAAATCTTTGTGCAAATCTTTGTGCAAATCTTTGTGCAAATTTTTGTGCAAATCCTTGTGCAAATCTTTGTGCAAATCTTTGTGCAAATTTTTGATCAAATCTTTGTGCAAATCTTTGTGCAAATCTTTGAGCAAATCTTTGTGCAAATCTTACTCAGATATCTTTTCTCACCAAGAATCTAACACTGGTGTATGTGTGAGTCTATCAAGAATTCTTTAGTTTTTTTTGTCTTGGACTCTTTTGAAAGTTTTCTTTAATTTGATAAAGAATCGACTAAGTCTTAGTCAAATATTTGCGCAAATTTCTGGTGGACTCGGTTTGCCTTTCATTTTTCATGCGTTAATTTTTCAATTGCATTACTAAAGAATCGATTAAACTTTAGTCAAGTATTTGCGCAAATTGTTGGAAGACTTATACCCAGTATTCTAAGATTATATTCAGGTTGGTTATGGCCTATTTGAACGTCTTTGTCCTGGATTCTTGCAAAGGTTTTCTTGAATTTAATTGGGAATCATTTTGATTTGGTTTTGTTCAAATATTTGGGCAAATTTTTGGTATATTTTCTTGGAGACATTAAAGTTTTCTTAAGTATTTTTCTTTCATTATTTTCTTGAGATATTTTCTTTGATATCATAAGGAATGTTTTAGTCAAATATTTGTGCAAATCCTTGTGCAAATTTTTGTGCAAATCTTTGTGCAAATTTTTGATCAAATCTTTGTGCAAATCTTTGTGCAAATCTTACTCAGATATCTTTTCTCACCAAGAATCTAACACTGGTGTATGTGTGAGTCTATCAAGAATTCTTTAGTTTTTTTTGTCTTGGACTCTTTTGAAAGTTTTCTTTAATTTGATAAAGAATCGACTAAGTCTTAGTCAAATATTTGCGCAAATTTCTGGTGGACTCGGTTTGCCTTTCATTTTTCATGCGTTAATTTTTCAATTGCATTACTAAAGAATCGATTAAACTTTAGTCAAGTATTTGCGCAAATTGTTGGAAGACTTATATACCCAGTATTCTAAGATTATATTCAGGTTGGTTATGGCCTATTTGAACGTCTTTGTCCTGGATTCTTGCAAAGGTTTTCTTGAATTTAATTGGGAATCATTTTGATTTGGTTTTGTTCAAATATTTTGGGCAAATTTTTGGTATATTTTCTTGGAGACATCAAAGTTTCCTTAAGTATTTTTCTTTCATTATTTTCTTGAGATATTTTCTTTGATATCATAAAGAATGTTTTAGTCAAATATTTCTGCAACTCTTTGTGCAAATCTTTGTGCAAATCCTTGTGCAAATCTTTGTGCAAATCCTTGTGCAAATTTTTGTGCAAATTTTTGATCAAATCTTTGTGCAAATCTTTGTGCAAATCTTTGTGCAAATCTTTGTGCAAATCTTTGTGCAAATCTTTGTGCAAATATTTGTGCAAATCTTTGTGCAAATCTTTGTGCAAATCTTTGTGCAAATTTTTGATCAAATCTTTGTGCAAATCTTTGTGCAAATCTTTGAGCAAATCTTACTCAGATATCTTTTCTCACCAAGAATCTAACACTGGTGTATGTGTGAGTCTATCAAGAATTCTTTAGTTTTTTCTTGTCTTGGACTCTTTTGAAAGTTTTCTTTAATTTGATAAAGAATCGACTAAGTCTTAGTCAAATATTTGCGCAAATTTCTGGTGGACTCGGTTTGCCTTTCATTTTTCATGCGTTAATTTTTCAATTGCATTACTAAAGAATCGATTAAACTTTAGTCAAGTATTTGCGCAAATTGTTGGAAGACTTATACCCAGTATTCTAAGATTATATTCAGGTTGGTTATGGCCTATTTGTGCAAATCTTACTCAGATATCTTTTCTCACCAAGAATCTAACACTGGTGTATGTGTGAGTCTATCAAGAATTCTTTAGTTTTTTCTTGTCTTGGACTCTTTTGAAAGTTTTCTTTAATTTGATAAAGAATCGACTAAGTCTTAGTCAAATATTTGCGCAAATTTCTGGTGGACTCGGTTTGCCTTTCATTTTTCATGCGTTAATTTTTCAATTGCATTACTAAAGAATCGATTAAACTTTAGTCAAGTATTTGCGCAAATTGTTGGAAGAATTATATACCCAGTATTCTAAGATTATATTCAGGTTGGTTATGGCCTATTTGAACGTCTTTGTCCTGGATTCTTGCAAAGGTTTTCTTGAATTTAATTGGGAATCATTAGACTCTTTTCGAAGAAAAAGGAGTCTATTCACTTTGCTCTGATGTTTGTAACGCACAGAACCAAACATCGTAGACCCACAAAAGTTACATCTAGAATACTTAGAATCACTAGAGGAGTCGATATAGCCATGTCCGTCTGTCCGTCTGTCCGTCTGTTTCTATGCGATTTACTCCGTCGTCTTAAAAGCTATTTTGCTGAAACTTGGTATTTAGCCTTCTTTTTTACCTAGGTAGTACACTAGTTTGAATCGGTCGGATCGGATTACTATATCTTATAGCTGTCATACGAACCTAAATCGGTTTAGGCAATAACTTCCACATTTATTATCCGATTCTTTTCAAATTTGGCATGCGTGTTTTTTATATAACGATAGATAATTGTGCCAAATTTCGCCTGGATCGGATCACTATATCATATAGCTGTCATACGAACCTAAATCGGTTTAGCGAATAACTCACACATTTATTATCCGATCCTGTTGAAATTTAATATGCATATGTTTTTTATAGCAATTAATATATGTACCAATCGCAAACCCCCAAAGTTACACTCGCACATTTATTGACTGATCTCTTCAAAACTCGGCAAACACGTTTTTTACATAATTATACGCGTTTGTGCTGACTTTTATTAAAATCGGACTACTATATCATATAGCTGTCATACAAATCGAAATTGGCCCTATTAACTGACCAACCCCGTTCATGTGATTTACGGCAGAAACAACTTCGAAAAGAGTCTGTAATCTTCGGCACCCCGAAGATAACGTTGGGATTTTTTTTTTCTATTTCTTTTTAGTTTAGTTTTAGTTTAGTTTGTCGTTAGACTAAAAGAGGAAGACGCGGAAGAAGAGGAAGCCGACAATGTCGTGTATTCCGTGTACAATCACTTTCGGTGGCTGAAGAGAGCCGAAGTTCAATGCACCTCTCTTTACACACACACACACACACACACACACGGACACATAGACAGACACTCGCTTGCAAGCATTTACTTGTTAGTTCGTGCAATAACAAAGATGTGGATGAGAAGGCTGCAGTGGCAGAGCGGCAGAGGCTGACGCTGGCGCTGGCGCTTCAAAGCCGAAACAACATAAAATGACGACAGAAAAAAAAGACAGAAATAATGACAATATTTGCTGTGCTTTATCTTCGTGCTCAAAAATGCGACCCAGTGGATGAAGGAAAAAAAAAATAGTAAGACGCCAGGCGATTATAATAGAAATTTTAATTCGAAAAATAACAATGAAAAATTTGTGTAAATTTCATTTTAGCACGTAACTGCGACCATGAACACATTAAATAAATCAGAAATTTTATTAATAAAAACAAAAACCGAATTTTTTTCATATAAAAATGTAAAGAAAATCAGGCAAGCCTTAAAAATAAAATTAGAATAAATAATAATAAAATTTAATTAATTATATTATTTAAATAAAACATGAAAAAATTAAAGACTTTTTAAAACTATAAAATTATTTCAAAAAATTAAAAATTAAAGACTTTTAAAATCTATCAAATTTCTTCAAAAAATTAAAATTTCAACATTTTTCAGAACTATCAAATTTCTTCAAAAAAAAAAAAAAATAGAGACTTTTAGAACCATCAAATTTTTTCAAAATTTCACTCCTTTAAGAAATTTTCCAAAAATTAATTAAATTCCTCAAATCTATTGAACTGTTCTGAAACATTTTCTGTAAAAGTTCAGTAAAGTTTTATATTAATAAATCAATTGTTGCTATCCATAAAATGTGAAAAAAAATTAAACTGAATAAAAAGAGAGAAAAAAAGAAAAAATTGAAAAATTAAATAAAAGTGCCTATAAAAGGTAATTAAATTCAAATGAATTGTGTGCGTGTGTAGTGCAATTGTTTCGCGTTCGTTTGTTTTCACTGGTTTCCATTGCAGCACTCAATGATATTAATTAAATATTATTTAGGCGTGCATGTGTGTGTGTGTGTGTGTGTGTGTGTGTGTGGGTAAAGCTTGATTTCATGTTGTTGATCTATTGTTTTGAATTTTGCAATGCGAAAATGAGAAAAAGAAAATGTAGAAGAAGAAGAAGATGAAAAAAAAAAATGTGTGCATGCAAACACAAAAGTTGTTTAATTCTTTTTGTTGCTGCTTTTATTAGTGCCAGGGACATGGCAGCACCGTTTGGCAACATGGCGACATAGCAACATGTTGCTAAATCCGCAAAATGTTGCTAGGCATTTTTGGAAGCACACAAATCGACTTGTCATCAGAAATTTGTTAATTTTTGAGTTTTTTTTTTAAGAATTTAAATTTCTGATTGTTTATTTCTTATTACAAAATATGTTTAGGCCATGAAATTTTTACGACCTCTCATATTTAGTCAAAATAGCTAATAGCTTAGATTTAATGGGCAAAAAATTGACTGCTACCCCCCACCCAACTTGGTTGTTGGTCATTGGCCTGTGGTCTGCTTTGCCAAAAATTTATATTGTAACAAAATAGTTTCTTTCTTTTTTTTTTTTGGTTTTTATGGCCACAAGCCTTGCCATAATTTTTGTGTTTATACTTTTGTTGGCTTGTGAAATTTATGACCAAGCTGGTCAATCTAAACCTACAAATTGGCTTTTATTATGCAATCAAAATAGTAATTTTACCTTAAGATTTATTATAACGCTTAGTTTTTTTTTTTCTTTTTTATTTTTTAGCTAAGCTACTACCAAAATGAAATTATATAAAAATGTAAATTTCAAGAATCCAATTCGGTATTCGATTTCATCAACGTTTCTGCATAAATTATCAAAAAAAAAAAAAAAAATAAATAAACTGTAAATTATTTTTTAAATTACTTTGTTGGTGTCGACTTGACGATTTCTGAAATAATATTTGGACTTAATCTCAACAGTTAGCCAATCCACTCAATCAAAATAAAATTTGTAATTTCTTCCATTTTGGAAAACAAAGAAAACAAACATTTTCTGTTTCTTCTTTGTTTTTCAAAACAACAAAAATGAAAGAATCCAACGAGCCCTTCTCTTTGCCTTTCACATTCGCACCGGCCCCTCCCCTCGCCACTCTCCTTGCATATGAATCAAAAATGTGTGAAATTTGTTTACAAAAAATTTGCAGACTTTTTTTTTTTTTCTTCTCATTTTTTTTACGGTGCTTTTGCGTCTTAACGGTTTATCACACATACTAGAATCTTTATTAATTAAATGAGAGAAGCAGTCGCCACCGCTGAAGAAGAAGAAGAAGAAGAGGCATGCGAATTGTTTACACAAATGAGTCGCTGAGAGATATTGAGACTTCTTCGAGGCCAGCTGCAAAAATATGGTAGAATTTATTTACTTTAGACTTGGGCCTGTCGGTTTCAACAATTTTGAGACGCAGAAAATTGTCTACAGGAAAAATTAAAAAAAAAAAGAAAAAAAGTTCGCAAAGTAATCAAAAGAGAAATTATATTCGTCATGATTTAAAAATAAATTCAAATAAAAATAAATTTTCATTTTTTTTTTGACACAAATTTTGTATGTTTTTTTGAAAAAAAACAACAACAACAACAACAACAACATTGACATTGAAAATTTATATACAAAATAAACAGAAAACATTTCGACTCTCTTAAAATATAAATTGCCATAATTTTTCACTAAACAATTTACCGTTAAATTATAAATAAAAATAAATAATAAATTTAAAAAAAAATTACGAAGAAGAAGAAGAAACTGAACATAGTTTAATGACTTGCTGAAAATATGAAGAGAATTGATTGAACGTTTGTCAATTTCATTAACAAAACTAATCAATATCGAAATACACCAAAAACAATTTTCGAATTTCATAACAGACGAGGGGCTCGAAATCTTCAGGTTTATCCATCATTAAACCCACGTCATTTCGAAAAGTTCGCGTTGAAATATTTAATTGCATTTTCGACCACAAACTTTTTTTTTTTGGGCAATAATTTTAAATTGTTAAAACATTAAATCGGCAAAAGAAAGTCTTGTATTTCATAATATAGAGCATTAAAATTTTAAGTATTACTTTTGTTTAACAAATTGATTTTTTTTTTTTATCATTAAAAAAAAATTGGATTTTCTTTAAATGAAATTAACATGGATGAAGTTTCTATTTTCAAAACTAAATTGAAAAGGAAAGGTTTTTAAAATTTTGAAGTCTTTTTTAGGGATTTGATGGACTAGGGGCTTATGGGGCTTCCAGTCTGGGATTTTTACTTCCCAAGGAGTATAAAAAAAAAATGTTAATTTCTTAAGTCATTTTTAGGAATTTGTTGGGGTCTCTTAATCTTGATCTTCTCGATGGGCTAGGAGCTTGTGGGGCCCCCAATATGGGTCCTTTACTTCCCAAGGATAAAAAAATGTTAAAGCAAAAAAAGTCTGAAGTAATATTTAGGAATTTGTTGGGGTCTCTTAATCTCAATTTTCTCGATGAGCTAGAGGCTTGTGGTCCAATCTGGATCCTTTACTTCCCAAGGAGTATAAAAAAAAATTCTAGTTTCTTTGGTAATTTTTTTAAGATTTGTTGGAGTCTCTTAATATCGATTCTTTCGATGGGCTAGGGGCGTGTGGGGCCTCCAGTCTGAGTCCTTCCCAAGTAGTATAAAAAAATGTTAACTTCTTAAGTCATTTTCAGGGATTTGTTGGGGTCTCTTAATCTTGAACCCCTCGTTGGACTAGGGGCTTGTGGGGCCTCCAATCTGGGTCCCTTACTTCCCAAGGATTATAAAAAAATGTTAATTTCTTAAGGGGTCTGGAGTCTCTTAAACTTTAACCCCTCGTTGGACTAGGGGCTTGTGGGATCTCCAATCTGGGAACTTTACTTCCCAAGGAGTATAAAAAAAAATTATAATTTCTTGAACTTCTTTTTTCTTTGCATTTTCCGTTGACCAAGATTTTGTGACCCATAATTTTTCTAGAACTCTAACGATTTCATATTTCACATAAATGTGTGAAGAAAACTACAAATTTCTTGTGTCTTTTTTTTCGGTTTACTTTCAATATTTTCTTTGGTCTTTGTAGTTCTTCTTCTTTCTCTCTCTTTCTCATTCTATCTCTTTCTAAATAGAAGAAGGAGCAGATCCGGTAGTAGTCGACTAACTGTTTCTGTTGTTGTTATTGCCCACTTTTGATATCTATTGCCATCATAATTCAACTTGACTCAAACTCAACTTGTCTTGGAGATTTTATTATCATTTGGTTTCTGTTTGGTTTCTGTTTTTTTTTTTAACAGTTATGAGAAAAATCATTAAAGCGTTTTTTTTTTGTTTGTTCTTTCTTTTGCTTGATTGCCTGGGTCATTTGCTGTTCTTTCATTTCTTTCACTTTTTTCTTATGCTAACCTTTTCTTTATTGTCTTTAAATGATTATTGAAATTATATTTTTTTTTTATAGGTCAAAAGAAATAATTAAAAAAAAGAAAAAATTTATTTTATTTACAGATACGCCGAAAAACAAATGCATTATCGTAGGCAAAGCTAAAATCATTTCATTTGGGTAAGTAAAATAGAAAAGGATGTGATGAAATTAAAAATTGGCAAACGATCAAATTCATTGAGTCGTTAATCATAAACTAGAAAATAAAATGCTTAGTTTAGTTGTTGTATTTCACGTTGTTGTTGTTGTTATTAAATCATACAAGGCATTGCATCATTAGCAAGTGAATCAAAAAGGTGTCTCCGAGGAAAGTGTTACCTGCCAGATTATTTCATATATATGAGCGAATATATTTGTTTATAGATACAAACTGTCATACGAAATGAACGAATGAAAGAGTCACTGTACGCCGTCCCCCCTTGCCCCCTCGTGCCCCGAGCAATGCAACAGCGTCAAATTGCATTTAAATTGAATGAGATTCATTTGACATGCAACTTGGAATGACTTGACTTGAAGTTTGTTGTTGTTGTTGTTGTAGCTTTCAACAAAGCATTATGGCTTACATGTGTAGAGATATGCAGATACTATTTTGTATCTTACAGGTACATAAAAAAAAAATGAACCTAAACAAACACAAACGCAACAGATGAAAGCGTTCAGACAAGCGCGCACATGTTTAACGAAATCAAAATGACAGCCACACCGAAAGAAAAAGAAGAAGAAGAAGAAGACAAAGTCAGGCATTTTCATATTCTAAAATGCAAAAAGCAAAAAAAAATATTTTCTATGCCGTTGCAGATACAGATACAGATACAGATACGAATCCACAATAGACTCTCGGGCCGTGCAGTAACACTTTGTCGACAATGTGGGGGTTGCTCTGGGTTGTTGTGCTTAAAAATAGCTTGGAAATGATCTATGTGGATATCTGTGTCTATATAGAAGCGTTGCTTCCTAGCCTGTAGGACTGCCATCAAAATGAATTATTATTATTTTTTTGTTTTCTATTTGCTTTTGCTTTGGGCTTGGTTAGTTTGATTTTTGGTTGGAGAAATTCTCTTGGTTTTATTTCTTTCTTTTATAGTGTAGGCGGTTTTGCATTTTGATTTACTTCATTTATAACACTTTGCTGCCAGCTTTTTTTTTTTGTGTTTACCGTAAAAAACAGATTTGTTCTCTTTGAAAGTGGGGAAAAGCTTTTGGCGCCTGGCGTTTGGTTTTTTTTTTCAAGCTCATTGATTGGATTCTGTCTATGATTAATGATTTTTCTATTAAGTTTTTCTTTTTAATCTACTAAAGATATATTGTATCACAGATTGGAACTGTGCAGTTTGGAATATGCAAATTAGTTTTTGATTTGGGGGGAAATTTATTTTCGACTTGGACAAGTCTTTGACAGTATCAGATTTGGTATTTAAATTTCTTAGGTGTTTATTTTTTCTTTCCCCCCGCTTTCCTACTTCTTTCCTACTTTGGTATCTTTTGATTGTTACCAAACATGACTCAAATTAAAGAATAATTAAAGGAAATATTTGGAAAGAAAGATTTGAGGCTCAAGCTTTCGTTTACCCAAGAATCAAGTGTGTTCTTACGTTACATCCGGTAGATGGCGCACCTAATTCTTTTCTTCTTACTTGAAAGAGTAAAAAATATAATAATTGTTTGTTTGGAAGCTAGTGTTGCCACCTTGTTGAGTTTGAGAGCTTCCGCCTGCCAGGTACAGCTTACTTCCATAAAAAAAGCATTCCCTTTCTTTTGTTGCATATTTTTGATTAGTTTCCTGAATTTTGTAAGAGTTGTCTGACTATGCAATTTTTGTGTTTGAATATTTCCAAGTGCCTTTTAATGACTTGAACTTATTAACTGGGTAAAATGAGCTAGTTTGGCCAAGAGGGTGATTCTTTTTCAAGTGGTTTTTCAAATGGTATTTAATTTTTTTCTATTTATCAAAGCCTGAGAAATCAGCCGAGCATGCAAAGCCCATTCAAAAAAAAAAAAAAAGTCTGCAGAGACACACAACACACACACACGCACATCCACACACACCTTCATAATTATCACGCCCAAAATGGGTGTAAGCACACACACACACATACGCACATAAAAATACAAATTTTTATGCAATGTGAATTTTTTTTTTTGTTTTTCCTTTTTTGCAAGTTTGAGAAATTTTTGCAGACCGAGAAGCATTTTGCAGTTTTGGCCTGTGAACTGAATTGGCCAAGTTTATATTATATTGTGTGTGTGTGTTAGCGTGTGTGTTTCTGTCTATTATAATTTTTTTTTCTATTATTAATGTTGTTGTTGTAATTTGCGGTCGCGTAATCAGGGTGTAACAATTACGCGTTTTGAATTGCTGCCTCACACCGAAATTCCCCCGCCAACTGCAACAACAATAACAACAACAACGATGAATGCTCTCCAAGTCAAGCTCAGAGCGCATTGCTTTCGAGAATCCAAGATGTCTTAGATGGTTTGAGATAAAACTCAACTAACTTGGCTTATACACTGGCAGTGTATTCTGTTTAGGCCGCGCCCCGTCACGTCTTGCATGTTAGTTTTGCTTGAAAACGAAAAAAAAACAAAAATCCATATGAGTTTTAAAGTTTTTAAGCAAAATAATTTTTGAAATTGCACACACACACTCAAATAAATGAAAAGGCCAACAGAAATATTTGTTTATATATTTGAATACTTTTTTTCAAGAAAAACAGTATATTAATTTTGAGATCCAGATCGGATCACATTTCGATTTTGGGTATTTCTCTGGTGTTTATTGATTAAGCTTAATCCTATTTTACAAATATTTTACTTATATGTATAAAGACACATCAGGATCGACTTAGCATATCATAAAGCAGTTAGAAGTGTTACAGAAAGACACGCCAGGGTATCAGATTAAACCATCATACCATATAGCAACACAGACTCAAGTCGGTCCTATTGAGAAGCTTGAAAGATAACCCAATCGGATCAGTATTGAGAAGTGGTTACCACCATATCTAGATTGAAAGAGAACCCAATTGGATCAGTATTGAGAAGTGGTTAAGACCATATCTATTTTGACTATATCTTTAGTTGTTAATGATGCTTAAAATTTCATCTAACTTGCAGCACTTTCTTATATGCTATATAGCAATGCAGACCTAAATTGTTCTTGGCTATATTCGGGGAACTTAGTGTCCATTTTATGTGAACAAAGAACTTCAAAAAGAGTTTTACCTCTTCGATATGCTGGATCTAACCTGTCCTAGGGTTCTTTGTGATTATTTTTTCATGATTTCAGCTATTTTGATTGATTTTCTTCATGCCTAATTAAATGCCTTAAATACTTTCAACTTTGGTTCCAAATTAACCAACTCGATGCGGTTAAATTTGGCATAGTTTAGCTATGATTTCGATTCAAACACTGTAATTTATTAAAGTGCTCGAATATTCAATGTTTAGAATGTACAATTGCCATTCAAAAATAATTCAACTGAGCCTGACTGAGGTAGAAAAATAAAAATTATAATAATAATAAAGCAATGCTTATGGTGTGAGTGCTCATGTGGGTGTGACGGCCAACCGACCAAAAGAATCTGTTCAACTATTTATTTTGCTACCAAAAAGGCTTGAGGTCGCTTTGGTATCCATTATTAACTAATTGCCTTAAATGGCTTAGTCATAAATTTTAAGAATCGATTGTATATTCAATAGGCTCACCGAAAAAAACAAAATTAAAAGTGCAAAAGAAAATTGTTCCAGTTCAGCAGAGAAACAACTACAAATTAATAAAATGAAAGAGAATCAACATTTTTTTTTTTTGTTTTTTACACAATCATTACTCTGATTCTACTCATTGAATTCTTGTTGATTGTTTTCTATTTTTGTGGTTGTTGTTTTTTTTTTTGAATAGTCTAGTGAAATTTGTTAAATCAACCGCAGGGCAGTCCAGTCAATCTGACCGAGCCAAGAGATACACGTACTGTGCGATTTGTATACGTCAATTCGATCGATTCACGTACTCGTTTGTTCGTTCGTGTAGTCATCGAGCAATTCAAATGAAATTGAAATTAAGTATGGATTACAATTGAGTAGTAGTGGCAGAGGCAGTGGCAGTCTCAACTGCCGCAGTTCTCGATCAATAGCCGCAAAAATTTACAAAATGCACAATACACATTTTTTTTGTTCAGTCTAGAGACCCAATAGAGATGGTGGCGTGATTTTTACAAACTGAAAAAAAAACTTGAGACTTCTTAAACTAGGAATAGGTTTTAATTAAACTTTTAAAAAAGTACAGTCACACATAAACTTGGAATAGGTTTTAATTGAACTATTAAAAAAGTACAGTCATACCAAAAGTACAACATTTATTGCCATCGAAAGGTAGGTTATAACAAAGAAAAATCAATCATTTAGCTTACCTCTTTTTATATTCTACAAATTGAAAATTAAAATACTCAAAATTTATTAATTATTAATATGATTTTTTGCCAGCTTGCAAAGGATAACAATTGTGATCAAAATGGTCCAGGTTTAGTCCAAAAGTGTCAGAAATATGGCCAAGACCTACTTGGATCTATATGATAAATTAGTTCGATCCTATTGAAACTTGGTTTAAGGTTTTGTCACCAAGCTAGCTTTCAGAGATATCTCTGAAATCGAATTCGATCTCTATATCAGTTTAAGGAAAAATAATAGTTCGATACAGTTTAAATTTGGTCTAAGAATTTGTCTCCAAGGTAGTTTTTTGAATATTTCATTTGATAGAGATCAGTCTATAACCCTCGGAGATATAACTAAAATTGATTTGTATATTTGTTGAATTGAATTACAATCCATAAGGCACTTAAATATTTACCCAATAAGAAATAAAATATATGAAAAAAAGCTACGATTTAATATTTTCTCAAAATTTCTTGGGCGCCCCTGATGATGGTCAGCTTGGGAGAAGGAAATCTTATCACGCTCACATCTTTGTTGTACAAATTGAACAAAAACAACAACAACAATAACAAGGGTTTTACGGCAATAAATTAAAGTTGATATGGCAACTCTGTCTGTCTGACAATAACAACAACAACAACAATAGCAACAATGTTTAGAGTGAACTGCCTGGCTGCGGGCTTTTGGCGATTAAATTTTTTCAAGAGGCAAACAAATGCCTGGCAAAAGTAACTGGAAATTGTTGCAAATTAAGTAAATCAGCAGTTGCACATAAAAAACAAAAAAATCCAAGCACAGACAAATCGAGAGAGGCGTTTGACTTTCGGTTACAGTTTGAGAAGCATGGATTCTTAAACTGTATTTGCTGGACTAGCTACTTTTGATTATAAATAGGCACACATCTCTCTCTCTCTCTGGTCGACACTCACTTTCATTATGGCTATATGTATTCATGATCATGATCTACATCGGCAAATGGAATTTTTTTGGCCTGGCCTTCGCCATGTGTCACGGTTTTGGCTTTGAAATGCACCCTGCCGATCTTTATTGTTTTTGTATGCATTTTTATTTTAGCACAAGAAAAAAAAATACAAATTTTTTGTGCATTTTGAATTTAATGAGTTTGTTTTAATGGCCTCAGAAATGCTTTTTGGTTTATTGTGTAATTGAATGTATTCAATTTTATTTGATTTTTATTTTGGCTTTGTTAATTTTTATGAGTTTTATTTTTCTTTTTGTATACAGTCATCAAATTAATCGGTTGAATAAGTCACCATTATGGGGTCTCAGATAAAATTCATTGAAAAGGATTGGTTGATTTATTTTAAATATATTTCCATTTTATTCAATTAGGAATTCAATTAACCATTAATTTAATCATAATCGTTTGAGCCTTGATGGAAATTCTCTCGAGAAGATTATTAAAGGAATCCCAAGAAATTAGAGAGCTTCTCTAGAATCAAAGTTGACTCAACAAAGTTTCGCAATCCTAAGTAAATAAAATATTAAATCGACACCTCTTTTCTAACCGTGGCGCATCGAAGAAGCCCTAAGCCTAAGCCCAAAAGCCGTTGATAGTTAAGTGCTGTTCATACTAAGAGTCTATAATGAATATCCGGTTGTGTAGCTAAACACATTAAAAATCCAAGAGCGTGTAACTTAAATAGCCCCTACGCACTCCTACCGAGGACAACAGATGGCTGTTCGTTCGGGTGTTTAAAGTAGTAGACAAACAATGTAAGGATAATATCCCCAGAGCAGACAGAAAAATATGGCATGGAAGGCAAAAGGGTAAAGTACTTTTGTGTCTATAATGACAACATGACAAGCAAAAAGTTTGTCAAAGCTTAGCAAGAAGCAAGAGACACAGACAGACTGGGCTCAACAATGGAAGGATGAGCTTCATCATGGGCTGGCTGACTTAGGCCTAAGCCAGCTGAGAGTACGGGTACCGCCTTTTTGCAAGGCTCTTCATATGTATAAGTAGCCAATGTCGATGCGGGCGTAGTGTGTCTGTTAATCAAAAGGGGCTAAGACTGAAGAGACTGAAACCGACTGGAGATTCTTATTTTCCGAGATTTTTTTTTTCTTCTATACTCTAAAGGTATTTGCTGAGACTTGAGGAATGCTAAAAGCTTTGAAAAAAATCTTTGTATTTGTTGAAGTCTTTCTGGGCTAACCTGATTGTTTAAAGCCCTTAAACTTTATGTTGTTATTTATTTTGCTCGTCTTTACTATTGTAACAAGTTATAGAAAGAATTGAGCAAACACTTTCTTAAATTAATTTGACACATTAGCAGAGTATTACGTATTCTTCAAACATTCTTATGATTAATATTTCTTTTTTTATATATTTTGTGGTTTTTTGCTTAGCACGTTATGTGAATAACTAATTGAGAGTACACCACAAACAACCGTATGCTGAGGAGTTGCTGAGTCGGTTGTCGGTTGTCGGTTATCCCTGAAAAGCATATTTTTCTTCTTGCCTGCCTTCGATGCTTGAGGGCATTGTACACACACGACTTACCATACCGTAGAGTTACAGATACTTACAAACTTACAACACCAAAATATATGTGAGTAGTGAGTTGAGGGCGTTGCGCCAAAGTTAAAGCATGACTGGGCATAAGACAGCTAAAAATCTTGGCCCAGCCAAGTTGAGTAGGACAGGCAAGCAGGCAGGCAGGCAGGCAGTTTAGTCAAGGTAAGAAAAAGATGCGGCAAAGCTAAGAAGACTTTTTTTCTTCGTCTTGCTTGTGTTGTTGCCTTTTGAGCATTTGGCCAGTGAGTGTGCATATTTGTTTGGCCGACTGGTCTGCCCTGGTCTGGACTGAACTGTCTTTCGGGATGGAATTGGTAAACTGGTAGCAGATTTGCCAACGCTGAGTCATCGATAGGCAGTCAGTCAGCCAGTCAGTTAGGCAGTTAGCCGAGCCTCACAGTAGCTGCCACCGATAGTGTCTCTGTCTGTCTTACATTAGGCCAAGTTCGATGACTAAGCATCTCCACTTTTTTCTCCGTCTTTTGCATTTTGAAACTCTTCTTTCTCCATCTTTTTATTTTTAAGCTTTGATTTGGTCAGAGAAATTATGAGATTATTTAATAATGAATTCTAAAAAGAATTTTTAGTGTGCTTTTCATATTTAAATTATGCAATTTAAAACTTCTTTGGAAGAAGTTGATAAGCCTTTTTGCAACCTGAATTTTTTTTTTTATTTCGCTCTAAACAAAACAATGGCTAACAATAAAGAATAGAAACATGTTAATGAAATTCGAATTTAATATAATTCTCACACATACATACACACTCATACACAAACAACTCAACTTACACTGGTTAAAATTATCATAGGTGATCGGTTGAGGGAGCTCAAATTGATAGACAGCCAAGCTATTCTCTCTCTTTCTCTCTCTCTCTTTTTAAAGATAAACAAACAAGAAAATGTTGAAGTTGCTAGCTTTGGCAACTTGCTTACTTATGAGTCAAGCTACCAAGTTTAGGCATAAATTCTATCAAGAAAGACAAGCCAAGCCAAGCCAAGCTAAGAGGGGCTTGGGAGGTGTATCTTGACTAGGGAGATTTACCAGCCGCAAATTTACGTTCTAATGTCTGCTGGATGATAACCCAGCAAACTTTTTCCAAAATATTAAAAAGAAAATTTTACCAACATTTTTGAGATTTGAATTTATCTTGAAGTTTTGAAGAAATTAAAAGAATTTTAAAGATCTCAAATTGAAAATAATATTAAGTTCCGAGTTTCCCTGAAATCACCCAGTGAACATAAATCTTGTTTCTTATTTGTTGACTGGGTAATTAATTCCGCCTATGTGTGTGTGTGATTAACTCAAAAAAAAAAGTGTAGAGAACTCAACCTCTTGGTCGTATGAGTGATTTCTTCTATGTTTGCGGCTATGTGGCTTTTTTTTTTTGCTTGGCTTAAGAGGAACACAAAAAAAACAAAAAAGAGAGAAAAAAAATTCTCGAGGTCAGCCACTTTTGTGGAACGTTCCGACGACTACCTACCTTGTGGCTGTGCTGCTATTCGCAGGCACTCTTGACCAACATACTCGCATCATTCCGCTGGCTCCTACCCCTGCCAGCCCCCTTGTCTTGTCTGGATGGGGCGCGTACGCCAGCTTAAATAGTAAAACGCTGCATTTTACTTGTCTGTCTGAAATGCGACTTCGTCATTATTGTTGTTGCTTTTGTTGTTGTTGTTGTTGTTGTTGTGTATTTCTTACTTAATTTACCTTACTGTTATGTTTTGACTTTCCGCTTGTTAGCCAAGTAGCAACAACGACAGCCACAGCCACAGCAACAGCAACAAGAGCCCCTTACTGGCTCACAATTGCAATTGAATATTTTGATGTGTTGTATCTTGTAGATACATTATAAAATATTAGACGGACCAACGGACCACCAAACCACACTTGACATTTCTGGGTGTGCGTACATTTATTTATTTTTATATATATTTATTTATTTGTGTGGCTTCTGCCGCGTGGGACTTGCTTTTGGTCTCTTGCCCACCTTGCTCGATGTAGACAAATTTCATCACCCAAAAACCACAAGAAAAAATATTTAAAAAAAAATGCCAAAGGTTAATGCCAAAACAAATACACCTTACTCCTTGGTATTTCTGATATTCGAACATCTCAATTATTACATCACATTCATATCGAATTTTTGTCGGGTCTCTCTCTCTCTCTCTCTCTTTCTCTCTTTCACTTTATCGCGGTATTTGGCAATTAACAAAAGCATAAAGTTTTTAATTCAAGTCGAATCAATAAAGATATTTTATATTTTGTTTTGCTTGTGATTTTTATTGGACCGAACAAGGAATTTCTTTCTTTTCCTATTCCTCCGACTTAATCGGCTCACCCAAAAACTGAAAGACTTTAGTGTTTTAGTTTCAAGATTAAGGCGGGGCAAGGTCAAATAAGTTGTTAAATTTGAGACCCAATAAATCATTACAAAAAAAAATACTATTTTTATTACAGATCTTTGCTTGAACCTGTGGACAATAATCGCGTTTCTTAAGAAATTTGACAAAAATTGGTGAGTAAATAATTTTTCTTTCAACCGGATTCACTCTGCTCGCATTTGTTTCACATTTGTTTATTACTTAATTTGGCCACACTTGATTGAGGCTTCGTCTAACAAATCAGTGCTTTGTTTTTTGCTTACATAATCACTGCCAAAGCTGACTTACTTAACATTTTCTATGGCACCCAAAAAAAAAAACTTGAACACTTCACGGCTTCCGTTAACCAAAAGTGCAGTGCTCTCAAAGCGCAGGGGGCAATAAACATGCACACCAAAATGTAAAAAGACAAAAAAAAAAAAAAAAACTTGAGACGATTTCCGTTTCAACAGCAAAGTTTTTTTTTTTTTTAATTACAAAAGAGACTGGTAGCCACCAAAATGACAGTTACACAAAATATAAGCCAGAAAAAAAAGTATGCTGTAATAATAATAAAATAAATTTTATTTCGAAAACAAGTGATCCCAGACAAGACAAGTAGGAAATTTTGGGCCCGTCAAATTGAG
The DNA here is from genome assembly GCA_037075145.1 of Scaptodrosophila latifasciaeformis. Taxonomy (NCBI): domain Eukaryota; kingdom Metazoa; phylum Arthropoda; class Insecta; order Diptera; family Drosophilidae; genus Scaptodrosophila; species Scaptodrosophila latifasciaeformis. The sequence goes on along the minus strand of JBAMCM010000100.1, from coordinate 20,354,129 downwards.
GGAAATATTTATTTATACATTAAAAAATATAAAAATATAAAGATATATAAAAAATCTGACTTTTTCAAAGTGCTTTAAATTGGTTCAGGTTCGATTTTTTTTAATAAAATTGATAGCATTCAGAAATTTTCTGAGAAATCGAGTTTATTTTTGTTTGAAATAAAAATATGATTTTAATCAAAATAATATTGAATTCCATTTGATAATAAAATTATACAAATCTTTTAAATCTTTCCTGACTTCGCTTGCTTCGAATCAAATTCAGTTGGTTCTATAATTTTTTTCTGGAAAAGATTTTTCGCTTGCTTCAAATCAAATTCAGTTGGTTTTATAATTTTTTTCTTGGAAAAGATTTCCATTTTATTTGAAATTGAATTTTTATAAAATTGTGATCATATTTCCCTTACTTCAAATTAATTTAATAACAAAAAATTATGATAAAAATTTATTTTCATCACTTTGAATTTGGTCTTCAAAATCTCCCATAAAATATATAGAAATAATAATAATTTGTAGAATCGAAATGAAGTTCTTTTATATTCTAAAATTTTCCGAATAAATATTATGGCTTTAATTTTTATAGAAATAAATAGAACCTAAATAAATTCTCTTAATTTCTGAGATTTTCAGTAAGAATATTTTAATTTTTTTCTTGACTTTCTTTTACTTTAAAAAATTATTTATAGAGCACTTCTTGGTCTGTATACTTTTTTGGATCAACTTCTTTTAGTTCTTATAACTTTTAATTATAGTTAGTTTCTTTTTTTTTTTAATAAGGCAATTTAGAATTTTTTTTTTAGTTCAAAAGGCACTAGAGCATGTCCAGATAATAATTTAATTTGCCAGACCAGTCAGACTTGTGAAATGAGCAGGCCTTAATTTATTTCTGTTTTTTTTTGAAAGATTTATTATTTTTTTCGTATTTTTTGATCTTCTGCTCACTCCATCAATTTCAATTCGATAGGTCAAAAGTGGAAATTTATGACTCTTGTCACACTTGAGAAACTATTAGATGTATTATCCAGTCATTATTTTGGTCTGTCAATCTTGTTTTGATAAATGCCAAAATACGCAATTCATTTTTATAGTCGGCGCCTCTGGGCCACCTTTCAATCAATTTATTAAAAGAAAAAGAATATATATTCTTTTAATTTAATTATAATTATGTGTAAATGACCAGCCCACACAATGGTTCAAGCTCTTTTTTTTTTTTTTTTTGACTTTCAATTTGTTTCTAACTGTTTTAGAATGACAAGTTAATGACTAACTGCCAATCCCCGTGAGCCATACAGGCGTAACGCCCGGTCGAGCCCCGTTTGGCTTTGGGTCTGGCCAACATAAATTTCTGGCCCCAAACAGTGTTCTATTCTACTATTTTTTATTTTTATTTTAAAATTTTATTTAACTTCAATTTTTTTTTCTTCTTCTTTTTTGTTTATTTCGTTTCTAAAACGCCAACGAAGCATAATAAAAAATTAAAGTTTAGAAGGCGTGTTGCATCTGTTGCACATGTGTTGTTGCCGTTTCGCTTTGCAGGTGCAGTCATTGATTTAGCTGACTTGCCCTTCCCTTCAGCCACCCCTTTTGGTTTACCTTTCTTTTGTGAATTAGCAGCTAGCAGCTACCGTTGAGCTGGCTCTCTTTGTGTGCGCAGGGCAGGGGCAATCAGTCATTAACTTGGCCCAGACCCAGCAGCACATAAAGCACCTTTCAGATTTTGCCCCAAAAAACATTTGGGGAAACATTTAAATACTCTTTTTTTTGTGAATTTAAAGGGAAACTCTTTGAGAGCTGAAAGAGCTAAAGGCTGTGGAGGTACAGTTTGCGGAACTAGAGGTTGCGAAAGGTACAGTCTGTTCAACTAGAATTTGCCAAGGTACTGTTTATACAACTCAAATCTATTGAACTAGAATCCACAGAAGTTTAGTCTTTGGAACTTAAAAGAATCAGCGTCCGAGAAGGTACAGTCTGCACAGGTACAGTTTGGGAAACAAGTCTGCGAAAGGTACAGTCTATGGAAGTACAGTCTATGCAACTAGCATCTACAGAAGTCAAGTCTTTGGAACTGGAATAGGGCTCCAATTTATTGCAAAAATCTTAAAATATTTCAACTCATATTTCGAATATGTTGAAAAAGTTTGCAAGTTTTGAGTCACAACAAAAATAAGAATTTTGTTATAGTAAAAATTCTGAAATTCATCGAATTGGGGCGACCTAAAAATATTCTACCTCTTTTTTTGTGTTATTTACCCGGTTCTCCCAATTTATGAAAAGAATTTAATTCAATGTAAAAAAAAGTGTTGTTGTTTTTTTTTTTTTTGTATGTTTTGCGGAATGTCGCCTCTGGGCAGGCCAGCCGTGGGTGTGTACAAATTATAATTTTTAACATGTAACTCATTTTTAATGCAAATAATATAATTCTTTTTCGTACACCTTTTTGTTCGGCTGTCCGCCCCTTTGAAGCAAGATGAAGCACGTGAACGTGAAATGGGTTAAAACGAATCTGTCTGTGCTTTTCTTGAGGTCGATTAAAATTTTTATATAAATTTATGTATTTTTTTTTTTATATATATATAAATATTTTAAACTCTTTATTTTGTCTTTCGGTCAAGTTGAAAGTTGTAAGAAAAGTTGCAGAATAAGTAGAAGAAGAAGAAGAAGAAGTAAGCAAACCTAACAGATGCCTGACCGCAAAATGATGCGCCAGCAGTTGGAGTCGTCGACAATTTGCATTAAATTGAATTTTATAGCAGAGAATGCTGCATAAACCACAACATTTGGTTTGGTTTAGCTTTTTTTGGTATTGCTGCCCAGGCCAAAATGAAGTGCTCTCAAGTATCTGAAAGATACACACAAACAACAGACTCTAACCTCTTTGAAACCGACAAAATGTTTGCTGCGCTAAAATTGAAATCAAATTGCGTCCGCTGTTTGATTTCCAGTCAGTTTTGGCCATTGCCATATAACTTAGAATGCAAATGTTGCACTTTTTTTTGTTGTTTTTGTTGTTTTTGTTTTTCACTCAACAGTTGTTTTGTTGTTTTAATGTGAAGTTGGCTGCTGTTGCACAAATTACAAACAGTGACTATAGATACTTTTTGAGCCAAAGCTAGTCTAATATAAACCATTGCCTTTTGTGGCTTAACATTATTTTTTACGAGTGTGTGTATGTGTGTGTGCTGTGTGTGTGTGGTTTTTTATATTATTGCTTCATTATTAAGCGGCAAATCCAATGACTTTGGGAAGCCACAAACCGAGTGAGATAAATAAAGAGGAACCCATCTCTTAAGCAATTACTCAAAATTTAATATTAAATATTTCCAACAAATTTCAAATAAAGATACTTTTATCTTTCAACAATTTTGTATTAAAAAAAGATGCTTTAAAAAAAAATAATTTTTGAACTCAAAATTTGCCAAAATAAATTATTTAGAGTGCCCAAGCAAATGAACGAAGAAAATCAAATGTGCAAAAGAAAAAAAAAAAAGCAGACCATAAAAAATGCAACATACCAAAGCAAACTCAAAGATACAGATACGAAAACAATTCCACAGGCAATCTCTCAAGATGAAATTGACACATGCTCCGAGTGCCACAATTTCAATTGTCAAACACACACACACACATACACACACAAACACACACATATACATGGATAGATACAGACAAACAGAAATATAGTTACAAATTACTCAGTGGAAAGAATGTGGCAAGATAAGTCAATAACTGTGATTAACATAAGAGAGTGTCAGTTCGGTTTTGTTGCCAACGATATCGTATGCCCCATCAAACAATCTCGGCAATCAGTTTTTGGGGCGATGCGATCCGATCGGATCCGATCGGAAAAGTAATACAATCACAGTTACCATTCAGCTCTGACAATCTAACTGATTTATATCTTTTGTTGTTGTTGTAGCTTGTAGTTTGGCAGGGAAAGTGTGTGCACAGTTTGAGTTTTGAATTTCCTTGCACTTTATCGAAATTGAAATGTTAATGAACTAAACATTTTTGCGTGTCGAATTGCCGGCAACAGAAGTTGTTGTTGTTATTTCTTTCTATATTCACGGGTCGCTCGATAATAATCGTGGCATGTTGTATTTTGTGTTAATGATTACCTGATACCACATCAACACATAGACACACACACCCACAGATACAGATACATTTTATTGAAAATTAAAACTAAAGTTACCTTAGACAAACGCATGCCATTGTTTTGCCTGTCTGTCTGTCTGTCTCTCTGGAAAGGCCTTCTCAACCAGTAGCAATGAAATTGAAAAAGAAACAAAAAGAAACACATTATGGATTCCAAATTTACACTTTCTTTTTATGCTTATAAAGCCGTATATATTATTTTCGCCACGCTCGAAATACTTTTCAATTAGGGCAGTCAAAAAAAAAAATAAAATAAAAAAAATAATGATTTGAGCAAATTTTCGGAACCATTTATAAATAGAAAATCATTTCCAAAAAAAAATATTTCTGAACTTTTTGTTGAAAGAATTGATTTTGATTAAAGTTTTCATTACTCTACGGAATTTGATTTGAGTATGAAATTTAAATTTTATGGTAAAAAAAAATCCTGAGCTAAAAATTAAATAAATTAATTTATTAACTTCAAATTATTTTGATTCGATACCCTATAAAAAAATATATACTAATTGTAAATAAATCAATATTTTCCTGAAGACTTTCAAGCTTTCATTTCCTTGATTTGATTTATTTCTAATATTTGTTATAATACATCTGAATCAAGTCCGTAGATCATCCCAAATTATTTTTAGGAATAACTCCCACATTTATTGACCGGTTTTAATCAAATTATATATTCAAAATGTTTATATAGAGATAAGCTGATTTACCAAGTTTCATCTGAATAAGAATGCTTTATAGATTGAAACAGTTTTGGGTATATCTCGGAGATTTATTATCTCAAATTGCAGCCGTTTAGTTTTTGCCTCCAGCATTTCCAAGATTAGATATATAATTTCTTCTTTTAAATAAAACAAAGAAACAGGTCTCAAAAATCAATGGGAGATCAGAGGCCCACGATCTTAGACTCGGAAGATTTGTTGCATAAAAAAAAGAACCAGTTAATGCATTGTCTCAGAAGATCACAGAGCCCTCAGCAAATAAAAGGAGCAACTGTAAAGGTAATCCCACAATAAGTAGTTTATTTGTATTCCCTGACTCTCTCTCTCTCTCTCTCTCTCTCTCTCTCTCTCTCTCTCTCTCTCTCTCTCTCTCTCTCTCTCTCTCTCTGGATAGGAAAAAATGTGTAATGAAGAATTTATCAGTGATTTAAATCTGAAGACCAACAAAAGTCAGGGAGTAATCTTAAGTGGCTTTATAAATAGAATATGATTGTACGAGTTGAAAAAAAGGGTTAAGAGAACAAAGGCTGGGATTGTTTGATATGAAAGATTGAGGTTAGAAAGAGATATAACTCGGATAAGCAGAGCTAATGATGATGCTCATTTGTTTTTTTTTTTTTTTACTGTTGACACCTCACCCACCACTTTTCGAGTGGATCTTGCAAATTAGCATGAAGTCGCAAGACACATTTGAGGCGTGTTCCAAGTTGACGTGACATGTAACCAAGAAAACGAAAACTCCCAAAAACAAAAAGTAGAAAAAACCGTTATGGTTGAGTTGAAAAGTGACAGACAAGTGAGGGAAGTCATTGTAATAAATGTTTAACGTGACTTCAAATTAAAATTGTATTAAAAGCAAAACATCCGTGGTCAGCGTTTCCAGTTGTTGATGATGTTGATGAAGGCCCAAGAACCGCTGCACTTGGCCAACGGCTGAGCGCCTCAGAGTGTGAAAAAGAAAAATCACAGTGAAAGACCCCACCGAGGCGAGGGGTAGCGGCCTGACTGGTGTCACTCTGTTGCCCGCCGTTAGCCACGGCCACTGACACTAATGACATTCAAATTGTTGCGCGCCAAAAGAAGCCATAAAAATCAAAGCGCAGCCAAGCAAATACGCGCCAACAAAATCCAAAAGAAAGTGCCGTCCCCCAGCGCCGCTGCTGCCGCTGCTGATTTCTGTGGCCGCTTCAAGCGTTGAGACAAGGCGGCAATTGAAAGTGTCGCCCCATTGCCATCATTATTGTTGGCAGCTGCCCCTTTCCACAATTTTGTTTTTTTTTCACAGTGGACACTCTTTGTTATACTGTTATTTTTGTTGTTATCGCTCATCAGCATCGCCATGCACTCCATCAATTTTGGAACTGCCAATTTAACGTTTTCCTTCTTTTTTTTTGGTAGTTGCATAGATAAAATTTAATGTTTTCAAATAAATTAAAATATGGAAAATATTCTTCTGCCTTCTTCTTCTTCTTCTTATATTTATTATTAATCATTAATTTTTAGCCTTAAATTGAAATGGTGACCTTTGTGAATTTAACTTTATTCATAGCAGACACGCTCCGCTCCAAACCATTCGGAAAGAATTAACATTGTTGCCAATGGGGAGAACAAAACATTTACTCTCACCAAGTGCATTTTCTTTGATGTTGGCAATGCCGTGCCGCCAAGCCAGCCACACTCTCTGGGTGTAATTCAACTAATTAGCTCAGAGTGGTGGTCACTGGACAATTGCAGGCATTTATGCGCCAAAGAATGTCCGCCAAGACCAGCCAACTATTTTATCAATTAATTCAGAAAAAAACTTAGGCCTAACTGTGGTCTGGAATGGAGTAAAAACACTGATCTCTCTGCACACATCTTCATACAATTTGTAATTGAAAGTTATGCCGCAGTCCTTTGATCCCATTTCATTTTCTCTGCCTCTGTAAGAGACACTCCAACTCTTTGTTTTCTCTGTGCATGTGCATGTGTGTGTGTGTGTGTGTGTTGGTGTGTTTAATTTTTCTCGTACAAGCTACAAGCCATTTTATCTAATTATCATTTGGTTTTTCCTCATTTGCTCGCATTTGTAATAATTATTGCTAATGTTTTTTTTTTTTTTTTTTTTTGCCTCTCTCACCCCCTCTAGATATGTTTATTTTTTTTCTTGTCCCGCATATTCCAAATGGTGCTAGGGTTTTGGAAAGTTTGTGCAGTTTGAATTATGTAAAAGAAAAAAAAAAGAGTATAACAACTTTTAGTTTTATTTTGTGTTAAATTTATATTATTGTAATTTTCTGTCGTCTTTGACTTTTTCTGTAAGTCTGCCTGTCTGTCTGTCTGTCTGTCTCGCTGGCCTGTACTTATCTCTATCCATTGTTGGTTGTAGTCATTAGGCATGCGCAGCAGCAGACAGAAAGAGACAAACAGACAGGCGTACAGATCAGCCGGAGAGGCAGATAAGAGAGCACGACTTGTGTGTCTCTCTGACTGCACAATTTCTGTTGGCTTTGCATTTGCATGGCCACTCGTCTCCTTGGCAACCCCCACTCTTCTTGTTCGTATACAGTTAATTATTACAATTTGAAAGTTTTGCTTTAATTGTTGTTGTCTTTGTTGTTGGCTAGCAGGCTGGTCTATGTGTTGTTTTTATATGCAAATTTAGCCATGGACAACAGCTGCTGTCTTTATCCTCAGTATTTATTTAATGCTCATGTTGATTAGTCTTAAAAATTGTTTGTCTGACCAAAAGTGTTGAAAATATTTTGATAAGATTTTCCATAGCTGTCGGACTTGATGATAGAGATGCTCTGTCAGACAGACACCTGGCTTTCAAACTATGTCGGGTTGGGTGTGTGTGTGTGTCTGTTATGATAATATCAAATTAAAAAGTCAATTATAAAGTAAAAACACTTTAAATGATTTTTATAGTCTTGACAAAGAAATGCCAGAAACAGGAGATAACATTTTTCGAGCTTTTCAATTGAGTTGGAAATTTATTTCCCTCTAGGAAAAAAATACCAACAAGTCTTTAACCCCATAAGGCATAATAAATTAAAATGCTACAAATTTATTAATTAAGCCAAAAGAACAAAACAGCTCAGAGAAATGTGCAAAAAAAAAAAAAAAAAAAGAAATGGAGGGAGTCAAGAACAAAAACAAAGATGGAAAATTGTAGGCCAGAAAACTGACTACTTGGCTGACAGACAGAAGCCAGCTAGCCCCAAGCAATGAGGATGTTGATGACTATAGAAGAAATTTATAAGATTGACCTGCATACCACCAACACACTCCGAGTGTGGGGGCCCCACTCAACCGATTCTGAGACTGAGGCAAAGGCTGCGAGTGTGACAGACACAACGACGGGCGGCAACGAGTAATCAAGTAGTCGTCGTTTAGTCTGACTGAGGAGACTGCTCTGAGACCAAGGCAAGAGTACAATTAGAAGAGGCCACTCTTATGCTAGCAATTTGATGAATGTTAATTGAACTCAAAGTTGTACTTTTTAAGCCGAATTGGCTGAGGAAATGTTCAAGAGATTTTTTTCTCGCTCTTCTTTTAGGCGGATGCAACTCAAAATGGTAACAGTCCAAGGTTTTTTCAAAACATAAATTCAAATGTTTGTAATCTTCACGCTTACCCTTTCTCTCTCTATATATGTCTGTCTCTTTCTCTGTCTGCCTTACTAATTGCATAGACAATATTGCTGTCAAATTAGCGACACAAATTGACGGTATTTTTGACGCTACCCACGTGCTGCTCTCTGTCTGACTAGTTGGCTATCTAGTCACTACTTTTATTTTATTTATGTAAATTGATTTTTAAAATATGCTTTTTATCTTGGACAACCAATTAATATGCATTTTTGTATTCATCTCTTTGCAGCTAATGAAATTTGACACCTTCTACTGCCACACATCTCAAAGCTTTGAAAACTTTTTTTGATGAGCCTGCGTGGGTCTTTTTCTTCATCTTCTTCGGTCTTTTTTTCACCAAATACCTTATGCATCTTTATTGATATGAGCACGCCAGAAAAAACAACTACACTGTAGAAGTCCGATATCAAAAAGCCAGGTGGCAAGGAGAGTGTGTATGTGTGTGCTTGTGTGGGTTGACCGTCTTGGCTGTTGACCTCTGTGCGGCTGTGGAGGCATTTGATATGTCTGCAGTCAGTGACTAGACTAAAAGACATTTGGTATACCAAATACATAAACAATCTGAGAACAGTAGAATCAGCAGAGAAAAACTTGATAAAATTATGGATTGCACAGAGCAGGATGTCAGGCTGGATGGAGGTGAAGATTTGATGTCTACATCGGCCATATCGACGTCCACAAATGGCGGGACTGGTGACACAAATGGTTGTACCAAGAAAGTGGTAAGTAACTGTTGCAACTCTCTCAAGGATGGCAAAGACCCTCCAGCTGGGCAACTTTAAAATTCAAACCAAATGTTTTAGTTTGTTGGCAATCAGCGGTATCGACATTTATGAAATCCTTTTCCAACTGTCATTCAGTCACACACTCACTCAGGCATTCATTCAGGCATTACCATTAAAAAAAAAAAACAACAACAACAAAATAGCATGTACAACAAGTCAATGAAAAGAGTACAAAAAAAAAAAAGCTGAAACAAACTGATACACACAATTGCATTTTCCATGGCTTGTGCGCTTTTCCTTTCAACTGAAATCGACAGCCGGCAAAAAAAAAAAAAAAAAAAAATACACCTAAGAGGTTTCAGCTAGACATATTTCAAGTGGTTTCTCCTACCCCTTCCCCCGCCACCGCCAAGAAAAATCAACGTCATGTCAAGTCAAACGATAGCAAATCGAAAGCTCCCCCACCCCACCCTTCTGGCACTTCCGTCAACACAAAAAGGGCAATAAAACTAAAGCAAACCCATTTGTAAGTCGAGCCTATAAAAAGCAAAACAAAGTCAAAAAAGAAAACAACCTCACAATTGCAGATTAAAGTATAAACAGAATTGGCCATAGAGCACGTTCTCTTTAGGTTTCTCGGTGCCAGACCTGACCACCTTACTAAATGGATTTTTCGCAAGAAAAAACACTTAGAAACCTTTAAATTTTTTATGCTTCCAAGTAATTCCCTTTGCCTAACTGCCAAACAAAATTAAATCTAAAGAAGTAAGAGAATCAAGGGAATCTGTAAAATTCTCAAGGTCTTAACAAAAGTGAAAAATAAATTATAGAAAATCTATTTGAAGGCTTAACTAAATTTTACTAGATTTCTCAAAAAAAATCTTTCTAGAAGAAGCATTCTAAATCCAAAGATTCTCCTCTTTCCCTAGGAAAAGCTCTGAAAGAATAGATCAGATCTTGGCATTACTCAGGGATATTTTGAATTTGAAAATATAGATCATAAAATAGGCTAGGAAGAAATAAAATATTCCTTAAAAATACTTGAAGTCAGGCCTTCTTCTTTCCCTAAGAGAAGTTGCAAAAGAATAGGTAATATTTTCAGAGTTCTCAAAAATATTTTAAATAACTGTTCTTTATTTGTAAGCTAAAAAGTATGGAATATCATTTTGAAATCTTAATTTAAGATTTTTCTAAGAGGAGGATAAGTTTTTTTCAATTATTCTTGGGTTCCTAAAATGTTTCAAAACTGGGGAAACTTTCAAGAAATATTTCCTGAATAGTTCCAGATCACAAGCCAAGAACCTTCAAGTCGTAAAATCAAGGCTTTATTTTTTGAATAGTTCCAGAACCCAAGACAAGAACTTTCAAGTCTTAAGATAAAGGCCTTATTTCCTGAATAGTTCCAGAACCCAAGACAAGAACTTTCAAGTCGTAAAATAAAGGCTTTATTTTCTTATAAATCGAATATTATTTTCGAAATCCGATTTCGATTTCTTTCAACCAGAAAGCCTGAGGTAAAAATTATATAATTACAAGAGTAATTTAAATATTTTTCTTACAATGGTTTCTTTGTATGTAAATTAAAACTGATTCAAGGTGAGATCATGTTGTTTCAAGCGCCTCGAGCTTCATAAAATGAGTCAATATTTTTAGCTTTTAATAGGATTTGAAAAGGCAACTCTGATTGACTGACAACCGACGACCAGTGGTCAACAACCGAGTTGGCCGACTTCCATGATATTTGCATTTCTTCAATTCCATTCAATTTGCTGTAATTTATGTTAATTGAGTTTATTGCATTTGGTTAATTGCAGACCATAACCTCGCCAGATCCCACACCATATGTGGCCAAGGCGCGCGTAACACGACCCACACCGCCGCCGCCCTCCTACAATCCCATGCAGTTTGTACAGATCAAACCTTGCAACTTATATCAGACGGCCCAGCAGCAGCTCAAGAAGGCCGAGGAGGTCAAGAAGTTGAAGGAGGTAAAGAAAGAAGAACCCGAGGAGTGGCAAAACGTAAGTAAAGCCAAATCAATTTCACTTTTCAATATTTCATCATCTTCGACCATCGTGAAAAAGTGAAAGAATAAAACAGCGGAAGTGTCATAAAATAAAAATAACCATTAATCTGTCGTAATCTATTTATAATGTCTGGCCAACTGGCTTATCTTGGTTAAACCTAAATAAAATGCAATATGTTTACCGTTGCTGATGAAAAGAAAAAGGCACGGGGGAACTGGAACTCGAACTGAAACTGAAACATGTCGAACGGCAAGAAAATCGTGACAAATTTTTAAATAGCTTTGTTGACATTTTTTCGCATACAGACAAAATTTATCACCATATGCGATATGCGTTCCGCCAAGTCCGACAAACAATTGACCAGATAAACGACTCTTTAGTTTCTTGGGCATGTCTTATTGGCTTTCATACCTTGTTTCTCTCTCTCTCTCTATTTGTCTGTCTCTCTTTATGCAAGTCTAGTTACCAGTTACCAAAAAATTTATGCAATATCGAGTTTGTGTTTTTTTGTGTTACATTTTCTAATTTCAAATTTAATGGTTTGTTTTTGTTAGGCTTTTTCTATTTGCACAATCTATCTGTTGCATGCAAATTTCTTGGCTACCATAACCTCACAAATATAGGCAAACACTGTGACTGTACCTACTTTCATTACCTAATCAGCTGTGGCAATTCGCACGTAGACATGAGGATTACTCCACCTAACCCAAAAAAAAATTATAACTTGTCCAAGTGGGTTAATCGATTTCATTTTGGATATAGTCTATAGATCTGAATATAAATTTATGGAAGTTCAAAAGTTGAAATAAAATTCTTGTTAAAACCTTGGGAATACTGGTCAAAAGTCAGGCTAATTAATTCCCAATAACTGGGCCATTTGTGTATCAAAATTTTCTCATAAAAAAAATGTAGCTAAAAATAACCTTTCCCAAAGTGACTTGATTTTTATTTCTCAGACATACCTTGGGTTTTTTTTTATATATCTACGAAAATCTATTAATATGCTCAAAGCGTTTGGGGGCCAGTTAAGCCAGAGACTAACCAGTTGTGGGCCTTTACTGTTGTTATTGATTTTTTGGCTACTTATCTCTGGCTAATGATGGGAAAGGAAGTCTGACAAACATTTTAATGGGTCTGCCTAAATTTTGCGTATAATGTGAATTTATTTAAAGTTTTCTGAACTTGACTGAAAATCTTTTTCCAATACGGATTTAGATTTCCTGTCTTCAAATCTTTTTCTTTGATTTCCTTAAAAGCTTTGACAAAACATTCTGATCAGAGAATCATATATTTTTATTTGATTAATTATTTGGGAAATTAAAAGTCTTCCGAACAAGTGTAAAGTCTCAAATCTTTTATTGCATTCATTTTGTATAATAATGAGACTGTTTTTGTTTTTTTAATATGCATTAATGAAAGTTTAACGCTTTTGGGTGAATGTGTCACAAAACTACTATAAAAACCGAAAATAAAAAATTAAATAAAAGAACGGCCCCCATCATAAATAAACAGACAACGCCGGCCATTTCACCTTTGTCACGTCTTTGGCAGTCGTAAACCAAGCAAAACTTTTTAATTGCCAGAAATAGTTTTTTTTTCTTCTGTATTTTGCCCCAAACTTCCCACTTCCGAAAAAACAAACTATTGTACAATGGAGCAGATGATGATGATGATGATGATGATGAAAATGAAGAAGAAGTAGACGAAAAACACTCACATGACTTTTATTTATACTTAATTGTTAACTTTCGCTATTTTCTACTCTCTCGAAAAAAAAAAACAAAAAAAAAATTAAATAAATAAAATAAAAATAAAAACAGAACCTTGACAATTGGAAATCATCACGGCGAAAACGTGTCGAACATATCATCGATCGTGTGGTGGAAACGAAAAAACTCGAACTTGAGGAACATGATCGTACACGACGAAAATCGAAAACATTTACGGAAATGATGGAAGAAAGGTAAGTCGACCCATCTGATGAAATTACAAAAAAAAAACAAAACAAAACCAATTTTACTTATTTTTCCAATTTGATTTTGTATCTCATCTCTATCCGCCTTGCAGAGCCGAACGTGGTGGACCACGTGGACGCGCCAAATTGGCCTCTCTGGCTGTCTACAATGAAGATGAGACGAATGATTTAAGTGATTTGGGCATCGGCACCAGCAGTGCCAGCGGCAAAAGTAGTCTATCCGAGGACTATGATAACAATAGTGTTTTGGTGAGTATTACGAAAATTTAAATTAAAAGTGATTCCTAAGGGGAAAATGATCAATATTTATTTTAATCAAAGTTTCATGTGGTTAGCTAAATTTATTGTGATCCTCCAGTATCCTAAGAAAATGTAGAGGAATTTTTTGCTTTGTGAAACCTATCTTGATTTTGGGAATCCAATAAAAAGAAATCCTGTTTGAGAAAGGTTATAGACAAATCCTTAACTAAACCTAACCATCAGACTAAGTCAAACAAGGCTACCTCTCAGGAGGTGGAATCCTGTCGTAGTCAAAATAATTTCGATACAGTTTGTATAGCCTAGAACCCAAGAAGACTCAGGAGGTGTGGGAACTGTTGAAGGCGAAAGAATTTTGAATTAGTTAATATAGACTCAAGAAGTTCTTCAGATTTCACGAAAGCCGAGAATCAATTCTCTTATTCTATTTTAAGATGTTTTAGATTTAGATATATTCGATTTGATTCCTCAGATATATTTCTGCTGAATTTCTAAGGCTGTTTTTTTAATCTAAAGGGGATCGTGATATATCGTTAGGGTTAAACAGAATCAGTATATTCAAATTTAAAATAAATACATGAAGAACCTTCTCAGGACCTAAAATGTTATCTTTATTTGCATTTCATAAACTCAAGCAGACTTTCTCACATTCCACAGATTTCCAGGTCTTATATAGAATATAAAATGTTTAAGTTCTGATCAAAAGTTGAATTTAAAAATTTCCAAACAAAAAAAAGAGCAAATATTAATTTCTATTTTGAAAGCAAAATGAAAAGCGGTCAATGGGCGTTCGAAAAGAAATGTTATTAACACAATTTCAGCTCTCCATTGTGTTATGGCCTATTCATTTCATTTTCCATTATTATTTATTTTGCCAAGTCTTTGACAAAAGATTTGTTTTTTTTTAGCTGAATGAGGCCTGAGCAGTAATGCTATTTATGTGTTTGTTTGGTTTGTCTTGAAAGCATTTACAAATAATTACAAATGACCAATTAAATTGTGTTTACAATCAATCCAACAATTAAGACAGCTGCTCGAGAGTCTTGCCAACAAATATGAGCCAATGAAAATGAATTGTCTATTAATCAAATGTGCTCTCCCAAAATGCTTGGCACAAGTGAAAACTACAAAAGGAAAGAAAACACTGCCCCTTTCATGCCTTCATGGTGATACAAAGGGGCGATCAATGAGGGGGCCAATGAGTATTGGGCAATTAGATACGCTTGTCAAAGAACAACAAATGCAGTCATAAAATTTAAAATATTTATGCTAAGATCATGGCATTTGAGTTGACAATGAAAAGACAACCGCAGAATCGAACCGCCAAAGACCCTGAAACATTTCAAGGGAATCAAGCAATCGAGACAATAGAATCATTCTAAGATTCAATTTAAAATTGGGAAAAATATTTAATTGAAAATCTCTTTGATATGCTCTGACCCGTATCGGAGTTAAGCTTTAATTCTTAAATCAGCCATAAAAAAATTACCATCATAAATTTGATTTAACAAGAGTCTAAGGTTAGGGGGACTCCCAGATCAGAGAGGCTAGGCTATTTTCAAAGATTTATTGAAAATAATCATCAAACTAACCAAACTCTCTTTCTTAATTTCTCAGAGTGACCATGCCGCTGAGCTGGACAAGGCCATTGGAGCCAGTGAAGAGCAACAGAATCACATCAATAGCAACAGCAACAAACCGACCACATCGAACAACTTGAAGGCCCACAATGCAGCAGCTATGCGGGAATACATCTCATCGCCGGGCTATGACACCTCGTCGAGTACGGCCCTGGCCAGCTCACCGGATCCCTGTGAATATACCTACGAGGGCGCCATACAGGACTACAAGCAGCGTGTGCAGCGAGCCAGCAGTAGCGGCAAACTGCTTCAGACTTCGGGCAATAATAATGTGAAGAGTCCTGACTCCACCAATGGCCTGGAAATGGAGAGAGAGATTTCGTATCCCATGCGCCGTGGCAGCAAAATAGAAGACCGCTTGAGTGGCTTCGAGGTGACTTCGCCCAGCGACACCCAGGAGGGTGTGGAGAAGCAGAAAGTCGATGTGCCCAAAGTGGATATCTCCAAGCGTAAGGAAATATTCGAGCAGCGCGAAACTGAGCAAAAGGGAGTCACCAGCAATGGCTCTGGAGCTCCGAAGGTGGTCCTACGTAATCAGCTGATCAACGGTAATGGCAACAGTCCCACCAAGCCGGAGCCAAATGCCAAGCGGGAAGTGCGACGCCTGTCGGGTGACATCACCAGCATTAAGGACCGCATGCAGAGCCTAGAACAGCAGAGAAATGCCTTCAACTCCAGTAAGAGTGTGGATGTGCCAGTGCCGCCGCTAAAGGAGCGTCTGTCGAGCTTGCAGAGCGCCGTTACCAAAGAAGACCAGCAGCGAAAGCCACCACTAGTGGCCCTGGTAGATGCTCGTCAACTGGAGATCATGCGCGGCGAAGAGGAACGCATGCGGCAGCAAAGGGAACGGGAACAGGCCAAATTGACAGCTCCGCCGGCACCACCGGCTGTGATCATTGAACAGCCACCGCCGTCAGCCACCAACGACGACAGCGGTATACAAGACGATGACCACGAGGAACTGCAGCTGCAAAAGGAGCAGGAACAACAACTGAATGCGGCCATAGCTGCCTTAGCCCTGGAAGAGCGTCAACTGGAGGAGGCCGCCCAAGCAGTCAACCAGATTGAGGCGGAATTTGCCGAACTCACCGACCTCAATCCCTCACCGCTGCCGCCAGCGACAGCGCCCAAAACACTAGCCGCAGCCGCCCCTGTGCCAGCACCGGCCCCGGCCCTGGCGCCTGCCCCCACCGTACAGCCACCGCCCACACAGCCGCGGGATATGGAATTTAGTGTAAGTTCTACTAACAATTTTCCATACAAAAGAAACACAAATGAATCGAATTCAAAGTCAACTCTGATTTCGAATACTCCGGGTAGTACGGGTAGTTGTAGTGATGAGAAATGTGTTGTTGTTGTAGCCAATAGCTCGGTGTCGGCACCCCAAACCACCCCCAGCCCTACCAGTCCCTTAAGCTTCTCAATCTCACCCCTGATGCCGCCGTCCAGCGGCAGCAAATTGCATAGAAAACCCTCGAACGAAATGGTCCATCACCGTAATTTGCTTAAAATGTTTAAGGAGACCTTTCAGAACGACATCGAATTGGATGAGGCTGCTGAAAATGCCGGCAATGCCGAAATCACATCTACCCCTCAGACCTTTGTCAAGAGTCCGGCTGACAGTGGCCAGGTTGTTACCCAGATCTTTGACTTTACCAAGCCAAAGAGTAGTCAGCCACCGCCTACCTCGCCAGTGCTGAGTAGTCAAATACCACGTAGCTCCACCCCCACCAGTCCCATAGGTAGACCTCGGACTGCTCTGGGCAAGCCACCCATGTCACCCAAGGCCTTGCGCTACAATCCCAAGACAGAGGTAGTTCAGCAATCACCCACAAGTTCACCGGCCAGCCAGCAATTCAGCATTAATGGTCGCGTAGAGATCTTCAATTCGAGGCATTTGGAGAAACCGCCGTCGCCCAAGATCAGCTTACCAGCGAGCGGCGCATTGCAGGCCACCAGCGGAGCGAAGCTGGCAGTCAATGAACCACCACAAACGCCCACTAGTTCGGTTGACACTCGATCTACCGCAGATGAAGTGGTGATGTGTGCCCCGCCCGTCACCATAGTCAATCCCGAAGAGCTGCCGAAACCCAATACGGTAAAGTCGCTCTCCAATTGCTTTGCCAAGACAGAGGGAGCTGGGTCAGGGCCGGCTGTGCCCAAGCCACTGCCACGCAGTCGCATACCCCAGATCACCCCGCCGGCCTCGCCGAAACCCATCCAACGAAAAGTAGATCCGCCCAAAGCTCTTTCCAATGATGACTATGCTCCTGTTCAGGGCCAGACTAAAGCCATAGTGCATACGCCGCCCAAGGCACCGCCCAAGCCCTTGGCTCGTTCTAAGCCCGTCTCAACGCCACCACCGCTTGATCCCCTGGCCCCGAACGATTCAATTAAACCTCAGGTGACGCAGCCCTCAGACATGCCAACCCTGTTAGTGTGTCCTCCCAATGAGTCGAGTCTTTTTAAGTTGGCCTCTTCGGCCCCGCCTTCACCATTGTCACCCCGATCCTTGGAGTCAGAGATAGCTTTGTGTCAGCAATTCCTCAGTAGCCAGGCCCCCAGTGGCTTGACCCTCTCAGCCGAGGACAACGAATTTATGCGGCAGCAGGCAGTGGAGGAGCTGCCATGTGATAGAATTGATGTGACCGATAAGCCCCTGCCCTGCACTGGCTTCCAAGAAGTTAGCCAGGTTGAGGTCAACCGTTGTGATGGAGTACCTGAGCCATCCAAGCCAGCCCTACCGCCCTCCAAAGAAGACATTCAACTCTGCTCTAGCTTCTTAGATTGTCTGGCACCTACTCTGTCCCTAGACAAACCAGAACCATTGAAGCGGCAGGTCACTGTGGAGGAGCCAGTCTGCCAGAGCCTGGACATAACCAAAGACCCACTACCTTGCACGGGCTTTCAAGAAGTCAGTGCGGCCGAGGTAAAGCGCTGCGACAATTTGGGAGCCAAGCCGAGCAGTCACTTGGCCAAGCCCAGCTCACCTATTATGGCGGCCCGCGCTGCTCATTCCAAGGCCCTGATTGATACCTGCGAACAGATCATAGCCGAAGAGCGCTTGGCCAGCAGTCAAATGATGAAGTCTTCTCTGCCCGAAACACCCAAGTCCAGCTCCACTCCCCTGCTGGCTCGCAAATCCAAAATACCCATACCCAAGGC
The DNA here is from genome assembly GCA_037075145.1 of Scaptodrosophila latifasciaeformis. Taxonomy (NCBI): domain Eukaryota; kingdom Metazoa; phylum Arthropoda; class Insecta; order Diptera; family Drosophilidae; genus Scaptodrosophila; species Scaptodrosophila latifasciaeformis. Next base: position 20,335,830 of record JBAMCM010000100.1, on the reverse strand, counting down.
CTGCTGCATCTCAGGCATGGACTCGATGAATCGCTCCAGCTATAAGCCGGCCGACCAAAAGCAGGACAACAATGAGGAGAATCTCCTCATAGCTCGTACTCATGTGGTGGAGACCGAAATTAAGGTGACCACCACCACACCTCCAAGCAGTCCACCACCCACGACTGCCTCGCCCTCGCCCTCTAAGGAAAAGAAAACCAAGAATATTTTTGATTTCCTAAGACGAAATTTCGGGCATCAAACAGCCGAACAGGAGCCGACCAGCTCACCCACCCTAAACGAAGATATCGAACCTGCCGTGGTCCTGACCAGCACACGCAGCGGCGTGGAGGTGGTCAATGCCGATGAATTTGTCAAGGTGGAAAATTCAAAATTTTATGTACCCAGCGAGGAGGCGGCAGTGCCACCGCCTCTGCCCAAATCCCCGGCACCGGTGAACATTGAGATACGCAAGACCATCACCACCGATGAAATTGTCGAGGAGAACAACACGGAATCGGCCTTGAGTCAGGAGATTAGTGATATGCTAGATGATGAGTTGAATAAATTGTCTCAAGACGAGGGCTCCCTGAAGAAGTGAGGCAATCGAAATTGATTCATTTCTTGTTTTTTTTTAACCTTTTCGAATATTTATCAGGTATTTCTTTAAATTTCGAATTTCCACTCTCGAATAGCGTAGGTGAGAAGGGGGGGAGTTAGAAACCAAACTCGAATTTATACAGTTTATGAAATTGTTTTTTTTTTTTTATTATTATTATTATTATTATTTTTATTATATTCTATATAATTTTTTATGTTGTGGGCTCAAGCAGGTTTTAAAGTTATTTTTTAATTTTTCTCTCTTTTATCCAAAATTATTTAATTTGTTGTAACTACTAAAACCGATATTTTTTTTATGTAAAAAAAAAAACAAACAAATCTTTGATTTATGTAAAAAGTAAAACAAAAGAATGTCAAACATATAAATATATATTTTTTTTGTTTTTGGTTTAATTTAAATATTTTTAATAACTATTATTATTATTATTACTGAAAAAGAAAAGAAATGCGAAAGATTTTGCAAACACACACAAAAACACCTCAAGAAACATACCAAATAATACAAGAAAGAAAACTACAAAACAAAAACACAAATGCTTAAACAAAATGCTTAAATATTGTGCTATTTTATCATTATAAAAGTAAACGAAAAAACAAAAAACAATAAAAAAAAAAGAAGAAAAGAAAAAACCAAAAGTTAACAGAATCACTAAGCAGTTTATGGTTTGTGTCTAGGCTAAGCTGTTGCGCAAACTGCTTGGCCAAGCAGTGGCCCGTTTACACTGCTTGAGTTTCTCATGAAAAAGGGAGGACTTAATTTTAGAAGATTTCTACCGCTGTTTACCCACTTTCCTCTTAAGTCTCGTCCTGGGCAAATCTCTTGGCTTTTTGTGTTGTTGGTCTCTTTCTATTCTTTAGATTAATAAGAAGTGCCTCTTAGCGTAAGTATAGAATGGTTCTAAATATTTTCTAATCAAACGGGCTAACCCCTAACCAAAAGCTTTATTCTGGCTCAGCTTAAACTAAAACAAATAAACCAAAAATCTCAAAACTACAACAACAATCATAAACCCTGTAAATCTTTTATCATATAAAAAAAAAAAAAACAAAAAAATCATTATTGTAATTTGTATATGCATTTCTTTACATGCCTTGCGCTACTCATGCCCACGTGTATTGCTGGCTAAAAACATTAAAAAAAATATATATTAAATATAAAAATATAAATTAAGCAGTTACATAGTTTACATGCTTACTGCCAGCAAAAATTATTACAAGTTTACAATTTCCGAGGTAAGCGGCTGTCTCTCTCACTCTCTCTCTCTCTCTTTCTCTATTTTGCTCTTTCTTTCTGTTTATGTTGTTCTCTTTATTTTTGTATTTTATTATGTTGTTGTATTTTTTCTGCCTCCTTTTGAGCATGTTCAAAATTCTTTCAAAAAAGTCAAAAGTCAAATAAGAAAAAAATAAAAACTTGCAGGTTTCAGTTCAGCAGTGTCTACTTTTAGGCTAATAAGCCCCACCACTTCGAAATGCTTTGGCTATTCCATATCTGTTTCTATATTTATTCCGCTCTTCTTTTTTTTGCAATTTGCCTTATCTAAGCGAGCGCTTTCTAAGCGTCACCGCCTTGTCTGCGTTTAGTCGCCTTTGGGCTTTCAACCAAAACGGTTAAATATTCAGTTGTTTTCCGGACCAAAGTGTCAAAAGAAAATATAGAAAATTCATGGGAAAATTTTGTTGCAAAATCAACAAAGTCAAATAGTCTGAAAGATATGTTTAGACTGCAGCGCTCTAATTTATTAGATTGGTTGGATCGAAAAGCAGTGGTAAGGAATTCGAAAATATTTTTGATCCTCTTTATTATTTACAAAATTTGAAATTAAAAAAAAAGAAATAAGTAAAGGAATTTCGCCTATCTTATCTATCATATTTCATGCTCCCCCTCCATGGAAAATTCATATGTAAACCCCAAACTATCAGGTACTTGATAAAAGCAAATAGAGCCGTTCCCCGGAAAGTCTAGGCCCAGCCAGACCAGCAAAATTTTATGGCCCAATTAGTTGCCAGAGACCATATAAATGGATCGATTGTTCTATTTAATTTGCAAATATTGAAACCCTCGATTCCACAGCCCTTTCAATGATATGTGTGTTATTTGTTTTTGTTGTTGTTGTTGTTGTTCTTGTGTTTGCCTTGCGCATTTTATTTGTATGATTTATTTATTTATTAACTAAGCTATTTTATTTAACTTTAAAAAAAAAATATATTTAATTAAATTTTAAAATGTTTTGCAAGGTTTTTTTCTAAAAATAAGAATTTTGGTTGATGTAACTAACTTGATTAAAATTTATGCGAAATTGTCGCATTTTTTTTTTCTTCTTCTTCTTCTCTCTCTTTTCTATATTTGTGGTCGTTGTGAAAAATAATGAAACAGATCAACGAAGCTCTTGAATTGGCGCTGGAAGCTATTGACAGAGAGGCGCAACTTGACTTGGCCCGCAAGCAGAAGGATAAAGGAGAACAACTGGAAATGGAAATGGAGGGAGTAGACAATTTAGAGGGGGAAGATGGATTCGTAGCCGCCAAGCCAAATAAGACCGATGAAGAGAAGAACTTGTTGAAGCAGGAAGTAATCGAAATAGACGATGTTAAGGAGGAGGAGGAGGAGGAAGTGGAGAAGACAAAAGACGAACAGCAAAAGATAGTCGAGACCAATTTGGAACCCATCTATGAGAATATCAGTTCAACCATATCTATGACTGAAGTAGATAATGATAATGAAAATGATCGGATGACAAAGCAAATTACAATACAAAGAAGAAGAAGCATTCCAAATAATAACACAAACAACAACAACAATAACAATAACATAAACAATAATGATACGCATAATCAAAATATTAATCAAACTAACAACGACAACAACAACACCACACAAACAACAACAACTACGGAACCCTTGGAGCCATATTACCAGGTACCCAAGTCTCTGGAGCCCTATTACGATGCTCCAAAACACTTGCGCCCCGTGCCGGTCTACGAGAATATTGAAATCTTCTATACCGGCCTGGAGGTGTGCAGCAGCAGCAGCAACAACAATAACAAGAAAAATCTTCTGGGCGATCTGCCCATGGAACCGCCCAAAGAGAAACCCCCACCACCACCCACCGAAAGTCCACCACCAAAGCCGCCCAGCCGTATGCCCGGCCATGTGGACGACGATGAAGACGAGCTCGATGGCAGTTTGGGTCATAACACAGATACCTGGTCCTCGGACAACACCTATGAGACCATAGCGGGAACCAACACCAGCACATCCCAACCAAATCGTCGCCAGCATTTGGGTGAGGTCAACTCACAGCCTTCGCCCCCCATCAAACGCATGAACTCGACCAAGCGCATCAAGAAGGAGTTGCGCAACAAACGCTCCAGTTTCCTGGGCATTGAGACCAACGGAGAATTGGATGATATGGACAGCTACTTGGAGTTGACAGTGGCCCCGCCACCCGATATGGCGCAGTTATTGCAAGAGGAACGCCGACTGGAGAAGCAACTCTACATTAAGGCGGGCCTCTGCGATAGTTCCGATACAGGTGAGTGTGTGTGGGGTCTCTGGCTTAGACGATATTTAAAATACACTTTAAATGGATCCTTTAAAATAGAGAATATATACAATATCCAAGAAATTTAAAACTAGACTAATTGATGAACTAAAAACAAATAGAGGATAGGAATGGATAATACCATTTCCTTTTTATAGATCTTTTTAGATCTGTCTCTTCTATATATTTCCAATATTTTTTTTAGATTCTAAAATCATTAGGTTTTTAGATAAAATCTGATCAAATCTGTGACAGACCCGGATCGGATCAATTTGTAGACTTTCTCATGTTACAAATTCCCACACCAAATTAACAGACCATTTAGTGATTTTTCAGTTTAGGGTATAAAAACCAATAAGCCCTTTGGTGGGGCAAAGGGGGGTATGCTTGGAACCCAGAAGGTTTCAGTTCAGGCGAGGCTAAGTAGCAATAATCCATTTAGTGTGTCAAGAGAGCAAATTTGTTTTAAGTATTCCATTTACTCATCCTCTCTCTCTCTCTTTCGCTCTCTCCCTCTTCTTCACCGTCTCTCTGTCTCTCAGGTGAAAGTCGAGACTCGGGTGTTTCGGAGAATCATTCACGACAGAGCAGTGAGCATTATACCAACTCATCGGAGGAGAATGACATACATCCGGATACACCACCACCCAGTCTAAAGACCACTGATGTCATCTATCAGAACGAGGCGCTGCAGACTCCGCCCCTGCCTTTGCTGCAGACGGTGAAGGGCACCACTGCCGAGTCCTGGTCGGAATCGGCCACGGCAGCAGCTGCGGCCACGCAATCCTTAAGTGAGGCCACGGCCACAGCAAATGCCAAAATGTTGTCCATCGAGGAGAAGATACGCGAACAGGGCGAGGTTTTGCGAGTGGAACGAGAGCTTTTGCATTTTTCGGTAAGTTTTTACAGAAATTTGAATTATCAAAAATAATATTAAATTTTATTCCAAAACACAGCAGGAAGAATTGAAGCGCCAGCGGGAGAATCTCTTGCTGCGTGAGAACCTGGCCAGGCGTGAACTCCAGCATGGCGCCAAAATGCTGATGTCCAACAATCGGCGTTCCCTGCAGGATCTACACAATGGCATCATTGGCAATGGCATGCTGAGTGCCTTCCAGCAGCCCCCACAACCGGTCCTCATGATGACCAATGCAGCACCACAACAGACCCAGGCAAAGCTGCCCAATCCACTCAGTCAGCAGATCTATGCCAATGTACCGCACCTCTCGCACCAGCAACAACAACAACAGCAGCAGCAGAAACTCCATCAGCCACATCTACACCAGCAGCCGCAGCCACATCAGCAATACTATCACCAGGTGGAAACGGATTACCGCAAATCCATGTCAGATTTGAATGAGTTTACCAAGCGCCTGATGTTGCCACCCACGCCGCCCACCAAGCCGCTGCGTGCCCAAGGCAATGCCTACGGCGGTTCTCTGGTCAAAATAGCCGGGGCACCCATCATGCCTGTCCAGCGTCCGCCAGCCAACTATGCCGGCAATCTCTATCACCCCCAGTCGGTCCAAAACCTGAGTCAATTGCAGCAACAGCAACAGCAGCACCAGCCAAGCAACATGTCACGCAATACCCTCCATGCCTTGAGTGCCACACCCAAGCCCAAGTACACAGATGGCTGGGTTCAAGTCCAACAGCGCAAGAACTACGACAACCAGCTGGCCAATGACCCGGCCTGGCTCTCCGCCTATCAGCAGAAACGCAAATCCATGCCCGACTACAATGGGCAAATTATTGGAGCCAGCAATCCCTCGCCCTACCACACCAACGCAGGCAACAATCACTGGCTGATCCAAGAGGCCGAGCAGCGTCGTCTCATCGAGCAGCAGCAGCAACAACAACACCGACGCTCTGTGCCCCTCTCCGCCACAAATGGCAACTCCAATGGCAAACCCCTGCCCGACTCGGTCATTCAAACATTGACTGAGCGTGTGCAGAGCAAGGGCATCGGAGAGCGAAAGCGGTATGAAAAAAAAAACAGAGTTCAATCAGAGTTTACCTTGAATTAATTTGATTCTTTTCTCGCCTACAGCTTCGACAACGGCCATTACAGTCAAGTCAATGGTTCGGCATTTGCTGCCCAGCAGCAATTGAAAATCAATAATACCAACAGTCACCCACAAGTGCCACCCAACAACAACAACAACAATAGCAACAGCAGTAATCAGGAGAAGGTGCTCAGTGTCAGTGGCAAAAAGAAGTGCTCGCATTGTGGTGACGAATTAGGTAAACTTTGCTACTACGTTGGTTGTGAGTGTGGTTCTTTTTTTGGATTATTTCTTTAAAACAGTTGGCCATTTTTAGAGCTTGGCAGCAATAGCAGACATGATCATGATCATAACCATGAATCAATCAACAAAATTTGATAAGAACAATCTGATCAAATTTCTCAATGAAATAAAAAGACAAAAAAAAAATCTTCACACCAACCAAAATCATTATAAAGTTATATAAATATTTTTTATCTAGTTATCATGGACATTTTAAAATCATTATTGTACTTTTCGATATTCACTTTCTATCAAATATTTCATAAACTATTTAAGTATATGTTTTTCTTTTGTTTACATGACTGAGCACAGATTTGGGCTGCACCCACGACAATTGTCGCCACATAAAGAAAACGCTCAAATATATTGTTTGGGTCTAAACCTAAAGCAAAAACATAAAAGACTAATTCAATATTTATAAATTTTTTATATTAAACTAAAACGAACATTTTTAAGGTATAAAAAGCAAAATTTCTTTTCAACAAAAAATCCAAAACAATTTTTATAAAAAATATTAAATTAATAATTTTTATTTCTCCACAGGACGTGGGGCTGCCATGATTATTGAGTCGTTGCTGCTATTCTATCACATTAATTGCTTCAAATGCTGCGTCTGCCATGTCCAATTGGGCGATGGACTGAATGGAACGGATGTGCGAGTCCGCAATCACAAATTGCATTGCCAGAATTGCTATTCCAGTGACGATGGCATCAAATTTAGCTGCGTGTAAATCAACCAATTTCGATACTTTCGACAAAAAAAAAAAAGAAAAATTATTCTCTAAATTATGATTGTTCTTGTTATTGCTGTTTTAGGGCCTTGCAAAAATGTATGTGTGTTTGTTTGATGATGTTGTTGCTGTTGTTGTTGTGGCATCACCACCTACATCACTACTATTTACACATACATAAATAACTGCAGTTGTGTGTGTGTATGTTTGCATAATTTTAGATTGTTCTAGATACAAAAATAAAAAATAATACAAATTATTACATCAAAAAACGAAAATCAAATACTTGAATGTTGCAGTAGATTCTAAGTTAAGGAATTTGCTATGAAATCAGATTTTATTATATTTGAAATAAATGAATAAACCATGTTTGCATTTAAATGTTTTCAACTTTTTCAAAAAAAAAAAAAAATATTTACACAAAAGACAAATGAAAAAGCCAAGCTCTCTCAATCTCTCTTTTTCTCTCTCCAATTTTTAATTACAAAATCGAGTCAATTTTCAAATGCATATGAAAATTTATATACAAAACAAAGGTTTACATTGAATTTGAATGAAAAATTTTATGAATGTTGTTGAATTTTTGAAAGTTATTAACAATTTTTAAAATCAAATTATATAATATATATTAAAAAAAAAACAAATGAAACTATATAAATTCTATATGTCATTTTGAATGGAACAAACACACACAATAATCGAAATCTAATTGAATTTTATATATGTTAAAAAAAATATAAATAAATAAAATAAAATGCTGAATTGTAATTTTGTCTTGAAACGAGTCATTGACTATTTTGAAATCTATGCCTAATTACAAGGAAATTAATTTTTTTTTTTTTAATATGGAATTACACCGCAGTACCCAAAGTACCTTAAAACTAACAAAATAATGTACACTCATCCAAGCAAATATTCATATTTACTACATATACCTATATATACAAGACATATGTGCATATACATGAAAGGAAAAACAATTTTATTTCTAATTGTCGTTATTATTTTTATACAAAAATTGTGGGAATTCTCAAAATGTTTTGAATGTAAAATTATCGGTCGAAATTTTTTGGGAATTCTCTTTAAAATAAATTGTATTTAATATTTGTAATTCTTATTATTATTTATTGTAATTAGGCATAATGTTCGATATATTCATACATAACAATTTATTTTAACAAAAAAAAAAAAAAAAAAAAACAAACATTTTCAACAATTATATTAATGAAATTTTCTGTATAAAGCCAGCTTGAATTTTGTTTAGTTTGAAAATAAAGTATTTGAAAATAATTTTGCAAAAATTGTTTATTTGATTGGGTAGTGGAATCATTTCATATCACCAGGTAAAAATTCTCTAGCGATTCATTAGCGTTTTAAAAACGCCCCCGAAACGCATCGAACTCGCAGGCAAATCAAAATCACAAAGAGAAATGTTTTTTGTTTTTGGCGATATTTACAGTCGCGCTTTATTATATGATAAATCAATAGAAAATACATAATTCATTAAAACTTTGCTCTTAAATCTGAACTAAAATCCAAATCGTTAACTTTCTAGGCGGTGGGCAGGAAAGTCAACTTCTCATTGAGTTGCAGTTGAGTTTTAATCAATTGGGATAAAGTGATGACCATAAGGAGGTCGCGTACATTCGCGTTAAACATTTGCGTGAATTGTTCGTGAGTCATATGTGGGACCGAGTGTATGAGGTCCAACAGCTGGCGTCCAACGGCGTTATCGGGTGTCACCTTGTGAGCGATCACATCCTCAACGTATTTGAGTATGAGGTCGAGCAGGGACTGCAGTTTTTGGGAGGCTTCGGAAATTTGTGCCAAGTCCAGCATGGGCGGCACAGTTTTCGGCCGTAAAGCAGACGACACACCAATGGTTTTCTGCAATAGCTTTAAGCCAAAAGTTTCCGGCTCGTAGCTGGTCAGCTCAACGGGAATGGGCGTGAACATGCAGCCACTCTTTCCTCCGGGCACTCCTAGTTGGATGCACACATAGGCGCGTAGTCCCATGCGTCCTCCTTGCAGCGAGGTGTCCACAGTCAAATGAACCGGATTGTTGCACTCACGAGCGTAGTACTCGTGAATTACAGAGCTGTGGTTAGTGACATCATTGCCAGTGGCCCACCAGCCAACCACATTCTCGTTGGCATTTACTTTGCGATTCAGGTCGTACATGTCCAATGCATAGCTCAGTTCGGCCTCCACTTGGTCATCGTGCTCTTTGTGCGGCACACAAAAGCAATTTGTAACCTCTACGACTCCCTTGTCAACGGAGCCCAACAGAGTTCCGATCACACGATGTGAGTCGGCATTGCGGCGTTCGAAGGCATCCACAACTTGGAAAAGCACCACCGGGTGCACCTTCACGGTTAAATTTAGGCCGGACATCGCAAATAATGTGCAAAATATGCCGAAAAGTTAAACTAGAGAAAATTCCAGCCACGCTGCGTTAGCGATGGTAAAAGGGTAATTTTCTTAGTCGATGTCAATGTTATCGTTATGATTAATATCGATAATTCGTATGTGCACCAGGTTGGGAGAGCCAAACAGCACATTGTTCTATTGAACTGGAACTAACCCGTAAATTATTGTTCATGAACTCAAACTCGAAAAATATTTTTCAAAAACTCAATGCCTTGCTCAATCATAACAAAAATAATTTACACCCGCATTGGTTTCATTAAAAAAAAAAACGTTAATAATTAATATTTTTATCTATGTGTTCTATCGTTTTGCTTTCCTGTACCAAACCAATTACTTTTACGTTTCTTATCAATTGATTTGAACCTAAATTCCGGCCCCAGAAAAAAAAACTTTTCCCCAAAAATATTTTTCAAAAACTCAGAGTTCTTTATATTTCCAAGCCTTGCCGAAGCATGACAAAAATGCCCAATCAATTACAGATGCATTGGTTTTATGCTATAAATACTTATTTTATCAATATGGAGTTTTTGCATAACAATAATCATTTTTAACTTATTATCCTTTTGTTTTATATGTGTTGTATCATATTCTTTTATGAATGCATTTTTTTTTAACTTAAATTCATTTGTCATGTGGATGGTATTTATTGTTATTTTTTTTTTTTTAGCGGGAAGTGCGCGAGGGAAAGTACAAACAGAAACTTTTCTTCCACTTGGCTTTACCAAACTTCACATTTTTTCACTGGGTTCATGGGCGATCCTTCTGGGCATCGGAAATCCTTGGCAAAGTCCTTCATATTACTGAATGAGCCCAAAACACGGAATTGCGAAGGTGAATGTACACCGGTTGTAATACGCATTTTTAAAGACTCTAGAAAAGTGACACACATATTTCATAAGTGAAAGAATAATCTAAATAATTTCGAAATATTTTAGTTACCCTTGCGGTATTTGGCACACCAGGTCTGACCAGCAGAAATCCAGAACATTTGTTCGGGTGTGTAGTTCAAGCCGGGCAAGCTGGGCTCAGGCCCATTCATTTCGGCCCAACGGCGATAGGCAATGTAGGATTCTTTTACTCCCCCATTATCAGCAATGTTTTCTCCTTGAGTATTAATGCCATTCAACTGAACAAGAGGGAAAAATAATTATAATTTAATAAGTTTGAGATTCCATCGGTAGCTTACATTTAAGCCGGTGGCAGCATCGGTGTAGTTTCCATATTGTTCGATTATGCATTTGGCCTTTTCAAGATAGGCTTTCTGGGTATCTGGTTGCCACCAATCCCGCAAATTACCCTTTACATCAAACTGACGACCCTGATCATCAAAACCGTGTGTAATCTCATGGCCAATCACATACCCAATCGCACCAAAGTTCATATATTTTGGTCTTTGGGCATTGAAAAAGTGACCTTGCAAGATGCCAGCCGGAAACTCTAAGGCGTTAAAAATAAATTACTATTAAGTTAATAAAATTATGAACTAAAGCTTTCACTCACGTATGCTGTTTTCCAGAGAAGAATAGAAGGCATTCACAATGGCAGGGCGGGCATGACGGATCCATTCGGTCTTGTTCACCGGCTGACGAAGCTTATTAAATGAATAATCAGTGCCAAAAACATTCATGCCCAAGAAGGACTCGAAATATTTATCAGGATTGATCTCGAGCTTATCATAATACTTGGCTAATTTCTCATTGTCCAGCATCTCGTCGGGATAGCCGATATGTGTATCCATGCGGTGCAGTTTCTGTTTGGCCTCCTTCTTTGTCTGGGCATCCATCCAGTTGACTTCATCGAGTAAGTCATTAAATACACTACGGATTTGGTCAACCATTTCCAAGGCAATAGCCTTTGATTCCTGCTTGAAGTGCTTGCGAACATAAAGTGAGCCCACGGAGATGGACAGGCTGGGTTGAGTTGATTTTTATTCCATTGGTCAGGTAATGAATTAATTGGCAGTATTAGAAATGTGATTTACGTTGAGTGTTTCAATTGTTGTTGTTGTTGTTGTTGTGACGTTTACCATGAAATGAATATGAAATAAATAAATATAAAAAGGACAAAATGAGCATAGACGCTGTCAAAAAGGCTGGGAGTGTGTACTATTTGATATATGTACTATAGTGCACAAGATAAAACCTGGATACCCTATTAAGATGAGGCTTATGTAAGATATGTGAGAGGGTGGATGTATTTATGGGGAACACGTATTATAATTCTAAATGAATACTTAATAAAATTTTGCACACCCGCCAAACCAAAATAGTTAAAAATCTAAATACCTATCATCAGATTCGAGTTCATCATAGTCGCTGCAAAAGCACAAAAAATAAAACAAAATAGGAAAAACATTTGAAATAAACGACAGAGAGAAATAAACAATACAAAAAAACTCTGATTAAACACATCTTATATTGCTCATACAAAGACTAAACTGCAAAAGTGGTAATAAACATCAAACAAGCTATTAAACATAAAGAAAACAAATAAACAAATAAACAAACAAAGAAAGCAAGTGGTCTTCACATAAACAAAATTTAAAAATCAAAAGGAATATTTAGTAGTGAACTAAATCGTTACTAACCTGCCAGTGGCTATGTCCACGCATTCCTTCCAACGTGCTTCCTGTTCTTGGCGACCGGACAGAGCTGTGGCATATTGCAGCTGACGTTTGCGGAACTCCTCACTGAGGAATCCAATCGAAAAGGCATGAATACGCCACATCATGTAATTGGCAATCACTCGACTTGGTGTCTTGGCCAACAGCTTGCCTAGGTCATCGAAGAAACTGGGTACCGACAAGTTAATCATCTCATTATCGTCTATGACCAGACCCTGGGGCAACAAGGCATTTATGTAATCCTTCCATTGGACATAGGGATAGGCCTGTTGTAACTGCTTTATACTGCGCAGGTTGTAAAGCTCCGTGGAGTTGCGTCGTTTCTCATTGGGCCAGGATATCTGCAGGAAAAGATGCTTTCACTATAATAATCAAGAATTAGAATTCATTTAGACTCACATTGGCCAGAGCTATCTCAAAGTTGAGAGAGTCGAGCAACTCCTTTTTCGCTTGTTCCTTGTTGGCTCCGAATAGCACGGATATATCCACCATATAGTCATAATAAGAACTGACCAAGGTCTCATTGAAGCCCTTCACCAAATACTCACGACTCAAGGCCAAAGACGATTGATCCAACTGTGAATTACAAATAATTAATGAATTTATATATGCCTATGTCAAGTCATTCCAACTTACATCAATAATACGTTTAGTACTGTTCTTGAAATCCACACCAATGGAGAAATCGATGATATAATCCATGCTAAAGCCCTCGCGACGGAATTTCTTTACCTGCTCCTGCCAACTCCAGGTATTATCGGCATTCCAGCTATCACCCTTCAACAGAGGCCAGCCGCCCAATTTCTCAGCCAGATTGGAAATGGGTGAGGTGCCGAGTGTCTCAATGAGGGCTATAAAAAAGAGAATTTTATTTCATTTGTGACAGCCCATAAAAACCGGGTGAAAGTTTCTCTCATCCAAACTCACTCTTATTCATGCACGCCCTGTAGAGAGCATTTGGGAGACGGAAATGTTTTGGTTCCGTCTCTGGACGCTCAGCTGTGATAATGTCCTTAAGCTGTTCTTGCAACTTATCGGAAATCACAGAGAATGTATTAATGGATACCTTATCTTCGGGTATATTTTCTGTTTCCATGTAAGTGCCACAGGCAAACTCATAGAAATCATCACAGGGCTCAACTTGCTCCTTCATTTTTCGCAACACATTAGAGGCCGTATATATACACTCTTTGGACAGGCAGACATCCGAGTTGGGGCTTTTCGTGACTACTGTTGTCTTATCCACCGAAAGCGGTACTTTGTTAAACATTGTTCCATCTCCATGCAAAGCTTCGGCGGGCATCATCGGAGACTTAGTTGTGGTGGTTGCGAGATCTGAAAATATGTGAAAGTGTTATAAATGAAAATACATATTTGAAAATATCATATTCACTTACTATCGGTTGACTTATTGGAAAGCAAGGCAAATGCCAGGCCAATGGCCAAAACGATTGTGGCTACTATGGCCAAGGCGCTAATTAATGTGAGACATTTTTCCAGTGTGGTGCGCCGGTGCCACCAGTTTGGATTTCTGTAAAAGAAAATTCATTGAAAATTGAAAGCTTTATAATATAGATAATTACAATTTGTTTGCTTAAATATATAGTTCCATACACGCCTACACATACAAAGAATATCTTTAAGCTGTTTGGATCTCCTGATTTTTTTTACTTTCCCATAAAACCAAGTTTTAGTTTCTTGGCACATGGAATCTGGGTATGCTGAAAGTTTTCTTATATATATTTTATATGTATCAAAGTGTCCTAAAGAATCTGATTCCTGGCACGCGAATGACCTTGCGCCATTTACGGAAGAGCAATATGCCAATACTTTGGCACAGCTCAGTCTTGTGCTATTTCAATTTAATAAAAAGAAAAACAAAAACAGAACACGGCTTTAAGTTGAAAAAGCGATGCTAATTTATACTAATTTGCTAGTGAACCCACGAGCACAGTTGGGGGGAGGGTGAGCATGGGGATTAGAGTTAACGCCTTGGCGCCACTATTAAAAGATTGTCCAAGAAATTTCTCTCCAACTTTGGTCTTAACTTGTTTTGCTTTCTTCTAAAACGTGTCTGTCGCATTGACTTCAAAACTAATCAATTCACTTTTTCTTTTTCATTTCTTATCGACTGTGGGTCATCTGCGAAAACATTTTTGGTGAGACAAACTTATGGCTATTTGAAAACTTGTTTATCAACCTTATGGCATATATAACTATCCAATCGAATATCATTAAATTTTTGGAGTTTTTTCAGTTTCAAAGAAATTTTCATATATCAGTGAAATGAGTTCAATTTGAAATTTGATTTGAGTAAAAAAGTTTTAAATATTTTTTTTTTTTCGTGGCATTCAGTTTAGTTTTTCATTGCTCTTTTCCTTCCGACTAGTTTTGGATTTTTTTTTTTCAAAAATAAAACTGGTTAAATTCAAATGTTTACTTATGGCAAAACCAGAAATACCACTCCCTTGCCAAATAGTTATTAACTTTGAATTTGATTTTTACAACTTGGAAATTTTGTAAAATGCAAAAGAACCCAAAAAAAAAAAAAAAAAAAAAAATACGAAAAATTGCAACATCGAAAATATATAGTTTCCCATTTCCGGTGGAGGGCAATACAAATTTTACGGTTTTTAAACTGAAACTGATGAATCTTTGCACGCTTCAATTATTACTGAAAATTATAAAAATATTAGAGGGAATTCGACACGACATGCTTGGCTATTCAACGATGGGCTTTAATGACCGATCAATGGAATTAACTTTAAAAATTTTTTTTATAATTTCGATTTTTTGAAATTCCTGAGAGAAAGAGAATTTCTTCAACGAAAGTTCAAGTTGGAACGATACAGATCTGGATTTGATATATAAAAAAACTGCGCCTTTTGGTTTGGAATTTCGGCTAATTTGATTTTCTAATTATTTCACCATTAGCTTGTGCTAAAGTCAAATAAAATAGCCATAATAATACAAGTAAAATCCCATTTAACAACAAATCCATTAAAATTAATAAAAGACAATTCAAGCCGAAAATAATTTAAGGCTAAAAAAAATTCAACAACAAAAAAAAAAATTGTGTTCATACTTGCGTGACTTTTGACTATATAAAAAAATATATATATAATTATCTCTCAAAAGCATTAAAAATAAAAAGTATCTAAATTTTATTTATTTTGTTGAAATCAATTGAAAATTTTCAAAAAGAATGTGTCTTTTGATTTACTGAATTCGCTGATATATTTTCGATTTGAGGTGTGAATGAATCTTTCTGAACTTGGATTAAATTTATTTTAATTTGATAACGAAATCCTTTTAATTGCAAATTTGGATTAAAAAAAAAGTTACATTGGGTTATTAACTGGTAATAAAAAATATATTGAATTCATAAGGAAATCGAAATTCCAAAACAGAAGCACTCAATTTTTTTTGAATAATTCAGCAGTTAGGAATGAATTTTTTCGAGTGCCTCGAAAGTGATAAATTTTTAATTAGTCAATAAGTTTCAAATTATTATGCAATACATTTGCTAATTATAATTTGAACCGTCTGATGCACCTGGAGATAACGGGTTAAGTATCTTTAGGATTCTTTCAGACTTTCCGTTGGAATTTATTTATTTATTTTTAATTTTTTTTTTTTTTTTGTTTTGTCCGATAAAAAAATAAGCATTTCCGTTGACCCGAGTGAAAACGTATTGCATAAAAAATAAAAATTATATATAAATAATATTGAAGAATACCTTATTTATTCATTTATAATTATACAACGAACCCTAATTAAATAATACAAAAAAAGAAGAGAAGAGAGTTCACGAATCTCTTACCGCATAGACGAGGGGAATGGGACAATGGGAATCCGGAATCGGTTATGGGAATTCAAATGGTTAAGAGGATGTCATGACTAGATTGCTAGACACTTCGAATGGAGGGGGAAGGAAAAAGCAAACAGGCAGTCATGCAAGCAAATTATTAAAATCACTCAAACATGGAGAGAGTGTGGAAAGCTCATTGAAAACACTTTGACCATAATCATTTGTCTGGGCTAATTAGAGAGAGACATATCGCTTACATTGCTTACTCAATGGCAAAAACAATGCCCAAAATGTATGGAGAGTTCGGTGAATCTATTTTTGACTCCTGACTTGTCTCGATTCACAGCTCATTGGAAAATTGTCAGATTGTGAATTTCATATGAGTTGCCACAATCGATTCGAATGTGTCCAGGTGTTGCCAACTATCAACTTTGCATAAGTGTTGATGGAGATGGTGAATGGTGAATGGTTGGGATGGATGGAATGATGTTGATGATGGTTTCGTTGGCTTGCCAGTGCATGCCTCTCTGGGTGTGGTGGTGAGGGGGGGACTGGAGGCACCTCTATTGTCATTGACGCCGTTGTGCCTTACCACTACCGCTACCGCTTTCAAGTTTTACCTTTTGTCTGTGGCTCAATCTTTGGTGGTGCTACTGCTGCTGGTGCTGTTTTGTTTCCACCTATCAACCTCATCTCTCTCTCGCTGTCTCTTTCTGCCTTTTTTTCGCCCCTCTTTCGTCTCTTCATTTCACTCTGAGTTGCCCAATAAATGTGTCAAGTGCAGACGGCGTTTTTGCCATTGACGTGACACTTTGGTGCCATATTGGTATGTCTAAGTGTGCGCCTCATATGTGTATATGTATATGTGTGTGTGTGTGTGTCACTGCATTTGTTGTATATTTTGCAACTTTGCTTACTTTTAGGTCTACACTGTTTTTTTTTTTTTGGTATCGTTGGTTTTGTTAGTAGTTTTGTCGGCCCGATTCACTGACTTTATTAATATGCCACGATTTGATTTGCTTTGTCTATTGTATTCTGTTTGTATGAGTGTGAGTGTGAGTGTGCGTGTGAAAAATTTCGAGCTTTATTGCAGCTTGTCTTATTGGTATTCAAAAATGAATGAATATGTCAATGTTGACTTTTCAATAAATAAATCACGCTTGGCATGGTTTTTTTTTTTTATTTAGGTTTGAAGTTGTTTTTAGTTTAAGCTTAAAACTAGTTTTCTAAGATTTTGTTAATTTAGAATCAAATTAAAATTTCTATGAGGAATTCATTTGAAACTTCATCGTGTAACTTTTATTTCTGTCCGAAAACAAATTCAAAGACACAAAAAAAAAAAAAAAAATTATGGGTAAAAGAAAGAAAGAAAAATAAAATAAAAATAAAAAAAAAATCAACAACAATAACAACGACAAATTGCCTTTCATGTGTTAATTGTGCCACAGACACAATTACCTAATACATTTTAATTTCGTTTGACTTGAGAGACCGAGAGTTGAGAGATGAGCAAGCTGACAACGGGTCAACATTGTTTGTGGGCTTTAATTGCCCCGCTTGCTACGTATAACAAAATGAGTCTAATATAAATGATATTTTAACTAAAATGTCTGCCGACTCTGGAACTCATTAAGCTGCGCATTGCAACTGCGTTAATTTCTTCAGACTTGCACTTATTTTTTTCCATCTTTTTATTATTCCGAAAATCATTAATCAAGACAGCAAAGATTAGGGAATATTAAAAATAATTCGGTTTTTATTATTTCCCCCCAAAAAAAAATTCAGCCTATTTCAAAGCGTTTTATTCGGATTCGAAAAACAAGCAAACTTGTAAAAAAAAAAGAAGACCTTCCAAGTTATTGGTGACCTTAAAGCAAAGCTGGTTACCTAAATGGATTTAAAAATTATAAAAAAAAAAAAATATATAGTGTGGAAAAAAGGATTGCTTGGGGCGGGCTGGCTGTGGGCTTAGTAAAGGTAACTGACTAGTTCTTAAATCTGGTTATCAGCAGGAAGTTGGCAATTTGCCGGCAAAAGAAAGATAGAGAAATTGGCTGCTGCTGTTGGTAGTGCCAGGGATTTGCGGATGCGCAGTGCTCTGCTTTCCCACCACTGCCACTAAGTCTAGCAACAGCCTCCGATTTGCACACAATGACGGGGATGGCGTGAGTGTGACACCACTACCTTTAATAGACCACCGTCACCATCATCATCAGCATCAGGGCCACCCGAACCCGAACCGACAGAGCAACAGGAAAACGCTACGGAACGGAACACAACGCTGTGAACGCCAACGGAAATCAAATGAAAAATATGCAACTAACAACAAAACCCATTTGGCCTAGAGGCTTTTGATTCAATTGCCTGCACCCTCAATGGCTGCCAAAGCTTCCTTTCTCTCTCCCTCTCTCTCTCTCGCAACCCCTTTCCCCTTTGCCAGAGTCTGGTCAAGTGCAAAAAAAAAAAAAAAAATTATAATAATAATAAAAAAAAGTGCAGTCCCATTTCAATTCATGGCGCGTCCAAGTTGAGCTTCATTTTGAGCTTTTATAACGGTTATCATATTGTTCATGTAAACGAAAAAATTGCTAGCCAAAAAAAAAAATCATTGAAAACGGAAACTCCAACAAGGTTGTCATTTATCAAATACATAATAATACTATATATTTTTACAAAATTCTTAAAAAAAAAAAAAAAAAAAAAACACTTTTAACAATTCACATGTCTGGCATATTAATTTTGGGAGACTTCAAAATTGCCATGCAAATCATCACTTTATAAGGTCAGACGAATTTTTACAGGAAATATAAAACACTAAGTCAATATTACTTGAGTCCAGCTAAATATAAATTATCTACAGAATTCAGACGACGAGAATATTTTTTATTCTTTATTGTCTTATCTTTTGGATCTTATCAAAAGGCAAGTCCATTTCTATACCCTCTTCCTAAAGGTTGAGGGCAAAAAAAACGTTTGAAATCAAAAAACAAACAATTAAAAGCATTCGAACGAAAGGATGATCAGAAGAGAGATGCCAACTTGTTAGTGTAAACTAGAGTCAGGGTTGCTTAGAGCTCGAATGGCAAATGCGGTCAAGGCTGCCACACTGTGAACAATGTGTTGCTTATTTCAAAATTATATTAGAAATCGAATGAATATGCGTTTGTAAAAGGGCTACTAGCAAGCATCTTATTGAATTTCTTACATTCTCATCTACTGCAGGGTATTCCAAGCTCGGCTGAGTTAAATGTTCGCCTTGATTTTATAAAGTTCTCATTGTTGATTTGTGGCAGTTGTATGAAACCTTATTTATTTCGAGATTACTAGATCACTACAAATTAAATGAGATTACTCAGCTGTAAATGTATATATTTTGAATTGAGGCAAACTTGATAAAAAATGCACAGCAGAACGTTTACTGCATTTTAAAAATTGTTTTTATGTGATAGAAAAATAAACATTACAAATTCTAAATTTGTTTTGTAATGAACTTAGTTAATTACAAGTATATTTATCTTGGTCATTGCTATATACTTTCCATAACTATTGAATTAAATTGCAGAATCAAATTACTCATTGCCAAAGCAAAGGGAACAAGCTAAATTATGGATTGAGCAAACTGCAAAATTAAGATTTCACACTTGTAATAACAGCAAAAGCATTATTATTTTATCAAGAACAAACAATAAAAATAAAAAATAAAAAAAATTCAAGCAGGCAAATCGCAGACGAAAGAAAGAGAAAGGTAATTCAAATTGAATGCCAAAGTCATGACTTTCAAATGTTGGCAGATATTCCTCAAGGCTTTTACTCTTCTTGTTTTTGTTATTCTTCTTCTTGCTGTTGCTGTTGCTGTTGTTGTTGTTGTTGTTGTTAAGTGAGTAATATTATTGTTTACAAGAAGTCAAAGACCGTCAACTGTTGCCACGTTCCCATCCAAATCCATTATGCACGCTACACGCTCTAGAACAATTCCAAATGCTTTTGATCTTAATTTCATAATTTATGATGTCTCCTGATTTTGTTACTTGCCTCCCCCTCTCCTCCCCCACCGCTTCCCCAAAAAGACATAAGGAAGTTTAAAAAATGTTGATTCACTTAATTCTTTTAAATACGTTGAAGAATTCAGCTCAGAACAAAATACAAATAATTCGCAAAAAACAAGAGTGCCGATTGTTTACATTGTCAACTCTTTTTACCTGTTTGGCTTATGTGTTTTCATTTTTTTATTGTTTATTTTTTTTTCGTTTCTAATTGTTGCGTTTTTTATTGCTAATTTCATTATTGTTGTTGTGTTCATTGTTCTTTTGCAAATTATTGTTATTT
Organism: Scaptodrosophila latifasciaeformis; assembly: GCA_037075145.1. NCBI lineage: Eukaryota > Metazoa > Arthropoda > Insecta > Diptera > Drosophilidae > Scaptodrosophila > Scaptodrosophila latifasciaeformis. Next base: position 20,315,476 of record JBAMCM010000100.1, on the reverse strand, counting down.
GCTAGTGGGTGTATTTCTCTATGCTCTAATTCATTTGGTTTAACAAATTCCTATTAACCTGCAAAAAGTTCTAACCATATAAATTTTGATTTGGGCCCTACAAATTTTTAAGGATCTCATAAATAATTTTTTAATCATGGTTTTTTTTTTAGGAGTTTCCTAGCTTTGCCTGATAAATCGTCTCAGTCTTAAAGGTATTCCAATATATTCTTCTATTGTTCATCTGGATTTAATATTCAATCAATATATTGTATTATATATATTTCACTCGGATCAGATTAATATATCACCTAAATCGGCTTGGCAGTAACTCCGGCATTTATTGGCCTCATGTAAATATGTATACGGAATTTCCGTCTGATCGGACTAGTAAATGATATAATTTTAGGTATATCTGTTTTGTTTACTGACCGATCTCAAAGACAAAAGACTATTTTTTCAGTTGTCGAAACCATGAAATCATGAAAAATGTACGTGCCTTTGAGTGAGTCATTATTTTTAAAATTTCCATTGTGATTTCGAACATCGAGGAAAAATGCAAACCTTAAAGCAAGGAATTTAGAAATTAAAATTGACATTCCGTAATTCTGAACTTTTGGCAAACTTAGCTTGTGTTTGTCTTTATTTAAGAAAATACAATATAATTTTAATAGACAATATTCAATCAATATTTATATCTATTATTTTTTTATGATATAGGGGAATATTTTAAAAAATCTTATTCGAGCAGATTTATGATGGCACAAGCTTTATATTCATCATAAAGTCAATAACTGCGATGTGGGTCAGCTTACATACAATAAATGGTATTTTATTTAAATGGCCAATTTATATGGTCATGTTTATGTGGCCATTTTGTTTCAACATGTTTAGAAAACGCTGCATTTTTTCTTCTCTTTTTCTTACCACAGACTTCACCTTCAAAAAAATACAAACCAAAAAAAAAAAAAAAACGGAAAAATAGAAACTGCAATTGAAAATGGTAAAGAAACAAAAAACCGCAGAAAAACAAACCGACGAAGAGTCTGACCATAATTGGAAGTCAAGTTGTAGCCAACTTAAGCCAAGTTACTCAATTTAAGGCCTGCGTGTATTTAATTATGCAATTGAGAGTCTTAACAAAACGAACAAAGAAATCAAATAAACAAAAGCAAAATATAAGAATTCGTCTCACCAAAAGGAAAAAAGTTTTTTTACACAGCCTAAAAAATTTATATTCCTATTGACTGTCCCAAATACCAAAGAAAACAAGGAATGAAAGACTTACAAAAATTTCATCTAGAATCAATGAAGTGCTTTGTGAAACTATCCGAGCAATTCATAAATCACTGTGAATCCCAAACTAAAAATTGTATTTTTGGGAAAGCAAAAACAAAAACAAAACACAAAACATTTTAATGACCAAAATCAAGTCGACCTTTTACCAAAATAAAACAAATTTAATAACCTTCGAATTTTTGCATACACAATGCAAATTAACCGAAAAAAATATATATAAATAAATATATAAAAAAAGATACATGAAGTCAAAATGTTAATGTAAAATTTATTTACGCAGCATTAAAATTTTTGTAAAGAGGAAAAAGTTCAAAACACGCAAAGAAAGTGCAAACTGAAGTTAGTAAATATCAAAGGTGGGTTTGGGGAGTTTCAGCCATATTTGAGGACTGTCAACTCCTTAGAGATAGAGTAAGAATCGTTACAAATTTGGGCTTTCTAGCTCTCCAAGTTCTTGAGATTTACAACTACAATCCCCTGGTCTGATTTGGTCCGATCAAAATTAAAATAGAAACTTGAACTTTCTCATGTCTTGAAGATTCGCTTAACCTCGATAGTTCCAACTCATATAGATTCCGGAACCCTTGGGTTCATATAAACAGACAGATCTAGTCAACCTGATCATGCCTTAAGCGACTTTGCTGAATCTCCGACGGGAGTAAGCCCTTTCCCTATGAAGGTTGAATAATTCACCGATTTGTGAAAATAAAATTTTTGATTTACTTTCATGTTTTTTTCTAGCAATTTCCTCCTATTCAACCTAAAATCATATATAATTTTCTATTTAATTTAATGTTGTTTTTTTTTTCTTTTTTCTGCCTAATTTGTGGGAAATATTTTTTGTTGTCAAAAGGGGAATTTGTTGAGTTTTAAATTAAAATTTTTTTGCCTAACAATACAAATCATAACAACAGAGTAGAAAAATTGCCATTGTAATTTTTCGTAGCTGTCAAACAAACAACAACAACAAAATGAAGTAGGTAACAATGTATGAAAATATACACTGCATTTCCTGCAAAGCAGTTGTCAATTGGTAATTAAGCGTGTTGGCGTTATGTTGTTGAGATAGTGCAGTTCAGAGATAACGGTTAATAAGAAAAGAGTTAAAATTGAGTTTGCATTTTGCAGAAAATTCTTTCGACTTTTTTAATTTCTTCTTTATCGAAAGTGTTAGTTGTCTTGTTAAGAGGTTTTCTTCTTTTTTTTCTTCTTCTTCGAAGAGGAGAAGCAATTTGCGTTTGTGATTACAAAGGAAATTAAATATTGACACTCATATGTATTTAGAAGAGCTGGGTGAATCAGGTGTTTTGCATGACTGGCCTGACATTCATAGCATCCGAAAAGAAACAAAATTGGGAAGACACGATGTGGGGGAAGGGAAAAGTATAGAGTATATATATATATTTGTATACGGTCACTGACCCAAAACAATTGATTAACGAATTTGTTTAGGCAAATCACTAAACATAGTGAAATATTTTCGAAACCAGTTTTTTCCTACTTTTACGGAAAATAAATAAAAACAATTTACATTTGACGAAAATACAAAGCAAACTAACTTTAAAAAGATTTGAAAAAAAAAGATTACTCATACGCCACCGCTCAGTTGATTAAATACACACGAAAAAAAACTAGCATCCATATGAAAACAATTAATTAACACAGCATGTATTAATTAATTGCCAAAACAAGTTAACGAATAAAATTTGTACATATTCTGTGCTTAGCTTTTTGGCGGTGAATTCATTATATTTTTTCTATGACAAATCAGTTTTAATAATTATTTTGGTTTTGTGTAAAAAATACTGTTACTGCCGTGCCCAAAGAAATGAGGAACTTTTTAGTTTGACAGCAGCTTCAAAATCATAAATAAGGTAAGCAGTCTTTTAAGCTGGCATTTTTTTTTTCATTTTGGCTCAATGTGATAAACGTCAAAGGAAAAAAACTGAAAGCAAGATAATGTATTTTTTGTTTTGTTGATATTTGTTGTTGTTGTTTGAGCACGTCTCCTCTCGGCTGCGTTATGTGTACTTGTTTTCAATAAACATGCGCAACTTTCTTTTCGGCCATAAAAACAAATCAAAAAAAAAAAAAAAAAAAGTAAAAACCAACAACATAAAAATCCGACAAATAAAAATTGACTTGCAAGTGAAATTCGTGTCCCATTCACCAATAGTTAACTTAAATTTTTATAAAACTAAACGTCTTTTTTTGCTTAAATATTTTAAATATTTTATAGATTTTAATTTTTAAATAAAATTTTTAACACGCGTATAAGTTTATACTGAATTGAACTTACTTAATGACTGTCTGCATGTTTACAATCTTTTTTTTTTTTTTTTTAATTTTTTGTTGTTGTTAAAAGCTGCTGTTTGCTTAAACGAGACGCTGTTTGCTGTATTGAAAATAAATTAATTAACATTTAGTAAACACACTACAAAATGCAACAAATATTTTATATACAAATAATGATACGGTTATCGTTTCATTTTAAATATTCCATAATATTTTAATGGAAAATATTTCAGTTTTTTTTTTTTTAATTTTACACAGATTTAAACACCGTTTTTTTTTTTATTAATAATTTTGAAGAACACAAGACGGCGGTTCAGTAAAAACCTACAAACTAGAAATTACCGAGCAGGCGAGAAAGCCAAACGCGACTGATGGCAAAGCCCGCATGCCTAAAGAATATAAACAAAAGTACCCTCAGTTACCGCCAAGTTAACAAGTTAAGTTAAGACAGAGCCGCCGCGACAGAAACATGAAATGAATTGTTTTCTTGTTAACATTTCTCTGTTACGTTATTTCCTATGTTATTGCACTGTTGATCAGGACTAAGAAAGTACAGATTTTTTGAGAGCCGCTCTCACGAAATCTGTACTTTCTAATGTATGCTCAATTTGCTCTCTTAAAACTGGACTGGTTCATAAGTGAGCGAAACTATTTCATTAAGTGTTGCAAAACTCTAGCAGTGAGAGATTAAAATGCAGCTCAGTTCAAATTCAAGTTAAGTTTAATCTTATTTAATTTTAAGTTATTTTTATTTACATATTTCTTAATTTACTTTAATTTACTGCAATAGGCTTGGCTTGTTTTGTAGCTGCCAGTCCAATTTTATTCTTATTCATAATAAAATACAAAAATATAATATAATTTATGAAATTCAAAATCGTACCAGTAGCGCCAGCAGCACCAGCGAGTAACGACCAGGGCTACGACACAGGAGACTGGTCACACTCTTTGGCGGGCGTTTCAAAGGCATCCGTTCAGAGTTGCGCGCGCCTTCGGGAAAAGCAATTACCCAGAATACCACGCACGCTAAATATTTGATATAATTTTTAATTTAAAAAGCCAAACCAAATGAAAATCAAAATCATACCAGACATATATTTCTAATTTTAGGGGCTTATGGCAGTTTGATTTATTTACTTGTGAATAAAATTTAAACTTTTTATTTCAATATACGAAAAGTCATTCGAAAACGAATGAATTCGAATTCTCGTTGCGGAAAAAAATTATTTCAAAGTGCAAAAAAAGAAAGTGTTATTTAACAAAAACAAAGTTCTAGAACAACGATGCTCAAAAACTTCCCATGTGAGTGAAAATTTCCCCTCCCGAACTTTGATAGGAGAACGAGCTCGAAAAAAGAGAAAGTAAAAAGATCTTGGAAGTTGTTCAGCTTCGCCTTTCCGTTCCGTTCTCGTAGCTCACAATTCCTGACCAACACTGTAGTTCGTTCAGTTCACTAGTTCATATCTAAAATTCATCACAGCAGCGACGCCACGTTGTGTGTGTGCGTGTGTATAATAAAAAAGAAGAAAATTGAATTCTGCGAAGCCAAGTGAAAAATTATCAAAACTCTAGCACATAAAATCAACCAAGATGGATCTCTCTCAGCCGCCGCCTCAGCTCCTGACGGCGCCATCAGCCTTGGCCACAAACTACACATCAATGCCGCCACCAGTCGGTGGCAATCAGCACTACAGACACTACCACCCCCACCACGGCAAGCAGGGCTACAACCACTTTAAGCCTTTTATGCCGGGCGGATTCCAGCGACCGTTTGGAATGTCTCAGGATGACTTCGATGGCAAACGCTTGCGTAAGAGTGTAATGCGCAAAACGGTGGACTACAACGCATCCATAATCAAGGCCTTAGAGGTGGGAATTCAGTTATTCACTATTTGTCTTTCTCTGCCTCACCCACAATGGCATCTTCTGTTCATGTGACTTTCAGACACGACTTTGGCAGCGCGACTTTCGTGATCGCTTGGCTGTTCAACCAGACAGCATTTATGTGCCACAAATGTTGCCGCCTTCCAGCTACCTGGACAATCCCTCAAATGCAGTGACGACGCGTTTCGTCAAAACGGCCACAAATAAAATGCGTTGTCCCATCTTCACATTGGCCTGGACACCGGAAGGCCGACGACTCGTCACCGGCGCCAGCTCCGGCGAATTCACCCTATGGAACGGCCTAACCTTCAATTTCGAGACCATTCTACAGGTAACTAAAAGTCCCTCTCAATCAGTCAAATATCTAAAGTATCTCTTTCAATAATACTTTGGGTAGGCGCACGACGTTTCGGTACGAACAATGGTTTGGTCACACAACGACAGCTGGATGGTTACCGGTGACCACGGTGGCTATGTCAAATACTGGCAATCCAACATGAACAACGTTAAGATGTACCAAGCACACAAGGAGGCAATTAGGGGAATAAGGTATTACAAACTAATTGTAATTTGTATCTACCATTTCGCAGTCGCTGTCACTGGCAATGGCATAAGCGTGAGTTCGAGGAGGCGGCGACAAAACAAATCATATCAAAACCATAATTCCGAGCAGTCTTTCTTAACAATTATTTTGGCCATTTCGGCTATACCAACTCTACTGGGGTGGGTCGCGTCCTCAAACATTTTGTCAAGTAGAAACATTTTGAAACGCTTATTTTGTTTGTTGTTCTTTTCTCTGGCTCTTGTTGCTAATCAAATAAATAAAAGTCACCAATTTAGCAACAAGCCAAGAAAAATTTTTTTTCTTTAATTTGTTAGGACTGCTCTCTAATTAAGTCTTTGATTTATTTAACAAAACCAATACCAACAACACTGCTTAAGAATTTGTAAATTAAAAACTGTGATAAAAAAAAAATGAATAGACTGATTAACTCTCACAAACCAAAGAAGAAGGCGAAGACAAAGAAAAAAAAATAATAATTTTCAAATTTTTTAAATTTAAAATTGATAATGAAAAATATTCAAACAATAAAAAGAAAACAACTTGAGAAACCCAATAAAATTTGCACAATTTTATTTTCGCGGCCAAACCAAAAAAAAAAAAACAAATTAATAAAATGAAAAGCACAATAATTTTTTAAACAAATTCGGGGGGTTGAGTGTTTTCTTTCAATTCTACTGGCAAACATAAAAATAATAAATAAATAAAGTTGCTGTCGTTGCTGAGCCTGCAAAAGCTAAATGCAAAATCCGCCTCCACTCCTTAATTTTATTCTTCTCTCAACTTGAAATGAAACTTTCTTACTTTCTCTCAATTTTGTGTTTAAATAAAAATAAAAAACAAAAATAATTCTAACCTACAAAATGCCCTCCACAAACGCAGTTTCAGTCCCACGGACAGCAAATTTGTCAGCGGCAGTGATGATGGTACTCTGCGCATTTGGGACTTTATGCGCTGCCAGGAGGAACGTGTGCTCCGAGGTAAGCTCAGACAATATTTGAAAAGCTTTTTTCTCTTTCTGAAAAATTTCCTTTTTTTTCAATTTATAAAGGACACGGTGCTGATGTCAAATGTGTGCACTGGCATCCTCAGAAGGGCATGATTGTCAGTGGCAGCAAGGATAACCAGCAGCCTATTAAAATCTGGGATCCCAAAAGTGGCTTGGCCCTGGCTACTCTGTAAGTTGATTGAGGCCAGCTTTGGTGATAAATATTTTTCAAATCGAATCTTTCGGATTAGGCATGCTCACAAATCTACTGTTATGGATCTTAAGTGGAATGACAATGGCAATTGGCTGGTGACGGCTTCGCGGGATCATCTGCTCAAGCTTTTTGATATACGTAATCTGCGTGAGGAAGTCCAAGTTTTTAGGGGTCACAAAAAGGAAGCCAGCTCGGTCTCCTGGCATCCCATACATGAGGGTCTCTTCTGCTCTGGTGGCTCAGATGGTTCCATATTATTCTGGAATGTGGGGTAGGTAGAAGACTGGGGCATTTCTCACGGTAAATTTTTTATAGCAGATTTCTTTATCTTTAGGACCGACAAGGAAATCGGCTGTGTGGAGACCGCTCATGATAGTATTGTGTGGACCCTGGCCTGGCATCCGCTGGGTCATATACTCTGTTCGGGTTCGAATGACCATACAATTAAGTTCTGGACACGCAACAGACCTGGTGACCTGATGAGAGATAAATACAATCTGAATACCCTGCCCGCCAGTCTGGCTGCCCTGGATGAATGCGAATATGGTGGGATTCTTTTATCCAAACGAAATTGTTTTTTTTTTTTTTTTTTAATTGTTTCAATTAATTTTAGACGATGCCGTGATACCTGGCATGGGACCGGAGGATAAGGTCGAATTCACCGAGAGTCTGACGGCCGACAAAGGCTTTATACCCGGTCTAGACTTGGACCCCAAGGCAGCCAGCGATCGGGATCGGGAGAAGAAGGTTCCTTATAGCAAGCCCATTCCTCGCAATTTCCAGGTCCAATGGGCCGGGCCCAGGCGTGCCGATGATCCCAGTGTCCTCGTCATACACGATGAATTGGCCGCCCGCGAGACAAAGGACTCTAATAATGGACTTACCCATCAGCAGATAAGCGAGAATACCCTCGAGGGTATTTTGGCCAGCGGCATGCTAAATGGCCTCGATCCTCAGACTATAGTGGGCATTTTTGTTTATGGCCGTTTCATACGTGTCCATCCAGACTCTAGGCTAATGGCGGCCATACGACAGGGCGCTGACTATTTGAACAAGTACATAGATGCGGGTAAGCTGGAGGAGCTGAGGGATGTATTGCCGGTACGGGAGCGCTCGCGTTCGGTGTCACCCACAGTGGAAGGACGGGCTGAGGTGGTGTCACCGCCTTTGAAGAAATCTCGCTTTGAGCCGCGCCAACATAATGCTCAATTGGTTTGTGTGCGAGAGCTGCTCTTGCTGAAGAAGCCATTCTTGCCTTCACTACTGGCGGTCAAGGCGCAGCAGCCCAAGACCGAGTTTATTGATGATCGGGGGAGTGGTTCACCAATGGACCAACAGCATCAACAGCAGCAGCAACAACAGCGTCCCAATCCTTGGGTCACAGGATCACCCAACTTTTCACCTTGGGCCAGCAATGGTGGAGGCGGTAGTTCTGGCCCCGGAAATAGTGGCAATGGTGGGCCCAATCAAAATGGCCTCAATGGACCATTTAACGGCCCAACCTTTCCGGGCAACGGCGGCGGTGGTGGTGGTGGTGGTGGAGGCGACGGCGATTCAAATAATTTCAATGACCGCGATCAATACCAAAAGGGTAGCAACAACAACAGTAATAATAATAATAATAGCAACAACAACAGTAACAACAACAACAACAATAGCAGCAACAAACGAAGGCAAGCCTCCTCCCGACGTGGCAACAACTCCGGCTCTAGCAGTGGTGGCGGCGGTAGCAGCAGCAGCAGCGGTGGCAGAAATCGTGGTCGCAATAGCAACCGGCGATACTAGGACCTTGTCCTACCACCCACCGCCGCCAAGCTTCAACCAAAATCCCTACGATTGTAATTTTCCCAAAACAAAAAAAAAATCTATTGTTTTTACAACATAAAAATTAATAAATAATTTAAATACTTATTAATTTTAAATTGCCTCAAAAACACACACATACACTCACACCCACAGATAAATATGTTTAATTGTAATTATAGTTTTCTAAATTTACAAAAAAAAAAGATGAAAAATTTATTGCAACATAATATAAATATTAATGTAGTTTCATATTAAGAGCTTAGTTTGAGAACACACACACACACACCCACACAACGAATAATTGTTAAACAAAGAACTAAAACTAAGACCAGAAAAAACAAAATGCCTATAATTTTAATTATTCCATCAACTTGGACAAGAGTCTAGAAAAGGAGTAAAAGCAGCAGTGAGGAGGTGAATGGAATTCAGTGGAATTTTATTGAGGGGAGGTTTGCCTTTTCCATATCTATTCAAAAAAAAAAATCTCAAGGAACTCGGATCGTATATGTACATACTTATTAAATTTGGACCACTGTTCCTCATAAGAAATACCAATTTGGAAATTTTCTCCCTCCAAGCTATAGAAATACTACAGAAATAAAGCAGTGAGAAGGTGTGTGAAATTCAGGAGGAGGTTCGCGAACCTAAGCCTTTTCCATATCTATTCAAAATAATCTCAAGGAACTCGGATCATCTACTTATTAAATTCGGACAATTTCTTCATCATAGGAAATACCAATTTGGAAATTCCCCCAAGATTATAGAAATGTTAAAGAAAAGAAGCAGTGAGGAGGTGTTTGGCCTTTATAGCCTTTTCATAACTTTTCAAAATTCCAATATAATCTTTAAGAACTTGAAAGAGATCCCGATTAGATTTTGACAATTTCTCAAGGCCATAGAAATCCAATTCGAAAAGTTAAATTAAAAAATGCTTTTTATTATCTAAAAAATAATTAAATTACTTGAGTAACTAAATAACTAAAATTAATTTCACGCTCCCAGAGAATTGCGTCGACTACTGTTGTTGCTTTTCCTCTCCTTATCCTTGTCCTTATCCTCAATGTCATTGGACTTGATGGGCGAGGAATTCTCAAAGATGTCGCCATCTGCCCTGGCAGCTTGCACATAATTTTCATTTGTTGGCTGTATGGGATTCGGCTTGTGTGTGCGAAATGTTTGCTTAATCTCACGGACCTCTTCTCGCATCTTATCTCTGGTATTCTGTTCAACTGTGCGTTGGATTTGTTCGGCCGATCGTACCAGTTTATCGGCCTCTAGGACTATACGTTTCTCCGATTTGCTGCGACTGCGAGAGCGAGAATGATGACTATAGGATCGATTATAACGTCCGCCACTGTTGGTGGTGCCACGACGATGTGTGGAACGAGAGCGCGAGCGTGAGTAGGAAGTGGAATGTGAACGGCGTGTGGAAGCCAATTTACGGTTCTTGCGTTGGGCGGGCGTTTTGCTGCGACTCCTTGAATGCGAATGACTCCGGCTGCGCCTAGAAAAGCAAACACTTACGATTTTCGAATTTAAACAAAATCTAATAAAAGACCTACCGTGATCTTGAGGAATAGGAAGACTTGCGGTAGTGGGAGCGTGAACGGCTGCGTGAGCGTGAATAAGAACGTCTGAAATATTTTAAAAACATTTAATAAAACCCGAAATTCTTAAAATCTTCTTGTCTCACCTTCGGCCACGAGAACGACTCCTACTGCGTGAGTAGGAACTGGAGCGAGAACGATTTCTACCCCGGGATTTGTGATAGTAAGTATCTCGGTCTGCGCTTTGATTATCATCATAGCGATTGTCATGGTCATGCTCATAGTGCCGGGGATTGTAATAGGAAGAGGAATAGCCTTCGTAGTTGCCGCGTCCTCGCGAACTGCCGCGTCCACGAGCTCGTCCCCTTGGTCTGGGTACAAAGCCGCGATAGTTGTTAGACACAGCAAAGGGTGGTGGATGACGGTAGAGAGCCCCCGGAAAGACTCCCGGCATGCCGTAGCCAAACATGGACAAGGACTGCATCCATTCGCTGGCTGCCTCAACATTATAGGCAGCAGCAGCACCAGGAGCTCCGGCAGCCAGGGCGGCCACAGCCTTGAACGGGTTCAAGGCCTGTCCTGGCACACCTCCAACTGGTAGATCGGCAGTCTTCTCGGCCGCCAAGCTTACACCATTATTGAGATTGACCTTCTTACGTGTTGAATCGTCTTCATCACTGCTGACCACACTCTTTTTGGTCGCTTTGCTTTTGAGCAGACCTATCAGAGGCGTTTTGCTTTTAATCTCCTGCACAATTTTTCGCTGCTCATAGACCAATTTCTCAGTGGCTGATTTATATTTCTCCACCAAACGCTCTCGCTGCTGATCTTTGCCTAGATCAATGCTGGGCTTATGTCTTGAATTCTGTTGGCTTTGTTGTTTCAACTAAAACATACAAAAAGAATTTCAATTAAATGAATTTTCCTTAAAGAATGAAATGAAATCTCATTGATTGACTCACCTGTATTCTTTCAAATATCTGTTCCAGGATCCTTATGCTCTCCAGTTTGCGCTGGGCTATCATCAGCTTGCGCTCTTCGATGCGTATCTTTTGAGAGATTTCCACTTGACCGCGCTCCTGGATCTTTTTCAAATGCTTTTCTTTGCGTTTCTCTTCGCGTTCACGTTGCTTTTCCAATTCGGCTAATTTCATTTGTTCTTGTTTTTGCCTGTAAATTTTTTGCAATTTTGCGCATGGCTTCTAAATAGACTCGGCAATACTTTTTGTTTTTGTTTTTGGTTTTTTTGTATTCGTTTCGTTTGCTAAATTTGTTATACTTTTGATTGTTAGCCAACGGTGTGCGTTGTCTAGAAGAGGCAGAGAACTGATAGCTTCGCCCCCGGGCCCAAAGGCTCAAAGAGTAATTTATAAAAATGCAAAAAAAAAAAAAAAAAAAATGAAAATAAAAACACACTACAAACCTCTCACGATCCAATTGCTCGGCCTCAAGTTTCTTCTGACGCTCTCGTTCCTCATCCTCCGCCTGGGCCTTGGCAATGAGGCGCTTTCGCATACGCTCCCTTCGCTGAACCTGGGCATCACTCAAATGCTTCTCCTTGTCGAAGGTCACGTTGATGTTGATGGCCTGCGTTTTGTCGAGGAATTTACGCACCAGCTTGGTGCCCCGGAACTCATCCATGGCACGCACAAAACTCGAGTATTCTTCGAATTGAACGTATCTGAGAATTTTTAAGATCATTTTAAATTGGTTGCTAAGGCAAAACAGGTTTCTGACTTACGCCTCGAAGAGGACATCCTGTTCGAAACTGAAGGTGCGCATGCCATTGACCTCGGAGCCCATGCTCTTGCGATAGGGATCACAGATGGGTATGTCCACGGCACGTACGCGGCCAAATTTTTCGAATATGCGTTTGAAAATGCTTTCGCTTGGTTTGGGCTGGTCGTCCTGCTCGTTGTGCCGGGGACAGAACCAGCGTATGGGCAGATGAGTGAGGTGTATGGTATCAGGCCTTTCGCCTGCCTTCATTTCATCCATATTGCGGGCATCACGGAAATATGAATCCCAATCGTGGCGCGTGGGAAAATCATCTTTGAGCTCTGTGCAGCGCACACGAAGGGATTCATTGAAACTGGAGATTTTGAGGGAAATGCCATCTAAGCGTTCTATGGCAAGTCTCAGGCGTTTGCGTTCGTCCAGTTCTGCCTCAAAGCGTATATAGTTTACCGTACTTTTTGAGACCTTAAAAGAAATCAAAATTTTAGGAAACCAGTGATTTCAGTTTAATTGCCTTCGTTACCTTGAGTACCAGAAACTTGTCCGGCTTGAGTTCTGCACTCAGTTTATCCATTATCTCTAAGTTAGATATTGATTTGCCCGATTTGATTGTGGGCAAAGCAACTGATATTTGCATTTTTGCCAACGGCTTGAGATACAAGCTGTGTGGCAAGTACAAAGGTGTGGTGTCCGAAACATTTTCTATAGTCTGAATATTGGTCATTTTAAAACGATTCAAAAGAATTTTTTACCGAATAATATGCGATTCAATTAAAGTAAAATAGAATTAATTTAAAATACAAAAATATGATCTTAAATTAAATCTTTAAAAATGGAAAATTGCCCCAACCCTTACAAAATGTGGTGGTGTGAGAGAAAAATGTTAACAGGGAAAAGGATTGAATAATGTCAAGAGAAAAGTATTCAATGAGTTTGACAGTCCCTCAATCGGTCCGAATGGAACGCGCCCACACTACACAACAAGACCTAAAATAAATAATTTCTTTTTAGACTTTAATTCTTAGATTTTAATTAGATAAAAGCGACACTAGTGAAAAAAAACTTGCAACTAGAGTTGTTGTTGATAGCTCGATATACTAGATGACTTGACAGACTCGATAGGCGGTTATCAACCTTAATCGAATTTATTTTTTATTTATATTAACAGAATTATTTCAAATGATATTCAATAAAAATTAAATTAAATTGGTCAAATCGTTTTATTTATTTATTAATTATTAAGAAAAGCAGTCTATCGAGTCTTATCAAGTCGATAAATTAAAGCGTTCACTTGTGAATGGCAAAGCCGTCGCTGAACTAACAGCAGAGCAGTGGCAGCGGCAGAAGCAACAACAGCATGAAAAATATAAAAGTTTAAGCAATTTGTTTATAATAAAACATTGACACACATAAACATAAATCGCGTAGCAGCAGCACAACGGTATATTCTAACTGAAGCAATTGCGCTGCGGACAATAAGGAAATAAATACAAATACAGGGTGTGGTTAAAACAGAATTGCGATAGTTAAAGAAAAAAAAAAAACGAAAAGAACAAGGGTGACGGTGGCGAAGACGTGGTGGAGCGAGACTAATAATTTATGCCGAGCACAAAACGAAGAATTTTATTAATTGAACGCAGAATTTAAATGCAAATTAGATGACGCCCCCACGCTGCCCGCTTCTTCAGTAACATTTGATTTTTCATACGTTTCGGATTTTATTTTACGATTACTTTTTATATAGATTTTGTCAAAGGCAATGAGCAGCGTACGCAATAATGTCCAGGCTTGCTGATTACTTCGTAATTGTGGGCTACGATAACGACAAGGAAAGTGAGTTCAAACGGGATTTACAAAGCATTTCAAAGAATTTGTTTTCATCTTCTTGTTTCTCCCTCCCAGAGACTGTCGGCAATATCAGCGGTCAGCCAATATGTGGAAAAATTTTGCAACGCTTTCCAGAAAAAGACTGGCCCGACACCCCTTTTATAGAGGGCATCGAATGGGTAATTTTTAATAGCCATTTTTAATGGAAAATCCTAACATCTGTTCTATCTTCTTAGTTCTGTCAACCCTTGGGCTGGAGTTTGTCGTATGAGAAACAAGAACCGAAATTCTTTATATCCGTACTCACCGACATAGACGCCAACAAGCATTATTGTGCCTGCCTCAGCTTCCACGAAACCTTAGCCATAACACAAACAAAACCCACTGACGACGAAGATGACCCCGTTACCGCCATCAATGCCACCAGCACCACTAAATTCCATCAGCCGTATCTACTGGCCACAGGTACCTCGTCACCCGGCACAACCACAGCTACAGCCGCTCCTATCACACATCATAGCGTTATGTATGCCCCAAAATGTTTGGTACTCATATCGCGTCTGGATTGCGCAGAAACTTTCAAGGTATTCGGTTTTATCCAAACAGCTGCCTTGAAATCTGTTTTTCTTACATATGTTTCTATCTATCTCTAGAACTGCTTGGGCACCATTTACACGGTTTATATTGAAAACTTGCCATATGCCATGGAAAATTTAATTGGCAACATTTTGGGCTGCATACAAGTGCCCCCAGCTGGCGGTCCCCAAGTGCGTTTCTCCATAGGGGCAGGTGACAAGCAGTCGCTGCAGCCACCGCAGAGCTCCTCCCTACCCATCACGGGCAGTGGTGTACACTTCCTGTTCAAGCAGTTGGGCATCAAAAATGTCCTCATTCTGTTGTGCGCTGTGATGACCGAAAACAAAATACTCTTTCACTCGAAATGTTACTGGCATCTCACGGACAGCTGTCGAGCCTTGGTGGCCCTAATGTATCCCTTCCGGTACACCCATGTCTATATACCCATATTGCCGGCTCCACTCACCGAGGTCTTGTCCACACCCACACCTTTCATCATGGGCATACACAGCTCACTGCAAACTGAGATTACAGACCTGCTGGATGTGATAGTGGTGGATCTGGATGGCGGCCTGGTTACCATACCCGAATCCCTTACACCACCAGTGCCCATTTTACCGGCCCCCTTGTGGGAACAGACCCAGGAACTTCTGGGACAAATACTCTTTCCCCACTTGGCCCAGGCAGACTTGGCCTTTCCCAATCTAGAAAAGCCGGCAGCCTTGGTCAAGACGGAGGCGCAGATTGACAAGGAACTGAGGGCTATTTTTATGCGTCTCTTCGCCCAACTGCTGCAGGGCTATCGCTCTTGTCTCACCATCATACGCATCCATCCCAAGACAGTGATCACCTTCCACAAGGCCGGCTTCCTGGGTGCACGCGATCTCATCGAAAGCGAGTTTCTCTTTCGTGTGCTCGACAGCATGTTTTTCACCACCTTTGTGAACGAACGCGGTCCGCCCTGGCGGCCCTCCGATGCCTGGGATGATCTGTATAGCTCAATGAATGAACTGCTCAAATCCGAAGCCTGTAACAAGAATCTCGTGAGTAACTCAAAAGCCATTTCAGCCCAAAGATGTGTCTAATTTTTACAATCTTCCAGATTTTAACACATATCCAGGAGCTGGGCAGGACTCTCTATGAGAACGAGTCCTCCGGCATGGTCCATGCTTCCACTTATACCCAAAAGGTTTTGCGACCACCCGAAGGCGCCTTCCATCGAATACATCAACCAGCCTTTCCACGCATCAGTGCCGAAAAGGTGGAACTTATTATCAATGATGGAATAAGAAAGAACGGACTCTCCCAGCGGTTTCATGTCACTCGCAATCAGAACCGTATCATACCCATGGGACCACGTTTACCCGAGGCACTCGATGTTCATCCGAATGTTGTGAACTCGGTGAGAAGGCTGGAAGTCCTAAGAATCTGCGTGGCCTACATTTTTGAAAACAAAATCGCCGATGCTCGAAAACTGCTGCCGGCCGTAATGCGCACCCTCAAGCATCGAGATGCTCGACTCATTCTCTGCCGCGAACTCTTTGGCTATGTGCATGGGAATAAATCGATTTTGGATCATCAGCAATTCGATTTGGTCATACGTTTCATGAACAAGACTTTGCAGAATTCTTCAGGAGTGGATGAGTATACAGTAGCTGCCGCCTTGCTGCCCATGTCGACGATCTTTTGCCGTCAACTCTCCCGGGGTGTGGTTCAGTTTGCCTATACGGAAATTCAGGATCATGCCATTTGGAAGAATCTGCAATTCTGGGAGTCCACCTTCTATCAGGATGTGCAGGCCCAGATCAAAGCCCTGTATATACTCCAACGTCGTCAGAATGAGCACAACAAGGAGGCCAATTGTGTTCTGGATGTGGTGCCGCTGGAAGAGCCTTCAGCCTTGGAGATCACAGCAGAGCAGCTACGCAAAAGTCCCACCATTGAGGAGGAGAAGAAGGCTGAGCTGGCCAAGTCCGAAGAATCGACACTCTACAGCCAGGCCATACATTTTGCAAATCGTATGGTCTCCTTGCTCATACCGCTCAATGTAAATGTGGATCCAGCCAAGAAGCCCAAGCCACCCTTTCGAATGGAGGAAAATCAAAATCAAAGCGTTTCAAATAGGTGAGTCCTGGGGTTGGGTAAAAGAAGCTCATCTCATTGACTAATCCATTTCTCTTTGCAGTATTATGGGCTCGCATAGCCTGAGTGAACATTCCGATGAGGGATTCGAAGAGAACGATGCCCTGGAGATCGGTGTCAATGTGGGCAAAACAATTTCCCGCTTCATAGACTGCGTCTGCACCGAAGGTGGAGTCACTTCCGAACATATACGCAATCTGCATGATATGGTGCCCGGTGTGGTGCACATGCATATCGAGTCTCTGGAACCTGTTTATCTGGAGGCCAAACGGCATCCGCATGTCCAAAAGCCCAAAATCCAGACGCCTTGTCTGCTGGCGGGTGAGGATATTGTCAATGAGCATTTGCGTTGCTTTTTGATCTCGGACGGCCGGGAGGATGAGCTACAATGCTTGATACCCGCCGAAGGAGCACTCTTTCTGACCAATTATCGTGTGATATTCAAGGGTTCGCCCTGTGACCCACTCTTCTGTGAACAGACAATTGTGCGAGCCTTTCCCATAGCCTCGCTGCTGAAGGAGAAGAAGATCTCTGTCTTGTATTTGCCGCATTTGGATCAGACCCTACCGGAGGGTTTGCAGTTGCGTTCCAGTAGCTTCCAATTGATCAAGGTGGCCTTTGATACGGAAGTGACGCCAGAGCAGATCGAAACCTTTCGAAAGACTCTGGGCAAGGCGCGTCATCCCTTCGATGAGTTTGAGTTCTTCGCCTTTCAATCCTCGGGAACTATGCTGCAGGGTGTGGCGCCGCTCAAGACCAAGGAAAAGTATTCCACGCTCAAGGGTCTGGCCAAGAAGACCTTGTTGCGCACGGCCAAGAAGGCAGGCTTCAAGCAGAAGGTCACAACCAAACGTAAGCTGATTACGGACTACGACCTGGCTTCTGCGGGTGGTGGGAGCGGCAGTGTGGATGCCTTGGAAACCCACTCTTTGGATGATGAACTCGAATTGGATGGGGATGAATTTGCCACCGATGTAACCAATGAAACTCTGCCGCGTCTGCTCAACACCAAGGACCTGGAGAGAATGCAAGAGCGCAGCTATGTCAAGGACTGGAAGCGTCTCGGTTTTGGAGCCGAAAACCAGAAGGGCTTTCGCATCAGCAACGCCAACGCCAACTATGCCATGTGCCGATCCTATCCGGCTCTGATAGTTGCCCCTGTGCAATTCAGCGACGCCATGATGGCTCACCTGGGTCGCTACTTCAAAAGCCAACGCATACCCCTGCCGACCTGGCGGCATGCCAATGGGGCTCTACTTATACGTGGGGCCCAGCCCAATAGCAAATCGGTGATCGGCATGCTGAAGACTACCACGGGTGGCAACACAATGCCGCATGATGTGGCGCACTACCATGAGCAGGACAAGTATTTTATGGCTCTGATCAACACCATGCCCAAAGTGACACCCTTGGCCATGACGCAATACACTGGCCTAAATCTCTCGATGAGTTCCATGCTAATTAGTGGCCCCAGTTCTGTGACTGCGCCGGAAGAGCCGCATCATCCCCTGACGCCGGAAGTGTCTCGAAAGCAGAGAAGTCAAGTCAAATCTGGTGGAGACCCAGGCAAAGGTAACACAATTAAGAACAATGGCCCATCTTCGAACAGTTTTCGAGGCACTCGCCTCTATGCCCTGGGCGAGAAATCTCAGGCCAAGTCCAGTCTAAATGCAGACTTCTCGGCCAATTATATACCCGTGGACTATCCAGATATCAGGCAATCACGTTCGGCCTTCAAGAAAATAATACGAGCCTGCATGCCTTCGCACAATGCGAACGATGCAGATGGCCAGAGTTTTGCCAAGATGGTAGAGCAGTCGGAGTGGTTGCAGCAGATCTCCTCGTTGCTGCAATTGGCCGGAGCTGTGGTGGACCTGATTGATCTGCAAGGATCCAGTGTTATGTTGTCCCTGGAGGATGGCTCTGATGTCACCGCCCAGCTATCCGCCACGGCTCAGCTCTGTCTGGATCCCTATTACCGCAGCCTGGAGGGCTTTCGTGTGCTCGTGGAAAAGGAGTGGCTGGCCTTTGGCCATCGCTTTGCCCATCGCAGCAATCTCAAGCCTTCGCATGCCAGCTCGAATATAGCCTTTGCTCCCACCTTCCTGCAGTTCCTGGATGTGGTCTTTCAGCTGCAGAAGCAGTTTCCCATGGCCTTTGAGTTCAATGACTTTTATCTGCGCTTTCTGGCCTACCATGCGGTGTCATGTCGTTTCCGTACCTTTCTCTTTGACTGCGAACTGGAGCGCTCCGATCTGGGCATAGCCGCCATGGAGGACAAGCGCAGCTCTCTGAGTACCAAGCATTTGTTTGGCCACATGACTGGCAATTCGGATGACGAGTGCAATGTCTATCCACTGGACATAAGGACGCCGCGTACTCCAGTCCAGGTCAGCCGTATGGGTCACTCCGTCTTCGATTACATTGAGCGGCAGCACAACAAGACTCCGATTTTCTACAATTTCCTGTACACCACAGACAGCCAAGAAGTACTCAGACCGCAGAGCAGTGTGGCCGCTTTAGACCTATGGAACTATTACACAAACGAAGAGCTGGCCCAGGGCCCGCCCTATGACCTAGAAGTAACCAATGTGGACGACGAGATCGATCTCTCCGAGGTGAAGGGCAAGCGCATGGTCATCAATGCCGGCTATGACAACATCGAGAAATGCAATCCCAATGCCTACATCTGCCTGCTCAGCGAAGTCAAGCAGGCCGAGACCGAACGCGGTCATCTGCAACAAAAGTGGCAGCAGGTCTGGAATAATCTAGAGGTGCCCAAATTGGATCAGGAAAGCTCACACAAAACCTCGCTCAACAGTATGCTCGTCCAGACGCATCAGCACAAACGTTCCACTCTGGAAATCATTATGAAAGGTCGCCTTGCCGGCTACCAAGATAAGTTCTTCCATCCCCATCGCTTTGAAAAGCATCCGTATACCACGCCCACCAATTGCAATCACTGCAACAAGCTGCTCTGGGGCCCAGTGGGCTATCGCTGCATGGACTGTGGCAATTCGTACCATGAAAAGTGCACCGAGCTCTCCATGAAAAACTGCACCAAATACAAGGCCATAGACGGGGCTGTGGTCCCACCGAATGTAAATATTTCCCAGGGCGACACAGCCAGCATAGCCTCGAGTGCAGCAACCACAGCTCGAACCTCCAGTCACCACTTCTATAATCAATTCAGCAGTAATGTAGCCGAAAATCGAACACACGAAGGGTGAGTTAAAAATTAAAATTTTCTAAATCAGATAAATATATCATAGATGTATCTTTTCAGACATTTGTACAAACGTGGAGCCTTGCTGAAAGGTTGGAAGCAGCGTTGGTTTGTCTTGGACTGTATTAAGCATCAGCTTAGGTATTATGACACTTCCGAGGATACCACACCAAAGGGCTGTATAGGTAAATCCCCGATCAATCGAAAGATGATAAAGACTTGAAATAAAAACTTTTCATTTTCAGAATTGGCTGAGGTGCATTGGGTGGCTTCGGCACAGCCCTCACAGATTGGCACAAAAGGCGTCGATGAGAAGGGTTTCTTTGATGTGAGTCAATTCGAATTTAAATCAATTAAAAATTTGATTAATAAAAATTTTGTTCTTTTTTCCCCCAGTTGAAAACTTCGAAGCGCTTGTACAATTTCTATGCGGCAAATGCCAATTTGGCCCAAGAGTGGATAGAAAAATTGCAGGCTTGTTTGCAATAAACAAAAAAAAAAACACATTCAAGCTTTTCCAGTACAATTTTGCCTGTGTCTGTGTGTTTTTTTTATATTTATTTTAAATTGAAAAATTGCGTGTAGACTGTTTATTTCTTGAAAGTATTCGTTGGTATTTGAGTGTGCATTATTTATATAAACTACAAAAATTGTATTTGAAAGTAAGCAGAGCCTAGAAATATTCCCCGGCTACAAATCCCCTTAGTTGTTTTACTACTGCCTAAAGTTGTTTTTTATTAACACTCATTATAGCTATAAATAAATCAAATAAATAAATAAATAGGCAAACAAAACTATAGCAACAATTAAAGCAAGAAAAAAAATAAATAAATAAAAAGCCTATTAAAATAATTAATACATATGTGATTATACCAATAATGCTGATTATATAAATGAAAGAAAACGAAAAAAAAAAGGAAATGGAAATCAATTTTTTTTTCTTTTTATAAGCGTACTCCTTTTTTTTTAGATTTATATAATATCATATATATACATATATACAAATACATAAACATATGAAATGTTCTATTATTATTAAAGCAAATGAAAAAAAAAACCAAAGATAATTCCACCTTTGTTGCGCAATTTAAATGCATTTCTTGATTTCTTCCTTTTTTTTTTTTTTTTTTTGAATAAAATTTATTTTGTTTTAATATTATTATAATTTTTTTATACAATAAAATACTACATATATATTATATATTCTATAATTTACAACAATTATTTTGTGACTTATAAACTATAAAAACATTTTTAAACAAATGCTTTTTTCGATTTATTTGGTATTTTTGAATTAGTTGATTTTATTATTTTTATTATATGAGAAAGCGATTCGAAGGCTGAAATCACCCTTCCATCGTTAGAATTTTTTTTCTAATTTTAAATGAGTTGTTAATTCCAAGAGTGGATCACCCTCTCCATCATAGAAACGTTGTCCAGTACACAATATTGAGTATGAAGAATGAGAATGGGAAAAAGAATCTCGAGAATTTGTCTATGTAGATGGCCGTGGCATGACCATGGCAAAAGGTATCATACTGAGGTTCAATGATGGACTCCCGATGATGCTGGAAAATTAAAATGAAAACTTAAAATCAGAAAGCCTTAAAATTCATTTACTAACTTTCAGGTCGTCCAGATCGGATATATTCTCATCGGAATAGCCCTTCATGGCCTTGGTAGCCACAGGACCCATGTAGTTGTTGACCACAGCAAATTCCATGAGCGATAGAAAGACAAAAACCGAGCAAGATGACATCCATACATCTATAGCCTTGACATAGGAAACCGGTGGCAAGGATTGCTGGGACTGAGTATTCTGGGTGGCCAGGGTGAGCAGTGAGGTCACACCCAAGGTCACCCGGGCAGGTATGGCTTCGGGCTTGATCCAAAATGAAATCCAGGACATGACCACAATCAGGGCTGAAGGTATGTAAGTATGGAAGAGATGATAGCCCAGACGGCGGCGTAGATTGAAAACAATGGCCAGGCAGGTGAAGTTGCCCGTGGAATACTCAATGGTGCAGTCGGTTGTATAATTATTTGATATGTCCAATTGGGGTAATTCGATTTCCGTATTGACCACCAAGGGATCTGTCATATTCCAAATGAATACCAAGTCCTCCACGGTGTGAGATACTGAAAATAGACAGATCTAGATAAATAGGGCTGGTAGTAGGTGTTTTTGTTAGGTTTACTCACAACTCTCAATCATCATGGAGCAGATTTGTGTGTCATGAGGATAGGATTCAAATTTCATGGCACAGGATAATACCAAGGTTAACTTGGACATATAAAGCAAGGTCTTGTCGTGGTATAGCCATAGATAATGGTTCGGTATACTCATCTCATGAAATGTGACTTTCTTGGCGTTCTTGAAAAAGCAATCTGGTCGCCAAATGCTGTGCAGCCAATCCACATCCAAGATACGATATTGTTCACTCATATTCTCGGGCAAACGTAGGCGTGGATCTCTCCAACTTTGTGCTAGAAATATATCCGTCACATAGGTCTGAAATCGATCAGCAAATATTACCAAATCTAAGCTTAAAAAAATATACGGGGAAAGCCCAACTCACCATGGACTCTTCATTGATAGAGTCGAGGGATAGAACTGTCACATGGAAATAAACCACTGTGGGCTGACCCAGCAATTTGGGTGCACGATTTTTGTCATAGGTCTTGGAAGGTATGGGCAATATATCCGGCAGGGACAAACTCGACTCATAATGGGAAACAAGTTCAGCACTTTCTGTATTATTTCTGAAAAGAAATCCAATTGACAACCTTAACCTTCATTTTCTGATGCAATAAGGGCATTCGAATTTAAAGGCTTGAAATACCTGAAACCATGAACGCAATTACATGGCTCTATCAGTATATCTATTAAGTACAAATATACGGCGAGTGCGTAAATAAATTGATTTTTTTGTAATTCTCTAAAAATGTTTTTGTGTAGAATTTGCATTTTGAACACACTGAAAAATCGTTCTTCTCTATTTTTTAAGCAACTTTGAACAGCTTTTCACTAAATTCATTAACGTCATATAGTTTTGAGCGTTTAAAATGAAGACTGCATTTATTTGTCTTGTCTGTTTTTTAGTTTTCGTGCACATTGTTTCACATGTCTTTGCCGATAATTAATTAATTAATAGTATGAGACGCAATTTTTTTTTTTTTTTTTTAGTTATAATATTTATTTTAAATTTGCCAATGAATCAATGAACGAATAATGTTAAATGGACGTTTTCTCTGTGCGCTACTGAACGTGTGATAAATTAATTTCTATGGTTTCTTCTGTGCTTTCTTCTATTGTACTTTGCAAATAAATTGACAAGTGTCAATGGTATGTCTATTTGTGCAAAGAAAGAAATAAAAACTACAACTGCAATAAGCATGAGGAACAGAACAGATTTGTCCATCTTAGATTTAAAAAGAGTTAAAAATTAAAAAAAAAAAAATATGTATGTTCTTTTTATTTATCACTCCAACGAAGCACAGCTCAAATTCCAATGTGCTTACCACTTAATGTTTCCAAAAACATAACAGAATATTTTGTCTTCAGTTATAGGAAACTATGTGTTGTCAGTTATAAGGAAATTAAAAGCCATTCTCAAGAAAAAAAAAAAAAGAAAATTGATAGAACTCTGTTCTCTCCGCTTTTAGACTAGATTTTTTTTAGCCTTGAAAAGCTGTTACGCCAACACTTTTGCAAAATCATTTCGGAAAGATCATCAAGAATGTGTAAAAAACGGAATAAAAGTGCAAGTTTTTGTGGACACAAATGCATTAACAGCACTCCCCAGCACCGGTGGTCAACAATTGTGAATTTAAAAATTGAATGCAAACAAGCAGTTCAAGCCTGCCAACTTAATGAATTGATTATGTTAGTGCCGCCACTGGCTGTAAGAAAAACAGTTACATTTTGTTTAATAGAAATTAATTTGTTTTATTTATGTATTTATAAATGGTAAATATTATAATGTGACACAAGTCAATCAAGAATTTTGACTTGCAATCGATTATGATGGAGGAACAATGTGTCCGTGGCATAAACTTGCGTCCACTTTACATAAATGTCTTCTGATATCAGCGAAGCTCTGCCCAAAGGTTTTACAGGATATTTATCAGTTTTGTTGCTAAATGGCAATTCTATTTCATTTAACACGCGCATTTTGAATGCCGTACTATTGAAAGGCAGATGTGACTTCAGCGAGAGTGTACTCATATCCAGGAACAAAGCCCAGCGAGGGCGATAATAATCTCGCACCAGACCCGACCACTGCTTGCAAGCGTAGTCCAGAATTTGCCCATTGGGACCCCAAGCGGTCACTTGATTTCGAGCATTGAATTCAAAAAGCTTATATTCAGTTTCATCGGCTGCCAAGGCCTTAGCATCTGCAAGCCAGTTCCCAAGCAGAAAGTGAGCACTACTGGCCAATAATTCTTCCAAGTCATCAAATAATTCCAGCAGCTTCCCACCAAGATATTCGAAACGTTCATATTGCCCCTTTCGGTAAGCCGACTTCAAATTCACATATAACCGATCGGCAGACTGCTGCAGAAATTGCCGAGTAATGTCAATCAGATCGTGTTCATATATATCCATTTTGTCATCTTCCAGAGGTATGACATCTCGAGCCGAGAGCATGAATCGCCAAGCTTCTACCACCCGAGAGGCATTATACCAAGTCCAAGGCGTCAGATTCATGGCAGGACGCCGCGTCACCGTATACTTTCCGCGTAATCTTTGAAGACCATGAAAAGAATAGACGCTGGACCGTAACAACTGCCAGGCTAGAGTCAATCGGGTTTCATTGACTCCATAACGCACTAGAGCAAAGTGGTCAAACCACTCGGGTAGTGATTGCTCTTTAAGACTCCAGCCACGTTCCAAGGCGAGACTATAGATCACATAATTCTGTCCAATGCCCTCCGGAGTTATGCCAACGCCAACCAGACTGCTATTGGGAAGGATACGTGCCGCATGTATACCCATTTCCACCAAATCCGCAGAGCCATACATGCCCAAGGTTCCGCCAAAATTGTGCAGCATGCACCAAATAAAAGGCTGACCATAGTAGGAGAAAGTCCGCTGGAATTGAGGAAACTGTTCACTCTGCAGATCCAGAACCAGCATACCTCCTCGTGGCACGGCCGTCAAAAATGCCTCCATCAGTTTATCTGTCCAAAAAGGATTCTTCACAAACATCCAGCCTTGGAGTAGCCAAATGGCTTCCTTGTCAACTGCCTGCATGGAACTGTAAATCTTTTCAGCTGTGGCTCGCATATAAGCCGGTTCGGCCACTCTCGGCTGTACCTCATTGAAGGGATCGCAGAAATAGATGTGGTTCGAACCGTATTTCTCCACAACGCGGCTCAAAAACTGGGTGGCCAATTCTGAAAATAAGGGATCCTCGGGCTCTACAAAGAGACCACAGCAATATTCATCGGGAAAGTTATTCCAACGCTCCACCTGGCTAAAACTGGCATTGGGGTATAGCCTACGCATGGCGACCGGAACATGACCAGCAAATGCCGGCAGAGCCACGGTCATACCCAGAGCACGCTGCGCCTGTAAAATTTGCTGCTGCAATTGAATCTGCAGTCGACGATAAGTTGAAGGTAAAGGTCCTGCCCAGCCTCTGATATTGCCCATGCGCTGCCAGGCCTGGAAAGCGGGTCCGGCAAAGTGCTCATCAATCTCTTGATTAGTCAAACCCAACTCAGTGTACACTTCCTGCCAGATGGCCTCTTGAATCGGTGCAATTGTCAGACTGATGCCCATCATGGCCATCCAATCAATGTGACGTCGCCACTGTCCAAAGTTCCACCAGGCAAAACTATAGCTCCAGGTGCACACATTCTGGTGGTAAATAAAGGTGCTCTCGGATTTTGAGGTATAGGTGATGTTTGGCAAGACCAAGTTGCTGGGCAGTTCGATTTGTGTTTTAAACCAGTCCAGATCCTTGAGCAGTACATATTTCAGATAGTAATGGAAGCCTTTGGCCACAGATATGCCATCCCAGCCTTTTATCAAGACTTTACCATTGTCCAAAGTTTTAATTTGAAAGCTACGAAAATCCAAAAGCCTGCTTACTTCCACAATGAAGAGATTAGCAGATTCCGGGTCGACCAAGACGCGTTGAATGAGCTCCTTCACAGCATCTTCCTGGGCATCTGGACAGGCTTGTGGTGCCAGAAGTTCACCCAATTCTTGTTGTTGCAAGCACAATCCGGTTTGAAAACTTAAGAGCATAAAAATAGTGCAATATTTGAACAAATAGAACACTTTCATTTTGCATTCAATTATTTTCCCATTGACCCTGAAACACACGTCCAACTCAGTAGAGAAATAGAGGCAACTGCTGTGCCGTTAAAGTTGAGATTGATAATGAACGTGAACTAAATAATAATACAAATAAATTGAGCTCACAATAGAACAACTGCGGCGCTGCCCGACGTCGCGCCGCAGCTGCGTTGCTTATCACTACGCAGAACTAATATATTTATAAACAGATGAGAATTACTAATTCATAAGCACAAGATTGAAAATTAGATTCTTTAATTTAATATTTTTTGAAATGAACATATATTTTATTTCAAATCATTATGTTATTTAAGATTTTCCTTTTAAATTGAGAAAAAGCCGCTCAATTGTCCCATTGCATTTTAAAATGCACGAGTTCACAATTTCACAGTTATTCACAATTTTTCGCCAATTGTTGGCCTGCCAACTTTTGCTTTTGAGTCTGGTGACCCGTCAACTCGTTTTTGGAACCAGAAGAACGACGAGTTGGGGAGTAAATTTGCTCTGCTCGTTTTGTTCGAATTATAAACAAAAATTATTAGGAAAACTAACTTTAATAATAAGAACACTAGTTAATTTTAGTAACTGTGCTAGTGGTAAGTAAAGACAGAAAATGCTTCATCATAAAAAGTGTTGTTTACCTATGGGATTTGTGTTTTCTTTTATACTTGCGAATACCGCCCCCGCCCCCTTTTCATAGCTATGACGCGACGCAGTATGCAGTTAATATTGATTAATTGCAAGATTTATACAGATACGTGCATTAAATCTCTGACAATAATTTTCTCTTTCTTTATCTTTTATACACAAATTAAATTGGCACGAAATAGTGAATTGCAGAACACAAATGCTTAAACGTACTGCCAAATATAGGCCATTGACAAGTGCAAACTAAACTATAAGGACTTTATTCTGAAGCATATGCGTACGATGTCGTAATGGAGTCTCCACTATCGCCACCAAAGATTAATAATAACAAACCCTCTCCCAGCGGCACGGAGATGACGAGCAGCATGAATAGCACCCTGGATGACTCAACTCCCAGTGATTCGGGTGTGCAAATGCTGGACTCGGAGATTAGTGATGGTGAGGTCATGATTGAATCAATTACCTCCCAAATGGGATTGGGCGAGGAGGAGCTGATGAAACCGCTGGCGGTTCAGTCACAAATAGACAACAATTCCAATATGGCTCCAGAAGAGGAAGCCATGACTACCAGCGCCTGTTCCACTTTTGACACCACTGAAAATATTGTCTATCGGCGCAAAGCGCGTAAGTCCAATTCCACGCCTAAAGCACCCAAGAAGCGCGTTTCATTCCACGAGGACATACTAAAGAACACACGAACCGACAACATACACATTGAGCATGGCTTCATCACCTATAAAAATGGACGCAAATTGGCCCAGCAAATGGGCAACTCGGTTGGAGTTGCCGGAGCAGCTGGTCGTTATTCCTGGTGTGCAGAGCGAGAGCGTGTCCAGCATCCCACTGAACTCAGTGCAGCCGGTCAAGATGACTATGAAGGAGAAGAGGCTGCTAGCGGCGGTATGGGTCGCAATCGTCGTCTGGTCTATCGTAATGCCTGCTCCGATGTCTTGGACTATGGCAATACCGATATCTACGACACCAATGAACCCAGCGGCTTGCAATATGACAATTCCGGTGTTTTTGAGTACGGACCAGCCTTGCCAGTTGCATCAGATGGACAATTGCTTTATCGCTGTGCCTGCTCAAGCTCCAACTCCAGCCTGGACTCGGATGAACAACAGCAAGACAAGAATTCAAATCGCAAACAATACGAGCAGGCCAAGAGCAGTTCTTGTGACTGCATAGGCATGAGCTCAGCCAACAACAATTTAATAGGTAAGTTGGAAATAGTAAACCTCATAGCTCCTCTTTTGACCGTTTCCAATTATCTAGGAGATAATTGCTACTACTCAGAGCCCAACATAGGCAACGCCGGCACTCATAGCCCCCAGCACAAATCCGTTTGGAACAAGGAGAAGAAACCCAAATCTAGTTGCCTCAAAAAAACAAAACGGCAAACAAACATTATCCAGGAACAGGATCTCAATGGCCGTGTTAAGAAATTCAATGTCCACGACATAAAGAATCACCTCCTGGACAATAGCAGCAAAATGATTTTTGGCTCTTTGAAAAGTATTTTTACCATGCCCCTGCCGGAACGTGGAGTACCCGAAGGTTCCGAAGACTTACAAGCAGTTGTGGAATGCGTAGCCGAATTGGAACAGACACCCGAGCACAAACCCCAACCCTGCTCCCCAGACTCACCTCCCTTGAAGGCCAAGCCCTTTCTCAGCAAGAGTCTCGATGGCAACAAACAAGCACAAGTTGTCAAGAAATTCGTACACAATGTGGATGAACAATTGAGGCACAAGACAGATGACCCAAACACAAACACAACCACACCTTCATCATCGGTCTCTGTCACACCCCTGGAACTGACTAAGCCAGCCAATTTACTGCGGCGTCAAGAGGAATTCGATAAAGAACCAGCTGGCCTAGCAAATGGTCCAGGTGAATTCCGTAGCAAGTTTATTATCAACTGTGAGAGCACAGTCTTCGAGCACACTGGAGTCTCTTATGAGACAAGCGAGGTCATGCCTGGCACGGATGACTCCCCAAGTGGTCAACATAGCAGTGTGGCCAGCCTGTTGGAACGCGACACGCCCATAGCCCAGCCAGCTAGTCAACTACGCAGCTCGTTTATGAGTGCACCCATAGCCAAGACGTTTAGTAACTTTTTCCGCAGTCTAAAGGAAACGGCCAGCTCCCCCACAGCCGTGGAAAAGAAGACCCTGACACAAGAGCAGAAAGAACAGGGAGAGGCCACCAATAGTTACTTCGGTGAGTGAAAACAAATTTTTCTAAGCCAAACGAATTTATCAATAACATTTTTCTGGAAGCACTCAAAATGGGCAAAACGGCCAACTCGCCCTCAGCAGGACAGCCGCCGGTTACTGGCAAATTACCAAGTCTACACTCCTCATCCACCATATCCGAACTTAGTTCTCTGAGCAACTCCAATTCACATTCCTTAAACCTACCCAAAATGCCGGCCCAAACGGCTGTCTCTAATTTGGAACGCCAGTCCCGGCACTTGCCCTCACCCCTGAAGAAACGCGGCAGCGGTGGCAATCTAATGCAGCCGCCACGATATGGTGTGGCCCACAGCCTCAACAGTCCCGATATGCTGGGCGCCCGAGGCGGCAGTGGAAGGGACTCAAAGAGCACCATCTTGAGCGAAGATTTCGATGACATACTCACCATCACCACCACAGATACCACCACCCAGGATAGGCCCAGTCAGGCGGACAGTGATTTGGTCATATTGGATTTCCCCGACATGTGCGATTCTCAGGCATCTCTGGACTATGCTCAGCTCTTGAAACCGCCTAGCACAATGAAAAATTCTCTGCTCCATTGCTTCTTACGCAATGTAACCCAGAAGAAAATCCTCGAATCCTCGATACGTAAGAATAACTTCTTTGCCGACAAACTGAGAAATGAACAGAAATCGCTAACCTCGCATTTATATGTGCCCGGTGTAAAGAAGCCAAAGAACTACGAGTTGATTGATGATTTAAATGCTGAAATAGCCATGGAAATAGAAATGTCGGGAGCGAATTCTCCACGTCGTGAATTGGCTGTAGGCTTGGAAACTGATTTGACCGGAGAACTGTCACCCTTTGAGTTGGGCATTGGCGAAATCTCAATTGATATATTTCGAGGCAAAAATATACCCATTTTGAATAAACATAATGAACAGCTAATGAAAGTGAGTGAGGTTATCTTTGGGGCTTCGAAGATTATAATTATTCTTTGGAAAATTATTGATTATTTTTTGCAGGTCTTTAAACTTTACACCGGCTATAGTCGTGAGGGTTTCATGACTCCTGTTTTGGTTTTGCTGACTGATAAGACTTTGTATGTGGCCGATTTGGTGCGTAATCGTTTGTGTGCTAAATTTGTCTTGGCCTATAAGGATTTGGATGTTATTTTGGTAAGAATATTTCGAATGGAAATTGATGAGGAAAATTGATTGATGCATTTTTGTTTTAACAGATGGGACCCTTTGGCAATACGGTTTTGCTGAGCAACAGTTCGAGAGATATGCAGCAGGTTCTGCTGGCTGGTGGACCGTATCCGGCTGATGCTTTGGTGGCTAATCTGGAGCTGTGTGCTCGCCGCAGTGGCTCTACTCTGCCCGCCGTGGGACAATTGACCTTGGAACACTTGGCCCCCTTGCAGGCCTTTGTGCGGGCCAATTCGTGTGTGGAAAAGGATGAACGTTGGATGTTCTATGCTGTGGTGAATGTGCCGGCCGGTGGGGCCTTGCTGAGTGGCGAGCAGGAACCGTTGGGTCCGAACATTAAGGGCTTCCTTATGCATCGTCGGTTGAAAGACACAGCCTCGGCTGCAGCCTGGGCCAAGATAAACTGGCAGCCTGGTTATTTTCTGCTAAAGTAAGTGATTTATATTTTGGTCGAAGAAATATATTAAATTGTTTCTCCTTGCAGAGCTGGCGTCTTGTATATGTTCAATGATTCTGCCCAAAAGCTACCCAGCTGGGCCATGGCCTTGGCTGAGTGTCAGGGTGCTCGCCGTGCTGTAAAGTCCACACGGCCCCATTGTTTTGAAATTATGCTAAAGGGCGAATTACTTCAGTTGGCTGCCCCCGATGAATATGTGGCGTCGGAGTGGTTACAGGCCCTTCTGCAATCGGCCAGTGGAGTAGGTTTTCTTTTTACTCGATTTAAATTTTGTTTTAACTGAAAATCGTTTTCTTTTAGCTATTTGAGCTGCAGGAAAAACACAAGACCTTGGGCTGTACTTTGATAGTAACTCAGAATCATCTGATCACATTGCGAGAGGATTTCACGGCGCCTTTGCACCAGCTCAATAAACCCTCCTCTACCCCGGTGGTTGAGTCGAAATCCATAGGACACCAAGAGGAACTTTTAAGTATTTTGGAAACGGGCAGTCTGGTGAGTTAGAATAAATCATCTTTCCCTAAAACAAAACAATTATAAATATTCTTAATCTTCAGTTGAGCTCGAATATAAGCACACCCACACGTGGTACTCAACTTTCTTGTTCTTCGCTCAGTTCAACACCTACAAAATCTCGCAGTTCGGTTAATACACCCAGTGGAAATAATCCCCCAACTTCCGCCCAACAGGCAAATAATATGAGCAGTGCATATGGCAAAAATTCTGGCCTGCAGATACTCACATGCGCCGATATTAAGGCCATGACCGGCATAAAGATACCTTCGCATGGTGAGACTTGGTGGTGTATTTTAGAGTTTTCATGCCAGGAGGCACCTTTGGAGTGTCTGGACGATTTGGTGGTCTTCTTTGCCAGCAGCATGGAAATGCAGAGATTCTTGCGTCTGCTTGAACAGCTCTGGCAAGCCAAAAATGTAAGTGAAAAAAAAGGTTTAAAGCTTCCCAGAATTCTAATTAAAATATTTTTCTTTTAGAATGATTTATTTCCCATAACCATATTGGATGATGATGAGGCTCTGGCAGAGCAATATACCATGCTATATTTGGACATTAATCGAGCCTGGGAACCCTTGCTCTCGGCAGCTCTGGGCTATCCGCTCTAAGCCTTCACAACTGAAAGGAGAAAACCGAAAAATTGTATACTTTTTTTCTTCACTGAGGACGAGTTCCATAGAAACTTCGAAATATAGATAAATAATGCCAATTAATCTGAGGTGAAATTCATTTTCAGATCTAGAACAAATTTTAAATTGATTTTGGAAAAAGTATACAAAATTTCAAAAAACACGAGCTAAAACCATAACAAAATTGCTCTCTCTCTCTCTCTCTCTCTCTTCCCATAAGATAAAGAAAATATTAAGCTTAAGAAGAAAATATGCAGATAAATTAGTCAACTGCTGGACAAATACGTATTCTTTTAAATTTTCAATATTTATATATATATATTTATTTTGTTTTTGAAACATATACATTCAATTCATTTGCGCTGTTATTGTATTCGTTTGTGATATTAATTTTTAAGTTGCTTTTTAAATTCTAAGAAATTTATATTCGGTTGCTTGTTTTGTTTTGTGGAATATGAAAATATGAAAAATATTGGATTAATTTTTTTTTTATTTACATATATATATATATATAGACCGCGGTGCACCGTGTAGAAAGTGGCACAAAAAAAAAATCAAAAAGGCTTTAACAAGTAATTTTCTAAGTATTCGTTAAGCCAAGCAAACCCAACGCAAGTTAAAAATCTTACAAATTAGTTTAAATTGTTAATTTCAAAAGATACTCTAAAAATACTCAAAAACCCATTTCTATCGGACCAAAATCGGTCAATATAGATAATATTAAAGTTATACAAATATTGGTGGTTAGATTGGCGGTAAAGGAAAGTATTCAAACATATATATACATATATATATTTATAAAATATAAACTCTACCTTTTGCTGGAAATATTTATCGTATCATACTCAAATTGGTAAATCTATATAAAGCTAAGATGTTTTCATACTCAAAAACCCTAAGCCTTATATATTCTAAGCTTCATACAATACAAGATTTTTTTTTTTATTTAGCCTATAAGAAAATCAAAAGGAAACCATTTAAATCATTTAAGACTTTACAACCCAAACTAGTGTGAATTAAAAACGATTGAGTTATGGTCAAGTGGGGAAGTGCATATAGCATTATTTTTTCCAATTTATTATGCAATTTTCAATTATCAAAGCTTAACAACTCAAACCTCTTAAAATGTATGCAATGTTTTTTTTTTCTGTTTTTGTTATTATTTTTAGTTGCCCGTATGAAAACATCAACTAAAGAGC
Source organism: Scaptodrosophila latifasciaeformis (assembly GCA_037075145.1). Classification (NCBI taxonomy): domain Eukaryota; kingdom Metazoa; phylum Arthropoda; class Insecta; order Diptera; family Drosophilidae; genus Scaptodrosophila; species Scaptodrosophila latifasciaeformis. The sequence goes on along the minus strand of JBAMCM010000100.1, from coordinate 20,282,226 downwards.
TCATAATAAATGATATTAAAAAAAAAAAAATAGTTGGTTTTTTTTTGTATTTTGGTTTGGGTCTTATATAATTGGCTCTGACATTTTCAATTAGGACAAATGATACCTCAGGCTGCTAATTTCTAAATAATAAAGAAAGAAAGAGAGATTTTCCATTTCTCTTACTCCAGAAATAAGAAAAATAATTACCCCTACATTCTAAAATAGGAAAAATAAGTCGAGCCGAAGAATAGGCAAAAAAAAAATAAAGAGCCTTGGGGATATCAAGTTAGATGTTAAAAAAACATAGAGGTACAAGTTTTCCCAGACCCAACGCTATTCGGGACTTTGGAATGAAGCACGTGTATGATTTATAAATGCCTTCTTAGTTTTCATAGGGTTGAGCTAATTGTAACCATTAAGGTGTTTGGGAAAGAGGAAGCCCTGGGTGGATAACCTTGCCCATTTAGACAATAAGTACAATTATAGAAATTTGAAAATAAAGGCAGAGGCAGGCAAATAAGAAGAACTCGGCAAAGAGAGAAAACTCATGAAAAGTCAAAACCGAAAACTCCAACCCTCATAATAAGTCAAAGCATCAGGAAAAAGGAAATAAGACGCGCCAGCCTCAACGATACTCAAATGCGCTACGCCTACGCCTACGCTGATTGAGGCAGTAGAGAATAGGTTTTTTTTTTTTTTTTTAATCGATATGTCATTTTGGATTAAACGTACTATATTTTTAGTAACCTAAAAATTTGTACGCTTGTATTCGTGTGTTTTTATTATTTTGGCAGAAATTCGAGTTGAATCGGCGTGCAGAGTGAGTTCGGTTGTAGGGCATCTGGAAAAACAATAAAACACTTGCAGCAATACAAAAACCAAAATGCTCTAGGGTTTCGTAGTTGGCAGTGCTGCTGCTGCTGCTTCTGCTACTCTTGGTTCTTCTGCTTCTGCTGGTTTCGCTGCTCCGGCTGGTTTCGTTTGCTCTCTTATTAGAGGCATCCTCAGACATTCACACAAACATGCACATGTGCTGCACTCACTTTCATTAACACAAACATAGAAAGCAGAACACACTCAAAACATACATAAAAATACATATGTTTGTATGTACTTATATATATATTTATATATGTACGGTGAATGCATAAACTGACGCACCCGCGCCCGAATGCGCATTATACACAAACGGACACACAAGTACTACGTGTGCCTGTGTGTTTGTATGTCTATCTGTCTGTATATATAAATGCATTTGATTGTACGCGATGCCACACAACCCCAAAAGTTGGAAACCAAATAAAAATACATGGCAGTTTGTGACTTAGCTGCTTTTATGCTGGTGAGTCATGGCCGACTAATTGATTCGCTTTTCCTTTTTTTGTAACATTTTCGATCAGTTCTTTTAAAAACAGAAAATATTTTACTCATTGCAAAAAATTCAAAAATCAAAGAATATGAGCAAAAAGCGCCATCTGCGGGCCGCTCAAAGCTTTATTAAGATCGATTTTCGCTTGAAGCTGGTGAATATCGATAATTTCCAAGATGGTGTATTTCGATTTTATTTTGCTTGGCCATCACTAGTTGCAATTTGCAAAGCAGCATAAAAATATAGCAAGTGCGTGTGTAAGATCAATTTTCGCTATTTGTATAGGAAATTCGATTTCGTTGTTATAGCGCTCGGGCGGTGCGTCATATGCCCGACACAAAACGCAATGTAAAGAACATACAAATGAACGCATTTTCCAGAGAAGTAGAAAAACTTCCACCCTCAAAACAGTGTGCGCACACACTTTCCTACATACATACAAACGCACAGCACAGCCAGCCAGCCAGCCAGTACAGGGAACTAATACAAAAAGAGAGCTGTTGTCATTTGCTGCCTCTGCCGCCGCTGTCGCTGCTGCCGCCTCTGTCGTTGCCTGGCTGCCTGCCCCAGTGTTTCCGCTTTCTTTCGTTGTAATGTTACTTTTAGTTTGATGTCGGAGCCTCGATGTGCCGGTTTGTGTTTTCTTCGTCGTCGTACTGCTGTGCCGTACGCCTGACTTTCGTTTAGTTCTATTTTATTATTGTTGTTGTTGTCTCTGTGTGTGTGTGTGTGCGCGCTGCCCCTTGTGCCGCCGCCGCCGCCATCTCGCTGTCGTCTCTCGCGTGCCACCGTGAATATACACACGTATATGTATGTGCGTGAGCTTAAGTGTGTGTGTGAGCCTGTGTCTGTGTAAGTTTAGTTTAAGCGAAATTGAAAGTTGTACATTTTGCTACCCCCAAAAAGCAGAAGCCCAAAGCAAAGCATACATTCGCGCGCGCCTAAGTGTGTTTTTGTGAGTGTATGTGTGCGCCACGCCACACCACAAAAAAATCAACCCCCACCAACAACAATAAGCGCGAGCAATAACAACAAGACCAACAAAGCAGCAGCAGCACCACCACCACCAACAACAAACACAGAAAGCACCACCCCCACTCTCTATCTCTTTCTCACACTTACAAAAAGCGCCCGTCATCGTCAACGTCGTTGTCGTCGCCGCCTCCTTCGATCGCTTCTTTGCTTCACTTTGTTTCAGGCCGTGATTAAATCACCGCGCGCGTCACCCACGCCAAAAGGTCCCGTTGTTGCCGTTTAGTGTTCTTCGTGTGACTTAATCGCATCCCGCGACAAATACAAAACCACAAAGAAGAAATTATAAATAAACCAATAACAACAACAACAAAAGCGAAAGTGTTGCAAGAAATCTAAAACAAAAAAAAGAAAAAAACAAGGGAGAAGAAGAAGAAAAAGGAAAAGAAAATACTGCTCCCTCCGCCATTCAGTGCAAGCGGTGGCAGGCAGTTCTCTCAGAATTCATCTCACAGTTGAGTAAACCCTGTTATGATGAATTTCTCAGCGTTCGGCGGTCCATTCTCGGGCATACATCAGTTTGCCGCTAAGTTTGATGCCCAAACGCCGGGCGCCTTTGGTACACCACCGGCCAATGCAGCAGCCGCTGCTGCCGCTGGGGCTGACAATCATGTCCAGCGCTATCAGACCAATGGCAATCACTTCAATCAGAATGTCCCCAACGGTAAGTCGCATCATATGGAATACTCTACCCAAAACTCTATGCACATTGTACAGAAAAATACAACAAATACAAAAAAAAAAAAAACAAGAAACATTTATTTAAATGTTTCAGTGCGAGTGTGAATATGTGTGTGTGTGGCTGTGCATGTGTGTACAACATAATCACTAAAAATTTATTTTATTTTTATCGATTTATTTTCGCTTTGCCTCGTCGACGTCAGCTCTCGCCAGCATTACCAATTGCTGCGGCGTCTGCGTCGGCAGAGCTGAACTGAGCAGAGCAGAGCGAAGCAAAGCAAAGCAAAATAGCGTTCAGCGCAGCGTTGACGTTTTATTTTTTCCCGTTCCTTTTTCTATGCAATACGCTTCGCTTATGCTTTGTGGGGTTCGGATCCCATGAATTGATGGCTCTGTTTGTCTGTTGTGTAGGGGGCAGAGCGTAAAACAACGAGAGAGAGAGAAAAGATCTTGAGCTTTTTTTTTTTTTGGGTAATTTATCATTTGGAGTTGTTTATCTTATCTAAATGAAAAAAATTGGATTTTTACAAAATGTTAAAAATATTACAATCTGATTTATGTTTATATGAAATTATTATTTTTTGACCATAAAAAAAATTTAGAATTAAAAATTCCAATTGTAAAAAATTTATTTCGAATATTTTTTCTCATAAATTAAAGTAATTTATATTTTTCAAATTACAAAAAAAAAAAATTCTCAAATTTTACTCGCTTTGTAAATTTAAATTCTTAAATACAAGTTCCGCGCCTAATTAAAGTAGGGGCTTTTATGCTGTCATTATGACCGAAAATAACGATTTTTTGTTTTTGTTGTAGTTGTTGTTTTGCTTGACGCTCATTTTTTTCCTGTTCTATGTTTTGAGTCATTACCACCCACCCTCATTTTGTCAAATGTTTATGTGTGTGTGTGTGTTTGGCTGCTGCTGCCAGTTTTTCTCGGTGCTGTTGATGTTTGTGTTGTTGTTTTTACTTGGCTTGAAAATGCAATGAACTCTAATAACTTTTGAATTTTCTGCATTTCAGGGGGTGAGTTTTTCTCTCTGTGTATGTGTGTGTGTGTGTGTTTGTATTTTATTATTACATTTTTTTTTCTTTTTCTGTTAGCTACTCAAACCTCTCGCACAAATGTATAGAAATACAATTAAACACACACACACACATAGATATGGCTCTGTGTGTGTGCGTGCGCAGTTTTCACCCCCAACCAAAAGTAGCTCTGCCCATGCTGACGCCTTGGTTGCTGCTTTTTTAATTGCACTGACATCCTGCCACATTGCAACTTTTCATACCCAACCCCTTTGGCCAAAGGACCAAGTCACTAGTAGGAACTGCATACGTCAAGTATGTGTACATAAAACAACATAAGTTATGCCTATGGCGAAACCCACCACCACCACCACCCATTAACTTGATAAACAACCCCCCAGCTCCAGCTCCAACTAACCCCCAATGAACCGATTCTCCAATATGATTATCACCCCCTCAACCCCCCTCAATATTTTTCTTTATCAATTCTAATTAGTTGCACTTATGTACATGCATAATTAGATCTCCGACTCCCAATTAGCTGGCCCTGCCTTCCACCGATTCGCAGCTTTTCAATACACCTACACCATACCAGGGGGCTCGGGGGGGTGAGGTACCTGGCTCTCTCTAATGGACATTCCATAATTTATTTTGCCATGGCAACAACAAAAAATACACATACATGTTTTTAATGAAATGCACGGCTCGCTTCACATTTATTGAAGGAATAAAATATTAAAAAATAAAAAAATTATTCAAAACCACCAATACCGTCGCCATCATTATTATTATTATTATCATGAGAGTATATACATATATGCCTGTGCGACAAGGTAGGAGAAATACCTTCTCTTCTTCTTCTTCTTGTACTTCTGGACCTCTTGTTCCATTGGTATATAAAATGCAGTTCGTTGATCCCAATAGCTACGCACGTTACATTTCCAGTTTTTGGCGTTTTTCTATTCTATTCTATTTATTTATTTATTTTTTTTTTACCTGCTTGCAGCAAAACGTGTGCACACACACACAGACACACACAAATGTGTGTGTATATCTTTTATCTCTCTATAAGTATTTTTTGTATTCTTATTCTAACCCCGCAGGTATAGGTTTTTTGTTGTTGCTGTTGTCTTCCACTACGCACTTTGCCTTTCAAGGGGCTACTGCATTTTTCAGGCCGCTTATTAGCTGCTTCTTGCCTCGACCACTGCTGCTGATTGCTTCTTATCGTGTGCTTCCAAAATAAAAAAAATATCTATCATCGAAGGTAGCCCTGGATACATAAAAAATTATAGACATTTTCCAAAGCAATTATCGCGGGTAAAAAAACAAAAAAAAAAGGTTCCTACCATACCTTTCAATTTTTCTATCTGCTTTCTGATAATGAACTGGTTTTTGAATTAGAAAAACACAAAAAAATACATGGAACATTAAATTTTAAAAGATTAGAAGAAAAGATTAGTTTAAAGTTTAGTTTTATGTGGGCTCCTGTAAAAAGTTGGAAATATTTTATTTATTAGAATTCGATAATTCAGAATAAAAATTTATATAAAAATTAAATTATTCATAATAATAAAAATAATTTTAAGAATCTTAAAAAAAAATTGCGAGACAAAACTAAATTAAAATGAAAAATATATATCAAGCGACTTTTGACTATTTGAGAAATTTATAAGAAATTTAAAAAATTATGAGAAAAAATAAATTTGGAAAATCTACAAAAAAATATGTAATCAAATTCTGAAAATATTTGAGCAAATCAAGGTTATTTTAAAGACTTTATAGTTTCGCATGACTTTGGTAATTATATAGGGAATCTAGGGAGCCTTTAATGAATGCTTTACAAAACATTCCTAATAGACCTAAAAATAGCCCCATATGATTTGACATAACCTCAAAGTTTGAATAAGATTTTACCCACATCAAAACAATATAAAATTTATCAGTGGATCTTCGATTTGGTCTGAGAGGAATTCTAATAGACATAAAAATAAACCCAAATGATTTGACATAACCTCAAAGTTTGAATAAGATTTTACCCGCATCAAATCAATAGAAGATTTACCAGTGGGTCTTGGACTTGGTCTGAAAGAAATTCTGAAGCTCTCCAGATTAAACCTGATTAATTAGCTTGATCTCATATATATATAATATATAATTTTCTGTTTGTAATAATAAACTTATCTTGGGTACAGTAATCAAGAATTTCAAGAGGCTGGAGAAAATTTTCTAATTTGCCACAGACACTCAAACCAAAAATACAATTTGCACTTTGATGTACACATATTCAGATGAATATATTTGTGACTGTGTGTGTTGTATGTATGTGTATGTTTGTGTGAGGCTGTATTTGTGCTTATGTGTTATGTGCTGGTGTCTTGTGGTCTTCTTCTTTTATCATCCCCTTCCTTTTTGAGTAAGTTTTGTGTGAGTGTGAATGTTCTCCTTCCTTCTTTCCTCCACCTCGTTGTGTGGTGTGTGCAACACTAAAAATTGGGTGGTATATGGATTTTAGATTGAATAACTTGAAAACCGCAAAAAGAGCTGTTCAAAAATTACAGCAAATAATTTGCAATTGAGTTTTAGGTTGGGCCGTTTTTTTTTTTTTTTTTTTTTGGTAGTGAAACTTTAAGGCTTAAAGCGGTGTTGTTGGCATTGGTAACATTTTGTGGCGGTCGCGTTGATATCGAAAAGTAAAAAACATAAAACAAAAAAAAAAAAAACGCCTGACGCGTTTGTCAATGCTGGTGATGACTCAAACTCTGGCGACATGCGTCGTCTACCCTCTGAGCACCGCCCGTACTTCCGCCCGCTGGCCCGGCTAGCTGGCCTGGCTGGCTGGCAGGCAGGCTGGCTGACTCGCTGCCTGGCTGGCTAATATGAAGCCAAGCAACCCCCAACTCTAATAGGGGTTGCAGTTTTTCCAACACTGTCGACCAACATGGCTCATTCTCTTCTTTTTCTTCTTCTCGTTGTTGTTGTTGTTGTTGTCGTGTCTTTTTTTACAATTCTCTCTTGACTCGCTCTCTCGCACAGGCAGGTTATTTTACATAGTGTAGTAAGAGAGGAGAGCATGAGTATATCCGTGTATGTGTGGGTGCCGGCTGTGCACTAAAAACACACTAACACATACGCGCCCTACCAGAAAAGGAAAAAGTGTCCGTTTCCAATTGTTCCACCAAAAAAAAGCTGGAATTCACCGAAACAGCCCAACTAATTCAATTCCATTTTGTTTCAGTGTTTTAGAATTTGCTTTGCCGCAGTCGCCAGTCCGTGTGTGTGTGAGTTGCTCTCACACAACACAACCACTAAGCCAATGTGGATCCCCCCTCAGGCGCAAATGTTGTTGGCCAGGCGTTTGACCAGGCGCACGCTCTTTTTAGCCTACAGACTGGCGGCGCCACTCCCACCAATTCCAACTCACCACTTTCGTTAGCAAAAACTCACACGCTGAAAATTCTAAAGCTCATGCTCTGGCGCTCTCACTCTCGCTGGTTGTTGGGTTGCGCTGGTTGAATCGCCGGCATCGTGGTTGTTGTCTTCGTCATCCATGTGTTTCACCGACTTTAACTCGCTCGTTCGGTTCGGTTGTGGAACAAATGAACTGCCAAAACAACACAACACAGCCCAACACATCGTGTCTGCTCTTGTCTGTTCCTGTGAGTTTTTGGCTACCTCGCCTGTGTGAAAGTGAAAAGTGAAATGTTACACAGGGCAACAACAAACCATGACTACGACGAGCACAATAACGACGACGAAGTCTACACCAAGCGACTATGGAAAATAGAGCGCCTACCACAGCCGCAGAGACACCGACGAGGACGAAGCCAACACCATCATTCCTACTACCACTACCAAGCCACTGACACTGACACTAACACCAATACACCGGCAATCATTGACACACCGACAGTTTGTGTGCGCGTGTGTGTGTGTGTGTGTGTTGTTGCCTTAATATCCTGTGGCTGTGATAGTGGGTGGGTCGTGGCTTAGCCCAGTGTTTCCGTGTGCTCTACAGCTCTCATCCTGCCACTGTCTGGTCCGATCGGGGTTCTGGTTTCGGGGTTCGGAGTTCGGTGTTATTGTCGTTATCGTTCTATTTTGTTAACTTGTCTTTTGTGCCTCTCCCGTTGTTGTCCTGTGTTTTGTCAACTTGTTTTCAGCATTTTATGGCCCACAATACTCTGGTTAGAGATGCCCACGAAATGTCACCATCTTTTTTTTTCTAGCATACTTTTGGCCTGATTTTCTTGTTTTCTTTTTTTTTTCTATTTAATCCTTATTTCAATTATGCAAACTTCTATACATATGTATATTTTTGGGGCTTGTAGATTTTGATTTTGTTACAGATAAAATACATGTTCAGTTTGTCTAACCTTGAAATCGTTATGAATTTGGTTTAAAGTTTGTAATTTTATTTTTTAAAGGTTCAACTAATTTATAAGGAACTTTAGAAACCAAAAACTCATAAATTATATTTTTTAGAATTTTAAGACTCACTCTCACCCTTTGATATTTTCCTGGATTGTTGCCAGATTTCAGGAATTTCATAAATTCATTAAATCTTTTTATATTCCTTGAATTTTTGTCTACTTTAATAGGAAGCGCCTTAGGCATTTCCAGTTCTTATGTAATCAGCACAGCCACGAGTTTATATTTTAAAGGAATTTAGCTTATACAGGCTAAGCCATGATATAAAGAGAATATATATATATATATATATATATATATATATTTTATTCTTGGGAATTGTGGGGAAAAATTATATTTGGTTCCTTCTCTTGTTGCCAACCGCAAAGCCATATTAATTAATTTAAATGAGCCCAGATAATCAGACACACTTGACAACTGTATATGTGTCTGTGTGTGTGTGTGTTTGTGTGTATTTCACCTTTTTTTTTAGTTAAGTAGAAAAAGACAAAAATTATGACCAGAAAGAGGCTTCATTTGTTTTGGTATTAAAGCATAAGAAGCACGCGTTAAATTCAAGGTCACAAGTTAATTTATACAAAAGACTGACAGACAGACTATGGGATATACACAGACGCATATGGATATACACACACACCCACACATAGAGTGAGAGCGAGAGAGAGACACCTTCAGACCCACGCTTTGGCCCAGACAGACAGTCCAGGAGTCCAGGAGTGAAAATGGGCCGTCGCCTCCAACAACAACAAAAAAAAAAAGAAAATTTCAACGCGTGCCACGCGTTTTCCAATTCAACTGTTAAGTTTTTTGACTCTCCCTCTGTCCCTCTCTCGCCCTCCGTCTCTTTCCTTTCGCTGATACGTTTATTGTTATTAAATTTGGAGCCTTTCAGTGTATTTTTTTGGCATGTAAAAATTTCCATTGAATAAACAAGACATTTTTTTTTCTTTCTTCCTTTTTTTTCTCGATTTTCCTTTTGGGAAGGAAACGAACAAAAAAAAAATAGGCAATTGGCAACAGTCGAAAATTGTGTTATTTATAAAAACGAACCAACTTGTCCAGCCACACGAACAGTGGCCCAAGCCCAAGCCGAAATCGACTCGCACCCGAAAAAAAAAAATATAATAATCACACACACACACACACTCACACAAAGACATCTACAAATTTGGGACGACGATGAAAAATGTGTAGCATATAAAACGGGCGGCGTCTCGTTCTCTCTATTTGTCTGTGTGTATACGTGTGTGTGTGTGTGTGTGTGTGTGTATAAGTGAGTGCCGAAATAAAGAATAAAAAAAACCGGCATTTTCAGTTTTAATTTCCTTTTTCCTATGTATGCGTTACAAACACTCATGAAAGCTCTCACACAGACACACAAACACAGACGGTAGTCATTTCGCCTACGCAATGCGGAGGGTATCCGAATTTGTAGGTGTGCGTGTGTGTATGTATGTGTAAAATTTGGCCTTGGCAGCCGGCTGTATGGCGGCTCCGGCAACGACGATACCAAAGGCAGACAAGCCAACACACACACAGGCACACACGAACAGTGGCATACGGGGCACATGGAAGAGACGAACACCCAAAAACGCACGTCAGTCAGTCGGCCAGGCCAGGCTAGGCCGGTCGGGGAGACAGGCAAAGCGGGTGTTGCCAACAGCACTGAAAAAGAGGCAGCTCATTTGACTGCCCCTCCCAATACACACACACACACACACGACAAAACACCGACACTACCGCAGTAACCGTTACCCGACAGAGCTTTTGCCTGTGTGTATGTGTGTGTGTGTGTGTGTGTAGATAAATCGTGCCATCAAAGTTTGTTGTTGTCGGCATCGGCTCCGTTACTTTTTGCCTACCGAAAATGATGAAGAAGAAGAAAATTCTTTTTTACTTTTCGATTTTTTCTCGTCTTTTTTTTTTTTTTTTTTGTTCTTTCCTGTTTTTCCTTTTTGGTACCATTTTTGCCGGCAGCCGACGATCCTCGTTCGTGTTGCCAGCTGGGCCAAACCAAACCAGACCAGACCAGCTAAATCAGCCATTCAGTCAGCCGTTGTAGTTTAGGCCAGGCAGTCAGTACTCAGTCAGTGGGCTCTGGCTTCTCGCTTCTGTGTGTGTGTGTTTTACTGGTGTGAATAATTTTGCGTGCGGCTTGAATTTATATCAAAAAAAAAAAAGAAAGAAAGAAAAAAGCAAGAAGCTTATTACAAATCTATAAAAAAATATAATATAGTGTTTAACCAAACCAACTCCCTATATGACTATATACCGGCTGTGATAAATATATATAAAAAAAAATAAGTGAAAGTAGCAGGAGCAGGACAAAACGAAAGCCTCCCCAGCGAATATGTGTAATTATCTCAGATTTAACTAGACTAAAATATTATTAATATTAACAAGAAATGAATACACCTAAAACATTAAAAAATAATCAATTTCTTTTGTCTATTTAAATTTACAGTTTCGGCGGCCAATAATATGCAATATGGACAGAATATATCCATACCGTACTCACAGCCACAGAGTGATCTGAACTTTTTGAATGCTGCCGCTGCAGCGGATCATAAGGGTAAAATCCATCCAAAAATTGAACGCGACCGGGAAGAAGGTGAGTCGGCGGCATCAACAACAAGGAGAAGTACAAAAAAAAAGGGAAAAGATTAGAGCAGTATATAGTATGAACAGTTTTTCCTAGGGTCTTATAGGGTCTCTCAGTTTTTTTTCGTCATACAAAATGTGTCAAATAAGAATTTGTATGTATTCCACATATATGTATGTATGTGTGTGTGTGTGTGAGTCTGTCTGTATATATATAAAATTTTCAAGGACGCACATTATTCTTCTCGGCGGAATTTTTTTCTTCTTTTTTTTTGGGTATGCCGTGTGTGCCTGCATCACCCAAACTCTTTGCGAATGCCAGGAGGAGGCTTATTTTATGGACCTCTGCTGTTATACAAAAAAAAAAAAACAAAAGTAAGAATTTACTGGCCCGTCTACCAAAACCTTCTCGCCTTGTCTGAGCGAGTGTGTGTCTGTGTATGAAAGAACGAAAAAATGTATAGCCTACTTTTTTGGGCCAGTGAAAAATTCGCTTTGTGCCAAGCGGAAAACAACATTTTTGAGCTGCCAAGCATAAATGAAAATTTACTTCTGCCCTGGACCCAAAAAAATTATTTGAATTATAAAATTATTCAATTATGTAGTCCTTCATTCGATTATTCGAAAAAATACTAATTTATATAATTTAGTTTTTGTGGGCAAGAAAAAAAAGTTAATTTCAAATTTTATCAAACAAAATGAAGAGCCTAATTGTTGGCAATTACCTAGTCCTCTCCTGTCTTTAGTCACTCTATCAGGTCCTGACTGTATGTGAGCTTTAGAATTCTGGGCATTTTCTTCAAAGTAAAACTTTCAACAACCCAAAAAAAGGAAAATATAAATAAGAAGAAAAAAAAAAAGAAAAGAATCAGCTAAGCCTAAAACTTGAGATTAAGTGGAGGCAGCCAGAGAGCCAGTGTTAAGGGGAAGGGTTTAGGGAGGTTAGTGGTGGCTTAGAACTAGGGTTAGGGGTGGGGGCTGCTTCCTGTGTACATATTTAATGCCAGCCAGTCAGTTGAGTTTAACTCCGTTGTGCCTGCCTATCATATGTCCTTGGAAATGAAAAAAGGGTACGGGTGTGGGCGGGGGTGGTCGGGCCAAATGTCGGCAGCTGAGACATTAGAGGAGGCGGCGACAGCTTTTGCCAGAACCTTGCCTCAGCTGTGGAAAGACAGGACAAAAGGGAGTTGATAGCCGCCTGCAGCCTGGGATTTCCAAGAAAATAGACTTGAGCTAAGACACACACACACGAGCGCACACACACACACACACACACAGACAGACAGACATGTACCTACAGCTGTGTATGTGTACACAAAGTCTTAGTAATTTGTTGTTGGGGTAGGTTTTTTTTTTTGTCTCTAAGATTGAAGAATATTATACAGGAAGCTATTAGATAATGCATGAAAAGCTGGCCTGGCCAGGAGAGTTGAAAAATCAAAGTTACTCAATGCCCGACTTTCTTTGGCGATGATTAATCCGGGCACCTTTTTCCAGGCAGATTGACTAACGTGTTGAGTGTTTGTTCTTTGTTTCCATGCAGTGCTCAATCAGCAAATCCTGCAGAATGTGAATCAATCCTGGCAGACATTGGCCAATACGGCCAATACCGTTGACTATTCATCGCACTTGCTATCCGCCACACTGCCAATCTCCATACAACACTTCCTCAAGTACTCCGAAACAATAAAAAAGGAATCCTCAGGTGATGCACTCAAAAATGGCACTAATCTGGCCAGTCTGGCTTTGGGCGGTGTGGCCCTCACGCCGACCAACAATGGCGCCAATGGTGGGGCCCATCACAATGGCGGGGCCGGTGGCTTAGTTGGCATGGAACATGGCGGCCCTGGTGGCCACATGACCAACATGACCGATGCTAATGGCGCTGGTTTGGCCAATGGCACAGCCACAAATACCGTGAATGGCAATGCCAATGGAGCTGTGGCCAATGGCGGCACTGTCTCTAGCACTGGAGCTGTGGGCACAACGAATGCCGGAGCCGGCGGCACCACGACCACTAGCGGCAAGAAACCTAAAAAGAAGAAACCACCAAAGGAGAAGAAGCCACGCCCCAAGCCAGGAGAAATTCGTGAGACAAAGGCTCTGGATGGTTCGACTTTATATTGTTGCCCCGAATGTCAGATGGCCTATCCGGATCGTAGTCTCATCGAGCAGCATGTCATCTCTCATGCTGTGGAGCGTCGTTTCGTCTGCGACATCTGCAACGCGGCCCTCAAGCGCAAGGATCACTTGACCAGGCACAAGCTCTCTCACATACCGGACAGGCCGCATGTGTGCAATGTGAGTGATTTTCAGCAAAAAGAAAATTATCTTATTTTAATTAAATTGAAAATAAGAACAAAGAGCGAAAATGTTCAATTATTTTTTTCACATTTTAAATTATTTGTAATTTTACAACGCAAAAGTTCGGCAGAGTTGCTAATTTCAAAGCGAAGTTCGCTCATCGAGCCGTTCCGGTGAACTTTCTGACAAGATCATTTGCTTGTCAAGATAGCAAAACGAATTTGATCAAGAAAAAGACAAAAACTATTTTAAAAAGGCTTTAAAAATTAATATTTCAATTTATTCAAAAACAAATTATAGTTTATGAAAATAAATTGAATGAATTAAATTGATTGCGTAGCAAAAAATATTTCAAAGGAATCCTCTAGTTCCAATTTGACTTTGAACCAGTTCTCTATGGCTTTGACAAAATTGTTTATTTACTTATTGTTTTACTTATTTTGCAGATCTGCATGAAGTCGTTTAAGCGCAAGGAGCAACTCACCTTGCACATTGTCATACACTCGGGTGAAAAGAAGCACGTCTGCATTGAGTGTGGCAAAGGTGAGTTCATCAGCAAATAAAACAAGTTCAACTCATTTCTAATATTTTTGTTAATTTTGCTGTAGGTTTCTATCGCAAGGATCACTTGCGTAAGCACACACGCTCGCATATTGCGCGTCGGGTTAAATCGGAGGTATCGGCCCAGAATGTCAATGGCTCAGGCAACAACAATGCGCAGAATAATGCGCTACACGGTTCCTGAGGTTCGTACAAGGACTTTTGGTAAATTGTTATACAAATTTCTGGCCACAAAGGGCGGCTGAGCTTCTGTCAACAATTCTTTCGAAAATCTTTCGAAATTGTTGACAAAATCTCAGCTCGTTACTTTTGAAATTTGTTAATAGTTTACCAATTGTCCTGCTGAGCGACATCAACAACCCACAAAAAAAAAAAAAAAAAACTTAACAACACTACACACCCACACACACACCCACTCTCTAAGATGGTTTTATTCAAACAAATACAAAAACAAAACAAAAAGAATAATGCAAGTATTAGTAAGATTTTTGCTTGTTTGTTTGTGAAATTCAATTTTTTTTAATTTTTAAACGACTTCAGTTCTTTAACTTGAGTTCTTTCAATTTAAGTTTTACGCACAAAACCACCACCACAACAACAACAACAACAACAAAATTATGGCAATTCAAATGTACAAAACAAAAAAGGAAAATATTTTAAATTGATTAAAAAAAAATAAGCGTTTATACATAAAAAATGTATAACAAAAAAAAAAAAAAAAGTATTTAGAAAAAAAAAATTTATGTAGTTGCTATAATTTCTTTGTTTAGAGGATCTGTGATCTTTGCTGCATAAACCCCTCCAGGAAAAAAGAAAAGAAAAAGACATTTCGACTTGAAATTGTGCGCATTAATTTTTTATTATTTTTTTTCTTGAAAAATGTGCAATTTTTCCATTTTCTGTTTGTAATTTTTAATGAATTTGATTTCGATCAATTTTATTTGTAATAAAAACGTTTGTACTTAGATTAAATAAGTGAACAAATTTTAGCAGACATTTTTGATTAAAATCTTAAAAAAATAAAACACAAAATTTTTTTTGCTAACTTTTATTGCGCATTTAAAAATAAAAGAAAAGCAAAAAAAAAGTCACAAAAAAAAAATTATGAAAAAAAATCGTATATATTTCTAGTCTTATATTTTATTTGAGTAATTAAAAAAAAAAAAATGGAACTATAAAGAATGATGTCATGTAATTTTAAGCTTTTCAATTTAATGTTAAAAAAAAAAAAAAACGAAAATGGAAAACAAGAAAAATTTCATGCGCCACTTCTTAAATGAAAAACTTACTCACAGCCCAAAGCATACTTACAATAAACAAATATATATATATATATATATACACATATATATATATAGCCAACTTATCAACAAAATACTATATACAACAACAACAACAAAATACTAGATACCAAACAAAATAATATTCACCATGCCCCCTCTCCACACCCTCCCCAAAAAAATAAAAAAAATTGCTAACCAATAAAAAAAAAAAAAAAATCATCAAATGCAGCTATGATAAAAATAATAAAAGTATTTTTATACACATATAAAATGCAAAAGAAAAACAACAACAACAACAAACAAACAAATATGGCATAAAACAATAACAATAACCGAATTAAAGTGCAAACACTTCGAGCAAGTGAAAACGTAATTAACTGTTCAAAATACATAGCATTTTTTGAGATTAACAATTAAAACAAAAACACAAAAAAAAAAACAAAATATATAAAAAAAAAAAAATATATACGTTTTATGATAACAGCATATTTATATAGATATATAGTTGTAAAATAAAAATACTTAAAAAAAAAAAAATAGTTCAAAAAAAAAAAAAAATGAAAAGAAATTTCAATTTTTAAATCATTTCCCTCCCCCCGTCCCCCTTTCAGCAAATGATTTGCAAAATATTTTTCTATTTTGCCTCTCATTTTAATCAGAGATTTTCTTTTGCATTTTATATAAAAAAATTTTATTTTTTTTTATTAATTTTTTTTTTTTGTGTTTTTTACCCCAAAGTAGTCATAATTTGTGTAGTGAAAAAAAAATAAATTTTCTCCAAAATATATAAGTGTGTGTATTGACTTAAAGCGCAGCAAAAAACTAAATAAGAAAATAGCAAAAAAAAAAAAAAAAAATAGATACTCTTATCTTTTGGTTGTTTGCCCTATCCATAAATAAAAAGAGCATAGAAGCGTCTGTGTACACAGAGAGTAATTGACATACTTGCAGCGAAGTACAAATATTTTAAAACTCAACAAAGAAAGCACCCAAGAATACAACAACAACAAAAAACAGCAGCAATTCCAATTTAGCCAAAACAGTTACTAAAAAATTAATAAAAAAAATAAGAAGAAGAAGAAAATAGTATTTTTTCTTTCTCTCTTTTTTTTTTAGGTTAGCAAAGTTTTCCTAATTTTGCCCCATTTTGAAGAGCGAAAAAAAAGAAGAAATTTCCAGGCAATTTGCTATTTGTGTTTTTCCATTTTTTGTATAATTCGTGTATTTTATTATAAATCGTATAAGAAAATTATAAATCAGTAAGTTTATAAAATACAAAAAAAAAAAAAATTGCAATAAATGACAAACAAATGAAATTAAATCACTCAGGGAAGAAGCCTCCAAAAAAACAAAAAAAAGAAACAAAAAATGAAAAACACAAAAAATATTTAAATAAATAAAAAGAAATGCAATATATTAAATTAAAAAAGAAAAAAACTAAAACAAATAAAAACAAGCTAAATTTAAATTAAAAAAAAGAAAACATTTTAAATTAAGCGTATGAAAAATTAGAAAAATCAAATTTGCACAAATTTTTTGGCATTTTGTAAACAATAAAAAAAGAAAATAATTAAAAAGAAAAAAATATAAACAAGCCATAAATATAAATAAAGAAAAACTAATAAATACACACATATTTTTCCACATTAACAAAAAAAAAAAAAAAAAAAGAAGAAGCAGAAAATTGGGTTAGCAAAAGTTAAAAAAAGAAGAAGAAGAAAAAAGCAGACCGAAATCAACAAACAGTCCGTTTAACATTTAGTGAATTTAATAATAATAATAAAATAAAATAATAATATTTACAACAACAACAACAACAAAAAAGAATAAGAAGTACGAAAACATCCGGAAGTGTGCGGCCAAAGATGAAATTAGAATTGTAGTTAGCAGCAGTAAAGCTTGGAAAATTTGAAAGAAAAAAACAAAAAAAATTGCGCAAGAAACAAAAAATAAAAATAAAAAATGGAATTCTGAAAATAATGTAACCATTTTTGAAAAAAATAGGCATACATATATATAAAAAATAATTACAACTGAAAATGGAACTGTTTGTACGGCAAAGGCAGCAACAACAAAAGCAACAACACAAAAAAAAAAAAATAAAAATACAAAAATGAAAAAAATGCTAAATATTTTAAGGTTAGGTTTTCTTGCGAAAGGACTGAAGTTAAGGCAACGTAGAGTTTAAAAACAAAATTGATTGACTTTGAAGTGAGTGTATATGTATGTGTAAACAAGAGCAGCGCGAGCAGCATGTGGTTGGTGACGTCATTTGTTTAAGGTTAGACGTATGAAATTCGGAGATAAAATAAATAAATAAAAAAAAAATACAAAATAATAAGAATTAAAATTACAATAAAATCAGATAAAATTTCAGTCACAATATTTTTATAATTCCAAAGCCGAAATTTTTATTTTGATCTTAAAAACAAAAAAAAAAAAACGAAATGCATTTGATTTTATTAAGACATTTTACTGTTTGTGATTACGCAATTAATTGGTACGCAAATATAAAAAATAAAATTTTAATTTCACAAAATGAAAAATGCTAATTTCGAAATAAATTAGAGAAAATAAAAGGAAACAGTTAAATGTACTTAAAGTAAAAAAAAAAAAAATGAAATGAAATGAAAAAAAAAAACAACTCACAGACACTTTAATATATATTTACTTGAATTACATAATAATAACGACTATATATATAACTTTGTACTTGAATAATATTTTATTTACATATATACTTAAGTCAATAAAAATTCTAATAAATTATAATCACTTAAAAAAAAATTACCAATTGTCTTTTCAATTTATTTGTTCAAAAAGTAACTGCTCTATTACTGCTCAGCATAAAAGGAAATTCAAATTTCCCAATTTTTGTAAAAGCTGGCGGTAGCTTGACAGAAAACAAATATCTCTGAGGGAACTGCGAAAATGCTTTTAAGCGTGTGTGTTCTTTTGCTAGCTGTGTTGGTGTGAGCTTCCAAAAGATGAGTGAGAAAGCTCCGGATATCACTTGTGCTTTTCTCAATGGCGCGTAACTCTGATCAGACGCTTTGAAAACGCCCGCCACTCTCCTGTGACGTAGCCCTGGTCGATACTAAAATACCACACCCGGCCTTAGTATCTGTTTTCGCCGTCGTGGCGCTACTGTGCAATTTCAAGCTTTAAAACCGTTTCGGTGTGCTGCCAACTCAGCTCAATTAGTTCGTAAGTGTGAGATTGCCAGGTTTCTCACTGATTCATTTTTTGTTGTGGCGGCACTGGCGAAGGTATTATTTTTTGAGTCGTCTGTTGAGCTCCACACGTGTGCAATAAACGTGGTTGGCTAACTCTCTTTGAATATCCAAATATAATTTCGTTAAAATGGTTGCGGAAAACAATGAAATGAAGGCGCTGGCGCTCAAGCTCTTTGAAATCAATGCCTTTAAGTTTGGAGACTTTAAAATGAAAGTCGGCATTAATTCGCCGGTGTATTTCGATTTACGTGTGATTGTCAGCTACCCAGATGTGATGGTGAGTGTGCACCGGACTTGCTAATAGAGAAGCGTCAATTATCTATTAAATTAACTCAGCAAACTGTGTCCGACCTGCTTGTCACACACATCAAAGAACTCAATCTCAGCGCGAAGCATGTCTGCGGAGTTCCCTACACGGCCCTTCCCCTGGCCACGATAGTCTCACTGCAGCAGAACACACCCATGCTGGTGCGTCGCAAGGAAGCCAAGGCCTATGGCACTAAGAAACTAATTGAGGGCATCTACCATGCCGGCGACACTTGCCTAATTGTTGAAGATGTCGTCACATCCGGCTCCAGCATTCTCGATACAGTACGGGATCTACAAAGCGAAGGCATTGTGGTCACCGATGCCGTCGTCGTGGTTGATCGAGAGCAGGGCGGTGCAGCCAACATAGCCAAGCACGGAGTACGCATGCACTCCCTCTTCACCCTATCATTCCTATTGAACACCCTACACGAGGCTGGCCGCATCGAGAAGGCCACAGTGGATGCGGTGGCTAAATATATTGCCGCCGTCCAGATAAACAGTGATGGCACATTTGTAGGTGATAAACCCGATGTTATTGAAGGTGCGTACAGTCTGGACTCATAAAATAGATATGATTAGAATGTTGATAATGGAAACATGACATTCAACGCTCTGCCAAGAACTTAATCAACTAAATTCCCAAATCCCAGTTAGTAATTTAGTCCATTCAATTAGACAATTTTTCTGGGGTGCACAAAGGCAGTAAATTGTATAATTTGGTTTTATATATTGTATATAGTGTAGGGTGACAGATTTGACCATTGAACTTGAGGGGGGAAAAAAATTATAAAAGCAGACAGCTTGATTCGTTCCCATAAAACGGGTTATCTGAGCAAGAAATTTTGTTAGACAAAAGTTAGGTGTTTTTTCATTATAGACTCTGTCGAGATAAGGCATATTACAGTTCTAAAGAACCGGTTAGACAGATTCGGACTTATCATGCATACGGAATCACGCTATCATCTCCAAAACTCAAATAATAATACACTTTTCGAACCAAATTAAATGTAGAACTATTTGACTGACTCCACAAATTCAAGTGTCTGTTCTGGTGTAGATAAAAATCGTGTTTTGGGCAAATTAATTAAACTTAATTTCTGGACTGACCACTTTTGCAGGCCTTTCAAATTTCTTATCTGATATGTCTGTTCTTGTGTCAGTTAATCAAGATCGATGCGATTGGAATATAACTAACTTGTCTTTTTCTTTCTCGGCAGCCAATGAATTTGTTCGCACCAAGATTCCCTTTGAAAGCCGCGCCAATCTGGCCAAGAGTCCGGTGGCCCGACGACTCTTCAATTTGATGGCCACCAAGCAGACAAATCTCTGCCTGGCTGCCGATCTGACCGATGCTAATGCCATCTTGGATCTGGTCGACAAGTGTGGACCTTTTATTTGCCTGTTGAAGACCCACATTGATATAGTCAAGGATTTTAGTGAGACCTTCATTGCCAATCTTCAGGCCCTGGCCAAGCAGCACAACTTTCTGATTATGGAAGATCGCAAATTTGCCGACATTGGCAACACAGTGGCCCTGCAATATGGCAAAGGCATCTATAGGATTTCCCAGTGGGCAGACTTGGTCACGGCTCATACTCTGCCCGGACGGAGTATTTTGCAAGGCTTGAAGGCTGGGCTCGGTGATGTGACCCAAGAGCGTGGAGTGTTCCTGCTGGCTGAGATGTCGGTAACAGGCAATCTAATCGATGACAAGTACAAAGAGACAAGCAATAAAATTGCCACCGAGGGTGCCGATGTGGACTTTGTGGCCGGTGTGGTCTGCCAGTCAGCCAACTGCTTTGCCTTTCCCGGACTCATCCAGCTGACGCCGGGTGTGAAAATCGACGACCGGGTGGACAAACTGGGACAACAGTATCAAACACCCGAGCATGTGGTCAAGGAAAGAGGTGCCGATATAGGCGTGGTGGGGCGTGGCATTATCGAGGCCAGCAATGTGGAGCAGGCAGCCAAGACCTATCGGGATCGCCTCTGGTCAGCCTATCAGGAACGTGTGGCCAAATAAAGTCTTCCCGATTTCCCTCAGACATTTGTAAATTAAATCAGGCTAAGCGTTTTAATTAGTATAATGAGTAAATAAATATACTTTTTGGACTTTGGAAATAAAAAAAATATATTAATTTTTTTTTGTAATAAAAAAAACTTTATTCATAATTTAAACAAGATTTAAATAAACCAATTATTCGGATTTTGTATTAAATGAAATAATTATTATGTTTTTTTTTTAACATGGCTTCTTTTAGTAAGAGCAAAGGCATTGCAGAACGTAGCTATAATCGCCGGAGAGGTCATCCTGGAAATTTCAAAAAATAATCAATACATGAGACACTCGATTTGGTTTTCGTTTTTATTTGTTTTGTTAATACAGCAGCTCTTTAATTTCAATCTCAATTTGAAGTGTTGCAAGCGCAAAATACTACTAGAACATAGATACACTTTGTATACAAAATAATAAAAAAAAGAGTATAAAAAGAATGAGTTGAATAATTTTGGAATTTTGTTTTTTTACATCACAAAAAAATAAATTACTTTCGATTTGTGTAAAATTATTTTGGCCTGTGTTATTGCACTTGATTCTTTATATGTATATTTTTTTTGAGGTTATATTGAACCGAGGCCGCGGCTCCTAGGGTTTACCAGGCGACCACAGTCGCTAGCAAATATCCAATCTCAGTGTTTGCATCCTCCTGCATGAAGGAAAGAGATCGATGATCGTAATTGGTTTTTATTTAAGGACTAAAAGCGTTAAGGCTTAATTTTCCAAAAAAATAATTTTAGCTATGTGTGCGCAATTAATTTAATTATTATTTTGTATACAATTTGTTTTATTTTTTTTTTTTTGAAATAAAATTAAAAACAATGAAGCCGACTTCCAGGCAGTTAGTTGGGTTAGTAATGAAGACCAAGACAAACGAAAACAAATTTATATTTATTTATAATTTTTTTATTGTTTTTTTTTTTTTTTTTTTTTAAGAAACAAAAAATTTGTGCATTCTATAAAAATTCTGAGTTTTTTTTTTCTTTTAACAAAAAAATGAGAAAGTCATATAAAATTGTACAATTTCCATATTAAGGCATTTGATGGTGGATAATATTATATTAATTATATTTTATATTTATATATATATTTATATATATGTTGTGCATGTATGTGTGCCATAATTAACATGAGTTTTAATTTTTTTTTTAATTTTAAATTTAGCTCTGAAAATAGCCTTAAATGCACTGCATTAATTTGTTCCAGTTGTTATAAAATATATAGTAGGGTCTATATAGATTCGATATTGGTTTCTGTTTCAGTTTTGTACAATAATTAGGTAACTTTAGCCTTGGAACAGACAGATAGAAGGAATCACTCGAAATTTTGAATATTCAAACTTAAAAAATTATTTCGAAACTGCTAGCTCTTAGGTTGATCTTTAATATCTTTTTGATTTTGCCTAATATGGTTTATGTTTTCTGATTTTCTTTTTAAGTTTTTTTTTTTTTTAGAATCCAACAATGGCCAATAGGGCACGCTTATAATCGCCAGATGTATCGCCCTAAAAATATAGAATATGGCAAGATTTTAATGAACTTGATTTTGTCGAATTTGAAATTTGAGAAAATGATTTTCGAAATAACATTGGAAAGGTTTGTGGGGAGGGGGGAGAACTATGAATGAAACTTTCGATAAAATGTGTGATGTGCTTATTCTAATTAAATTGAATAATTAATCAAGTGAAATAGAACGTGCATTCCCATAACCAAGACCATGCCAAAACACCAATGAGCTGAAGTAAATTAAAAAAAAAGTGTAATAATCACCTTGATCCAGGACTCCAGACTCTTGCCATATTTGTTTTGGAATGCTTCCTTGATGTCGCCCAAATCGATTTCGGAGCGGCTGACCACAATGCGAATCAGAGTCTTATCCTTGGTGCCCATGCCGGCCATGGAATCGTGCAGGCGCTCGGCAAAGTAATCCACCTTGGACTTGCAGCACTTAACTAAGAAATAAAGGAAGCTTAGATTTTTTGATTTGCTAGATTTTTGGGAGAGTTCTGACTTACCAATGGCTAGGAAGCCTTTTTCGACGGCGCCGCTGAACTCACGCTTGATGGCCTTTTCGATGTCATTGCCGGCGAGATTCTCGTATTCCAGGAAGATTTGACGCAATTGCTGATATGAACGGGTGATCAGGATCGAGTTGAAGGTAGACTCATCTGTGCCCCACTGTCCCTCGCCGGCATCGTGCAGAGCCTGGGCATCGGCAATGGCAGCAGCCTCATCCACACCCTGGTTCTCATCCCGATTGCCCTGGACCAAGGACACACACAGACGCTTGAAATGACCGCTGGTATCGCCCTTCAGATCGGACTCCAGGGACTTGCCAAAGCTCTGTTCGTAGAATTGCGAAATGGTCTTGATACCGTAATTGCTCAATGTGCAGAGAATCTCAATGATGGCTTCCTCATCAGTGCCCAAGCCAGAGATGGCATCATGCAATTCCTGGGCATAGAACTGGGGCAGGGGAGTCATCAGGGCCACAATCACATCTTCGAATTTGCCACCCAGTTCGGACTTCAGGTCCGAAATCAAGTCCTTGCCATAGGCAGTCTTAAAGGCCTCGGCAATTTCCAAACGCTGGACAATGCCACGACGAGCCAGAATCTCAATGATGGCCTTCTCGTCGGTGCCAAAGCCTTTCATGGCCTTGCGCAAGATGGCAGCATCTTCCACGGGATCGAAGGGATCGGCGGGATAGACCGAGGGTGTGCACTAATCAATGAAAAAGGGGAAAACATTTTTAGCTTAATTCTTATCTAAATTCGAAATATATTTTTTTTAATCTAATCATGAAAATACTTTACTTTCCGATTAATACAAAATTATTATTCGTTTTATTTGTGGTAAAAAAAATAATTGCTCAAAATGATGGCAGAAACTCACCTTGAATGGATAATATTCAGCGGAGCTCATTTTGATTTAGCTTGATGATTGTAAACTGTAAGTAGGAAGTGAAATAAATCATTAAAAAATTTTTGTTTGGAAGCCCCAACAAGGTCAATCAACTACCCAGCCCTAGGTCCGAGTTACTCTCGGTAAAAAAAAACTTATTGTAAAGACCAACATAAAAATGACATCATCAGTGTTTGAGAGAGTCGAGAAAAAAAAGGAGGCCACTTTTATTTTCCCAATTGGAAACATGACTGAGAAAATGACGCATAGTTGAGGAAATACGCATGCCGGCATTTTCCAAATAGTATTTGTGGCGCCAGCTAGGTTGGGTGTTCTCCATTGATTTTTTTTTTCTTAAAGAATTTCAAGTGGTTCTGGATATGCTTTAGAAAAAGAATTGAAGCTTTGCCAAGAGGTTCAGTGAAAGTTGTTTAGCTGATAAGCTTTGTTGATTTTGGGTTGCTATGGCTGCCGAGTTTGCATGATATAATTACTTTCCAAACACAGGAAAGAGCTCATCAACTAATTAGTGTCAGCTCCTATCTAACCCCCCTAGGGAGTAAGCCTTAAAAATATAAATTATTCCCTGGAATTGATGGCTAAATTCTTCGCTTATAATTTTTGAATAACGTGGCAGATTTTCAAAAAAAATAAATAAAAAATAAAAATCGGGCCAACAACAACGCCCCTGCAGCTGCCATAAACAAACAAAATAACAACTACAATTTTTTTTTTATTCTCTCTTTTGGCCAGGCTAACTTGCCGCTTCAACCGGTTTTGTGTGTGTGTGTTTTATTTTTATGGCTCATAAACATTTTCCATTTAACTCTTTGCGACTGGAAATAGCTTAGAGCATTTTGGAAAATACTTGAAATATTTGAAATCATTTTCCCTTTACGTGTGAGTGTGTGTGTGTGTGTGGGTATTACACACCTTTATCGTATGAGTTTTGAATCTTAAAATAATCATGCCAGTCATAAGCCAATTATTCATCTACGTATTTGGAAGCTCTTCTCGGAGTCGAGTGAATCAGTTTGGCGTTAAGCAAATTATTTCATCTATGAGGGACCCAGATCTGAGTGAATCACAAAAGCCTCAAACCTTGATGACGTCAATTGATTTAAGCTCAACTTAATGACGTTGGCAGTGTGTAAAATAAACGGGTTTGATAGAAAACTTTCTAGAATCCATGATAAAAACAATGAACCACAAAACAGACCTCGTGACTCTTTAGAAATCATGTGCGAATCGAGCCCAAAAATATAAAACAATTCAAAAAATCTGCCATGTCAAATTGAAAAGCGCTGTGACTGTACTTTTTTTTTTTTATTTGCTGTATTAACTAAGACCTTTGGTGACACACCTCAATTATATTTACTTTGTCATCGCAATACAAAAATTGCAACAATTCAACAAAAGGAAATTGCACATCGAAAATCTGTAGCAATTTGTATTTACTTTAGAACTTTCGATTGCCTCAAGAGGCTGGCTGACTGTTGTTATCTATACAAAGAGATTCATTGGATTCCAGAGTTTCTGGAAAGGCAAATTAGTGGGTGTCTTGGAAATTGTAAATTATCTTAGCCACCCGCGTCTGCGAAGAGGCTAGACGAAAAATTTCGAGAGCATCAGCCGAGAGAGACAAGTCGGAAATCACAGAGAGAGAGCAACAGCTTCAGTGTAAAAAGTTTTTGATGTTGATGATGTCATCTTTTATGTTATTTGTTATATTTTCTTTTGCTAATTTTTTTTTATCTTATTGGTTTTTTTTTTGCCACGCATTTTGAATGTTTAACCACGCCCCAAAAAAACTAAAGAAATGTGTAAAAGTTTTCGCCATTATTCACTCGTGTTTACACAATTGATTTAATTTAGCACTTTTAGCATACTCGTGATTGTATAGAAAATATATATAAAAACAATTAAAATATGTATGTCAGGAGGAGAGTGAAATTCTTAACACGTACAAAGAACACTGACGTTGATGCAGATACACTTTGCCTTTCCGAATAAATACTGAAAAAATATTGTACCGGTTTTTTCTTTTATACGCGACGAAAACGGTACAAAGCCAAGAAGAGCAGAGAATAAATAAAACGCAGAGACTGATAGTCAGAGAGAGAGTGAGAGAGAGAGCTTTGGCCAGCTAAAGTAAGCAGGCGTGACGTCATTAGCTCATACACCAGCTTGCTTTACACTATTTTTAATGGAATTTATAGCAAAGTTTTTTTTTTATATTATTTGTCAGAGCTTTATTATTTTTTTGAATATGATTAATGATTTTTTTTTTTAATTCACCTTTATAAAATTATTATTTTATTAATCCAAAAATCAACAGGAAAATACTTAATTTTCCGAGATTTTTAAAGTGGCCCTGGAAACTCTACGCCGCGATTTTCCATTGAAAAATTTGCATTTTTCTACTACAAACAAATTCTAAGGATCGTGATTTATAATAAACATTTAGTTGCTTTTTTTCCTTCCTGAAAATCTTTCGGGAAATTAAAAGTATAAATTTTCGAGTAATGAAATTGTGCACCATTAAAAAGTACGTGATTAGACTTCAATTAAATTTATAAGTAAGTTAAATTCCTGAGTCAATTGGATTCGATTAGCCATGATTATGAATTCGTTGTCCAATTTGACTCAAATAAGGTACAGTAGGTTCATAGGTATAAGCAATAATAAAACCGACTTGCACAAGTTCGTAAGACAGTCGATCTTAAAAATATTTAGTTTCCATGTAGAAGAATTTAAAGCAAATATCCCTAAAGCCAACATAGTTTTATATGACTTCTATATGCTATATAGATCTGAACTGAGTTATATTTGATATACATTCGTGGCCTCATAGAAGAATACAAATTTAAATTAGATTTTTCAATAAGTGTCGTAGTTATTTCATAAACAATTTCCGACTCTGGCGTTTCAGAAAAAATAAAACTGCATTAAAGCTTCCTACCCAGTGTTGCCAGCAACAGGTTGGCGCTGTTGAAATCCGGACAGATCTATTCCGAAAAATGCTAAGTTGGCAGCACTGTTCCTACCACTTTAGTACAAAATTTGTCCAGATCTGTATATAAAGACACACGATCAAATCGGTGAAGGTTGTGATCACTACCTTCACATCTTCGATATGGATCGTTATACATTCAAAATTAATTAGTATTGGATTATTTTATTCAATAAGAATATTATTTATTTTTATAGGTTTTATATGTATATATAGAGATATATATTTCTGGATTTTTCTTCTTTAAGGATACTCTCAATGTGGACTCTGGATTGCGTACTTATATATTTGAACTATTCATCAATAATAGCTAGTAGAGCACGTTTGTAATTGCCACTTGTGTCGTCCTAAAAAATAAGAATATAAATTTAAAAATTTAATAATTAATGGGAAAACAAAAGTAAATATTACCATGACCCAGGATTCTAGAGTACCTTTGTACTTTTTACGAAAGGTTTGCTTGATATCGCCTAAATCGATCTCCGAACGACTTACTATAATACGAATCAGAGCCTTATTATCCGTCCCCAAGCCGGCCATGCAGTCGTGCAGGCGTTCAGCAAAGAAATTCAGCTTTGAGCGACAGCAATTGACTGATCATAAAATATATTAAATTATTAATAGATTTTATAAATATTCAATCATTACCAATTGCCAAAAAGCCTTTTCCAGTGTCGCCAGAAAAGATTGATTCAATGGTATTCTCAATAGTTCGTCCTGATAATTCCTCAAACTTGGAAAAAATTAGATTTAATTGCTTATACGAGCGAGTGACCAAAATCGAATTGAATATAGCTTCATCGCCACACCATTTATCTTCTGATGCCTCAAATAAGGCTTGGGCATCTGCAATAGCAGGGACTTCATCCAAGTCTTGGTTTTCATCTCGCTTAGCCTGTAACAGGGACACACACAAGCGCTGGAAGTTACCGCGGGTATCGTCCCTTAAATCAGATTCCAAGGTCTTTCCAAAACTTTCCTCATAGAATTGACAAATGGTCCTAATGCCATAATTGCTCATACTGCAGAGGATTTCGATGATGGTGTCCTCGTCTGTACCTAACCCAGAGACAGCATTGCGTAATGCTTTTGCATACAACATAGGGAGAGGAGTCAGCAGAGCTACCAATACTCTTTCTAAATTGCCGGACGTAATTGACTTAATGCCGGCAATCAATTCTTTGCCATAGGTGGCCTTGAAGGCTTCGGCAATATCCAGACGCTGGCGTAGGGATCTACGTGTCAAGATTTGAATTACAACCCTTTCAGAGGGGCTACAACGTTTCATGGCGTCATACAAATCTTTGACATCCTTTGAGATACAACAGTGATCTGATGGAGTTATTGTCGGCTTGCACTAAAAAGATGGGGAAAATCTTACATAATTTTTTTCTTTCTTAGCCGTTAAATACTGTTTTAATCTGTACAAATACATATGCGACAGTTTAATTAAGTGCAAATGTTTTGAAAATCCACTTACATGAAATGGATAATATTTGGGAAAGCTCATTTTGGTTTTATTGCTGTGTTTGCTAGTCTCAACCTATAAAATAAAACAATTAAAAATCTGTTAACTGATATTTCTATATTTCAACTTACCGACTGTACTGCTTGAACTCTAAATAAAAACTGAGGTATTGAAAGTCGTCAAAGCCCTTTTATATTAACGCTGAGCTTTTTAATTTTTATACAAAATATTTACTTCACATGCTTTATAAGTCTGAATTTTCGTCCATCACAATTATTCTTGGTAATTTATAAAATTAGGCTTCCTAAATTATATAGTTATCAATATTTTATCACGGCTTAAATAAAAATTTGAATTCACATTATCCTGTTGACAGTGTGACCAGATCGATACTTTTGTTCCATGCTTAGACCGAGTTCACGTTTTTATTGAACTAGTTCATTTCAGCGTTCGTAATTTCTGGAAAATTTAGTGAATCTTGAAAGTCTGTGGTGTGCCCGAATTTTCTTTAAATTAAATATCAAATTAAGCCAAACAAACAAAATAAAAATATTTAGATATTGCCATTTAAAGCCTGACTGCATGCAAATAACTAGAAAAGAAAAAACATGTCTCACAACGAACAGCAACGCACAGTATTTCCGCGTCCATCGGCTCCCTGGATTCTGGACGGAATGCCATGGCTGTTAGCGACAACAAATGCATCGCAGCCTGGCGGTGTTATGGAGTTTGGGTCGATTTTACATGCCAATGCCAATGAAGCAAGTACAACAAATTTTATAGGACATCATTCAGATCCATATAATAAATGGCAACCGAAACGCAAATCTGTCGACCAAGCCGCGTCTGTACTGTGAGTACTGAAATTACTATGAAAATGCTTCAAAATTCAATAATGTGTTTGGGTGTGTATGTTATTTTAGCCCACCGAAACAGTTCATTACTGAGGAACGCATAACGGCGCATTTCAGCGGATTACAAATTTCTGGCGAATCAGGTAGCACGGGTAGCAACAGTAATGGCGTCACAAATGTTCTTGGTGCCTTGGCTAGCGACGACATACCTTCGACAAGTACAGGAAAAACGCATCACCATCCGAATCCAGCATATCAAATCGCAGCTATGGAATTGGAACAGAAATTACGGAATGCAAATCGGATTGTCATATGTGACGAGCTGAAACAAGCAAGTGGTCCAGTTGTACCTGGCTGTATCCCCCCGGAATTGCTTTTGAAATCTATACCACGTCCCTGCACGGCCTTAATACCGTGGCAGCCCCCTCCACTGACCAAGGTATTTTGCGAACAGCAAGCCCAGCAACAACAACATCAGCAGACCCACCACTCGCAGCATTCGTCACATGGTGCTATGAGTGATGAGCTCGAGTTTTTTGAAAATAATAACACATGCAATGTGAATTTAAATAAGGCTGATGAGCAAATGGATGAAGACTTGTAGCTCGTTATATTCGAAAATATTTTTCTCAAAATAATTTTTTTTTAATATTAAGCATAACATGACTATTGCTAGTTCAGCACAAGTAGCATAGTCGATCCTTAGTTTATTGTTTTTAAGTTGCTTGAATGTCTAAATATTTTTAACATGAAATTATATGTGATTTATAATTAGATTGAATTATTTGTCTTTTTAATTACACCAATTGTCAGAATTTGATTAAGTTTGTTTTCTTGTGGTACACATATACGAAATTTCATAAAATCATTTTTGAATCTGAGCCATCTATGTTGGGAACTGGATCCACAAGCATGGAAGCAAGTTCCAATAATCGAATTTTAGGCGCGCGGATATCTTTCGATAGCGATTACGAACTGCCAACTTGTTTTAATAAAAAATCGATAAAATCCACTACATTTCATCCTCCCTGCAGTAGCAACGAAATCAACAAAATATATATCTGATGCATTAGGCTGAAATAATATAACGAAATCTTGAAGGCAGTGAAATTTGTTTTGAAAGACACTGGGATATTGGAAAGCAAAACAACAAAGTCCCATCCCTATCAATGTATAGTCCATCCCTAACAACAAGCTCTCAGCTAAACAGCTGATGGAAATCGAACAAATGTAAAGGGAATTTATTTGTTCGTCGTTCTAAAATGTGCTCGAAGCGCATTTCTTGAGGCACACGAAGGCGAGGTAGAAATTATTTGACGCATCGTGTGTGAAAATTTATTGATTACGTGATAGTTGTGGATTGAATTATTTTGAATTTCGATTTGAAGTGCTTAGAAGCGCCAGAGTAACGGAAATTTACTTATGATCCAACCAAATTAAAGCGTGTTCCCAATTTTCACTAGATTACGCAAAGTGACTGAATATCACACTGCTAAAATATGGCGAAAGTAAGCGAAGCCAAGGCCCAGCGCCTGATAGCGGAACCCCTGCATATACAGCGCTTGGAAGCCGCATTAAATATGCGGCCATTTTTGACTATGGCGCGCCAAAAACTAAAGCAACCTTTAAGTAGTGAAGGCAGTGATACAGAGCAGGATCGCGGTGGCTTAGAGGAGGCTGACACAGATGACTCGTCCATCGTGGGAGTAGTTAAAAGCGGTGGTAGAAAACAACATCGTCGCCGCTTACTGGGCACTAAAGAGGGTAGGTTTATTGGTTGAATATTCATATCAAAGTGGTTTTATAAATATTGTCTTACAGAACGACAGAGCGTGAAAACCCAAATCTACAACTTCAATGATCTGACCAGTGACCGTGAGTGGCTTTATGATTTACTTCTCAGCGACACCGATACAGAATCAGAATACAGTGATGAAGATGAGTATGTAAAACAGCTGCTAAAAGATCATATCCAAGAACAAAAACACCGCAAGAATTACTATAAGAAGCCCACAGTGAGTAAATGCGAGAGAAATGAGGGAAAACCGTATTGACCGTATTTACTTTATTTTAGAATGCTCAATATGCCTACTATGGCAGTGGCTTACTCTCCAATCATGATATATTTTCTGAACGTCAACAGGCTACGGCAGGTGTGAGGAAAAGGCGTCGACGTACAAAACAAGAAATCCTTTTAGCGCGTTTGGCTGAGGCTCAGGCCGGACCCAAGACACCTAAGCAACGGCGGCGTGGACGCAAAAAGCGCAATTTGTTGGGATCACCGGAGTCTGGTGAAGTCCATCCGTCTGAGTTGGGTAAATATACTTTCGGTGACACTTTACCAGCCAATGATGAAGACGATGACCTGGGCGACGGTGATGGTGAAGTCGACTACAATCGAGAGCTGGCCAGTCTGGCTCTGGACTATCCTGATGAGGAGGAAGAAGAGGAAGTTGATGTAGTCGGTGGGCCTGATGGACAGATTACGCGCATTCGTCGCCGTCGTAAGAATCCAGCAGCCTTAGCTGCGCGCCGGCGTCGCATTTGGCAGATCATGTCCAAGAAAGAAGTGAGTCGTGTGCAACGTATCAAAAGCAACAACCATAAGGAGATGCTGGCCAATTGTAAGCGTGTGGCGGGCATGTGCTCTAAGGTGGTACGCCAGAGGGCCATAAACTCTCAGCGCACCATGAAGGAAACGGTTTGGCGGGCTAAGCGGCTGACCCGTGAGATGCTTAACTATTGGAAGCGTTATGAGCGCGTAGAACGAGACCAGCGCCGTAAGCAGGAGAAAGAAGCCGAGGAGCAGCGCAAACAAGATGTGGAACTTATCGAGGTTAAGCGGCAGCAAAGGAAACTTAATTTTCTCATCACTCAAACTGAGTTATATGCTCATTTTATGTCCAAGAAACTGGGTCAGGGCACAGAAGCAGATCAATTGCGTATTCTAAATCAATTGGACGAGGATCAAGATTCCCGATTGGCTGCTTATGATGACTACGATGCCAGTGAAATGAAGGAATTAGCCCAAGCTCATGCTCAGGCGGCACTGCAAATGGATTTGGACAAGACTCGTGCTTTCGATGTGAATGTCAAGAGAGAGGAGGACGCTATCCCTGAGGTAAAACAAGAGCCTCAGATGAAGGATCTGCCGCAGCCAAAACTCTTCAAAGGCACACTCAAGGGATACCAGATAAAGGGTATGACCTGGCTAGCCAATATCTATGACCAGGGCATCAGTGGTATTCTGGCCGATGAAATGGGTCTGGGCAAGACCGTCCAATCGATAGCCTTTCTCTGCCACATAGCCGAGCACTACGGTGTTTGGGGTCCCTTTTTGATTATCTCACCCGCATCAACCCTGCATAATTGGCAGCAGGAAATGGCTCGATTCGTGCCCGACTTTAACGTGGTACCCTATTGGGGTTCCCCCAATGAACGAAAGATTTTGCGTCAATTCTGGGAGCAGAAGCATTTGCACACACGCGAGGCTAGCTTCCATGTGGTAATCACATCATATCAGCTAGTGGTCACCGACTACAAATACTTCAATCGAATTAAGTGGCAGTATATGGTCCTCGACGAGGCCCAGGCCATAAAGAGTTCGTCTTCGCAGCGTTGGAAACTCTTACTTGGCTTCAACTGCCGCAATCGACTCTTGCTCAGTGGCACACCCATTCAAAATAGCATGGCCGAGCTGTGGGCCCTATTGCACTTTATAATGCCCACTTTATTTGATTCCCATGATGAGTTCAATGAATGGTTCTCCAAGGATATTGAATCTCATGCCGAGAATAAGACTGGCATTGATGAGCGTCAGATTTCACGTCTTCATATGATACTCAAGCCGTTTATGTTGCGGCGCATTAAAAAGGATGTGGAGAACGAATTGTCTGACAAAATTGAGATTATGGTCTACTGCCCTTTGACCATACGCCAGAAGCTACTCTACATGGCCTTGAAACAGAAGATTCGCATCGAGGATTTGCTGCACTTGACCAGCAGTGGTGGCACCACCTCAACCTCCGATGGCTCTCATGTGGATCGTAATTTCACCTCAAATCTGATGAATTTGGTTATGCAGTTTCGTAAGGTCTGCAATCATCCCGAGCTCTTCGAACGTCGCGATGCAAAGAGTCCCTTCTCAATGCGTTGCGCGGAATATGTTTTGCCACGATTGATCCATCATGAAGGTCTTCTATATAAACAGTTGCCAAGTCAGCGGCATTTACTGTACAATCGGTAAATCAAAATGACGTAATTGTTTTTTATTTTTTGAATCATTTTTTTTATTACTTTTTATTAGGTTTAATATCTTCAAATCAGCCCACATAAAAGAGTCTCTCTTCGGTTCGAACTATGTGGATCTCAATGTGGACAGCTGCTTTAGTTTTATGCGCTTTTGTGATTTATCTCTGACCGATATGGAAGATGTCACTCTAAATGGCCTAATAACATTGTGAGTTTTATTTTTGTTTTTAATGTAGAAAAAAAAATATATATAAAAAAATTTTCATTTTAGCCTTTTGCATTATCAACGAGTGCTTGGAAATTATCCGATCTGGGCCTATCGCCGTCAGTGGTGGTCACATTATCAACCCACACGATTTCAATTATTAGAGCCCTCGTTGGAAAATAAACTCATGAAGAGTTATTTAATGACTGATAGCATACTGAGGAAATTTTTATTCACGGCTATGGTGAGTTTTCATCTTCATACTTCCAAGTGAACTTATAATATTTATTGGATCTTTTTTGTTAGACTTCCAATGAGAGCAGTGTGTATTCCTTTGGAGATTATTTGACTGTCAATATGCAGGAGACGATTGAACATCGAGTGATACGTTCAAAAATACTCAAGCAAGAGAGCGGGCTCATAGAAGAACTGGACGTAGAGGCTAATGGACAAATGAAACAGGAATTGGAAGTGGAATCGGTTGAAGTCCAGACTAAAATTAATACCAAAAACGATGTTAAGGTCACAACCTTAAGATTATTGCCCGAGTTTCCACATAAAGCCCGTAAACCTCGACGCTATGAATGTGAGCCCCTGAGTATGCCCAGATTCTTGTATGGCCTAGGACAGCGTGTCCAGGCCGTGGAAAGACATTTATAGTAAGTATTTTTAGCTTATGGATTTTTCGATTTTGGAATTTAACTTTCTTTAATGCAGCTGCGAAAGCCGTTCTGCCGCCTGGACTCACCTGCGTCACATACAATGCGAAAATGCCCAGGGCCGAGAGCTAGTTGGCTTAGGCTTGAATTTGTGTAAGCCACGCTATGGCTGGTCTTCAATTGTTGTGCCCGATAAGGAGACTCTGATCACAGATGCTGGAAAATTGTATGTATTAGACACTCTGCTTACGCGTCTCAAGGCCGAAGGACATCGGGTTTTAATATACTCACAAATGACCAAAATGATTGATTTACTTGAGGTGAGAATTACCGCTGCTTCCCCCATTTATGAGAACTTTTTTAATATCCAATTTCTTATGCAGGAATATATGTGGCATCGTAAACATCGTTATATGCGTCTGGATGGTTCTAGTAAGATCTCGGCCCGTCGTGATATGGTAGCGGATTTCCAAACGCGTGCGGATATATTCGTATTTCTGTTGTCCACACGAGCCGGTGGCTTGGGCATTAATTTAACAGCGGCCGATACGGTGAGTCCAAATTGTTTTACTTTACTAGAAATTCGGCTTTGTGTATTGTCGAGTTTGTAATTAAAATTAAGGCGGTTAAAAAAAAAAAAAACAAATTCAATTTTATTTATCAATCAGGAAGTTTGAAAAAATCAGTTTGCCTTCAAAATTTTCAAGTACTTTGTTTTTTTTTTAATAAAACAATCCGATTGCCATTAGGATTCCCGAGTCTGAATAATATGCCAAAGAGACCGGATCCAATGAAACGTTGTCGCAAGAAAGCGATCCCCACCCATGCTTCAATTCCCTTGGCCAAGGGTGCCGAGGATCTCCGACGTAATGGCCTGGACATAGAGTTGCCAGTTTATTTGCAGCCTGTAGTCAAACCAAAGCAAATGCGCCCCAAGCTCAAGTTACCCAATACAGTCAAGCGAACTTCCTATGGCAAACCCCTTAAAATCCTAGATAACTCAGAGAGTAGTCAAGATAAAGAAGATTTTTCTGTAAATCGTCTCGAGGGCGGCTGTTCGATGAAAACCGATGACTTGGCCACTCCCCTACCCACATCGGAGCTGGCCATTCATATACAAAATCTACGACTGGCAGTCCACAAGGGTGGGGGCTCCATCAAGCCCTCCGATAATTTTCTCTTGCATAGCAAGTTGGTGGAGCTCCAACGTGGCAAGCAGCTTGCTCTTCCGCATATTGAGCGCATTTTGCGCGATTGTGAGACGAGTGAGAAGCGAAACTGTACCTATGTCCTGCAAATGGATTATCGTAATAATAAGGCGGCTGTAATTTGCAAGGTTAGAACCGACAATGCTCTGAAGCTCAAGCGAAGATTTAGTGACCAGTTTCGGAAACATGGTATGTGCTTTCGGTATTGCGGACATTTATTCGAGGAGAGGGGCCTCATAGATACCATGGTCTCCTATCAGACGCCAGTTGACTTTGCTGATTTTGAATATGCGTTGCATAACGATGCAAAATGGTGCAAAGCTGATGGTTTCGATATAATCGACTATAAAACGGGTGAGGTGTCCTTCAACTGCAAGCCCCTGGAACTGGACATTGTGACTCGGAAGTTGAAGCAAGTGGGCTATAGAATACTTCGCTCAAATCATGGTTTCATTGCCATCGAACCCATCAAATTGAATGGTGTGCACCTGAAACGTTATCTGGAATTTTTCAATGCCCTTAACAAGGATCCAGATGTTATAAATGTCTATGATAATGTCCAACGTGAAGGCAAGAATCAGAAATAATCCAACAATATTACAAACAAAACCAAACTGCTGTCATTCTCGCAAAACCCTAAAAAAAAAATAGTGCAATTTAGGGTGTGGCGTAAAATAAACTGGCTTCGTTTAAGTTAACATTTTTTTTTTTTTTTTTTTTTTGGTGTTCTTGTTCATATATATATGTATATTTGACAATTTTGACCAGGCTTGTATCATTTGCTTGACTACTTGTTAATGCATTTTGCACACTGTTGTGATCATCTGATCGGATAACCACCCAAAGCAAACCAAACTCGAGCCAGCCTAGTCCAGCCGTGAGTGAACATGATTTACACATGTGATTCTGATTCTTATCTGCCCATAACAATGCCATTGCCATTGCCAATGTCACTCCCATTGGCAAAAAGCACAAAAAACAACAAAAAAAAAATTCTCAGTCAAAAGGATAAACCAGAAGTTTTGTCGGTTTCTTGTGCTGTTTGTGTTGTCAGCCAAACTCTTTGCATGTTTGCCCCTGCCCTGAGCCTGTGTCGATTCGAATTTATTCGATTGGCTGTGATTTTGTTCTGATCGTCGAGGTCTTCTTCTTTATTTTTATTTATTTTATTTTTTTGTGCTGCCGGTCTTCGTGTGAACATTTTTGCACGGTTCCTAAATCATTTTGTCACTGAATTTGATTTGTTATTTGGCTTTGGTTTAAGTAATTTCTTGGCTTTCTGGCTGTGAGTTCTCAGGCTTTTAAATGTTCAACAGTTTGTGTTGACTAATTCGTTGGTATGGGCTGTGATCATTCTGACATAAATCTATTTATTGCTGTGTTAAATCATTTCCAATAAAATTGAACTTTGCCTTGGGTTTTTTTTTCGGACTAAAAATGATTAAAATTGTCAGGGAAAAATTCGACAAAATTTTAGATAAATTTCGCAAGATTTCCCAAGTCTTAAATATACTCTGGTTCCCAAAAAAAGGTATACATATTCTTTTTTGAAACTAACCACTTTGGGTAATTTTCACAAATTTGTGAAAAAATTGAAAGAATTTTTATTTCTCTTTCAATACGATTTCTCAAAAGTACAAAAAAGTCTCACATGTGGGAATCTTTTTTTTGGTCCACGCTTAAAGTATTTTCAGTTCATGTCTTTGGCGCATACCAAAATAATTTCCTTCTATTTTATTTAATTTTTTGTTTTGGAATTTCGGTTGATCTCGAAAATTGTTTTACTTACATTTCAAATTAAATTCAATCAAATTGAAGTTATTTAAAATAAAAAATTACCTTAGTGCCGACTTATTCATTATCATGCAAGTCTTGTGAATCGCGGCCATTAAGATTTATGACAATTTCGAAATCGTAGCAAACCAAAAAGTCAAATTCAAAATATTTTCAAGAAGCCGCAATCGCAATATGTCAAGTACTTCTGATGGGATCTTTTCGGTATGCCCAACACGTTTCTGGATTTAGTGCAATTCAGTGGGTGTAGTTGTGTGGCTCAAGACCTTGTTTTGTTTTTTTTTTTTTTCGTACAAGTCTGTTCGTGTTGACATTTTTTGGATATCTTCGCTTTCTTTGTTTAAAAAAAGGCCATGATTGACGGCGGATCTGGTCACACCTATTCAAAATGCTTCTTTGATGCATCTACTGCTCATATAAATTTACTTATTTTATTATAAAATAATTGCTCAGACTCGGTTTGGGATTTAATTAAAAAGACATTCGATATTTGAAATTATTTGTCTTGCATGGAAATGATTCATTTAAAAAAAAACAAGAAACCTTATCGCTTCATATCTGAATGGGCTACTTCAGTCGTGAGTAGACTAAAGAGCTACTTGAAATCACTTTAATTAGTAATCAAGAAAATTGACTTTTGAATTACTAAATTCAACTTTTTAATAAATATAATAAAATATACAATTATAAAAAAAAAAAATAGATATATATATATAAGGAATATGACTATGTCCACAGGACAATTCTTAGGCCAACCATTGTTTGACTAGCTCTGCCAATTTCTTCTTTGAGGCCACCAATTCAGCACTGTCATTTACACTAATCGAGTCCTGATCAGGGCAATGGGAAGCATAAGGAATTATGGTGGCTCCTTGCTTAACGCCAGCGCCAACCTTATGCCAGGGATCCAGACCACCTTGAACAAAATAAATGTTCTCCACATTGGGATTGAGACCTCCAAATTCATTATTCGTATCATTGACATTCTGCTCAATCCTATTTAGGGTGTAGTTGCTGCTAAAGACATCATAGCATTGGTCTGTGTATACATCGGCCGGGAAAGCAGAAGCAGAGCCGAAGGGCTGTGAGGCACTGGCTGAGGACTGATACCAACCGAATTCCTTACAAGTCTGATAGGTCCAAGCTAAGCCGGCTATAAAATATTTATAATATTAGTAAATAAGCAAAGCAGCTTCTTATGGAAGACTTACTGCCATCATAGTGATCCATACTCCATTTATACCAATTAATAGTGTTTTGATATGTGTTCGATATGCATTTGGGGTACTTGAATTGCCAGTGTATAAATTTGGATAGGGCTGTGGCATCATCATCGCTGAACTCCCTGAGTACAGTGCAGTAGGACCACAAATTGCCCGGCCTAATGAGAAATGGAAAAACCTTTTGGAGATCTCTTAAATAAATAGTGTTGAACAAAAACTTACTTTTGATATTGAGCCAGACCAGCAAACACATTTGCTATCGTACTAAATAGAATCCAGCGATCCTTTTCATTATTCTCATCGAACTGGTCGCAGAGATTGAGCAGTTTTTTTGCTTCGGCTCCTTTGCCATTTTCAAACAAGTCTTCATAGTACGAAGTGGCATTATTAATAATGTCATAGCATTCATCTGTCCCCAGCTGATAGTAGGCATTGCCAACCACTTTCATGTAGTCCTTGAAGTTTACCTTGGCCACCAAAGGGGCACTAGAAGCCCAGCCGCCCTTCACTAAGTTGGGATATAAACGCTTGAACCAGACCACCATACTGGCTGAGTAGGAGCAGCCTGAGATCACAACCTTGGAGTTCTTGTATTTATCTTCGCTCTTTAGGACAGTAATTACATTGGCCACATCAGCTAGAGCCTGGTTCACAGATTGATATTTGAGATTCTCCGTTGACAAAGGTCTAAAAATTAAAGAGTTCAAAGAGGGTCTAAAAAAACTCAATTCTTTTTTTTTTACCTTATTGGAATGCTAT
The DNA here is from genome assembly GCA_037075145.1 of Scaptodrosophila latifasciaeformis. Lineage (NCBI taxonomy): Eukaryota > Metazoa > Arthropoda > Insecta > Diptera > Drosophilidae > Scaptodrosophila > Scaptodrosophila latifasciaeformis. The sequence continues at coordinate 20,243,018 of JBAMCM010000100.1, read as the reverse complement.
CACCAAAGAATCTATGCTCTGTGTAGACCAAGGTAGCATTATGTTCTTTCGCCAAGTCCACCCAATATCCTGAAGTTATAGCACCTGCATCAATTTTCCACTCACCGCCGAAGTATATGAAAATGGGTCCTCCTTCTTGATGAAATTCTTCGTTGAGTAGAAAACGCTGAAAATATAAAGGATCTTAGCTAGGTTTCCTAGCTTTTTCCCTACAACTCACATTGGCCCATATAGCAGTATTGTTATTGTCAAAGTGGTCTAGCCATTGGGCTATCCAGCGAGTCTCCACATTGGCTCTCCTGTGACTTGGGTTGGTAATAGGTGGTGCTCGATTTAACATCCTCAGGCTTTCTATATAAGCAGGCATAGGTTCGTCCTCTCCCAGGCTAGCACCCATAGCCAGGGGTATCAGGCAGGCAATCAGTATAGCTGAATACTTCATTGTTCTTGGAAAGTTGATTGGTTTACGAATGATTTCCTAGACCCATAACTGGCCTATTTATTTAAAATATTCGCCTCCAAGTTTTTCCCCTTGCCATGTGCTTCTGAATGAGATAATGTTTGATAATTGGTCGGGTATTTTATAATAAATTTAAAACAAATATTTATAAATGGTTTAAGCTATTTATTCTATTATTTGATAAGAACGGGCTACTATTCATCGCACGTGTTACATCACGTTGCTTTACACTTCTTGAAAATTGCCACTACCTTATAGACCAAGCTTTTCCGAATTGGGTAAGGCTGAATGTGGTGAGAGATCCAATAAAGACACACTCTTGTTTAAGGCTCAGAGATTTAATATAGCAGTTAAGTTAAAGAGTATATTAGGTTTGTGCAAATTTATGTAGCATAGAAAAGGAATTATCGGAGACCCCTGAAAGTTACCCAGAGAGAAATCGATATAGTCAAGTCCGTCTATATGAAGGCTTAGATCTCAGAGACTACAAAAGCTAGGACAATCAAACTTGAGATGCGGACTCCTTCTGTGTTTATGTTGTTCAATTTTTATCTCCCCCTGCCCTTCGTTTCACAGCTTCTACAACTTTAAACAGACTGGAAACTTTCTGTTGCATTCATTTTTAAGACTTAAGGCCTTTGTTTTCTTACTGTACTTATATCAAGGGGATATCGAATAGATGTTAATTCCATTAAATCATTTGCAGAACATAAGGGCATGCTAAATTACTTGTCTATGCATTTGTATAATTTGAAAAGGTATTTCTAAAAGTGATTTGATTTGTTTGGCTGTCTTGTAAATTTATGCCCATTTAATCCATTTAATTTCTCAACTTGAAACTATCAGCACTTTTTTTTATTTAACCTTATTTGTTTATTTATTTGTTATTCAACGTTTGAACCCATTGAATCAATATTTGATTTTTGTTGAAATTATGTAAAAGATGATAATAGTTTTTTTGTAAAAATTAGTTCATTAAGTTATCAAATTAACAGGGAACTCTAGCTTGAATAGAATAAATTTCATAATGATACCGGTTGAACAGTTTCAAATTTTGATAGTCAAATTATGAGATATTGAAGAGGGTTCCGAATAGAACTGGTATAGTATTTAGTTTTAGTATAGATTGTAATATTTAATAATATTTATTTAGTACAGATTGTAATGTTTTATTTACTTTTTTATTTCTGTTATTCAATTACATTTTTTTTTTATATATATTGCTTTCAATTTTAAGCATATAGATAAAAGACGTTTTAACTGTAAGTTGCTTGTTTTGTTAGGTCTTCTCTGTGTCTTATCATATCAAATATTAAGATCTACCTTGAAGGTATGGTTTTGACAATTGTTTTTACTGGAATAGTAAATCAAATGTGTTAAGCGAATTCTGTAGATATTTCCATCGGTGGAAATGATTTATTTGAAAAACTGTATAAAACATTTTAATCATAATCATAAATTAGGCCAGCCACTCGCGCACAAGCTCGGCCAAGCGTTCCTTTGAGGCACGCAACTCATCGCTATCTGAATCGCTTATCGATCCAAAATCAGTGCAATGTGAGGCATCTGGTATGACAGTGGCGCCCTCTTCTGTGCCATGGCCCATGGGATTCCAGGGATCCAAGCCTCCCTGTGTCATATAAATGTTTTCCACACCTGGCTCCATGCCTCCGAAATCTTCATTGGTTTGTACGGTATTGCTGTTGATTCTTTCATTAACGAATTCCGAACTGAATATATCCTTACAAAGTTCAATGTAGAAAGTAACAGGGAACTTAGAACCAAAAGGTTGATCCTTAGAGCTGGAGGATTGATACCAACCATACTCATTACAAGTCTGATAATACCAAGGTCGAGCTAGGAAAACAATAAAAATATAAAATCAGAAACAAGCGATTCCTCTATATAACTTACCAGCACCAAAGACATCGATAGCGTATAAGTAGTAATCTACAGAGCTTTGATATGTGGCGTCTATACATTTTGGAGATCCCCAATACCAATAGACAAAGTTGGCAACGGCGGCGGCATCATCATCGAAAGACATCAGGTAGTTACAGTAATAATCGATTTCGTTAGACCTGTGGTTATGGATGAAAGTATATATCAGTTATTATTCATCCCAATTTGCCTCACTCTTTACCTTTGATATTGCGCTACACCAGAAAATACATTGGAAATACTACCGAATAGAGTCCACACATCCAAATCATTATATTCATCAAAATCACTACACAAACGCAACATGCTTCTTGCCTCAGCAGATCGACTGTTATCGAATAAGTTCTCCAGATCAGCTATACCATTGCTTATGCGATCGTAGCATTTTTGGCTACCCAACTCGCGAAAAGCTTGACCTACCACCTCTTTGTATTCCTTGAAATCAACTTTTGCCAATAACGGAGCACTCGAGGCCCAACCACCCACAATCAATTCGGGGTACAGACGCTTGAACCACACCACCATTGTAGCCGAATAAGAACCACCAGCTAGTAATACCTTAGAGTTACTCAATTTTGGATTATCCGACTTGAAGGTCTCAATAAAGTGGGCCAGATCGGCCAGAGCTTGTTTTACATGCAAATATTGCAAATTTTCTGTGGACATATTTCTGTAATAGAAAACCGTTTACTGAATGTCTCAATTTAATTTTTTTCAAACTTACGGAGTGGGTATACTTTGGCCATAATAACGATGCTCGGTGTAGACAAGAACACCATTGTGTTCCTCAGCTAGATCATACCAGTGGCCACCACTAACCATTGAAGGCTCTATTTCCCATTCTCCTCCCAAATATATGAAAATGGGGCTGTCGTCAGTTAGAAATTCTTCATTGACCAAGTAACGCTTTAGCGAGAAAAGCAAGAAGAAATGTACTTTTCTATCATAGAAAAGTTTTAAAATTCTTAGTTACCATCTCATAGGTATCCGTGTTGTCCTCATCGAAATGGTCTATCTTTTGAGTAATCCATCTAGTGTCCACAATGGCACGTTTGGTAACCATCGGCTTGGGAGGACCACGCCTTAAATTTCCTAAACTCTTAACCAAGACTGGTATATCCTTTTTAAAGTCCAAGCTATTGGTCAAACAGACCAAAGCCAACAAAGCCACAGTAACCAAACTAAAGGCCGACATATTGCCAAATGATTCTTATGGAGCGTTCACATCCTATTTATACTCAGAACTTGAATCTTGATATTATTAATATATGGCTGTAAATTTGGTTCCGATCCATTTAGCTCTGATTTATAGTAATGGCTATTCCTTAGCAAAAGGTATAATAAAATTTGTAGAGATAAGTTTTCTGCAGACCTACTTATTTCTGGAGTCTTATCATTATAAATTTGTTATTACTTTTTGCTAGAATTTGTTTGAGGTCTTATAATTGATATTGTTAGATAGCAATTAGATTTATCAAGCTCTGATCAGCTTGGAAACTTCGAAAATGATAATGAATTGATGAAAACATTTTCACAAGAGTCTCTCCGATTGTTAAAACCTTCAAGTTCATTGATTGACTTTAATTATTCTAAGTGTTACATTTTTCGGTCTTATTTATAAATAACATTTATTATAATAATAATTAAAATAATTGGTTTTAACTTCTGTGTAGTCGTTTTCACATTTAAAATAATAAAATTGGACAAGCTATTCTCATTAAAATTCTGATCTATTTTTAATCTCCAAAATATTTTAGGAAGAACCTGATCCGCTCACAATCAATTAGTATTCCTAATTAAAATGGAATTTTTGGTCTGTTGAAAGATTAAAGCAAACTTATCATGATTCCAATTTAAGGAATGTCAACTTTGCTTCTTCGAGTGCAAATTTACTTTCAAGTTAAAAACTTATTATGTTACAGGTTATTTCTGTGAATATTAAAATTATGTACTTATTGTTTTATTTTAGGATTATTAATTTTATTAAATGTATAACGAAATAGTCAAGCTTTATAATTTGGATAAAGCTGCTTGTTACTTTCAAATAATGTCTGTGTTGATCTTGTAAGATTTAAGCTAACCATTCGCGTACTTGCTCAGCTATGCGTTCCTTCGAAGCACGCATTTTGGCTGTATCAGTTTTGTTAATGGAACCAAGGTCATCACAATGGGCATATTCTGGTATTACAGTAGCTTGGTCCTCATCCTGTATGCCCATAGCACGCCAAGGATCTAAGTGACCGTGGGTCCAGTAAACATTTTTAACTCCTGGCTCCAAACCGCCGAAGTATTCATTTGTGGCAGCAACTTTACTTGAAATAAAGTCATTACTATATTGAGACCCATATGCATTCGCACACAGGGTTGTATAGAGGGTTACAGGAAATTTAGTGCCGAATGGTTGTTGAGTTGAAGTAGAAGTCTGATACCAGCCATATTCATTACAGGTTTGGTAAAACCATTGGCGCACTGTGAACAAACGTATAATCATTTAACGTTATTCGATTTGTTAGTAATTCTTTTGATGACTTACTTCTATTGTTTCTATCATATTTGGTGTCCATTACGCTGGAAACTAAAGATTTATAACTGAGATCATGGCATTTGCCATCGGTTTCTTTGAATTCATCCAGAATCTAGGAGGATACCCCTATAAGATCTGTATCGCCTGACAAAATTTTTTTACAAACTTTTTGAATCTTACCAGCACTATATAATTATAAACATTAATTTAATTCATGTTAAGAAATTTGTTGCATTCGTTCTTACGTATGATTTTGTACCACACCAGCAAAAATATTGGAAATTAACCCAAACAAAGTCCAAACATCCAAATCGCTCTGGGTATCAAAAGGTTCACAAAGCTTCAGCAAGGTTTTTACCTCTGCACCACGTTTTGTGGCAATCAGGGACTCCATTTCAGCTATGCCCTTCTCTATGCGATTGTAGCAGCTCTCACCGCCCATGAGTTTTATGGACTGTCCTGTGACTTCCTTGTATTCTAAAAATATTTTACGCATTAGATTGGAGATTTTACTCAATTAATTTCATAACTTACCGAAAAAGTTTACCTTGGCAAGGAGTGGAGCACTAGAGGCCCAACCTCCTACCACTAAATCAGGATACTCCTTTTTGAACCAAGTGACCACGGTGGCGGAATAAGAACATCCCATTATGATTACTTTAGACTCCGACAAGCCCTCAGTGGTAGTTTTGATTGTGTATATGAAATGAGCCAAGTCAGCCAAGGCTTGCTTGACATGGAGATATTGCATATTTTCATTGGAGAGATCACTTTTTAGAGATTTCAATAATTATTAAAACCTAATTTAATTCGAAAGATAATTTAACTTACGGAAGAGGCTTGCTTTCACCATAATAGCGATGCTCTGTGTAGGCCAACAAGCCATTGTGCTCTTTGGCCATGTCATACAAATGTCCACCGGTTATTGGAACAGCAGAAATTTCCCATTCACCACCCACAAATATAAATAATGGACCACCCGCTTGGAAATAGGCTTTGTTGAGCATATACCGCTAAAAAGTATTCGAAAATCTTGACATTTTCAATTTATATGCAAAATAGAAATTTCGGTGTCTGCTTACCATTTGCCAAGTGCGAGTTTCAGTTTCATCGAAATGATCTAGTTTCTGTTCGATCCACAGGGTTTCCACTACATCAGCCCGTCCTTTAATAGCTGTAAATGGCGGTTCCTCATGGAGAATTTTAAAAGTTCTTTTAAATATGTTGGCATTGGCATGAGCAAATGCTAATAGCACCAAACTGCTTCCAATAAGCGAACCTTTCATGATTGCGCCAAGTTTTTGTTTTTACAGGTCTTATATATTAATATTTGCATAGTTTCCATCTATTTTTATCTGACACTATAATAAATTTTTCAAAGAAATTACTCCTAAATTCACAAAATAATTAGCTTACACTTCTGTCGAGTTGTCTTCATATTTAAGATAGTAAAATCGTTGAACATATTTTAATAAAGAATAAAATATATATGAAGTTAAACAGGCGCATGGTCTATTTTTAAGTTATGTGACATTTGTGGGAAGAACCTGACTTGCCCACAAAAAGTATTCCTAGTTAAATTGAAACTTTAGCTCAGTTGTAAGATTAAAGTAATCTTATCATGATTGCGATTTAAGGAATGCCAACTTTGCTTCTTCGAGTGCCAAGTAACTTTCAATTTAAACATTCTTATTGTGTTAAAGGTTAATACGAAGATTATTGAAATTGTGAATTTATTGATACATTTTAGCATTATTGTGTTTATTAAATGTATAACCAAATTATCAAACTTTATAATATGGATAAAGCTGCTTGTTACTTGTAAAATTTATGCTAACCATTCGCGTACTAGTTCAGCTATGCGTTCCTTTGAAGCACGCATTTCGGTTGTATCAGTATCGCTAATGGAATCAAAGTCCTTGCAGTGGGCATATTCTGGTATTATAGTAGCTTGGCCCTCATCCTGTATACCCATGGCACGCCAAGGATCTAACTGACCGTGGGTCCAGTAAACATTTTGAACTCCCGGTTCCAAGCCACCGAAGTGTTCATTTGTGGCAGCAACATTATTGGTAATGAACTCATTACCATATTGTGAGCCATATGCATCGGCACACATGGTTGTATAGAGGGTTACGGGGAATTTAGTGCCGAATGGTTGTTGAGTTGAAGCAGAAGTCTGATACCAGCCATATTCATTACAGGTTTGGTAAACCCATTGGCGCACTATGGAAAAACGTATGGTCATTCAGCATTATTAAATTTAATAATAATTTTTTGTTTGACTTACTGATATTGTCTATATCATATTTGGTGTCCATTATACTGGCAAGTATAGCATTATAGCTGAGATCGTGGCATTTGCCACCGCTCTTTTCGAATTCACCCAGAATGTAGGAAGAGACTCCTATAAGATCTGTATCGCCGGCCAAAATTTTCTCACAAACTCCTTCAATCCTACCAGAACTATATAATTGTAAACGTTATTAGAGTTATTGCTATCTAAATGATCCAATTTCTAATTACTTATGCGTTTGTACTACGCCAGCAAAAATATCGGAAATTTCGCTAAACAAAGTCCAAACATCCAAATCGCTCTGGGTATCAAAAGGTTCACAAAGCTTCAGCAAGGTCTTTACCTCTGCACCACGTTTTGTGGCAATCAGGGACTCCATTTCAGCTATGCCCTTCTCTATGCGATTGTAGCAGCTCTCACCGCCCATGAGTTTTATGGACTGTCCTGTGACTTCCTTGTATTCTGAATATGTTTTATGCATTAGATTGAAGATTTTACTCAATTGATTTCATAACTTACCGAAAAAGTTAACCTTGGCAAAGAGTGGAGCACTAGAGGCCCAACCTCCTACCACTAAATCAGGATATTCCTTTTTGAACCAAGTAACCATGGTGGCAGAATAAGAACCGCCCACTATGATTACCTTGGAGTCTGATAAGCCTTCAGTGTTGGCTTTGATTGTGGTGATGAAATGAGCCAAGTCAGCCAAGGCTTGCTTGACATGAAGATATTGAATGTTTTCATTGGACAGGTCACTTTTTAGAGATTTCAATGATTATTAAAATCTAATTCTATTCGAAAGATAATTTAACTTACGGAAGAGGGTGGCTTTCACCATAATAGCGATGCTCTGTGTAGGCCAACAAGCCATTGTGCTCTTCAGCCATGTCATACATATGTCCAGAGGTTATTCTACCAGCAGAAATTTCCCATTCGCCACCCAAAAATATGAATAAGGGACCTCCAGCTTGAAAATGGGCTTTGTTAAGCATATAGCGCTGAAAATTGTATAAAAATTTTGTAATTTCAAATTTGTTATGTAACACTGACATCGGTAGGTCTGATTACCATTTGCCAAGTGCGAGTTTCAGTGTCATCGAAATGATCTAATTTCTGTTCGATCCACAGGGTTTCCACTACATCAGCCCGTCCTTGGGTAGCTGTAATTGGCGGTTCCTCATGGAGAGTTTTGAAGGTTCTTTTAAATATGTTGGCATTGGCATGAGCGAATGCTAATAGCACCAAAGTGCTTCCAATAAGCCAACCTTTCATCGTGGCAAGTTAAACGAATACTGAACACCTCAAATAGTGTGAATTAAATCTTATCACTCTTAATATACCACTTAATTAGTGTATTATCTTAACCTAGAATTATTCAGGTTCTAAATACGGCAGCAATCGTGTAGAGTTCTGGCCTAAAACCTTGTCATAATCGCAAGTGTATAGTGCTTTATCAGCCAAGTTACCGGGGCACTCAGTAGGCTATTTTATATGGAATTGAACTCTTATCGCCACACTATAAATCAGCGAAATTACCAACTGATATTGGATGAACTAATTGTTTAATTTATAATTGCTTAAAACTACTATCGATTATAGAAAATCAAAGTGAACAATCGGAAAATTTACTTGTCAGGGCTGCACTTTATTTTTTCTCCATTTGATTGAAGCTTTTTGGTACTGTGGTAAGCTTGCTTAGAACCATTTTGATGTGTCTTTTTAAAATCCTCAGGGTGCCAGAGTCGTTCTTTTTTAAAGGCTCAAAGTCTTCACAGTGTGTGCCACCTGAATTGGTTTCAATATTATTAAATCTTTCTATTCAGAGTTTTGAAATTTACCTGGATAAATATAGGAAAGCCTGTGTTTGCGTACACCAGACACCGACCAGGGATCTAAGTCGCCTTGAGTAAAAAATATGTTTTGTGTTCTTTTATTTCTATGCAAGTCCTTGAAATAATTATTGGTATTTCCCACTCTTTGCTTGATGTAATCCTCGCTAAATTTATTGCCAAAACTGTCTTGGCACAATTGTGTGAAATATTTTAAGGGCACTTTTGGCACAAGAGATGTGTTCGAGCTTGTTTGAAAATTCCCATATTCATTACAGCATTGATAATACCAGAGACGTGCTGAAAAATATGAAAAAATGATTTCATTAAAATAAGAAGGATTAATTTAAAAGACTACTTACATGAATCCATAGTAAAAGTCGTATTACTGATATCTTCAACGAAATTTTTATAACTGAGATCATGACAGGTGCCGTTTGGATTCTTAAGCTTTTCCCTTAAATATTTAAAAAGTCCATCAACAGGATCTGGACCCATCAAAATTTGTCTACATGCTTTCACTATACCAGGTCCACTAAATAGATATATATTATTCTCCTGGTATAGTTGAATTCTCTCTTATTGTATACCTTTGAAATTGCACTAAGTTACCAAAAATATCTGATAATATACTAAATAAGCTCCAAATATCCATTTTATTGTTTATATCAAAATTTGAACAAATATTCAAAAGGTCCTTCACTTTATTAGATTGTTTTTCATTGAAATAACTTTCCAATATCTTAAAACCATTGACGACACGGTAATAGCAAAGTTTTCCACCTAATTTATCAAATACACTTGCCACCTTTGAATTAAATTCTGTAAAATCCAGCTTAAATTGAAATGGAGCACTTGAGGCCCAACCAAGAGAGAATAAATCGGGATAAAGTTTGGCGAACCAAGGCACTAAGATGCCTGAGTAGGAGGCTCCAGCAAAGAATATCTTTGAATTACCAAAATGTGTTACATTTGTTTTGAAATGCCTCAGCAAAGCTGCCGCATCAGCCAAAGCTTGAGGTGTACTTAAATACTTTAGGGATTCCAAGCTCAGATCACTGATAAAAAAATTTAATTAAATAATTTTAAATTCTCAAATAGTAGTTTTTTCTACCTTGTTGGTCTGCTTTCGCCATAGAAACGATGCTCAATATGCATTAAGTAACCATTAAACATTTTAGCTAAATCATGAAAATAGCTATTTGTTAAAATAATTTTGTTAACATTTGTGGTAGATGATAGTATTGTTCCTTCACCGCCCATAAAAATAAAAATTGTCCCATTGGGCTTGAAGTACTTTTCATTGACCATATAGCGCTGAAAATAGTTAAATAATACAATAAGACTGGAAATCAGTGCCCTTAACATTAGTCAACCATTTTCCAAGTACGCGTATCACTTTCATTAAAATTATCCAATTTCTGTTCATGCCACAAAAATTTAATTGGAGCATTTTCCCCCAATTCCAAGGAAGTTAAAGTATATGGAAAAGTGAGTAAGATAATAAAATTGAGTTTTAGAAACATTTCCTAATGGCAAAGTGTGCACTACTGGTTAAAACAATTCAAATTTGAATTGTAGCTAATTTCATTTTTTCAGATTTAAAATGCCTTTACACGCTTTGCTTTGAAATATTATGTAATTTGAATGTTATCTCCAAAATGTCACTTCTTGATTTTCATGAAAAAGACATTATTTCAAATTAAAAAAAAATAAACTTTTATTGATTCAATTTGCCTTGATCCATGTACCTATTAAGCTTTGAATTCGGTTTTTGGATGCCTGTACTTCTTGGTTGTCCGTGCGCCTTAAACTATGGGTATCGCTACAATGGGAAACATCTTTTTAAAGACAAAAAAAAAAAAAAAATTATACTCTTTATGCATTATGGTTATTGGATTTAATAACTTAACCTGGAAGTATAACGGCACCATCTCTTGGATGAAGACCTGTCGTACGCCAAGGATCCAGTTCTCCATATGTAAAGTAGGCATTATTTATATTGGGCTCGTAGCCTCCATACATTATATTGGTTGCTTCGACTTTCTTATTAATATAGTCTAAGGTGAATTTTTGCCCAAAGAACTCCTGGCATTCTTTGGCTAAAATGGTTAGGGGAGATCTATTGCCAAATGGTTGATGCTCAGAAGTGGTGGACTGAAAGTTCCCAAATTCATTGCAGATTTGATATTGCCACTGAAGTTCTAAAAAATGTATAACTATTTAATTGTTTTGTTAGGTAATTGCTGACTAACTTGTGCTCCAATAGGAAGAATTCTTTGTTTCGTACATATTTCTTTTCTTATCTCTTTCCCTTAACATGAAACCCAAATGGAATAATGGATTTTTGGCTGCCAATATTTCATCGCAAAATTGGCGTATGGTATTTCCTCTGTGAATGGCCAAAATTTTAATTAGTTTGAATTGAAATTTGATATGGATTTCAGAACTTACACATTGTACTGCACTAAGGCGGCCAATTCATTATGAAGCTCATCAAGCATATCGTAATAATCAAGTTTTTTAAGCTCGTTAATAACTTGGGTATCGTTTAAGATCTGAAATTGATGGTTCACGTCGTCAAGAAGCTGTAAGCATTTCTCGCCGTGGGCCTTCACTATTCCTTTTGCCACATTTATCATATAGTCTTTTAACCAAAATGCATACAAATAAAATTAGACATTATAATATCATATCATATCTAACTTACCAGGAAGGTCCAATTTATAGTAGAGAACTGCTCCAGTAGCCCATATACCATCCACTAAATCAGGATACTCTCTTTTAAACCAGGTGGCCAACGATCCACCATAAGAGCAACCCAACAAAATTACTTTAGTTCCAGCTAATTCGGGTATTGTTGATTTTTGATATGTTATAAAGTGAGCCAAATCGGCCAACACTTGCCTAACGCTCAAATATTTCAAACTATTCAAGCTCATATCCCTAAAACCAGTGAATGACTTAAATAGCTTGATTATTCAAATTGAAAGTTGTACTTACTCAGTTGGCTTACTGTTGCCATAAAATCGATGTTCTGTGTAGAATAGTATTGCATTATATATTTTCGCCATGTCAAAGAAATGTCCGCTTTGTAAACTGGCCTTTTTAATGGACCATTCAGCCCCAATATATATAAACATCGGACCACCAGGTACGAAAAACTGTCTGTTTTCAAAATAACGCTATAACCACAAATTAATTTAATATTAATTTTTATTTCAATAGATTTTTATTTTAAGCTCACCATATTCCAGGTTTTTGTATTGTTTACATCAAAGTGATCTTGCTTTTGTTTAATATAGAGTTCATTTACAGTTGACTCTCCCGGTTGTAGAAAATATCCAGAAACAAGGAGTAATATAATTAATATATACATAATATAACTTGCTTCTTCGACAATTTACTCCGAAATAATTATAATGTGTAAGATTTTTATTTTTATTTTAAATATGACACATTTAGTAAATCTAATTGAATTTTTTGCTTGGTGTGGTAATACAATTTTCCGGTAGAATATTTTGATTACATCAAAAAGAACAAGAATTAGTCTTCCATTTAAAATAAGAGAATAATAAAGAGTCTCGAGCACACGTGTTCCTAATAAAATAGAAGATCAACAATACCAAGTATTTGATTGAGTTTCCATAATTAGGCTCATCAGGACAGGAAATGCCACTCCAGTCTAAGAAATGTGCCTCACGTACTAAGTGCAATGCTCCACTCAAGGGTTGGGAAATTTTGGAATTCCCTTAGAATGATAATAGAGAAAGGGGGAATTATAATGCAGGCCGCGATATCGTAAGGATATTCATTTGCATATAAAGATTTTTTTTTAGCGGAAGTTTAAACTATTGTATTACAAATCTGAACCCTTATCAATTGTGTTTTATTTATTTTTAGGTGATCTTCTATGATTCAGATTGGAATCCCACTGTTGATCAGCAAGCTATGGATCGAGCTCATCGACTCGGACAAACCAAACAGGTGACTGTCTATCGTCTCATCTGCAAGGGGACGATTGAGGAACGCATTTTGCAACGTGCTCGAGAAAAGAGTGAGGTAAGTGAGATCGTACTTCCAAAGAAAATACTGAAAGACTGCCACAACAGCAGCCAGGAAACCGCAACTCTTTTCACAAAAAAAAAAAAAACAAGTTGAGCTCGGTTTCTTTTGTTTTGCCGCATATTAGGCACGTGCGTTTGTCTGGTAAACCCTGTCAGACTTCCCCATACCATTGATGGAAGCATTGTTGCGCATTGCGCCTTTATTTTTTATTTTTTTATATATTTCTTTTTTGAAATGCTAAATGAAACATGAGCTAAATGTGCTCAACACTTGTATATAGTCGGGCCCAAGCTCAGGAGACACCGGAAATTAATTATACAATTGGGTAGGCGAGATTTTTGTTACGCCTTTGGGTTCTTATTTTGTAAAAGGTTTCCATTTGTTGTTGAACCTTGTTGTACATTTATTAGTTCAATTACCGAAACCTTTGATTACCATATAAAAGTAGAGAGGCCGACATTTATGGACGTTTCTCTTGTAATCCTCGAGCTCTTCCCAACTTGTACGTGTTTCATTTCATTTCCTGTACAGGAGCTGTTCATTTTATCAATTGTTTATTCCTATGGTTTATTTTGTTATTTCAATATAATTTCAGATTCAACGCATGGTCATAAGTGGAGGAAATTTCAAGCCCGATACACTTAAGCCCAAGGAAGTGGTCTCATTACTTTTGGATGATGAGGAAATTGAATTGAAGTGTAGGTGTAAGGCCATAAGGCCTAAAAATATTAAAAATATCTTTCACCTTAATTTTAACTAATGACTTAATTATATTTTCCAGATCGCCAAGAGGCCAAACTCCAGAGCAAGCTTGAGCCAAGAAGCGTCACAAGATCGCCCTTTACAGTTGCAAAGCACAACGAACGCAAGCGACGTAACCAAAATAAGGTGAGTGAGCAAGTTTTTAGTGAGCAAGACTAATTGTTTATTAAATAGAAAACAAAAAATCTCCCACACATGGAGATATTAGAATCTCTATTTCCAGAGACTATGCAAATGGGTGTTCTCAAAACTAAAGACTTCCGGTCGAAGCTTCTTCTTTGATATCAGTCAAAGAAATCTTTTGTCGAGCAGCTTGCTTTTTTACGCATGATCCACTAACAAATACAACGACTGACGATGATGATGAGACGACTGACGACGACGACGACTAATGGTCGCTTATTAGACCAAGTTTACACTTGTTACACGCCAGTCTGAAGTGCACTTGTTGTTGTTATTGTTGTGGTTGTTGCAACGACAACTTTTTAGTCTTAATGAAAGTAAATGATCTTTTGGAGTGAAGTTCAAATTGCGCTGTCCATATACAGAGAGCAAAGGCGCGAGACAATGTTGGCAGGCTGACTTGGCTTATGGCCAGGCTCAGCTGGCTTTTGTAGTTCTTAGTCATTGCTGCCGCATGGTCATGGTCACGTGATTCATACAACAACAACAACAAAGACAATTCAATTTGCTATAAAACTCAACTCATCGTTTGTTGCTCTCGGTCTTAGTCTTGGTCTATGTAGTAGCGGGTAGCGTGCTCTGAACTTGCTGTTGCCGCAAATGCCGCTCCGGCAACTACCACTTTTGCCATTTCTTACTTGCTCATATGTATGTATGGATGGTTACAGTATTCATTCATCTAAGTGTTGTATTTCCTACTATCTTTGGACGTACCAAAATCAAACACTTTACCCTGTCTGTCTGCCACCAGGTTTACCCTACTTGGAATTGCTGCCTCTTCTCTCAGTCGGAGTTTTGAAGTCAGAGTATTGGCGAAAGAAAAAACCCATCAGAGAATTCTACACATTTATTCTTCTCGACTTTTATATACACTATATTAATTGAATATAACTATATCAATTGCAAACAATCTAGCTTTAATGGAACAGTTTAATTTCGATCATTCTTGACGATTTCCCAGAGGAGAAACCTTTCATTACTTCCCCATTTGACATGAATTTGTTCGAATCTATTAACTCTTTTTACGTCTGATTGTAGTGTATAAAAAAACAACAGTTTCAAGTGCTTTTGTAGGGTGCAGCTCTTCTTCTTCTTATGGTTAGTCTTCTTCTTGTTTTGACTCTTCTGTTTTGCTTTTTCGGTTTCGCTAAATGATTTTGTGCGTTCAATGGAACACTGATTATGGTCTGCTGCATCGTCTTTTTCTCTGTTTTTGGTTCTGACTGCTCTACCACTACAGTCTTTCGGCTAACATCTCTCCTCTATCTTTAAACTCTGTCCCTGTTAGGTAAGTGCGGACCGCCAAACAGCCAGCCGGCCTGACATGCACTCAAGTTCATATACCACCACCGGCACTACCATCATCAAAATACACTTTTATGGCATGCAGCCATGTTGTTTTTTTTTGTCTCATTGCTTGTTGGCTTCGTCTAGTGGCTGTCAATTCATTCAAGCTGGGAAATGCTTCCATTGAAGTTCAAGTTTCAAAACGTTCAAGTTTGAGGTTAAGTAGGTACATTGGCCCGCCCATCCGCTTGTTTATACTTATTTTGTTAGCAACTGAACATTTTACCAATTCATTCATTTGGAACTGATTTCTGTTATTTGATGTCGCAGTCGATTATTATTATTTTTTTGTAACGGTTTCTTCCTCTTTGGAATTATTTGGAGTAATATGTTTCTTGAAATTATCCTAACTTTTTTTTTTTTTTTGAGAAAACGATTGAATTCAGTTAAGAAATTGCTTGTTAAATATTTCCTACTTATTGTGAATAGATTCCCATATAATTGTACTTCTGACTACTGTCTTTCTTTGTCAAAATAATTTATGCAGTAAGTTTTTTTTTACCCTACATACTTCCGAATAGCTTCCGCAAACAAAGCAATTAATTGGCTAACTTCACTCCGAAAGATCTTGGCCCACCCAATTTTAACACTAACCTAACTCTCTAGTTCTCCAGAGAGAGAGAGTGAGAGAGACCCTGTTGCTGCTGTAGGCTGGCTATAACTCAAGTTACTGACACGTTCCTCACAGCAGTTGTAAAAGTTTAGCTTGAATGATTTTTATATGCAACAAGAACTGTTGCTGCCCCCGGGGCATAAATTATAAAAGAGCACAAGGTTGGCCTGGGGTACAATTCGACCCTATTTCATATCAAACATAAAAAAAAAACTTGCTACCATATTTCCGTTGTTTATAAAAATGCTAATGAATTGTTTTGTGGCCTTAAAAAATATGTATATTTATTTATTTCTGTTTTATAGGAAGGAAATCAGGGGAATACAACCACGCCAAACAATGAAGATGACATAGCCGGCTGTAGTAAAAGGATCAAGCCAGAGCTGGATGAGGATTCCATAGATGTGGGAATTGCCTCTTCTACGTCTAGTATCGGGACCGATAGCAATCATCCCACAATAGCCCCAGAGACTTATGTGCCAGGAGCCACCTGTGTGAAGCAGCTTGATGATTCCGACAGCGAGGCCTTAATTGTGGACGGTGACAGTCCCATACTGGGCAAGGATGAATCACTCAGTGAGTATTTATGTTTAGAATAAATTTAACAAATCAATTTAAATTGTGTTATGAATTGCGTTTGATAATTTAAATTATACTGTAATCATTTTGATTACTCAATCAGCCACCAAACTTGGACACCCAATTGAGTGGTTTACCACTTTTGGTATTTCAAATGGCCAAAATAAAAACAACTTGCAATTGCATGTGGGATGTGCAACATTTTTAGTTTTTTATTTTATTTTCCAAACCACAAGCACATTGCAACTTGTTTTTCCTCTGACACAACACAACCGAAAACAACGCCATGTGATTTGCATTTCATGGAAAAGATATACAAAAACTAAATGTTTGGTAAGAAAATGTTTAACAGCGCAGCACTTTTCAAATTTGTTTAACAATTAACCAATCGAAAAGAGCTCAAGACGTTCAAAAGTAGGCAACATAAAAAAAAGAAACAGAAACTGCAGAGAACAGAAACTGATGGAAATCGGGATAGCCAACAACAGGCAAGAGCTTCGATTGTTGGCCCCCTCCTACAACCAACTTTGGCCATTTCGCTGGCATCTCTCCGGTGCCCCACTTGTCTGGCTGGTTAGTAAAATTGTATCGCACTGATTGGTTGCCAATTCAGCTACAGGTTGTTTGTTCAACCAAACGCAACTAATTTCTGTTATATGTCAGTGGCTCGTTGTCATTGGTGCTGTTGTGCTAACTCTGATAACGTTTTTATTTACAATAGTTGGTAACTGTTTTTTTTTTTGGTTTTGGCCAAGTCTTATAAAATGTTTCCCAGCTCAACTTTCAGTTGCGTTTTCCACCATTTGTTATTTTATTTTTTTCTTGTTTTGTTTGAAATTGCTACTACGAGTTGATTAGGTCTGCCAGTCTTGTGCGCTTGTCAGTCACTCAGGTTGTTAAGTTTTATAGTTGAATTTGTTTGCTATTTGCTGCTGGTTTTTTGCTTATTTGATTTACTTTGACTTTTACCTGCTCTGATTTTTATTTATTTCAGTTGTTGTGACGAAATGGAACTATTTTTCCAAAAGTTCCTCATAAATTTTTTTTTATATTTACATTTCATTTTCTTATGAAAATTTATATTTAATCAATTGCTTAAAGTGCCTAGACTAAATAAAGAAGACTTCGAGGATTTAAGGATACTTCTTAAGTTTGATTTGATTGAACTGAAAATTGCTCAGATTTGATTTTTATTGTGAAATATTTTTTGAATCAGATTCAAATTGAAGTCACATACCAAGGCACTCCACCCATTTGAAAAATGTCAAACATTAGCAAACATTAAATATTCATTAGTTGGAAGTCTCGTGATAGTTGTTACTATTCTTTTTTTTTCTGATTTGTAGATCCTTGTCCACTTTGTCAGACAACATGTTGATGCATATAAATAATTGAAACAAATGAAATAAAAAATATTAAGAAACAGAATAATAAAAAACAAAACACTTGTTAACACGCCAACTTCACATTAAAAACGCCCCAAAGAATAAGATACGTAGATACAAAAAGTATCTCATAGAATACAGGTTAGCCATGAGTTTACAATTTCGTACTGGTATAGTAAATCTCCAATAGCAAATATAAAACTGCGAACAAAAACGTTTATTGGCCACAAAAATTCACACAAATACAAAATAATTACCAGCTAAGCATCGATTTCAGAAAAATTCACATAAATGCCAATAAAAAAAAACTCAAAAAAAAAAAGAAATAGTATATATGTATAAAGATATATTTTATTCGATTCGGTATAGGCTTGGTTGAGAGCTTTGGTATTGGTATCTCTGAAGTTTCTTAAATAAACGCATATATTTACACCTTATTGGCCCCCATAGCGCCCAAGTTAGCCTCAAGCCTGAACAAGCTGGTAAATCCGAGATCGATAGACAGACTGACTCGTATATGTTGGATTGGTCAGGCAACTTGTCTGCTTGATTTAAAATTTTATAATTAAAGTGGTTTTGACTTGAATTGGCTAATCATATTTATAAATATTATAGGCATGTTTATTTCCAGAAAACAAAAAAAATAAAACAATGCAATGAGATATGAGCAGTTCAAAAGAATTTATTTTGTTTATAATAAATTAGCAGCCCATTTAAATGCGTGACAAGTTAATGTGAAGCAAGTAGACCATAAACAACTGAAAAGGAATTTAGTTGGGTTATTTACTTATTCTATTCGTTACTGTTTGGGTAAGACTTCTATTAAATGAGAAATGGTAATTGTTAGTAAGACAATATCGACAGATATCGCTATATAGATTTATCTATTAAACCTGACAACTCCTTCTTTATTAAATGCGGAATGGAAATTGTCAGTAAGATAATATGGACAGATATTGCTATATAGTTTTTCTATCAACCCTGACAGCTCCCCAATTAAATGAGGAATGGAAATTGTCAGTAAGACAATATCGACAGATATTGCTATATAGTTTTTCTGACATCTCCCCAATTAAATGAGGAATTGAAATTGTCAGTAAGACAATATCGACAAATATCGCTATATAGTTTTTACTATCAAGCCTGACAACTCCTTTTCTACATGATTCACAAACTTAACTTTTATGTTTAGGGTAGGGTATAAGTAGTCCCAGTTTTGCTTGAGACTCTTTCCATCTTTCTTTAGCAGGATCAGAATATTTCAGAGATAAACGGATTATGAAAACTGGACCAGTTTTTTGTGAACGAAATCTGAGTTATTCCAATTCTGTGTAACAAAGACTTCCACAATAAATCGTATATATTATTTTATTCGTTTCGATTCCAAAACAAATGACTCAATTACTTGGCTGTGCTACCATAAGCTTCGTCGTCATCTTCTTCTTCTTTTGGTTTTTCATTTTCTTGTATGGCTTATAGGAATCTCTGTTCATTGTTTGACGTAAAACACGGCGACACGCATTCGAGGTCATAACCCAATTCCTTTCGTAGCCTGTCTCGAATGCCTAGAGATCGATGGAACGATCGATCGAAGACCGCCCGCTTGCCTGACTGTATTGACTGCTTTGACTGCCTGTTTGACGGCATTTGGTTGTTGCCACTAGAATTGTTGTTGTTTTTTTTTTTTTACTTTGCTGTTTTGTTGTCAATAGCAACTGTATTTCTTGAATACTTTGAGGCTCTGCTTTGTGCTTGATGCCATCTATTATCGTGGTTGTTGCTGGCTAGCTGGCTGGCTGTTTGGTTAGTTGGTTGCCTGCTTACTTGTTGGCTTTTTTTTTTTTTTAGCCAATTGAAATTCGGTGCGCATTGCAATTGATCGCACTTTTTGCCTTGTGATTGTCGTAGCGGGCATACCTTTCTAACGTCGCGTCGTTGCGTTTGCTGACCCGCTGGCATTGTCGCCCATCTTCATTATCATCCGGCGCGGAATGGGACTGTGCCTCGTGTTGCATTTGATGATGTGCAACACCGCCGTGTTTCTGTTCTGTTGTTTGTCGCCAGCCATTGCCAACGTTGTTGTCGCCGTTGTTTCTCCAGTTGTTGTCTTTTGTTGCCATTGTCATGATTTGTAGTCGCCAGTCTCTTTCTAGCTCGGTTGTACCACGATTTTTGTCCAAGTCTTCTGGTTGGGCTCTGGTTGGTTACTGTTGATTTTGCGTTCCGTTTGGCGTCAGTCTCGAAGGCCATGCCGCAAGAATTTTAAATTATTCCCGTCCACTTTTACCAGCTTGACTCGCTGGCTGGCATTGGGGATTTTTCATGGGCATTTCCTGTCCACCTTTACCGGAACAATAACCAGTTCAAATATATTTATTTTTGTTTTTTTATAAAATTTTTACCCTCGATAAAAAAAAACCACAAAGTACACATAACATGTGTGAAATTAACGCCACATGAAAGGTCCTGGGGAGTTAGAAAAAAAAAAAATAGAAATAGGATCAATTTCACGGTTCATTTATGAGTACTACAGCTGCCCCGAATCATTTACTTGCCGCCCTGAGGCCTTGGAGAAATCATTAATCATGTGAGAAAAAAATGCTTTAAAATTGAGAACCTTGTTATCCTTGCGTTTTAGTTTAGTTTTTCTATTCAAAATTGTCGTTCGAGTGTACAAACGAAAATGTATGAAACATTTTTTTTGAGGGAATTCTTTCAGGCAATATGTATTCAATCGAACGTTTAATAAAATATACGAAGCATTTGCCAAATCGACTTAAAGAACATTTCAAGTTCAAGCGAAAACTTTTGGGGATTGCAAAACAAACATTTCCGGACCCCAAAAGTCTAACAAAATTCGTTCTGCAGCATGTATGATAGTTTTAATAGAAATACTTTCAGTTCTAAAAGTGCCAATAGAAGTGGTATTACTGATATTACCAATGCCAATGGCCCGCGAAAACCTTGGGAGGATTGGGTGGATAAGAATGCCCTACCGAAGCCGCCATATCCGGCTCCGGCCAAGCCAACGCCAACACGTTGGCAGAAGCCCGGTCCCATGAGTCGTGCCGACTGGATGAAATTCTATAAATGGGCACAAAAGAACGCAGCTCCTCATGAACTATTTACCCTTGAACAAGATGTTGATGATGAAAAAACGCTCAAAAAAAAGCTGGCCATTATTGAACGTATGCACAATAATCTAGATAAACTGAGCTCTCCGCGTTTTCAACGCGATAAATATGAGACTGAACCGAAACCGAAGGAACCATATCGTCCTCATCTCTCTTATCAGCGTTGTCCACCAAAACCAGAACGTGGACGACCTACCAAGAAACCCGAAGTTCCCTGCTGCTTTCAAAATGAGGAACTTGAAATTGACTTCTGGTCACAAGTGCGTTTCCCAGTATCTGAAAGAGCCTTGCATGCAATTCCATCGCGAAATATAAAACAGCTGGCCAAGCCAAAGGAATATCCACCAAAACCGCACTGCCCACTTCCGCCCAAGCAAGAAGAGGTAATACCCAAACGTAAGAAGATGAATCCCCGCCAATGGAAAGATCATCTACGGCGCTTGGAGTATTTGTCCAAGCCGAACACACGTGTCCTAGCCGAATTGCCTTGTTCTTGTCAAAACTATTATTGCATCTAATGTTGTCAGAAGTTTAATCAAAATTTCTGAAAGTCACTTCGGTACACCAATGTAGACAGATCATTTCATCTCAATCTTGATATGGAGGAAATAATTTTTCTATATTGATGTACAAGTTGACAGACTTTCCTAACACATTCCAAATTAAGCACAGTTTGGGCTTTAATTTTTGTTTTTCATAGAGCTTCATTCAGTGTTGTATGAATAAAATTTAAAAGGTGTGATTTTTTTCTTAAAATTTAAAGTTTTTTATACCCTGCGAAAACTTACCCAAATTTACCCATAATATGATTAGGGTGCCTAGATCTAGTCTCCGTTACTTAAGCCGGCAAAATTAAAAAAAGGTTCGACCTATACCAAATACGAATCAAAACGGATCGTGTTTGATAGAGTTATAGGAAAAACAAAATCACAGTCTTATAAGCAGTCCGATAGATGGCTAGCTTGGTTTACTGATACTACCCATAATATGCTCAGGGTCTAGATCTAGTGTCTCTCTTTGTTAAGCCGGAAATTAAAAAAAAAAAAGGTTTGACCGATACCAAATATGAATCAAATCGGATCATTATTGCAGGAGATATAGAAAAAACAAACTCTGTGAGACCTAAGTGACATGCTGTCTTATAAGTAGCCCGATAGATGGTGCTTTTGATTTAATTTAATTCTTTAAAAAAATTCGCTGTGTGATTTTGAGATATCTTTTAATATTTTAGTTGACTTCCAAATTTTCATTTAAGTAAGCTCTGCTGTGTTTGAGCTGTCGGAACATTTAGGTTAGTCGACTAAAAATTCAAACATTAAAACAAACAAAATAGAGCTTTAAAAGTATTAAAAAAAAATAGCAAAATTCTTAGTAAATAATTAAATTGGAATTTTTTGAACGAGAATAGAAGTCATATCATGAGTATCATACATGTTCCAATACAGCACAATCCTATTGATGGTGGCGTTGATTATGCAAATGAGAGAGATGATAGAAGTGAGAAGCATGGTCCCTCTTGGATGGAATGGGTGGAGCGCAACTCAAAACCCATCAAACGGACTAAGCCAAAAGTGGAAGTGGAGTTGACACCCTGGCAGAAGAAGGGACCAATGAAGAAAAAGGATTGGAAGCGATTTTATGCCTGGGCCGAAACCAATGCTATATCAATTCACCCGAAAGCAGAGCGTGAGCCGCTTCCATGCCCTGAGGAGTATCTGCCTTGCGCCAAACCGCCACTAAAAATGGATCCTGATGATTTTATGGAAAAAATCGGGGAATTAGCCAAACCCGTGGAGCGCCGTAAGCGCGAAAAATTCGATCTCGATAAAGATCCACTCCCCTACCGACCAGCTCTCGTCTTTGGCCAGACAGTTGGACCTGAAAAGGGTCGTCCATTTGTGCCACCCCGCATGCCTCGCTGCTTTCCCAACATGGATGTGGAAATGGAATGGTTTGCCAATTTACGTTTTCCAATTCGTCCAACAGCCCTGAAGGCTCGCGCATCACCTCGCATCCTATCGCTGGCCAAGCCAAGAGTTCTGCCCTTCCCGCCACATTGTCCTATACCTGAAAAGAATCCCTATCTAGTAGGGCTCGATGAGCAGAATTATAAAATGCCGAAACGCAAAAAGTTTACACCACGTGGCTGGCGTTTGCATCAAATACGTTTAATCTATCTCTCGAAGCCTGTTAGCCGTCCACAATACGATTATTTCTACATGTGATGATATGGTCAACTTAATTCATTATGATTATCAGCTTTTGTTTGGAGTCTTTCTTTTGGTTTAGAAAAAATATAGAAAAATTAAAATTAGTAATTGTGTTCCCCCCCAAACTTGGTTAAACTTGTTAAGCAAATTACAAATTGCCAGATAATTGAAAAAATCTTAAAATTACACAGTCTAATCGGCAAAGAATACTTAAAAATAATGCAAAATAGCAACAAAAAAAAAAAAAAAAGATGAGAAACAAATCCGTTAAAAAATTGAAAATTTCACACAGATAAAAATTGCAATTTATTTTTGTGTATTTTACTTTACGGCTTTGTGAGCACATACAGTAGCCAGAAATGCGGCCGTCAAGCTGAAGTTGGCGAAAAAATAATCTAAGCGCCCAAATCTGCCGCGCCAAGGTAGTCTGAAGACGTCTGGTGGGTAGCCAAGTAGAGCCGAGGCAACCCAAGCTGAGCCAGTCAACCAGCCAGTTAACCATTATGCATATGCATGTCTGTGTGTGTGTGTTTGTGTGTATTGGTTGCCAAAGACATTCAGTCATGGACTGAGTATTAAAAAAAAGTCTCAGCAGTCAAAGGTGAACAGGCGGACGTAGTGATTCTGTGAATGCAAGAGATTCAGATACAGATTCATTTGAGTTTTAAAGGCTCTTGACTTCTGGTGGTGGTGTTGCCGCTGTTTATCAAGCGTAACAAACATGCGTCACATTGACTTTGGGTAGAGGATCAAGGTTCAAAAATGATCATCAGTCAAATCAATTAGATAATTGAATGAATGATTTGTAAAATCCGATTATACGCGTCTGTGAAGAATCTCTTATTTTCTTTCTCTCGCCTTATATATATCCCCTTAGTTCTGTATCTTAAAGATACTTAAGCTGGACATTACTTTAGCCAAACATTTGCTTAACTACCAACGACAGTATGCATATGACTTCTTCTACTTACATTTTGGCCCTGCCTTTGGCTTTCATGTTTATGTGCAATTTAAGGGCAAACGTCATAATAAGTTTATTTCCAAAAAAAAATCCAAACGATTTGTAACAAACAAAAGCGAAAATATATGTAAATATATCACAAATGTATTTATTGCCAAACCCGAATACATAATTTTATACCTAAAAGCACCAACAAGTCTCATCGAACGAAATTCGATGCTTAATGTGCTTCTTGTTGGGGTAATTTGTTTTGGGTTGAACTTTTGATTGTTCTATAAAAAGCAGCCTTGCAGTTGAAATTACTGTGGGTTAAACATTTATTATTCATGTTTTCTTTTTTTGTTTTTTTTTTTTTTTTTTTTTGAGGCAGAATAAATGCGATTTTATTTGCATAGCGAAACCAAGTAAACTCTCAACAAAAGAGAAAGGATTTTCAGAATTCTCTAGAATGTTTAAGGCTTATGTGAGCTTTGGGAAAGTAAAAGACAAATTTAGTTATACGGAAAAAGGAAATTAATAACCGAATATGGTAAAAACTGAGCATTTTACCGAAATACATAAACATCAAATCAATCCTAAAGCTTGAGGCTTAAACAGAGTTTTGTTTATATATTTTTATTCCATATTAAAATTGAACAATACATTGATAATAATTTATATCTGTTTAATAATAATTTTACTCCCAAGGAAGATCCTTACATAAAGAGAAAACTAAGTTCTTAAGAGTTCACAACTTATTTGATCTTCTTTATGAAAAAGGGTATACAAAACGAATTGCCAAATTCCTGAGCTTGTTTCCGTTTATTTGTTTGTGAAATTGAGTATTATTGATAAAACTTAAGCCAAAAACATATCGTATTCAATTCACTTGAATATTTCGATTTTGGCTTGCCAAATAAAGGCTCGAAACAGAGTCGAATGGTATCACATACAATTTTAGAGAGGGAAGTTTACTTTCGTCTCATTAAAAATAGTAGCGTGTAAATTTAAGCTAAAGACAATTCCTCAAAGGCCAACAGATGATGATTACCACTGTGTGTAAGCAGGTTTGACTGTAGTTGTTACCACTACAAAATGACTGGAGTGACGAACTCGAGTTGATGATGATCTGCTCTATTGAAGAGATGAGGATCTTGGCAGGGTTTCTGCTGCACTTGACGAAGATAATGATGATGATGATGATGATTGTGTTGTGTTTGGTGCACTTGTGCTGCATACCAAATATCAGGCCAGCTAGCTAGCGCCAGGCAATGTCGCCAGCACAACAGCAACATTGTTGCCATAGTCGTCAGTTGGTCGTCGGCGTCTACCTCTGCCCCCAAGATAGTTGTAGTTTGTCTGTCTGAATTTGTTTTATTTATGCAATTTACAGTTACTGTCTCTGCCAAAGCCAGGCAAAAGGGAACAAAATGTCAGATACCAATACCCCTTGAATTCGTCTCTGTCTCTCTCTCTCTCTCTAAAGACAGACGAATAGTCAAAATATGCACATTCACATTCTAAAGATTCGAAGAGTTGAAATCTCCAAAAAAAAAAACCGAACTGGAAATAGGAACCACGACTTATAAGGTCATGACACAGTTAAGTAAAATTCTCTGAACTATTTCTGAAATCAACTAGCAAGTGGAAGTGTATGGAAGTCTTTCTCTCAACTTTTTGTTGAATGATATTTTTATCAAACAAAAGGCTCTCTCTGAGACTCAAAAAGACCCTGGAAAAATACAATTTTATGGCCATGAATTTAGATTTATGAGCTAAGTGAATGTTACAATTTTCGTTATTAAGTCATTGCATATTTTTTATGTTTATTTGTTTTTTTTTTCTTGGGCGGCACTTCTGTAGTCTCTACGGTGCCAGCTGTTTCCTCGTAATTAATCAATAAAAAACTAAATAATTCTTTTTTTCTTTTCCCTTTGCAGACTTTTTGGGTGACTTTAACAGCATTTCGCCGATACGGCGTCGCCATCATCCTCGTGGTACCAAACGCGGCCGACCACGTGGCAGCACAAGAAGGGGCGGCCGAAATGGTTCTCTTCAGCGCGTGCTGACGCCAACACCAGGGGCGGCGGACACTACATCGCCACTTCCGTCACAGGAAACTGGCGGCAATTGTGGCGGCAGTGGTGGTGGTGGTGGTGGTGGTAATTTTGAGACTGGAAATGCCAACCTCTTGCCACTCAATGAAGAAGGTAAATTTATAAAGGCTTTACAATTTTTACTCTTTTCTTATTTCCCCAAAAGTGCCACTTGTGCGCTAATCTCTGTCTTAAACACGTTTGAAGTTTTGTTGTTTTTAATCATCAAAAATACTTGAATAGCCCTTTGTTTCGGCTTTAGTTCCTGTTTCATAACTACCCGCACAATATTTCGATTGTGGTACGTGACAATTTCAGCACATGCCCAATAATAATAAAATTGCTTCCCTTTTTCTAGAATATATATAAATTTAGCTTGTTCCCCTTTTTGAAATGTTTTACCCCATTTAAAATCTCCCCCCTTTTAGTTAGAAGTCACATTAAATATTTGCTCAAAGATTTAAATCTGGTATTTTATCATAAATGCTTAGGTTACCCCTTAGATTTAGAAAGAGGAAATGTGTCATGTTTACAAAATTGTTGAACTTTTTTAAATTATCTTGTCTTTTCTGCAAATTATAATTCATTTAATCAGCTCAATGCCTTGATTTCTTTATGGAAATGTTTTATGCTCTGAGAGTTCATGGAATCACGTATAAAATATTGAACCTTTTGAATGCGGAATCGCAAATCATTTCATCAATTACTATTATTTTCGAAATTGGCACGTTAATTACGAGCTGTCTAAAAATTATGCAAACACATCTGTGAATATATATTTTTTTTAGCTATAAAATGCAACATCAGATACATTTTGAGTACAATTTAAATTTGGTGAAAATGTTGAAAATTGCGCACATGTCAAATCGCCATGCCAAATGATAATTGCATAAATCGGCTTAAATACTTAGTCTTGATGGCTAGAAAGACAGAAAGAGAAAGCAAGGAGGGAGTTTGCCAGCGAGTTGGAATGGAGCGCCAAATGGAGACATAATCACTTTGGCAAATACGCTACGTTGCATAAATGCCATTTAATCCAGCATGTAGACGATTGGTGTGGCGTTTGGCTATGTGCCAATAATTAAACAAGATAAAATCCACAATTGAGGCGCTCAAATGTATGCAACATGGCCAGACCGCAGGATGCAAAACGGGACATCAAACAGGATAACGTGCGGTGGCAAGAGCCAAAGGAATTAGTGACAATGTTGCCCTTACAATCGAGTTTCGCTTAGATTTTTTTTTTGCCTCATATAAATTTGCATATGATAACAATTAAAGTGAAATGTAATCTGACTAATTTGTTATACTCTTATTCTTTTGATTCGCAGAAACATCTGCCGGTCTGCTTAGCTTGCCCACTTCGGTGGTCAAGCGTGGTCCTGGAAGACCACGTTCCAAGACTGCCACTCCCATTAGCCGTGGCACACGTGGCGCTCCAAGAGCTCGTCGTCCCATGGGCCCTCTGCTGGTGCCTCTCGGCCGGAGTCCAGATGCCACACCGCCTGGCAGCAGTCCTGCCACTAGTAGAGCACCCAGTCCCTCGGCATCGCACGGAGAACGCAATTCAGCCCTCCTTGGCCAGGGTCTGGGCGATTCCTAAATACTCGATTTTATTAAAGAATTCCAATTACTAAATATTGTATTTTTTAACTTGTATTTAAATCTATTGAAATTAGTTCACACCTAAATACCAATTATTCTATAAGTTAAATTAGGTTAAGCAAAATATTCTTGAGAATTTTCATTTAGAACTAACAGATTAGAAATAATATATATTCTCATATTATCATTTAAGTTTAAGTGATTTTAAATAATGAATTTTATAATGTAAACAAACACACTTATGTAAATAGAAGCAAAAATTAAAAAAAAATAAATAAAAAACATTTGAAAGATCAGAGAAAATTTTAAGATTTTTTATCCCCCTGGGAATCTGGGATTTCTCGCTATCAAGTCTAGCTAGACTGAAGCTTGGTCTTGTTGCTCTAATGTTTCTTCCACATGAATAGTCAAATTTCTTGAAGGACACGCAGCCTTGACAATGACAACGTTGAAATAAAAAACAATCAGAGAACAGCTGCTCAACTAAGGCAAACTTCTGCCTATAAGACGATGATGATATACTTGCTGAGAGAAAGACGAACAAAAAAAAAAAAAAAATGTAGAAAAAACCATTATATCCATTATATGCCCATGCGCCAACGGTGACTTTTGTCTAAGATAAATTGAATTAGAGACGCGCCGAACACGCACATTCATCATCGCCAGCCAAACGCGGGAACCATATGATAGATAGTCCAAGGGATGTGCCTAAAAAACAGAAAATGTAAGCCGAACCCTCGCTGGCAAATAGTAGGAGTAGACATTTTAATTTCCAGAAAATAGAACGAACAAACTGTAAGATGAATGGCGGGTGTACACGTCCTGATGGGGTGTCTTAGAGGTTCTTAAGAGGCCAGACATAATGAGCGGGTCTTCATTGTTCTCTATCGTAAGGATAGGGCTAAGGATTTGGGGAGACCTTGGCATATTTTTTTATGCTTAGGCACACACTTTCGGTATAGAGATTCCTTTGTTATTTTTTGTGTAGTAAGCCGAAGAAGATAGCCTGGCTGACTGCGTAGGCAGCGGATGCCTCTAGTCTTCTACGGCATAAAGGATTTAATCCTTAGACAATTAAAAATAGAAGATATTTTCCTTCTGTAGGAGTTTCCTAACCAAAAAGCAAAAGGAGAACGAAAATTTAATCCTTTTGCCGACGGAATTTGGCATTATTGTTTTGATTTATCGACCGAGCATCTTGAACCGCTAAAAAACAAATTATAAGAATGGAACCGACGAAGTAGCAGCAGCAGGCACAAAATAAAGGATTTAAGTCCACATTTTGTGGCTTATTAGTTGCGCTGGATTAGATCACAATAAGGCCTACGGAAGCAGCTGCAGTAGCTCCTGGCCAACCCCCCAGTCAGGAAGTATCCAGCAAGCTGCATTCGATAAACAAATCTTTAAATTTTGCTCGGAATCCAAAGCAAAACTGGTGACTTAACTTTTCGAAACTAGACTAAAAACAAAGACGCATAAATTCTCTAACAATTTGCCAGCACTTGCTTATTTAATTTTATTGCCTAGATAATTTATAAGACTGACAGAAATTAATATTAATGTATGAAAAAAAACTACACAAAAAAATCAAACATATTTAGTTTTAATTGTGCGTTAAATGGTGAATTACTACCAAAAAGTTGCCACACCTGTGTCAATCTCAAGATTTCAAAACTATTAGAAATAACCAGGGGTGGAGTTATAGGAGGAGCAAATAGAAGGAGGAGGAGGAGGAGGTGTAGAATAACCTGTTGGTTGGATTTTAAACAATTTCTTTTCCTGACTGACCACAATGATGACGATTGAAATGCTGTTTGTGATTTTTAATTGAAAGAAAAATCTTTGAATGTGTGGGTATCCATACTCTCATTACTGGAAGTGTGTGCGTGTGTTTTATTGTAGATGCGTTTACATTTGTGCCCACTTGCCAGCAGCTTGGCTAACTGGGGGGCTGGTTGACTAGTTGGCCGGCTGGCTGGTTGGCTGGCTGCTAATTAATAAACGCACAGGGGTAAAAAAAAAGTGAACGACGACAACGAAAATTGCAACGACAACTGCAAAGAGACTGCAAAGGCCGAAATGAGGATGATGACGGAGACGTCCCGACACTGCCGCCGCCTCACACAGATGCCACTTGGCATAAATGCACACTTTTAAAATTGTTGAGATTCTCCAACTGTAGCGTAAAACGTGCAGCTTTATGACAGTCGTCTTCGTGGTTGTCGGAGCCGTTGGCCAACTGGACAACTGGATTCGAACAAAAAATAAAAAATAAATAAATAAAACACACAAAAAAAAAAGTAGCCAGGAACAAGTTGGCAGCCAGCAACAGAATATTAAGAATTGTCATATTGAAAAGTCAAAGATGCCAGAGTCGAAGAGTTGGAAAGAGTCAAACTCAAGTTGAGCCTGGGCCCACTTGCCCAGTTGCCTTGGTTGCGTACATCTGTTGACAACAACAACAACAACAACAACAAGAACAACAATGACATGAAAGTTAGCCAAGCTACAAGCCAAATCAGCTAGTCGGTGGCAGGCACATTTGTTGCCCAACAAGTTTTCAGCATCTTGGCAAAGAATTTAATTCTTATATTTCTTTTGAGTTATTGTTTGGCACAAAGAGCGTGTCCTGCTTATTTTATTAGCTGCCCCTCCTGCTACACCCTCTTCTCTTTGGCCAAAAAAAAAAAAACACGTAAAATTTTATACCGTTAAAATATTTCAAATTTTGTTTAAAAATTTGGTTTTGCGACAAAGAATTTTTTCTTGCCTTCATCAGTCGGACGGAGGTTGCAGTTATAAAAATCATAACCTGTAACTAATTGCCAACTCACAAAATAATAAAAGAAGAAGAAGAAGCAAAAGAATTTACCCTCCAATGCGCATATTTCCATTTTTGAAGTTTTTCACACAATCAAAAAAATAAAATAAAGAAGAAAAAGAATACATTTATATATATTGTTGTTGTTGTTGTAGTTTTCTTAATTTAATTACAAGTTTTATTTGTTTAATGTATCACGCGTGTGTGCGTTTGGCCATGTTTGTGAGCGCTAATTTGGGCCAAATGAGTTCAAAGATTTGGTCGGGTGTTGATTACATTTGGAAATTATTTGACTGACTCAGTGACTAACAAATTTGGGCACTCATTTAAGGCTGATTTTTTTTTCGTTTTGTTGTGTCCAAGTCTAAAGTTATAATTATGTTGTCAGACGATGCGTGAATGCGTCAAAATTTTATGGGCATTTTGTAAAACTTTAGATGAGTACAAATTGAATTTGGAAGTTAATGTGGCAAAGGAAATCATAAAACTTATACTTACTCCAAAGAACCCCAAGAAAGACTGAAAGAAAATCCTGCGAAGACAATTAGATCATGGATTAATGATTTCACTGATAAGATTTACAATTAATGGGAGATCTATCATTTACTTTACTTTTATTCGAGGCGTTTCGAACGCATTATCGGTTGCACCATCTCTGAAAAAAAAAGAAGGCGGAACATCTTGAAAATTTCATGCCAGCGATTTTATAGCTCTTTATATAATCAAACATTTCTCTAGCTCATTACTCATGGCCCGGACAATGCGTTGACATTTTGGCTCATGTTTTGGCTGACCATTTTGGGGAGGGCGTACATTAACTTATGACCAATTGTCAACACACACGGGCAACAACCATCTTGGCCTGAACACTTTTGTCAAGATCGAAAATAAGACAAAGCATCTCATGGACATTATGCGTGTGTATCGTTTGTTTATTTATTTTTGGGGTAAACATTTTTCTTTCTAGTAGCATGAAATGGTCCAACAATAGTCACATATATTTTAAATCAATGGCCACTGTATTGTTATTTTTTCTTGTGCGAGTCAGCTAAGATGATGCATGTGGCAGTTGGTTGCATTTTGTGTCTAACGGCAAAAATGGTGTAAATACAAAAGACTTAGGCAACGAACTTGTATATATTTCTTGGTAGTAGGAGCTGACAGCATTTAATGTGTTGAAGAAAGACCAAAGGAAAAATGAAAAATGTTTATCATAAACAAAAGACTCAGGAAACGAACTTGATACTGCACTTTTTATATCTATCTATATTTTTTTTCTTTTTTTTTGGCTAACCAATCTATCTCGTTCCTGTCTGTTTAGATGCCTTCTGGCTATCTGAAAAAGAAGAGACAGTTGCTCGGCTGCTTTTCTAAGCCAACAAGACAACCCTTTCACTTTAAGATCTCAATACTTAGCTGATAAGTACGTGCCCGGCCACACAAAATGCGGCTTAAAAAATAAATATTTTTTTTATTATTATTTTTTGTTGTTGTTGAGTGGCTGCTTAACAAAAACAACAACAAGAAAACCGAAGCCGAAATGTCAGCAGCAAAACACTCAAAGATTTATTGTATTAAATGTGCGCTTTTAGCGCCACTTAAGACGCCACCGTGCAACAACTACAACAACAACAACAACAAACACACGCTGTTGCACGCAACTACGACGAGTCGCCGTCGTCGATAAAGCTAAAGTCCAACAAAGCAGGAAGTCCACATAATTCTCATCAATATCAATAAATGTGTGTGTGTGTGTGAGTGTTTTGTTGTTTTTGTAGGTTGTGCAGCTTTCAATTCGCTGTGATCGTACACAATGATTGTTATGTTTATATACCTATTTCTCTTGCTGTTTTTGTTGTTGTGTTGTGTTGTGTGGTGATTGCTTAGACAAGAGAACTCCGTGAGAGCAGGTGAATAAAGACAAGAAGCAAAAAGCTGTAGAGCAAAAGAGCTACACGACAATAAACCAGGGCCAAGGGAGGATGCAACGAAGCCAAATAGCGCCAGCCGCCAAACTTCAAATGACAAACGCAAGTGCAACAACAACAAAAAACTAGGCATAAAATAATAGTAATAATAACAATAATAATAACAACAAACAATTTCATAAACTGCAGCACGTTTATACCAAAGAAAAAAGTACGAAAAAAAAGCACAAGCATGACAACAAAATCGAACGTCAATGATGACCGAACCACGACAGGCAATAACGCCAGACTACCACCACAACCACAAACACCACCAACATGAATAGTAGCAACCACAACAACTACAACAATAATAATAATAGTAACAGCTCCACTGTAGACAAAGTCCATAACCAAGGCAATAACCACCAGCAATATAAAATCAGGAAGCGTTGCCCATAAAAATGAGGAATTTCTTATGCTGTTTTTTCCCCCCTCCATTTCCAAGGATAAGGTGGCTAGACCCTTTATTCTTATGAAATTTTTGTTCTCGCTACCAAATATGAATTATAATAAATTAAGCATCCATAAATATTTAAAGGATCTGATAACTTTATTATAAAGGTTGAATCCTAATTTCAAAAGCGATTTAATTTTAAGTTCTAAATTCAAATCCTATAAATCTTTTCCAGTTTCCACCAACTAATTCTTATTATTGCAATACTATTTTGAAAAACTGTATAGTAAATACTGACAGCTAAGTCGGGCTGCCTACTGAGGGTCTGACGGCTTCTGCTTCCTGCCTGCCTAGATCAATACTCAACCAACCAGCCAGCCCGGTTGGGCTATTTTAAAATTGCTTTGATTTTCTTGACTGCCTCAGATTATTCCCTTTGTGTGCCTCTTCCAATTCTGTCATAACTACAGTAGCTGGCTATTATTAATTTTGTGTATTCCACTTTCTTAAAGAAAAAACTCAAATATATATATAAAAAATATTGGGAAAAGATAAAAACAATTTCAATTGGGAGCCTTTCACAAGTCGTGTGACCGAAAAAAAGGCAATCAATGTTGCATTGACATAACACTTCATAATTTGTGGAGCATGTTGCTGGACCAGCCACGCCCCTGGGCCACACAAACGCCCCTTTGCCGACGTGCGTATGTCGGTGGACTTTCGCCTTGAGAATTCTTAAAATGCCTGAGGTGGCGAGCGTAGCGTTGCCCTGTCCACCGCTGGAAAAGAAAGTGTCGTCATCATCAACGTCAACACTTTTGAACTTGAGGTTCGACCCAGAGATCCCATTAAACTCTACCATAATATGCCATTGTTATTGCTCTCCCAGGCCGTGGCGGGGGCAATGGAGACAGAGTCCACCCTCCGGCACTTGTGTCAGCCGAAAACCACACCCCAACGCAATTTACAGGTCCCCCGAGTCAGGCTCGCACTTTCTTTTACGCGTGCGCCTCCAGTCCAGTTTGACAGCACTCAACAGATCAGCAGCTCCACAGCTTCCTTGGTCATTGTTTGATCAGTCGGTTGGTCAGTCGTGTCGGACTGTCGGTAGGTTGGATGTTGTGGCCTGCTGATGTTCACACTTTAGGAAAGTTGATTTTCATGGCCGACACTATCTGCACCAAAAGGTGCGAAAACAGTTTTCAACGTTGTCGCCGAAAGTGTTGCCATCCTCATCACACAATGTTGCCGATTCCAGCGACCGGTATCGAGTATCGACTGCAATTTGCCCTTTTGTGTCTGCCATATCGGAGACTCTCTGTTTGGCTTTTATCTGTACAATATGTTCAATATAAGTGCATATAATTTGCATGAAAATTGCTATGCACGCTTCTCCATGCATAATGTTATGCACTTAATGCTTAATTTATACTGATTTTTTTCGGTTAGTGGTCAATTTTCGGGGTTTTTATAAAATTTTCCCTTTTTATATTTTTTTCTTTTCGCATGCGAATATATTGTAGACAAAAGACTGAGGCGACGAACTTGAAATTGCAAGCAACATAAAATTACCGTGTTTTGACATATTTGTGGGAAACAATGGTTAATATATACGATTTATTATTGAAGCAGAGTTTCCTGAAAACTCTCTATATTTATCACAATTTTGTCTCAAGATTTCAAAGAATTTTTAAAATCATCAGAGGCAGAAGTTTTTCTTTTCGGTTAGTAATTTGCCAGAGTGTTAGCATCTTTTGATTACTTCATTAATATGCATTTAATTGTACCTTCAAATTGTTAAAATATGCTTATTAATACCAAGCCAGCCAGACAGAGTGGAGAGCCAGTCGTGTCTGCTCACAAATACCTATTTCTTCATGAATTAAGACATCATAACAATAACTGCCGAAAGTCATTAGTTGGCGCCGCTCTAATAAACACAAAACGAACCGCACCAAAAAGTGCTCTCGCAAATGTGCAACAATTTCGTGCCCCGAAAAATGTATTATAAATTCGCATTCATTATTGTTATAATTAGCCAGGCAGCTATGGCGAGGGGGGTTGGGAGTGAAACAGCTTGACTGGCTTAGCCCTTTCTAGGCCAGCAAACACGCGACGTTTTGTGCTAATTTTTAATTGAAGCTTGAAGCTTTAACTAAAAATAAAAAAAAAAAAAAATAAAAAACTATGAATTTTATTTCTTATGCATATGAAAGAAATTGTTTACTGCATTTGAAAAAAATAAGGAATTAATTTAATTCCAGAGAAATGGCCTGGGGCACCAAAGTGGCGCCAGTTTGACGGCTGAAAGAGTTGCAACTTTGATGAGTTTGACAGTTTTTATTGAACGTGCTTAGCATACTTACAATATTTTTGCAATTAATAAAAACAATATATATATATATTTTTATAT
This sequence comes from Scaptodrosophila latifasciaeformis, assembly GCA_037075145.1. Taxonomy (NCBI): domain Eukaryota; kingdom Metazoa; phylum Arthropoda; class Insecta; order Diptera; family Drosophilidae; genus Scaptodrosophila; species Scaptodrosophila latifasciaeformis. The sequence continues at coordinate 20,207,448 of JBAMCM010000100.1, read as the reverse complement.
AATAAAAAAAAAGAAGAAGAATTGGTTATTTGTTGAAAAAAGTTTATGTTTGTGAATGAAAAATAAAAAAAGTGTTGAATAAAAATAAATCAAGACTGCCCACACCCAAAGACAAAAGACAATACAAACAATTTGTTGGGCATATGAAATAGAGATCAAATTTTCAGAGCTAAGGAAATACATGGCAACTTGAGAAACTAATTGGGGACTAAGATGATTTTAACGATGCTGTTAAAATGAATAATGTCTTTATGCAAAGTTTTAAGAGCCCAAGCGACATTTGTCAAAAGAGACAAGCTCAAGCTCAGTCGGGGTGTCCATTTTTAATTATATTTGTTAGATATATCTATTAACCTGAGACTTTTATTTTGTTTTATTATTGTACAACACATTTTTTACGACTAAACAAGATTTTCTATTTAGATAGAGTCAAATAATGACTCAGCTCATTGGCGTGAAATGAATTAACATCTTCACAATTTTCACATAGAATATTAAACTATTTCAGAGTGTGTGTGGCTTTTTTAGTTAGTCTGTTTGTTTGTTGGTTGGGTTGATTTACATAACTAGGTGAAACTTAACTTCATTCAAAAATTTCCAAAACTTGAAAAGAAACTAAGCAAAATTTGTAGGTCAGAAATTCACACGCCTAATTTGCCAAGGGGCCCTGCCGGAGAGCACAGGCCCCAAGTTAATAAAATAAAACCACAAAATAAAATGTTAATACAATTTAATTAGTCTGTACCTTTTGTGTTGTTGGCCTACTCGTGTATGTTTATTTGTCCAGTTGACATTCACATTTTTATTTTGCGTAATTATAGAGACCCTTCGATGATACGATAAACTTACTCGGTCCGTTCGTACGTGTTGGAAGGGTTCCCAAAGTGCTCTGGAATTGCGAATTGGGGTCAGACCCAGTGAGCATGTGCACTCGAAAGATACAAAACTTTTCAATATATTTCTTTGTATATAATTAAACTTGAAAGCATATTTGTCAAGTTGCATGTGCCGGCAATTTGAATTGTATTCTTCCGCGGAACTAAGATCAAATGAAATGCATATGAGACAGATAAAGGACTGGCCATTTCAAGGGGGTAATTGCATGAGTGCAAGTGGTAATAATTTAAATGTAAAGGTGAAATTAAAACAATTTATGCTTGACTTAATTTGACAAGGTTTCATAAACTTTCTACCAAGAAAGAATACCAACTTTCTGGAATATTTCAAAAATGTAGACTTGAACAAATTGCAGAAATCTAGAAGTCCGGCAACTGACTCTACCGCAGCATCTTTCAAATTACGGAATAAACAATTTTAATGTCTTTCGAGATAAAATGAATATTTTGAATAACATAGTCAAACGTACCGACAACCCAAACATTTAATGATCCAAACAAAGTACAAGCCTGCCTAGTTAACCAGGTTAATGATACTTTGGCCTAAGTAACTCTTTGGTGGTTCCCTGTTTAAAAATAGTGCAGTCCATTAAATAAAAGTGCAGACCTCAACTGTCCGTTGTTATGTGCTCAAGACAAGAAAGTCACTTTGCTCTTGTTGCTGTTGTTGGTATTTTTGCTAGACTAGTTTTTGTTTTGTTGTCTCTCCTTTCCAGTGGCAGTATGGGCGCCTGAGACTTTAGCAAAATAAAAGTCTTAAAAAAAAATGTCGGCTGTTTTAATGCATCAATTAAATTTTTTAATTATTATTGTTGTTGTTGCTGTTGTTGTCAGTGTTGTTATTGATTTTTTTTGTTCCTATTCGACTGTCTCTATGTCAGTCAGTCTGCCTTGCATGTTGAGCTTTTTTTATGATCCTCTCGATTCAGGTCTGGTCGATTTAACAATGTGTTGTTTGTTTATTGTTATGTTTTCATTATTAAATTGATTTCAGCACTCTAATGAAAAAGCCACTGAACTAGTTTACCACGATATTGATTGGGAAGATGTGCACTCATAAAATAAATTGGCTTTCAATCTTTGTGAACTGGTTCGAACAAAGTCTAAAATATAAACTCCTTTCTCATATTCTCTTGGCGACTATTTTTAAGAATTGCACCCACACATCTGCTGTTCTGCCAAAACATGAGAAATATTACAAAAAAAAAAAATAAAAATAAAAATAATGTCAACACAAATGGTCAAAGACAAAGTCTTGGGCCAGCATCCACACGCGTCTAACAATTGAGTTTGGCTTGGGTTTGGGTTTGTCTTACCAAGTCTATTGTGTATCCACAAAACAGTGGCAATATTTTTGCCGTTGTTAACAACATTCGAACCTAAACCTCTGTCATAGCCACTGGGCATAGATTCTCCGAATGTGTGTGAGTGTGAGTTTCTTGTGAAATTGGCGCCTGCTGTGAATTGCGCAGACATATCTATTTTCCCTAGGCCCAAAATCCAATATTACTCCGAAGGTTTTTGTCTTTGATTTGAATACACTTTTTTTTTGGAAAAGTTTTTGTCATTTTTCAAAAGAAGGCGGAAAAATTAAGTGAAATTTTTCCAAAAACAAACTTGATGTACAAAGTTAATTTTTATGGCAAAAAATTAAATAGCCTCCCGAGAAGTTCAAACAAAAAAAAAGTGTATTTAGTTTTCGTCAAGTCTTCAATTCAATATTGCTCATTCACACCATTGGGATTCCATTGCTCTTTAGACTTTTTGGCCACAAGAGGAACAAACAAAATCGCCTCGGGTCCCATTGGATATCGGTGAATGATATGATACATTGGTAGCCAAGTAGTACGCGGCTAGTTTTGGGCCTGCCTCTCTTTGGTTGGTCTATGTCGTGCTGTGGTGTTGGTCTTGGCTTACTGCTCCTTGGCTGTAATCTTTTCCAGCATAGCTGAAAAGTGTCAACAACGGCATGCTACTGTTCTACGTAAAGTCAGTTGGCTTGGCATCTTTTTTTATTTTTATTTTTTTGGTGCCTTTCTTCATATTTTTTCTTTTTTTGGCCAAAGCTAAACAATTTTTCGTTGGAATTTATCTGATTCTGTTGAGTCATGCAATGTCTTTTTGCCGCCGTTTGAATTATGGAGATGATAATGCGTTTGAATATGTGTGACATGACTGCCATGCTAGGCCACGACTTTGCAACTCAAACTATACTGCAAAAAAAAACAAAAAACAAAAATCGAAATCTATATAAAATTTGCATTTAAATCAGCCAGAGTCCAAGGCATCAAGGAAAGACTTGAAGCAAAATTTTTTTCTTGCCTTAGTCAAATTGTTTGAGTACCGAGCAAAAGCAATTATAAGTCTCGATATTCCCTGGTCACCCCATCGACTTGGCGCAGTTGGACACGCGCACTTGCGACTTAATTGAGTTTATTAGCCCGAATCAAAAAGAAAGAAAAAAAAGAAGAAAATGTTACCAAAAAAATCAACAACTACAGCCAACATGATGAAGGAAAGAAATTGCTGACGACATAAGCCTGAGAAAATGAATATAAATAAATTCGCAAACATGCGATGGACGTGTAAAACGCATATACAATACAATATAAGGCAGAAATAACGGTATAATCAAAATATCTTTTACTTTTTTTTGGTACAAGTTGTTCGTCCGTTTGTTAACAGCAATCAACGAATGCCTTTTGCCTTCTTGCCAACTTGTCAAGGCGACCGCAGCCACCGCACACTTCAATGGGACAACGGCAGATATTTTGGTCAGGAAAGTTTGTATTGTGTCAGACGATGTAAAATATTTATATATTAATATTTTAATAATTAATTAAGAAAAGTTTTCCTTAAAAAAAAATTAGAATTTCGAAAGGCTAAAAAGTCAATCTTAACTTGTGAGTAAGATTTTAAATTTTTAATCCGTTACAAACATGCTTCTGGATTACAGTTATTTACAGGCTTACGAAAAGAAAAATATTAAGACGAAAATACCAAATAAAACTGTCGACTTTAGACTCATTTTTTTTTTTTTTGGGGAGCTAACGACAAAGACCAGATTAATGGGTTCAACTTTTCAAAAAGAATGCTGCAAATAAAAAATAGACAAGCACTTGACTCTTGAACCTTTGTACTCATTAAACGAATATAACTCTTTTCAGCTGGGGACCAAAAAGCTCAAAGCATCCGTATGAAAATCATAAAAAAAAAAATCAGAAAAAAAAACAACTGAGCTGAGTTCAGCGACCAAAAAACTCTCACTAGGCACTTAAAAATTAACGCTTTTGACAGCTAAACGGACTTTCAAACTAACTGAAAGTAATGAGCAGAGGGTGTGGGGGGAATGGGGAGTAAAGTTAAGACTAACAAACTGGACAGTCGACACAGATTGTAACGAAGCGAATGCGCAGGCGCAACAAAGTGTCAATGCGGCTGACAGCGAGTTGGAACAAGATTGGCAGTGACTGCTCTCTGCTCTGCCATTGGTAGTTGGTAGTTACCGGTGGTAAACTCTAAACTATGCGGCAGATGAGGCAACAAGTCGTCGCTGCCAGGTGATGTTAAGATTTTTCTCATAAGGTGCAAAATCTGGCAAGATCATAAAACTAAAACACAGCAAAGAAAACAACAACACCAAAATTAAAGCAACCTTGTTAACACACTCGACACTAACAAAAACAACAACAACAGCAACAACAAAACAACGGGAGCAAAAACAGATGGGTAATATTTTTAACCTTTCCTCCCACCCCTGAAATACTAACTTATCCTACCATCAATGCTATGTCGACGGCATCATAAAAACCAAAGAAACAGTCAGACCGCTTTTTCCAGCTCAAAAGTAACACTCATTTTTTTTTTTTTTTGGGCTCAAAAAGTTTGCTCCTAATTAGTGGCGGGGTCTCTTGTTTAGTTTGGTTTGGTTCTTTGGCAGTTTTTTTTTTGGGCCACGCTTTGATATTTCCTTACAGTTTTATTATTATTATTTTCTTTCGGTAATTACCTCGGCCATCAAGTAAAAGTGCCAAAAAGGCAGCTCAGAAAATGAAAATGAAGAAGAAGAAAGAGAATACTTAAAGCATCCACATCCTCCTGTAAATCTTTATAACAATGGAGCAGTAAAATCTCTGGCTAATAAATAAATTACCCTCTTAACGATGACAACAACGACAACAACAACAACAGCAACAACAAAAACAATAACTATACTAACAGTGGCTAAAAGTGTAAGAAAAAAATCTGCAGGGTGCCCGTTTCTGGTTGGTGCTCTTTGGATGTCTCAATTATGTTCAAGCTCATTGTTTTTGAATTTTTCTTAATTTTCTTATGGTTATTGCTGTTTTGTCTTATATTTTGCTTATCTGAAGTTTTGTCTTGAGCTCAAATTAAATTGAGGAAATTTGTAAACTTACAACCTTTCAATTTGAATGGTCATGTGAAGATCTGAAGAATTGCCTTTTAATTTTTGGGTTATTAACCCTGGAAAATATTTATAATAATAATCTTAATCTGCAACTTTAAAAATTAATGATATTTTTATGCAAAAGCCTTTAATTAGCTAATTTGCAAACAATCAAAACAGAAATGCGCAAAATTATATCTTTATTTTCGTAGTCCCAAGAAAATTTGGCTAGTCATTTTCTTGGCCAAAAGGGTTATAAAAAATTCTTAACTTTATAATTACACTAAGAAGAAAGTTTTTCAGAAACTTTTGGAAATTTTTAGCTTACTTTCATTAAAGCCAAGAAATAATTGTAACAGTTTGTGAGCAGAATTGAAGAGCAGAGATTTCTTTCATTGTTTAATTTCTGACCAGGATAGCTAGTCATTAAAATCTGACCCACTAACTCTGATCATTCAGCAAAATAAAATATAAAAAAAAGGAGATGGAAAAGTTCGTTCCCACGTTTCACTGCTTTGAGCTAGAGGCCTGAGAATATTTCATGTTGTCCACCTGCAAAAATTTTTCAAAACGAAAATAAAAGAAGATCGTCTGCTCATATGATCTCTCAGCTGCATGTGCAGCCCACGCATAGTTTTTTTTTTTGTTTTTTTTTTTTTTTATGTTTTATTTTTTTGGCAGGTAGTTGGAATAACTTTTCAAACAATTGAGTTTTCACAATGAAAATTTATATTAAAAGAACTAGAACAATAAGTAGAAGAGAAGACACCTGATGGACTCTATTGTCTCAGTAAAACAAAATTAAATGGAATTGGGGGAAGTAAAAAGAAAATATAATTTTGAAATACAAATTTCAATCTACTGTTATTGTTGGGACGTCCCAAAGCAGCTGCGTGAAAAAAACTATACAAAAACAAGTTCGTTGCTTAAGTCTTTCGTTTAGCCAGCAAGTTTTTGGAAGTTTTTGCGCCAGGACCCAAAAAAAAAACAGAAACTCGATTTAACGCTTGACTACTGACAAATGAGCAGCATATCCTGTCGATCCTGTTATGAGGAAATAATTATATTTCTGCCTGGCATAAACGTGTGAAAGAAGTTGGAGACCAGAGACCAAGTTTGCCAGCCAACTTTAATTACAAAAATAATTAAAAACTCATAAATTAACAGCAGTGCCACTGCAAAAGTCAGAAAAGTAGATGACAAAAAAAGAAATACTCAAACAGTGCAAATTTAATTATGAGCCACCAGCGGCACAATTGCTTTAATTAATTCATTAAACAAGGTGAAGCTCTGCCTCGAGGGGAGGACAAAAAAAATCTCATGCAGCTAAATCAATCAACGCCAAATTCAGCACACACACACACACACACACATACACGCATAAGTACATATAGAGTGGAAAAAATTAACAGACATTTCAAGTCCCTAAGGATATGGGTTGGGTCCGGACCGGTTTAGTCGTTCGTTGGCTCCTGTCAACCTCACTTAGAATACACACACTTCCCTCTTCAGTTTAATAATTTATTGATTTTATATGGCAATACATATGTGTCTCTTCTGCCCGTATTTATTTGAGTATGTCCAGCGCACTTGTACTCCTTTTCCTTGAGCCACTGCCAAGCAGTTCAAAGACATTTTCTGACATTTGCAGGCTGCTCTGTGCTGACTGTCATTTTAATTTCAACTGACGTGTTGCCAAAAATATACAGTGCTGCTGTTGACAATCGAGCCCCAACTCTTGTAAGTGTCCACACCGTTTTGCCGCCATGTCAGCCGTATGTCCTGTGCGTCATAAACTTGTATGTCATACAAGGTGAGTGTCTCCTTGCTAGGTGAACTCGTCTTTGTTTCCTCTGCCTCGCTTATGATTAAGTAATACGGTTCGCTTTTTTTTTTTATTTTTGTCCACTCAAGTCAAAAAAAATTTGAACGGAAGTACAAGGCTCAAGCGTTTTCGGTGGTGGCTTTGATCATCTCTATTACCTCCAAAAAAAAAAAGAAAAGGAAATAAATATTTCCATAAAATTTCACAAAAAGTTCAGGTTTGAGTTATGTCGAAAAACTGTTTTCAAAATATGTTAATTGCTTATTTTATATTTTTATCTATTAAAATTCAAAATTATCAGCCGAAGATATAAAACTCTTTAGTTTTACATGAACTCCAAAAGGCAACCCTTCCGATGAATAGATAAGAAATTACGAAAAGCCATAACAACAAAATTAAAGATGAACCTAATAAAACAATTTTAATTAAACTAAAACACAGACACAAAAGGAAGACACACACAAAAAAAAAATTGAAACTAACCCTTTTGTCAATTTAAAAATTCTAATGAACCTTTCATACCTTTCACATGCACCCAAATTTAAATGGCTGCAGGTGCATCGAAACTGCCCAAAAATATAAAAACGAAAATAAATACCAGAATTATGCTAAAGAAGTGCTAATTATAAAATAATAAAACCGACGGCTGCAATAAAAAAAAAGTTGACAAAAAAAGAGGGAAGTTAATAAAATAAAAGTAAACAATTAAAATGCAATTTTGTGCAAATCCTTTAAGCCAAAATTCGCCCTACCAAAACTGTAACACCACAAAAAAAAAAAAAACCAGCTGCCCAGTTTGCTGATGCAACTGCAACCTGCCACACGATGGATATCTCCGAATGCTCTGGCTACTCATTAACGGCTTTGTACAGCGGCAGCGTATTTACTTTATTAATTTTGATACCAAAAACTGAAAAACAAAATAAACGAAATAAGCTCCTTTTTATATAACTTGTCGCCGTGCAGTGCATGCAACATGCAAGGCAAAGCGTGCACCGTGACCATTTCATAAAAAAAAAAAAAAAAAACAACAACCAATTAATGTCTTCTTTTGGGAATCCTTCAGGGGTGATTGGGAAAATCTACCAAAAATAAAATGTCTTGAATATTCTAGAAAGGATATGGCTAATATGGTTTCAGAGACTAACCGATTATAATACTTATCTTAGGGAACTTAACTATTTTATATACCTAACTGTTCTCAGAATATTTAAAATTAATACGAAGGATCAATTGATTTATTTTGACTACAGTAAACTTACTCATCAACAGGAAACAGTTTTTGGTGAACCCCTAAAATACGATTTCAAAATCCATTTGAAAGAATAAAAAAGTATTCGATTTTTATTATTTTTTTCGATTAGTGGTTTTCCTTTATAAATATATATGTACAATTTTATTGCCAACCATTTCTACGCTTTCTTCACTTGCTCACGAACAGGTGTAATGATTTTTGTTTTGCACCTTGACTTTTGCTTCCGCTTTTATGAACAACTCTTTTTTTTTAGGGTAATTTGTGTGCAGTTACTTCCTTTTTACCGAAATTCGAAGACAAGTTATAATTTCAAATATTATACAGGGTGTTTCCTTAGTCTTTGGCAAGTTCCTTCAATTGTTGCCTTTGCTTTTCTTCCTTTACCATTTCGACTATATCAATGGATTTCTTTTTTTGTTCTTCTATAAAAATAAAAGGCTTTATAGAATAGAATTTTATTATAGTCAAAATAATTTACCCAATTTCCGCTTATGTTCCTCAGACATACGTTCTGTGATATATGAAAGAGTCAAATGAAATAATGATATGACAACCAATATTTGGGGAAATGTCCGCCATTTAATAGGCATGGTTAAAATCAAAGTCTAATATATAGTCTAGTGTAAAGAAATTGAAATGATATTCTGAAGTTTTAAGATCGAGCTACTTTTTGAGCACCCTTTTACGCAAAGCTACCCTCGTTTTTTAATTTTTAATAAAAGGCTAAGGACTTCATTATCAACTATGTATCATAAACGGCACATGGCTTTCAACATTTTTGCAAACACTGAGAAAAATTCGTTTTGCATATCGAAAAAATAATTCTTGATATGAGAGGATAAGGAAAAACTGCTTACAGGCTTGAGCTCTTTGACAATGAAACGAGCTTGAACTATTTAAACTAAATTTCTTTCAGTGTATAATAAAACCATAAAACGAGCCAAAATAACCGCAACACAACTTCCCCAATCAACACGTCAGTCACACTTCAAACAATTCTATATGGCAGATCATCCACCGCAGATAAAAAAAAGAAGAAAATTGACTTTCTTTTAAAAGGCAAATTTTGTACAGAAAGTTGGTCATCGATAAACTGCAATTTTCAGGTGTAACCAAACCAAAATCAACCCTTTTATTAAAGCGGCCATAATGATATATTTAATCCGTTGATTCAAAGCAGACCAAAAAAAAAGTAACAACAACAAAGCAGCAAAAGCGAAGAGCATATGATAAACCTGATATGAAGAAGCACACTTAAGGGCTTAACTTGGGTAATCTCCAGTTTGTTCAAGTAGAAACACCAGCAGCAGCAGAAGCAGCAAGAAACGGTTAACTGATAAACCCCGCAGCAAAATTGAAACACACGCAAACACTTGAGAGTGCGACTCTCGAGTAGTGTATTTGTATCGGATATGCTTATAGACCATATCGGACCACTTGACAAGACGGACGCAACTTGTCGCCGCTGCTCTGGACTGAGTTCACTGAGATCGTTGAGGAGCGAGCAGCGCCTGCGTGCAGGTGGATTTCTCAAGTAGCTGCGTCCGCTTTCTGATGTCTCTTCTGTATTTAGGGCATAAGTACTCGTATTTGCTGGTGTAGAACCCTGTGTTTGAGTCTGTCTTTGCCTTTATACAGCTGCACTATCAAGGAAAATAGGGCCAATGCTAAGAGTCCCAAAAGAGAAAAGATATGTTTATACAGAGAGACAAGTGCTTCCACTTTTTATTTGAATATAGAAAGAGAATTTTTTTAAATATTCCAAATTTATTTTGACAGGCCTAATAATCTTTGAGTGTGATACAAATGAAAAATGTTTTAAAAATATTGCAGAAAATTATATGATGAGACTCAGCTTAGTAAATAATTTTATTTGTATTTCTTAGGTTCAAATCAAAATAAATATTTTTCTAATTAAGATAGAAATGAACTGAATGTATTTTATAGCGGCAGCTGATTGTGTCCATTGAATTTGTATATTTATTCTTAAATTTATTTCCGTCATACATTGCATATTATCTGAACTTTAAAGATATCACACTTTAATAAAACTGCCAAAAAAAAGATGGAAGAAAATCCCCCAAATGATGTCGAATGTCAAAGATTTCTTGGCATCTTTAGCAGACGTTGTAAATAATTATTCATGCTTGCTTAAGATTTTTTTTTGGGCAGTCAAGATTTCCTTTTCCTTTAAGTAGATTTTTCTTCTGCTGAATTCAGTAGGGAATTCAATTGTATGTGGTGTCAAAAGTGGCACAGCAATCCATCAATTTAACAACCATGGAAAATCAACAGTGGAGGCATCAAGAGGAATAATAGAGAATCGACAAGTCAAATAAATTGTATAAATACACAAAAGGACATTCGGCAAAAATTACATACAATAGTTTACAGTTTTGGGTTCGCCTGGGGTGTCTTGACAGACTAAAAAGAAAATCTTTCTAGTTTCTTGGATCTTTGGCTGTGCTGCTGAGAATTGTGACAATGAAATGTCTGCAGTCATGTTACGAAAGGAAAGTCAATACTAGTTTGAGAGGAAATGGTAGTCAATGTCCTTATTGTGATATTGTGTTTCGCGGCTTGTTTGCGCAATGTGTTAAGAATGCAAAAATATAATGAAAAAAAAATAAAAATGAAAGAAATTAAATTCTCTCAAATATTTGATTAAATTCGAGACAAGCTGAGACAAAAGATACAACAGCTGCCCCAAAAGTCAATAAACTAAATTCAAGCAACGCGTGGCATATGCCTAGTTACCCAAAACCTTTAAACAAAAAAGTACAACCAAAAAATGCATATATATATGTATATATATACTTGTCGCATGTCCTGTCTGACGTCATATAAATTGAAAGCACAGCCTTGGAAAAAAAGCAAGTCTCAAATCACCATCAAACTCGAGAACGTCGTGTGGCGAACAAACTCAGCCTGCTGCTCTGATTTTGATGGGCTTCGCGAAGCATTAAATGTCACTCAAAATCAAAAAAAAAAAAAAAGCAGACCAAAATCCTGGCGCTCTTGACGGTTGGTTGATTGCACAAAAAACTTGTACAATTTGTGGCGCACTTCATGGGCAGCTTTACTCTTATTGCAACATGTGTGTGCCGCTGTTTGCGTGTGGTCGCCAGTGGAGGAAAGGGAGCCATTTAAACATTTCGGACGATAAATTTTGGCAATAAAATTTAAGTTGTTTTCATGTGTATAAATTACTCTTAATAGCGTCTAAATTTGGGTGGCTTCATAAAGGCAACCCCTTCATTTTAAGACAATTAAGTGATGGCTTGTCAAGGGATGATCCCTTCGAATTTATATTTATTTATTCAGGTTTATTTTAGACTTTTAATGGGAGAGGTGAGAAATAATAAGGTTGGGCTAGAATTTCACAATTGTAGAAAAATACTATAATAATTTCAAAAGGCAAGCCTAAAGTCTATTTGATCTCGATTCGAGTTAAAATTCAAAACTGAGAGAAAAAGGTAGAGATAAATTTGCAAATAACTTTTTGGAGAAATCTCAGTGGTCAAAATATTTAAGAGAAATCTCATATAAAATTAAGAACCCAAGCAAAGTTTGACCTGATTTACTCTTATACACAGAAATGTCCAAAGTCATGACTGAACAAATAAAAAATTTAAATGCCAAGATTCTTCACATTTCAAATATTTTTCTTCATATAAAAATTGACATATTTAATTTTTATATTTATTTTGATAAGCCCTCTTCACAGGCATCGCACGAAATCACAATCAAAACAGAATGCCTGCAAATTCAATGGAAATAAAAAATTGTATTTGAACGCTTTTAAATTGTTTAGCGGACAATGCCCGTGTGCATGATAAACAGACGGAAGGTATTTACTATAAACCTGGCCAGTCGACTTCGAAGTCAATCCGACATTTTTACGCACAAAAACAAATTGGCAATGGCTATGATATTGGCAGGTTGTAAGCCGTCAATAGGGGGACATTTGAACATTTGTCTAGACCGGTTGGCCATTGTTAAGAATTTGATGACATGCCAAATGACTTACAATATTCAAATTGCTATGAACTGACTGAAGAGACTGCCTGCCAGTCTGAAAGCTGAAAGATCTTAACACACCCAAAGTGAATTATGTGCGGAGGTATGTTGGCTAATTTAAATGGTGACTGTTCTATGCATAAATGTGCTATGTGAGCAGAAAGTATAATTCTAAAAACTAATGAAGTACAGTTCTCAGATACTTATCGGAGGCCAACAACTGTTAGCTATAAATTTCGATCCAAGCGCGTCTGTGATTGAAACCATTTTCACTCCGACATTCTCTATCTTCATCTGACTGAGGCAGCTGCTTTAAAGAAGAAAATACCTACAACAAAATTAAATCTTTTTTGGTTGGTAAAAAAGAAGGAAAATAAATCCATTTTGGACTAGCTCAACTGCAGCCTGTTGCACAGAGCATCCTGTTGCTCTTGGGCCAACTGCAGTTCCCTAAAGTACCTGCTGCGCATTCAGACTGCCAAATGTTTTGTTCTTTGTGATTTAGTTTCATTTGTTGCATTTGCTCTCTCCCTTTTTAGGAAGATTTTCAAGTCCCTTTTGAGTCTATGTACCTGACCTGGCCCGATGCTGACCCGCCTGCAATCTGTTGCTTTGCACATGTCTTTCTTTGGGTCTCTTCATTGTTGTTTTCCATATTTTGATTTGGCGAAGAGCGTAAAAAATTTGATGCCCAATGCAAGGTGCTCTTCTTCGTTTCACTTTATCATACTGACCCTGTTTCATTTTTTTCCACACCAACTGCAAAAAACTGGGTAAACAACAACATTTGGCTGTGAATTCGTATTGAATTGGTTTAGTTGGTACGAATGTTATTTTGTTTTGGATATAAGAAATCTCGAATTTTCCAGCACATGTTGCATTCGAGAAAGATGATAAAGCATTCAGAATAATACAATGCGGATTTCTAAGAACTTTCTAGACTGAAAGTCAGAAATTGAATTGGCTCTTCAATTTAATACCAATAAAGCAATTTGATTTGGTTAGGTAAGGAATACGATAGGATAGGCATTTCAGAAGAATTCTTAAGATTATCTATATTCTTCGATAATAACATCTGATCTAAGCAAACAAAAAATTTCTGTAATAAATCTCTGAATTAAACGCAAGTTAAGCCTTTGGATTTTATAATAAAGCCATAAAATTGCTCTCATTATTCTAAATTCGTATAGAAAATTACTATCATTATGCCATTTGGCAATCCACCCACAAAATATCTACAATGGCTCCTGCTGTTAAATTGGCCCCCCACACAAAATAATATTGTCATTTTCTGTAGGATTGAGTGGTTAACTTGATTTCCCACTGTCAGCACGTACAAGCAAACAGGCGTATAAAGTGGACAACGGGCAACGGACAGACGAACGGGCGAACAGGCCAACGGATAGATCAACAATTACCAGGCAAACCAAGTAGAGTCATTACAGTGGCAACCAACAAAAGTTGTCCATAACAAGCCGCACTGACACTCTACCTCCATCATATAATCACAGCCGCCTCTCAGTTAGTCCGTCAACACTGAAAAGTAAGCTCAACAAATAAGCGCAGACACAAACTGCACTCTAAATCAATTAACAACACGTCAAAAGTGTTGAAAATTGGAGCAACAAAACAACAACAGAAGCAAGAGCCAACTCCAAACACAACAACAACAGCAACAACAACAGCAACAACAACAATAACAACATTGAGTCGAAAAGAAACGTAGAGAGCTGCCGATGGAGTTGCTAATAGATAAACTCTTGGGGTCCCTGGGAAAAAGTGAGGTGCAAAAAGTAAAGCAACCTGTCTACGTTGAAGGCTAATCAGCATGCAAATAGTGTTGCCGCCTCTGCAAGAAGATTAAAGAGCCATGTAGCAGTGATAGCCAAGCCAAGCCAAGCCAGGCCCAGGCCAGGCCAAGTCAAGACCAAGTCGAGAGTGAAGTTGGCTCAAGAGGTGGTGATCACATCGGAGACGTGCTTGGTAGGTTGCCTGGACTGGCTGTTAAGTTGGTTGGTGTCTAAACCAGTTACACCTTGTTGAGGAAATTATTGAGTGAAATGAATTTGTTAACACCTTGGCAACGAGCAGGCGTGTCATAAACCCAAATGGCCATCGAAGTCAGATAATTAAGCATGCGTCATGTTGGCCGCGGCCACTGAGGATGCTCTTTTCGTAGACTTTATTTGGTTGCATCATTAGCAGGCTCATGCGATATTTAAACGTAATTGCGAGCAATACAATTTTTACACTCATTAGCAATCCACCCAAGTAGTAGCTGGACAATTGACTTGTAGCCATAAGATGCAGATGCCGATGCCAATGTAGATGCAGATACAAATCTCTGAATGTAATTGAGTTGTCGAATGACATTCCTATTGTTATGATTATGTGGACAAAACTTTTACTCTTACGTTTGTATTTGTTTGTCATTTTGATTGGCATTCACTTGCCACATGGGCCACCGTTGAGATGAAAATGGAAAGATAGAAAAACTGTAGCAGCCAATTTTTAGTTTCATTTGCTCTGGCTCTGACTCTGGCCTGCTCGTCATTGACTTTGGCCTGAGCTAACAAGTTTTTCACTTTTATTTACGATAGAGATGTCAATCTAGTTAAAGCCACTGTGTTTGTTTTTCCAATTGCCGCCTTCTTTATTGGCCGTCAGTGGCAGGAAATTTTTTTTGTGGCAAGTTTTTTTTTCCATTACCTCACACTGGGGAAATAAAAGACCTCGCCATATCTAATTTATTTTTAATTGGTTGGAATACAATTATGAATATCAAGGATTTCTTTTGATCAGATCAAAAGGTATTGAGTATTTTCTAGCATTTGGGAACCAGAACAGACTAAGTAAGTCAGTGAGACTGGAATTTTATTCTTTATAATTAAAGAGAAAAAACAAAGAGAATAAAGACACGTGTTAGGCCTACAAATGAAGCTCATTGCCTTTCAAACGGTAGTCCATTGCCCAAAAAGCAGACTCAGACATGTACTCACGAAATCTCTTGGATGTATGTTTGGTTTTTTATTTTATTTTTTTTTTTTTGGGGGGCCCCGTTCATCAGCAATGAAAACGGAAGGTAACTGGTTGGCCAAACTTCAAAGCCGAATGGGGAGCTGAGCTGAGTTGAGTTGGGCTGTGTTGGGCGTGCGGCTATTTTATGTCAATATAATTGTTAATCTGTAAGGAGTTTCGTAGCTTTTTGGAGTCGCGTCATTGTAGTTTAAGATATTTACGAGTAGCTGTTGCACTCGAAACGTGACAAGCTTATGAAGATTTATGGAGTTCAGACGCCGCACTGTCGATATTTTGTCGCCATTTCCATTCTCACGATCCGTGTTCGATCGACAGCTTTTCCTACTGGGAGTACACAAATTTGTTGCTGTTGTTGTTGTGTAGCCTTTTGGCTGGTTAATTTAAGTACAATGTACGTGTTATCGACAATCACACAAGGCATTGATTTTTAATTTGTTCATTAAAATGCTATCATCACGCCCAGAGTCGAGACATTGACGTCGATCTGCAATGTCTGTGGTGAATGAAGTCTGCATAATGTCTTCTTGCTGGCTTCCTTTTTTTTCTTTTTGGAGTTTCTTTTCTTTTTTTTAGTTGACCAATTTATTTCTCATTTCATTACGATTTACTAAACTTGCAATCATATTTAAAATGCAAATTGTGTTTCATTATTGGCAGCAAAATTGTTGAAAGAATTTCAATAAAGTAAACTGCTCCATTTTCAAAAATTTGACAACTCAAATGGCTGGGATGTGCGCTGTTTATTAATAGATCGAATGAGTCAGGCAGAAATAATGGCGAAATTGAAATAAGCCAACAGACCTTGGCTGGCCGAAGCTACTGGAAATGAGACAATATTTTTTCTGGTAGCCTAATGATTTCATTATTTCAATTTCTTGATTTTTTTTTTTTTTGAGAATCGACATGACCAATTCAAAAATTCAAAATATGTATATATTCTCCCTCGATTTTTTAATTATTTTTTTTTTCGATTGTCCTTTTTTATGTGATTTAAATTTTAATTCTGATTCCAAAAGTCCATGTTCTCTCCCAAAATAAAGTAGGAAGAAGAAAAAAAATGGATGATTTCATAGAGTAGGAATTTTATACAGTTATAAAATAAATTGTAGATCAAGCCCTTTGATCAGATACAAGATCTGTTAGAAATGTTAATTTTAACCGAAGCATTTTTTGAGCATTTCTTTGAGAAGTGTTCCTCATTAGCCATGCACATGAGCACAGGAAACGCACACATGTTTGACATTATCAAACCACAGTCTGACCTCCATCTCATTCCTGTGTCCACCTACAAATGCCTTTGAGACCTGACACATATGGCAAGTCGAGACACCTAAAAAAAAACAAGCCAAACATGTTGAACGCGATTTTTAAAAATGGAAATCAATTCAAGACAGTCGGGGAGCAGTTGTGATTTTGACTGGCACAGAAATACGGATATTTTTTATGGTTCCCTCTGGAACCGACAACTGTTGCGCCCTGACAGAGGCTGCTGTTATTTCCGTTTTGCTTTTGTCTCATTCATTTGTTTGGGTTTATTTTGATTCTGCAGCGAGGAGATAGAGGATGGCCAAATGCGGCTGCTTACTTCCGCATCCCTGTTTTTCGAGTTTTTGCGCATCTGTCGGTGTGACAGGTACACAAAATGAGACCTACCCAAAACACCGATCGAACATAACTCAGATTTCATACATTTGAGGGAGTTTCCTTCCGATTAGCAGGCCGGAAGTCTTGTCCTATTTGAGGCTCAGGGATTTCGGCAAATTTTTAGCTAAGCGGGTGGTTAATGGAAAATCTTCTCAAAATATCAGTTACAGGTTTTTCCTAGCAGGACAGGTTTTGTTTGGCTTAGAAAAGAATTTGCATAGAGCTATGAGAACCGGAAGTAGTTGCCCTTTTGCTCAGGGTGAAAAGGCCAAAAGTTTGTTTGAATTGGAAATTTAATTGGATATTTCCCAGGACAATAGACAGAAGACTTCTCGACTAAAAAAGCTACACTTTTTTAGCTTAAAGCAATCGACTTTTCAAACCTTCTAATTTTTTATACAACTTGACAAAGTTAAGGGAAAAAGCAGAAAACGAAGACCTTCTTTCAATTGTCTGGAATATCTTGATAAGACCCAGCATCAGGATAAAGCTGCACCGTGACGAGGACAACAATAAAAAAACACGACAAGCAACAGGCACAGAGACTTTGGAAAAAAAAATTATGATATAAATTATGCAATGCACATTGCAACATTTGAAATGTATTAAGAGCAGGGGCGGCTGTATCTGGCGGGACCTTGGCTCGCCCTAGGACAATGGCGTATATGACAACTACCTGCTCTTTTTTAGTTTTTGAACCTGCCGATGCTTATCGCGGGTCTAAAGCGTTTCAAATGAGTCCTCAAGGCACGAAGACAGCGTGACGTGCGATTAGAGATTAGAATAGCGTCTCCGTAGCCGTCTCCGTCTGCATTCCCCTGTCCTGTGTGTGTCCAACAAAGGACGATTCGGACTGGTCAGTTCAGCTGGCTGGCCTGGTCTACGGACTATTTGTCCTGCTGTAGATTAAACGATTTTCATTCTTTTTATTTTTATTTTTTGTCTTGCTGTTAGATAAATGCTTCATGGTTGAAATTCCTTAGAAAAATTCATGTAGCTACAAATGATCCTACAATGTTTTTCATTTTCTTTTTCTTCTTTTCTAGTTTACACTTTTTTAGTGTTGCAAAGAATTTCTCAAAGGAATATTGATTAGATCTATTTTTTAAATTAACCAATTTGATGAGACTTAAAAGACAAATGAATTTTTGGTGTATTCAAAAAAAATTCCATCAATATGATAAATATGGAATTTCATTTACTTGAAGAAGTCTTAATTCATACGGAATCCTTTTTCAAAAGTTAAAGATTGCCGATGACTAAAATCGGACTCATACTATCTATTTTATTCTTATTCAAACTTAAGAATCAAATTTGATTTTCAAGTTCTTCAAAGTGTCTCCAAAGATCCTGAATACTGAAAGAGTATCTCCCATCCCTCATTTGAGAGGAAATATATAGTTTTTTTATCTTCACCCAAAATCCTTTGACAATTGAAATATAACCAAGATCATTTCATTAGAAATAATATAAATTTTCAGCTGCCTATCATTTTCAAATTATATGGGCATATTGAAGAATTGCCAAATAAAACGAATCTACTTATATAAAAATGTCCTTAAATATGACATTAAAATCTTTATAGCCGCATATGCTAATTGCTTGGGTCCTCTTTTTTGCCTTCGGAAGCAGCAGCAGATGGATAGCTGAACTGGCAGGAAATTGCCTAAAAAGTGTCCGGCAATTTCTATTAAAATAAAAAAAAAATTCTCTTAAGAAATTCATATCTTTTTTATGAATGTTCGGAGAAAAAAAAAATTAAATATAAAAAGTGCCAAAGCATAATGACACGCTCCAAAATGATGACAATGACACAATGATCATCGTTAGTGACAGCTGCGTTGGCTCGGCAGAGAGAGCAGGCCGCACATGGCCAGACTAAGACTAAAGCAGGATACGCATATCCTGAGTTTAAAATACCAGATTTTTTTCTCATTTTTCCTTTTCTATTAAAAAATTGTACGAGATCTATTAAAAATTTAGAGTGGAAATGTGCGCAGGCAGCGGCACACTTCATGCTTGACCTTGACATTATTTCTAGGGGCTGGGCTGATGGAGTGTACAGTCTGCAAAGGAATCAAGCGTCACTCTTGTGGACACCGAGGCATAAACACTGGTTCTACCTACACACACACACTCACACACAGGCAGGACTTGAGGAGAACGCCTGCTGCTTATTATTTTCGACTTATTTTTTAGTGTTACTCTTCTCTCTCTCTCTCTGTTTTTTTTTAAGTATCCTGTTCCAAATGTCCTGCGTGCATGCGTAGCACAACCAACAAAAATGAGAAGGCGAAAAAAAATACAAAAACAAAAAAAAAATTGAGCGGGGCAGATGTTTCCTCAACAGGCTGCAAGCAAAAATAACACCACGCATGATCAGTTCACTTGGTCCTCGCCATCGTCTTCGTGTCCTGTTGTTTGCTTCGTCCTGCTGCTTTTTTATGCTTAGTTGTATTTTTTAGTACAGAGCATTAAGAATTTATGTGTGGATCATTGCGTAGTGGAAGCAACGCACAATGCTGGCAACTTCTTATTGTAAATCTTTTGACTATTGTTCCCTTTCTTCGGTCTTTCGACGGAATCAAGTCGGGCACACATGTCTGAAAGGTGCGGGTGTTGTCTTCATCAAATTTATCCTGGTTCTTTTTAAGACTTATTTTGTTAAGCTGAAAAAAACCTATTTTGTTTTTTAGAATTTTAAGATTTGACTTGAAGGAACAGAATTATACCTTTTCTGATATACCTGGATATATAAAATTGATGCACTCTTGACCAACCTAAGACAGCATAAGAGATATAGTATTTGATTATCAAAGTTTGAATTGGAGAAACGGGAGCATTGGAATCAAAAAGTTTATACCCTTCAAAGGACTCCAAGACAGTGAAATAAATATGTTTCTCTAAAAGTAAACTTAGGGAACCTAATTCAGATATTTAATTTCATAGATACTTGTAGTACTTCTGAAACTCTTAACTCTTTCTTGATCACTAAAGATTATTTAAAAAAAATCGAAGAGTTTGTAAAACTATGAAGGGTTTTGTATTTATGTTTTTGCTTGAATCTTAAACCTCGCTTAGTCTATTTTTTTTTAGATTTTATCTGCATTTACCTACCACATCTAATTGTCTTCAATCTTTTGTCAAAGTAGAGATCAAAGAGATAACTTAAACTAACTAACAAATTCTAAGAATTTGTTGAATATCGAGGCTTAGGCTTTAGATTAAAATCAACTCATTTTCAAAGGCTTTCCTCATTTATTTCAGTCTGAAAACACCCACGTCGATGACTCAAATAACAGTTTGCAGAATCCTTGCCGACTGACTGCTCTGAGCAGGATAACAAAATAAAACACGTGCCATTGTGCCAAAGCAGGTGAAGCGTAAAATGTTGAAACAGTTCGGGCATTGTGCGTGTGCTGGAATAGAAAGAAAACACCCACAGTGCGTGGCCATATGCAAATATGTACGCTATGCCAGGCAGCTGCAACTATTTAAAACAAAAGCCAACCACAGTCAAAGCAACAGGCGACTGGCGACAGGATCAAATACACAACAAAGGGAATAGGTCAGTCGAGGGTCAGTTGAGCTGAGCTCAACGTTTTGAACCTGCTCGACAGGGCCAAGGATAATTTGTTTACCATGAGTCTATCCATCTATTCATGGTCACGGACTGTTGCACCTTTCGACTCTCTGTGGCAGCAGTGAAAGATGGAAATATTTCTCGAAAAACTTCAGACTGCCCACCTAGGGTGAGATATTTGCTTTATGGTGAAGTGCTTGGTCAGCCTGAAGAAACAGATGTTCTGTTTATATTAACCAGCCGCGGAGAGTTGCATAAAAATCACGCTTGAGTGTGAATTGCTTAGTAAGATTTACGACCCTTTTATAGCCCTCGATGGTTTTATAATATACCGAGCAGGAGTTGGGAGTTCCTTCTTCTAAGAACTTGGTGAAGAAAAGGATTCAACAAATCTCACGTTCTTATGGAAACTCTTAGAAAAAGATTTCCAACAACAATACAAAAAGATATCCATTTCTCCTTTTTTTTTTGCTATGCAGATGCGCAACTCAATCAAGGGAATGCTCAAAGATCAATAGAATTATCTATGAAGGCAAATAAAAATCAGAGTAAAATTTTTGCTCTTTGAAATTTCGCTTGAAGAAAAGCAAAGGCAAAACCCTTTTCTCCAAACAAAGATCACAAATAGAAAGGCCCAGACCAAAAGGCTTCAATAAATTTGTCACCACAGAAACGGCTAATCAAAAGGCAGATCAGATCAATAACAGAACAATACGAACACAAGGCAACACAAAAAGAAAAATAAGAAAGGATTTCAAGGGATCTAATCTAGCCTTGGAAAATGTGTTGCCTTGTGTGACCGACTGGAAGGACATTTCTGGGTCATGTTTGCGCAAATATGCTGGGCCCAGTCAATTCAATCAATTGTCAACTATTTGGCAAAAGGTGTGCAAAGGATTAAGTAAACATGGGAAGAAAAGGGTGAGCCATTGACAATGTACTCTTATGTAAAGCTGCAAAAATAAATTGTATACATTTTGCCTAAAATTATCGAAAATTGCAGCTGAAGTTGATGTTGCGAATTTGAAGAGGAGCGGGCTAATTAAGTTGTGGGTGAATTGAAATAGTGGATTTGTGAGTCTATCTAATCCGAAGTGAGGGTGGACTGACTCTGAATGACAGAACAGCTGCAAATGTTTTCCATTTCGAACTATTTCATAATTGTTCGATTGGTGAATATGCAATTGTGTCATTTTAGAAAATATTCGATCACAATCTCCCAAAGCTGAATAAATTATATTAAATCTTGTCTTGATCTATACAACTTTCAGTTCATTCAGTTTTATCAGTCAACCACAAAGGGAATTCAATAAATTCTGAAATATAAAAGTCCTGTCAGCAAATTCACACCGCCAGCCGATATTTTGACACCATTAAATGCACATTTTCGGTTGCATCCATGAAACCAGAAATACAAAAATTGGGAAAAATGATTTCAAGCAGAAGCATTGAGGAGCTAGCATATGCTGTGTGTTTGTCGTGGGTTGTAATAAATTTTATATAAATTTGACAAACTGAATCAAAACAATAAGTCTAGGAAAGTCTATGCCAGGACACGAACACACAAAGAGAGGGGGAAGGAGCCGAAAGCGAAACAAACCCGACGACAGCAGAGACAATAGTCCAAGTACTCGATAAACTAAACTGGACTGGACAATGCAGCTTGATAAGAACAAGGATACCCGCTGACGAAGGCGGCTGGACGAAGACGTTGTTGGCCTGGACTGGCCTGCATGCAGCACCTGGTGTTTGTTATTTCATAAACGAGAGAGACGAGCCGAGCTGAGCCGAGCCAAGGAGGCAGCTAGGACGAGTACAGTCTGCCCAGAAGACAGCGCACGTGCTGTGCAAGTCAATGCCAGGATAGACTGATTTGAGTGGCTGCTGTCCAGGCCAGTTCTGCAGATGGCAACTGTGACTTATGACTAAAGACACTTCACAAGACACACACCACTCAAAAAATTTAAGGATTAAAAAAGTAGAAAGTAGAAAGAAGAAAATGAACCAAAAAAAAAAAAAAAAAACATGTGCTTCTAATTTTCTAAGTGAAGTAAAAGAGAGGTTTTCTGTCTTGACGGCGTCAGTTGCCCAGGACAGGTCAATTAAGGAAGGCAAATTAAATTTTTCGTTTTTCGTTTTTTTTTTTTGGTAAGAGAGCAACAACAATTTTAGTTGGCCAACCCTTTGCCACAAGTCAAGTCAAGTCAAGCTGTCTTTCTAGCCGTCTGCTGCTTATAAATAATCCTGCCGCTGGTCAGTCCAGGTGGTAAATCCCTAACATCATGCTCTGGTCTGGTCTTGTTGTTGGCATCTTGGCCTGATCTGTTTACCCCGTTGGCTGCCCCAAACCCCTGGTCTAGATAATTGCTCTGCCGCCGCCGCCGCTGCCGTTTGACTGGCTTTGACTGCTGCTGCTGCTGCCTTGAATTGAAACCCTTCGGCAATCGCTTCTGCTTGTTCTTCTTCTACCTCATCTGCTTTTACCACTTCGACAGAGATGTCGGCGCATGCGTGTCTTAACTCTTTGGTTTGAGCAGCGTCTGTTGTTATAATTCGGTGGCATCTGTAACCAAAAAGTTGCCCAGCATTGTTGCTGTTGTTGTTTTAGCCACGTAGATTTTCAACAACGTCGTTCATTAGTCCGTCTTTTTTTTTTGGGACACAGAAGGCTCTATAGGGCCACATTTTTAGCCCTCACTACTTTTTGGCAGTTGGTCATTACCCATGCATTGGCAGATGCTCTTTGGATTTTCGTATACTTTTTCTCCACAATTTTTTTATTGTATACTCATTTTTTTTTTTAACCATTTATACACTTTTTTTGTTGTGAGCCAGCAGAAGGGTCAAGACTGAAAACTAAAAACTGCTGGCTGAAAACAACACCTTTGATTTTAACCTGGCAGTCAAATTGAATTTAGCGTCTGCTTTTTTTCAGCTGAGCAGTTAGAAGGGTTTGTTTCTGGTCTTGGAGATGAGCTTGGGTTGATAAACTTTTAAAAGAAATTGCAGCCGGACTAACAAAAAATTAAAATAACTTTAAGCCGTTTGTCTTTTGCTGGCAAACTTTTATTGACAAATTTTTAAGGCAAGAAGAAAAAAAAAATCCAAAGAAACCTGAAAAAAAATTTTAAAAGTATTTAGCCAATTACTTAGATCAAAGCTAATTCAATTCAGTTCAATTGTATCACTTAGATTGATTTGGATATTAGGGAATTTGTCTAAGCAAATATCACCTAACAAAATAAACTCCCCTCTGACAACTGAGCAAATAGCTGCGACCTTTTGCAAATTATCCATTTTCTCTCTAAGCAAAACAATAAACAAAATAAATAATTTACGTAATTTTTCAAGACAAAGCAAAATAGAAGAAATTTAGCTACCAGAATATTCTCCAAGTGGTCAGCAAAAAGATACAAAAACTCAGGAAAAATTCTGCTGTAGCTGGAAAAACTAACAAAGATTAAGCAGCCAGGTCAGTAGCTGAACAACCAAAGGAATCTCTCAAAAATCAAACAACTGTCCATTGACATATGGTCACTGCCGTTGACAATATTTTTTCTAAAGAACTCAACGAAATGAAATACCAAACCCAAAAATGGTCAAGCATCCGTATCCATGCCATCTCATCCAGGAGTCTAGAATTCCTATGATGTTACGCACTTTAAAGTGCCACTATGGCGACGTCTGCAACGCCGCATGTGTCCGAGACAAAAGGAACCCACCAAAATCACCATGGCCCATGTTGTAGGTGTAGCTGGGCTCAACCCACCCAGGCAGGCCCTAACCTGAGCCTAAACTGAGCCAAGCGTATCGCTGGCATTTGTCAAATTCTGTGGTTTCTACTCATCTGCCTTTTGTCTTATTTCTGGCCTTGGCGAATTCTCTGTTTTTGCTGGGATTTTCTTTGGACTGCTGGCCAAATTCTTTTCGTATTATTTTCAATAATATGTTTCAATTGTTCAACATGATTTTGGTTCAATTTGGTCAATAATTGAGTTGGCATCCTGCTCTCTTTGGGGTATCATATTTTAGTCTAATAAATAAATGAGCAAGACCGTTGTAATTTTATCTTAATTAATTTCGAAGGTGTTTCAATTATGGAGAAAAACTGTATAGCTATTTGCTTGGCAGAATTCGAAAAATGCAATCAATTTGATCACAGAAAAAAAAAACAGCCTAATAAATAGTTTTTTAATAATTATAAAAATTACAATTAAAGTGCCAACTCGATAAAGAATATAAACTCAGTATATTTCTACAAAATGATATAAATTGTTGCCGGCAACAGCCGCAAAACGAATTAATAATTAGAATTTAGCGTGGCCAACACCTCAATTTGGTAACCCTTTTCTTGTTGTTGTTGTTGTTGTTCTTATTTTGAAGTCCAATTCTAAAATTCAACTCTGCCCGCATACCTTTAAAATTACCGGCAATCGGTCACACCGGCTAAATTATAAAAATAAAATAAGAACGGATGGATTAACCAAAGAAACTTGAAACTTGGTTACTCTTCTCCTGAAGCACTCTCAAAAAAGAAAAAAATATTTCGTATAAATATATTGAAATTTAAATCTAGTCAAATCGAATTAAAATATAGAAAGAAATTAGTCTAAAGCTTGAGCAATAAATAGTTGAAATTTTTAAGGCTTTATAGAAAAAAAAGTTTGAAACCTTCTTGAATCCTTTCCAGAAAAAAAAAAACAATCATATTTGAAGCCTTCTTGAATCCTTTACAGAATAATTTCAATCAGATTTGAAGCCTTCTTGAATCCTTAATAGAATAATGTCAATCAGAATTGAAACCTTCTGGAATCCTCTCCAGAATAAAATCAATCCGATTTGAAACCTATTTAAATGCTTTCGAGAATAGAGTCAATCAGATTTTTTTGGGAGCTGGGAATAATTTCAGCTTGAATACAAGAAAAATCTAATCTGAGACTGAACTAATTTCCTTTGAAAAAGAGTATTAAACTACAAAATAGAACATATTGCTGAAAAGCTCGTAACAGCCACAAAATGTCGGTGTCGGTATCGGTATACTACATGGCCCCGGACTGACCCCGTCGCGTCGGCCGCGCAAACTCCCAACGGTAAGGAAAGGTAACAGTTGGTATCTGACAGCAGCAGCAGCAGCAGCAACCTGACTGACTGACTAACTGACTGATCGGTCTATCTCTATCTCGCTTGCCCGAGCTATCTGTCAGTTTGGGGTAACCTGCCTCGCTTTTTCGAATAACAACAACAATTTCACATTTAATGATAATAATGATAGCGATAATAGGCTAAAATTAGTTAAACACGAATTATGTAGTACAACAAAAGAGACTCAATGGTGGCGGCTTTTGGCGGCTCGGATGCCCCAATGCCTGCTTGACTGTTGGAAAGGGTTTCCTCTACGTATGCGAGGGAGCGTATGAAAGAGATCAGCTTTGTGCGAATTTCCAATAACTATTTCCCTGAACGTGTGCTGGCCTGGCCTGGCTTGAACTAAGTGTTGCCAGCTGTTGATGTTTTGCTCAGCGAGATTCGCTGGTGGTTTTATTTTTTTTTTTATAAATTTCAGGAAAATTATAGCTCAACTTGAATTGACTTTACCATACGTTTATTTTGTTTTATTTTTCATTTTACTTTGGCCAACTAATTTGGCTCAGGTGGCGCAATTCAGTCAAGACGATCACTCCACATAACTAGGGAAATGTATGAAACTTGGCTGCAGTTTGGCTGTTCCTCCATTTGACCATGTGAATGATTGAACTCGCTGGTGAGACCTTCAAGAGGGTCTCAATATTTCGGGTATTTAGAGGAGTCATTCGGTCAGAACCAAACCCATCATATACAAACCGATCATTACTGTCTCATGTCTTACCGAAAATTGGCGGTTGTTGCTTTTCCTTTAAATTTTTGTCACGTTGTGTCTTTCTTTTTTTTCGGATATTGAAAGAATTTTTTATGGCACCACACGAACTTTTGGACGCATCATTACCTATTTCATTTACGATTTTTATTTGACTCTAAAGGTTTTTTATTTTGTTTTCCCTACTCCAAGTAGTCTGATAGACTTTGAAGTAACCGGTACTGTAACAAGAGTATTATGGTTTGCCGGAGCATGGACGAGGAACTTCAAGGGCGGCAGACCTTAAAGGTTCTTTCTCCAGTCTTTCACTATCTATTTAGTTAACTAGTTTTATTCTTTATGAGTTATATAATCTATAACCTTTAATTTTTTTAACTGACCACACACAATTGTTAATGACAAGATCATAAAACTAAATTATATCTTTGGCTTTGGGCTTCTGATTTACACGGCCTAACTTGGAGACCACCCTCAGTCTATTGATCGGCTTGAGCCCGAAAACTATTCACACAATTAAATTAGTTTTAAGTGTAAACTGTGATCGGAAGATAAGAAGTAATACGGGGCATAAATTTATCCCAATTATTTTAACCCGATAAGTCTTTATTGGTTATCGATTTTAGCATGAGGAGTGTTGTAAGGCTTTTTCGATTCCCCCAGATAATGATTTTATTATTTAAACTTTTCTTTATTAAATCATTTGAATATTTACAGGAAAATTGCTTAAAATTCTGCTTCAGCTCAATAAAAAAATCTTGCTAAAAATGATTTTTTAATTCGTTTCAATGAATGAAAAATTCCGTTCGCCCTTTAAAATTAAATAAATAAACGAATAAAGCTATCTAGACTTATTGACACAGCTTTATGAATTGCGAAAAAAAATGGCAATTCCATCCACTTTTGCACAGCTCGGTGGCGCGTGCTAAGCTTTTGACAAATCTGCCAATCAAATAAATATCTAAAGTGCAGACTGAAGATTTCCAAGAAAAAATGGGGTTAAGTTCAGAATATGAGTAAGAAATAAATGTATTTATTTAAGACAGTACATCAGGTACCCAGAACTGAAGCCCCTTTTTTCCATTCAACCAAAAAGTAGAATCAAAATTTTCGTCGATGCGAAGCCAAACTCTGACTGATAAGCGGAAGACTAAGCGAGATAGATAAGATAAGGACTGCCAACAGTTCAATACTCAACATTCCGATATCTAAGTAAATATCAACCAAAAACGTATCAATAATGATCGTATAAACTCGAATAGCGTTTAGCTTTATCGAAGCGTTCCACTGCCAACGGCAGCTGTTGTCGAAAAGAGGCACAGATAAAACCGGCGCAGTGTTTGTTTCTGGCTTTGTTGACTCCGTCAGTTACCCGAAAAAAAATATTGTTTACTCAAAAGTGCAATAAAATTGTATCTATTGCCTCAGACGTTGGCCGTATCCTTCCGCTTTTGCATCTGTCAGCCTGGCAGAGCGGCATTTGCGCATGCGCGTGTCGATTTTTATGGCATTTGACGCGCTTTTATGACGCTGATTAACCAATTTAGTAGACACATATGGAACAACTTTGGACAACTTTGTAGTTGCTTGTGAAAATTCCCCCCAGACCAAGACTCATTAAATGAGCAAGACGGAAATTATCTCTTTAGATGGACGGCGAGTATGCTTGGTATGCCCAATTGAATTTAAATATGTGCGAGTATTTTTATGGGTTTTTAATAGGAAAACTACCAGGCAGCCCAGTTGCCCAGAGATATCAGCTACAAATCTGCTTTTAATAGACCACAAAAAACGATCAAACTATCAAATGTAATTGATGCCTTCCAAGGACAGAAATATTTTCTTACCAAACTCAACAAAAGGACAGGATAGAGCCGAAACACCATTGTCCGTCTTGGTAGATTGCACCCCTCAGCGTTGCGAATCGAGCAGATGAGCCTAGGAAGCCGCCAACGCCAAAAGATACTCCTCCTCCTTCGGCAGATCTCTGACATTTTATCTGTCTAAGATGCGTCAATAATGCTGTCGTCAATGCGAAAAGAATGGCCCGACTGACTCCCTGTCTTCTTTTATATAAAATGTTATACATTTCGTATTATACCATTCTTGGTAGTCTCGGTCTTTTGTATCTATTGTTTGCCAACCCTCGGCTAAAGTTGGCCATGTATATGATCCTGATGAAGCTGTCAAATTTTTGTGTTCTTTTTTTTTTTGACTGCATGTGATGCCTTCTGTTTATTATGCGTTTTTGTGGTTGATTTGAGGAAAGCGATAAGAGTAAACTGGAGCTACACCCAAGGCAGTAGCAAAAGTCTATCATAATTATAAGGATAATCGCTTGATTGGTTATCCATCCATCATGTAATATATCAATTTTTGTAGTCCTTCTGGGCCAACTCTTGTTGACTCGCAGTTCAAGCTGTTTTCTTTGGGTTTTGCTTGAGTGGTTCTTCTTAAGTGTTTTGCATCTTGCAGGAAATCGATATGATTTAGCATATGATTAGTATCATGGCCTTGTGGTCTAGGATAATGTGAGATCAGCTGTGTAATGAGGCGTTGCTAACAAGGATTTTGGCTCTACAGTATATTGAGTTGATTTGGTACAGTTGTGCTGGGTAAAACTAGGAACTCTGAAGTCAGATGGAAGAGCACCTTCTTGATTTAAAATTCTATATAAAAAGTAAGGAATAATTTTTACAAGAGTAATTGAGAAACTCTACCTTTCCTCTTTCAAGTACAGTTTCGTTTAGTTATCTAAAACAAGTACAGTTTCGTCCAATTTCAAGTCAAACGATCAAGAAAACTTAAGCATCTTAGAGAGTTTTCAGTTAATTTCTTCTCCACTTTTAGACTCTCTTTATATATTAGTATATACTTTCTAAATAATAATAAAAAAAAGAAGGAGGAGAAAGAAACCCAAAAGCATTGACAATGTTGACACCGGCTTTATGTGATGCGCACTGCCTACACAATTTCATGTGCTGAGTGAGTGACTCCAGCAACGTGCCACACTGTGGCAGATAATCAGCCCGCATAAATACAAATTAATGTGCAGGCAACTTACGGTTAATGTATGCAATAAGAATAACAACAACAACAACAACAACAACAGCAACCACTTCAATGGGATAATGGATAAATAAAATAAAGAAAGAAATAGCATAAAAATTAAATTTGTCGCGTGTTTGCCGCATGGAAGATGGAACAACAAACGACAAAAGCCAAAAAAAAAGACCAACTGAAAAAGAAGAAAACCAGAAAACTTGGCAAAATCAACTTGAGGCAAGCAGCGAACCAACGAATCCACAAGCATTCATTGCTAATCATGGTAATTATGGCAATGAAAAAGTGGCAGTAGCCAAGCGTACTCAAGATCCACAAAACAGCAAGCGACGAACCCATTGGGGATCGCTTCTTCTTCTCTTTCTTTTTTCGTAAAGCTCTTGGGCATAACTAGTGATGGTGGTGGTGGTGGTGGTGGTTGTTGTTGCTGATAAATAATAAACTAAAAAACAGTAAATACACCTGTTGTTGTTGACGTCGGTGTGACTGACTGCCAAGCAGACGAGCTAAGTCAACGAAATTGCTTTGCCAACTTCCACAAAAACGGAAGTTTGCTCGCACAAAAACAACAACAACAAATATTCAGATGGACAAGACAACAACAACACCAAAAGAAAAAAGAAACAAAACATACACACCGGATGCAGGTTGCTCTTGGCCAGGACAACAACAGCGACTCCAAGAACAACAACAACCTGAGTACTTTTTGATTATTTTCGGCAACAACAGGTTGGTTCAGCCAAAGGAGCAAGTCCAGCTGGTGGGGTGGGGTATGCAAGGTGAGGGGAGTGAGAGTCTTACTTTGTACTCATTTACGTCTTAAATGATTAGCCAACCAGTTTCTCTTATCAATCCACCCTACCCAAAAAAAGGAGCACCTCCAAAGATCAAGCCAACTCTGAAGATTGACTAAAGAATACTCTATTCTTTTTGAGGTTAGGTTAGCTTTTCAAAGGGTTTGGATATAATATATAACATTTAAAAAAAGAGGTAAGTATATAATCTATGAAAGACCTTTCCTTAAATCCTTTAGGGAATAAGAAATTCATGCTTGAAAAGCTATTTCATCTTTAAAAGTTATATAAATAAATGGTTTCTAGTTTCCCTAGAATTATGACAAAAGAATTTCTTTTCTATGTTTAAGACGCTTCTAAAGTTCTTGAAAAGCTATTTCATCTTTAGAAGTTATATAGGGAAATGGTTCCTAGTTTCCCTAGAACTATGACGAAAGAATTTCTTATTTATGTTTAAGAATCTTCTAAAGATCTTAACGCTTTTTGATACCGCCTCATCTCTCCGGATCTCTCCGATTTTCGATATAACAATTTTTGATGACAACTTAAAAGAAATATAAACCATTACCTGATATATATATATGCATATAACATTTTTTCTTTTAAGTAATAAGTTCAGTATTTTAAGTCTTAACTAGCTCAGTCTAATTCTTTTCTCTTAATGAAATCCCCGAAAGGATTGCTCTTCCCTATTGAGTCTCTTGACAACATGATCTTATATGATTATTATTTCTGCTCCAAAAACTAAGAGGGAAAACTCACTTTCCTTTCTTCAATTAAAAGAGTGTAAGGCCAAGAGCCAGAAACTGCCTGCCTTGGTTTTCAATTTGGCTTTAATCTTTTGTCTGAGAAGAAGCAGCTGTCCCCCTTCGGCCATTTCTTGTTGTTGTTGTTGATGTTGTGGCTTTTGTATTTTTTAAGGGGAATTTGGTAAACTTTCATTGAGTTAATCTTTTTGATATTTGGTATATCAGATTTTGCATTATCTCAGCGACCCTAAATATTCATTAAAAATGACAAAATGACCAGCAAGTGGTGAAGGGATCCTCTTTTGCTTCTCATATTTTCTTGAAATGATTTCATTACATTTTTTCATTAAATATTTGGGGCAATGATTAAATGATTTGTGTATAATGGGATTTGCCAAGGCAGATAAACTAAATAAGCGTTAAGTTTTTTCTTTTCTTTTTTTTTATTGCAATTAATGTCGGAAAGTCTTACAGATTGAGATAGTTTATTCCGTTTTTGATATCTGTAAATAATTTGAATTAAATGGAAAGTATAATTTTAATTAGCTCTGAAGATGATCTTATTTCTTCTTGCACCCTTTTAGTCTAGACTATAGACTTGCTATATTTGCCAAGTGATTAAAACTTTTTTCTGCTTGTCTCTCTTGTTGTTTTTTTGGCTAGCTAATTGCCAAAAATGTTTAAAGGACTTGGGTAAACAACATTAATGCCAGGGCCATTTGCTGATATGGTGACTCCTGTCTAGACAGGGCAGCTCATATCTCTTACTGCATTTTGTTTATTTTCCTAAATGACTGCACCTGCCAACTATTAGAATTAATCATTTGGGTTTGGGTCTGACTTATGTGGGGGAGTTTGGCCCACGCCCACTTGGAATTTCGAAGCGAAAATTGCGAGGCCAAAAAAAAAAATGATGCTGCAAAATTAGAGCCAACTAAATCCTGGAGATGTTTATTTTGTGTCGGCATTTCACAGAGTAGAGAAATTTCCAACACAGCAGGTCTCCTAGACAGACCCAAGAGCACAGACTACAAAGAATTCGGAGCCGAAGAAATATCTCAAATTTAAGGCACATGCGCGGCACAGTTTTGTTTTTTCCCTCCGACTTTTTGGGTAGGCGGAGCGCTACGTGTCCTTTCTTGGGTTTTTTATATGTCGAGCCGAAACCTTTGGGAATTGCCTGAAATGTAATTTGGAAATTCTTTGGGCACTTACTGTACTTTTTCTCTAGTCTTGCTGCACTTTACAATAACTCCTCAGATTGAGAGTGAAAGAAGGAGAGTGCGAGAAGGCAGCAGAACATGTGTTGTATTTGGGACTGACATGGTCGATAAGATTAGTCTGAAATTGCTGAATGTCCTTGAATTTATTTCATTTATTTGGCATATGTCTTAAAGGTCTCGAAATTTCTCCTATCAATTCAAAATATATGAAAGGGAATTCTAAGAATAATTGAAGGAATATTCAGAAGATCCTTAGCTTTCGAGAAGTTCTACATAGAGAAAGACAGGATATTTTGTAAGACTTTCTGTTCCTATCAAGTCCTTCCTTTTTTTTAAGATTCTCAGAGCTCTCCAAATCATAGACAGTTGCAACGGTAAACCAAGTCTTCCGTTTTGCCAGACCCTCAAGCAAAAATATTCCCACACCACCGAAACGAAAAAGAAAGAAAAGATTATGCAATCCACCTGATATTCCCAGAGGACACCCTCGCCAAATAAAATCCACAACCAACACAGGTAAGGGTGCCTAAAGGATGCGTTTCCGTTCTCAGAGCACCCCCAACAAAATTAAATCTGATCTGATATATTTGAATTCAATAACAAAAACAAGAGCAAGAAGAAGAAGAAGAAGCCGAAGCCGAAACCCCGAAGAAGTTTCTAACAAAAGCAGTCAAAGGATTAACTAGAAATTAGCAAAAGACAAAAAACAGCTGTTGATATTTTTGTGAAATATTCACACGGAAGTAGACATCGCCAATGTCGTCGACACCTTTCATTGGGCCAAAACAAATCTCTTATGATCCACGCAAACATCATCTTCGACAGCTGCTCCAGAGTGTATTGAGCTGAGCCTGGGAAGCAGTCGAAAATCAACTTGTATCTATGGCAAAGAAGCAGGTATTCACTGCTGCCTGGGAACCACATATGCCCAGGTCTGGGGACTTGTTTTGTGATATTCGACGAGATATCCGTGTTGTTGCCACTGATTTGGTTTCTCTTCTTGGCCTTAAATCAAATAGAAAACATTTGAATGGAATTTCTTGTTACATTTGCATCCTGTGGGAAGCCGCAGAGGTTCAGATAAAGTTAGGGTATATATTTTTGTTTTCCTCCTAGAAGAAACTCTGAGAAAATTTTTAAAAAACCACCTGCTCCAGGCAGATCTAATGGAAATTTGGTAAGGCAGGCAATGTGTTTCTATAATTATGTAGAGTATCTGAGGGCCCAAAGATTCTTAAGATACTCAAAGATTTCATTGAAATCTCAAGAAATATAGAAATGATCTTACTTTGAAAGTGAAAGATTCACTGAAATTCAGACTCCCTGAGATCTGTGAAACTTTTGGTAATGGAAACAAAAGCAATTCTCCAAAATTTAAAGGTCTTCAAAAATATCTTTCAGAAAAAGTTTGAATTATTTTTGTTTTTTACCAATCGATGAAGCGGAAACATATTCCCTAGCCAAAAAGAGACACTTGTTTTTATTTGTTTAAAGCAAACATGAAATCAGAAGCTGGGCATAAATAAGAAAAAGAAGAACAAGAGGGGTGCGGGGAGGGGCATAAATGCAAATGCCAGGCGACATCCTTGTTTATCTGCACAACGGAAATGTCCGCAGCAAGGATATGAAATAAAAACAACACAGCCAAAATGAGAAGAGCAACTGCAAATTTCGAAGACAACAAAAACAAAAACAACAACAACAAAAACTACCTGCTGCTGTCGCGACAACATCGCGTCGCTGTTGTCCTTCGCGCAGAACCGGAAGTAAGTCAGGCTCAAGGTGCAAATCGAGGCTGCCATGGCCAGGCCATGTGGATGATGCGACTATGGAGAAGCTGTGGCCAAGGCGCGTAATTTGATTCGCCAGCACCCGTCAGATAGACCACCGCAGAGGCTGAGGCGGGGGCGTTGGCGCGGTGGAGACAAGCGGACTCCACCCTCACTTTTGATGGAGCAGCGGAAGGAAACATCAGCCAACGAATTCCCACGAATTTTTGAAAGGGTTTTCTTCTCTCCTTTTTGCTCTCACTCGATGCTCTTCCGGTTTTCCCTGGGCCAAGCCAAGCCAATCCGATTCAATTCAATTCCAATTTTAATTCACAAATAATTTTTATATGCTGGCTGATCTGTTTACGCGAGCATTTTTTACGCATTTCATTTTTATGAATGAACATGCCAAAGTTGTCGATCAGGTATCGTCTCACCAGGCCGTTTCATAACAGGATGTTTACCGAGCTCACTCTTTCGGGCTCTCTCTCTCTCAATATCAAGGACAGTGGCAGAGTTCCAGGAATTAAAGAAATATTAAATATGCACACTCGCCCCGAGGCAGCTGAGCGAAATTCTTGGAACTTTTTTCTTTTCTCTTTTTTTTTCTCAAATAAAAAATATTATCTAATATAAAAAGTACACAAATGCCACGGGGGAGGGAGAACTTTAAATAATTTGTTGGAAATCTGATTGCAAATCATATGAATCAAATCATAAGAATTTCGCAGACTTCTTGGAGTCTCTTTTCTCAGTGATTTTAAAGATATCGAGGGGCTATTCATTTAATGAGGAACTCGCTAGCTTGTAGGTAGAGCTGAGGTCATAAATGAAACTAGAATAGAAGAGACTGTACCTTCATCTAAGATTAGTATTTATTGAATTTCTAAAAGAAACTAGAATACATGAGATTTTATGTTCCATTTGAGAATTGAGGACGAGACTGTACCTTTACTTCTTAGAATTGAGTCTATTCGATAAATGTTTGAATTTGTAAGAGAAAATAGATTGGGTAAGACTATATATTTTCCGACTTATCTAAGTTTTGAGGACTTTCACAAATTTATACAAGAAACTAGAATAGGCGAGACTTTACTTTTTCTGAAAGAGGAAAGATGATTAAGTAGATTGAGGCATTTAAAGATGTCTCAAAGCTTCCGGGAAAAAGGCAAATCAAATTATAAATCAAAATTTTGGCCCTCAGAATCCCTGATAAATGTGTTCTCACAAAGAACTTAATAAAGTTGTTGAAAGCCGTTTTAGTTGTTGTTTTTGTGCCGGGGCCCATAAAAATCTGTGTCGATTAATTTACATGCCAATTTCATTATTACTGGACAAACATTTGCATATACGCTGGAAAAAAAAAACCAATCAACTCAACACCCAATTTTTTTTTTGGGGGGCCTTTCTCGCACCTTCCCTGGGAAAGAAACTTTTCACTTCACTTACAAGTCGGCGAGGCGCCTGAGGTAACCAAGTCCTGTGCTAAAAATATTTTCAAAAAAAAAAAATTTAATTTTTCGCGCCATAAATTTGGCAAGGCAATAATAACAACAGCACAGAACTCAATCCACAAAAAGAGTGAAAAGTTTTTTAAATTAAACAGAAATTTATGACCCACCGAAAAAAAAATAAAATAAAAAAAAAATAAAGAAGCTGCAGGCTGTGGGGCAAAAGCAAACGGCAGCGCAGGAGAGAAGAGTCCAAGGCTTTGGCACCTGTAAACCGGTTCGAGACAAGCCTAACCAGCGCTACGCCGTTCCACACGAACAGCCACCAAACAGATGTCCTGCTGCTCCAAATTGAAAGCCCCAACATACATCATCCTTCAATTCCCCCAAGCCGAATACAAAAAAGAATACACAAGGGTTTCTTGGGTTCGGCAAGGGCGCCTTGCAGTTTGAATAATACTCTGGACTGGCTGCTGCAACTCGTGCAAAAGAAATTGGGGTCATGTGCTCCACGCAGCGGCTGCCCAAAATGCAAAAATTGTTTTTTTTTTTTTGGTTGGCACGCACATTTTGACCAGCTTTGCAGCTTGTCTGCGGTTTCTTGTTGTTGCTGTTGTTGGGCTGCCTTCTCTGGAGACAACGAACATCTTTCACTTTGGGCCACCAGCACCAGCACCAACGTCGCCACCAAACCTGCACCACCAACGCCGACACGAGCAACAAGTTGTCCAAGTATTTTTTTTTTTTTTTGCGAAGCCTTTTTGATCAAGTTGATCAAATTATGCACCGAATACTTGTAAAGTATTCTTTTTTTTTTTTGTGTTTTATAATTTTGAGTTGTTGGTTTTTTTTGTTTGAGGAAAAAAAACTGGAAAGTTAGTCGCGTGGCTGCGACATTCGTAGGACCAAGTTGGCCAGCCGAAACGACCTCGTCATGATCTGTTTATATCACATAATATTTACCTACAAAAAAAAAAAAAAAAAGAAATAATGATAACGGTAATGTTTTTTTTTTTTAGAGAAGCTTGCCTCAGGCAGGTGATTTGGGTTGATGTATGAAGATTTAAAATATTGAGGGCTGTGCTTTTAGCGCCAAAACTGAGACCCTTTCATATGCAAATAATTTTGTTCAAGCAAAAAAATAGAAAGGGTTCTATTTTCTATTCAAAACGTTAAGGGTATCAAAAAGAAGTTGTTGAACCAGCTGGGTCAACTGTTCTATGAAAAAAAAAGAAATCCCTTTATCTATAAAACCTTGAGCAAGACAAAAAAAAATAAATCAACCCTTGCCAAAATAAAAAACTTGTGACGAAATTAAAAAGAAATTCGAATTTGCTTAAATTCAACTTCAAATGAAAAGATATAAAAATATATTTTGATATTTTCTCATTAATTGAGCAAAAAAGTATCGCTAGTTCCTGGCAAAACAAAATTATAAACGAGGCAAGCGCATATTTCGTTCTCACTCCACCGCTTGGGCGACTGCGCAGAGCACCTAAAGCAACCCTTGGTGAGTTTGACCCAATTAGCTATTTTATGGGCTAGCTATAAGATATTCGAGATTTTGTTATTTTAATTTATTTAAATAGTTTATTATTAAAGTGTTTTCATTTAGGCATTTCCAAAAATTCATAATTTTTTTGTACTTCGTTTTTTATCTATAAAATCAACTGAATCTAGCTATTTTCAGCTCGAACATCCGCCTGCAAGCAGCCGCTTCGAACATCGAGCCGGTTGGAACGCCCGCTTGCAACCACTTCGAACGTGTGCCTCGAACTTCGAAGCCCCGGCTAGAAATTGGCTGAAAAAAGCTAGACCAACCGCGCTCGTGCTGAGAGCAGGTTCGAGCTGCGAGCCAGACCAGAGCCGAGGGAGTCTTCGGCTCAATTTTTTCGTTCGTGAAATTGTTCGTTTGTTGTTTGACGCTCTCTTTGGCTCGACTCGCACTTCGAACCTGAGAGCGCGAACCTAGTACTTTCGCTTAAAATCTGTACTTTCCCTTAAAAAGAGCTGTCAACTTTTTCGTGCTCAAATAGCTGTTTCTGGCTAGGAAAAAGCTGAAACAAGCCGAATTAAAAAAATAAGCAAATGGACATGTTTAGATGTGCACGGATGTGTTCGGGCCAAGTTTAAAAAAACAGTTAAAAATTTGAGGTTGCCGCGTAAAGACATGGTCGTTTCTGTGCGGAACTTTGTCAGCCCTCTTTGAATTTACCTTAGTTTTACGGTTGTTTCCACTGCAAATTGTGAGTAGATCGCAACGCTGAAATTCGCACGTGAACCGAAACACTCCGTTTTTTTTACAATCATTTGCCGGTCGCGCGGTCAAAAATTCGAATATTTCTAAGAAAAATAGAAAAATAAACACACGCACCAGAAACGCGTACAAATTAAATGATCCCCCCAGCGGAATACTTCAAATCAATTATTTAAATGTGCTGCAAAAATTATTATTATCAAGTGTGCAAAAGAGAATCAAAGAAAAATAGAAGCTGCTTGCCAAAAAGTAAAGATCATATTTAAAGTGCAGGCAAAAGGAACCAAAATTAAAGAGAAGTTTTATATTTGAAAAAAAAAGAAATCAAATAAAATTAAAAAAAAAAAAAAAAATAGTGTACAATTTTTGCTTGTGGTGTCTGTCTACATGTGAGTGTGTATGTTTTTGTGCGCCTTTTAAAATAGGCTTTGCGTTTGCGGCTCTCTTTGCCATAAACCGTTAGAAGCAAAGCGAAAATAAAAGTGTGGGGCCAATTTCTGCAATTTCTATGTTTATGTGAATTGTCGTTTCTCGTACTGACAAAATAAAAATAAAACAAACCAAATAGAAACAACAACAGCAACAACAACTTAAATCGCAATGTGGCGCGCACACGTGTGATAAAAAGAAAAACACACACAAAACAAAAAAATCAATTTTGCATTGGCTAGAAAATAAATAAAATCAAATAAAATGCCAATGATGAAAATCACAAACCATGTGCTGCACTTGAGCGAGTAATAGAATCGATCAAGAAAATACATTAAACAATTTGAATATTTTTTAGTGTGTGTGTGGAGTGCCAGCAACAACAACAACAACAACAAGAAGCAGAGATCAGCAGCCACCAACAAAGAGGATTATTACACTTACACACATACACACACACAAAACACACTCTAACAAAAGTAGCTCAATTTTTTTTTTTGGCTGCCAGAGAATTAATTTATTACACCAAAAAAACAACAACAATAACAACAAAATAAACATGCATTGGATTAAATGTTTATTAACAGCATTCATTTGCTTCACAGTCATCGTGCAGGTGAGTCTACACTTTTTTTTTTTTCTTTTCTTTATTTTTTTTTTTTTGCTTGCCTTTATCTTCGGTGTTTCATCTTCACATTTTCGGCAATTCCCTTTATTACACATGCGTGCATGTGGTCGCAATTAGCTGTGTGACGTTCTGTCTGTGTGAGTGCAGACGGCGTTGCCAGTGTAAAATTCTGTTCACTTTGGGCAATTCCAAATAGTTTTTGGTTTTTTCAAATGAATCGTTCTGTTTTACATAATTTACGAATAGTTTTTTTGGAAATCTGATACTTTTGGAAACAGCTGAGCAAACCGGCAGGGCAAATAAAATAAAACTTTATGTGGAATTCTCTAAGGGTTGCTTTTTTCACACCCTTTTATTTCCTAGTGAGAGAGAGAGCGAGAGAGCGAGCATGATCGGAGAGCTGAAACTAGTTTGTGAAACTCGAAAGGGGGATAAACGCAGAGTGTACAGGTCAGCAGACATATTAAAAAATACGAATTAAAAAATTACCACCAACGGCGCATGCCGCAAAAATAAAACTCGAGAAAACTTGCCTTCTCAATTTCAATATAAAACTTTTATGGTTAACATCTGCCGTTTAAATTTTTTATCAAGTTTTTTTTTTCGTTTTTTTTTTTTGCAATTTTTATTTTGCATGTGCTTCGGTTGTTTTTTTGCTTTTGGGCGCTGCGTAGGTCAACGTGCGCCGGCGTCACTTGCTCGCTGCCTTATCGGTCTTTACATGTGTGTGTGTGTGTTTGTGTGTTTCGTATTTTATTTTTTTTTTTGTCTGTCTGCTTTCATTGATCTTTCACGCCAGCATCCCTTTCGAGCATTGCATGTGCTGCTGTCGTTTTTATCTGCCTCTCCCTCGCTCTCTCTCTCTCTCATTCTTTGGCTTATCTTCTTTCTTCGGACTGAGTCAACCTTAACACGTTGCGTGCTTTACTTTTCCAAGACAAAGTTGTGCATTTTTTTTTTTTTTTTGCTAGACATTTTTTTCTTTCTTTCGATTTTTGCTAATTTTAACGTTTCAGAAATATGCCCCAGGCCACAGGATGCCTCCTGCGGTTTCTTTGGAGCAGCTGTTGTGGCAAAAAAAAAGTTAAATTTTTCAAAAATTAATTTTAAAAGAAAATTTCTGCTTCTTCTTCTTCTTCTTCTTGTCTTGTAATTCCCATGATGAGGCATTTAATTCGCTATTAAATAACCGTACTTGCCCACTTGTCTGCCTTTATGCCTACGCAGAGCTTTAGTTTTTATGTAATTTTTCTTTTACTTTTTTTTTATTTTGCAATTTTCATATTAACATTGAGACTTGTGACAGTGAGAAATAATTTAATAATTAAATGAGTAGATGAATGAATGACGCAGTCAAAGTTGAGAGCTGCTTGGGAGTTTACACACGCGTTGTCTTCTTCTTCTTCTTTCCTGCTCAGCATATTTTTTTTTTTGATTGCTCTGGCTGCCCACTTTAGAGTGCCTAATTAATTGCAATTTAGCTGGTCTAGCAAAGGGGCGAAAAGCAAATCTCCCACACACAAACACACACACACACACGCACACACATACAGAAATGCAACCCGTTGATTCACTTGCGCTTATAACTGTTTCCATATTTTTGCCGTTGTGTTTTTGTTTGTTTTTCTTGCTATTTAACGGTTAACAATGATGTAGTTAAGTAGAGGAAGAAGAAGCAGAATATAATTTATTAATAAAAAAAAAAAGAAAGAAGAAGGGCGCAAACACCTGTAGGAAATTTTTAAATTAAACGCGTAGCACACAGCTCAACATTTTTATACTTTTTAATGTCTATTTTGCTTCTTTTTTTTTGTTTATATCCCAGCCATCAGCCTGTCATTTATTCACTCACTCAGTCAGTTAGTCAGTCAACTTGAGTTGTTGTTGGAAAATAGCAAAAAAAAAAATAATAAAGTCGACGTTGAAAAAAGTCAAAGAAAGAACGCGTCAGGCCTGAGTGAGCACTTTGGGCATAGACATTTTCTACCAACAAAAACAAAAACAAAAACAAAAACAACAACAAAAAATAACAAGAAGAGTAGAGAAAGAAGAAGAAGACGACCAAGTGAAGCAAACTAAGTCAAGCTTAAGATAAACAATGCAACGCACTATTTTCCAACACCTTAACAAGTGTTTGGTCCCAGGCGAACCCCGGGAATGGGGGGGCTGGGAGGGAGTTGGTTAACTTTCGAATACTTGAACTACGGGTTCCATTTTAAGTTACTTTTTTTTTCTTTCGGCTCTTCAAGTGTAATCAAGTTCATAGTTGAAAGCACAACAACAACAATAACAAAGGGGTAAACAGGTGACAACAAGTTTTCCTAGGCCTTTCGAAAAGGTCAAAAAAACCTTTTTGTTTTTATTTTAGGAAACCAAATTATATAATTTGGAATGTTTCATAGTACGAAATAAGTTTAATTAAATGAAAAATGAAAATATTTGGAAATTCTTTCAAGCATAGAAAATTGCTTAAAAAAATCTTAATATTTAAAATTTTTTATATATAAAAAAAAATCAATGTTAATTTTTTTTTTTTTTTAATTTTATTAAGAAATAAAAAAACATTTTTTAGCAAATTTATTTTTCAAATTTTATTAAAAAATATTTTGAGTTATTAATTTTTTTTTTTAATTATTTTAATATTTTCTTTTTTTTTTGAGTAATTTAGTCGTTATTATTTTTTTGTTTTTAATTATTATATTTTTTTTTATTATAAAATTATTCTTTTATTTATCTGTTTTATTTATTTTTTTTTTATAAAAAATTTCCTAAATTTTTTTTTTAATTTTCCTTGAAATACTTTGAAAGAAATCCTTTTTAAAATAATCCCAGATATTTCCTAAAACAATTATAGAAACAGAAAATATTTGTATTAATTATGAGGCTGAGTTCATTATTATGATTGAATATAATTATTTTCATGTTTATTTTCCATCATCATTATCAATGTTCCATGTTGCTCTCTATGCGCTTTGCACATTGATTGCCTATCAATTAGAGATCTCTTCTTGTTTTTTGCCGCCGCTGGCTCGGTTGACTGGGCTAGTTGACTGCCTGACTGACTGTCTTGGCCAGGCCTAGCCCCATCGGTGCTGGTGGTGGTGGTGGTGGCTGGCTGGCTGGCTGGCTGGCCTGCTCAAGCTCTTCTTCAAAGCGCCGTTCAAAACAGGTTTTGTGCAGTTGCTCTCCCTCTCTCTCTCTCTCACACACACTCTCTGTCTCTCTCGCTCTGACTCTTTGGTTAGCAGCTGGCCAGCAGTAAAAATAAAACAACTTCAATTCACTTTTAAGTCACGTTTTACTCTTTTTGTTGTTGTTCTTGTTTTGCTGCTTCCTTTTTTTTTTAGGGGGGAGCTACTCTCTTTGGTTGATGTTTTCCTTTGGAGGTCTCCACACAGCTGACAAGTCTTCTCAGTGTGCATGTGCATGTGTGTGTGTGTGTTTCTGTTAAACTGTTATAGCTTTGGGGCCTATGGGCCGTTTTACCTGTCTGAAAAACTCTCTCGACTCGGTGTGAGTATCTCTCTGGCTCAGTCTGTCTCTTTCTTTGAGTGGTCTGGCCTCTCTTTCAATATGGCTGGTCTGCTCTGGTCTGGGCTTTGGTCTCTTGGGTCTTGCCTGATGATGGTGACGGCGGCGACTTCTTCTTCACCTGGCGTTGTTGCCTTACACCTTTTGCTGCTCACCGTTTGTCAGTCAGTCAGTCGGTCTGACTGTGGGTCTGCCGGTTCGTCTCTCTCTCTCTCTCTCTCGCTCTGTGTGTGTGTGTGTGTGTGTATTTGCAGCCATCAATGTTGACCGGCAAAATCGTATGCCGTGGGAAACAATTCGGTTTTACTTGTACATTTTTTCAACGTTTTTCTTGTGTGCCTGCTTCTTTGCCTGTTGCTGCTGCTGCTGCTGCTTGCCTCGTCTGTGTTGCCGCTGTTGTCGTCGCCGTCACCGTCGCCGCTTCGGTGGCTGTCTGCTCTGTTGCTTCTTTTTTGTTGTTGTTGTTTTCTTCTACTTCTTTTTTTTTTGTTCGCTTATGCTCTTTTTCTTCGCCTCAGTTTTGTTGTTTTGTTTTTGTTTTACTGGCCTGCTGCTTATTAATACACGCTTTGTTGTACGTAGCGCAGCGGCTGCGACACCGGCGTTCTTCTTCTTCTACTTCTTCTGCTTCATCCTCTTGGTTTTCTTCTTGCTGGGGGTCTTGGGTCTACGTTTTGGCTTGGCTTCTATTTCTCTGCTACGGGTTTGTCTTCTTCCCTTTTGGCTGCAGACCCCTCAAGTTCGTTGCCTAAGTCTTTCGTTTTATTTGCAAACAATTTTGCATTGCATTATTTGTTTAAAATTTTGTTATGATTGCATTTACCAGTTTTTGTTTAAATTGCCAAAGATTGTGAAATTAAATTGTTGTTTTTGTCTTGGGTAATTAAAATACTGAAATAATAACAAAACAATTTTTGCCTTTCTAACATTAAATGCATCAATTTGATGATTTAATTCGAAAGCAAAAGCTTTCTCAAACAAATAAAAAAAATCACTTTGCTCCACTTTATGTTCAATTGTGGCTGGTGGACCCTTTCCAATTACCGCAAAGACTCTGGAAAATGTTAGCGCCAGCTCAACTGATTAAATAGTTAAGCAGCTTTGCCTTGGTTTTCTTCACTCTTTTGTTAGGCATTTATTCTTTTTTTTTTTTTTTTGGAGCTTACATTTACACCTGTAGCACTCAGCATCTAAGCCGAGTGCTTCTACTTAATTGAGCAATTAAACACCCGTGTTCATAAAAAAAAGGCAAAAGAAAAACAACCAAGACAAGCACATTAATAACATTGAACATCCCACAGAGTCGCAACATGTGGAGCACTTTTTTCTCTTCTTCTTCTTCAAGTTTTTGTGACTTGTTTTTTTTATGGTTGCTAGAAAGACGATCGCTGTGGCTGCTCAGCTCATGTCTGGTTAACAATTAAATTGTCATTTTAACAAGCTTCACTTGTTGGCTGAGTTTGTTGTTAAAATGTTAATTGCCGAACAGTTATAGAAAACGGGCCAACTCGTTGCCTTCTCTCGGAGCAATCAGAGCAATAACTTTGGAGCACCTTTTTTTGGGCATTGGCTTGTTAGTTGTTTCAGTCAGTTACAATAATAAATCCAACAGATATACAATGTATCTTGTTAGCCATTTATGGCAGGTGAATTATAATTTGCCAAACTCAAAATTAAATAATCTGCTTCTCCCTTTTCAAGTCTCTCTCTTTCTAGCTCTTATCTTATTTTTTTAAATCTAAAATCTTTGGCTTTGCAAATTAATTGAAAACTTTATGGCTAAATTCAAATTAGTTGAAAAGAAAGTTTTGAACCATTCAAGTTTTTTTGTCATCTTCTGGAAATTTGTTCTTTGAGTTAAAAGAAAAAAAAAAAAAAAAAATCCAATACGTTTGGGCCACGCCAAATTCC
Organism: Scaptodrosophila latifasciaeformis; assembly: GCA_037075145.1. Lineage (NCBI taxonomy): Eukaryota > Metazoa > Arthropoda > Insecta > Diptera > Drosophilidae > Scaptodrosophila > Scaptodrosophila latifasciaeformis. The sequence continues at coordinate 20,163,122 of JBAMCM010000100.1, read as the reverse complement.
ACAACTGCGCTCGCGCCTTTCAGCGCATTTTTCAGCAATTTTCTGTTGTTTTTATTTTTTTATTTTTTTGTGGTTTTTGCTCTTTTCGGTTAAATACCATGTTGAAAGATTTATCGTCATTGTTGGTGGAAGCTGCATTCTTACTCTTTATTCGAGCGAGAAATAAAAAAGTCTCGACAAAAGTCTCTCTACCCTTTTTACTTCTCCTTCCACTTCTTCTGATTCCTTTCGTCTTTTCCGAAAACTTGTTTTCTTTTGGTCTTTCAATTCTTTGGTCCAGCTGCCTTCGGAGCGATTGAAGCGTCAACAATTTAATGAATTGTTTTTTAATTTGATTAGTTTCTTTTTTTTTTATAAAATAAAATAATTTCTTCTGTTTTATTTATTTGTATTTATATATTTTGTTTTTTGTTTTTTTTTTTTTCCAGGTTCACAGTTCCGGCAATTTCGAATTGCGTCTCAAATACTTTAGCAATGAACACGGTCGGGATAGTTCGGGTCATTGCTGTAGCGGTCAAAAGGATGCGGTGACGGGTAAATGCATTGGCACATGCAAAACGCGATTTCGTGTCTGTTTAAAACATTATCAAGCCAAAATCGATACCACATCGCAGTGCACGTATGGGGATGTGGTGACGCCGATTCTCGGTGAAAATTCGGTCAATTTAACGGATACGCAAAACAAGGAGTTCACGAATCCCATACAATTCGGCTTTAATTTTACCTGGCCGGTGAGTAAATCATATCGATATAAATTATCGATTATAATATATTTTATAATTTACCTTAAAACATTTAGAAATATTTCATGAGATATTGTTAGTTGATAGGAATACAAAGTTATCGATTATTGAGAGTTTTGATGGCAGCGAAAGCTAGTAAGGTTTATCGAAATGTTCATCGATAACTATCAGTCGATTAAATTTTAAATCAATTTAATACATATCTATATTTTATAGAGTACAATAAATATTTGTAAAATATCTCAAAAAGAGTTATCGATTAAAGGAATATTTATCGATAACTTTCAGTCGTTTGATTTTTTTCGATTCAAATATTTAAAAAGTTTACTAAAAGCATACATATCGCTAGTTCCTAGATCACAACGAATGTATCAAAATAATTATCGATCATCGATAACAATAAAAGAAGATTCATCAATACTTATTACCCGATAGAATTAGTTGACAATAGTTTCAAATTATCATTTAAATAGTACCAATTTAGGTGTGTCTTATGTGGCATGTTGCATGTTGCACTGTCTGCTTGCCTTGTGGCACACATGTTGGTGTGTGCCCACGGGAGTTCGAGGCCTCTAAATTTAGAACACAATTCTCAGTTGACAGCAGCAACGCACAAGATCCCCCTAACATTTCGCTGACACAACCCGGGCCCACCTCCCCCCAGCCAACCCGGCTAAAGATGCCAACTGTGTCACTTGCAGTCAGTCAATTCAGTCTCTCCCTCTCCATGTCTCTCTCGCTGGGTCGCCTGCTCAGTATTTGGTGTAAAATATTTTTGCTAATTTCCTTTTTGCTTTTTATAGCAGAAAAATGAATTTTTTTGAAATTCTCTTATATATAAATTTTTTTTTATGACCCCAAGAGCATTTCCTCTGCTCATGTCCTTGCTGACTTGCAACGACCACCACCATCAGCATTAAGCACCACCACCACAACCATAGTCACCAGTAGCGCTTTCATTCAAGAGGAGTAACGTACCACCAGCACCACTCTAGGGGTGGTTGGTGGGCCTGACGGCGTGTGCTCTGGTGGCCAAACATCTGTCAGCTATTAAAACGCGTGCGCGCCGAACAATTTTACCAAGCGGGTTTCTTTTTCTCTCTTCCTCTTCTTCATTTTCTGTTGTGCTTCAGTAAATACACAATTTATAGATATGACTGTGTGTGTGTGAGTGTGTGAGTGAGTTTATTCAAAATATCAACCCTTGTGCTGAAAATGTCGTTACTTTTTCCTAGTCCTACCCTATACCCCCCTCCAACCAGACCCGACCAACTTGTTGAGTAAAATTTCCCGGTCATTTTTTTTTTGGTGAGTTAACTGATTTATTTATTTGAGAAATTTCCTCTTATAAATTTATGCGCACGTGTGCGGTTTCAAGACTCCTAGCAACTTGTGGTTGACTTGGCAGTTGGCTTCTTCTGACAATTTTCATGCTTCACAGATCCGGCCAAGTGAAACCCACCGGGGCCAGGGCATTTCTTAATTATTTTTATGGCCAGGCAAAGACTTGGAAACTAACTGAGGCAGAATGTTTTTTTTTTTTTTAATAACGTATTTGCTGGCTTTCAGCATTCTTAGATTAATCGCACCCGCAGCGTGTGTGGCAAGTTGGGGTTGTTTAATTTCCCCTCAAGCCGTCTCTTTCGCACACTCTGCCACTTACTTCCTAATTGTTCAGTGTTGTTGCTTTTGGATTTGCGCATGTGCAACGTCACTATTTATCATTATATGAGCCGTCAATACACACACACACACACACACACACACTCGCAGTGGTGATAAAAGTAGCAAAGTCATTTGGCCTAAGGCAGAGGGGCACGGGTCGATCGGTATCTGTCTGTGTCTTTCTATTTGCCTGGTCTTTTGCGTGCTCAGGTCTCATCATTAGTTTGGTCGTTGGTCTGCTTACTTTTGGCACGTGAAATGTGTAAATATTTTGCATAAATTTTCTTTTGCTAACAAATTCCATGCGGGTTGGAAAAAGTTATAAAAAAAAATAATAAAGTGTGCAATTTTGAAAATTCTCACTTTTTTTCTCGAGAAATTTCTAGGTCAAACTAAGAGTTTTATTTTTAGTCTTCTTCTTATTTTTTTGACTATATTTTTGATCAGCAGACGGCAGGCAATGTCATACGTTCTTGCTCTCAGTTGGCAGCCAGGCAGAGGCAGCCACTAATTTAATGTTGCACTTAATTAAAGCAACCAAGTTGGGGTGTAGCAAGTCGCATGAATCAGACAGAATAACTTAAACGAAGAAGAAGAGGAAGCAGAAGAGATACAAGCAATTCGGGATAGCCTCGGTATATTTTGCTGATCTCTGGCGAGTGAGTGTGCAATGTTCTCTAAAAATAGTCAAAGCAACAACAACAACATTGACAACGTTCTCTGAATTTGTTGTAGAGGAGAGCAGCTTCCTCTTTCTTAGGGCTTTTTTTGTGTATTGAACTTTGTTACTTTTATCTGTCACACACTGAACCTCTGCTCTCTCCCCCTCCCACCGCCCCCTTTTAGCTGTCTGCGAGTGTCTTGTCTTGTCTGTGACTGCCACCTACCATAGTGATCCCCCAACCAGACCCCACCTACTCCTACTTTTGTTCTTACTCAGCGCACCCTACTTTTTTCTACTCCCTCCTCTCTTTCTTCTTCTTCTTGTTGTTCTTCCCTTGTATATGCTAGACTGCACTGGTGCCTGCTGGTTGATATTGACGTTGATATACCGCAATGTAGCACGCGATGCTCAATTCAGTCACTCAACTTGAACTCACCCTGCACAATTCCATTTTATTTTTGGAGTGGAAAACGAAAACTGCAGCCAAAGATACTCTCCCTCTCTCTCTCTCTATGTATATATATATAGTTTAAATATATAATGTATCCAAAAGATACACAGATATTTTATACTCATAGGCAATTATCTGCGGCTAATGAGACAGACTAATGGCTAATTCTTTTCGATAACGATTCAATTTTTTTATTTCATCACGTATCGACCATAAAAGCCAGCCAATTGAATGCAAAGTTTGATTCTTTCATTTTGCCATTGTTTTGCTGCCGATGATCTATGTCTGATTTGCTTCCTGTCGTGCCCATAAAATTTGTTGTTCAACAAACTTCACCTTCGTCATCGTCAGTATTTTTAGTTTCCCCCTCTCGTCCACCATTATGCAATCATCATCATGAGAGCTTATCAACTAAATTAATTCTACATCTCAAATGGTACACCTACACGCATCTTAAGTATTTTTCCCAAAAATCGAAAGTTGATAGAAAAAAAAAATTAGTCATTTACATGCAATGCGCAAATGCTGCAATCTTCCAACGCCCAAAAATTCAGGCAAGTAACCAATCGACTAACCAGCCAACCGATCGACCGATTCAATAGGAAAACAAAAAAAAAAAAAAAAACTATATAAAAAAAAAACCAGTCAGTCTTCTTCTTGGCTGACTTGCCGAGTTACACTCCTCCAGTTGGCCCGGCTGACTGGCTTAGATACACGCCAATGCATATTGACTGCATTTTGTGTCATCTCTGCTATTCTCTCACTCCCTCTCTCTCTCTCTCTCTCAGTCTGGGTTGTTGTAGTTTTTGTAATCAAGTGTGAATCGAGGGCGCTGCAAACAGCCATGTGCAGATTTGCATTTCAAATGCTATTTGTTAGTAAATAAATTTTGTTAACTCTCTCACTCTGTGTGGGCGTCTCGAAACATGTTTGGTTCGAGCTGTCATAATCTCTTTATAATGAGACTGTGGGCTGTACCGCATATGCATATACATATACATAAATGCGTTTCTATCATTTTTGCCATTAGTTTAAATTAGTTAAAATGTGTGACATATCAGCAAACATTATCTCATAGTTACTTTAGCTTGAAATAAGTTAAGAATAACAAAACGAAAAAGACTTGATTTTTAAAAGATATTTCACAACTTTCTTTAACTTTTACTTTTTTTTTTGCTCTTCTTGTTTCAATTCCAGGGTACATTTACTTTAATCGTGGAAGCCCTACATGACACCAACAATAGCATCAATGCTCGGACAAATAGTAAGTTGAAATTATAAAAAAATATAAGAGTTATTCAGCCAAGAGTCAAAAAATTATTAAAGTACAGTTGCGTTTGCTGTGACTAAGGTTAGATGTGATCAAACCGAATTCTGTCAGTCTGGGATCAGTCTGTCATTTGATAGCGAGACCAGATCATCGAAGAAGGTGATATGGGCAGATCCTAAAGGACCTGATGATTAACTTAGATTAGGTGTGATGGATCTCACGTCTGGAATCAGTCCACCAATTATTAAAAATTCACCAGTTACTCTGGTACCCAGACCAAGTCCTCGAAGAAGGTGATATAGGCAGATCCTAATAAACTTAGTTTAGGTGTGACCGATCCCATTTCTGGAATCAATCCCTCAATAGTGCATCATCTGGTACCCAAACCAGTTACTCATAAAAGGTGATATTGGCAAGACCTAATGGACTCGATATTTTTGTAATTATAAACCCCTTATCCCTTAGTCACATCATCGATGAGACAAAGTCCCTCCCTGTCTACCTAGGTCATAGGGCTTGGAAGACTTCCTTTAATAATGTTATGCATAAAATAATTTCAAAAACTATATCCTGCTTCCTGTGATTTCTCCTTTCTACTTAACGCTCTTTCAAAGTTCGATATCGGTTCGGTTAGGTTCTCCAACGAGACACCTGATACTTTGGGCCACAAAACTCAAATTTCTAGTTTCACCAACTAACTAAAGTTCGACACTTGCTTGTATCTGTGAGGTTTTGTATCTGTGTGTGTGTGTGTGTGTGACTGGCCAAGATTTCCGGCACATTGAGTGGTTTTAAATAACCAAAAGGGTATTTGCTTCGGGTATCTTTTGGTTCTGTTTTTGGTATTGTCCTAAGCCTTTGTTTGGAGGGTTTATCCCTTTAGAACGGAAGTGTGCTGAGGTTGTGTCTTTCACTTACCCCACTCTCTCTCCGCCTCGCCTGTCTCATTTGCTTAAATGCAATTAATTTTTTCTTTTCTTTTTGTTTTTTTAAGCAGCCAAAATCACGAACTTGCTAAACGTCTCTGAAAAAAAAAACAAACTTGTTGTCTAGCATTTAGTGATTGTGATTGTTTTCTTTGCTTTGGGTTTGAGGTCTTTGGAATTTGGCGATCGTGTTGAACAGCAGAAGCTGTCGCCGCCAACGCTGCCAGCCTAACTTGTAATCCATCTTTGCTCTTTACCGCCGCCATCGAACCAATCCCGAGTCTTTTGTTTTATTTCTTGATTGTCTTCACGATCGAAGTTTTTTTTCCAAAGGACTCTTTTTTTTCCTTCTTCTTTTTTTCTTTTTAGGACCACCTAGAAAACGACACGAATGTGTGTCCCACAACCCACGCAGGTTCTTTTCTTTTTAGAGCAAATCAATGGAATAGTTTCCCACACCAACAAAAAAAAAGTATATCTAGTTTACCTGAAATTTCTCTCTCAGATTTATGGAGTTTCTTCTTTTTTTTTTGCTTGAGTTTTTCTTTTGAAAGAATTTTAATTGTTTTTTGGCCTTGAATTTCTGCTCAACGTATCCTGCTGAGTTTGCCAGCAGAAAAGGTGGAAACCTTAACTATGTAATCATTTGCCAAGTACAAGATTTTCTCTCTCTCTCTCTTTTACCATAAGCAGATCTTTATCGGCTTCCTTTTTTACTGTCTTTGTTGTTGTTGTTGTTGTACATGTTACGATATGATGATTATTGCAATTTCAATTTTTGTAGAGATTTTTTTGTTGTTGTCTTCTTCTTTTTTTCTGACTCGATCTCCCGCATACTTTTGCTAGCCTGTCTATTTTTTTTTTTTTGCCTTTCTTATTCATTTAACATAAATTACATAAAAAAAAGAAGAAGAAATAAGAAGAAGAAGTAAAGATCTACAAAAAAAAAGGAGGGAAAGAAACCGACCAGCACGCATTCAAAGTTTGCTGTTGTGGCCGCCTCTTTCTGGCTGGGCCAGAATGGCTTTTGAGCCTGCTAGGCACGACCTTTTCGCCAGGTTTTTCGGCTCGAGTTGCCCGGCCAGTTGAGCTGGTCGGCCTGCGGCTGTTGGCCGCCTGGCAACACAGCCTGCCAGGCAAAGAGTGTCCCAGTCCAGGCTGTGTTAGGAGGAGGGGAGAGTGGGAGGGAGCAGGGTGGCGCAAGTTTTGTATAGGATTCAATGTCTTCGTCGTGCAAGGTGATTTTTCCCTTGATGCGTTGAAATCTTTCAACTCATGCTCTCGACTTGGTTCTGGCTCTTTTGCTGTTCTTCTTCTTCTTTTTGTTTTTGTTGTTGTGGCTGTTGTTATTGGTCTTGTTGTATCTTCTCGTTATTGTTGTTGTTGTTGTTGTTATTTTTATTTCCACCTATCCCTACCCACCAATTAATCTCTGCCAGTGCCAAAGTTGTTAGCTCTTGTGGTTGTTGTTTTTTGTTGTTGTTGGCGGCGGTGGCGGTGTTGGTGGTGGTGGCGTTGCTGGCTTGGCTTGGCCGCTCTGGCTGGCAATGTTGTTAAAATGCTTATCTTTTAATTTTAACTCATTGGATCAGGCAGTCAAGAGCCTTGTCCTCGTCCTTACCCTTTGCCTGGCAACTTTGTCGTCGTCGTCGTCGTCGCAGTCATCGTAGTCGTCGTGTGTCTTGATAAAATGGTATTTTAAAAATTCCTTTCAGTTCAAGTTTAGCAGACAAATAAAAAAAAAACCAAAGTCTCAGTCTTCTCTTCTTGTCTGTGCTTAAAATATTTTTCATTGTTGTTGTTGTTGTTGGTGGTGGTTTGAATTTGGATTTTTTTCTTTGGGCCCACTGCAAGCTGATTTGTGCCGCAAATTTGTTGCACACAAATTTCACTCATTTGTTTAGTCATCCAAATAGATGAGGACTTGGCCCAAAGCGGAGGGGAAACAAATAACCCAGACAGACTTGAGGGAAATTTTTGAAAATATTGGAAATTTCTTATAAAGTTTTATGGAAATATTTTAAATTTCCTTAAAAAAAGTTCGAATTATTTTAGAAATTATAAAAAGGCTCGGCATTTTTCAGAGCAATTTTAAAATTTTTTTTATTGAAATTCGTCAACTTTTTTTTTCCTAAATTGTGAAAAATTTGTAAAAATTATTTTAAAATATTTTTCAAATATTTTACATATTTTTGAAATTTTGTAGATTCATTTTCAAGTTTTTCATATGAATTTTTTTTTTTATAATTTTTGCAAAATTAAAAAAAAAATATTTCCAAGTCTCATTCATATATTTTTAGGATTTTCAGATAGATTTTCAAATTCTTAAAACTTGTGAAAAATGTTCAATTTGTTTTTATAATTTGTGAACAATTTTTTAAAAATATTTCAATCTCATTCAAATATTTTCCTGATTAATTTTTTAACACTTCCTTGAATATTAATTTTTGTTATATTTTCTGGGAAAGTTTCCCACTAAAAATTTTCATTTTTTATTAATTACAAAACCAATAAAAAAATTAACACTTTTGCGTAAATATTTTCGATTTTTAATTTTTTTTTTTTTTTGATTTTGTTTTGTCAATTTCCATTTTTCTTGGTGGGTTTTCCAACTGGCCAAACAGCATTTAAAGTCAAATAGTGCGTTTGCCCAGTCCAGAGTGTCTAATAACCTGTCAGGCCACAAATCCCCCAAGTCTTAAGTTGTTGCTTTTTGGACTCTATATAAGTGTATGTGTGTGTGTGTGTGTGTGTGCACAGCAGGCGGCTTAACTTGCCGCACTTTTCTTGTCATGTGTCAGAGTTTTTCCTTGGCAAATGTAAATAAAACTACAATTCAATTTTTGTCTTGCCACGCAAAAATGCCAAAAAAAAAGAAAAGGAAAAACATAAAAACGAGACCAAGACAATCCGAAAGGCTTAGACTCTCTTGCCACAAATGCTGGAATGCCGTTGGCTTGTGAGTGTGAGTTTTTGCATTTTGCCTGAGCGATTTTCCATGTTTACGGAGAGCAGGTGAACACAACTGCCACAGCAACTGCCACTGCAATATTTGGCCAAGAATTGTGTACTTGCATATTTTTGGTAATTAATTAGTATTTTTGGTTTATTTCTTTGGAGATTTTTTTTTCAGTTTTCTGTTAACTCGTTTAGATTTTGTGTCGGACCAGTTAGTGTGGTTGTCAGTGCTCGACTGGCCGGGGTAATATATCTTTGACAACATTGAGATACATTTTCGGTGATATTGGGTAATGGGCTTGACTGGTTTCTCCACGGGGTTAAACCAATTTGATCAAAATTAATAATCATTTTTTTTTTGCCAAAGATTAATGTATTTTTTTCTTTTATCAAATAATTTTTTTCCAAATTGTTGTAATTTCCTTTTTTCTATATTTTTTTTTAGATTTTGTTCTTTTTTTATAATTCACTTTCACTCTTTTTCATTTTCCGCTCTGAAACTTGGCCAAAGAGAAATTTAGCCAAGCGAGTATTTTTTTTTTTATTTTTTATTCTAAATTCAAGCTCTTTTTTTTGTATGGTTTTTCTTCGAGGCATTTTTACATATTTTAATGCCTTTTTGAGTTAACCATATTGGTCTGAGGCTTTGGCATTGCATTGAGATTTATGCTGAAAGCTCTTGAAGCCCAGCACAACTCGAAGCTTGCTTGACTGCAATTCGAATAGTCATGCACCTGCAATTTACTTTATAGACCATGGCATAATGTGGCCATACACACACACTCACACACACACACACACACACCCAAACAAGTTGGCATCCAAAAAGACCAAGACCAGACCGGTCGATCGGTTGGTTGGTTGGTTGGTCGGACTCGTCGCAAACAGCTGAAAATGTTGGCTGCCTGGCTGGCTTATTCGTCTTGTTGCTGTTGTTGTTGTTGTCTGTGTGGCTGTCTTGCTACCTCTGGCCTCCCTCAAGTTTTCAAGCTGGCAAATACCAAATGGCTGAGAGGCTGCTCCATTCGCATAACTCTCTGGCTTTTTGGCACTTGACTTTTTCTTCTTCTTCTTCTTCTATTTTTAATCAAATTTTTTAATTCTCATTTTGACTAAATCGTTTTTTCTTTCTTTTTCTACCTTAGATCTGCTGATCCAGAGACTCTCGGTTCAGCAAGTACTGGAGGTCTCCTCGGAGTGGAAAACCAACAAGTCAGAGACCCAGTACACCTGGCTGGAATATGATTTTCGTGTCACCTGCGATCCGTACTATTACGGCTCTGGCTGTGCCAATCTCTGCCGGCCCCGTGATGATATCTTTGGGCATTTCACTTGCTCGGAGACCGGTGAGATTATCTGCCTAACCGGCTGGCAGGGCAGTTATTGTGAAAAACGTAAGTATCCAGATAGATTTCAAGACCTCCAGATATAGCCAAAGATATCTCAAGAACCTGAAATTCCTTGTATTGACTTAAGGCCTTCTTCAGTTTTTCGAACCACTTGGACAGATATTTTAAATTTGTTTGTCAAGTGGACTGAGCGTTTTTGTTTTTTTCGAGAGATTTTTTTCTTCGTCTTCTTCTTCTGTTTCTCCTTATTTCTTTCCACACTTCACTTCACTCATTATTATTGAAAATCACTTGCCTGTCAAATCAAATGAGATGATTGCACAGAAAAATAAAAGCAAGCAAGAAAGAGAGGGACAGAGTGAGTGAGAAAGAGAGAGAGAGACAAACAAACAGAGGGAAACGAATTAAAGTGTAATTATTTCAAAAGCCCAAGAAGGGGCGACGATGATTCGAGAAAATCAAAAAATACAAAAAAAAAGGTAAAACAAAAACAACAACAAGAAGAAAAAATCAAAAAATGAAATATTCAAAATTCAAACAAATAAATTAAAAATCAATGAATTTTTTGAATAAATCATTGAACCATAGAGCAAAAGAGACAAACTCAGAGCAGAGCAAGTGTGGATGGAAAGTCATTTGTCATCGTGGCCAGAACAAACGGGCAAACAAAACGTCTAACGAACCAGCAGAGACAAAAAAAAACTCGGCCAGCCCTTTGTAGTTGCTTAAAACAACAACAACAACAATAACAGAAAACCAAAACAAAACTCGGCTACCTATCAGCATATTTTTATGTTTTTTTTTTTTTTTTTTGGGGTAGAGGGAGAGGCTGCAGGGGCCACGCACTGCTGTGAATCAGAGCAAACGGAGCCGAGAGTAAAAAAATCTTCCCACGCCAAGTGCAAAGGGACCAAACCAAGAAGAAGAAGCAGAAGCAGAAAAAAAAAGTAAAAACCCTAAACAGAAAGAAGAGTAGACGATCGGCCAAAGGTGTGGTAGATCTTACCAAAAACTAACACACACCACCACCACACACACATACACATGCATGAATGTATATGTGCCTGCAAAAGATATGAAGATACTCTGGGCAGACCTTCCTTTTGGCTAATGCTCCAAGAGGCAACGACGCTGTCGTCATCATCGTCAGGGCAAAAGTTGTGCAGCAGCCCCAAACTCACTTCCTTTTTTGAAGCCTGATTACACCTTAAATATCAGAGAGTCTGTCTGTCTGTCTGTCTATCTGTCTTCTTTTGCTTCTTCTTCTTCTTGATTTTTTTTGCGGCTGGTTTGGGTTTTTGGCAGGACTCGTTTCTGGTGTTGCACATGCTGCCTGCCGGTTTGGCAAGTCTTGCTTGGCGGAAGAGGACACAGCCAAAGAGCTCCTAAATACAGCTGCTCCCCTTGATGTGGTGTATTTTATTTTCAACTTAAATGCGCAAAAATGAGCTCAAATTAAGCCACACACACACATACACACTCAGACATGTGCGAAAATTATTTTCCAAGCAGCAGAAGCAAATTCAGATCCCAGCAAATAAAATGCCCAAACGTGCGATTGTTGAAAAAAAAAATTCAGAAGGAGAAGAAGAGCTGCTCAAGTGGAAGTTGGAGCCACAAATTGGCCAAAGGGCTCATTGGTGGATCTTTTTATTTTTTTTATTTTTCCCTTTCGGTTTAAAATGCGTATGAATGGCTTATCATAGTGTGTGTCTGTGTGTGTGATCGTTTAAGTTTAAAGGAAATAAGCTATTTTAGGTTTTGGGGTTTTTTTTGCGAGTCTCATGAATGAAATTTTAAGGCTAAAGATACAAATGTATCTGCCAGATACTTTTTCAGTTAATGAGTTACTTTTGATCTGGCCAGCTATAGAAAGTATGGCATTTTGAGAACAGTTTTGTCTTGAGTATCTTTAAGATACTTTCGGTTTAAATTACAAATATATTCCCAAGCTAGACGCCTACTTAAGCGATATTTTGTTTTCCCAAGCACTTCCCCGCTCTGGCCCACAATGACTTTTATTTCCAACACTTTCAAGTTAATGGCCAGAAAATAGTCAGCCTGTGCCACCTGCCCCAATCATGAGCAAACAACAACTTTATTGTAGACCCAAAAAAAAAAAAAAATTGAAAAGCAAAAAAAAAACACTTCACCCACACGCAAAAATAAAATGCCCAAAACCCACATAGAAAAAGCGTCAAAGTAAACACTAAAAACAACAACAACAAAATTAAGGCAATTTAAGTTGGATGAAAAAAAAAAGAAAGACAAAAAAATGTTAAACTTTCCCAAATTTAAATAAAAAGACAAAAGCGCATGATTATTTTTTTTTCTGCTTAAAATTTAAAACAAAGGAAAAATGTTTGTTGTTGTTTTTGTTTGTTTTTTTTCGACCCGAAATTATGTGAATTTTCCTTTTGGATTTTGACATACATAAATCAAGGCAGATGCCTGCCTTTTGCAATGACTCTCAAACTGTTCAATAGAAGCTGGTATAACTTGTTTCTAATAAACAGGCAAACAAAAAGGAAATACACAAAATGAAATAATCCCATGGTCAAAAACAAAGCAAAAGAAAAAAGAATCCAAGAGGCAGCGCATCATCATAAAAGAGGTAAAAGACGAAGTAGAAGAAGAAGAGGCAGAAGCATTGGCCCAAAAGATTCCCAAGCTCAAAAAGATTGGAAAGAACTTCGATTGTATTGAGGAATATTCGAAGAGCCAGGGACTTGGAGGCGGACCGGGGAGCGAGGGGTAGGCAGGCCAAAGAATGTGGCAAACATGTTTGGTAGATGTGCTGGCTCCTGGCCTCTCCAGGAAGTTGGGGAGTTGCCCATATGCAAGGGCTAGAAAATCGTGAATTGCTCAGCCACAACAACAACAACAACTAAGCCGGGTTCTTTTTTCTTATGTTTGTAGTAGCGGTGGCAGAGCAGTCAGTCCAGGCCGGGCCAGCCAAGCCAGACCAGACCAGGCCAGGCCAGGCCAGGCGACGATTCATTCAACAAAAATGGGCTGCTGACTGGGCCCAAGCCAAGGCTCGAAAGAAAATTGCCAGAAAATCACAAAAACGTGTTCTGAGATTCTCTTCTCTCTCTTTCTCTATCAGGCTTTTTTTTTTTGATTTCGTTCTGGGCCAGACGGTGGGCTTTTAATTTTGGGCCCCCTACCCAGCCCCTGTCAGGTCTATGGCGTGTGTTGGCATGAAGCGTAATATGGCCAATTGGCAATGATTTTTATTACGATACACATTGCCCAGCCTAGGCCATACTTTTCAGAAAGTGAGTTTATTCCTCTTCTGCTGCTGCTTCTCCTTCTTCTTCTTCTTCTGTTTGCTTCTCTCTTACGCTGGCATCTTAAATATAGGGGGAGCTGGGTTTTTTTTTTTATGACCTAGGAAGTTCACACGCCCGCAAGCTGAACGTGTAAAGACCCTAAAATGTTTGTCTTAAAGAATGCTGGAAAAATAAAAACAACTACATTTTACTTTCACTAAGATAAAAATAATTAATTCTGAATATTCTTCTTCTTATCTTTTTAGCCAAATGCGCCAAGGGCTGCGAGCATGGTCATTGCGATAAGCCTAATCAATGCCTGTGAGTATTCAAAATAATAAATGTATTTTTAATAAAATCAATTTTTTTTGCTCACGATTCTAAAAAAAGAAACACGCCTGCGAATTTCAGAACACACCTAAAAAGAGAGAATCTAAATTATTATTATTTTTTTTATTCTTTATCGAGTGAAGAAGCCGGGGGAAGCAGGTGGTAGAAGGGGCAGATCGGAATTTTAGCAAAGGGCAAAATACTTTGCGACAAACCACAAGAAATTCATTTGGCTGTGTCATTAGCCAACAACAACAACAAAAATAACAACAAAAACAAGAATAATGACAAAGACAAAGCCCGACTGACTGACACTTTGATGACTGAGGTTTTGCATTACAATTTCGGGGCCTCAGTGTGCATTAAATAATAATGCAACAACAAAAACAACAACAACAATGACACTATAAGACTGGCATAAGCCAATATAGACAAATGAAAGAATAAAATAAAAAAAAAAGAGAGTGAGAAAGAGAATCAAAATTGAATTACAAAGTTTTCCCACATTTTTCATAATTTTAATGCTGGTCTGGCGCATGGATTCGGGCTGCCCGAGTTCGGTGAGAGGGGACGCAAGAAGTGACTAGAAGGTGTAAGCAAACACTTTTGACGATGTTCGCAAATATTTTATGCATAAAATTTCAAATTCAACACTTACACATTCACACAGCTGTTCGAAGAGCTGCCAACTTGTTGGCAGAAAAATAAATCTAATTGCGCCGCTAGTTAGATTTTTTTCTCTTATTAGATTTCAAGCAGGATGTTAGCCATTATTTATACGTTATTTTCTTTTTGGCCAATCAGCAAGTCAGCTTCAAACGGAAATCAAAAATGTTGTGGTCAATAATTGTGCCAAAAAAATAAGACACACCAAAAGAAACAGAAAGAGAGGGGAGAACTTTTAAATGCAAGGCGTTGATTGATCATTACGTTGGTATGTGTGTGTGTGTGTGTGTGTGTTTGGGGCAAATGTTTGTTTTATAGATTTATAGGTCTTCCACCGCTGCCCCCTCTCTGCATGCTTGCCTGCTTATGTTATGATTGTTCGTAGAAAACCACAAGCGAGCTACGCTTAAGTATGCGTACCGAGACCTCTCAGACCATTGAAAATTAAAGTGGCTTTCTGCTGCTATTGCCTTTGGCCAAACTGGCCGATAATGTCTGCTTGGAGTAATGGTGGGAATATTTTAATAATTCTAAGCGCGCACGCTTAAGTCAACAGAGCAGCGAACAGCAAACCAAGTTAACACACATAGGCCACAAAAGTTGGCAGCTCTGTCAGGGAGTCGCCAACTGGTTGTTTCTCTTTCCTTTTTGACATTTCTGCAGGCCTCTGCATATGTACACACTGGCGCATATCAATTACTTGGCACTTGCGCTGTCGACTTGATCGCCGGAGAGTGGTGGGGCTGACTTTAGATTTATTAGCCTTTGAATTTGTGGGTGAAGGCTTTCCACACAAAACTCTTTTTTTTTGTCTTTGTGCAAAAATTAATTGGAAATCCATTTGGCCGGGCTGTAAGTGTGGGTGTGCGTTCAGGCTAGGGGCAAGGCCTTTAAATGGAACAAGAAACACTTTGCAAATTAAATTGAAATGGCTCTGCTGTCGAGTCTTCTTTGATCGTGAGAAATGCAAAATAAAAGAAGGGGAAAAAGACCTCTGAATGACTCCTGTCCAAAGCGCACGGATATGGGTACTCGAAATAAAAAATAAAAGACTGAGCAGACCAGTCCAGACTGTCTTAGGGGCCATCATTTCTTTGTTTGACTGCTTAAAGTTGACATGAGCACGGCTGCCCTTCCCCGCGCTTTAATTTTGCAAAACACTACAAAACTCATTGAAGAAAGAAAGAGAGAGAGAGAGAGAGATGTATGAGAGGGATTGGGGAGCCAAAGCAAAGTAAAAGTGGCGCAGTCAGAGACTTGTCGTCGTCTTCGGCGTCATCGACATCTCTTCTCCACGCTCTTCTCTCGGCAGTCAAGCGTTGCGCGCCCACACAAGCCCGTGGACCGCATCGATTGCACACACACACACGCACGCACACATACATTTGGCATTGTATTTGTAGGCTTACTTGTAAAATCCATTGATTTATGTTGATGAGTGTGTTTGCCTCGGCGATCTGCTTAAACAGGTGATTCGTCTTCTTTGGCTTGGCTTTCGGTTTGCAACAGAAAACTTCAAAAGTAAACCAGCGCTGGAGGCGCTCTCGCTTCAATAACCGTGTCCAACACACACAACACACACACATGCACATACAGTCACATCCGCTGTCGTTGGTTGCCTTTTGGGTATCTCTTTTTGTTTGCTTCTTCTTGTATTTGCATATTTCATTGATTTGTAATGTGTTTGGATTTTTGCCTTTAATATGTTAAGTTATTGTTTTTGCTATTTAGGCAAGACCGACAACACCACTCGACAATCGAAATTGATTTTCTTTGATTTCCAAATTTGCAATGCTTTCAAAATAATTCACACAAACACACAAACTCGACCAGCAAAAAAAAAACAAGTGCATTGCAAATTGATGGGTGAATATCTTGTGTACACACTGTTTTTCTTTGTGGGTCAAGTGGTCACACTTAACCAGCAGGGCTGCCTTTTTCTTTTGGCAACAAATTGAAATTGAATTATTTTTTCTTTGTGCAATTTTTAATTAAAATAATTTTCTTTCTTCTTTATTTACAGCTGCCAAAAAGGCTGGATCGGTCCTTTGTGTAACGAATGCGAAGCTTATCCTGGCTGTGTTCACGGCACCTGCACCAAGCCCTGGGAATGCATTTGCAACGAGGGCTGGGGTGGACTCTTCTGCAATCAGGATCTCAACTACTGCACGAATTATCGGCCCTGCAAGAACAGCGGCACCTGCTTCAATACCGGCCCAGGACTCTACACCTGCAAGTGTGCGCCCGGCTTTACGGGCAACGATTGCCAAACCGAAATCAACTCTTGCAGCGCCGAGGTGAATCCCTGTCAGAATAACGGCACCTGCATCGACGAGCCCACTAAACGAGGCTACAAGTGCGTCTGCCCCAAGGGCTGGAATGGCTATATGTGCGAGGAGAAGTTGCTGACCTGTGCCGATAAGCCCTGCCACAACGGCGGCAGCTGCCGCAACACCAGCAGCCAACATGCCAAGCAGGGGTTTCAGTGTGACTGCCCCAGCGGCTACAGCGGACCGACTTGTGAGCTACATCTGGACAACTGCAATCCGAATCCCTGTCTGAATGGTGGCAGCTGCCAACCCAGTGGCCACTGTGTCTGTCTCACCGGCTTTACCGGCGCCAAATGCGAGCAGAACATTGACGATTGTGTGGGTCATAAATGCCAGAATGGCGGCACCTGCATTGACATGGTCAACCATTATCGCTGCCAATGCGTGCCCGGCTTCCATGGCCTCAGCTGCTCCAACAAGGTCGATCTCTGCCTGACCAAGCCCTGTGCCAATGGCGGCATCTGCACCAATCTAAACAACGACTACGAGTGTTCATGTCGCGCCGGCTTCACCGGCAAGGACTGCTCCATTGACATTGACGAGTGTGGGAGCGAGCCCTGCCACAATGGCGGTACCTGCATGAATCGCGTCAATAGCTTCGAGTGCGTCTGTGCTAACGGCTTTCGCGGGCGGCAATGCGACGAGGAATCCTATGAATCAGTGACCTTCGATGCCCATCAGTATGGGGCCACCACTCAGGCGCGAGCCGACGGCCTCACCAATGCCCAGGTTGTCTTAATTGCCATCTTCTCGGTGGCCATGCCTCTGGTAGCTGTGATCGCCGCCTGTGTGGTCTTCTGCATGAAGCGCAAGCGCAAGCGTGCCCAAGAGAAGGACGATGCCGAAGCACGCAAACAGAACGAACAAAATGCCGTGGCCACTCTGCATCACAATGGCAGCGGCGTGGGCGTCGGCCTCACCACCGGTACTCTCGGCGTCAAGCGGGGCTCCAGCAGCGGCCTAACCTTTGACAACAGCAATCCCAACATTATCAAGAACACCTGGGACAAATCAGTGAACAATATTTGCGCCTCGGCAGCTGCCGCGGCTGCTGCAGCGGCCGCCGCCGACGAATGTCTAATGTATGGTGGAGCTCTGGCCAACTATGCGGCAGCAGCGGACAACAATGCCAACTCCGAGTTCTGCGGCGTGGGCCAGATCCAGCCACTGCAGCGGGCCAAGTCGCAGAAGCAGCTCAACACGGATCCCACACTCATGCACCGGGCCTCCCAGCTTCTGTCGACAGCCGGGGCGGCCGGCAGTGCTTCGGCTACGTCGGTCTCGTCGCAGCCCAGCTCAACCAAAGACTATACCGGAGCGGGTGCCGGTGAGGGTAAGCGCATTTCGGTGCTGGGCGAGAGCTCGTATTGCAGTCAACGGTGGCCTTCCCTGGCTGCTGCGGGAGTGGCCGGAGCCTGTTCGTCCCAAATGATGGCCGCCGCCTCGGCCACCGGCAGCGGGGCGGGGACAACGCAGCGCACAGTGGTCTGTGGCACGCCGCACATGTAAAGCCATCACAAGGCAAACTCAACAAAGACTTACAGTGGGTCGGGGGTTATTAAAAACAAATTGAATTATTCGAAAGAAAGTGAGGAAGAGGGAGAAAACGAGAGAGAAAGACGCCAAATCAGCCACAGTGGCATTGTTGATTGATTCACCGAATTGAAGCAGTGCAGTCGTCGCAGGAGTAACAGGCAAGCGGAATACTCGAAACGCGCTTAAACCAATACTTATTTTTAATCCTTAAACAAAAACAAAACATAAAAAACTTATTGTAATTATTGCTAGAAATTTTTTTGTTTCGCATGGACTGACGTAAGCATAAAATACATAGAAAATGTATTTGTATATAATATAAAAAAAAAAAACTATATAAAATTCGAAAAAAGAAAAGAATTATTTTACAACTCTGAAATTGAACTCTGAATTTTGTTGATATTCTATTTTTTTTTTTCTTTCTTTCTTTTCTTCGAATCATACAAAATATATATGACTGTGAAATTCTCGTATTTATAAAGATTTATTTTTTTTTGTGGTAGCATAAGCGGCTCCCTTGTAATATTTTCACAATTCTACAAGTAATCAGACAAAGCAAGCTACTGCCCTATAAATTCTATCAACCTTTCTGGACCTATATGAAAAATCACTAGAATACTGACGTTTTGCATGTTACTGAAAAATCTGCTTCAACAAAAAAACACAAATTATTATTATAATTATATATATTTTTTTTGTCCGTTTAGGCAAAGAAAAAATGGCGACCAATTGTAAATATTAAAAAAAAAAAAACTATCTAATTAAATATAACGAAAAAGGCGAGAATTCCTCATTGCATACGCGTACTTGACACCGCCTGGGCTGCTACTTTTTTATTCAAAGCGGGGCTTAAGCATTTGTAAATAATAATCTTAGGACAATTTGATATACGACAAAAACAAAATACAAAAAAGAAAAAAAAAATTATTATTAAAAAAAAACTTAAAAAATTGACTATCTCGCGCTCTCTAGTTTTAAGTATCCAAGTAGTTCTAAAACATAAAAGCATAAAAGCAAAAACACATTTACACTTAATTCTAGCTTAATTATATAATTTAAAACCTTAAACAAACAAACAAACAAACAAGCGAAGACAAACAAAACTTTAGTGATTCTATTATATTATTTACACAAGTAATCATTTTTAAATTATCTTTTTAATCAAATTTTTTTTTATTTAATTTTTTTTTTTTTATTATTTTTACCTTTTCTTTTAATTATTATTTTGGCCTTTTATTTAATTTGGAGCTATTTTAGTGTTCAAATATTTTTTGAATTTAACAAATTGGATCGACTATGAAAATTTTACACCCAACAAAATTGAATGAAACAAACGAAATGCGAATTTTGCAGACTCCAAAAACAAATAGTTTTTAATATACCTTTCTTTTATGTTGAAATGCATTAAAATAAATAAAATATAACAAAATAACAAAATGTTTACATTTAATTTTGATCTCAAAACAATTGTAGTATGCAAGAAGCAAAAAAACTGTTTGCGAAATTCCAAAATATCAAAATTAAATATCTTTTTCGAAAAGAAAAAAAAACAAAAAAACAGTTAAATGGCAAATGGTTCCTCGTTAGTGTGTAAAATTAGTTTTAAACGTGCTAAAAACTGGAATATATATATATATAAATATATTTTTTATACATTTGCTACTTAGAAAACAAATCAGAACAAACCAATTTATTGTAAATATACAAATCAAAAAATCTCTCATTTCCCTATAAAACGAAATATACCATACATCTTGTTATCTACGCTCATACATTAAATATATACTATATATGCTTCTACAGCCTATACACATACGAGTATATATATTTTTTATAAATATTTAATTTTTTTTTTAAATAGTCGTTTTTAGTAATTTATATTTTTATTGCAAAGTAAACAAAAAATGAAAAAAAAAACTAAAAAAAAAAAATATACACACTATGAATTGTAAAAAGTTGATAAGACCTTAAATACACATATTTATACAAAAGAAAAACATAAAAAAAAAAATATATATATATAGTAGCTACATGCATACAATTGTAATTTAGTGTTGTACTTACGATTTAGTCTAAACAATTTTATGAAATTTATTAGAAATTAAACAAATGAAATCGAAACAAATATAAAAAAAAATACAAAAAAAAAAAAACGAAGACAAACAAAAAAGCAAAAGAAAAAAAAACTGAAAAAAATAATAAAAATTTTTATGAATGAAATTTAAACCTTGTTTTCTTACTTAATGCAACTCTGCGATTTTCAGCAAATTCTTATAGCCTGGTGCCAAGTAAAGGAGTTGGCAGGGCTGCGACTTTCACCTGTGTCGGCAATGCAGTGCAATTTGCACAAATCAAATGCTTTTTCACGCTTGTGCCCAAGTATTTACGGAAATACTTTAAACAATAAGGAAATTGTTACCTGCTCAGTTCCAAATATTGACAAAATACACGAACGCAGCAAGTCAAGCCAAGCGGACAAGACAACAATCACCAGTGGGCATAATTTCAAAAGAGGAGAATGTCCAATCACACAAAAACCCACCAATGTGTATACAAAATTTTAATTACAATTTTGTCATATAGCAACGAAATAGACAGACAAGCCAGACACTGAAAAATGTACGAAATCGCCGAAGAAAGTACCCAAGATAATAAAGTGCAAGAAGATTCAGAATTTGCGCGAAAAAAGAGCAAAAAAGAAAGAAAATATTCTCTTGAAGGCAGCAGAAAATTAACATCAAAAGAAGTCTCTTGGTTGTCGTTGTTGGCACTTGGCATTCGTTTTGCCTGTTTACATGGACTACAAATTGTTGGGAATCTATCTAAAAAGAATTTGTTCGTACTATGGGCAAAAAAAAAAAAAATATGCCACGGGTATTACCAGATTAGCTCGGAGCAATAGAAATCTGTTCTTCGCCTGGCTTTTCAAAAATTTCATAATTTTTTTAGGCTTTTTTATTTCGTTTAAATGGATCTGCTTCTGGGGCCTAGCATTTTTATGAACTGTGCAACATTTTCCACAAATACTTGTGTTGCTAGACCCTTTTTTTTATGGCTCAAACAGAATCACTTAATTGAAACCACAGTGCTGCCTCAGTCTGAGTATTCTTGGCTCTTTCGCTGCGTCTCTCTTTGGCCTTCTTGATGCGGCTAGAAAACCGCCAGAGCAACAAAACATTAACAATAAATTCTCGCATGCCATTGTGAAATTCTCACAATAATCATAAATAATACTTTATTTCTACTTTTTAAACGGCCGCTTTAACAGTGCTGCAGCAGCCTTTTGCCAACGCCACAGCCATTTGGCATTGCCTGTAAAACTGTTGGCCATGTTAATGAAGTTGCTGAACTGTGCGTAGTACTCTATCTGATTTACTAACCAACCGATTCAGAGTTGCCGAGATCGGCAACGGTTCGAAAGACCAGCAACTTGCATTTCTGCCTGTCAACATTGCCCACAAATATCATAGCTTCTCACACACGCACATTTTCATAGATTACCTGTACACTACCTAATTAAGAAACTTCAAAACTTTGGCTAGGTTGAGCTGAGCTGAGCTGAGCTGGGTTGGGGAGCATTGAGTTGCCGCTTTGAGTTGGGCACAAAGTGGCAAGTCATTAAGCAGTCATACATATATGGCACTGTGGAATGAATATTGTAGTTATTCATGTTGCGGAGATACGAAGAAGAAGTAGCCAGCCTGGGCCCCAGAGTGAGGATGAGGACTGCTCTGCGTGTCGGCATATCATTTACAAAACAATTACGCATACGTCAAGGGGTGCCGAGTCGGTGCGGTGCGGTTCGGTTCGGTTCGGTTTCCGTATCTTTTGCGCTCTTTGTATCTATCAATTTAAGAGGTGCATCATCAGTGCTTCAATGTTTAAACCATTAAAACGCACTTAATTCTGCCCTATGAAAATATTTTGTTAGGTTTCGTTGACACTTGAAATGTAAATGGACTAACAGAAAACACACGAGCCGAGTCATCCAGCAAACATCATCACCAATCACCCATCACCTATCGCCAGCAGTTCATCTGAGGAGATCTCAATTTGGAGAGCCGAAGAGTGTTTACCGGCTTGTTTGTTTATCAAGTTGGTTTAGTCTACATTTTGTCATTTCATGCTCAATGGTTGGATCGGACCAGACCGGGCCGATGTGTTGTTGTGTGTCCAGAGCTTTGGTCTTTGGTTTTCACCTAATTGTGTTTACGTAGGCGTTTCCCATAAAGTGCACAGTCTCGGCACTCAACTCCAAATTAACTCATTGAAAACGCGTTTCAATTATGTTTGGACAAACAACAAAAACAATCTCAAACAGACAACATCCACCACGTTGGATCCGCGTTGACAATAAAAATACCCAGCTCCTTCCTTCTCCTTCTCCTTCTTGTCTCACGATCAATGCTTGACCGGACCAACTGTCAGCAACTATATAAAAATCTCAGGCTAAGAATTTTTTGTATTTTTTTTATGCCTTTTGTTGGACGAGCCAATGAAACCAGTTGAAAATTGTTTGTCTCAATTCTCATAATATCAAAAAATACCAAAAAAATAAAAAAAAGGCTCGAAAAACTACACTGACCGTTTCGATTCTTGTGTTCTTGTTCTCATTCTTGTCTTTTATGCTTTGTCTTGTAGAATGTTTTGTTGTTGTGCTTGTTTTTTTTTTTAGTTTTGTTGGAGTTTTTTAATTCGAACCTGAATCGAAATCCAAATCCGAATCCATCGTGCATTCATTGTCTGCATTAATCGCTATATAAGATACATATCTTTTCATCTTCGTGACATTGTGCAGTTGTGTTGTTGATCTTGAAATTTTCTGTAATATGGCTTAGCTATATAACAACAATAACATCAACAACAATAACATCAAACAAATTAAAAATAGTAAACTGAGCAATCGCTTTGTGGGATTTTTCGTAAAAATCCATATGATTTGCTGCTTGCCCTAAAGGATGAAGCTACACTGAGAGAAATTGAGATTACCTCAGATTACCTGGAAATAAAATATTAATTATTTATTTAATTGAAATATATTTGATCCAGAATATAAAAAATCAAGCGAGGGCCTGGAAATCTTTTCTAAATCTAAATCCATAAATTCCTAAGACTTTAGTCTGAAAATTTCAACAAATAAAAAACTCTGGATTTGGCGCAGTGTATGTTACTCATATTTCAAAATCTGATTCAAACACTCAGCTAACCCATAAATGTACCCATCATTTAATGAGCTTCATTCATTCATTCATCTGCTCCACAAAGAAACTCAAGAAATATGAAAAAAAAAAACACACACACACACAAACAAACTAGAGAAACACAACTCTTTTGTGAGGAACAAGAAAAAGACGACGACAAGCCGAAATAAAAAATAAAAAAAAAATAAGGAGAATAAAAAAAGGTCATCTTATCATAAATAAACTGACATAAAATCAAGAATCAAATTCAAAAGCGAAGACAAGGCAAGACACGAAATCCGTGGCCAAAAAGTACATTGTAGGAAATTACACAATATAAAATGAAATGCAGACCAATGGAGCGCACAGTCGGACAGAGAGGACAGCCGGGACAGTTTCGGAGGCCAGACAAAAAGCGCACACAAATGATTCACCATGGAATTTTATGAGCTGAGAACATTTTCAACGCTCAAATGGAATGGTTAAGGATGGATGAGCCACAGAACAGGCAGACAGGGGAAGATCGACCCACAGACAAAACCATAAGTTTGGCTTACCAACTGAAGCAACTGAAGTAGCTAGGAAAATATAGGGTCTCTCTCCATGCAAATGAAATCGATAAAATATTAACGTAAATGTTTACAGATCCCTTGTGATAAAATAAAAAGCGAGCTGATATTGAAAGTTGAAGAATCTTACCACAGCTAATTGAGTGTGAATTGGCTGGAAGAGAAAGAAACTGATTTTTCCTAGGTAGGTAGTGGATAGATATATGTAGATATGGGATTAGGCTGGACGGGGGGGGAAGATGGAGGCCTTCAGGTAGCTCGAAAAATTCGTTGCTTCGTTGGACAATCCATTGGAAGCTAATAAATTTCAACTAAACGGACAGCAGACAAAACGTTTGACTTAATTTTCTACTGTTATAATTTATTTTATTTACAAAGAACGGTTCGTAGCAGCATCCCAAAAAGCCATCAGACGCTCCATTTAAGATAAGCTTGAAAAGCTCCGATTTTTGTTGTTGCTGCTCGATGCTCGTTGTCTGCCGTCTTTAGGCTTTAGTCTTGAGTGGATTGTTTTTTCTTTTTTTTTTTTGGTGGGTCCAGTGGCGTTCTGGGATTGCGTTTCGACTCTGCATAATTTGTCGTCGTTTGTTGTTGTTGTCTGTATCTTGTAGATACATTTGTAACTCGGTTTGTGCTTTAATTCATTTGAATTTCGTTGCCTCTGCGCCAATGTGTGCTTGTCTGTATCATCTGTCTGTGTGTGGGGCTCTCTTAAATATTGCTGGTGATCTCTGTTGGTTTTTCTGTTTCTTTTTTTTTTTTTTTATTAATGATGTGGGAACTTCTGTTCGGATTCACATGGTGTGCACTGCGTCTGCAGCCGTAAAATAAAGCAGAAATTTTTCATCTTAAATACTCTCGGAATATAAAATCTTTATCAAGAGGGTATATACCCGAAATATTTACAGCAACCCATTAATTTGCTGGAGGGCATTTGATAGTCTTGTAAGACATGTTTGATTTTATTCTCGTTTTCGTTTTTATGAGAGGTCTGATGGATTCATAATCTGTTCTGTTAATTTTCATTAATTATGAAAATCATTCCATTAATTTCATATGATAAGATAATTGATGTAAAAATTAATTTTGAATTTATTTTAAAGCTTTGCAATTTGCGACTTTCCATAAAGTTCGCTTGCCTGTCAAATGATTCAATTAAGAGTTATGATATTCCAAGATTTGTGGTATAGGTTTCATAAATCATAAACAAGAAATTTTCGAAATTCAGTCTGACCTAAATTCTTAGCTAACTACCAATTTCAACAAACTGTGATAGGTAAATTCTAAAAAAAAAAAAATAAATACAACTTTACACTTTTTCCAGAGGAACACAACCCAAAAAGGAATCCCAAACAAAAATTAAGCTGAAAGTAAAGACAAAAAGAATTCATTCTCACATGAACATTTGACCAACCGACCATTATTACACAAAAACCGTTTTCGATTTTCGGTTTATTTGCATTTGACAAACAAAACCAAACCAACCAAACTAAACAAAAAAATCTTTAAATAGTAAATCAAGCACACGACTCAACACATGCCACATCAAGTGTCTGGCTTCAAAAAAAGGAAACTCTTTTAATTTTTTCTTGTTTTTTTTCTTCTTCTCAAACCTCATAATCATATTGATGTATTACAATAGTTTGTGGAAGTACAACAAGTCAAAGTATCTCCGTCTTGGGACTGTAAAAAAGTCATAAAACTTACAAAACATTGTTAAGAGCAAAACGCGAAAAAAAGGCCAAGTAGATGTATTCTGCTTGAAGATCTCCGGCATATAAAATACTCTGCAATAATTTAAAGACTGGAGGGTCCAACTCTAATGAAACCAATTTTAGATACTGATCAGGAATATATATCACAAGTCCCATTACCTTCTTCTTTTATCTCAGAGTTACCTTCTTTCCCATGAACCTAATAGACCTTTTTGTGTTTTAAATAAAGGGTATGTGGAAGAGTTACAATGAGTTATGCCAATGGTATACAGAGAGGGAAAAGATTGACATGCGTATTGCCTCATGATTCTTTTGTTGTTACGCGTAGCATCGCCAGCCAGACGATGGGGGCTTTGAGATTGTTTGGGCTTACCTACCTAAATGGAAATACATACATAATTAAATGGTGAGAACATTGTAAGAAATGCATTCATTTGCCTTAGGATCTTTGGCTTTAACAGTTATGACTAATGAATAATTTCAATAAATCAGCACAAGTAGCTGAGAAATATTGTATCTGGGAGTTTCAAGCCAAAAGCCCGACTTGCTTTCAGACTAGGAATTAATTATTTTATTATTTATATTTACTTTTGTATGCTCTTGGTGCTTGTGTGAATATCTTAATAAGTTGCTAATTACGATCGTATCTAGCTGGCAGTGTGAATATCATTTTGAGTTTCTAATTGAAAATATCAATAGTTTTCCCCATAAGATGGACCGACAATTAACGAGGTTTGATTTTAGCATTTGTGGCCTAATTGATCTTAATGAGAAACTAGTTATTCAATCTCTCAAAATATTTAGATATTTTGAAAGAAGTATAGTGAAAAAGTGTAGAAGGTTTCCAAGCAGAAACTTCTTCTATTCGATTAATAAATGGATCCAAAAGTAGGCAATTTCATTAGACGTCCACACATGTCGAAAACGCTCACAAAAACACTGCAAAAGGAAAAAAAAACTGAGCTTTCAATATGAAAATCACGATTTGCTGAGAATTCACAACAAGTACAGAAATCTGCAAGCAAGAAAAAAAAAAAAAAGGAAAACAGCAACCAAAACCGCAAATCACCACACATAACAATGACAACAACTAAACGCTACACACCACAAATTCAGGCGGAGAAGTTTTCCATCTGAAGAAAAAAAAAGCCCTAACAAAGAAAACATTTCAAACTCAAGAAAAACAAAGCTTTGATACTCTTTTTCAGAAGACCTGAAAAATGTTGCAGAATTTATATTTGTGTTTGGGCAAACCCCGTCACGAAATGAGTAGGCAACTCTTTTGGGAAAAGAGTATTTTAGCCAAAAAGGAAGACAAAATTTCAACAATTGCCTTGGTGTGGCGGTGGTGGCGGCTTGTACAACCTAGGCCTTTGGGCGTCTCCATCTACCTCTCTGCTTCTCTCTATTGGTAGGAAACTTTTTGGTTGCATTGTCAAAGCCGGTGAAGCAGTAGCTGACAACACACACTGACTACACTGCCCCCAATATCTACTCAAAGTCCCAGGCCGAAGCTATGCTAGAGCTGAGCCACAGAGCCACCGACTGACAACTCTGTATGTACGGACAATAGAACCGCAAGCCGCACAATTACGGTACTCTCGATCATTGGCAGCCTCCTCAGACTGTGCTATTCGGCCGGTATAGTATTTTTGTTCCTTTTCTGAAAATGTCCAAACATTGTCGGAAATTTGTTAACTTTAATTTCTGTTGCATTTCGGTGGACAGGCTGATCATTAGAAAAGTGCTTGTGAACCAAACCGTTTCGACCACAAAAGCCAATGAAAGTCGCGGGCGTTGTGCTAGTTTCCTGCCATTTTTTCTCTCCCTCTCTTATTGTTGTTTTTGTTGCTATAGCTTTGTGTACTGATGATGTAGCTGTTATTGTCTTTCATGGGTGAGTCAAATGAACTACTAGCTAATCGAAGTTATGACAATCCTGCCAATTGCCAATAACATGTATAAAAGGTCTGTCGAGATAGTTGAATTTGCCCATTCTGAAGTTGTCGTAAATTTGCTTGTCAATTTGTTGCCGACAGTTCTGATGTGGTGCAGTTATTAAGGCGGACTTAAAAAATCAATTAGGAAGAATGAATCGTTTTATTATTATTTTCTCCTGAGTTCTTGAATAAGCAAGAAGAGCAAGGCCCAAAATTTACTTGAATTCTGTGAGGTAAGACTTGAGTTCATCTTTCACTTATACCCTGGGAAAATTATAAAAACTGAATTAAATTCCTCAAATCCCGTATATTCTGCTACTTTCTTCAGCTATGAGAAATCAAGTTTATTTACCATTTATTATAATTGAAATAGTTTATTTTTTAGGAGCCTTGAAATAACTTGCTTCCTTTTTGTACCACAGCTAACCATTTATATTTACAAGTTGCCAATATCATAACCTAGTCTAGAGAAATTCCTAACCACTCCCTACGAAAAAAAAAAAAACAAAACACCAACTTGGTTACAGACAGCAGCCATAAACGGAAGTCCGACCTCATCAAAGGCAAACTTCCAGCATATTTAAGATATTCGAAATAACCCAGAAATATAAGTAACTCAAATATTTGATTTGTCACAAGCAATAAGTAGCTAACATAAGAGCTTTTTCTCAGCCTTTGGAAACTAGTTAACACAGAGGCTAAAACTGAGTTTCAGACCGACTCTGAATCCAAGTCAAAGACACAAATCAATTTAACGAGATTGAAGCCGAAGCTGAGGTTGCGGCTGAGACTGAGACTGCAGCAGATGCTGATGGTCTCCAATGTAGCCCAGTTAAAGATTGCAACAAGTTTTCATTCAATATCAAAAGCAAAGCAAGTTTTATTGTATAGAAAACAAAACAACGCCAGGCCTGGCCAGACCAGGCCACTCCAAGCAAATGAAATGAAATGAAATCAAACCGAAAGGTATCGGACAAGATTTCTGCTACGACAACCAACTGGACAGTTGTCGACTTCCTGTTGTCGCGTCATTATTGTCCATCATCATTTCCATTCGTAATGAGGCTACTAAAATGAAGTTGATCTTCACTTCATTTAGATGCCGCCACAAAGACTTAACGGACAAGGGCGATCGCGAGGGCCACGCCGAGGGCGAGGGCGGTGACAGAAGACCGAGACCAAAGCACGATCTGATTGAATCAGCTGGCTCTAGGATACCCACTTAACTGCTTGTGACAATTTCGTACTCAGCCTGAGAAGTGTGAGAAAGAGAGAAAGAAAAGCGTCTGCAATTGGTAACAAAAAGTGGTATAATATATGCGAGGCTTCACTACAGAACCGAGCAGACCGGGTCCAACAAGCCAACCGATCCGAACGATCCACCGACTCTATGTACAACATTTACTATGTTTGCTGACATTCTTCGCGTAATTCTTCAATTTCAATTGCATACCCAGCTAGTTGCTGTCGTCGTCGTCTGATTCTTCTGACTCGGTTTTTCCAACTTCTAGCTTCTTTTGTCAGTCTCCAGTGGAGGCTAAGCCAACCAACCAATCAGGAGCTCTAGCATTCTGGCTTTCGTTCGTTTCGTTTCATTTCTGTGTTTCAGTGTTCACAATTGTCGCGACATTTTTCTAGGTAAAACTCACGATCAATTGGCGACACGCTTCTTCTTAGTGTTTTTGGGGTGGTGTGCTTGAAATGGTCTGCTGGTATGACGGTGCCGGAGGGAGGGGTTAAGCCTGTCAACTCTGTGAGTTGTTGTAGTTGTACTTGCCGTCATCATCATCTTAGTCGTCGTCGTCGTCGTCGGCGGCGATTGTCAGAGCTAAGTTACTTCAGCGCTATTGCCAATGGCCTGAAGCATTAAGTTAAACTTTGCTTTTGCTCTCAGCGCAGCGCATCTGTTCTATCAGCCAACTCGTCCAGCATCCCAACAGCAAAATAAACTCCGCTTCACCGACTCCAACAACAGCGACAACAGCAGCTAAGGCAAAAGCAAGAGCGACAACAACGACCAAGACAAAGTCAAAGACGCGTAGCGCTGCAGCGATAAAAGTGTTTATCATGTTTGCAATTATATGCTAAAATTGTAATTGCAAATGTTTGCCTAAGCTGTTAAAGGCTGCATTCAGATAGACAACGGCCCTGGCCATGCCAACAGACTCGGAGACGCATTCAGAGCCGGAGTGGGAGACGAATGGCAGACTTTTCAGAGATGACGGCCTTCTGGCATGTGAAACCGTGAATTCTATAAGCCAGTGTGGTGAGCACTCTGGCCAGAGCTAAACTCTCAGAATACTCATTCGGAATACTTTAGTTTGAAGTGTTTCGTTGTTTAAATGGACTTCTTAAACGGTTCTGTTGAAGATAAGTATTTACCATTTCACATGTACATAGATGAACTCTCCAAATATATAGAAGCTCATATCTCTGCTATGATATACATAAGTATTTGAGTGCTGAGAACCGGATGTATGAGACCAGAGTTGAGCATCGGTTAATGTAGGAAGTGTTAAGGGCTCTCACTCTGTCATTTCTTGAAGAGTTTCCTTACGGTTTTATGTAATTAGTCATCGTGAATTGTGTTAGTTTGTCTTGCATTCAAATTGCTTGACAATCTGTTTTAATATTCATTTAAAGAACTGTAAGTTTGGTATAAGTATGAACCGATCTTTAGACTTCACATTTCGTGGATTGATCATGGATTGACTGCATATGCATATAGCAATCTTGTGACAACCCTTTTAATATTTATTTAAAAAACTGATAGCTTGAATTAAGTATGAACCTTTCTTTAGTCTTCACATTCAGTTGTTCCTATATAAATGATTTGTTTTTTTTTATCCTTGATTGTTAAACTAAAGGACAATATAGGAATAAATATGGAACGAAATATATATGTTTTGCCTTTCTTGATCTTAAATAGACTATATATATCAAATTTCGGGAAATCTTTTTGAAGCATTATAAGTCTGCAACAATTATGGAGCGATACTCTTCACATTCACTTCTTCCTCAAAAATATATATGGTTTGCTTTTCTTGATCGTTGATTGACTGTATATGTCGAGTGTCGGGAAAATATGAATATAACTTATCAAGTGAAATTATCTGTTTTCAAAATTACATTTCTGTGTTGCAGAGATTTCCGTAATTTATCTAACACAAAAAGAGTTATCTGCAATCAACCTCTTATTTCCGATTACCCAAATGAAATTTTCGCCCACCTTCAACTCATCAAAAACACTTCCAAATCATAAGCACACGACCTTTTTCATCAACACTCCATCAAAATCAAGCTCTCTTCTGCCAGTCAGTCTCCATAATTTTGTTGAAGTTGTGTGCCCACCCAAAAATGGCCAGTCCAACATCATCATGATGATGGAAAATAATGAAGATCATATAGTAATAAGTAGCTACAACATTGACATCCATGTTGCTGAAGTATAAGGTTAATTTAAGGAAACCTTTGGATGAGCAGTACAGAGTGGACAACAAGACAGCGAGACAATGAGATCTACCTACCTACTTGTACATATCTCATGACATCTCCACATCCACAACCAATTTGGGGGGTTGTCAAAGAAAATTATATATGAGTTTTATGTGACAAATGAGCTTAAGATGTTGTCTCGTTCAGTTGGCTTCGCCACGACTTGGGATACGGATATGACTTGTGACGGCGTGTGCTCTTCGGTCGATTATATGGAATGGCTTTCTGACCATTTTCTAGTTACACTCACGCACATTGACACCGTGACATACATTGGAAAAGATCTTTATATTTTAAGCTGTTTTCATCTGCTTTACTGCTTTTCAATTTCATTTTATGATTACTGTAAATTTGCATATAAATAGTGGACAAGATTGTAGATTGATACGCCCGCGCTTCTTGTTTCCGCCTTTCGGTTAGCTCGGTTCGATTCGAGACAAAAGTGAGAGTAGAGAGGTCCCCCGAAAGGCCTAGAGGTCAGTCAGCTGCGGTTAGTGATCTTCTGGTCTTCTTCTCATTGTCTTCGAGTTTCTGAGTCTCTGTGATTTATGTCTTTTCGTTTGGTTTTAGGTTTCCAACATTTATGTTTACGATGTGTTAACTCTTCAAGGTAGGTGTTTGGGTCATTTTCTATCTAGACATTCCATCATCCAAACTCGGTTTGTGTTTTAATTTTTGTATTAATTCTCAGGCAAAATGCACATTGAAATTGTTGTAGCTTTGACTGACAGTCACTCAGTCAGATAGAATTTTGAAAATCTCTAAGAATGCTGTAAGCTGACAAAAGATTTCTTGATGCAATCGTTAACTTTTGCTTAAATGGCGAATTCGAACACATTTTGGTATTTTTAGTGTTTATTTATTTACGTGTGCGTATGCAATTGTATAAATAAATTTTAGAATGACATAACAAATAGTCAAGACCTATGAGAAAAGAACTTGTTTGCTTCTAGTTTCAAAATTCTAGTGGAAGATTTTTTCATGGCTAAAAATTTTTAAGTGTGAAAAATTAAAATGTTGAACAAATTATGTGAAGGATAAATATTCAAGTAAAGTGAATTTTTTGTTTCCCATATTTTCTTAGTTTAATCTTTATCTTTTTCCTCTTTTCTTTTAATTACAAGATTTTCTTTTACGCTTAATTGAGAGACAGGAATTTAACCTTTTACATTCATAGCTATTTTCAAATTCTACAGGTTTCGGAAAACCCAAACCACAACTCATTACCTTAAGCGTTTAGAGTCGAGTCCTTAAAGCATTTGGTTGCTGGTTGGTTAGCAATTTATCGCTGAATACTGCCAACCAACTATGTTAGCGAAAATTCCATAGGCAGCAACGACATTATTCTCATAATCAGGCAGGTTCATAACCAAAAGATAGAGCCAAAACAAAACCGAAAAAATGCCAATATCTTGAGTTTGAGAGCTGACCAGCATGTAGCCAGCTTATTCCTGGAGCGCCTATTGATCAAAGCCCAAGTTAGGCCAGAGATGAGTTGGGTTGAGTATGGCTAAATGACTTACCGGTTGAGTGGCTGCTGTTGACCATAAATCACTGTGACGACGATGCGACTAATTAAAAAATCGACACGCTAAACTGGCAAAAGACAAAATTAACATTTGCCCAGATATCCAGCACGCAGTTTGAAGTTCAAGAAGAAGAACCTCTTCGAATCTCATGTGGAAGGCAGAAAACGCACATATGGTTGCCTGGCTGAGAAAAAAAAAACACCCGCTGACGGAAGTCTCCAGCGGTCAAGGGGTGGACTTGGTCTGCAGCAATCGCCAGTCCGTCGGACTGATAGCCTTTGTCTCATTTATATATACAAATATGTATGAAATAAGTGTATGTTTGTATTCAAGTTGTTTATAGGACTTACAAGTGAAGTCTGCCTTGGATTCCGTCGGTATTGGCCTGTTAAAATTAACGACAATAATGTCAACAAGTTTTTGCGTATATTTTAAGTGGAACTCGATTCTCTTTTCTTTTTTCATTTTGGTAGATTTACCAATTTTTTTCTTTTTTGCCTTACAGGTTGCTGTTGCTGATCTTGGTTGGCGTGCTAGTGATCTATGTGTGCGATTAAAGACAGAGAAGCGTCCTAAAAGTGGTTGACTTTGCCAACAAGATCATATTAAAAACTTGTATACACTGAGAGAAATTTCTGATGAAAATGACTATGAATTTTAAAAGTTATAAATTCACCAAAATAATTAACGAAAGTTCATAATTGATCGTAAAGATCGTAGCATTTTGATCTTTAAATTTTTAAACTTAGCGAAATTTTTTCACAAGTTTGAGGATTCATATTTAAATAACAAATATGGTAATTACTCTCATCTGCCTATCACAACCACATTGTTCAACTGGTTGTTTAGATTTTAATCTCATCTCATCTTGTAAGGCCAAGGAACTCTTTAATTTTTCTCAGTGTAAAAATTTAATACGCCTAAGCCCTGGACCCACGCACACCCCACTCTGACCCACAGGCGACTCATCATCGACGCTCTGGCCCGAGGCTGATGGCATTATGCCGATAATGCATAAGAATAAGGAAAATGCTTCATTGGACTCTAATTGCTGAGGGCAAACAGAATAAGTAAGAAAACCCAAAGTAAAGCAACGTGAAAATAACAAACGACAGTTAGGCAGACGGCCGGATGTGCAGAAAGAGAGCGAGAATGAGAACGAGAACGAGAGAGCCAGAAGGTGTGAGGTAGAGGTAATGACCAAAAAGCAAGTGCATTGGAAATTTCATTTGATGGGCCACACGAACCCATGGAGCCCTTTGAATGGACTGAATGGACCGATGCAGCCGATCGGGGAATGCCTTTCAACCTGTATCATTTTTGCGTTGAGCGTTGCGTGTAATTAAAACGCAAACTTGTCTCAGACTGGCCAGAGTAAAGTGGCTGCCACTAACACTGCACTGGGAGGGAGGGAGGTAGTGCACATACACACACACACACGAGCACACCCAATCTTGAAGTAGGTAAAACGAAACAGTCGAAGAGTCCAAGCTCTTTAGTCAAGCCAGACTAAGCCAAAAGCTGATTTCTTGAAAGATTTGTAAACGTAAACTTTCGAAAAAAAAAAAAATAAAAATAAAACGAAGAAGTAAATATCGACAAACGTCGTTGCAATGGAAAAAAATTAAGAAAAACTTAAATGAGTTAAAAATTCCACACAACTGCGTGAGAAGTTGCCGCCGCCGTTCTCCCGTCCCACGACACAGAGGAGGGTTGCTCTGGCTGGGCTTTTGGCTGGCTGGGTTGGGGAGTATTGGTTTTCGGTATTGGCTTAAGTCAAAGAGACAGTCCGACAGATCGACAGATACTCTCTTTGGCATCTTATGGGCCAGCAAGCGTCGCATTTATTGATCGCATCGTACGATTATTGTTTAAACTGTTTTCAATGCGTTTACTTTGTGTAAATATTATTTTTTCAATTTATGAGCCAGGCAGACACCACAACTTGCCAATGCTGATGGTGGTGGTGGTGGTGGCTTTGGATTTGGTTGCGGTTTGTGTACTGCAGATGCTGCCTGGTTGATTGTCTCTTTGTCTGTCTCGGTCTGTCTATCTGTCTGACTGATAGACGGGATTGCGTTGGTGCATCGACAAATATCAATTCAATAATGCAATAAATCGAAATTGGAAATCTTCTGGGATGCAATATTAAATATTCCTCATTATAGGCAGATATTTACTTGCTTCTCTTGACTTGGTCCTGCCTTTTCTCATCTTCACAATTCACTTTGATTCGAGCCGAAATGCTTATAGTCGAATAAAATCTTATTGATTGATTGTAATTTTGTAAAATTTTTAAAATTCTATGTTGGCGTTTTACAAAAATATTTCTTCTTTTTTC
Organism: Scaptodrosophila latifasciaeformis; assembly: GCA_037075145.1. Taxonomy (NCBI): domain Eukaryota; kingdom Metazoa; phylum Arthropoda; class Insecta; order Diptera; family Drosophilidae; genus Scaptodrosophila; species Scaptodrosophila latifasciaeformis. The sequence goes on along the minus strand of JBAMCM010000100.1, from coordinate 20,128,190 downwards.
ACTAATTGGCTAGTTAGGCTTGGCAGGGATTTTATGGTGGCATTTTTAAAAAAAAATATATGAAAATTAATTTCTGATCTTTTGAAATAATGTATTCATGGCTAAAATTAATTCGAATAAGAAAAAAACTTTTAAATAATTATAGATATATATTAGACCTCTAAACAATTATTTTCTGATAATATTTACATGGGTTAAAAAAATTCTAATAAAAAAAAAACCTTATAAATAATTTTAAATATACATTAGCCCCGAGAATAAGTGTTAATATCTATGAGCCCTGTGAATGAATGGAACACCTCAGAATGAGTATATTTGATATTGCAAATACGGTAAATAAAGGGAATGACTTTGGTCGACTATATAAAAAATCTAAGGAGATGACTAATTGGTCGCATGTTTGATTTTATTTTATTGATATCAAGATTTATTATATAAGCTGCCAATCTGATTTTATTTAAATTAAGTTACCAAAAAAGTCTAATTAATAAAAATAGAAATCGAAAAAAAAAATAATAATAAAAAAAAAAAAAAAAAAGAAAATACCCACGGAAATAAAAAGTGTTTGAATGGGAAACTGTCAAAATGTCAACATTTAAGATAAATCAATTTAGCCAAACCCGTCAAAAACAAAGCTTATTGGGTTGGGGAACACCGACCCCCTTCCTCTCACACTCTTCGGGCTCATTTATTAAGCCGAAACATTTGTAGACAAGCGCCATCTAATGCCAGACGACTCCCAGCTAAGCGCCGCTCTGCGTGCGACTTTGGGACGTGCTGCGTTCAGTTTTGTTAACGGCACAAGCGCGGTCAAGTCAACACAGAAGGACCGAAATACAGAGTTGAAAACATAGTGAAATGTTCAGAGAGTGCAGGCAGTTTTCTAAAGGTGGGAATCAAAAATTGGCAAGCGGATGATGCGGGCGCTGGACAACTGCAAAATTGACAAAAATAAAAAAAACTGAAATATTTGGGAATTTGTTGGCTGCGCTTGCATTGCAATTATAATTATCATGCTGACGAGGTTGCTTACCTGGTTGATTCGATGTTGCAACATTTGGCACGCAGGCACACTCAGTCATTCATTCATTTCCTCACACACTCAGTCAGTCAGTCAGGCAGTCGAGCAGTCACGGAGATGGCCGAACAGCCCCGTTTCCCATAAAACTCTGATCTAATTAATAGGCCGCATAGTTTTTTGCACCTGCGTTTGGTGCGTGGAAATTTGTTGTGGCAGGCTTACTTTCAATTACAAATATACCAAAAACGTTCACCACAGTCCTGCATTCGTAGATTCGTCTGTTCGTATCCAGTTTATGGCCAATTCATAAGGCAAAAACATGACAGTACGTGTTTGTGTCCATCGATTATTAATTTATATATGATATAATCGGTGCGGTTTTTCTTTTTTTTTTTTTTCTTTTTGTAGAGGCGTGTTCTCCTCTATTTTATTTGTATGGTTGTTACTGTTACTGTCACTGTTTTTGAGGTTGTTAGGAAATTTGTAGTTGGCTTGATTGATGAAAATTCGCAGCCATAAAACACTATTAAAGTCAAATAGAAACTCTTTTGATTTTGCTGTATATCAAAAGATATCGATATGATTTCGCAAATTGACTGTAATTGTAATTGACGGTTAACAAATTAAAAAAAAAAAAAAGATGAATTTACGATGCTTTTAAGAAAAATATTGGACTCGAAGTATTTTTATAATATTTCACAATTTATGAAAGAAGGTGAAGCATGACTTGCTAGCAATCCAAAGAAGTTCCAGATAAAGAAGTCTGGATCCATAATTTTCAACTCTAATAATTGGAGAAAATATTTATGAAAGTTCTGGATTTCTATATGGTTCGTATGGCTTATATGTTCAAGGGGTCCAGATAGTTTTTATAGCCTTTTAAATTTCCCACCTGTGGCAAGTGCTGAGCACTCTAAACCAAGTGGGTGGGCAAGAACGCATAACTTGTCTACCATATTCATAGGCGTTTTAAATAACTTGTTTGCCAGCAATACCACTCCAGTTTAAAGTGTGCAACCGCAATGCTTAACTGCCACATGCCACAAAAACCGCTAATTGGATATTCACACCTCTGCACATTTGGGGCGGCGTAAATGAGCTTGAGAAAAGCGCCACTCCCAAAATAGGCAAGTGGTAAGCGCCAACCAGTAAAATCAAGACATAGAAAGGCAGACACGATCCACCACCAGACCGACCACACATTCGAAAGACCCAACCTGACTACTGACTAACAACAACTCATTCAACAGCCGAGATCTTCGAGTGCTCTTGTAGACTTTTTTTTTTCTTTTTTCTTGACTTTTTATATTTTTTTATGGTCACAACATGGAAAAATGGTAACAAAAGCATTCGTCATCGCGAGTGCAACTCCAACAACCACCAAACTTGACATGTAGCTCATTTTCCTGCCTACATGCCAAGTGATCTCCGTCAAGCCAAAGTGCAGAAACGGACCCAAAAATAGGCATACCATGTGTGTGCGCCTGCGTTTGGAATTTATGGTGACATTTGAGTGATTCGCGCGACGTGCTGTGAACTGCCTGCCCGGCAAGGATATGCCTGAATTCAATGCCTGTCTCTCTCGGGTTAGGCCAATTAAATTGAAAGAAAAAAATACAAAAAAATAAAAAGGGAAAAAATTGGAACACTGCCTGACCATGGGAGCAGGCAATTCATATAAAGATTGAAGAAAGAGTGCGGATAAGCAAACCAATATACAATGTATAAGTGCTTCGAAATTAGCGTAATTTTCAACGCAACTCAGTTTTGAAGAAGCATCAGGGAATTGCACTTGCCCAAGTGTCAGAAGGCCGGACACACGCACACTCACACATGCACATGTAGAGCGGGTGAAAGACAGTGAAAGACGCTGGTGAACTGTTGAGATGCACCGACTGACTCACAGGTTGAAATTCTTGAGAAATGCAAATGCGGTCGTCCAAACACTTTCTGATCTTTGTCCAGCGATAAGGCAACTCTTTTTTTTTTTTTTGCCTTTTTATTTTTTTTTTTGTTTTTCATATGGCACCACAACCTGCAAATACTTCTTATATTTACTTATTGTTCGGCCGGGCAAATAATATTGCACGATTAAATTGATCATTGCGTCTTTTGCCGACCTGACTGAGACTCTGCTTTCTGAAAGTGGAGGAGTGGGGGAGGCAGAGGCTCGGTGGCTTGGTGGCTCGCTCTGGGCTCTTGGCCAGGCTGGCTGTTCATATCCCTGGGCCTGTATTCTTTTAGCTTCTGCAGCAGTCAACTTCACGCTTCGGTCAAGCATCACCAAATAAATTTCATTGAGCGCGTCTCTCTTCTTTTTACAAAAGTCACTCTGTGTGATCCAAAGAGACGTGCCGCTGTTGCCTGCCACTGCTGCTGCTGCTCCTTCTGTGGTTGGGGCACATTCCATGTACTTTACCTTTACCTTGGCTTTTTGCTTTTGACCGAACCGAACCGTGCCGATCGACAGACACGACAGACACGACAGCCCCGACAGTTCTACCAATCCAACCAGCGACCTACCAATTCTTGAGGCCTGTCTGGACTGAGCAGTTGCATGTGTGTGCCAGGGCATGCCTCATCTGTTGTTGCTGCTGCTGCTACGACTGCGCCATCGACTGAGACTTCTTCCCCAAACTGCAGCGTTGCATGTAGTTACCGCTTTCATGGCTAAGTGGTTGACTGGACATGGTCATCTTTTTTTTTCTTTTTTTTTCTCCTTCAGTTTTTGCGTTCTTTTGTATTTGGGTGCCTTCATTCGTCGTCACCGTCTTCGTCATTTCTTCTACAACTCCTTGACTTGACTCTTTTCCCTTTGCTTTGCGTGTCACGTACAAGCAATTCGCATGTTTCAAAAATGCTTCGTACATGCTGTTGTTCTTGCTGTTATTGTTGTTGTTGTTGTTATCGGTGGTGCTCTTATGTGCCTTGCCCTGCTTTAACTGTGGCTGTGGCTGGTCTGTGTGGTTTATAGGCGTACAGCTTTCATTGGGCGTTCTTTTTTGATAGGAACTCTCTTGGCTGTGCTTGGTTAAGTTCTTCCAAATCTTTTTACTTATTTCTCCTTTTCCCGATTACATAGTTTATGGTGTTTTCTTACCAAGGTTAAAGTTTTTTTTTTTTGTCAGATTTTATAGAATTTTTTTGACGGTACTCAAAATATTACCTTTTAAATAATTTAGTCTTCTTTCTTGTCTTCTAAGTTTTTGTATGTTTTTTTTTTTGTGTAATCCTTTTTCAAACCTTTGACGAATTTGGATTTCATTCAGATTTTTAAAATTTTTCTTAATCTGGAACCTTTTTGCCTTCTTCCTGCAACTCTAATTTTTTAAAGTGGATTCTTTATTCAATAGGCCATTTTTTGCTGTCCTCTTTCTGGCTACTTCCATAATCAATGACCGCTTTAACTGATAGCAAGTCTTAGCTACTCTCGAGCTTACCTATATCTTTTTCTTTTTTTTTCTAAATATAACTCCCCCTTTGAAAGATCTATTCATGTATTCCAACTAGTGCTCCCTGGAGCCTGGGCAGGCACCCAACCTCAACAATCCAGTTTCTCACGCTGCGTCTAGTCACCTTTTGGGCCAGAAAACCAGTACACATCAATCTGCTAGTGTCAACACCCGGTCGGCCGGCTTGTTGGCGACATCGACCATCGTCTAAAAGTCCAAAATGAGAGAAAGAAACAGAAGACGACTGCTTCTGGCTGCGGGCGGCAAAGACATTGGCGGTCTCTTCCAAAACCACCAAGCTCACAGACACAAAGCAGATAGAAAGACTCACCAGTTACCACCAACTGTTTACTCCTGTTGACGTGCGATGCCCTAAAAGGATATTGCACTCCTATTGACTTGTTAATGTGATCACTTTAACTGACCCAAATATAGTCAAACGTTTCAATTTGTGCAACGCTTTTGGGCAATTGATAGCCATGCAACAGCCGCCATGGCCGCCGTGGCCGCCACCGCCACCATCATCGCCTCTAGTCAGTCTCAGCCAGACCCAGACTCAGACACAATCAGAGTCACAGTCTCAGTCTCAGTCGTAGTTCATCGTCACCCAAAAGCCCAAAAGACTAAGACTGAAAACGCGTAATGCAGTGAAAATGGCCTAAGGCAGTTTTTTTTCTCCCCCAACAGTTGGTGGGCAGTTGAGTTGAGTCGTCGCAGCATCTTAGTGGCTAAAATCGTTGGTTGCCGGCTGACAGATTGCCCAAAGGGTAAAAAAGTCTTTCGGGTTGACTTTAGTGAGTTTTGTTTTTAGGCATTTTGGCACTAACTCGCTTTGGATTTGGTTGTGTTTACACATATGGAAAGGTGTTGTTTACAGAAAATTATATGTTAAAAGTCGCTTGATTGGACTTAAAAGACTTTAGTGATAGATCATGTGTCAACAGAGAGGATAGACAAATTTCATAATCATTATAATATTAACTTAAAATTATTCAAGATCAGAAAAGTTTTTCATTAAAAGATGACTTGTCTAAACCATATGAATTCCATGACTTTCCTCTACTATGAGCTTTTTCCTTTGTAATCATTTAATTTTACAGAACATTACTTAAGTGGAGAAGTCTGCTAAGCTTACCACCTTTTTCTTATCTTTAAACTACTCCACACTTAAAGAGGCACATGGTCATAAACTAAAAATCATTTGTATCCTAAACAGCGACCATAAAAATGTTGCATTCCTTTAGTACTTGGATCCAGGCTCTGGCTGGCCGCTTCATGCTTCCTCGAGCTTAGTAGAGACCGAAACTGCCACAAATCGTAACTTATTACCTGTGTCTGGCCACACGCTACGCTAACAATCATTGATCATCCGTAAACATTGCTTATATTGAAACATTAAAAACAGCAAAACGAACAAAACAATGCAATAAATCCGAAAGAAACCGAAGTAAAATCTCCGAAAAAAAAATAAACCAAGAAGAGGAACAGAAAAACTTGAAACCAAAACAGAACAGAACAGAACAGAACCGAACAGAACAACATTATTGAAAACTTGGCTAAAACGCATTTCATTAACCTGGAGCCGCAGAACCTTCGGCTAAGGAGTCTGCATGTGCCGAATCCCACTTCTCTGGGATATGAGAAGTTATGAGCGAACGTGAGGTAGTCAGTGGTCAGGTTGTTGTTGTTGTTGTGGTACCTGCCCTGAAAAAAAAACAAAAAAAATCTGTTCTCTCTCGAAAAAAAGGAGCGTAACTCAATCTGTAATTTTTAGCAAACTTGCGTCGTTGTGGCTTGGAACGCGCATGACCAAGGCCTGGGTATGTTTTGGGCCTGCCAGAAAATTGCTCAGACCATTTCTAAGATTATGAAAAGTGCACACAGCGAGACGACGTTGCACGGGACTCACTCATTCGCTGCGTGCATCTTCAAAGGTTCAAATGCATTGGAGGTCGCAATCAAGCGACGACGATCGCCAGACTTTGCGACCAAAACTCTCCCGAGCCAGGCTCAGCATGTGTAGTCCAACCAAGACGATTCAGTTTAAGGGCCTAGAAGTGTGTGCATTTTTTTTTCGTTTGGTGTGTGTCTGCTGCTGCCTCTTTTGGGGCTGAGATTTTTCTTACCTTTTAGGCTATCTCCTTGGTTTTTTTGTTTTTGTTTTTGGTTTGGTTGGTATGCTGCGTGTGCTCTATAGGTGGTCATTATCGCGACGTCGCGTCTTCTGGATTATGGTTATGGTGGATATGAGAAAATGCGAGGAAAGGTCTGCCATACGCTTCAGAATGGGGTATATTGGATTAGTTGAATAATTTAATAAGGAATAATGAACCCGAAGATGCTAAGATATTTCAAGTCGATTGAGATATTTTCAATAGTTATAGAGATGGAGAGATAGGCTCTGAAGATCCCATAAAACTGAGGTTATTGAATAACCTTAAATTCAAATCTATTAATTTTTTATGGATAGTTAAATAAATTGGTTTCCCTATATAAGAGATCTTAAGTCTTCGATTCTTGTTATGTCTTATTTCATTATTTTAATTGGTGTATACTTTTAGGGTTTAATGGAGCTCTTAACTCTTATTATTTGTTTTATGAAATTGCACTCTATTTTGTGAAATAAATTAGATAACTTAGGATTTCTATGAAAACAAAGGTTATTACCAAGGTTTCACTCGAATTATTCATACTCCCAATCAATTAAGTATACGCCGTGTTATACATATTTAAAAGTCTTCTAATATAATCTTAAAAGTAAAACAAAATATTTTTATCAGATTATTTTTGATTATTTTATTTTTTAGAAACTTTCTTTTTCCTAAGAAAAAAAACTTTCCGTGAGATTTGCAACAGATGCTGACATCAAATCCTGACTGCCTTGCTGTAGGGCATAGCCCAAGCTGCAGACACAAATACACAAACCATAAAGATTTCCGCTGCATTAATCTCAGAACGCACAGAGAAAAGAAACTGAAATAATTCACAGCCTTGGTCGGTATATCAACTTCAGCTCTTCTACTTAATTTGCCGCTGCGTTGGTTGGTTCGACCACCCCCAACCAGCCACAGAGCCCTCTTGGCCAACTAAATAGCCAGGCCAGCAGGCATGCAACAGTCACAAAGTCCAAGCAGCCACAGAGAAGAGGAGTAACAATTACCGCATTACCAACACCGCCGCCATTGCCGTCGCCGCCGCCGTATTGACCGACTGACGGCTTTTGGCAAAGCTCTCCTTCCTCTCCTCTGCTGGTAGCTGTGTTGAAGGAATGGGTGAGGGGCAGTAGTTGGAGAGGTGGGGAGAAAAATCTGACTTCTGCGCCACTTTTGCGTGGCTTGGTTTTACTTATTTGATTTGTTTATGCAGATTAAATGCAAACGATCTTGATAATGACATTAACCGACAGAAGAAGACGACGAAGACGACGATGCGATGCGATGCGAAGCAGCCATGGATATTTTGGACAACATGAAAAGGGAAGCATGGAGACGAGCATTGCAACAGCACTGGCAGTGGAGGTGGCGGCGGTGGCGGTGGTGGTGGTGGTGGTGATGGTGGCAGCAACTGTTGGCCGACTGTGGTTGCGCGGATTGTTAACTTGACAGCTTTTGAAGGCAGTTTCGTGAGCCAAAAGTATCCACTGCGGCAGCAATCGTCATGACCAGGCCAGAGCTGGCTGTGGGACACCAAAGACGCTGGGACATTCTCTGCTGACCTGGCGCTGTTTTTGGTCAATGTGCTTAAAATTAATGCCTGAAACTGAAACGCTTTGGAATCGACTCAACTTATTCTGAACTTTTTCTCTTCTTTTTTTTTTTTTTTTTTTTTTTTTTTTTTCTTTCTGCTTATCTTTTGCTCTGTTTAAGTCTTTAAGCTCTTCCCTACCCCTTTACTGGCCTCACCGCACACCCTTGGCCACTTTGGCAGCCAACTTGTAGCCTAATTAGTTGAAAACGGATAATGTTGAGGTGTTGTTGGCTTGTTGTATCTGCTTGTATGCCCTGTTTTTTTTATATGTTTTTTTTTTTTTAATAAGACAAACGTCGCTACTCATTAAAATCTGCAGAAACAAAAGAAAAAACAAAAAAAGCTGCAATCTCCTTTCCCTACTTTTTTTTTCTTACCTCCTCTGGACAAATCAAGTTATAAAAATTGCAAAGCCATTAAAATTTTGTTCATAACAAACTTTGTTTTCTTCTTGGCCATTCAATAAACATTTTAACACTTGACTTTATTGTTAAACAAAACTTAAAACTGAAATGAAATAAAACGTTTTGCAAAAAAATTCAACAAAAATTGCCATAAAATTGGCCGAAAACGACAAAAACAAAGAAGATGAAAAAAAAACGACATTTTCAATTGGTCTTTTAATAATTTTCGGTTTTTTTTTTCTCTCAGTCTCCAGACCACCAAGATATTCTTTTTATGGCCAAAACAGCGCAGACGTTAACCGCTTCCGCGCATTCCCGTTTTTATTCTGGCTGACTTTGGTTCTTTTTTTTTTTTGTCCTATAGAATGGCTCGTCGGGCTGATGACGTTTTTTGCTGCTGCAAAATGGTTGTTGTTGTTGTTGTGGTATTTTTAAGCGTACGTTTACATTTCCGGTGGAGAGTTAAAATCAAAATTAATCAACAGCTTCATGGTTATCGTCGTTCAATATCACATCACATCGAAGCAGCCCTCTTGCCAACTCAATCCGATCGACTCCAGACCAAGACGTCTCGTACCCTCGCCTGCAACAGGGTCATCAGCCGCTTGGGCGACTTTTTATTCCAAGTGGTGAAGGAGTCCAGAGAAGCTGTGAATCTGAAGACTCATCATAATTATCGACAGCAAGAACGCATTTTTTTTCTTGTCAGTTTTTTTTTCAGGACTTAAAATTTTTTTGGTTCGAACCAAAGGACGTCTTAAAGTTTAACTCAATTATAGTGTTGAATGGTGAGAGGGGCTAAGATGAAATTATAAATATGCTGATGTGTTTTGTTAAAGATTTTTAGTCCAGCAAAATGAATTCAATTTATTTAATTGCCTTTGCGAAATCTTTTCCATAAAAATTATTATTTCTATTGTAAGATTTTCTTTTTCCATATTTGGGTACTTCTTAATCCATTGAAAAAAATATTAATAAAAAATGAGGCACCCGCAAGCAGAGCCAAAAGTGAAAGCCTTAAGAAAACTCATTGCATCTGAATCTTCATCTTCAGTTTACCCCAAAAAAGCCCCAAGCCTGAAGCCCGAAATAAAAAGTGAAAAATGCCCCTCAACTGAAACCTGCCAAGGAAAAAACAAAAAGTAACAGTTATTGAAATTCAATGTAAATCCAAACCGATATGTCATACAGAAGTAGATACCAAGAGTCTACACAGGCACAGCCGCAGGCTCAGGCTCAGGCTCAGGCGCAGGCTAAGCAGGCTTTCAGGTGCTTTTGGACACGCTTCCCACCAAAACAAATTTCGAAGACAAACCAACCAAACGTATGTCATCGGCATCACCATCGACATTTTGTAAAATGCATTAAATACATTTAATTCAAACGGCAAATGGCCAACTCAAAACTTGGCCAACAAAAAAATAAATAAAACTCTGAGGAATGCGTTAAGCCGAGACCAGACCAGACCAGACCAGAGCAGAGCAGACCGAGAAAGACAGTTGGCAACAGGTTGCTGGCTACATGGACGTGGACATGGACTCATGGATTTCACGATTGCCAAGCAAAATTGCAAAACTTGTCAAAACACCGAAATCAATACGAATATCAATCAAACATACATGAACTCTTTCGTATAAAAATATTGAGCAAAATATTATTACAACCAAACTAAACTACAAGCCAAAAAAAAAAAAAAAAAATGTGAACACTCGTACTCGGCTTGAAATAGAAAAATAAAAATAAATAAATAAAAATTTTGTTTGATTCTTATTTTTATGGGATCTATAAATCCGGAAGCAATGAATTAACAATTTTGAGCTACCTTTTTTTTGAAATTGGTATATCTTTTTTTTTTTACGATTTAAGGAAAATCTCTTTTGTTTTCGGTGAGTCAGTTTTGAGGTGCTGAGCTGACTTCTCAGGCTCATTTGGCTGCATTTTATGGTATCTTTTATTTAGCGACATTTTTGTAAATGCTCGTCTTGGGCTATTAAAATATTCAGGTCAGCAGTTCCCACTCTTTTTGCTTGGAGTATTTTTTCTGCCCTGTTGAGCTTGGCCGCGATGCTCTACAAATTAATTATGACAGTTTATTTTAATTCATTTTTAACCGGACTTCAAAGCGAAGCCGCTTGATTATTGGTTTTGTTTTTCGGATCACTAATTATGTTGTGACTCAGTCTGGTATAAGCTGTAAAATTGACACACACAGAGAATCGGAAATGATTTCACTATAAACCAAAAAGGCAAAAGGAAATCAGAGCTCCTAAGTGGCTCATTAAAGACTTGTCTCATAGCACCCACGACTTGAGGCTTATCTTGTATATATTTTGTTCTCCGATTGATCCAATATAGAATATTCACCTCAGGCTTAACAGAGAAAAATGAGCAGTTGAATTCATTAGAGCCAAACAAAAATGTTTCCAGAGATTTGCTCCAACAGCCTGCCGAAAGTTGCAATTCCAAAAGCCCTCAAGATGCTGTCATGTTAAGCCACGCTAAAAGCCATCAATTTGGCAAATGCATCCTTAATTGCTGGTTCTGCTTCAAGACGAAAAAAAAAAAAAACAATAAATATTTTACTTTCGATTTCTCTGTAAAGCATAACTAAACGTTGACTTATGACATGACTAAAATCGACAAGAGCCAAACAAAATGAACCCACAAACTTTCACCTTTAACCAAATATTTGTCTACATTTTATTTTCAACTATTTTGAAGCACTTCAAATACTACACAAACCCCAATACTCGACAGTAAATCAAACAAAACTGCAACAAAATGTCATATTTAAAAAGAAGGAAACCCCCCTCCCCCCTCCAAGACAAGCCCTTCAACAACAACAACAATATCTAACAAGCTATCAACCTGTTTCCAAAGGTACTAATTACCCAGACAGCCCAAAACAAATTTGCCAACTTTGGGCTGGAAAAAAATGAGAGAAAAAAAAAACATATTGTAAGTATTTACATGTTGTTCGAGGGCAAGTTGAGATACTCTGGGCTGAAAATGGCAAGCTGCATAGCTATAGATAATTTGTACTAAAAAAAAAAAAAAGAAACACTTTATTTTTTGGTGTTTTCGCCTGGGTTGGGATGTCAGCCAGCCAAAGAGTCAACTGCAAACGTGGTCTCATCAACAATGGCAACAATATCGACTGAGGTTCATTAGCAAAGCGCCAAAGCGACAGAAACCGACAGAAACGATGGAGAGCTATGGAGATGATGATGATGATGATGATGATCAAGCGGCCTGGCTGATGATGATGGTGATGAAGTCGAGTGAAGCCTTTTAAAGAGTGAAACTGCAGCCAGAGTCTACGGTTGACCTCGACTGGGTGACCCGAGATAGTAACGCCCGCCTCAAATCTTCCGAGACACAAGACTGGTAAGAAAAAATGCACTTGCCAAATCCGACCAAGCATCCGTCTGTCTGCCCCAACTACCCGGCCTTAGATAAGCCTAATCTTGAGCATATCGCTGGTTTACAAGCTAAAAAATCCAAGGTACTGGCATGCAGCCAGGTAATCCAGTCATGTTAGTTAAATTAGCCAACTTGGTCTCCGCTAAGAAAACCTTCGTCAACTATCATGGCGTTGCATCTTTTAGTTACACATTTTGCTGATTTAATTTTCATGTTGCAGGCCATAAAAAGCCAGGCCAACACATACAACCAGAGAGGCAGAGCGGCATAGAGTCACAGAGCCACACTTCCATCAGCTGACCACAAAATCTCCGGCCAAGCCTTCAGTGGACCAACTTTTGCCAACTTTCCAGGCGAACTTCGTCAATGTTGCCGCAAAGTGCATAATTGGTTTATTATTTTTATATTTTATTTGCTTAGCTGGGGCAATTCAGCTTCCTGCCATATCGTTCGCATCACTGAGCAGCAGGCATCATCATCCATTCCCCTTCATATCTCTCTCTCTCTCTTTCCCTCTGATTTCCCGAGCTGTGGGCGCTTTTCTATGATTCTGTCTTTGGCCCTACCCTTTTTCTCTCAGTGTACTCTTTTTCTTTTTTTTTGTATTTGTGGCACAGCTGCTGCCTCTGGCACTTGATATTCATTCAAGCCGTCGACAACTTGGTCTCCATCGTTGTTGTCGTCTTGGTCGTCATCATTGTCGTTGCTTGGTTTCGGTTTTTTGTCATCTTTGAAGAGTGTCTCTGATTTTTTTTTAGTTTTTGACTTAGCTTAACCATCTTTGGTTTTCTGTTGTCTCTTTTTTGCTAGGCGTGATTTAAATTTTTTTGCCGTTTTTACTTTACTCTTTTTTTTGTAAAATATTTGTGCCTACTTTTGACTTGACTCTGTATGTGTGTGTGTGTGTGTGCACTGACTGAGTTTTCCTTTTTATCGTGCCAAGGTGTGCCATCAATTGTTTGTTTGTGTGTCGTTTTCCGGCTTTCTGACTGTTGGATTCGTTTTTATTTCTTCTTCTTCCCATTTTTTTTGTCAGCCGCTCCATGAGACATGGCCAACTAGAAAAACCTGGGCTAGATAATAAGCAGTGTACATGACTTTATATTTATTTGTGGGCTGGCTAAACTGAAAATTGCCAAGAAATGCAAAATAAGATTGACGGTAACCCAGTTACAAGTATCAAATCTGAACGGAGAGTAGTGAGCATTTTACAATTCTAATTGTATAATGTATTTTTATGGGGAAGACATGCATATGAGCTCTCACAAATCTATTGACCTTGAAAGAATCCATGTAAAATATCATGAGAAAATATTTTCGAAATTTAAATCTTTCTCAAATCTGACCTAATTTTTGGAAAAGCTTTTGTTTAACAAATTTTGAATTCTAAAATTTTAAAAAATTTCCATTTGCCCATTCCACTAACCTTGAAAACCCTTTAAAGAGTCTATTGAACTGGTTGAAATTATACCAGAATCTATAATTTGTTTTTGGAACCACCTCTCAATATTAAAGCCAACACCCGCCGCCTTGGTGGAGTGACCACCCAGAAAAGAAGCCAATTAAAAACCGGAAGCCTGCTAAATTATTGCATTATACGAAAAGCCTTTAATTAGCTCAATTTGTGAATGAAATGAGATACACTCAAATGTCGTTGTTGTTAGGTGAGTCAATCGCAGAAGTAACCACAGAAACGGGCATAAATCACCCGAGAAACAGACATGGTAAACTCAAAAATCCTATTTTTCAAAGGGATACCGATTGTACCTTTTTTTCTGGCCTAGACGGGGATTTAACACCCTAAAAAAAAAAAAACTCGAGAGAACTGAAAATGACGAAGACATTTGAGCACAAACCGGGGCCGTCCATCAAATCACATTGGACACCTTTGATTCTAACAAAACCCACCTAAACTATACGGCAGCTGTGTATCTTGTTAATTGCGTCTAATAAGCAGTTTGGCTCTTTTCTCACACAAACACAGAAAGCAGAACGCAGAACGCTAGTTCTCAAACCAATCTGAACGCCGACGCAGCAAGAAGGTTGGCCGACTGGTCATACCCCATGATTAAAGTTATAGCAAACGATGCGTCCGAGACGATATAGCGAGTTGTGTGCTCATTTGAATCTTCCTTTCGCCCCCATCACCTGGCAATTCTTGCCCGCCGCCCGTTAATCTCAAGATCAACACCAAAACGCGGCGGCATAAAACAAATATCAATGGTGATGACAGTGGCACAGGCTTTGGCTTTGCCACCACAGAATAAACCAAAAGTAAAAACAAAAATTTATTATTATTTTGTTATGGCCCAGAGTATTCTATTTATTGATTTGTTTTGTTGTTGTTCTTGGTAAAATCAAGTAAATCTAATCAGGCAATAAATTGGCCAATTGTTTTCCGTTTTGTTGTCTGAAGTTGGTTTACAGAGATTTCTCTATTCTTTTTTTTTTTTTTGCCTTACAATTGGTCAAGACAATAGACTGGATTTATTTATAACTTGTAGTTGGCGTGTTTGCACATGTTTTGTTTTATTTGCTTTTCAAACACTTTTAGCTTGTAATTGATATTTGAAGTTTTGTAATTAATAAGCCAATTCTTGGGGCTATAAATATTTTTTTTCGAGGTGTTAGATATTTTAATTGGAGGTAGTCAGAACCGAGATTATTGGATACCAATTAGATATATGTTTATATTTTTTAAGGTAATAATTTCTGTTGATCTAGATGGAAAGATAAAATGATATAAGAAATAAAAATTCAACAGAAATTATGGCATCTGCATTATGTTTTTTCATATCAAAAATTTGACCTACTATAGAACCTGTTACCATAGACAAAAACAACAACATTTAAACTTACAACAACAGCAATTTCGTATAGTCATTTTCAGAGCCCAGTCAATTGTGCACTTGTTCCTCCTCAAACTCTGCAGAAAATTGATGCCCCCACCCAAAAAAAAAAATAATAATAATAAAAAAAATCATGAGCTTAATACTTCATACTCCTAGACAATATATAGATATATTTATTTGTATTTTTTTTTTAGACTAAAAACCTACTTCAAATGTCAACAAGTTAGAGACGACAAGTTCCATGATGGTATCGAATGCCGTTTAATTTTGTTGTTGTTGTTATTTTCTGTATGAGAAATCGATTGGCAGCAATTTTGTTACGACTTCGATTTGAGCTTTTATTCTGTATTTTATTTTATTTTTGTTGTTTTATTTTTTTTTCAATTTTTCCTTTTAGCTGTGGATTTTCATTTTTTATGCCATGCCTTGTTGTGCTCCTACCCGTAAATAGTTGAGGTATTGAATTGGGAATACATTTGTTAGTTGTATATAGCAGATTATTTTTAAGGTGCGCACTTTTGAGGTTGGTCCTACTGATTTTCCAAATGCAACGCCTGTTTAGTTTACCGTTTTCATTTCGTTTCGTTGAGTTGAATTTAGAGATGTTGCATGCAACAACCTGGCCGGAGCAGACCAACACACAGTTGAAACGGGCGGGCAAAAAATAGCTGCCAGTTTGAATACTTTTTGAATCATGACTGCCAACAATCGACTTCAAATATCGCCAAATAACGATGCTGCCGCTTGCTGCTTGCTGCTTGCTGCTTACGGTGCTTGGTGGCAATGGTAGAAACTTAGGTGGCGTCGGCGCGTTCTTTGACAATTTTCAACGCCTTCGGTCGCATGAGATGGCAACTGTTCAGTGAGCCAGTCAGGCAGCTAGGCAGGCTTCCCGCCTGCTGTTCAAGCTGCTGTTTGATGGCTATTGGGATTAAATTTGAGATACTTTTTTCGAAAAGTACAAGTACATTTGTCTTATGAAGAAGTTTGTGTTTACACAAAAGTTTTAGGATTTTTTTATTTGAATTCTAAAAAAAAGGTATTAATTTTTCTGCGCTTCTAAAGAATCGATTATTTTCCGGCTAGTACAACTACCGTCATCATCATCATGATTGTTGTTGTTGATGTTTTTATTATTATTTTTTCTTCTTCTTCATTTCCTATTGGGCAATATTATTAGTTTTTTTTTGTGATTTGCATTCCGTAAGTTGAGGCATCTCTCAGCTTGCCAATGAATTGCATTTTAATTAGAATCATGATCTATTGTAGAATGCATTATAAGCTTTTTTTTAAGGTGAGTCTAACCTGAGAACAACAACAACAACAACAAAAGACAAGCAGTTTCACAGTTCAACAATTTAAAACATTTCCAAAAGACCAACTTGAAAAAGTGTTTGAAGCTTTGGAATTTTTTTTGTACAATTGTTTACTTGTTTGTAAATATCTTTGGTA
The DNA here is from genome assembly GCA_037075145.1 of Scaptodrosophila latifasciaeformis. NCBI lineage: Eukaryota > Metazoa > Arthropoda > Insecta > Diptera > Drosophilidae > Scaptodrosophila > Scaptodrosophila latifasciaeformis. The sequence goes on along the minus strand of JBAMCM010000100.1, from coordinate 20,111,839 downwards.
TGTCAACATTGCCCAGTCACATGGAAAGAAAACCAGCCTAAAACAAATGCCCTCAAGGCGTTCATTAACACCTTTTTAACAAAATGAAAAAAAAAAAATACAACAAGAAATCTCTTTACACCCCCGTCAATTTTTTTGGTCAGTTATTTATATTTAGAAATTTCAGGCTTGTCAGTAATTCTGTTTGTCTAACCAAAGTGGTAATAAGTCTATAGACGGACTTGTTATAGCAAAAAAATATACATATATATTTATAAAAAACAAAGCGAAGAGATCACGTATTTTTTATTTGAAACAATTTGTGTATTTGTAGTTTTATTATTATGATTATTTTTGACTAAGTGCTTTTTGTTGTCTTTAATCAATTCATTTTCCTTTGCGTTTGCCAAATCGAAACTAATTTGAATTGATATTTTTCTTATTTGGAGGAATAATTAAAATATGCTTTTATGCTTTGAACTTCCTTTTTTGTGAGAAATCTCTGAAAGCTTACATTTATGTCGGCGTTTAGTCAGTAAATCTTTTTTAAAGTGTTGGCCAGGGTAATTTTGTGTCTTTGGCTTATTTTGAAGCGTAGTAAATCAAAGTTAAGTCCTAAACAAATGACAATAAACATAAAAATTTGACTACCAAAAATAAGCGGGTACTGACTCTGCAACTGAAACCCAAAACAAAATAAAAAAAACATTTTGTTCACATTCATTTGCATGAAGCGGCGCATATCGAAAAGGTTGGGCAACATGTTGCAGGTTAACCAACTGCCAAAGGCTGGAAATCATAGTATTTCGTATGCTAAGCTTCTCTATATTGGTAGTGCCTCATTTTGTGGCATCATCAATTGCACTTGAGATATATGCAAATGTCGCCGATTTCTGTATGCCTCAAAAGATCAAGAGTGAAGGAGTTTAAGATTTTGAGAAAGTCTCACAAAAAGTGAAAATAGTGTACTGAGTTATTCTGAAAAAACATATCAAAATTTCGAATAGCTAAAAGATTTTATTAAGCCCGATTATTTTGACTCAAATTGTTGTCTCTCTAAAATTATTGCACTTGAAATTGCAACGTCATCTTTGGAGTTGCTTTCGATTTTCGTAAGTTTATTTCATGGTGATTTGTGCGTCATCCGGGAACAACCGACATCCTTTTCGATCTACTTTTAAGGAGGGCGTGACAGACACTGCCACAAAAGGTTTTTTTTTGGCGGGCAGCTGTCAGTTTTAACTTCTCTTGTTTTTTTGCACACACCTTGAAATTTTGTTGAAATGTTCGCTCTTTGAGTTATTTATGAATATTTTTTTTCAGCTGAATTGTATGGGTAAGCCTTTAATTATTGTGCTCCGTTGCGGTTTCTAGTCATAATTAAATTATAAATTGATAAGCAGAGACCCTTTGGCTTGACTTTGAGGAAGGAAAGTCGCAAAGAAGTTATACAACTATCGATTGTCGGAGGCACCTATTAACCTGCTTGCCTGGTTTCCTACTTGCCGTTCTACAAACTCAAAGGCCACTTGAACCCAACGTTGGCCAGGCAAGTGCCTGGCTTGACATCAATTGAAAGTAGCCTCCTTCCGCCCACTCAACCAACAGTTAACACTCTCTCTCTCTCTCTGTCTCGCTCTCTCCGTCTTCTCCTTGTGCTTCATCTTTTTCATTGCTCTTTTTATTTGAGTCTGGCGTCAATAATGTCTCAATAAAGTTGGTCTTCCTCTATGTGTGTGTGTGTGTGTAGCCCATCATAATGCCTTGAGAATTGTGTTGGCAAATCATGTCATGGCACAAATAGTTGCCACAACTAAAAAACGGAAGTGTCGGCACCGAAAACAAAGCGCCCAACTTTTGCCACTGCACTCGAAAAGACCTCGTCGGAGACTGCTGCATTGCCTGCCTGCCACTCAGACTGACTCACTGACTCACCGACTCATTGGTACTACGATTTTGACTACCCACCGTTAAAATATCAATATAATTGCCTGGCTAGTACCGCCCGATGGCAAGGTTGTTTTGTTTCGGAGAGCCAGAAGGGAGTGTATTCATATATCCTTGTAAATCATCGCCAAGTCAGCCCCAGCCAAAAAAGTTGACTCTGCCTTTGTTTTGTCACGTTAGCTTGGCTTTTTTTCCGCAGCATAAACAAAACCAGGGGAAAAGTTTTCGGGCTTGACTGCTCTTGATAACCTTCGTGAGAGGCCTGCCACCTTCTTTGATTGTGGGTAGAAATTGCATTTCGGGTAAACATTTGGCCCAGAGCCAGAGCCAGTAAGTTAGATTTGTTTATTGATTGTCTGTAATTTCATTTTCTTATAATTTAAATTATACCTATGACTTGGCTTTCTTTTAACAAGGCTGTACGAGTCGTATACGTAATATACTTATGAAAATCTAGAAAGTTTTTATCCTTTTAAATTCAAATATTTCACCAACGGACTGCTTATATTTGAATGCAAAAGTTTCCTCAGTGATTTGGCTAAGATCAAAGCATTGCTTACAGCTCCTTGACATTTGGCGCATATGTGAGAGCCACTCTATGAGACAATGGGGGAAGCTGTCATTGAATGGAAACAAAAAAAGAAAAGTTCAAATAGCGAAGAACATGGCAACTTGTAATAAATAGCAAAACAAAATAGTTAATTGACCCGGCTGCCTTAAATGTCAACAGCATGGTCAATGACGTCAGATGCAAATGTGTCAAGTTTAAGCGCGACCAGCAAGCACAAACACACTCAGCTGACTCTTTGTTTTTTAATTAAAAAAAACTAAAAATAATAATACAAACAAAGCATCTCTCAAAAGGCAAGTTGTTGATGACGCTTTTGATGACGCCACAAATTGCTTCCCTTTGGCTTAGATGGATTAGACTGTCAATCATTTTATTTATGTGCTGTAAGCCCTTCATTGCACTTGACATTTCTACACACACACACACACACTATATACTATTTTATGGCTGATGTAATTTTCCCCTTTCGTCGGTCTTATGCATTTCTGTCAAATCATTATTTTGCAAGGCTGCCTGGCTTTCCGTTTTCTTTGAGCGCTTCGTAACCGCAAAAATGCTGATGGTCTGGCTAAAAATTTTCTCTCTTTCTTTACTCATAAAAATTCACTTGCTTTTACTGTTTGACACAAAAATAAACTTACAGAATGACGGAAGCTTACAAATGTCAATAAGCGCGATTTCTTTTATCTTTCTTTCCTTACAAAGGGCAATTACGTCAGCTGAGTGTGTGATGAGATTTTGATCATAAAAATTACAAATAATTAGATTTATCTCAGCCACAAACAGGTGTGAAATTGAATGTAATCAATTAAACTGAGCTCAAATTCTTAATCAGCAGCGATCAAATATAGACAATGAAAAGACTATAAAACCAGATTTTCCATAATGAACACAAACGAAATAAAACAAACTGTTGGATACAAGTTTTTCCAGCCAAGATTCTCACGATTTATTTTGAATTCAAGTAGCTGTTAAGGCATCAGCGAAAAATATCATAAATAAAATATTTTACTACTCATAAATATTTTTTTAAAATCAACAAGACTACCGTTGAATAGACCCGCAAGCAAAATTTAATTAGATTTTATTGAAAGCTATTAAAAAGTGTTTGCAATTAAATGACTATAAAAATCAAATTATTAAATTAAACACTTTGAATACTGAATAAATACTGGAATATTACACAAATCCTAAGAGAGCATTGCTTTTCAGTTTCTTAAATATTTATTTCATTATTTTGGAATTAACAATATAATTTATTTGGGTCTTGCCCTAGGCAGCGAAGAGTTCCATTACCTTGTGATTGATTCCGATGACAGACAACCTCGGAAGATGATATTAAATAAAAATCCCACATTTATACAAACTATTCCAATTGTAATAATTCCCACTGTCATTTTATTGCCCGTCTAACCCCGAAAGATAGAAGAATTGCAAATATTTGCTAGCAAAGATTGATCAATGGTAAATTCCTAAGTAAGACATATTCATTAGCATAGGAAAACATCATTATAAATTATGAAAAGTATAAGAAAAACACAGCAGGTTGTGGCATTTCTTGTTGTCGTTCATTCTAGGCAAAGAACATAAAATTTCATTTTCATATTTAATTGCAGGAGTAGAGCTGGAGTAGCCGGCAAATGAGTAGAAAACATAGGAAACCCAGAGGAAAGCCCATAAAAAAAAACTAAGCAAGGAAAAAAGAGGAAAGCAACAGCGTCGGCGGTAGCAGTCATAAATGAGTCAACGACTGGACTTGGGCAGGGTTGACTTGTCTTGGATTGGCTTGGCTTTGGCTTTGGTTTTGGCCTAGGTGAGGTGGAGGGAAAGGTCCTGGAGGTGGTCTCTGGTCGTGGCAGACCGGCACAGGTTGTGTTGGCGGCAACTCATAAGCCACAACAGAATGCAATGAAATAAAGAAACGAGTTGGCCGTCGTTGCCGCCCGTTGTTGTTATTGTTGTTGGTGTTGAGATGCTAAAGATTCTGAAGAAATGTTTATTAAAGTCAGTTGTGGATTTTATGATTATGCCAAGCTCTCTGGAAGCGTAACTAAGAACCTCAACAACATTGGCATCTCAGGTTTTTGGCTTTGACTATGCCTTTCAGTAGCCAAGATTGGCCGCCGCCTGCGTTGGCAATTAAATTGGTGGCCAAAGCCAGAAATTCTCCCGGCATTTAACTTTGTGGCCTCCACCAGGTTCGATGAAATGCCATTCAGCATTCGTTTGTATTTCAAATACAAGCAAACCATCCAAAAAAACAAAAAAGTAGCCAACAATTCCTGCCTTAACTGACCGTTTCACGGTTTGTGTCTATTCAAATTTCGCATGCCTTCTCAAGTTTGGCTCATTTGGTAATTATGTGAAAATGCTTTTTGGTGATGGCTTGAACTTTTCCGCACTGGCAGCCCCAGCTCAAGTTGGCAAAGCCAGCAAAGTTGGTCAACTTGCTCAAGCCAAACTGTTTGAGTCAGGTTGCCAACTTTGCCTACCAGACTGCCAAAGTCGCTGTCAATGCTTGTCAACTCATTTAATTTCCAGCAGAAGCTGAGTGTTTTTTTTTTTTGATGCTACCCCCTCTCTCACCACCTCTCTGCTGATCTAGCCAACTGTCCTGGTTTGTGTGGTCTGCTGTCTATGCTTTTTGGGTGGTGGGACTCTTCAGTTCTTATCCACTTCGTGCTCTATTCAATGTGTGTCAGTTTTTTGTTGTTGTCATATTTGTCAATATTGTTGAGTTGCAGCTCAAGAGATACCGTTAGAAAATGTTGTAAAATTCATTGACAAACACTTTGACAGGTAACTTTCGACATTTACCTTTGATTTGTTGAACATTCTTGAAGCAAAAAAAAAAAATTATTCCTATTTTCATAATTAAACAGGATGAACAATTTCCCATGAAGTAAAGAAAAATATACTTTTTTCCAAATATTTATTTAAATTGAGTATGAATGTCTCTGTTAAAATGATTTCATTATATTCAAATTCGCCTGGGTATTTTTCTTTTTTTTGGAATCCTAAAACTTATTTCCTGAAGCTTTCAAATTGCCCCTGGATTTAGTTAACATTCAATTTCCATTGGCAAGAGACTGAACTCCCTAACCATTTATGCTGTCCATTTATGCAAAATCAAACACTGATTGTGACACTTGGCGACAACAACTAAAAGGCTACAACAACAAGAGCAACAGTAACAACAGCAACAACAACAACAGCTCGGGGGAACATTAATTAACCAAAAACGTTTAGAAACATGACGCGCAACAGGCACATGCAAACAGCTAACCAGACAGTTGGCCAAATCAACTGGCCAGGCTACCAATATGAAAGACTCTCAGAGATGAAAGTAAGCAAGGCAAATACAATTTATGAACACACACTCAAAAGGTTTTGCACTACATATTTTGTTTTTCTTTTGGCTAAGAAAAAAAAAAATAAAACAAAAAAACTTTTTCCGCAAGTTTTGCATTTTTTTTTTTTCTAAGTACAGCAAAAGATTATTTTTATTTTGAGAAGGGGAAACAATTTTCACAGAGATTGGACAGAGCAGCAACAACAACAACAACAGGATGTAAGGCCAGGACGGAAGAGCCAAGGAGTAGGCAGCGGCGTTGGTAACTGAGGAGGCAACAAATCAAATAAGGAAAAATGTCGCCAAACTTTTCAATTCAACTGTCAATCAGTTTGAGATAGTGGCGGCAGTATTGCTTTTCAGGAGGTATTCAGAGATGGACGCCAAAGCCTGATTGCTGGTGGCTGTGGTAGCTGCTCGGTAAACTTGCTGCCTCACTGACTGGCGGCAACAATAATGACATTTATGCAAAATAGCCTCACAAAAAAAAACCGACTTTGGCCGCGAAAAAAAAAAATAAAATAAAAAATAAAAATAAAAGAGAGTTGAGTTTATTTCTGGGGTGACCATCGATGATGATCAGCAGCGAGAGCACCTACAATGTATTTGTTAGGTTGCTGAGCAAAACTGGTCACCTTTTCGGGGTAATAATTGCACTTGCATTGCATGCAAATCAAATTGTCATCACACGTTCGTGCCCAGTGAATCTTCCTTTTTGCTGGGCCAGGCCAACGTCGCACTTTATTGGCCCCAAAGGAAAACCAAACAAACCGAACGACATTGACAACCGCCAAACAGACAATCTGGCAGAGAGCTCAACTCAACTCAACTCAGCTCAGCTCAGCTCAGCTTGGCTCAAGTTGTTTTGGCTTGGCTTTGTGTGGTTTGAATGATCGATGACAGAGTTTGTGTTTGATTGAAAGCAATTGGTGGCACCGTCACTTTGCCTCTTGGACATTCCGTACACAGGTGTGTGTGTGCGCTTGTGTGGGTGTCTTTGCCTTGTTTGTTTTACCAATCTTCGTCTCTCTCTCTCTCTCCTGGCCCATCTTCTTCCTCTTCTTACAGTAGCTCTTTGGAAAATTGCTCACACACGCTTCTTTGGCGTTCATGGATAATTTATTGCCAATACCTTATTGGCGTTGGCGTTGATGGTGTATTTGTACGAATCTAACGGGACCAATGAAATGTGGAGCCATAATTGTCATTTGTTTATTAGTTATGTTGACAATTTTTAATTGTTGATCAATTTATGACTATTTCCCAAGATTCAATAAGCATAAATTACATATCTGAAGTGGCTTTTAATATGAGAGAAATACCAAAGGCCTTTACGATTTTAGCACTCAGTTTCAAGTGAAATTAAAAAGTTTAAGAAATTGAGGAATCTCACTGGTTCCCTTCTCATTTATTTGGAAATTTCTCGAGGGGCTCACTATCTTTTAATTACATAATACTGAGGCAAATAAATCTGATTAGAATAAAAAACAAAAAAATCCGGGTAGGAAATTAATTTGTCATAATAAAAATTGCTAAATAAAACTAAGTAAGTAAAGTCACACGCTCCGAGAACAGACTGGCAGTTCCATGATGACGTTGTGCAAGGGCCCAGTCAGGGAGTGAGTGACTAACTAACTTGCCTAACTACTTAAAGCCTCGCCTCAGCTTGCCTTGACTTAGCTTCGCTTTGGATTTGGCTTGGATTGAAGTGATGATGATGATGATGGCGATGGTGACGGTGACGGTGACTCTGACGGTGATGTGGATGTGCCCGTTTGTTGGCAGTGGCTCTGTGACTCTGTTGGACAATACGCGACCATAGACAAGCATGTTATGTTGTTGTTGTAGCTGCTGATGCATTTTGTAGATTTTTAATTGAAAAAACATGTTTTACGAGCGTCGCTAACCACGATGATGACAACAACACCAACTACAATCACAGTCAACAACAACAAACACCAACACCGAGAACAACATCAACTACAAAAATAACTCAGGGCGCAGCTTCAGTCTCTCAGCCAGAGTCTCCATCTCAGTCACAGTTCAACTTGGCCCGACTCAGATGATGCAGTCGTTTGTTAAGATTTGCGTTTGCGTACTTTTTTCACTGTTCTTGTTGTTGTTGTAGTAGTAACTCATTCTGATGGCGGTGGTGGAGGTGTTCTCAACAAGTTGGCTTTAGCTTTGTCTACGTAATTTTACACATAGAACTTTAGCTTGGAATTCTTGAGTTTTCCGATTAAACATTTTTCTAATGAGTTAATCCATGCTATTTCGACTTGGAGAGCTGCTCATTTCCTCCAAATTTTAAGGCAATCAGAATTGAGTTAATTTTTTGTGGCTTTGGCTTAGCTTAAATCAAAAGCCAAAACCAAATTAAATGAAAACTCCTAAGTATTTTGCTTACGATTTCCCATGACTGATTAAGGTGCATTCTAACTTCAGGTGACACACAAATAAGGCTATCAAAACACAAAGCAAGCAAATAGTTTAAGCCAATGGCCAAGACAATCAAATCTCATTTAAGGCTTTTAAAAGTACGCCAACATTAATTGCCAGGTTTTAATTAGCAATTAACCAGGAAGTTATATAATCTTTTTCCTAAGAAAAACTCATAGATACATTTCTATTTAAGCCAACACAAACACAATTGGAAATATGCCAAAGTAACTACCGAAAAATTAGAAAAAGAGTTATCCTTTTGTCTATCAATTTACATATAAGGACTAAGAAAAAAAATAAAGTATTATAGAAAGTAACATTGGCCAAGTTAATATAAATTAAATAAAAGTGCGGCAATTAAACGCGACATGCCACTCTGCCAAGCCACTTGGCTAATCTGAGACAAGTTGAAAAGAGCCAAGACAAAATGAAATGACGCACGCATACACAGCGACACTTGCCGCATCTTTGAGTCAGAGAGCCAGGCAGATTCAAGAATAACCAAGAAGAAGCCAGGCCAAACGGCAGATGGGCGATTATAAGAAAAAAAATATAAACGAAAGAAAGAAACTGCAATGAAGTCCGTTGTGATGGTGCCTGGATAGTTTGAGAGGCCAAACGAAGGACCAGAAAGAAAGTTTTTGTTTGCCAGTTTTGACCTGGCTACTGGAGCCGATGCCAGAGAAGTTGGGAATCACAATCACAGTCGACTCGAGCTGTTAGCCACATTGTAAGTTGGCTAAGCGATGAAAAATGTACGCAATGGCTTAGCAACAAAAGACAGAGAGAGAGACAGAGAGAGAGAGAGATGTGCAAATGGTAAGTAACATCCATAACTGAATGCGAAAATCTGGTAAATGGTAATAAAAATTAAAAAATGCTGAGAGTGGAAAGCTGCCTTGGGCTGACTTGGTCGGGCCTGTCGGGCGTGAATGTGCATTTGTCTGAGAGTTTCTATATCTGTGTATGTGTGTGTGTGTGTGTGTGTTTGTAACTAACGGATAAGCCGATGAAAATTGACGCTGACAAGCAGCAGCAACAACAAGCAGAAGTAGTCTCACCAGCAAACAGTCAACGTTGCGTATACTTAATCTGTAAATTTTACCAACGAGATCTGCCGTCGTCTGCTTAACTGCCTGTCTGGTGATTTGTTTGTTTGTTTGCCTGTGTGTGTGTGTATGTGCGTGTTTATGCGTGCAACTGTTGCCATGCTGTGACTATCATTAATTTTTCATATTCATAATCATCATCAGCTGTTTAGCTCAACTCGTTTGCCACGTTGCAAGTTCAGCGTTCAAAAATTTTATTTTTCTCTTTTTCTTTTTTAGCTTATTTTTGATGCCGTTTGATGTCACAATGCGTTTTTCTTTCACATTTTTCACGCGATTTATGCTTACTTATTTCTCCTTAATTTCCGCTCATACTTTTTTCGCTTTACATGCAACAAATTCTACGCAATCTTTTGTACATTTCACCCAATCGAGTTGAAGAAATAAATTTGGAAAGGCTCCTTTTTTGGTCAAGTGATGATGTGCTGATGAAATTGTTGCCACATTTGCCTAGAGAGGATAAACCATCCACGAAAAGTGACTAAAATTTTTTGTTCAAAAGAAAAAAATTATAATCTGAACATAGGATAAATGCCGACTAAAATAAGCCCTTTTGCCCTTTTGGGCATTTGAGCAAAATGAGCTGGTTCAACGAATTTCAAAAGCGCTAGACCAAAAAATTAAATCTCTCATGTGCCAATTTCCAATGCAAGTTGAGCAGCACCAAAAACACTTTGCACTTTTTACACATGTAAATAAATGGCAAAATAGTAAAAACCGACCGCCCCAGACCGAAAGTCTAAGCCAACCGAAATCTCCAGTCAAGCGTCCCACCCAAACCAAGACTGGACTGGACTGGACTGGCCGGTTAGAAGTGCTAAAAGTGTGTGGCTATAAAAATCGCGTTATTCAGTCGAACAAAATCGCTAAATTAGTAGAAAATAGTGTGAAAAACAGCACACATGCTCTCATGTAAAAAAAAAAAAAAAAAAAACACCAAATGACACTGGATGGATTTTGGACGGCTGAATGCTTCAATGCTTGTACTACACAACCGAAGACAGTTTAATTACGGCGTGAAGCTGTTGGCTACGGACTGCGGAGGGATTAGGGCGGAGGTAGGTAAGACTCTGTGGACTGGTCTATGGGTCGGTCACACGTTTAGGCTGCCATCTCAGTTAGCTAGTAGTTAACCTGGCCCATTGTTTGTCGGTATTGTTATTGTTGTTGTTGTTGGTAGTGCGTTTTTTTTCTCAGTGAGATTTGTTTCCTCACTTTGATGAGGTTTTTAATGCAAGCATGAATCATAAAATGCTTATTTTGATGTGTTTTTCCAGTCTGAAGAGTCTTGTGAGTTTTTTTGTTTTTAACACTTTCGGCATACTTCTCTCATGAGTGGGTGCCTTAATAATCCATTGCGAATTGCTGCTTAGAAGGTGTGTTTCTACTTTTGTATTTTTATGATTTCTCATTCTACGACAGATTTGAAACTTTTGCCTCACATAATTTTAGGGGCTAGCAAGAGTGAAATGATTATGTGCAAATCTCTCCCATATTCAAATAAAACAAGTTTCCATATTATCTGAACTAGAGGCCAATAATATCTGTTTAAAAAAATTATAAGCTATTTTTTGTGTATTTTGAGAAATCAGGAATGTCGGTAAATTCCCATCATTTTGCTACTACAAATTGTTTTGAACTATCTTAACCTCACTCTTTCGCTCTCTCCATTTGCTGCGAATGACTAATCACCTTCAATTAAGAAAAGTTGAAATCCTTTTACAACCCATCAATGCAATGATTGAGCGTCAACCGTTTATGTTGGTATTCAAATGAATCAAATGAGTTGCGTACATTTTTGCCTTGCGAACCATAAAAAACCTGAGTTGTAAAAGCTGATTGACTGATTTGGCTGTCTGACCAACTGACTAACTAATCAACTCTTGGTGCAAGTAAGTTAGACAAGTTAATAAATTAATTGCCAGAGACTGGCAGAAAACATCTACTCCATTAGAACGGAAAAAAACGAAACAAACTCAAACAAGCAGCAAGTCACTGCATATTTTCTCAGATCTCCTCCCGAGTTGCTGGCAATATAAAAACTCATTTGGTGGTCCTTTCCACTGACTTGGCCTAATAAAGTTAGCATTTGTATAAAGTCTTGTCAAATATTTATTGGCATTTTTGTAAGCTCCTTAAATATTTAGAAATACTCTATAATAAAGATAATGAAAAAATAATTATATGGGATATACCAAATCAATCTTTATATAATCCTTGATTTTCATTCCTGAGAAGAACAAATAAAAAGGACTATTATTCTCATGAATTTATTAAGATAAATTTGTTTTGACAATCTGGAAAAAGTATCAAGACTTCGTTATATCACTTCTATTGAAAACTCTTCACTCCCCTCAGCAATCAAGTGGTTGTATCTTTTCCGCCATTTATTGTTCGATTGTGATCTCTGGTATGCCATTGCAGCCGGGAAAACTGATTGTTTGAATGGATCTCTCTCGCGGCTCAAACTGAACCTCCCTCGCAGACTTGCTGCATGGTCTGGCCGTCTCGGTAATTGCTGTCTTTTTGGATTTGTTGGAGGAGGGTGTTGACAATTAAAGACCATGCAAAAAAAGAGCCAGTTTCTTAAGCAGACAATTTTGATTGTACCGTTTGAGGCAGTGTCGTTAGGCTTTGATTAAACTTTGGTCAACTTGGCCAATTTATCGGTTGGTAGAATCTGAAAGTTTTGTCACATCTTTTAGGCAGATTTTTTCGGTTCGGATTTTGTTTTTTTTTCACCGATATTATCAGTAGTTGTCTTTCTCAGGCTTCTCATTGTCTCCTTTATTTGTTTGCTCATTGCGAATTGATTAAGATTATGCAAATGTGTAAATGTGCATATTATTTCCCCATAGCTCTCTGTGTGGCACACCCCCAAAAACTGAAGCTCTCAACTCTTTTTCTGAATTCGATTTTCTGTTGTTTAAAAAAGGAAAACACTTCAACTTAAAATTCGCTACATTCGTAACTGTGACAAAAGGCGTTGCCATGCACGCTTTACCTTAGTTTGACTCCCTCCCTCCCCCCCTTGCCATAATTTCCCAAAACTTAAATGAGAAAAAAAACCAACAAAAATGTATAAAAGAAATTCACTGGGTTGTTTTGCTGTCTTCCTAATTTTCATCAAAAATAACGTTTTCTTTTTATTATACCCTGTACCTAAAAAGGTACAAGGGTATATTAAGTTTGTGCAAATGTATGTAACATAGAGAAGGAGACGTCGGAGACCCCCCAAAGTTACCCACAATATGATCAGGGTGACTAGAGAAATTGATATAGCCATGTCCGTCCGTCTGTCCGTCTGTCCGTCTGTCCGCGCGTACGCCTAGATCTTAGAGACTATAAGAGCTAGGATAACCAAACTTGGGATTCGGACTCCTTATGTGTGTACGCTGGTCAAGTTTATTTTTTTTCTCCCCCCGCCCCCCCTTCCACCACCTCATTTTTTCAAAGCCATATAATGTCTAAACCTTTCGGATTTAAGTATTAGTTGCTTCTGAAAAGTTGTTAAGGATCTAAAAATCTTTCGATTGATATCAAACATGACTAAAATTGGACCATATTTACTCGAGATATACAAAAAACAAATTTTGAGGGTCAAGATTTTAATTCCCCTTGCCTAACTGGTAAACTGCCGAATGAGCAGTCCGATAGATGGCGTGCTTGCAATATTGTGAACAATGTGTTTTTGGATTCAAAGGAATATTAAGACCAGAAGTTTTATGTGAATGCAGGCGACCAGGGTTACCACCCGACTAGGGTTGCCACCTTTTTTTTTTTTAATTCCGTCTACTAGGTACAGGGTATCCCAAACTCGGCCGCGCCCGAGTTTAACGTTCGGCTTCATTTTTTTCTTTTTTTTTTGGTGTTACCGCTTTGCCCAGAGATTCTCATATTGCCAGCAAGCCTCGGCGTCATGGACTGTCGTCGCCATCGTTTCTGTCTTTGACTTCGTTGGCGGTGCTGGAGTCGGGTCGGTGAATTTTCAATTTCTAATGTAGTGCATGTTACGCCCTGAAGGGATTTTTATTTTGTTTCTGTGGTTCCTTCAGTTTCTTTTTTTTTACTCTTTATTTTATTTTGTCTTTTTGCTTGACGGTTTTATTTATTTATGCTTGGAATATAGCAATTCTGTACAGTGGTATGAGTGGATGAAAATATTTCAAATAGATTATGATTTTATTTTTTATAAATTTTTGATAGTAAAAATATATTTTTAAAAAGGCAAAATAAGTACGAATTTTTATCTTAATTATATTTATATATTTTTTTTAATATTCCTTAAACATTTTTTTAATCTTTTTATTTTTATTATTTTTTTATGAATTCTATATATATTTTTTTTGAGACGATCTTAAGCAATTATACTAATAGAGATTAAAATAAAATTATTTAAATTTACCAAAATTTTCATAGCAACTTGAGAATATTTACAAATAATTTTCAAAATATGCACAAATAGTTTTAATTTTAAAATGACTTTTTTTTTTGACGATCATGCCTTCTAATTGATACCAAATTGCTCTAGTTCCAAGGTTGTGAATGTCATTAAATGACAAACTTCAAAATCCAAGGCATGCCATATATTTCTTTCAACCTTTTTTCGCGTCACTTTTTGAAGTCATTTTTATTATTTTTATGATTGCTTTGGCTGGTGTTGTTTGTGCACACTTTTAGTCATCACCATGTCAGCGTGCAATGGGAATAGTCAAACAATCAAAATGATATGCAAATGTATGTAAGAGTACCGCTATGACGAAAAAGGCGTGGGTTAATTGTGACTTTATCATAGCCAGAGAGCAGACGTCCAAACGGCAAACGAAATTCGCAATCGAAAGGAAAAAATCAAATTTATTACAAATTTAAGCATAGAAACGGAGCCGAAGTCGAAGCCAAAATCAAGCCACCGACCAGACCGGCCGATCTGACAATGGCGATGGCGATGTCGATGTCGATGGCAACGACTACAACAATAATGGTAAGAACAGCTACAACAACAACAACAACAACAATGGCAATGTTGACGATGCGGCAAGTTATATATTTCGTCATAGTCAAGAGACGTGAAACATGGAAATTTGAAATAAACCTGTCAACCATTCAACCAACGCGTCACTAAGTCTGTGAACTACGAACTTCAAGTCAAAACCGCAGGACGCCCTCACTGCCCCACTCTCTCTATCTGTCTCTCTCTCGCTTGCTAAGACTTTTTTGGTGGGTGGGCGGCGCCACAACTAAGCCACCAAAACGGTAAAATACATAAAACACATTAACAGTACCTGGGAACGGAAATCATATCGCCATCGTATGCATGACACTTTTCCCATAGACCAAATCAAAAAAGCCCCCTAGTCGTTTCCAAAACATTTTTTTTTTTTATAAAAACTTTTCAATAATAGTTCCACAACATAAGGCCGAAAAGATAAAGCAAAAAACAAAGTCATATGGAAGTTATGAACTAGTAACCCAGCATCAAGCTCAAACACACAATTCCTGTCTGTAGTGCAATCGAAAACCGCGACCCACATATTCGGCATCGGTGCGAAAGGGCAATATAATTGGACCTGCGGCTATATCTTTCACCGTTGCATGCATGGTGAAATCGTCAATCTCGATGCCATCGTTGAAACGTTCTCCACACAACCGTACCGAATTGATGGACACAAAGTCATCCGGGCAATTGAAGATGCCAGCGCCGGCCTGACCATCCGGCACCAAATCATTCTCAGCTGTAAATGTAACAAAAAAATATTTATTTACCTATCTAGTAAATATGTATATAATCTGATGAGCTAACCTTCATCTTTGTTTATGATCTGATAGTCGAGTTGATCACCGCCAGCTTGTTGTACACTATAACTAACACTACAGACATTTTTTCCACGTGCAAGACACATGGCATAATTAAGATTGTTCTAACGAAATAAATACCAGATTGGGTTTATAATTATTTTTCAATCCTCAAGTACTTACAAAATATGTGGCCTCGCGATTGTCAACAATGGAGCCGTCAATGTCATAATTAAATGATTTTATTATACCCTCTCCGTCGGTATAATATTGCAGGCAATTATTTGGAGCCAGATCATCTTCGATCTGGGAAATTTTGATATTAAACGAACGCCCACCGCTCGAGACCTTTACAAAGACAGATAAATAGATTTTACTTTCAGTTGAGTCACCCAAATGAACATAGACTGCAAAGAGAAAAGTTTTCCAGAGTATTTCGAGAAGAACTTTGAGCGATATCCTACTCACTGTGCTGTCCAGTATTTATGCCACAAAGCACGGGTATTTGGAAATTGGCATTATGCCCAGAGACTATGAATTGATCGTCTATGCAGTCACCATTTGTGGGACGGCTTAGCTGTTCCAAGAATATAATTAATCTGGATACTATTTTAGGATCAAACTCACCTCAAACATTTGAAAGTCTAGTCTCAGCTGTTGTACTCCACTTCGCACATTCACGATGAGCACACAAATCATCATCTCACGCACAGCTTGCGGATAGTTGGGACTCTCAAAATAGATGACCATTTGATTGGTAACATCGCCACAACCGGTTACAACTGAAAGTGAAAATCACACAAGGCAAACTCTAAGATACTCTTACAATTGTTCCGATAGAATTACAATCCAGCTTACAAATGCAACAAACACCCACACCATCGGCACAGCTTTCAGTGGGAATGCCACCCAGACTTTTGCACTCGAATTCGTGGTAGCAGACACCTTCCATACTGCGTATATCGCCCATGGAAACACTGCACTTGGTATTGGGGAACTTGATCACCTCGAAGAGGCTGAGAAAACCTTTGCCTTTGGGCTTGGGTGCATTGGGCTTCTTTTGGATTAAATTGGCTTCAACGGGGGAGCCGAAAATTAGTTGCTTTAATTTATTGATCACTTTGCCGGGAAAGGTTTGCGGAGGTTTCATTATCGAAGTCGGAGTGGTTTGAGGAATCGGTGGATGTGTTGGTCGAGGTGCTTTTGTAGGCTTCTTGGTAGGCGGTTTCGAAGATGGTGTCATCATCATATCCGTGCTGCCTGGCTGTGGTGGCATCATATCTGTGGTATTGGCTGGAACAGGTGGATCGGTGGGCACCTCCACGGGCTGGGAAGTGGTTCGTATAGGGATAGTGGGTTCGGGTTCGTCAGGTTCAGCTGGTTCTGTCATTTCCGGTGGTGGACTGGGTGCCTCTGTGGCCGGTGGTTCCTCATCTTGGGCAAATTTATTTAGGAAAAATCCTGGCTTGTAACGCAGGGTATAATAATAGCCAACTCCATCGATGGCCATGCCACCTTGACGTTGTCTTCTAGATGATACTGCGGCAAGTGACTTCACGCCTCTTTCCATTGTCACAAAATCACGTCGATCGGCAGCCACGCCTACATAATAAAGCGTCAAAACGAAAGCGCTTATCAACGCATCGCGTTTTGACAACATTATTAACGGAACTTCACAGGCAGACTGTGTGCATCAGTTGCATGTGGCAGGCAGCAACTCTGATCGTCTTGAATCTGTTCCAACTACTCTGGTCGCTGGTACATGTTTTCATTGGCATTATTAGAGCATTAATTGTTGTCGTTGTCAGCAGCTTCGTCGTTTTTGTGGCTGCTCTTCTTCTCATTTGACAAGAAGGCTTAAGCCAACTTTTCACATCTTTGGTAGCTTTTTTTTTCTTCTTTTCTTCAGGTAACCTTCACTTTTCCAAGCTCACAATCAAGTAACAAAGTCACGCTATTGTGATCATACAAGTGCCTACTTTGGATGTTGCTGCCGCTGATGTCGGCGATGTTTGCCTGCAACAAGTGAATGTGGCATTTGCTGGCTAACGGCAATTGTTATGTTAAATATTTGAAATTGCCCGCCAAATGGAGTACTTAAAATGGAATCTCCAGAGTCTTGAGTTCTGTGAGGTCTATCTTACTCAAACGAAAGCACATTGAGGAAAAGCAGCAGCTTAAACACAACCAATTCAATTTAAGCCTGTTTCATTCTAATACATAAAACCAAATCGTAACAAGTAATTGAAATAAAATTTAATAAAAAAAAAAACTTTTAATGAAAAAACAATTTTCACACCATCTCTCAAGATATTTTGACTTTTAACCGGCGCATTATATTAAATCAGAGCTTAACGTTTTAAGGAACCAGTTTCGGTGAGACTTAACAACTCCAATGGCAGCCTATAAAAAACAATTATACCGATCATAAATAAAATCCTAAAGACGATGACATTATCCATATCCAGTTGCAACATCGAACAGATCATAAAGTGATCAGTGATTTCGCAATAACCCCGAGACGCCAATGACTGGAAATCACTTATAACTTTCATAATTAATTATGCCAAATGAGTTTCGCTGATGATGCTCGCCACTGCAATCGATCGATTATGCAAATTCAGGCAGGAGTGTTTTTGCTACGATTTCCAACGCATCCAATTTAATGTAACCAGCTAATAATTTTTACTTGGGAAAAAAACATGCTTAATGAATTGACAGTTCTCATGTCTTGTCAAATTAAAATGACAGCAACACTTTTGCCACAAAAGAGAATACGTAAATAACAATCTAAACACTTCTATGCATTTATGCAAATATCTAACAAAAACCAACAACCGGCAACGGCGCCATCATATGCAAAAAAATATATATATATATATTTATAGAAGCCAAAAGCATGTAACTTCCTCCTCACCTGCCTCTTTCGCTTGGGTTACTGTGGGATGATGCAGTCGTTGTCAACGGCGCATGCATCATGAGCAACAAGGTTAAAATTGTTAATTGTTGACTGCATACTCATAGCAAAAAAAAAAAAAAAAATAAAAACAACAACAACAAAAACTAAATACACCTACCGTGGCATAGCAATTGGTGTTATTATTGCCCGATGCAACAACAACAACAATTGACAAAAGGCTGCCTCTGCCAGTTGCTGTTGTTGTTGATTAATTGTGGGCAAATTTGTTATTGTTGTTATTATTGTTGCAAGTATCCAAAGAGCTCGACAAAATTATAAATAATTGCGCACTTGACAAATATAAATAAAAACGAAAATTTAAATTATATAGACAACTGATTAAAGAGGAGACTTTGAGCTACTCTGGGAGAGGTGACTTATTTTGAGAGTAGCTTCCATATCTTTCATACCTTGAAAGAACTGTGTTTCCCTGTGACAAAAAGAGTATACAAAAGTTTATAAGATATCAGAGACAATATATATAAATAATAATTATATATATGAGATGCTTTAATGGGGGCGTTTAATTTTAAAGATGATCATTATGAATAGTTAAATTCTAAGTAGTTAATTGTTTAGCTTTTGTATATCGTGATGGATGAATTTCTGTTGTCATTTTGTATTCAAAAATGCAAATTTGCAATGCGTTTTAGTTTACAAATAATATGTTAGCCTAAGTCTTATTCTTTCCCTATATAAAATAGATAGATTCCGACACTACAGATAATATACTTTTGTTTCTTCAATTTGTATTTCCCATAAATAACAAATCTATCTCTTCCCAGCACATCCAGAGAAGCACAAAACCACTTCACCGTAATAAACTCGAAAGAACACGTACAAACAATTCAAATCCATTAATTAAATCAAATCGAACGTTACGCATGCGCAAATTGTCGAAGGCGTCATGCCAATATGACAAAGGAACCGACTCCACCGCGGCAACTTTTTCAAAAGAAAAAATACGAAAAGGTTTCCTTGCCTGAGAGTAATTCAACATATCCAAGACTGTAAGATGTCTTGGTCAACGGATAACCACTTCAGACATCCCACAATATGCACACAAAATTGTTATTGATATTTTGTTGAGAAAATTGCAGTTGGAGCGTAAGAGCCAAAGAGCTTTTGTAGGCGTAGAAATGTCTGCCAAAGGTTTGTCCTTCTTTCTCTGTCTTTGGGCTTGTGGCCAGGGGCCCACTTAGTGGACACTCGAATATGTATGCAAAAAAGAGAACTAACAGCTAAGCAAACGGCAGCTCAACGTCGATGCACATCAGCGGTATAAGTAGTTTTCTTTTGGACCGGTGTCCATTTATTGAATGAGGTTTTTAGTTCTCTTCCTCTTTCTCTGGCTCTGGTTGTTGTGTTGCCATTGCATTAGAATATTTGGCTGTAACCAATGATGACGTTGATAATGAGCAAGACTCCAAAACTCCAAGACTTTTGGCTACTTCTTCTATGCTCTTCGAAGTGCGCATGATTTTTTAGAGAAACACAGAACCGCATTGCCTAAGTAGATTTGGCCAAATGGCAAACAGTCGCAACACTGACGGCAGCACCAACTAGTGGCAGCAACAGTTTCGAGACATCATTACAATATAATTGATGAGTTATAACCCAATAACGGTAAACTAAAAAGTTCCTTTGGCTTCTACTAACTGACGTTTAGGCTTACTTACTGCTGTGCCTCTCATTGTGGTACGCAACTTTCGGGCGGTATGCAAAAAAAAAAAAAGAAAACCGAAGATGAGAGGTAGACCTGTTTGTTTGTTTTTTTTTTAAGCACAACTGTGCTTAGTCTCTTTGGAAAATGGTTATTGTTCCGTTTGACAGCTTTTGGCTGCTATGCGTTTGTGTACGTGCGGATTTGCCTATACAGAAATATGCTAGTTTGTATATGGCCAAACGGAATGAGAGATGACTAGAATTGACATAGAAATCTACTTAGTATTTTGGTTAATGACATGGCTTTATTTTGAATTACATATTTATTTATTTTATTAATCCGATCTGAGAACTTCTAAGAACAACATGAACAATTATGAAAATATAATTAATTCAATATCAGTTCAAGGTGGAAGTTCAATAACTTTGAGAAACTTAGATTCTTCAGAATCTAAAAATCACTAGTCTACTTAAGACTTTCAAGTTTATAATAACTAACAAAAAAAGCAATTTGTCTGCTTATTCAACTGCAGCGGCATCAAGCCGTTATTAACTTATTTCCATGCAAATTTCAAGATTATTTCGGAACACAAAGACAAAGCGTATCGTAAAAAAAAACATCCACAATCTGTAGAGAATCAGTTGCGGTTACTTACTTTTTGTTGGCATTTTAAACCGCAGATATTTTGCCTGTTTTTTTAGCACTCCATAAATTTGTATAAAAAAGAAAGAGAAAATGATTTGGACACATGCCATAAATGGTGTCTTTATTAAACGTTTCATTTACATAAAATTATTGGTTAAGGTTTTAAGTCAGAGTTGTATTTTCGATAGGAAACTTATGAGAGTACAGTACCGTAGCGGATTTATTATCTAATTTTTTTGCTTTCTTTCCAAGACTCTAACTATGGATTCCTTTACTTTTTGTAACACAGTTCCGTTACGACCTACTGTACTCCTTATTAGCTCCATTTTTTTGGTTTTGTTATCGTTTTTATATACTTACGCCTTGGCATGCAAAATCCATCCAAAAAAGGATTATAGCGGAAGCTATGGGACTTGTGGCCCTCAGTTTTTTGCCTTTTTTGTGTATAGGCTGAAGAGTTTTTAGCCAACACTTGTTGCCCCCAAAAGTTCCTTTGTTTCGACTTGGTAGCCTGTACTCCTTTACTTGCGGTCTGGCGTTCCATAAGTGTACACACACGCACATTAATCAAGATCCATAATGAGCGATAACTACAGTTTCCAATTTTTTTTTTTTTTTTTTTTTTTTTGCTGGGCTTTGTGGCCTCCACAAAAAGGTAAATGTTTCGCAGAGATTGAGTTAAGTTTTTGGGGTTGCATCTCGTTGGTTTTTTTTTTTTTTTTTTTTTTTTGCTTTACTTTTTTTTTGTGCAGTTACGTATCTTGTGGATACACTAAATATCCGCATATCGATTGTGGTGTATGTAGCGGCAATTTTTTTATGTTGACTTTCTGGCAAAATTAAACTGTTAACTTGCCATGTTGAGCTGCCATTGTTTAGTAGCCTAGCAAATAACAATGTTTTGGCCGCAGCCAAATAGCTCGTGTGTTACATATGTCTTGTATATATATCTGCATCTGATATCTGTATCGCTATCTAATCGCTTTCTAATGGTCGCCGGCATATCTTAGCTGGCCACTATTATTTTTATTTTTATTTTTTTCCTTTGGCCCACTCCGATCTATGTTCGCTGTCAGCTGAAGCTTGTTTGCTTAATAGATTTTTTGGGCTACTATTTTCTTTGTTGGAATACTCCTCCGCCAGCGGCAGTCGACTCTGGCCTGCTAACGGGTAATGGTTTTAAGCATATTAATAAATTAGAAAATTTTCTGTACATTTTTTGTTTTTGTATTGCTTGCATTGGTGATCAACGGTTGGCAAGCACCTTTAAACTTTAATGAATTGCATGTCGATTGGTTGGGGTTCCGATTAAGCTTTTGTCCCAAATTGGTTGGCAACAACCTTCAAAAATTAAGTTGTCGCTTTGTTATTTATTTTTAATTATTGTCAGTTCGATGTAGTGTTTTTTTGTTTCTCATAATTAATTACTTCTTGAAGTGTGATGAACTTTAAGTGGGAATTGATAAAAAGCGCCTGGGAGAATCAAAGATTTATTTATAACATAAATCAATTAGGAAAATATTTTCTCATATTTCTAGCATTTCCGTCAAAAACAGCTGCAGACTCACACTCACACACACACAAAATTATTACAGTCAATCTATTAAAGTTGTACATCAAGTATTTAGCAACTTTCCAAAAACAAAAATAAACACAAAATAGAACCCATCCCATGCATAATAAATCGAATACATCAGAAACCATAAATAATTGCTAGCAAGTGCAAAACAAGCAACAAGTTCAAAACCAGCCAAAATGAAGAAATTTTTTAGAATTGAATTTTTTCAAAAATCCAAATGAGTGAGTTTGCAAAGGCATCTCGAGGCGATTGCTAATGGTCAGAGACACGATGGGTACAATCTGCAAGTTTGGCCAAAAAGTCGAAGACAACAAGTGCAGAGGAAAAACACCCTAAACAAGTGTGTGTGTGTGCCATATGAGTTTCTCTGAAAGGTTCAACAGTTTTTCACAAGCAAACATTAAGCCAAATGACTACATTAATTTTATGACCTAAAGAGCAAATTAGTTAAAGAGCCGGTGGAAATACTTATTAAGACAAATGAGTTCTAAGGAAACCCATTCGAAAGGTACATACTTCTCTGAATTGGTATGCCTTCAAGGTGAAGAAGGTAGTAGGGCATTCCGAATTCAATAAGCCCGAATGCCAAAATCAAACCAAATCAACCTGACCCCCCAAAGCAAATCTTAATACGAATGAGCACATGTCTGTTTGCCACAAGCCAGGAGAGTTGACCGCGACCGCGACGCATACTGACGACCACGACGCATGACATCAGCCGAGCCCCAACAAGCAAGCAAGCAAGCAAGCAGTCAGGCAGTCAGGCAATTGGCCAAACTGTCAGACATTGTGCGTTGCAAGTGCATGTGCCAAAAACAGCAACCGCAAGCGGCAAAGCAACACCAACTGGCAACACAAAAGACACATGCACACCCGAAGATCTTTGGACTCGAGTCAAGTGAATGGCCAATGACCACCAAATTGGCAGTAAAGCATACAAAAATAACTTCAAATGGTCAAAAGGTTAACAAAATCAAGCAGTGAAGAACAAGAGAGTTAAAAAGAGCCAAGACAACAACCGAACTGGCAACTGGCAACACCACTTGGCCAAGACTAATGCACTCGTCCATGCAGCTGTGTGGCAGCAATAATAACAACAACAACAACGACGCACAACATGTTGCCAACATTCCGTCAGCAACGATTGTTGTTGTTGTGATTGTTACTGCTAGCAACATAATCCCCAAGCCAATGCAGTTGGCAAAAACAAAATAAAAAAAAAAAAAAAAAATGATTAATGAGTTGCCTCATTACTTGGCGAAAATCAATGTCGCGCATATTCTTTGGCCAAAAGGAAGCCTTTGCCTTCTGCCTGCACTTGCCACTGCCATTTGGTTGACTTTGTTGTCGTTAGTCAACCTGCAGTTGCTGACGTCGCTCTGTCGCATTGCAATGTCGCGTCGTCGCATAATAAATCGATCATATTTTTCAACCAGACTCAAATATCAAAAACTCTTCTTGCTTCTCGCTTGCGGCGTGTGTGTGCGTGTATCTGTGTTTGTGCAGAATCTGATTCTGATCTGCCAGGCGACAATGCTGCCATATGTTGTCAACATTTGCTGCCCCGAGCATGGGGGCCAAATCTTGCCGGTGTCGAGCACTCAAGAGAGCCAACAAGCCTCAACGAGACGTTGAATGAGCGATCTCGCGCACTCGCGCTTTTGTGGTCTTTTTAATTGCGGTTGCGCTTTTCACATTGCCCTCCAGATGAAATTGAGGCTGCGGCTTAAAAACTCCAGACTCTGGCTCAGTGATTGCGGCTTTGGCTTCTGTCTGTTGCGGCTGTTCTGGTGTTGAGTGATTTTATTTATTAAACTGTTGACATTCGGTAGACTGCCACCGTGGCTATGGCATTTAGTCGAGTACCTCGAAGATTTGCGCCTTTGATTTTCATCAACGATATTGATATCAACAGCTTCTTCGGGCTTACTCGTTTATTTATTGGTTATTTTATTATTGATTAACTTTCCTGACAAGTTGGTGACTGATTGTCAACCTGCCATATTTGTCGATAAAAGGCTATTAAATTGGAGAAGTTTTCGTTATGAAATTCTGAGTTAAATTAATGATCTAATAATTTATTTTCTTCTTACGATCACTGTTTTGAAACATTTTGTAAAATATTTAAACTTTTTATTAACTAAATTGATTATTTTCTTCCAATTATCGATAGTCAATTACAAGTGTTGCCCTACTGAAATGTGGCAAAAACTTTTCGATAAATAGATCGATTACCAAAAGAAGATTGAATAACTATCGAAACAAATTTTATAAAATTTGTAATTTGCAATTATTAATCTATAAAAATCCTTAGCTTAAAAGCCAAATAAATAGTTCTCTCAAAAAACTCTAATATTTTTAAAGAAATTAGGGTGCTCATTTAAATTTATGTGATATCTTTGGGTAATTTATAATTTATGCATTAATTAAATCAAATAGAAGTTATGACCATAAAAGCAAATCGATTATCAACAGCTGTTCTAACGTCTATCAAAATAATCTGTGAAAATAAAAGCTCATAAAAATTCACTCAGTGGCTTGGTAAATTGACTATCAATTAAGTGAAAATGCACATTAATAAATCTAATATGGAAATTAAATATATATCTCAGACTGAAGAGCTCGTAAAATCGACTAACTGAAAATTATCAGCTATCCATAATTTCAAAACTTCATGGCAAAGTGTGAGACTCACGTTCAGCGTTCAGTGTTCCACAAAGTGAAAGGTTAAAAATCGTTAAAATAAATAGATAATAATTATTATCATTATAAACTACATTTCCCCAATAAAGATGCACTGATTCGACAAACCATGTCCACACATATTTTTTATTGAAGGCCAATAAAACGAAAGCGATTGAACTCTTTATCGCTGCTGCGCGACTGTAGAGTCATGTAAACACACATAGACTGGGTAAACATCTTATATTATCTATAAATAGGTAAGGAAAATGGAACATCGAACGGATTTCAGATAATTTGAAATATTTTAGTAGAACTGAACTTTATAATTTATAACCTTTATCGCTCTCTATTTAACTTTCCCACATATGTTGAGGTAAGCAAGGCAGGCTTAACCCTAACCCTAACCCTACCGAAAAGAAACTCAATTTATTACAATTCTATAATTCGGTTAAGCAAAAGCAAAATAAGTAAATAAATATTAAAGTCAACAAAGCCACTAAACATTAAATATGATTGGTTGTGAACAAGTTGAATGGCTTTACAAAATGTGAAACAAGAATTTCTTGGTCTCTTCAAAGAGTTGTTAAGACACGGGTGAAGGTGACGGGAGGTCAAAAACTGCCAACAGCAGTTTGATTGTTATTGCCAATGAATGAATGCACTTGCTCCCGTTGGCTGTTGTCTGCTTGGACTGAGTTGCTGCCTGATGCCTGATGCCTGCTGCTGTGTGGATTGTCTGCTGTTCCAGACCCACCGACTTGATTATGAGTTTTTGCCGCCGCTGGCGGCAGGAGGCAACACAAACGGCAACACATTTTGCGGTCTGCAGTTGCAGCTTCCGTGGCTATTGTTTTCATTGCGACTTGTATACGCAACAGCAAACCCTTTTATTGTTTATTTTCCATTGCTGTAAGTTGGTAATGGAATCGGACTTGGATATGAAAATAAAAATGGGCAAAGTGGGCAAGCAGCTTGTGGGTGTACTGCCAGACTCTGGACAACTGCCATGAGTTGGCAATGAATTTACCCAGATATATGTATCCGTTAGCTGCTATATTTTGCCAGTTTCCTGTAAGCATATCCTGGCTTTATCCTTTTGTTGTTCCATGTTGCTGACAACTTCACACTTTGTAGCCATTCATTTTATATGAGCATCTGTTGACTTGGAATCATTTAAAGCAGATCCTTGTTTTATTGTTTATGATTTATGGCAGTTCTGTAGCTGGCATTTGGGGTGTTTTTCTGGATTTTAAGCTATTGAAAATTTAAGAATTATACTAGAAAAATCCCCAGAAGCAAAGCAAACATGACATGTTTTTGTTCTACAAAACTTGTTAATTGCATCTTAATTTCTCTCTATCAAGCTAACCAAACAGCTAGACTGAAACCTGAATTAATATCTGGTGGTGCTCATTACCATAATCATAAAAAAAGCAAAGATAATTGATAACAAACAACAGCAAGAACACAGGCAATTGTCCATTGTTCCGGTCGAAAAGTGTCGACAGCAGATATCGCCACTTCTTCAATTTGGATTTCAAAAACAACTTTGGTGGCCGTTGTCCAGTTCAGTCCAGTCCAGTCCAAAAACCAAGTAATAAAAAATCCCGAAACCTGGGGGGCAGAAACAACAGAACAAACAATCGATTGGAACAATAGAAAACAGAATAACGACAGGCCAAACACGAGAACCGGAGTATTGAAGCATTGAATGAATGAATTGCTTGCTTGTTGTATATAAAAAAAAATAAAATAAAATCCTACATGAAAAAATTGAAATCGAATCAATTGAAACCCGTTTCTCTTTGTTGTTGGGAACACATGTTAACCTGACTTTATGGTTGCCAGGTTATTTGAATAAATGAACTTACAAAGTGATTGCTTTTTGTTTTCTGAAAGTTTTTATATGTAGTATGCCTTGATTAAGATGTTTTTAATGTCATTTGATTTTAGGAACTCACACAATTATATACATTTCGTAGCAAACGGAGCCTCACAAAAACTTAATAATAAAAAAATTATAGAAATTTTTAGGGCTTTCTATAGATAATGCAAGATTTGAAAGATGTGCCACTGGCCGAACAAGAGAGTGCCTCTTCTTCGGCTGGCACCGATTCAGTAAAACCGAAATCAAATACACTGAAACGCATTTTCAAAATGGGTCGCAAATCAAGCATGGCTCCTTCAGTAGGTGAGATGGACGGCAATGAGATAAGTGAGGACATTATCCAAGCCGAGGAGGTCAAGCAAAAGGATGATGCCAAGACTACTACAATTAGTCGTTTCTTGACCCGTCTTAAGGGCGCAAATAAAATTGGTAAATATCAATTTTATCAAATAAATGTCATTTATTTCATTCAGCCCTTTTTTCAGATCAAGATGAAGCCTCTGGCAGCACTATAACCGTAGACGAAGACGGCAAACCAATACCAAATGCTAAGCCAACTATAAAGGCTTCTCTATCCACCTATTGGCGTACCATTTTCAAACGTCATCAGGCCAGCAAGAAGTCTGATAAAGGCTTGGAAGATGATGACGAAGACGATGACGACAAACGCAAGACTGTGGAACAATCCACTCATGACTTGGAGACAGCTGCTTCCAAAACAGAACTGGTGGCCAACAAGACACCAACCAAGCAAACTGAAGATCTGACTCTACTCCCAGAAGTTCTGGAGGAGGTGCAAGTTTTGGCCATTTCCGAGGAAATTGAAAATGCCAATTCAGAAAATAACAATTAAACACTACACAAACAATAACATCGATGAATTTTTAGAATTCAAAATATTTCCATCATACGTCTATGATTTACCCAATTTCCGCCTCAGAAATATTTTACTTAAACATTTGATTATATGAATTCTTAACTGTGTTAACTCAATAAATGTACACTCACCACCCATTTAAATTTGTGTAAACAAGCTTGTAAATTGATCCGGATTTGCCTGCCAGACAGTTCAGGCGAGTTCAGTTAAATCAGTTGTTAAAATATCAGCCATTGTCTTGATTTCTCCCCTTTTTTTTTTTTTTGGTGACAAAACTAGTTTTCAGTTTTCTGGGTTCGGGAAGGTTAAAAGGTGCCGCCTAAAACTTTAGACAAAACATTGACAACCCTTAAATATTTTTACTAAGCTTTCACTTTTGAGAAGCCCCAAAAATTTGCCACCCTCTACTGCCTTTTGGTAATCGAAATAATTTTATATTATTTCTAATATAATATAATTGAATATTATAAGAAAAAGTATTTATTTTATTAAGTTTGTCCTTCGATAAGCGGAATCAATATAAATAACTTCATCTCATTTCATTTATAATATTAAGTCTGAGATTCTTTCGTTTCGGTGGTAAAATTTTGAAGATGGGCCAGTTCTTTTTGATATGATATAATTTTTACAAACTAATATATTTAATATTTTATTAAAATTAAAGAGATCCAATGAATTTATTTAAACTACCAACTAATATAAAAAGGACATATGTATAATATATGAAATACAAAAAAAAAAAAAAATGTTTAAAAATATTTAATATACGAATTGATTTATATAAAATATGATCTTTAATTATAAAAAAAATCTAAAAATTAAATCTTCATTTTATTTATTATTATTATTATTATTATTATTATTATTATTATTATTATTATTATTATTATTATTATTATTATTATTTATTTATTTATTTTTTTAATTTAAAAATAAATATTTGAATTCGGACTATATAGAAAGTGCATACGGCTGATAAATTAACTACTCCTTACGGTATGTTTACAGTATTTGAGTTAGCACACAGGACGAACTCTCCAAAGAGAAAACTTGTTGAGTCCTCTTTCACACAGCTGAGAAATGTTTACAAACATAAGACATTCAGTGCGCAAACTCGACCAGAGAAACCAAAAAAATCTGATAAGAGATAGTAAATATTTACAGAATGACTAAGCCAGAACAAACACTTGTTGAACTTGGCGAGGCGGGAAATGAAGGATGTGCCGGCTATCGTGAAAATTTCTGATGTAAATACTGGATTTGCGCATGTTCCTCTTTCAGCTGTTGGCTTGGCATTTCTCCAGTGGATTTTCGGCTTTTGAGGGTGAGTGGTTATCAGTGTACTCTTAAAAGTGGGTCAACTCCTACATCCATCGAAAAGATGTTCAAGTGAAAATTTATTAAATGGAAAAGAAAAATTACGGAAAAATTTGAAGAAATCAAAAGGAGTTCAACTTTTCTGTTATATAAATTCCTCCAGACCAAAAAACTTGTAAAATTCGACAAAATGTTCAGAGAAAAGCCACTCCTGAATCTGATACACCAGATACACACACACACAATCACATATAGATTCACACATACAATCAACTGAACTGGGTCTCTGAACATTTTTCGCATCAGACTTTTCAATTTAGTTATAGAGAATTTTCTTTGTGGTCAAGGTGCGCATAAAAACCCGTAAAAAATTGCAAATTTATTGAAAAAACTAACAAATTTCGAGGTAAGTTTATAAAAATTATATAAATTATTATCTACTGCTTAAGTGAATCATGAAAATATAGCTTATAAATATATTTTTGGAGTCTGTAAAAGAGCCAAGGCCTGCTCTTTGCCTTGATTACATAAGTGGGGGCGTGAAAAATGAAAATGCAAATAAAATAAAATATTTTATGAAATTAAATATAATTTTGATATTTTCCAATAGAATGCGAAGTCCCTCGGCAGCAGTTTCGGCAATGCGAAGGATTTGTCTGATATAATGACTGGCAGCTTTAAGGTGCAACTCATCAACATGGGCACTCGTGCTGCCGCCTGTAAGTATCTATATTTTGGGGTACATATTTTTCTTTGTCCACAGGAGCCCCAAGCTAAGACTTTGTTTTGTTATTCTTTTATAGTTCAGGCAAAATTGAGAGCCCTTCATGAATACCACGTACGCCTTTTGCACAATGTCTTACCTGCGCCCTCTGGCGTTGATATTGCTAACAATATCAAATACTTTTCTCAAACTCTACTAAGTATGACAAATATATTTTTTTATATAGATAGCATTATTTATGTGTTTTTGAATTTTTAATATTTTTTTTTAGCTGTCCTTAAAGATGTGCGGACTTCGCCACACGAGCTTATACGCGACCCTCTTGAAGACCCCACGCGCATGTCTGCCTATCCTAATCTTGAATATGGCAATCTCTATAATGCCTTAACTATGCTCATTGATGTGGCACCTTGTATACAATATGGACAAATCGGTAAGCCTTGGTATCATAGAAAAATGCAAATAAATTTTAAAAAAAATATTTTTTTCTGTTTTACAGTTTTCGGCAAAGCTCTATTGCAGTGTCTCAGCTGCATTTTACCTTTTCTTGATAAAGATCTTATTGATAATTTGCCTTATCTTGTAAGCTCTACTATATCTGTACTACCACCGGCTCTACATCAAGATATCGTCAATGCTTTATGCTACTATATCTTGCCTTTTACTATCAGTGAGTAGTTTACAATTCTTCAACTTTCGAATTGACTAATCTATTTCTTCTAGCTCGTCGTAGTGCTGATGAGCAGGAATGCCAGGCCTGTCAGTCAGTCTCTTCTGTCATAATGATGGTCCTGCAGTATTCAAATAATCCTGGTGCGTAAACACGAAACATTTTGATATAATTAATAATAAAATAATTTTGCCTTGCCTTTGTAGCTCATCACTGTCAACTGCTCGAATGCCTAATGACCCTAAAGCATAATGTGGTCAAGGACATACTTTGCGTAGTGGCCTATGGCACTGCAGTTTCCCGATCTTCTGCTGCGAAATTGCTCTTTTACTATTGGCCTGCATTTGATGCCAATCTCTTTGATCGCAAAGTCTTACTATCTAAATTAACTAGTAAGTGACTAAGCTTTAGATTCAATCAGAAAATCACTGACATTATTTTATTTTTTTTTCAGATGACTTGGTACCCTTTACTTGCCAGCGTGAGCACTGCCCCAATGCTGGCAATGCAGAGGCTGCCAAGGTCTGCTACGATCATAGCATTAGCATTACCTATGCCCCGGATTGTCCACCTCCACTCTATCTCTGCATTGAGTGTGCCAATGAAATACATAGAGAGCATGCAAATTTGGAATTTGGTGACATTTTGCATCCCATGCAGCAGGTGTCCATGGTCTGTGAGAATAAAAATTGTCGTTCCAATGAAAAGTCGGCCTTCTCCATTTGCTTCTCCACGGAATGCGCCAGTTATAATGGAAATCATCCCATTCGATATTGCGAACAGTGTCATAGCAATCGTCATAATTCACGTCGTGGCGGTGATCATGTGGTCCATCGGAGTCTCCAGCCAGCCTGGCAAATGGATCCTGAAATGCAAATGCATATGGTGGAATCTGTAGTCAGTTTATTGAGAGAGGCCAAGCCCTTGAACTTTGAGCCGGGCAAGGAGAACTCTGATGCCAAGAAGAACGGTGGAACAGGCACGGCGGATAACATTTCTCTTGAAGAACGCCAGATGCTAGGCCGATATGGTATCTGGCTTTTAGTGGGTCGTTGCACACCCACCGCCGATACACCAGTAGAGGTCTTAGGAAGGATCTTAAGCATGCTTTTCCACTGGTTCCATGTCACCGCCTATTCATATGACGGTGAGTCCTGTCAGCTTGAACTGAATATTCTAATTTTATTAAAATTTAATTTTCCTATTCACAGCGGCTGGTCAAATCGAGAGCACCATAGAGAAACTAAAGGTCGATCATGTTTGCAATTGGCTCAAAGAAATCTGTCGCATACATTATAATGTGTTTATTTCCTGCCTTTTGCCCCATCCACCAGAGTATGCCCGTGTGGGGGGACATTGGGAGACCTTAGCCTCTCGCACAAGCCATTTGAAAGAAGGTCTCCAAAGACTCATTTGCCTGGTTCCATATGAAGTCATAACCTCTGAGATCTGGGACTATGTCATGCCCCATTGGATGGAGGCCATTACCAATGATGTGGCCGAAAAGGAACTCAACGAACTCAAAATTGTTTTGAGCAAAATTTTAGATCCCGAAATGTCGCCTCTTGGCTTCGATGCCAAGACCATGTATAATTTTGTGGCCATACGTTTTGAGAAGACCACTGCCAAGGTGCAGCAACAAGCCTTACATTGGCTACAAATACTTACCAAATTGGAAATTCTTATACCCCTTGTACAATTGTTCGCCATGTTCGGAGATGGTGTAAGGATAATGAAGTACGGCATACAACATGAACTGATGAGGGAGAAGGAAAAGTGCTCCCAATTTCAGACAGCAAAAATACCAAAAACCCCATGCAAAGAAACCAAAGCAGAAATGGTCAATCCACCTAGACGTAGTTCTATTTGTGAGTAAGGAAAACATTTTCTTATTTCCTATTTTGATTCTATTTTGCCTTGGTAGCCCCGGTGGTGGAGGATGAATCGGGCAATACCTCGGCAATATCCGATGATGAGGCCCCCACAAATCGTCATACCGAATTCTCTACCGATGCTGAACACAATCTCACCTGCTGCATACTCATGTTGGATATTTTGTTGAAACAAATGGAACTTCAGGATGTGGAGCAGCACATGGGCATCCATACCAGCGTCTGTGAGAATGTCTCACGGCTCATTAAGTGCATGGTAACCGCAGCTCGGGTGGGTCTAAGCAGTCACGTGTGCTCTTTGAAGGTAAGATCAAATTTATGAACCCAAAAGAGCACAATAAATTGGAAATTGTCTTTTAGGTGGCCGAGTGTGCCTATTGCGAGGCCTCGATTATGTGGCATCAGCTGTCTACCAAGCTGGTGCAATTCATGGCACCCCTCAATCCCGTGCGACCCCCAGATGTAAGCTTATTTAAAATAAGAAAATAATTTTCAGTCTTGATGAACTTATTTTTGGCTTCCTAAGGTACCTATTGAAGATATTATAGAGGAAGAAAAGTCTTCTCGTAAGTCACCACCTGAATCGGACAAGGAAAAATCTCGCGATCGTGATGTCTCTCTATCAATGGCTCCTCTACCCATACCTCTGGGACCACTCGGTGGCTTTGCAGGTGAGAAAAGCTTTTCAAACTTTCTTTACCCAATTTTTACATACACATTCCAACCTGAATTTCCCGATTAAAAAAAAAAGAAAATTTTAAAGCCCAATCAAAACCGAATCCATAAAATTCTACAAATTTCATAAAACTACTTCATAAAAGTATTGCAGTCACCTGAAAACAAAAAAACGAATTTTGTAGCAAAGTTTAGACTGTACATAAACTTGATAAAGTTAGCGCATTTGCCAAAGCAAGTGCTATACAAAAAAAAGTTAAAGTGCCTTTTTAAAACTAGTCTAAATCCACCGTATCAAAGAAAAACTAAAGTTTCTCTTAGTAACCTGCACTGATATGCCCTGTAAAATGTTAAATATTTTATACATAAGCCACCCCACCAAAAAGTAAATATGATATAGTAAATAAAAACTTAAACAAGTAACTACTTTGTTATATATCCTGCAAATGTAATGAACTTAAAATAAATCAAAGAAATCCCAAAAAAAAAATCTCTCACACAAAAAATCATTAATCGAAATGCTACAAATTAAGGCAGTTTCCAAAATTGCTTATCCAAGATCAAAAACGAATCATTAACGAAATATTTAAAATCCAAAAGTAACAAGAAACATTTCCCATAACTAAACTCTTGATTAAATCCGAAATATTATTTTACTTTAAACCGGTACAATTGGACCACATAGCATCCCATAAATCTATTTTGTTTATATGTCTATTTTAATTTCTCTATCTCTCTGTCTCTCTACTCTACATATAAATGTATATCTTTCTCTCTCTCTCTATCTCTAACAATATTTTGTGCGTCTACTGTACTAAAAAAAAAAAAAAAAAAAAAAAAACCAAAAAACAAATAAAATGACCGCTCGCTCGCACCCGCGTTTAAAAAACTAACTAACTGTCTGTCTATCTCTATCGCACACTGTCGCTCTGTCAAATATATCGTCTATATATTTTACAATATCTATCAACAAAAATACTTGATCTTCATATATTTTATACAATACAAAAATACCTTAAATCATCGAAAACTAAAAAAAAACTAAAACTTACAAATTTAAATCTATCAATCATTATCAGATATCTTTAAGCTAGATCAATTCTTTTCAGACGATGGAAAAATTATTATAATGGCAGGTGATGCACCAACAAGCAAATTTTTCATTTGTTCAAAACAAAATACAAAAAAAACAAAAATTATCTACCCACCAATTACATTACATTAAAATAACTAAAAAAAAAAAAAAAATTACATTGTTAATCAGTTGCAACATTTCGTTACAATTCAAAACTTTCAACTCTATGCTCACCACTTTTGAACACCCTCCAAACACTTGGGACACAATCAAAGATAGACTTTTACACTTTTGCACTTCAAAAACAGACAACAACAAGAACAAATCAATACTCTTTTTATGTAAACTTTACAAATTTACTCGCTCCCTTTCTATCGCTCTTGCTCTATTTCCCTCTATCTTTGTCTTTTTAACTCGAAACTATACCAATGTATCTGTTAGATAAATATTTAGCTTAGAAAATGTGTCTAGTAAAAGTCCTCTATAATTTTTTTTTTTTATATCACAAATCTCACGGTTATACCAGATCAAAAAAAAATATATTTTTTTCACATTTTTTTTTTTTTTTTTTATAAATTTAAATGTTATTTTGAGTTTAAAAATCTTTTATATATTCCTAAAGCAAAGGTTCTTTATTTCGACTTAAAAATTGGTATAAAGTTTATAAATGAAAAATGAGTTTATTATTTCCCCTGATCGAATCAGAATCATTTGTGAAATTTCAAATTTGCATGTAAATAGGTCTGTCTATGAAAAAATTAAGTTTTCTGAATTATCAAAAAATAAATGTACTTGGTTGCATGCCTGAATGATTAGTGAATGCTGAAAGTTGCAAATTGAATTGAAAATTTGTTGAGTTCTCTACCAAATATTTCTGTTCTAGCAAAATTGTGAAAACCTAATATGATTTCTTGCGAATCAAACTGAATTTAAAATATCAATTTCAAGGTCCTGTGCCCGTGGCCGTGCCTCAGCCGGAACCGCATTCCGTGGGCGGAGTCCTTGTCCACATGCCGCACGTCTGTTCCGTATGTATTTTGAAATATTTTTACCAAAACAAATTCTCTCAATATATTACTTTTCTTGTGTTATTTTGTTCAAAACAAAACATTATTCAATTTCGAAAAAACAAACAAAACCCTAAAATGCAACACTACACACAAAAATAATAATAATAATAATTAAAAATAAAAATTATTTATCAAGATATACAAAAAAAAAAAAAATAAAATAAAAATATATTTTATGTAAAAGTAGGTATTAAATTAAAATAAGAACACAACAAATATATTTTTGCTATAAATATATAAAAACAAAAAAATATAATAAATAATTACAGAAAAAAAAAACAAAAGTTAAAGTGAGCGTTAAATTTCAAAAATTTTTAATTTTGATTACAAATTTTAAAAATACTTATTTCTTTTTATGAATTTCACTTACATAATTAATAATCACAGATTAAATAGAAATCAAATATAATAATTTACTTATTATTTTGCAATTGAAAATATTCAAAACGAAATTGTTAATTTATTATTGTATATTTTTTTATAGAATAACGATAATGGGCATTCAGTTGATAGTATTGAATTGAGAAAAGTTCACGCCACAGACGAGGTACTTTGTGCATTCATAAAAAAAACAATTCAATCAAAATAAAAAAAATTAAAAAAAGAACAACATGCAAACGTTGTTTATCCTTTATTTTGTTTATTTTATTTATTTATTTTATCAAACCAAAAATTAAAAACAATTCGATATTTGCATAATTTATTTTTAAGTATTTTTTAATGTCAAAACAAAAAACTGATTATGTACTCTTCGTATTACGTGTATATATCTGTACAGCGTGCTTCCATTATCTGTTCTTCAAATCTATATTCTTTTTTCAAAATAAAAACAAAATTAATATTTTTCTATAGTTTTAATTTTTTTTTTTTTAATATTTTTAAGAGCAGCTAGTGCAAATTTCAGTGTTAGATGACATCTTTAGATGCTGCGATTTTCTTAAAAAATAAATTTTGAAATTATAATTTTAAGCTAAGGCCTGACTTCGAAATCTGGCATTAGGCAATCCTAAAAAAAAAATAAAATAAAATCAAATGTAAATTAAGAGACGATAATTTTCCATCGATGATTTTCATTTCTGCTTGACAAACTAGCTTACTTAGGATATTAAAAAAAAAAATATCTTTGAAATCAATTTTTCACTACAACATTTTAGCTTTTTTATAAGCAGGAATTAGTTTTTCTTTTTATAACTAAAGAAAACGTTTGGATTTTTTTTTTCTTTTTAATTCTCTTTCATATACTTTTATCTTTTAATCAATCTTATTTTTACCACTGTGTCTCAAAGTATCTTGTATGTGTGTGAATATAAATTGAATAATACAACAAAATCGCAACGAAAAATTTGTATAAATGTAAATTTTATTTAACAAAAAATTAAATATATATATATTCTTTTGATCAATTTTATACTAATTTTTATTTTTTTAATAAATTTTCGGTTTTGTTTTATTTGTTTATATATTCTTTTGCATGATCTGTGTTCAGCACCATCACCAGTTTATTAAATTGAAATAAATATATATTGTCTCACCCAATCAATAAAAATAAAATCACAATAAAGTAAGAACACAAAATTTGCACAAATCAGAACCCAATCACAAGTTTTTTTTTTTTTTGTTTTCTTTGTAATTTTTCATCTATATGTATATAATTATTATGTACTTATATGTATGTAATTAAATTATTTCATCATTATAACCGAAACTGGATGTGTAAGTGTAAACAACATAAGTGTTAATGGAATAAATAATTCAGTGAAATCAAATAACTTCAAACATTGCATTTTTCTACATGTGTAATTTTTATCTAAGGAATGTAAAAAAAAAAAAACAAATTTTTAAATACAGAAAAAAAAGTGTAAATATACTGTAATATGAAAGAAGAAAAATATTTGTTTAATATTTTACTAAAGATATTTGCCATTAAAATTCAATACAGATTATGACGGCGACCGTAGAAACTGTTTCAGAGCAACTCGATTTGGCTTCAATATTGCCTACAGATCGGGCCATAGCTATAGCAAGATCTATCACCTTATCCGATGCGGATGTCGGTAAGTTGGATATAGATATTTTGGATAAATATTTTTTTTTATTAATATTTTTACTGATTTTTGCAGGCAGTGCCAATGTTAGCGTGACAAAGGCTTCTGTAATGGGTGAAAATGGTGCCAACGGCAGTACTGCTGGAGGTGGTGATAATGGCAGTGGTTCCGATGATGATGAGGAAGAAGAAGACAGTGATGATTTCTGGCACACATCTGTGGGTAAATTTAAATTTACCTTGGATCAGCTGCCCCAAACCCTTCAATATATTCATCAGCTCTTGACGGTGAGCATTCTAAGAGTTTGGAGCAATAAGCTTTTATAATATTTGATATACCTTTAGGAAATCCCTACCATCAAGAAACCCGAAATATTATATTACGTTTTGCAATGCTTGAATACCATGGCTCTACATGGCGATGCCTTGGCCAAGGCGGCACGTGAGCAACGTGGATTCTTTATCTGGTGTCAGGAGAACTTACTGATCAAAAAGTATACAAATTAATCCTAAATTAGACACAATTTACATCCAATTTGTATTTACAGTTTGTGGGAACTATGCAATGCAGAGCATTCTCATATCTGTCAGGTGGGTGTGCCCCTGTTACTGCACTGCATCACC
Source organism: Scaptodrosophila latifasciaeformis (assembly GCA_037075145.1). NCBI lineage: Eukaryota > Metazoa > Arthropoda > Insecta > Diptera > Drosophilidae > Scaptodrosophila > Scaptodrosophila latifasciaeformis. Next base: position 20,074,256 of record JBAMCM010000100.1, on the reverse strand, counting down.
TTGCCTCTGGGATCGGATGTATTCTGGCGAGTGGTGCAGGAGGCCTTCCATGATACCGATTGGCGTGTGCGCTTCACAGCAGTCGAACGAGTAACCGTGATTACACGTTTTATGGATTCGACACCCCTGCGCTCTGAGGTGGGCTTACAAACGGCGCTCGCCACTGCATTTTGTCATCTCATAGCCAGCATGGATGACATCAATGTGTATGTGGCCCAACGAGCGACTCTCTATATCGGAACCATACATGATACGGCAATACGGTCACTGCTCTTCTGCTTGGAATCGCAATTCGATTTGTTTATTGTGGACCGTCCAGTGGTCTTGCAATCGGTATATCAACTCCATAACTCCCTATCCGATCGAAAGATGTTGACCTGGGAGTTTTTCCTCAACCGTTTCGATACGCTTTTCGTGGAGGCCCAAATCAATCTAGAGAAATGCGGAGACATTTCCTATTTGCGAGACTTGCGCAACTCGGACAATGGCAGTGAGGCCTTGTCAGCAAAGATTTTGAAAGCCCGCGAGGCACTCAGCCAGTCGGATACGAGTGGCAGCATGGCCAAAACCTTGAGCGCCTCGTTTGGCACAAAATGGCCATATAAGAGGACAATGTCGGCTCCAGCCAGCATGGTTCCACGTCAGGACTCCAAATTCGGTATGCCCAGGAAGAAAGTAAATAAAAACCGATAAACTTAATTCCCTCCAAATCTCTTGCAGTGCCCGAAAAGGAGAAGATTTATAGTCGTCAAGTATCGGCGCCGATTTTAAAACGGAAGACCTCACGCTTCGGATTGGGTCAGTTTTTAGGGGGTAGTAGTAGTGGCAATCAAAATACAAATACAGCTAGTCATAGTAATCCGACAGTTAGTAGTACACGTGCCCAGGGCCATACAAAATTGGCCCCGCCGCCTTGTCCCGTACACCAGCCAATGCAGGGCAGTCAGCCCACACAAATCCCCCACCACCACCCTCACCACTCACAGCCATACACACACCTCACACATCCATACCAATTTCACCACCATTTTGCCAGTAGTAGTGCACAAGTAGCGACCACATCCACGTTAGCCTCTACTCATAGTCAAAGCCATCAGCATTTAGTGCATTGCGTAGCGCCTAGTCAAGTGCACGTCCCGCATCACAGTCCCATGCCGACGCTCCAGGAGGCAGAGACCCTGTTGAGATCCCAGGCAGCGCAAAAATCCTATCTGCCGACAGCTCAGCCGCCGGCACCACCGCCCACACCTCAACTAATCTTACAGCATAAACCAGCCTGGGACCAACACCAGCGCCAGTCGATCAGCTCAACAGCACTACCATCCACAACAGTCAAAGCCACTACCAATACTTCGACAAGTAGCGGTCAAACCTTTGTTACCTCCTTTCATTCCCATTTCCAAAAACATCCATCGGCTCCAAATCTTCTACCACCCCAGCCGGTGGTGGTGCCTGCTCCCAGTCCCAGTCCTTCGACTCTGGCGTTTCCAATGCACTGCACTTGTGAAGCGGCACTCCATCCTAGTGGCCACACTGCGAGCGCTCCAAGCAACACAACTCACCCAGGTAGGTCATAGAGCATGGGTGTACAAAGAGTTCCTAAAATTCATCGTTGTATATATTCCAATTAATCGTATGAACTCGATTTCAGTGTTTTACATTTTGTGTTTCCTTTTCCCCTCAACTTCCACACATTCACCAAGATCTCTCAGGGAAATATCTATAATTTTATTCATCATATTTTTAATGAGTTTTTTTCTTTTTAGATTTTTTGTTAACATGTAAAATTATTTATTAAAAATTGTAGATCTTAAAGTTCATAAAATTTTTAAAAGATAAATCAATATAATTCCTATATATTTCAGATGGTAAATCCTATGTAAAAGTATTCATGATTTTTTAGTATTTTTTTTTTTTAATATAAATTGAATTTATTTTATTTATCAGTAACCTATTATACCTATAACAAATTTATCATAAACAAGTCCAGTATATATGTATATTTTTTTAATTTCTTGAATTTATTGTTTAGCAGATAAATCCAAATAAACTTGTTTATCGTTTCGAATCTTATTGAAGCATGTTCATATGTAAAATGCTAAAAATCCTGTTTCATACATAATTTTCAAATTCAATTATCACTTCATATTCTCATTAACATTTCACACAAAAATTGTCTATAAATGTCTTAATGTTTGTATATAGAACCTTTATGTGGATTGATTTATCTAGCAAGCATAACATTCTCTGTAACTGTGCTTTCCATAACAAACAAATCAAAACCAATCATTTTTTAAGTGTACCCCTTCGAAATGGTATGTATGCGTATATAAAAAAAAAAAAAAAAACAAAAGAACACAACTCTATTGCTCAAAAAACTCTTGAAACTATTTTTTCTGAACCAAAATAAAATAAAACCCAAATCAAAATTCAAATTCTCATTGGCTCAGCTCTTTAATCATTTTGTGTATATACCCTCTCCCAAATATGAATTCAAATCTAATTGTGCAAATTGGCATGTTGCTGTCCAAAAAAAAAAAAAAAGAAAAACCCTTATAAAAAATCGACATTTTCTTAAAATTGGTGTTTATCCCCTAGAATTCTAAGGTTTTCATTACTGATAAACTTTTTTATTTGTTTTCGATTTTATCTAAAAATCTATATAGATGGTCACATACACTCTCTGGGAGGTCTGAACGATGAGAATCTGATAGGCTGCCGTATCACTGAGCTCGAGGAATCCGATCGGGAGACAATTCACTTATTAGTCTTCTTGCTGATGCAGTTCATGTCTAGGACGGATCAGGCCTATCCGTCAGAAGACAAGCCCATAACCAGGACCCAGAATATTGTGCTGAAGCATTTGTTTCTACTTTTGGGTCATAATCAGATTGACAAGTCCTTCCATACGACACCAGAGTCTTTGAGGTGAGTTTGAGCTACTTATTGATTTTGGAAAATTATCTCAAGATTTCTCAAACATTTGTTTCAGGGTTTCGGCTGTCTTTAATGCTTTTCTGGCCAATCTACCCCAAGTGCTGGATCAAAATCATCTAATAGGAGGCCTGGTCTTACCTTCTGTCATGCAGATAATCTTGTATGCTCCAAATCCCACAAATACTTCTGGAGAAACCTATCAGAATTTGGTCTTCAATTATTCTTTATGGCACTTGGAGCAGTATCCCCGACGAAATTGGCTTTTTACCCTGCTCGTAGTACTTTATAAATATTCGTACACCCAGCCTCCACTCACTGGCTATGTCATCTCTGCCATTCGCTTGGTGATGAACAGTTTGCGAGGACACTTCCACCACTGCAGACGCATACCAACAACCACCATTATGGATATACAGGGTGTCGGTGGTGCTGCCCGTTCTAGGGATGTGAGTCAGCCCTCTTTGGGCACGGATCCAGATGACAAAGAGGCTAGTCCCCCGGCCAGCCCCATGTTTCCCTCGGAGGGCACAAGTGCCGCCTCCAAAAGCAAGGGACAGAATGTGGCCTTCACCCCCAAATTGCAGCATGCCTTCCGTAAATACAATGATTCCAGCTTGGATGCCGATGAAACAGAATCTGAGTTGGTGGCCATTCCAGAGAGCGATCTGTCAGATAGTACCCTGCATGGCAGTAGCGCTCCAGGCTCTTTCGATGATACCATTAATTTTGAAGATTTGATACCTTTGAAACTGGAAACGTTGCGCAATCGTCGAGCCCTGGAAGAGGAGGTACATTTCAAAAACTTCCTGAAGGAAAACAAATTTTCATATGGTTTTGTTTTTTTTTTCAGAAATCCACAAAGTCTCACAAGTCCATGATAACTACCAAAATTGGGGATACTTATACAACGAAAATCAAGACCACCACTAGTGAAACGGTGAGCACCACAGCTGTGGCCACCCACACACGTCACAGTCTACAGGAGGCTATTGTCAGTCCGCCCGTGGATGTCCATCGAGCAGTGACTGTGCGCAACAAATCCATAGAGAATGCGGCCAGCTCCACATCTAAGATGTTTGCAGCCATAGCCACCAATCATTTGAAAGCCCTGGGAGCGCTTCAGGATATGCCCACTTCCGTGACCAATGCCACCACCAGTGTCACGAAGTCCAGTGAGCCCAAGGCTAGCTCCAGCAGTGGTAGTCGATCTATCAATAATGGCAGCAGTTCCACCAGTGCCAATAAATCAGCCTCTTCGGCTCCAGCTGCTCCGGCTGTGGCACAACTGACCAAGCCCATTGGACGGCATAAGACTATTGTGGAGTGCAGTGGCACCTCTTCTTCTTCTAATACCACTGATGACACGCGTCAAAAGAAATCCCAGACCAAGTCCTTGAAGCGAGCAGATAAAACTTACGGCTCACCCGAATCTCCACTCTCCAAGATGAGTGTAATGCCAAACCCCAGAGATGAGGCCGATGCAGCTATGTTGCCGCCACCCAAGAATATAGCAGCCCTGGAAATACCCACGCCTGAGCGACTGCTACCCATAGGCACCCAGGATACTGTGGTAGCCCTGGTTGAGAGAGTACGGGAAGGCCTCAATCTACCCGATATAAGTCACCTTAAGCAGGACAGCTTGGATGTCTCCGAGAGCACCAAAGATGATGTCACACCAAGCAGTCGCACCACATCGCCCCGTCGTCTAATCAAACAGGTGGCTCTAGAATCACCTCCTAATCCCAATGCACCCCCAGTAGCCCCAACAACCACGGCTCAGTCAGCTTCGACCTCCACTAATCAGCCACCTGCTGACTTGCATACATCGATTCTGAAGAATGTTTCCCAGGACTTGAAGCATGGAGTGCATGCTGGTCAGGTTGGTGCCAATGGCCAGGCAGGCGAACGTCACCAACACATGGCCAGCACCTCGGCAGCAGCCAAGCGACCTAGACAAAAGCTAGCACCTTTCACAGTGGATACCAATGCTATACCTGATATACGATCCCGATATGCCGGCTCTTGGCCACCACCGCCCTTCCAGCCAGCCGAAGAGGCTGATGATGACGATGAAGACGAGGCGCCTGAGACAACCAATGGACACACCTCCCAGGCTGCAACAGCTGCAGCTAATGCTCGTCGCAGTGTAAGTCTAAAATAAATTATGAAACATGGAGTTCTGGTTAAACTCATAGTCCATCCTTTTCATCCTTTCTAGAGCTCCCGTCGGGTTGGTAACTACACCATAGTTGAAAGATGCTCTGACTGCGGGGCTGTCATTGAGGAATATACCGATGAAGAGATTGGCATCTTAATTGTCATCCTCGGTACTTTCATACATCGTGAGCCAGCCTTAGCTGCTCCCTTCCTGCCCGAGATATTAACCCTGACCTCCCGGTAAGCGGCGTACTTCAATTAGCTTTCGAAATCTAAAATAAAATTTTCAGAATTTGCCTGAGTTGCACTCATGCCTGGCAGGGAGAGAATGGTCCACCCTTGGCTAGCAGTGCCCAGGCCGTGGCTCTGCAGTTCATACGCTGTGTCCTTCATCAACTGGCACCCAATGGCATCTTCTCTCAGATCTTCCAAACCCAAATGAAGAGTGAGCAAAAGAAACAGACTTTAATTTTAAAGATTAAAAATTTGATTTCTTTTCGCAGTGAAAGTGCGTCACAATCATTTCCGTAGCATAGCCAAGGCCCTGCAGGACTTCCAGGATCTAAATGCCACCAGTCCCATTTACATGGTCTGTGAGTCCCTGACTTCCAAGAAGGCCCTGCCCATCGAGCAACTGCCCGTTATTTTCCGCAATATGGCCGAGTACTTGCAATGTGTGCCCGTTGAGGCAGGCATAGGTCAGGCAGTCTGGTCCCAAGCCATGCAGGCCATGGAATCTCTGCTGCGCCAGGTCATTGTCATTATGCCCAGCCTGAGTAATCCCGAGTATATGCTAGACCTAATGGCGGCCACACTCCGTTTGAATTGTGTGCCAAAAACCCTCCTCGATCCATATTCCAAGATTATGGCCTACTGTGTGCAGCACACCAATCTGGAGTATCAAACTCTCTACGATCTTTGCACCCTGAACACTCGTTCCTTCAGCAAGGACCGCGATAAGAATTTACTTTGCCGCCAGATGATTTTTGAGTTCGTCCAAGCACTCAAATTCAAATCGATCATACCGGATCACAACCTCTTAATGATTATTGGCTTCGTCTTACTCGATGCGGGTGGAACCTTGCCACCAGGTGCTCTGCCAGAGTTGCCAGATGCCCCACCCGTATTGACCACCAACTCGGCGGATTGTCTGCGTCAGTACATCACTGATGTCATTGATTTTCTAGCAGATTTCCATACTCTTAGCAAGATCAAGGTGAGCCGATCAGAATATATTTTTTCTAGAATAAAATTTCTATCTAACTAAATTTCCAGAATGGCCAGACCTCGAATGGACTAGGCGAAGACACTCTAGGCGGTGTGCTCAAAGGTGCTGTGGCCCAATATTTGGCCTTGGAAATGTCGCGCGGCAATAACCGGGACAACAGGGCCGTCTCGAGATATCTTCCCTGGCTGAACAATGCACCGTCTTCGTTGCAACAGGGTCCCAAGGAGTTTACCGAGTGTGTTGGCCACATGCGTCTGCTGTCCTGGCTGTTGCTAGGTTCCCTCACCCATATGACTCTGATGGAGCGTCGTGCCCAGACCCAAACTTTGCCACCGACCACTCCACCAGTTCAGCAGGCCGGCCAGCCGCCTGTAGCGAGCGTGCACTACCAGCATCAGGGTGTTACCTATTCCCAGCCAGTGCCTCAGGAAGCCTCTTGCCATATAGCCGATCATATTCAAGTGATCTTTGCGGGATTCGCTGAGCAGTCGAAGACTTCGGTACTCCACATGTCCTCGCTGTTTCATGCCTTCACCTTGTGCCAGTTGTGGACGGTTTACCTGGAGCAGATGGCCCACAATACCAACAGCAATGCCGAGGGCAGTACTCTGGGTGTTCTCTTCGAATTCTGGGCCAAGGTAACGCCCTGTATACTGCAATTAGTCTCTCATGCCAAGCCCCCCACCAAAGATGCCCATGCCGCTCAGTCGAGTGGTGCTGATTTTCAGGCCCAAAATGCCAATGCCAAACTCTCAGAAATGGTTAACTTGCACTTTTTGAGTCTACTCGAGGCACTCAAGGAGACCAACTCCACAGTGCTAGGCAAGCTTTTGCCCATGTGGAGTCCAGTTTTGTCTTCGCAAACCCAGGTACTTATCCATGTCCAAAACATATAAAATCTGACTATTTAAGGATCCGTTTCAGCTCTCCGATACCTTGCATGTGCGCCTGCAAAATGTACGCGACTATGCCCCGGACTATGAAGAGCAGCAGACGCACAAATCTGAGGCGCTCTTAAAGTGGTTGCAACGGCTTCAATTCAAAATGGGACAGATTGAACTGCAGGCTTCCACGGCCACTCAATTCTATTCGATTTGAAATTTTTGTTTGGAAAAGCTTCTGCACCTGCTCCTGAGTTGAGCCTATTAAATAAATAGAGCAGAGCTCATCTTATCTTAGAATATTGCTTGGTAGACTAGAATTAAATGTAATAGTTGATTACAAAAATAAAGATTTATCAACAGTTGATTTTTCATATTTTTCACATTTAGCTTAAGAATTAGGTTCGGCATATTCAGCAAATTAGTTATATACTGTATAGGTAATGCCCGTGCCAGCTTCTGCGACGGAGTCTGGATCATGGACTTCTTGTTCCGAATAATTTACACTATGCTTGCCTTCGATAAGAGTATCCACATTGGGATTTCTATAGACTTGAAAAGATGGCTTGGTTTTCAAAATTGAGTCATCAGGCAAGCGGATTCCTGGCATGTTTTGTTGTTTGGCTGTTAAACGAGCCTCGGCTTGGGCTAGGCGAAGGGCCTTAATTCTTTCGGCATATTCCATTTGCAGTTTAGCTGATTCCGCCAGCGGCACTAACTGCACCTCTTTGTGTTGTATGAGCGGTGGTGTGGCTGCTGTGTTTTCCCAGTTTTTGCCCATTTTGCGCTGGCGTTCTTTGGCCGGATCATGTACGTTGGAAACTGTGGTGCGAAACGGTTTGAATTTTTCGCGAACTCCTACGACCCCTGTTTCGGTCTTTTCAATCAGATAGCGAGCATGTTCATCTAATTCAGTTGATTTGGGTTTCCTTATTTTAACAATATCGACTTCTATTAAATTAGCTGATACTGTGGGCGATTCAGAATTTTGAGTACTTCTTCCGGAATCTTCATGGGAGCCTGATGAATTTTCAAACGTTGCTATTTCCGCCAAGTCGTCTTTGGTAATGAGGCTTTCAGGTGGAGGTAATATTTTGACTTGACGCTCGTGCATTGTGCCTTGGGCTATAATACGTAAAGGATCCAAGTCGGGCTCATCATCACTATCGAGTATATCATCTAAATGAGAATCTTCATTGGGACTTAAACGATTCTGCCATTCTAAATTTTCAAGGGTCCCCCTGCCAAAGCCAGTAATTTCCAATTTGGAAAGTAAGGCTGCGGCTGCTTCGGCATTGTACCGGTTATTTATTTCTGCTAGAACCTTGTCATAGGCATCTGCGAGACGTTTGCCCTTATCCGGTAATCGCTCCAGATTACTCCTGCAAATATGGTGTAATTCTTGACTTCATTTATATATTAAATGATTCAACAATTTACTCACCTATTTTGGAGAATTTTACTTTGTCGCTCTTTCATTTCTAACAGTTCATTGAAGGTAAGCAATTTCAAATCTTTAGTATGTTTCTCTTTAAGTTGAGCAATGCCAGGTATTCGGCTTAGTTGAGGCCTGGGTGGTGTTGCATTTGCCATTTTTGCGCTAAAATAATGAACAAATCTGCTTTTGAGACTGTCACTTTTCTCAACAAGCTAGAGTGACCAGTCTGCGAGTAAATGGCCGGTGGCCACACAACTTAGAATCTTATTTGAGATATCTGGCAACTCTACTAGAAATAAGTTGTGAAAATTTGAATAAACAAAGTAGCCAAGGATTAAGCAATTTCATTCTTTCAACCACAATACACATCAAAATGTCTGAAAATTTTACAAAAATGCTTAAAAATGCCAGATCACGCGATTCAAATCAAAGGTCCATATGAACTGCCTAAACGCAACCGTCGCAAAGAAGTGGCGCTTTTTCACTTGGCGTACCATAGAAGCCTGAGTCGTCACATGAAAAGAGTAAAGAGAAAGTGGTACATAATTTTTGCGTATCGAATTGCGTACTATTTTGTGTTCTTTTTGACTCTAGCCTTACTCTGCTATGTGTGCATTCAATTTATCTTCTTCTTACGAGTGCCATTGGACCATCCCTATGCAAAGAAACTGCCAAGTCTCATCTCTTTACCCGGTAATTACCGACGGCAGAGTGGAATAAAGCAGATTATTTTTGCGAATAATGTGAGAGCTGACTACCAAAAATATGCTACCCAAATATATAGGCTTATTCATAAGTATGGAACAGAATACATCAATTGGTTAAGGGAATGTAATCTGGATGGCTCCTGGGGCTACCGCACCCATTCTCCTTGTGTACTCCTAAAACTGAACTATGCGTATGCATTCGAAGCGATTACCTTTCAAGATTCCACCACCTTGCCAAAAGAGGTGTCCAACGAATTACATGAATATATCCTACAACTAGCAGAAGAGGAACGTATCAACCGTATATGGATAGAATGTGGATTCACCGGGATCGACTTTATACCAAAAATCGAATACATACCGACTCGTTCCTTTTCCGCTGAAGGTCTATTTCTAAAAGAGCACAGTTACATCGAGCACACGGCGCTTAATTTCACCGAACACATAATAACAATAAAGCCAGCTGTTCGTCGAATAATTGGCTTAAAATTCGTCGATTTTAGAGACGATACAAATATCAACGCCAAATGCAAGGTGTGGGCCAAAAACCTACCGGACGAAGTAAATCATGCTGAGTTTATATTGAGGATGAAGCGACAGGTTCAGCATGGAATACGGTATTTCGTACATACTTCATTGAGGTATACTTTTTGGAAAATGTAGAAGTAGGCAAAGACAACAGATTCAATGACAACTTTACACAATTTTTTTTTTTTTATTTCACAAAAAAAAATTTGAATAACACTTTTTTTAAACACAATGCCGGAAGATTTAATGGTACCTAGTGGGAAGTACAAAGTACGAAAACGGTTTCGAAATGAGGAACAACGGCGGCATAAAAAGGATTTACCCTGGTCGAAGAAAATTTTGAATATGGAGATGAATCAATTTCTTGGGCGTACTCCATGGGCTTGGACTAGACTCTTACTATTTTATATAGTTTTATATGTATGCATTTTGATAATTCTAACATTCTGGATTTTGATATTTAAGTTTGCGATTATCGATGATAAAATTCCGAGATGGCCAAAAAATAGTCCAGGCGTATCGATAATTCCTAACAGTACCTTTATAAAGTTTAATGCAGACATAGTGGACACCGCCGAACCGCTTATTAAAAGTATTGATCGTCTTTTAGAGAAGGTGGACTCAAAGGACAAATTTAAAGAGTGCAACGAAGATAAATATTGGGGTTACAATGCTCGGATACCATGCATTTTTGTTAAGCTGAATAAAATCATTGGATTTAAAGCAGACACATATGATTCAGCCGATGATTTACCAGATGCGGCTCCCGATTCATTATCTAATGTCGTAAAAGCGAAAAAGGGGGGTGGCAAAATTTGGTTATCATGCAAAACAACAGTTGGACCGTCGCCTAAAATGAAATTTATTCCTGGGCCATATTTTGATGTCTCGGACGGTTTAAAAGATAGTAACCGTGTGGTAGCCGTGAAACTTCAGAAATTGGTACAAAATAAAGAGATATATTTGACTTGTACAGTTTGGGCAAAAAATATCGCGATTAATGAAAAAGAAATGGGTAAAGGTAATGCTAAAGTCCAGATTCAAATGAATGTGAATAGTGAATCGAAACCGAAGCCAGAACACATGAGCTCCACACAGAAACCAAAGCCAGGAGCCGTGACAGCTGCTACGGAGGCAACACCTGGAAACGATGATTCAGGACAATCATCTAATGCAAAATTGCCCGAGCCAGCAGATGGAGCGGAAGTCCCACCACAAAAGCCAACAGAAACACCAGATTAAATAAAATAAAATGCAAAAACAAAAATATGGCATTTTTGAATACATAGGCAGGTAGGGTCACCCTAAAAAATGAACATTCTGTGTGTACACACTGGCAATTTGTACTAATTAAACCAGTGGCAACACTAAATTTTTTTGCAGATTCGCTTATTTATTTCGTCAGCAATATGGCCAACGAAGGCGAGGAATTAATTGTCAAGTTCCAAGAACTGGGCATGAGCGAGCAGAAGGCAAAGGAGACACTCAAAAACGCCAATGTGACCAGAAATTTACAATTAGCCCTGGCAGAGACCAAGGCAAAAAACGCCAGCCTTACCGATGGAGCCGGAATGTTGATCTACCACATGGCCACCAAACTAAAGCCGCAGTTGGCCGAGCAGCTACCCTTGCTAGTAGACCTTATAGCAACACGGAAATTGGACAACACTCAGCGTGTAGATGCGGCTCTTGAGTACCTCCTGAAGTGCGGCCAAAAAAAGAGTGCCAGTATAGATTTGGCCGAATTGGAACGAGAATGCGGCGTCGGTGTGGTTGTCACACCAGAAGAGATCGAACAAGTCGTGCAGGCAAAGATTAAGGGCCCCTATAAACAGGCTTTAATAGAACAACGATACCACTTCAATGCCTTCAAAATCATGCAGGATGTGCGAAATCAACTAAAGTGGGCTGATGCCAAATCGGTAAAAGCAGCTATTGATGTCGAAATTTTTGATCTACTGGGTCCCAAAACGGAAGCTGATCTGAAACCGCCACCCAAGCTGTCGGAGAAACAGCCAAAATCCAAATCAGCCAAAGCGGAGGCTGAAGCTAGTCTTCCTGAAGCCTCAACAGCCTCTTCAGAAGGCGCAAATACAATAGCCGAATTGATGAAAACGAAGGTTCACTTCCATGCCCCTGGGGAGAACTATAAGACCGATGGTTATGTGGTAACCGATGCCACGGAAAGACTGCTACAGGAGCATTTAAAAAGAACTGGTGGTAGAGTGCATACTCGATTTCCACCAGAGCCAAACGGAATACTGCACATTGGACATGCCAAAGCAATAAACATAAATTTTGGCTATGCAGCAGCCAAAGATGGCGTGTGCTATCTACGCTACGATGATACGAACCCTGAGAAGGAAGAGGAGAAATTCTTTGTGGGTATACGTGACATGGTTGAATGGTTGGGTTATAAACCCTACAAGATAACCCATTCGTCCGACAACTTCCAGCAGCTCTACGAATGGGCAGTCAAGCTAATCCGAAAAGGGCTCGCCTACGTATGCCATCAGAAGGCAGAAGAACTGAAAGGCTTTAACCCACCGCCAAGTCCCTGGCGAGAGCGGCCCATAGAAGAATCTCTGCAGCTGTTCGAAGATATGAAACGTGGCAAAATTGACGAGGGTGGAGCCACACTGAGATTAAAACTGACTCTTGAAGAGGGAAAAGTGGATCCAGTAGCCTATCGAATCAAATTTATACCCCATCATCGCACGGGCACAGCTTGGTGCATTTACCCCACATATGATTACACTCACTGCCTGTGTGACTCTATTGAAGATATAACTCACTCGCTTTGTACGAAGGAGTTCCAATCACGCCGCTCCTCCTATTACTGGCTGTGCAATGCTCTGGACATCTACTGCCCCGTTCAGTGGGAATATGGACGTCTGAATATGAACTATGCCTTGGTATCGAAGCGCAAAATAAACAAACTCATAACCGAGAGGATTGTTGAGGATTGGGATGATCCACGTCTATTTACATTGACTGCCTTGCGTCGTCGCGGTTTTCCTCCTGAGGCCATCAACAACTTTTGTGCTCAAATGGGTGTGACGGGTGCACAGATTTCCGTCGATCCGGCCATGTTGGAGGCTGCCGTACGGGATGTCTTAAATCTGACGGCACCGCGTAGATTGGTTGTGCTAGAGCCACTCAAGGTAACACTCAGTAACTTCCCGCATGCGGCCCCCATTGAACTGGAAGTTCCTGACTTTCCGCAAAACCCTGGTCAAGGCTCTCACAAAATCACTCTCGATCGTGTTGTCTATATCGAACGCAGCGACTTTAAATTGGAGCCAGAGAAAGGATATCGTCGCCTGGGGCCCAATCAGCCGGTGGGTTTGCGGCATGCTGGCTTGGTAATTAGCGTGAAGGATGTGATACGTGATCCGAGCACTGGTGATGTCATGGAACTCGTAGCCACTTGTGTAGCCGCTGATAAGGCTGAAAAGCCCAAAGCCTTTGTACAATGGGTATCGCAGCCTATTGAATTGGAAGTTCGCTTGTATGAGCAGCTATTCAAGCATAAGAATCCTGAGGATACCAATGAGGTACCCGGCGGTTTTCTATCCGATATCCGGGAGAACACAATTAGCGTGGCCTATGCCTATGCCGACCGGTCGCTGGCCAGTGTTAAGGTCTATGATAAATTCCAGTTCGAGAGGATTGGCTTCTTTTCCGTGGACCCCGATACCAGAACAAATCGTATTGTTTTCAATCGCACTGTAGGACTAAAGGAAGATTCTGGCAAGAAATAAAAATGTCGCATTTTTTATATTCAAAACGAAAAAAAAAAAAAATAAAGTTAGACTTTTAAATTCAAATGTTGTTTTATTTTTTACCCTCTACCATAATTATGTGATAGCCAAATTTTGTTTTAATCGGTGGATCAGTGTAAACTGGATTATTGACGGTAGAAATAGGCAGGGCGAAGGCAGCGTCTTGGAATGGTCCCACCATGGCACCTCGTATCTGCCAGCCCAAATCGCCTCCTTGACGTGCCTTGTCCTCGCTGTAGGCGGCTGCCACTTCAGGAAACTTTTGTCCGGCCTTTAGTTTTTCCAGGGCTTCCATGATCTTGCCCTGCTTCTCACATAGTATGTGCCGGACCTTAACCGCATTGCCACCTTTCTTTTCCTTGCCGGCTCCTAAGAAAGAGACCACGTTGGAATATTGAATTTATGGTGAATCCATAGTCCTCACCTTTTTCTTCAGCTGCAGGTTTCTTAGCACCCTTGGCATCTTTACCACCTTTACTGTCTTTTTTAGGTGGCATTTTCTCTTAAATTTTTATAAAATTCAACAAAAACTGAGCCCTATCGATACCGATATAAGCCTATCGGTTTCAAACAGTGCAACCCTGAATTGTTAAACTGTCATCTCTAAACTTCAACGAGGTAAGGAATTTGTCACATTTTATAAATTTTCAACCTATTTAAAAAATGCAATTTTTTTAACTTTCACAGTGCTTAGTTTGTGTAAATAAACATTTACAAACATCAGCTTGCCGTAATCAGCGCCAAAATATACAGCATTAGTTACTTCTACCCCAAGAACCAAAATGCCTAAAAATAAAGGAAAAGGTGGCAAAAATCGTCGTCGTGGAAAGAATGAAAACGAATTTGAAAAACGTGAATTAATCTTCAAGGAGGATCAGCAAGAGTACGCTCAAGTGACCAAAATGCTGGGCAATGGTCGCTTGGAGGCAATGTGCTTTGATGGCGTCAAACGCCTCTGTCACATTCGGGGGAAACTTCGCAAGAAGGTGAGTGAATGCGTGTCTATGTAAATTGAATGTGGGGAGAGTGTGTCTCTCAGTGTGCGTATGTTTGCTCTTGAGCGTGAGCCTGTGTATGTGCTTTGCATTGAAAACTCACACGAAAACAAAAAAATTGCATTGAAATTGACAGTGTTTGATAGCCGTAACTAATTTTGAGTTATTTTTAGTTGGAAACATAATTTTCTCTTTACTTACCAAAGCAAGAATGTTTCTGGCAAGTCTTCGAAAGTTTCGAAATTGATTGGCAATGGTAGCCCTTTGTGCACTGCAACTGACAGTGTGGGCGTCCGTACATTTGTATGTGTGTTTTTCGGATACACTCAATGAGTTGCGAAAATTAAAAAATACATATGTATAAAAATTGGTTACTCTAGGTCGTTGCTGGTACTATGAATTAATTCTCTATATCGGAGTTTTTTTATCAGATATTTCTTTATAGTCAAGTTAATTATGTTTTTACAGAGTATTTGAAAATGTCAATTGATGTTTCTTTGTTTACTCACACAAGTCTTACGCAGAAGTATTTTTCAGCACGTACGTCATCAATCAAAGATTTTTATCACTCTGCAGATTGATAGTTCGATTGATACATAACCAAATTGTTTCTGCCTGTACTTTTAATTTCAAAGATAAATAAGCGATTTTTAATTAATTTAAACACAAATCGTCATTTTTTTTATTTGCAAAAAACTTGAATTCCTTTAACCTTAGAATTTTTAATTTCACTTTAAAACGAAATCAATGCCAAAGTTAACACGTGCTGCCGGAAGACTTGAATGATATGATCGAATTATTTTAGTTCTTCAACTTGTCCATAATCATGTTTAAGCATTTCATAGATAAGATAATCAAAATTTATTACTGAAGGCATTTATGCAACTGCGTCGTAATTTTTATTAAATTATGCAAACCTAGAAGTATTCTGAAGAAACCCATCATTAAAGGGCTTTAGGGTTTCTGTCGGATCATTGTGACTTTTTAGTCGCATGCCAAAAGAATGATTCTTGTAATAATTCAATTTTATTGAAACGGCTTTCATTGTTTTCGGAACTCTTATCTTTTGGATTTTAAAAACTGATAACAATTTAGAAAGTCACTTACCCCCAATAAGGAGCTATTAGGTATATATATATATATATTTATTTTTTTTTTTTGACAAAAACTGGGTTAAGCTTGGACACGTCACTCGGAAGATCGTGGTGATTCTGTATGAAAATTTGGAACTCTGAAACCAAACGCGAGTAAATTGAAATATGGAAAGTACCGTTATCTTTGGGGTGATCAGTGAACTCCGCAGATATTCCGAAGACCAATTGAGGTTGGTATATTGGCTTTATGATATAGTGGTCCAATCCGTTCGGTTCCGACAAATATGATCCGATCCGCCCATCTCCCAAATTTGAAAGAAATCGCTCAATAAATATGGGAGTTATTTCTTAAACGATTTAGACTCGTACTTCGATTCGGCCGGTTCCGACAAATTTGGTCTTATACGCCTGTGTCCCAAATTTAAAAGAGATCGGTCAATAAATGAGGGAGTTATTCCTTTAACGACTTAAGCTCCGATGTAGTGGTCCGATCCGTCCGGTTCCGAGATATTTGGTCTGATCCCAAATTTAAAAGGAATCAGCCAATAAATGAGGAACTTATTCCTTAACCGACTTAGGTTCCTATGACAGTAATTTGATATATCGGTCGGGATCAGCCGGTTTCGACAATGGGTAAAATGTTCTTGCTCAGTTTTGGAAGATTTCTCTTCCAACACAAATCTCTTTCAAAATTTCATATGCATAATTATATGACTTTTTCTTCAGTTCTAAGGATGTTTAAAAGTCTTACTTTTTTTCTAATTACCTTTCATCATAATCATGTGACAGTGTAATCACCTTTCCAAGCAGTCCAGAGTCCAAACCAAACTCGGTCTAGACAGAGCAAAATCATGATATTGGCAAATTGCGAACACCAAACTGTCAGCCAAAAACCAGCTGATCCGATATAAATTGAGTCGAGAGATAATCCGTAAAAACTTCTTATCTTGAGAATAAAAAAATAAAATTTTTATTTCAAGCTAATTTAGGGCCTCCTTTCTAATCTGTAGACATGCGGCGTACGTCGCCACGGGCCATGACTAATGCCCGACAATATCTTCAAATTACGTAGTACTTTTCGGCTAGGCCCCCCCCACTTTTTTTGGTCTTTGACCCAGCATAAGTCTGATTTCACCATAAATTGATAATATGAAATAAATTTGCCAGATTTTTTTTTTTTTTTTTTATAAAAATTTTTTCTTTATTTAAAGTTTTTTTTTTCTTAAGACTAGATAAAAGTTTTTTATGACTAATAAAAAAAATGAGTGATATTTTTGATATCTAATTTTTTTTTTTTTTTTTTTGTAAGTGATTATTCATTTTTTGCTTCTTTTTTTTTTTGTTTGATTATGAGATTAATTTTTAGGATACATTTTTTGGTTTTTTTTTTTTTTTTTTTTTTTTGTGCGAGTTGAGTTCTCTATTCGAGTTTTCATATTCAAGTCCCTTGGTCCGAGTCTCTCTCTCTCTCTCTCTCTCTCTGCCTTTTTGTCTTTTTTATTCTTACAAGACTTGAGTGGCCGTATTGATGATTTGATGGATCCAGTCGGTAAAGGCAGAAACCCTGACAAATACCGATGGAGCATTCTTCTGGCCACAGGGCATTTTACCCCAAGATACAATGCCGATAACAACGTGGCTCTGCTCCTGGAAATCTTCGCAGCATTTCTGGATCAAAGGGCCACCCGAGTCGGCTGTACAAATGCTCACGCCTCCACTGAGTGGGCCAGTGCAGAGATTTGTTTCGTGCAGCTCCAGACCGGATTGAGCCAGAATCTCCTCACACAAGGCCATATCCAGTATGGGCATGTTGGCTTCCTGCAGCTTATGCGGATAGTTTGGCACTGCTGTCATAGACACATTGCCCCAGCCATACAGGGTGCCATAGCCCTCGGGCAGAGCATTCTGTTCGGGCAGAGTGGCAGGCTGTGTGTACTGATCAAAGGCCAAGGGTCGCTTGGTATAAATCAGGGCTATGTCATAGGGATTCACACCGCCCAAGTAGAGCTCATGCCGCACATAGTAGTCGATGTTCCGCATTTGTACGTTGGAGGATTCGCCGCGTCGGTCATGTATATCATGGCTGCCCGCCACAATTACCGAGTTCTGCACCGTCTCGGCTGAGCTGAGGCAATGGGCTGCCGTTAGAATCCAGTGTTCATTAATTATCGTTCCAGCACAGTAGTGCACCAGACCCTGATCCGGTGTCATTCTCTGTATGCTAACCACATAGGGAGCCGAGTGTGGTGTGGCCTCTCTCTTGGCCAGAAACTTCTTGCTCCAGTGCGTCTGCCTGGGCTCATGCAGTGTGTTGATTCGATTCTCCAAGAATCCGAAGGTGCCCAAGTTGACGCCCAAACTGTTGCCACCACCACCACAGCGGCGCACACCACTAATGGGTGCGTTCTGAGCTGCCGATGTTAGCACCACCATGATGCTGGCTATTGTGGTTATAACTACGGAGTAAAGACATCGGTAAGATATCAGCATGATGTCCTCGGTCTGTTGACTACACGCGCCGCACGCCGCCGTTGAATACGAAATTTTGACGAGTTTAGCTTCTGGCGCAGACGCGAAATACTCTTTTTCACTTTGCTTTGGTTTTGGAGTCTTTGATTCTTTGGTTTTTCAGTTCTTTAATTTTGTCTCTTTCTTTGGGGTGTGGAAAACACTTCACTTGGCTTTGTCTTATATTTGACATTAAGTTCACTTTAGCGCGGCTCCGTTTGCCGTTTCTTCTTTGCTGGCTTTCTTTCAAATTTACAGTGGCTCACGATGCGGCTGTCTTTTTATACCCAGAAAGTCGAAGCGCCATCAGGCACACGAAGGTATTGCTTATCTAAGCCGAAACATTTTTGATAAGATTTTTTTTTTTATTTTCGCGGGCAAAAAAAAAAAAAATTTTTTTTTTTTTTTGTAAATTTTGAGTGGGCTTGTCTGAACATGTTCAGGTGGTCTGGGATTATCTAAAAACAAATCAAAATTTTTTTTAGAGATTAAAAAAAAAAAAATAAATGGAATGTTAAGAGGTCTTGACAACAAGATTTTCCTATTTAAATATTTTTGATACCATTCGGAAAGGGCTTAGTCAATTGCTCCAAAAATAACTATATAGCTAAGTTCCATTACGTCACAAATTATTTTCTATAAATTTTTCATTATCGGCATATGATTTCATGTCGTAACAATTCAAGATTCGCTGCCTTAAATACCAAAGTGCTGAGACATTCACTCCTGGAAAGACCTCTTCCTACATAAAAGTAGAGACGAGTGCCCAGGGTGTGAGCAATAAATTGAATTTGTAATCAGTAATTTATGAAACATTGGGTACTTCCCTAAATGGCTTGGTGATCTTATCTATAGAATTTTAATTTCTTTTTATTTTTGTCGCGTTTCGTGAAAATTGTCACACGTATTGGGTAATTCGCTGATTTTAATTTTCCACTTTTGGCTTTATAAATACTCGTGAGCTAACTCATGCCCCTAATTTCTTATCTATTCCAATTAGTTTGCAATTTATCACAGCACACTTGTCTCGAACCACAATTTATGATTAATAATCCAAAGTCTAAAAAAGGGAATAGAGAAAAAATTGAATTCTAAATAATTTATTCTTAAGTCTTTGAATATCTTATCGATTTTTTTTTTTTTTTGCTACTGACATGAATGTGTCACATTATTGCAGTTTTTAAGCATACCGACTATTGGGAAACTTATACTATTTGTCAGGAAGTAGACGGGAATTTATGAATGAACTTTTTGAATCATACTCGTGTCTTGTCGTAGGTCAGAGACCCTGCTTTTATTGCATTTAATAATTTGTTTATGGGCTCTTTTCGATTTTGACATAATTTAAATGTCTTTTTTTTTCGTATAACTTGTTTCTGATAAGACATTTTTTCTCTTCCGTTGACGTCAGAGACGTCCTGAAATCTACGCGAAATTATCATGTGGGTTAATGGCGCCTGGCCTGGCCTTGCTCAAGCATATTGTATTATTTTTGCAAGATTGAAGATACATATCTTTGGTTCCCTCACGTGGGTAGTGGGGATTTTTTCGAGTATGCTGATAATTTCTGGGTAGTGCGTATTATTATTTTGGATTCAATTCATCGATGTTAAATTAATGCGAAACTAATTGGAACTCTGTATATAATAAACTATATCATCTTATCTTGAAAAATCCAAAGAGTATTAAAAATTTTTTTGAATTATACCTGGAAAAAATTTTATAATTTCCTTAAATTGTTAGAGAGTGGGTTATCGACTTAGGAATAAGAATTTTTATTATGCTGTAGGAAATTATAAAATTTAAAAGACCTAATCTATTTTAGATTTCTTTTATATGTTAGGTCGGAACGGAACTCTGTATTATATCGTATTATCTTCAAAATCAAAAGGGGAAGTGAAAATTATATTTGGTACGATTCCAAGAAATACTTTATAATTTCCTTTAAACACACTTTAATTGTTCAGTTTGTGGGATTTTTTCATTGAACAAGAATTTTGATATGCTTCAGAATTTATGGCATTTAAAAGGCCTAATATATTTTAACTTCCTATGTTATAGGTTGGATTCCAAGGAATTGTTCAACAATTTATGGGATTCTTTTATTGTTCCCAAATACTCAAAAAGTTTATGGAATTTAAAATCCGGAAAGAGAAATCAGTCAGTGCTAAATCTCGGGATCTTTGAAACTCGAAACTTAAGAATATAGAATAAATTTGATTTATTCCAAAAGCTTTAGCTAAATAAATTCTACTCGGAAATCTTCCCTTGGCGCCTTGCGTAATTAGTCTAATCTAAAGTTGTCCCCCCCTTTTTTTTTTTTAATTTTTTGTCCAAGGCCAATGTTTGCGCAGAATGGTGAAATACCCAGAAAGAGACAATATCAGTGCCAATTTATTTAAAGATCAGTTATCTATTATCTTTCTTACAAAGCATACAAAACATTTGTAGAAGTTGTTAATTGTTTGCTTTTTTTCCCCGGCAATGATTGCCGAGAATTGGTTGAGTCATTAGAAGTTCCCATATTAATTTTATTTTTGTTCTCTTTTATCTAGGTTTGGATCAATCAAGGTGACATTATTTTGGTTGGATTGCGTGATTACCAGGACTCGAAGGCCGATGTCATCTTGAAGTACACACCGGACGAAGCCAGAAATTTGAAAACATATGGCGAGTTCCCCGAATCGGTGCGCATCAACGAAACAGTCACATTCGTCGAGGATGGCTTCGATGAGGACATTGAGTTCGGTGATGAGATTAGTTCAGAGGATGATGCTGATTCTGTGGATAACATCTGATTAAAACGTATAAATTTCAACTCTATAACACCAGCAGCAGCAATATTAATAGCAACAACAAGAGCAACAACAAAATGTGCAGCAGCAGAAGCAGCAGTGAATGCATTGATTGCACCAGAGTCAGTTTCATATATAGGAAATTAAATCAATTGTGTATAAAGCAGAAACAATGAAAATTTCCCCTGCAAAACCAAACCTTTCCCACATAAGCACTCCTCCACAAAAAAAAAAATACAAGAAAAGCGGCGGCGCCTAAGCAACAATGATAAGAATTAATATAAATTAAATACAATAGACACAATTTTTGGTCAAAAATTTTCTTTTGGTTCGAAATTCAATTGTTAATAGTTGGCCGCATATAACAAATTATATAAAAGATCTAGAACTGTTAAACAAATCGAGACATTTCATTATAAACGATAAAAACAAAAACAAAAAAAAAATAAATAAAACTAAAGTAACAAATTATGATATTCTTTCATTTAGGTAAACGAAAAAGTAAAGAGAAAAAAATCTTATATTAAAGGAGATTTTTACTGTATAAACAGACTTTAATAGATAAGCCCTGAAGTTGGTATATAGATTATAAGGCATAAGAGAGTAACGAAAAAAAATAAGAAATCTAAGAACAAAATGCGAGGAAGGTGCGCTTTTCAATTTCGTTTGCTTATTTTGCGAAATTTGTTTAATAATCGTTAAAGTTTTTCTTGTTCCTTTCATTATATTTTTATTGTTTCCATTTGCTGACCCAAGCATTCAAATATTTAGTTTTTATTAAATTTAGTCTGACTGTGGAGGAGTTTTATTTAAATCAAATATATGAAAATCTATTTAAATTTATACAAACTATTTTAAAGGCCTGAATAAAAAAGAAAAAAACAAAATAAAAATAGTTCATTTAACCGAATGCGAAACAGCAAAGAAAAGAAGAAATTGTTTAATTTATTTACTTTTTTATTTGCACTTTTTATTAGTTTTGCTTACGAATTAATGGGAATCTGGTTAGGTTAAATTCCTTTGTACGGTACTGTACTTGGTTTGCCAATTACACTAAGGCTATCTTCAATTTTTTTTTTATTTAAATGCATAACATTTGCTTTAACAAATAAGAGTATCGTTCGTCGTTTACAATTCCTCGTGGTGCGATGGGAACTTCTTCAAAATTGCATGATAAAGATTATAAAAAGCATAAACTGAAACCGTAACAATCACCAGTAAGGCCCCACCGAAGGCAATACTGAGGAAGTTCCCATCAATAATGCCAGCGGAACGATTACGCTTGGTTGACCAGATCTCTTCTGTGGTAGCTGGATTATTTTGTTGTTGAGTTGTACGCTCGGCCATCAGACGCTTCATGACATTAAGACGTTCTCGCAAGACCTCCACAGACTCTGTATCCAAGTCTGAGGTGGCTGCTGGAGTTTAGATAGATTTTATTGATTTTTGAGAGATGCTGAATGGAGATTAAATGAGTCCACTCACCACTTGTGTCGGCTCCACTAGCAAAAGCTGCCATTGTTAATTTGAGCTTGTTATAATAAGATTAGAATTTGAGCAAATATTTATTTTTCGGCCGTTAACCTATATATTTATTTTTTTGATTTACGCCCAAAAGTAGAGTTCAATTAACTTTACACAGTGTTGAAGCTGTAAATGAACCTGAATGAACCAGTTCCAGTCAAGCAATTTATCGATTGCTTGCCTATCGACAAGCAAAACACGTGAAACCCGCAATTGTTGCTTTCGAATTAGTTGTGTTTTCTAAATGGTAAAATGGGTTTAACAAAACAATATTTGGCCTATAGGCCTGTGGATAGCTTTAACATCATTACCTCCGGTCGAGCCAATGCAAATTTTGCCGTTTTAAATAATACCGAAGGTCGCTATGTAGCTGCTCCAGCCGCCGAAAATGTGATCATTTGGGATTTGCGGTATGTTGCAAAATATTCGTTGTACAATGTTTGATTTTACAAAACAGTATTAAATTTTTAGTCTGGGTGAACGAAAGCTAACCTTGCGCCGTGAGAAATATGAAGTTACCGCTTTACGAGTTTCTCCGGATCATATTCACGTTGCTGTGGGCTACGCTGATGGCATCGTTCAAATATTCGACCTTAACTCGGAGACCTACTATGACGCCACCTGTTCCCTATCTCTGCACAAGAATGCAGTCAGTGTACTACGCTATGATGGCCAAGGCATGTGCCTAGTCAGTGGCGGTCTGGATACAGAGCTTGTAGTGGTAGATGTGATAGAGCAGGCGGGTCGCCAGCGCCTGAGTGGACACAATGCGGCCATCACAGATGCCCATTTTCTAGAGCGTCTGGTCGAACAAAATATTGCGGTCAGCTGCTCCAAAGATACCCAAATCAAATTCTGGAATCTGGAAACGCAATTCTGTTTCAAAACCATTGTGGACAACCGTACAGAAGTCTGGGGTCTAGCCTTTATCGGTGACTTGATGGTGGCTGGTGCTGGAGAAACTAGCATGAATGTCTATCGTCTGCGTGAACGGGATACCACCGAAAATTTGGAAGATGCCGTCGATGGTCTGGCCATAAATGCAGAAGATGCCATCAGTCCCCTAAGCGTAAGTAATTGTGGTTCCATACAACGAGCAGGCAGAGGTCGCACCGTCAACTTGACCACCGATCCCAATGAGCGTGTACTGAGCTGCCATGGCACCAATAATTTGATTGAGAACTTTTACATCTGCACACCGGAGGAAGCTAAGCAACGCCTGGCCAAGCGTTTAAAAAAGGCACGCAAGGCGGCTGGTGGAGCCGATGTGGAAGTCAGTGAAGCTGAACTATCCAAGGAACTCTCTCTGAGTGATGAAATCAAACGCTTGGAAACTATTAAACTGAAAGAGAAAATCAAGTCCATTGACATATTATTGGGCCAGGACCAGGAACTTCGGGTGCTGATCAGCTTGGCTAACAATAGCCTAGGTCTGTATTCCCTGGAGGCATCGCTGAAATCTCGCAAGGCCTCGGATAGCAGTGTTAAGCTGCTGCGTTCACTCACACGCTTGGGTCATCAATCGGAAGTGCGTTCGGTGTGCTTCAGTAGTGACTCATTGGCCGTTGGCTCGGGAGCTGCCGAATCCTTTAAGCTGTGGGATCGTAGCGAAATGCAATGCCTGCGCACAGTACCCACAGATTATGTTCTGTGCTCAACATTTGTGCCTGGAGATCGATATACACTGTTGGGAATGAAGAGCGGCAAACTGGTTATAGTGGATACGGGAACAGGCGACATTGTGGAGGAGATTCCAGCCCACGAAAGTGAGCTCTGGGCGTTGACAGTCTTGCCCGATAAGAAGGGCTGTGTGACAGGCAGCAGTGACACTACCTTGAAGATCTGGACTTTTGAACTGATAGATGCCGGTGAGGAAGGCCACGAGACGAAAGTACTTTCCCTGCTACACAAGAATACACTCAAACTAGAGGAGACAGTGCTCTGTGTGGGCATAAGTCCGGACATGAAGTACCTGGCCGTGGGTCTTCTAGATGCCACGGTGAAAATCTTCTTTCTGGATTCCTTCAAGTTCTATCTCTCCCTCTATGGCCACAAGTTGCCTGTATTGTGCCTGGATATCTCATATGACTCCAATCTGATAGCAACTGGCTCAGCAGATCGCAACGTCAAGGTTTGGGGCCTGAATTTCGGTGATTGCCATCGTTCCATTTTCGCCCATGATGATTCTGTGATGGCCCTGCAATTCATACCAAATACACATATGTTCTTCACCTGTGGGAAAGATGGCAAGGTCAAGCAATGGGATGGTGACTCTTTTCAAAAGATACTCACACTGCCAGGTAAAAATAAATAAAATTTTTGAATTTGGAATCTTATTAACACTTCTGTTTTAGGCCACATTGGCGAAGCCTATGGTCTAGCGGTTTCTCCTAATGGTCGATATTTGCTCACCTGCGGCTCCGATCGCACCCTTAGATTGTTTGAGCGCACAGATGAGATGATCGTGCTCCAAGATGTCCAGGAAGAGGAGCGTGAACAGTTGGAAAATCAACAGTTAGCCACAGGCGAGGACAGTGCTGTGCCCTTGCTGCCTGGCCTGAAACTACCCTCTCGCAAGACAGTGGGCTCTGAGAAGGCTGCCGACTCTATTTTCGAATGCCTAGAGATCTGCCGGCAATTCGAATTGGATGCAGATGAGAAGCCTGAACTACATCCGCTTATGCGTGCCCTGCAGGTAGAGAGTCCAAGTGATTTCATTATTGCCACTTTGACACGCATACGAGCCTCCGATATGGAAGAAGCCCTGCTCCTCTTGACCTTTGCCACAGTCTGTGAACTGCTCGAGCGCTTACCTGGCCTGCTCGAAAGTCGTCCCGATGAACTGGAGCTGCTCTGCAAGGTCACCGTCTTTCTCTTCAAGGTCCACATGAAGCCCATTGCGGCTGCCAAGAATATGAAACCCCTGTTGCTCAAATTGTTGGGCCTCCTGAAACGGGATGTGAATCAGCTGCGTGACACTGCCGGCTATAATCTTCATGGCCTCACCCTGCTGCAGCGAGATGTGGAAGAGCGTGAAGGTGTGCAATTGTTCCGTGAGGCCACTCAAGACCGCAAGAAGCGGGAAAAGAAACGCCGCGAGGCCACCAAACGGCACATACACATTCAAATGGCTTAGGATTAAGTTAGTTAATTTTCTTTCTTCTGTAACCAATTTTATTGTTTATATTTAGTTCATATATACACAAGTCTTAAAATTCAAGATCACCAATTTTTTGAAAATACTGCGAGATACTTGCAATTTCGAGGGGTTTTCAAATAAAAGAACCGATTTGTGAGGGAGGTTTAGGTTCTATTTGATTTCTTATAGAGTTTGTGTGGGGCTTTTGAAATTTTTGATACATTTCATCTCATATTCTATTCTGAAAATTGGGGAACTCTTTTAAGAACCTGGCATATGGCAAAACAGATTCACAATCAAAAGAAAACTCGACGATTTTGGATTAACATTTAACATTGTGGGAGGTGTGTGTGAGTGGGCGATATAAATATTATATTTCGGGTGTGTGTAGAGAGCAAGCAAAATCCTTTCCAATTTAACAAATACCAGCTTTAGGGAAGCCGCCAAGATCACTGGGACCATTGCCGCCAGGACCTGTAAAGTTATAGATGAAACAACCGAACTGATCCAATAGGCTATTAACTTACCGCCACAACGCTGGAAGGTGCCGGGTGGTCCGTAGCTGAGCTTCTGGATGGTGCACTTTTCAATGGGTCCACTTGGTCGACAATAAGAAGAGTAACGTGCCCAGGGCATGGGCTCTTTGGGCGGTATGCAATTGGGCAAATAGCTGAGCTTATATGTGGTGCACTTCTCCATGGGTCCTTCGTTGCGACAGAAGCCCAGAGTCGGCTTGACGGCCTCGGGACGTGGAAAGCAAGTCACATCCACCGGCATGTACGACAATTTATTTACCGTACAGCGTTCCATAGGACCGCTGGGCCGGCAGAAGGTAGTGGCTGGCATAATAGGTGCCCGACGCTGGCTAGGCTTGGGCACAAAGTCATGCTTCTGGGTAGTCATGGCATACATGGGACCATCAAAACGAAGACCATTTTCCATGGGACGAATGGGAAGAGTGCGTTCAGGACAGCAATTTGGTTGATAGGACAACTGAAAAGACGCGTCATAATTTTTTACACTCTGAAAAACTTAGGAGCTCCTACCTTTTGTATAGTGCACTTTTCCAACGGTCCTGTGGCCCGGCAAAATGTATCCTTGGGCAGCACCGGAGCTGGCTTGGTATTGGCTCCACCCACCGGCATATAACTCAACTTGTAAACAGTATTGGACGCTCCCGGATCATTGCCCATAAATCGTAGATTCGACAATGGCTTAATTGGTGCACTGCGTTCTGTGTTGCAGTTGGGCATATAACTGAGATTATAGGTAGTACAGAGGTTTTGATATCGGGGCGGCACACAGCGTATTTTGTCAGCCCAGGGTGTGGGTTCCTTGGCTGGCAAGCAAACAGGCATGTAGCTTAATTTTTGAATGGTGCAGCGTTCCAGAGGTCCATCCGGCTTACAGTAGCTGGAGCCCTGGGTTATAGGCTTAGGCGGTGGATTCTGGCAGACATCCACCGGCATGTAGCTCAGCTTTTGAATGGTGCAGCGTTCCATGGGCGCCGTGGAACTGCAGATCACACCACGTGGCCTAACAGGTTCCTGCTTGGGGCTGTACTTGGGCACATAATCATGCTTCTGAGAGGTCATGGCATAGATGGGACCATCAAATCGTAAGCCATTCTCCATAGGCCGTATGGGTGCAGTGCGTCCGCTCACACATGGCGGCATATACGATAATTTTTGTATGGTGCATCGCTCCATCGGGGCTGTGCTAGCCCGAATCTGAGAGGCTGGCTTTATGGGCCCAACCTTGTCTGCCCCGCAATTGCCATAGTAGGAACGCTTATAGATGGTGTCCGTATCCAGAGGCGCTGTAGAGCGCATAAAATTCGAAACTGGCCGTATGGGCTGTGTGCGAGGAGGCTGTTGATAGCAGCAGCCCGCATAGTCGCCACACTCGCATGGTGGACAAACGGCTCCAGCGGCACATGGTGGAAAGTCCACAGGAGTGGGACACGGATCACAGGCTGGCTGGCAGCAATTGTTGCAATCACCCGACATTATGACGCTATTTACTAATTCAAATAAAGAAGCTGAAAAATTGAATCCATATTACATATTTGCAAGATCAAAGAGCCCAAAAGTTTTAGGATAAAAATAGTGTTTCCATCTTTATAAAGTTTGATAGTTTTGAGTATCTCTTTGATCCATAAAAAAAATACATATTCCCAAGATTAGTATAGATCGAAGTTTGATAACTATATCTATCAGGAAATAGTTGGGCCGATAAATACGCTTTCGAAGAAACTTCGAGCTATTCCTTAATAATATAAGAACTTATATGGAAGAATGGGAGAGTCATCGACCGTTTTGACTAAAGAAAGTCTTCTGTAGAACTTTTTTTTTGATAGGAATATAAAGTTTCGTTGGATTTCGATTCACGGAAAGAATATAAAACTCACGATCCGTTCAGAGTAATATAAGACTTGAAGGCACTTTGAAAACAATATAAAAACTACGATCGATACCGAACAATGGAAGGCTTAAGCAAATTACGATCCATTCGGACTAATGAAAGACTTAGGTCGAAAGATTATGTGATCAGATTATAAAACGATCATCGGTCCCGATTAATGGAAATATTGGGAAACCCACGATCGGTCGTGACTATTGGAGGTCTCCTTTATAGCCTAGGAAAGAAATTAAGATCTACTTGCTTAATTACATCGTTACCTCTTGACCTAGTTGCTCCTTGTGTCGATGACGGTATTTCTTTTCTAGTTATATATATTTTTTTTTACATATAAAGAAAAAAAGCAAAACTAGCACTTGTGAAAGGAAATAATTTTGTTTGCTCCAAGCACTGAATAGACATATATTTTATACGAGTAAGTTAACACATCCGAAATGAATAAATATAAATTTTGGTTAAACATATACAGAGACGACTACGACAACAATGAAAACTTGACTTACTATATGTTCTATGTGAGATTCAACTTTTATATATCTTGATATGTTTATCAAGGGTAAACAAATTTGTATTTTTCAAAAACAAAAAACACTCAATTCTCATTTGCTTTAAATTTATTTAATTACTTGTAAATTGGTTTGTTTTTGAGTAGCACAGATTGTATCGTTTTGAATTGTTAATCATATTGATATATATATATATATTGATATAATTATGCAAAATTTGTATATCCTAGTGTAAACTTATGTATAATACAATTTGTTTTTAAGCCTAACACTCTCGAGCTCAGAACAAGAACACAAAAAAAAAAAAAAATCAAATAATAATAAATGTATAATATAATAATACAATTAGTTATCTAGTTTTACATCAATTGGAAATGGTAAATGTGCCTAACTAAGACCTAATTATGCATATGCAAAAACGAAACTGGAGGCTAACTTGATTGGAAAACACACAAAGCAATATGGAAAAGGAATTAATATTTGTGCGAGGGAAAAATTTATATAACAATATTATTATTATCTCTTCTTTTTTTTTAATACAAAAATTAAGGCCAACTTTTGGTATGATTTAATTCAAGACTTTCGGGGACCATCAAACAAGTGTGGTTTGGTTGTTAAAATTACCAAAAAAATATATATCAGTTCATATGCATTTTAGTTATTGTTATCGTTGTTATTTTTCTCTGTTTACTCTAAGTCTAAGTTTACATTATGTTTTCTCGTAATAATTTTAAATTGGACTCCTAAAGAATTCAATTCCAGGCCCTTTCAAGCTGTGGGTATATTATCTGGTATCCTATCGAGATAATTTGCTGGAAATTGTCCCTGCCGACCGTCTGCTGTCTCACCAAAAAGCCAGTCTTCATTGATCCTATGGAGTATGGTGACTAATTCGTTTTCCTGCATAGACCAAAAAAAGAAATTAAATTAAATTTAGAATTCGATAAATATTTAGCTAGGACTCACCTGTAAAGGCAAATCTCCTTCCATTTCACCAGAAAAATAGTAGAGACAATGAGCTGTGGGTCTCTGGGTTGGAGCCGCTGCCGCCTGGGTCGTGTGGCCCTTATTTAATGGCACTTTAATCTCTACATAATTAGCCGGAAAGATGCCCTCACAGCCAGTGCGCGTGCGACCACGTAGCCATTCCTCTGTCGGCTGATCCAGCAGGTAAATCTTTTCGTTTTCCTAAAAGTAAGCCATGAGGATTAGAAACGGGATTCAAAGAGATTTAGGTAGTCATTTAACTCACCCTAAAGCTAAGATCACCCTCTTCGACGCCGTCAAACTCGTATAGGGCTATGGCATAGGGAATTTCCTCTTCCTCCACATAGCCACTGCTGCCATTGCTCAGGGCCATGGCATCTACCTTGCCGGAGATTACATCCAATAGGGAGATGCCATTGCAAGCTGAGGAGGTGGCCCCAGTCGGCAGTGGTGGTGGGGCCATTTTGGGCATGGGTGGTGATGGTGGTGTGCAGTTGCCGCTATAACGCAAGGGCTGACTGAGAAAGGGTGGCGGCTTGGGTGCCTTGGGCTTCTGTGATATCTTGGGCTTGATAATAGTTGGCTGAGCCAAGGATTGAGTCGGCGGCAGCAGACTCTTGCCATTGCATAGAGGATTATCGCTAGTTCGCAGAGTGGACTGCTGCTGGGGTAGCAGACGCACGGCAGCCGATCCAAAGCTTTGCTGGGTCTGACCATAGACAGTTTCCAGTTGGTAATTATCCACAGCTTCCCAAGGGTCCTGGGGGCTGGTGGTGGCCGGCCGCGATCTGGCCTGATAGTCATCCTCAAAACCGCTCTCCGGCTGCGAAACGCTGCCATTATTCGGAGAACTAAAATTCGAGTCCGAACTAAAGCTATCAACGCTCACACAATCACTGTTTGACTTCTGGGTGAAAGTCGGCGATGAGGGCGGCGAGTCAAAGCTAATGAGTTGCGCCTCCGTCACAGCTGCAGTCGTAGATGATGTGGTGCTGGTAGCAATGGTGGTGGACGAGGCCGTATTCCAAGCCGCATTCCAATCATAATTGCTGGCCGTCAATGATGTGGATGCGGCTGTGGCTGTGGTATTGGTCGTTGTGGCCCCCGTGCCATGGCCACTGCTCAGGCCGTAGACACGATTCTGTGCTGCGGCCTTTGAAGCAGCGTCCATGGATGCGGACGTTGACTTTTTGCGATTAAAAATATTGGCCAACAGGGCCACACCGCCTCCATTGCTCTGGACTGGGGCTGGTGGTGCCGACATCTTGCGTCCATTGAGCTGCACCTTTGGCGGTGGCGGTCGCGGTGGTGGCATCTTTTTGAAGTTGCCGTTTGCTCCCCCACCCCCAAAGGCAGAGCCGCCAAAGGGCGCATCATCCCAGTCTGTGGCCGGTGTGTAACGTGCCTGCGGGAATTTCCGCGTTATGTTCGAGCTCGTCGTATTCTCCAGATCGTAAAAACCGTTATTATTGTTGCTCTGATTGCTTGTGTGTGCCTTCTTGTGCATTCCATTCTGTTGCTGCAGTGGACCCTTTGGAGGAGGTGGCAATTTGATACTCAACTTTTGTAGGCCCTGGCCCGTTTGCTGCTGTTGCAGATGCTGTTGGTGGAGCTGTTGACGCAGTTGCTCTAGACTGGCATTGGCCCCGGCTGCTGCATTCTGTCCTCTGGAGCCCGGTGGCGCTGGGGCTGGTCTTGATGGTATAGTCATTTTCACTAGAATGAAAAAATTCAAATTTTTTCGATTATTATTATTATTTTTTTTTTTTTTGTTAGAAATGCAAAAATCAAAATATTTCTTTTTATCAGAAAAATGCCAAGTGAAATTACCGATAAGTAAAGTTGATAAGGTATCGTTTATATATGAATATGTGTGTGTGTGTGTGCGTGTGTGCGTGTGTATTTATATGTATATAAATTTGCCTACCGTTTCGTACACCCAAGAAATTTTTACAAAATCGTAAAATTTGTTTCATTTTGTTTTTTTTTTTTTTTATTGAAATTTTAAGGAAGAATTTCTTATGAACTTTGAAAATATTGTCAAATTTATTAATTTTTTCATTATGTTCTTAAAAAAAAAACAGAAAAGAAATGGGTGAAATATTTAACTGACAAGAGGAGAAAAGTGAAATAGATTTCAAATTCAAAAAAATTACCGAGAAAATCTGATTTAAAATTTTAAAAGGTTCTAGGTCTTTTGAGAATCTTAGGAAACCTCTCTTTCAGAGTCAAAAAAATTAAGCTTTTATCAAAAAAAAAAAAAAAAAAAAATGTTTCTAGAATAGAATTTTATCTACTTAGAGATAAATATGCTCTTCAGATATCTGTTTTTTTTCAAATAGTTTTGAGCGAAATAAACAAACAGGTCTTCTCACTCTCGCATTTCACCTGATTAGCGCCTCAATTTAAATGATTTTCACAATTGACATAAAAATGCTATTCACATTTTCCATGCCAACAATGTAAATTAAGAGTGTGTTGAGTTCATTTAAATTTATCTAATAACGCTCATTGGCAGCAAGGTAATAAAAAACTGCGAGCATAGAAATTCTATTCAAAGAGGAAATGAAATGTATAATACCTGCTGGGTTCCACCGACAGATGGCAGCACTCTACTTCGCAAGCTATTTAAACTTATTTCAAAAGAAAAGCTTGAAATCGGAGACCTCTTGGAGTGACTTCTATTAGATGAATGGACTTCTGTTACTATGGGAGCTTGTTACTTGATTTGAAAGCTATCAATAACCATGCCAAGTCTAGAGCACACTTATTAGAAACGGATTGGTCGGATCCCTATATCATTTTGATATTAAGAATGCGTATATACAGATCTAACTTGATCTAAATCGGACTTAGGGATTGGTATTTATTTAGTCTGTGTATACAGAGACGAATCACTAAATCATATGTCAAGCCTACCTCCCATATTTATTGACCGATTTCCATTAAATTTGATATTTTTATAACTTAGACAGAGACCCATATTTCCTTCAAGTTTCACTTGGATTCTTCTTCTATTGATCTTGGATTTTGACCTAACTTTTGTTTGCAGTGTAGTCAACAGTCTAGAAATTTCATTAGTTCTCTTTTTGTGTATTCTTCTTTCGTGGGTGGACATGACAGATGCACCCATTATCGCCCTCTCACTCCTCCTCCATTTCAAGGTAATTTTAATTAGAATAGATTTTCAATTCTTGTTTGTGCGATTTTTGCAAAACGTGTCTGCCACTTTCCCCTCTCTTTGCCACTTGGCTCGCAGTAAACAAGATGTTGGCGAATTTTTACAACATTTGTTTCCTTTCAATAAATGGAATTTTGATTATATGTAAAGTTTGTGATCTGCTTTCTGTTTATTATTTTGTTTTTTGTTTTTTTCCAAAGCATTTGCATTCATTTAAAAATAGTATTTTCCGTGACACAAGTCACAAAATGAAAGTCTCTTGTTTTGTATTCTTTGTGTTGGTTGTGAATAGAATTTTGAAAGTGGACGGGTTCATTCAACTTTGGGCCAACCAAAATTGTATGCAAATAATTTCAAATGAAATATTTGGCTTTTATTTAGTTTTCATTGGAATCAAGAGGAAGAAACTTATATCAACCAAAGGGCGTTATGTGTACTTCCCCGGCGCCTGGCAGATAAAATAAAAAAATTCCAACAAAAGAGGAAATAATAAGTTCGCCCAGTCCTATTGCATTTGGGAATTTCCGAATGCGCCGGCGATGTCGGCAAAATGGCTCTGGAGGTCAATGGGCGAGACAAACAGAAGTCTGAAATGTTAGGCCATATGCGATCGATTCAAAAATTCTGATGAATGAAAACAGAAACACCCACTTTGATTGTTTTGCGACGTAAAAAAAAAAATTCATTGCGTATTTTGTATTTTTATTTTTTTTGCCAAAACTTTTCCAGTTCCTTTTGATAAGCAAATTGTGATTTTGCTCTCTTAGGCAATTCCAACGGAACTCTTATCACCATATCTGTGTATGTGTATGTGTGTGTGTGTGTGTGCTATAGAGAGAAAGAAAAATTTTACAAAACAGTGAACTCGTTCCACAGTGTGACCGGCACCAAAAAGCAATCACTGCCTGGGCCCAGGCAGGCGGCAGGCAGGCAGGCAGAAGTGAGGGGCGGGCATTATGTGACGATTTCGTTTTTAGTGTAATTTTTGTTGTTGTAATTTTCAGTTGTTTTTTTTTTTTTTTGTGATTATGAAATTTTTTTGTTTTGCGCTATTTTCAAATTGCATTTTGGTCGTCTTTATTGTTTATTATTTTTTGCCAGTTACTTTTATTTTTAGAGTCAATAAAAATGGATGAAAAGTTTTAAAGAATTTTCGAGTTTTTCCATTTTTAATTGTAAGACAAAAGATTGCGGAATTGCGAAGAAAAAAACAGAGTGTAATTTTTCGTCTTCTTCTTTTTGTCTTTCTTATGAGTGAGTCAGTCGGAGAGGTTGGAGGCGCGTGCCAAAATCATATGAGCAAAAATATGGCAATTTGAATGACAACGCAACCGAGCACTTTTACTCTTCAATTGGGCAACGGTAAACTCATAGAAGAAAACCATCAAAGTAAATAGCAAATGAAGAGGAAGAAGCAAAGAAACAATCGAGAAAACAGAATGCTTACAACAAAAGAAAGTATTTTTTTCTTCTTCTTCTTCAGCTTCTCCGAGATGCGATCAAGCGACGAGTGAGTGAGTGAGTGTGGGATGGGATGGGGTGGGGTGGGTTGGACAGTTTGTCTTGGCTGCTGATATGACACAAGCAAACACACACACACACACAGACACACAGACACGTACGTTGGCAAAGTGAGAGCGGGTCAGTCAGCTTATATTTGAGCCATGAACACAAGAAATAAATAAATAAATGAATAAAATAAAATAAAATAATAAATAGTCGTAAATAATGGGAAGTATAAAAATTGAGAGATTGTCCGGTACGATTTCATTTAAATCAAATTGCTTAGTTTTCTATCATTTTAGATGGCGGTCAATTGCTTACTATTATTATTATTTTCTCTGATTGGCAGACTTGTGACAATAAAAATAAAATTGGCAACAACAAAAAATCAAACCAAGAAGAAAAATAAACATTTGAAATGACCTTGAGATCTTTTATTTTCTTTAGGCTAATAATAAATCTTTGAAATAAACAAACAATACAACTAATTAAAGGTAAATAAATAAAAAGAAGTAAATATTTAAAAAAAAATAATTATATTTTTTAAGAATAATTCTATTTTCCCAAAAAATTATTACTGAGCAATTTTTAAAAATTTTCCAGATCGAACTAATTTGGGTTTTTTTTTTAGCTAAATCAATTAAATTAAATAACAAAGAACCAGAAGAAATAAAAAAATAAAACAGACCACAATAACAAAAGTCTGTCAATTTTTTCAATTGTTAATTGAATTTATTGCTTTCAAAGAAAATGAAAAAGAAAAAAACAAGTTAAATGAACTGAAATAAAAACACGCCTTGCTTTTTCTTAACCACCTCGAGGGGGGGGGGGGGGGGCGGGTTCACACAATCAGCAGAAATGTAGAACGTGCCTAAAAGGCCTGCGAAATAAAATAGCAAAAAAAAAAAAAAAAAGAAAAAGTCTAATTTTTGCTTTGATTTTATTTCAATTTAAGGCAAAAAAAAAAAAAAAAAAAATGGTGAGGGCGCAGGGTCTGTGTCAGGGGTGGCCGGCATTGAGTACTCTGCTCCACTCAAAATTCTGAGGTTAAGGTTGGACCAAATTACAAATTTGTATTATTATTTTTCTCTTTGGACAACAAATGAAAACATTTTGCAAATAATAAGAAAAGCAAATAATCAAACAGACAAAAGTCAGCTTGGCAGACAGAAAAACAGGTTTTGGCATTATTATTCTTTTTTTTTATCAATCGTTTTGTTTTCTTTATTTGTGTGTACAAATTTTTTATATTCTCTTTTTTTTTATGTACACAATTTTTTTTTTTTATTTGGCTTTGCTTGTACGTCAATGAAATAAATAAAAAAGAAATAACGTAACCGTTTTGCCCCCTTTGCGATGAAAGGAAACTAAAATTGAAAAAAAAAGCTGGTTGGAATCGAAATGAAATAAAATTGGAAAAATATAGTCAGAAGACCACGTTGCAAGCACGTTTGTCAAATCGTGTTAGTGGCAGCTTTTCTGGAGGTCTTTCGAAATAAATCGAAAAAAAAATGGAGGGTTTCCCATATTTTATTTATTTATTTTACTTATCGTTCTATTCTGACTTGGCTTGAATTGGCTCCAACCAAAAGGCAATTACAAAAAATAAAAACACTGAAAGGCTTTTAGGCCTAACGGTAAATATTTCAAGTGCAAATCCCCAAAAAAATTGAAGACGAACTCTTGAAAATGATTTTCATCTTTTCACATGAAAAATTCCAGCAAAGTGGATTTCAATTTAGGCCAACAAAATTCTTCGGCTTAAATTTCTCAATGACATTGAAAAAAAATTAAAAAAACGAGGGTTGAACTAGTTATTTGTATTTGAAAAAAAAGGCCACAAATCAGCCAAGCGAACAATGCCAACATCGTCGAGGGACTGCTGGTCTTTGAGGTTTTTTTTTACCATAAATCATATATCAAATCATTATAATTATTTTTAATACTTCATAAGAAGAATTTGGTCAAAATTTGATAAAACCCTCAAAACTATATATATAAAAATTAGGTGATATAGTAGTTCGATCCAGATGAAACTTGGTACACACTTACAATTCGTTATAAATATTACAAATATTTAATTTCATTCAAATCTGTCAATTAATACTGGAGATATGCCTAAAAGCGTTATGAAATAATACATTGAACCAGGTGAAACTCGGTACATATGAGTGTCCAAAGGTAAAACAGAAACCAAATCTGTAGAAGATAGGTCAATAAATGACGGGGATAATCACGGGTATATCATAATGCAATTCGATCCAGGCGTTTCCTAAGTCCAACCAAGGAAAAAAAAAACTTTTATAGAAAAATTTAAGATGCCATTTTAAAGGGCTTCCAGCTTGAAATATTCCATAGAATTCCTTATCAGTTAGAAAGAAATATCTTAAGTCATATTCAAATAGGCGGAACTCTATATTATATTGAGTAGAGCAACTTGTTTGTGTAATAAATAATATGAAACTTAAAACGAGTTGATAAACTTATTGTTATGTTCTCATATTTTCCCAACCCAAGTAAAAAAAAAACGAAAAACAGAAATTATGTATATGAAAATGTTTGTCTGTATGTTTATTTAATTAATTAACTTTGGCGACCTTGGCGGGGCATTCAATTAAGTCCGTAATATGTAAGAGTCAAGAACAAAAGTTTGGTTTTTCGCAATTGTCGCTTTTTTTTTTTTTGGCAAATTGGAGGATAATGAAAAGTGGCAGTAAATTTGCAGAGTTCCTGACGGAGCAATAAAATTTCAATTAAATTGATGCCAACTAACCTTTTAATTTGGTGAAGCGTTCAACCTCGAGTTGATTAGGGCTGGGCTTAGTTTGGTCTTGGTGTGGCGATTTCGGCCGTTTGTATGTTTTATTATTTATTTTATTTTATTTTTTTTTTCTCTCGATGCGCTCCAAATGTTGTGGGGTTAACAAACAAACAAAATACAGAAAAGCCAAGACCAGATCGACAGGTCGCGGGCAATGACTAATGCGCGCACATACACAAACTAACTAACACAACGAAACGACAAAAGCGAGGCAGAGAAACTAATTTGTTGTTGGTTGGTCAGCGTACACAGTTAAGCGTTTGAATTTAACGTTTACTTTGACGACATCAGTTTTGCACCTTTTACCGCGCGCGCTCTTACAAACACATTAACAAAAGACCCCGTCGTGTTGTGTGTCCATGCAATTACCTATGTGTGCATGTGCATGTGTGTGTGTGTGTGTGTGGGTCTGTTTGTATCTCGTTCAGTAGCAACGAGAAAAAACAATAAAATTGCTACACGAAAAATTTAAAATATCAGCAGCTGCAAAATGCACTCGACTAGCACACAGTTCCTGCTCTCTGGCAAGTCAGTGTTTTTTTGTGCGATTCAATTTAGTTTTATTTATTTTTGTTGTTGTATTGCTATATTGTATTTACTTTTTTTTTTTTGTTAAATTACGCGCACGCATATATAGATTCACATTAAGATTTCAACAGCACAAAACAAAATGCAAATTTCTCAACATCAACGAATTTTGTGAAAGAATTTTTAGAAACTTTTCTTTTATTACAACTCTGTGCTTTTGTTATTTTACTAGTTGAAATGTTTGTGTACAAGCTTGATTTGCGAACCTTTCAACTTCTGTTTTTAAGGGCCGTAGATTGAGTAATTTGCTTTATTCTTCTATAATTTTCACAAACTGCTTACGCCAAACTACAACTACGCCGCCGAGTTGAGTTGTGTGGTGGGAACGATGCCCTGAACAAGTTCTTCCGCTTCACAAATGAACAAACCATGTTCCAAAATTCGTTCATTGAGTTTGGTAAAATTTAGGAGATTTTAGAAGGTATTTTAAAAGTAAACGAATAAGAAGCAATTTTATTTAATTTCAAATTAGAATATGTAGATATGTCTCTCCAAAGAGTTTTTATTAAGATAACTAAAGTTAGTAATAAGTTGTTTGATATAGCTAACATCTCCAATATTTGAAAATGTTTTGTGAAGGGAAATAATTTTCAAATGAAACGGATATAATGCCAAAATGAACATTTTTGAAACTGATTCTGAACGTTTTTAAGCAAATAGTTAATGACAGGTTATAACTTTGCCATAAAAGAACAGAATCAAACGAGCATGGCTATATATAATTGTCCCTGGATTGTAATCTGGAATACATTTGCAGACGCCTCCCACTATTCCTTTTATGTTCAAAAGGAATGGAGTAGAAATAGCTGCCATATTGGTCCTCATTCAGGTTGAAAAATATGTTGAGCACTTCTCACTGACGCACAGATGAAAAAAACACGAATATGTGTTCTTTGAAAGTATTTTTGTTTTATTGAAACTTATATAGAAATAATTAAAATTAATTTGTTAGTGTAGAACCCAAGTGCAGAATATTTTAGGAAATTCAACTAAAAAAGAAATTGAAAGCAATATTATATATAAATTCAGACTAAAATTAATATTATC
The DNA here is from genome assembly GCA_037075145.1 of Scaptodrosophila latifasciaeformis. Taxonomy (NCBI): domain Eukaryota; kingdom Metazoa; phylum Arthropoda; class Insecta; order Diptera; family Drosophilidae; genus Scaptodrosophila; species Scaptodrosophila latifasciaeformis. The sequence continues at coordinate 20,035,486 of JBAMCM010000100.1, read as the reverse complement.
GCCAGCTAAGGGTTTGTAACTGAATCCTGCACAAGTCTTGTTTGGGCACAAAAAAAAAAAAAAAAAAAATAGAGAAAACAAAATTACAATTGTACAAATTTAGCTTAAAATTGATATAAAGTTTTCCAGAAATGAAAGACTCGCAAATAGTTGCTGACCAACTTTTGCGATATACAACGGATTTATGACTCAGCGACTCATTCATTCAAAAAAATTGATCCCTTCAGAGAGCACTGGCTCATAAATCCGTTGCTGAATCAAATTGAGGCATTGCTTTTAGACATGTTCTTACAGCCTATTAGTTTGTAATTGCTTACTTTCGTTTACAAAAGTCAAACTAATGTTAAAATTATAAATTACATATTGAACTTGAACAGTTGGATTTAGGAAAAAGCATAAAAACTCTATGGATTGGGCAATTTGTGTTTATGATATAATACATCCGCTTTTTTCCGGTGGATTGCCGTTCTCCGTTTCGATCAACATTAGCAATTGGTGAAATATATCAGCGACAGACTAAAACATATATACATTATTTTTTATATCAGTTTTTTTATGTATTTTTTTTCTTGCCTCGTTTTGTTTAGCAGATGTTTCCAAAAATGCAGCACGCCAAGATTCCGCCAGTTTTTTGCCTTCCTCTGTTGAAACTGTTCTCTCTTGATGTAAATCAGTTTTATTACCTACTAAGACTACAGGTACACTGCAAAATTAAAGAGAAAAGTAAATAAATTATAAGATTTATTTTAATTTTATATATGCAAATACAAAGTGAATCCAAATAAATGCAAATGTGCTAAAAAATACCAAAACTCAGGGGCAATCTTAAAAGAAAATCATTTTTGTCGTCCGATGTATATACAAATAAATAATTACAATAAACGAGATAACTTGGGGGTGTCTACGACTCTTTCTTTGAGTAATGATTTCGACGAATTTATTGAACCTGACCTGGGTTATTATATAAAAAAATTTAAATGCCTCCGAACGTTGATGTCTCAACTGTTATCACTTTTAGCAGACAAACCGACGGAAACCACAACTAATGCCAACTCAGCTTTTAATGTCGTGAATAATTAGAGTCGGAGTGAAATTTTGATATTTTACTGAATAAGACTTAATGCGTTTGAGCTAGGTTTAGTTGGAACTCTTTGGAATAATTGCTTAAATGACAAAGAAGAAATCAAAACTTTAGAGTACTTACTATTTTTTGCCCATTACATCTAATAATTTTTCATAAATAATTTTAATCACTTCAAACGACTTTTGACTGGTTATTGAATAGACCAGGACATAGCCGTGAAAGTCCATGCTATATTGTACAGGAAAAATGCTATATTCGTCCTGACCCGCAGTATCGACCAGTTTGAGTCCATAGTCTTGTTTATTGACACGCGCAACTTTAGTAAATGCTGAAATTATAAAAAAAAACAAAACAAACAACAACATATCAAGTGAAAATATCTTAAACAATCATTTGTTGCTTAATGAATTGCGTTGCATTCTATGGTTATGAGCATGCAACAATCACATGGCGAAAAATTTCCCCATTAATGAGTAATTCATAAATCGAGTGCTGTTTACTAAGGAACAGCTGCTAATAACTTGGAGCCGTCAATGTCTTCTCTTATGCGCACGCATTGCGACCATTTTTTTTTTTTTTTTTTTTTACGTACTATTTTCGATAGTTGGATCATATGAGTCCACGAATTGGCCTTCAACAAATTGTATACTGAGCGATGATTTACCTATAAAAGAGTCAGGTAAAATGGTTTAATTGTGATGTATTACGTTGTAGTTGGCGTTGTTGTCAAAATAAAACGCAATTTGGGTGGAAGCGACAACAAAAAATTTAGTGGCGAATATGACGCTGGTAATAGCGCCGCACTTTCAACTTACCCACTGACCGATAACCCATCATGGCTATATTTCGTTCTTTAGGTGGCATTTTTCTAAATTTAATTTAAATCAATTCAATCTTGAAAGTCTTAATTTCTGGGGTTTTGCAGGGGTTTTCTTTCTGCTTTACTTTCGTTTTGGAACTTAACTTGTTGTAGCCCCTGCCCCGTGTATGTGTAAGCGTTTTTATTTAATAATGACCATTTTGTGTTTGAGGAGATGGTCACACTTACCTGCGATATGGTCTCTTTATATCGAGGACAATTTTATCGATAGGCTGTGGCGACTGTTGCACGCATCAGTCTCAAAACACAAATGGAATACCCGTACTTGGAAGACATACAAATTTGGTTCCATTCGTGAATCAACTTCATTTGTTCGCTTTGGAACGGTTTTAACTGCAGTTCCGTTTCGCTGTTGAGTTCAGTCGTGTACGTAACGTCGTTCGAGTTGCAAACGTAAGCGGCAAAGCAAGGAAAGAATTATAAGCCAGAGCTTTGCAACCAAATTAAAGTGTGAAAAGTAAAAACCATATTTAGTTGAACAAGAATTTCAAGTCGATTCAAACGTTACTTTGGGGGTTCTCCAAAAACTGCACGAACATATCAGTCAGTAGAAAACGCCGAGCGGCAAAAGTATTGCATACCACAAAGCGCCTTTAAAAAATAGATATCGATTATTGTGCTCATGCTCGGCATTCAAAAATTGTGTGGCTGTGGTCAGACGAGGGGAAATTAATTTCAGTTTTAAATTCCTCAGCTGTTTACCCTTTAAAGTGGCTATGAATTTTCAGTTCTCCTTTTACTAATTGGGCTGGCCAAATTACGACTTTAATATATTTATGGTGAGCAGGAGTCTGTATCCGTCACGGATTAGGTTCAGTGTATTTGTATGTGCGTAGGGCAGCGACCAGCGAGGTACGCAGTTGTGTGTTTTCGCATAAGTGGGTGTGTGTGTGTGAGTGTCTGTCAGTGTAATTGTGAGATCACCGCCTTAGTACAAATGCCGCTTTGTGCGTATGCAACACTTTTACTTATACCCTGAGCTTTTTTTTGACCACGCAGTATACAACAACAACAATAGCAAACCAAATCTAATTTAATTTGCTCTACACGAACACAAACGCACTTTCTTCACCACGCATTGCTCAAGTGCGTGTGTGTGACAACGAGAGCTGCCAAACAGAGAGACAAATAATAAAAAAAAGAAGAAGAAAAAACCGTAACCAACACATACAAGACATTCTCAAATTCCGTGCGTGTCTGTGAGTGTATTTGTGCGTGAAAAAAAATTTGTTGCGTTTGCTGAAAAAAGAAAAGAAATTTCCAACAAAATTAAATAAAAACAATAAAAAAAAATTTTAAAGACGCGTTAATAAGAAAATATCTCGAAGCCGCGCGTGTTTATTTAATTTGAATTTCGTAATTTGGTTCGACAACACAATAAGCATTTCCCTATGATTGGCTCATTTTGGAATCTGTGTAGAGCGTGCCCATCAATGCCGGTAGACAAGGTGAGTTTGCAACCAAGAAGAACTGACCTCACAATTTCATTTTATTTACTGTCATAATTTGCAGTTATCTTGCTTTATATTGCTTGCCACCCTCAATTCTGCATCCCCTCTTCGAATCAATTGCATTTGGCTTGCCCTGTTAGCCTATTTCTCTGTCCACTTTACTTGTTGTGTGGGTTTTTGAAAAATCGCTTGATTTATGGGTTCTCTCCCCAAGACATAATAGATTTTTATTGCCTACTTGCCAACGCAAAGTGAAGGGTGAACTTTTATTTTATATATTTTTCATTTTCTTGCCTTTCCTTGTTCTCTTACAAGAAATGGGGTGATTCTGACTGCCTTGTAATAAATGGCTTAGTTTTGAAGGGGACAAATAAATTTGTAAAAATTTGATGGAATTTTTCAATAAATGTCAAACGATTTATTGAATTAAAAAAAAAAAATTCCTGAATTAATCCATTCTAATGATATGAAATTTTCGAGAATATAATTAAAAAAAAAAATATCTTGAAGAGGCTTGAGTATTTTTTATTTGATTCTGAAGAAGAAATTTCCCTGGTTCATATTTCAAATTTGCTGGCGCAATCCTTGGCGTGCCATCAAAAGATTATAGTCCCAGAGACCCCAGAGAATCATGCAAGCCCAAACTTTTGGTAAACACCTTGGCCACAGGATTTGTGCAAAGTAAATAAAAAATGAAGTCATAAAGTAAATAACAAATCTGCTGACATAGAATAAATTAACGTACATTATGGCCAACACCAAAAGGCAGAAGCACTCGCAAAATATATATATTTTTGTCTGAATGTAAAAAAAGTAAAGCCGAATAAAAATCAATAGCATATGGCCTGCGGTCTGTTTGACTCGAGCCGGGCCAAAGTCAGACCAACGGAGGACCGAGCAGACTGGAGCCACCAATCGGAGTGTCTATGCCGGTGCTGCTTTGGCGACTAGAATAAAATACGAGCTGGCGAATTTCGCCGCCGTCGCCAGTCAGACGGCCTGGAATGACGGCAGTCCTTGGTGTCTTTCGCCTTTCCACTGGAAATGCCGCAGGAGCCGAAACGAAGAAAAAAAAAATATAACAGCTGATTCATCAAATACACGAAAATCAACATTCGAAAAGGCCAAAAATAATTGCAATTGCCAAATGGCAAGAAAAACTTAAAAAAAAGTAAAGCAAATTTTTTGTTTCTCCAGAAGCGCTCAAATGTAGGCAATGATTTTTCCTGTCTTTTGCGTTAAGAAAATTCATTTCCTGTCACAGCTGTGTAACGGTACTTTCAAAACTCACAGCGCCTGCGCCAAACCAAACAAACTCAGAGAAAGAGAAAGAGAGAGAGTCTGAGAGGAGAGAGACTTCTGCCGGCATTTATTAGCCACGATTCCGTTAGGCGCATGCAAAGGCAAATTGTCTTGCGGTATTACATCAGCCTGGCATAGTGAAACTTTTATTACAGAGTCCTCCGCGGACCCCTTCCAATCGCGCCACACCGACGACACCAAAAAAACAACAACAACAACAGGAAGGAGCAAGTGAACACTTGGGCGCTGTCGCAGCTGAAATTTGAAACTTAGTAGGCTGTGAGCTTAGGTGTGCCGGCTGCCTGCCTCTTCCGTCCTATTCTGGCCACATCCTTAGGCCGGCCCCACAACTCGCCATCGGCTGACTAAATGTTGCATGTTTGTTGTTTCTGTTTTTTCTTTTTCAGCTTCTGCTTTTGCCTTTTTTTTATCGATTCAATTTCACGTCTGTTCGTGTTAAAAATATCATTGAAATGCCGTCGGTAATCATTCCAGCAGATGTCAATAAAATTTCCCCCCACCCAGTCTCGAGGGAAAAATTAAACAACTTTAACCGGTTCGCTATTAGAAATGTTCAAAATTTGAAAATATTGTTACATTTTGCGAATCGCCCTGGCCAAACAAAACAATGAGCTCATCTGACTCATAAATTCACTTAACAATACAAACACACACACACACACACACACATGCACAGAGATATATAGAATTTTATCGCTCTATTGCACACTTGTTGTAGTTTGGCCACACGTGTCTATTGTCTTTGCTCCTTGGGGCAAAAAAAACCACTCTCCTGCATACAAATTCAAATCTAATCCAATCCGAACGTGGTCGGACAATGAAGTTCCTTTCCTTCCTTATCGGCATAATCAATTTTGTTAGCCCAACTAGAATACGTGGGTGGCCACTTATTGTTCTCGGCTATATCAAATATGCAGAATTTTGTATCTTCTTGGTCCAGTCTCTTCCTGTTTTTTTTTTTTCTTTTATGCGTGTGGAAAATGTCAGCCGTCAGTTTGATGGAGCTGCGGACATTTCCCCATTAGCCGTTGATAGGCTGACTGGTCAGAACTGTCTGAGTTGAAATACATATTAAATTGGCAAAAGAATCAGAATTGATTGTTCGAATTTCTAGTTTTATTTGAATTCCATTTTTTGTTTCACCTTTTTTTTAATTGAAACCAAAATTGCATATTTCTCAATTGACCATCGGGTCAATGGAAAGGCTTCATCCATTCATATTGATGCCAGCAATTTCAGCTTTCAATTTGCACTTATCTTTAATCTTGCACAATTTCAGAAAAAAAAAACAACCACAAAAGCGAACTAAGAAAAAGTTTTCCATTTTTTTTTTTTGTTTTTTTGGTCAGAAGTTAAGTCTCTAGTGGAAAAAAAAGTCTGACAATTTCGTTGTCTCTTATGCAATGCAAAATGGTAGCTAAAAACTTTTCTAATTATTGACAGAGCAACTATTGAAAATTCAAATTAAAAATAAAATGACAATTTCCATCAAGGTTGAACTGGTCGAGACATGTGAGTGAATTCTGAGAATTACCTGGATTTACTTTTAAGGGGAGGTCGGAAATATCTGGAATGACTGAAAAATATGTTCTTCTTTTGTTTGAATTTATTTCGAGAGTCTTTGCAAAAGAAGTACATGCGACTTGTCAAGTGGCTTGTCGGAGTGAAGAGATAAAGTTTTCTGGCAACTTTTTCCTCTTTCTAAAGGGAATCAAGTTAGCCCAGATAGTTAAAATATCTTGTATAGACTATATGGTAGACTAGACAAAAACCGGTCTTCGAGTTGATTCTCATAATTCGCGGAAAAAAATAATCTCAGATCCCCAATCACTCTAAAGACTCATACAGTGAAACACAGCATTGTTCCGATATATTACTGTATGGAGTGCAGATTTGGGGATCCTATAGGACTATGCCATAGAACAGAATAAAATCAGTGGGTGTATGGAGTGCAAACTCGGGCGATCTTATAGGACTATGCCATAGAACAGCATATAATCAGTGCTTCCTGAATTTTCTGAGGTTCCACTTTCTATAGAGACTGAAGGGAAGTTTGGAAAGATATCAGATCCGGGTCATATGGTGCTGTAACCTCATAGTCGACCCAGAAAATGATTAATCCATCTTTAATGAGACTTAAGATGCCAGGGTTTCCCAAGAACTTAGAGCCTCAGTAAGACTATCCTATTCATTAGTTAATATTTAAAAAGATCCCAGAGTATCCAATAGTCGTTAGTATTACTTTATCCCACATTTGCTGTGATTTAATTTTTTTCTGGGAATTTTTGTTTATTTCCCTTTCTGCTTATTCTGTGAAACGTTGTGTAAATTTTCACATTGTTGATTGGCCATCAGAGAAGCAAACATGTCGCCAGAGTTGTGTACCATGAAATTGCCGTCTGCAGTAGTTTTCGGTTTTTACTGTTATGGCAAACATTTGCCAGTTGCCAGTAGTCAGTCATTTTTTTCACATTTGCATATTTTGCAGCACAAATCAAGCCAAATCGCATGCAGCAATGTTATAATATATTATTTTTTTTCTGTTTTTTACTTTACCTTACATTCATTCAGAGCAATTCAGTTTTTGGTTTTACGATCTTTTGGTCTTTATGTTACTATCTAATTAGGATTTTATATAGCTTTTATACGAGATGACGTCAATGCATTAAAATACTATTAGATTTACGATATTTGCTCTATTTAAATGGATGGATAAAACTAATCGATGGGCTTAAAATAATAGAGTATTTTCCCAGGGATTTTTTTGACTTGATCGATTTTTTTTTTTAAGCACGCAAATGAAAAGTCATTCACTTGTCTTGCAAATCCTTCATTGGTCACGAACTCAGGGCTAAGGCTATATCCCTTATGGATTTTAATTTTCATTAATACAGTTCCGAGAGTTGCCCTTACATTTAATAAATAATTAATTGAAAAGGGCTAAAGAGCTGAAAAGCCATATGGGAAATGTATAACGATGACTCTGACGCTGACGATGATGATGATGATGTTGATGGTGATGGTGATTCACCATGCCTTGGCCTACAGTCGCCGGCAATTACGTCAACTGGCAGCATCCGGTGCGACGGTTTTTGCCCGACTCGTTCCTGGTCTAACGTATTTCAATTTCAATTTTCTGCCTTTGAACTAATGCAATTATAATAATTTGACATCGTAAGTGAATGGATTACAGTCTGCAGGTGCAGACTCTGGGCCACAGCTTGCCAGCCTGGTTGACTTGGCTTGACTTGGCTTACTTGTATTTATTTTATTTTTTTATTTTTTTTTCTGCATTGCCGCAAAAGTCTTGCCAAGGCTTGCACCAAAGTATGGCCTGCCCTGGCTGGTGACCAAGATAGAAAGGCGCTGGCTTGACACTAATTTCAGGGCAGAAACAAAAGACTTCTCTGTGACTTAGATTGACAATGATCACACTGCCTTGAAATTGTCACAATGTTTTTTTTTTTTTTAGATTCTAAATTTTACCTTTAAAATGTTACCTCTTTTGTTGGTGGTGCTCTTTGGCTTAGCCAGCCAAAAAGGTAAGAGTAGATCCTGAAATGGTTAAATGCTCAGCGCTTTTAGTTACGAGGGCTTTTGTTTTTTTTTCTTCTCCCCACATACTCATGCATTTATTTCTTTGTATAATATATATTTTTCTTATATGTGTTACCATTTTGCAATTGTGTGGGTTTTGCAATTTCCATGCATGAGAGTTGTGAAGGGTAGAAGGGGTTGGGGGATAACGAAATAAGCGAAGAAAAAGTTTTTCTCAACAATGGAAAAGCGTAAAATATTTAACAGCCATGGCAACGAGGCAAGGAAAAGAGCATCAAAGGCCACCATAATGCTCATTCTCATGACTCTGTTGAATCCACTTGCGTATACGTAATATATGAGAAATTCTCTTCTTCACTTCTTTCCTTTTTTTTTTTTAAGTTTCATGTGCCAAATGTAAGAAATAGGAAGCGTGTGCCAATTGGCTCCAAAAGCCTTTGTAATTTACCATAAAATAGGAAAAGAAAGTTTTTAAATTTGTATAATATTTTCCAAGCCAAAAAGTAGAAAATATTAAATTTTTATTTGCAAAAGATAAGAGAAAATTCTAGAAATATTTATTTTGATTTCTCTGTATTTTTTCATTCCTCTATTTTATGTGTGCTCACGTTCTTTAAGGCGTAAAAAATTTCCATCACTTGAGGCAAAAGAAATTCAATTTAAATGCAATTTTTTGGTGTGCGTTTAAGATTTTCTTTTTTTTTTTTATTTTTGGCTAACGCACTTGAGGCGGGGCTTGGCCAAGAGGAAGCTGTCTGTCTATGCCGGAAACGTGCAATCGGAAGCGTTTATTTAAAGGCGATAAGGTGAATAAATTATGCATACCATCAGCTCAGGATAGCGATAAAAAAGGAAAAATCTACTTCTCTTCCCCCGCCCCTTCTCAAATTCCATTGTGGCTTGTGCAATCAACGAAACTTTACATGGCCACTTAAACTCATTTGAACTTTCCGTATTATGCATTCTCCTTCCTCCCTCCAAGCTGACTGACAGCTGTGGGTACGGAAAAATCTAAAACCCCGGGTGAATGCCACTGAAACAATGCAGCATAAAATTTACATGTTGTTTTGTACATACTTGGGCAAATAATTGTTTATTATCTGTGAATATTTCTCTCTAGTTTCTCTCATAATAGAATCATATTAAATTGCCCAATGGCAATGGACTCTGTTAGACTAGTGGGATATCTGTTGGTGTTTGCCGGAACTATCTGTATACGGCAGACTTTGTGACTGCGGCATTATATGAATTATTTGAAATTATAGCCAAAAACCAATGACAAATGATAAATGTTCTCGCAGTTTTGTTTGTAGTTTTTACTTCAGCACTTTGTTGATATGAAAATAAATATTCTATCTATTTCTGGTAGAAGTTTCTTATAATTTTGTAGAAAGAATTGGTAAATGAGAAGAAACCTTCTAGGCGATTAAATAAGAAAAGTTAACTGAGACGACAGGGCTGAAATAAGGAAGCAGCCGTGCCCAAAGAGCAATCGATAGAACTTTATACTTTTAATTATGAATTGTTTTATGCTCTTTATATTAAGTTAAGAATGCAAGCTTTTATAAGGAATTACTAATAATTTAAAGTTGTATAACAATAGAATCATAAACAGTTACGGTTTTACTACCTGGAACTTAGGGACTCTTTCATCATTCATTGATCGGCTTCACAACTTTGCTAACTAATTTCTATGGGATATTAAAATGAAAGGCCTTAAAAATCAATAAGTTTAGCCCAAAGAATATAGAAGGGCTTATATAAATATAAAGGGGTAAGGCAAAGTTCAGCATTGAGCTAGGTTTGATCAGTGGAAAGGAGTCAGGTACATGTCCACACAATTCCCTCTGATCAAAACTTACTCAATGCTTATCCTTTCTCCCTATACTTTTTAATCTATTTATTTAGAGAACTGATATCACATAATCTAGAGACTATTACTATTAAGCGATGTGGAAATAAAACTGTTTAAATATAAAACTCATTTCCCACATTTATCAAATTTGTCGAGTCAATGCCTTGGCATACATAAAAATCATTTTGTTAAGACAAAATGACTCAGACTAAGATGCAATTTATCATAAAATAAAAATATACAAGACTTGAGAAAACTAAGAAAAATGTAAGCAGCTGTCATTTCCAGGGCCAGAAAGGAACTCGCAAGGGCAAAAAAATAAACAAAACATAAACTAGGAAATTTTATACGCACAATTTGCAAACACAAACAGAAAAGTTTTTTTTTTTTTAGTGGAAAAAGTTTTCACATACTTACCGGTAAAATTGTATAGGAAATAATAATTTTTTATAGGTTGTGTGTTTGTTGTGCCTGTTCTGAGACAATGGCAATGGCGAAAGAAATTCAAACAAAGATGACTAAAAATATTTTTGAAGCTGTTTTGACGTCACCGTGGAGGTTGGAATATTTTGGTTTTATTGCTGTTGTTGTTGTTGTTATTATTGCTTTGTGAAGCTGACGTAAGTCGTTGAAGTTTTGAGTGGTGGCTTATGCAACGTGGCGTATGCGCAATGCGTGGTACTTTTGATTATAGAATGGAAGAAAAAGCCAAACAGTTCGTTGGACATAACAAATTACCAAAAAGATTTGACAGTCAATGGTGAAGTCAAGTGCATTGAGTTAGCGACTAAGCTTGACTAAAAATAAAACAAGCAGAAGGCTAAGCTCGATCTTGAACGACTTCTTGATGCCCTCAAGGGCTAACGAAAGTATCGATTAAATAAAGATTTGATGTATAAATTAATCACCATTTTACTAGTATATTACTCATGCCCTCATAACTCTGAAACAGCTCTTTTATTTTTAGTTAAGGCATAACAAGAACCAGCAAACTATCGATGCCGGGTCGGTGTCTTCAGTGCAGTCTTCGTTGTCATTGCACTGTGCACAGACCGATACACTCACATTTACACATTATACACATGAGTGCGCTAAGCACTGCACAGAAAGATATCTGTTCACCCGCACACTCACACACACACACACACATGCACATATGTGAGACAAAAGCTCGCAGAGTGCACTCGTGCGAAAAATCTAAAGCGTGGCGGTTGGGCTTGGTCTGAGCTTGAGGAGATCGGTGCGGTACTGTGAAACAAGCACGCACAGTCAACCCGGCAGAAAATAGTCTGTTAAAGCCCTTGACAAAGTCTTGTCGTTGTTGTTGTTGTTGTTGTTGTTAATGCAGTGCCGGTTTTTCATCAGTTGCGGCATCGAATTCCATTATAATTGTTAACATTGACTACAACATACAAGACAGTGGAGATTGTGCACTGGAGTGTGGTACTTGTCTCGCTGGCCCAGTCATAATCTACTGCAAAGTTGCTCAGATTCAATTGCAAAGTTGCTCAGATTCAATTGCAATTGTTGATCTTGAGTTAACTTGAAATCACAGTAATGAAATCGTTTGAGAAATCTCCTGGAATCTGTGCAAATGATATATTAAGTCTACTGGCAATGCCCTCGTTCCTCTGTGGCCTGAAGGGTACAGACTATTCAAAATATTTCTGAATGTACACAGGCAAATGCAATTATCTTTTGCTTTTTCGTGTTGTTGTAGTTTTGCTTATCGCCAAAGGCTGTTTGGCTGAATAATTTGTGGTGGTTTTTTTGTGGGTGTTCGCATAAAAGTTTTGCTTTCTTCTTTCTTCGCTATGAAATGTTGAAAGTGTGTGAAAATGTCCTTTGTTTGGTTTGTTAAGACTTGTTGGCAAAACAAAATGGAAACCATACAAAAAAAAAAAACCAACTAAAGAAAATGCCAAAACAAATTTCACTTAACTTGGTAAATTCAGGAAAGGGAGAGACTGGAAGAGGATTTAGTTTTTGAACTTTAAGGAAGTGTTTTTTTTTTTTTTTTAGGGAAGAATTAAAAATCAATTTCACTATGAAGAATATCTATTTCAGAGCTTCTAAAGGAGAAGCTAATCGATACCTAACTAACGTCTGTATAAAGTAGTTAGCTTAAAGTATCGATAAGTTAGAATTATCGATTGGAATTGGATAAGCTAATCGATACCTAACTAACGAGTACTGAGCGTCTGTATAAAGTAGCTTAAAGTATCGATAAGTTTGAAGTATCGATTAGAATAATCGTATTATATTTGTCATTCTTTATATAATTTTTTTAAATGATTTGATTTTATATATTTTTTTTTAAGCTTTTTAACCCAATTTACTATAAAGAATATCTATTTCAGAGCTTCTAAAGTAGAAGCTAATCGATACCTAAATAATGAGTACTGAGCGTCTGTATAATGTAGTTAGCTTAAAGTATCGATAAGCTTGAATTATCGATTGTAATCAATTGGAATAATCGTATTATAATTGTCATTCTTTATACAATTTTAATAAATGATTTGATTTTAAACTCTCTAAAATTTTTTTTTTTGGGAATCGTTTGGAAATCATTGTACAAAAAGGTTAGATCAGGTTAAGTCTGTTGATTCCCAGAAGAATCAGGATATTATTCAAGGTTGTGGGTTGTCTGTAGGGCTCGTGTATCACGATCAAATCAGTAAATATATTTATATTTATAGAATTTATATATACTCCATTAAACCTAGAAAAAAAAAATTAGAAAGGCTCTGTAAAGACTTTAACCATATAATCCAGACAGTGCATTGAACCAGTTGAAAAATTGGAAAAACTCGTAACACCGGTAATAAACTTTTAGTCATTTGCATAAGGCCCAAATGTAACTGCATTACGAGACACACAACATTTATAAAATTGTCATTGGTGTGAATGTGTGTGTGAGTAATTTCAATTGCCTTGTTCTTTTGTTTAACTTCCAAGTCTAGCAAGTTTTTTGCCCTGTTTTGTTGCCTGTTCCATTGTTTAGTTTAAAATGCATTTGTGTTATCGTTATTGTCTTGTCAGCCAGCAGTCTCCTCCCCTTATTGTGTAGCATTTGCACATAAATGAACTTCACTACATTGACATTAAAGAAAAGACTAAAATGCCGACTGACAGACCTTTTTGTCAGCGGTATTCATGGCAGAGAATTTGAGAATTTGACTGGACGATAAATCTAGGAATGGTGAGTGTTGGCTCTGTCCCTGTGGCTGCTGTGGCTGGCAATGTCAACACTAAGCCATCAAATCAAAGTAAAGCTTCAGTCGGTTGCATAAGAATTAGAAATTCAAAGGGGCCCTGGCAAACTGCTGAGGTCAACGAGAGATATCCAAACAACTGGGACATGTGCAATAAAGGCATCTTAAAAGTTTAATGTCCCTCAATTTGAGGGTTTTTATTTTTTGTATTTGTTGAGGTTGCGGTGTTGAGGTCGCTCCCTGGGGGCGAAGGGGGTAGCTGAATGTAAATATTTGATAGCTGTGAAGCTTTGCACACTCTAAATAGTTTAAATAGTTTGGGAAAGTGAGATGATTTCATGGTGGTTTGAAATAATTATAATTATGCTGAAAGAGTTTGAAATTGTTTCGAATTCACACTGCTTTAATTTAAGATTTTCTTGAAAATTTAATTTCACATTTTTTTTTAGTTTAGAGCTGAGAAGTCGTTTATTCCATTCTTATGAAGTATTTATGTTTGAAAATGTTGTCATATACCAAATTTCAGCTTCCTAACCAGCATCCAATCTAATTAAGGCAGAGGGGAAAATTAAAAAATGAAATTAAATTAATTTCCTAGTTTTATTTACCGTGCATCCATAAGCCCAGCCAAGCATATTTTTTAATTAAGACGGCATCGTGTTACTTGGTGGAAAAGGTGTAATGAATACACAGCTCATTTAAGAACGGAAAAAAGGCGCTCATGCAAATGACTAGTATTATTTAATTTAATGAACACTGGTCATAGTATAGCGTCGTCTAGCGTCCTGCCAGGCTGCTTGAGCCTGTAACCTCATTAAGCCCCGACGAAGACGAAGTTGACGGCGAGGACGACAACGTTGGCACTGAGCCGAGAGGGAAAAATTTATTAGTTTGCTTTCCCAGCCAGCCAAAGTGCACTTCAGTTGCAGGCCAATTGATGCAATGTCAGAGAGCAGGACGTGCTTAGATTGGACACTCCGATGGGAGTCTGACAAGGCAATGGATCATGTCGCCTCAGACCGGTGTCATTTTAATGCCAGGCAATTAAATTTAAGTCTCAGCTAACTGATTGACTGACCACCAACCGAACCGACTAGTTTGTTTCGATCTATTTGCTTATTGGTCCTTCTTTCCAGCTGTCAGTTTGTTTGTCTATCGAAAAAAAAAACTGACAAAAACATTGCGTTGAGACCATGTTGAGTGCAAATAAATGGTTGACGCAGGCCGGTTCATCTGTCTATTTCAAAACCAAATGCAACACTGCCAGGTGGTGCGAAAGCAAACCGCAACGGCCCTTGGGTCATACACGCAGCAGACATACTCAGACACCTGACCTGACTGACTGACTGTCTGTCTAGTTGGGTGACTGGCTGGTTAGCCAGCTGTTTTTCTGTGGTTTGGTTTTGGAAACCATAAAAGAGAGCGACGGGAGATGGCCCAACACACACCTGAACCTACTCGACATGAACCCGATGGTCTGCAGCAGACAAAATGGTGCCAAATGGGTAAAGTGCATCGTAAACAAAAAATAGACAGCTAAAAATTATGAGGGTTGCTCAAAGGCTTTTGGAATATGGAATATTTCAAAGGGATCCTAAATAGTTATGATCGCCATAATTTTAAGACTTCGATAACAGATTGGATGCACCTCTGCTGACATGATCGATTAATTGAGGCTGCCAACTTGTTAGTCTTTTTCTTTTTTTCTTTATCAAATATATTTTTGCTGCCAACCTCGTGAAAAAATTAGCCCCATTGGACAATGAAATTTTATGCTCATGTTTTTGCTTTATATATTTTGCTTTTTTTTCATACAATTTTTCTTGGCACTTGACACAGCCAGATGGACATGTTGTCGGGGAGACCACTGTACGGTGATAACTATAACTATGCTTGAAGGTGTCGTTTGCTTGTTTGTCTGCATAAAACTTGAAAGGTCCCTTTGGGTAGATTAGACACGCACACGAGGCATGTTTAAATAACAAACGAAAATACACACACACACACACACACACACACACACAAATATATATAGGTGTATATACAAATACACCAACACTTAGATATATTGCGGCTTAGACTTGGTCTAAGCTGTCTTAAGTTTTGGCCACATAAGTTCTTGTCTGCCCGGGATTATGGTGCAGTGTAAACTGATACAAAGAATAGAGAAGATTCGACTGATAATAGCAAAGTTTTATCGTTGGATTTTTTAGCTTTAAAAAATATATA
The DNA here is from genome assembly GCA_037075145.1 of Scaptodrosophila latifasciaeformis. Classification (NCBI taxonomy): domain Eukaryota; kingdom Metazoa; phylum Arthropoda; class Insecta; order Diptera; family Drosophilidae; genus Scaptodrosophila; species Scaptodrosophila latifasciaeformis. The sequence continues at coordinate 20,019,891 of JBAMCM010000100.1, read as the reverse complement.
TTCTATTTTTTCACACAGCTTAAAATTCAGGTTTTTGTTCAATAAATAAAATTTTGTTCAATAAATAAAATTAAATAAATCAATCGACCTGAAGTGCAATATTCGAATTGCTCATTGCAGCAGCAAACACTAAAGCCAATTAAAATTTTAATTAAATTAATTAAGGCATAAAATCAATATGCAAATAAGTGAAATCCCAGCCAGGCCATTTATTTGGCCGGCCTCTTCTGCCGGCTGCATGCTTATCAGCCTTTCAACATCATTGAGCAAACAATCCAATCCCACTCAGACCAGGCACAACAAAGACCAATAAAAGCAATAGCGAAAGCTTGGTAAAAATTTCAAATGCGCAAAAATTCCATAAAAATGATTGCCAAAAATATTACTGCAGCAGCGAATAATAAATAAAAGAAATTAAAAATTCGAGGTGAAAATGTGTGTCACAAATTTTCATACATTTTTAATTTGTATTTATTCATTTGGTTTGGTTTTGGATGCTTCATTTGTTTTTGTGTTTTTCATCAAACCGCAAAACATATTTAAGGACAACAAAATATGTTCTGCTCGATTTGACATGAAGTACATAAATCATGGCAATTTATAGTTGCCGCCTCCCTTATTTTCCCTCTCTTGTTGTACTCGTGTTTCTGTCACATGATAAATAGTGTACACTCAGAGACAGAGAGGTAGAAAGAAAAAAGGGGATACAAAAGAAATGTCCACGGTTTGGAAGTAATAAATTTTAGTATTGTGCCCCATCGACGGCATCAGGTGTTGGCGCCACGTGCCAGCAACATACGTCCAATCATCCAGCCAACCATCGCCAACCCTGGCCAACCCCTTGATAGGCCACATGCATAATTCATATCTCGAAAGTCGCGCGCATTCGCACTAACTGATCCAACAAAAAAATAAAACATTCTGAAAAAAAGGAAAGGTGCCATAGTTGACGTAAACTGCCAATTCATATGAAATATAATAAGTTTAGTGCCAGTCTACTTCAGTTCATGTTTAGCCACTTAAAGTGCTTTCGGTTACGCCCACTAAATTATGCATAAAGTGCGTGTTGTAATTTCTTATAAATTATGTAGTCACTTTCCACTTTTCCCTTGACATTGCAACTCTTCGGGTATTTTGAGTGCGGCTCAACTTGCTTTAATATTTAAAGTAATTATTTTACTTGGGCATCTTACACACTTTGAAAAATTGCCCTATAGTCCTGATTTATTGGCTGATGAATTGAATTTGATGTTGTGGCACTCACACTGCCATTCATCGATTCTGTCTAGACCATAAAAGGGCTGTTGAAAATTAGGTTAATTGTTTCATTGCTTTAAGGGCGAAATAGGTTAAATGCTTAAGTGAGTATGCGAACACTTGAGTTTATTAAATCAAAAGAGAGAAAAGGGTAGTCTGAGTAAATTAATAGAAACTCGATATATTTTCTATTTAAAGAAGTGCCTATTTAATTGACTCACGCGATTTACTATGAGAGTTTTGTTGGATAGAAAACCCATAAAAATAAGGCTTTATTTATTTGTTTGACAAATTGGAAATCCATAGACTTGTCCTGTTGTTCTCATATCTAAAATTTTAGCTATATTTTTAGAAGAGTCAATGAACTTGAGGTCAAGAAACTAATTAGTTTTATCACCGGCAACTTTATTTTATTGAAAACCATAAAGAAGGTGGACAACAACTTAGGAATCGAAAGGAAAAAATGAGAGACTTTATTACCGGAAACTTTATAAATATTTTGTCATTAAGAGAAGTCACTAAATATCCCAGGTAATCCTTCAAACGTTTTGATCTTATAGCTATATGATATGGTAGGGTAATCCAAGTGAAACTCTGTATACAAGTTGGCTTACAAATCAATACTCAAAATATATCGATAAGTCACAGCGAGGTCACTAAACCATAAAATAAGACATGAAGTTTTCTTGTATACATTGAAAATATCAATAATATTCAAAATCGTTTAGAGGGATTCAAGATATTCCCCCCACTGAGTTGAGCATTTCTGATAGTTATATGGTAAGGTAGTTCCAGATAAAACTCGATATATATCGGCGAACCAAAAATTCCAAGCTTACATAAGACGGAAAACATTTTTAGCCTTGCCTTATTTAAGTTTAAAATTAAACCATAAAAAGGGCATATCAGCTCACATTCTTAGTGGGTAATGAAAATAAAAAACTTACTACTGAATGATTAATTTCGAATGCAGGATATCATGGCATTGTCTTTCGGAATTGCGTGCCGTGTGGCAATTATTTTCACTCGTTGCTCGCAACGTCACTAAGAACTGGAACAAATAAAGCCAAAGTAAAAATACATAGACCGAGAGACCAAGAGACCGAGAGACCCCGAGACATATAGACAGACAAAAAATACTAGATATAAGCCAGGCAGAGACTGGCTCTCGACTTTATAAGGGTAAATAGAAAATGGCGGCTTAGTGGCCAACTTTCTGCGCTGACGCCATAATTAACTCGACAAATGTGTTGGGTCTGACAACAGTCAGAGTGTGCCAGTGCCTTGACTATCCAAGTTTGTGTCTCAGCTGTCTGCTCAAGTCGTTGCAACTGTCTCAGAGTCATTGTCTCAGATTGTCAAGTGTTGAATTGGCCTGTTATTGTCTTGGCCAGTTTTAACCCAATTTACACTCAACAAAATAAAACGAAATGAATTATATTTGATATGTGGATATGTGCAAGGCAAGACTTTCTTTTGGGGTTGCTTTGCAGTTGTGCTTATTTTTTAAAATCGATAAGAAATTACTTGAACGCATTACGGCTTTTGTCATAGCCATAAACTACCACACAACAAACACAACTGCACACGAAATCACACAAATACTCAGGCCTTAGTCCTTAGTACCTTGGGCTTGGGCCCATTATTATGGATTTTTATTTTTATTCTTTTATATGGCATGAATTTTGGTGTGCAGCCCTGGGATTTTTAACATTGTATGACGGCAATTATCAAATGGTCGGAGGACATTACTTTTGTTGCCATTGAATTGCTGCATTGAAATTGCTACAATCACACACATTTTGGCCAGTAGCCCAGACTGCTCGAATCTTTCTCTCTTTCCACTTAGCCTGGCCCTCACGATATACATGTTTGTGGGCTTGACCAGTCCAGTTTGCCGGTCTGGTTTAATTGCAAATTGTTTCATTTTCTATTGTAGTTTCGTTTATGAAAATTGTGAAAATTATGGGTAATTAAATGATATTTTCATTTGTTGAAATTATTTTCACGACTCCATTGAAAACCGAAAATTGAATAAATTTTAATTTAAACAAGTAAATGAATGAACAAAAAATTACCAAAGGATTAAGTCAATATTATTTATTGAAATTTATTGCAATTTTTAATGTCATAAATTAAATTAATTTTATAAATCCAATTTATCATAATTTATTTTAAAACTGTCTTGAATTCTAACCAAAAATAATTAATCCTATGTTAATAAAAAATATATATTCAATTTATCATAATTTATTTTAAAAAATGAATTAATCCTATGTTAAAATAAAAAAAAAATCTCAGGATATTTTCTGGTTTCAAAGAATCTTCTGCACAACAAAAAAAAAATCTGCTTGATTTTTATTTTTTTCTCGATTACTTTGCGCATCCTTAGTTTCTTATACTAATTAACCTTTGTTTGGTCTTGTTTCTCATTTCAGCAGCTCCACTCGGAGTATCGGAGCACTTATCGTTGGCATGAATTTACGGGCAATTCAAGGCCAGAGGTTGTGCGCCGGGCGCCAGCGCCCAATCCAAGTCAATTTGTTGGTAAGAACACACACTTCTTAACTAAATTATTAATGGCGATACTTGATCTATACATGTATGTGTGTGTGTGTCTTCTCTTTGTCGGCTTAGGTCCAACAAATGAGCCACCATTGCCACGTCGGAAAAAGTGTCCAGAATTAGCATATAAATCGCACGAGTTTATTATAGGATCGGAATATACAGATTCACGTCGTGATGCCAGTGCACATCGTTTGGCGAGGGTAAGTTTCAAGCAAGAATCCAAGTAATATAAAATCTATAATACTTTTACTTAAATTTCACAAGAAAGCCAGAAGTAAATGTAGACAGTTTTCTTTGTCACACAGATATTCTTGGCCATTGTATTTGCCTTTGAATGCAAAAATGCAAACACCTGCTTTTTACACAATTGAGTACTTCCATTTTTTAAATATTCCGAGAAACTAACAAATGGAAAGAAGCCAAAAATAAATCTATAAGAATTTGCAATAAATTTCTCACTTAAATTTCAATTTTATTTCTAAGATATTTCATATTTTTCATATTTTATTTGACCAAAGAAATTTCTCAATTTAAATCTGACATTTTATATTTAATTATGAATCTGGGCCTGGATGAAAAATCATGAGCCATATGTGCCTGATGCCATTCAAAATGAATTATGATGAAGGTGAATTTTATTTTAGCGTGAACAAATTTCTGCTCTGATGACTTTTAAAGTAGTTTTTGCATTTTTTTTCTTTTTCTTTTCTCTGGAAAAAAAGTTTCCAATTTGGGTCTCTGTGGTAATGTGTTTGGTCATGGCATTGGATAATTGCAAGGAAAATAGATTTCTTTATATATTTTATGGTATTTTAACTGGGCAATAAATGTTTGAAGACCATAGTTCGCTTTGCATATAAACATTTTTCAGGCTAATTAATAATGCAGTCTTTGAGGTACTCACACATGTTGCACAAGGACGTGCACATTTTATATTAGACTAATGGCGTTCTAATTAACTCGACAACTTTAATTTTATACTGAAACTATGTTAATGGAATAATGGATGAAGAAAAAAAAAACTTGAAATTTAATTGATTTAATTTTACAGTCGGAGGAGCGGGGTGGAACACCTTCGCGTCGCAGCAAATCTGAGGGACCACCCGTTGTGCCCAATGGACGAGCCTATCCCATAGCAACGGAAATCGATGGAACCAGAAGTAAACAGGTACACAAAAGTCAAGAAACATCTTAATTAAGTATTTCAATATTGTATATGAGCTGCGTATGTATTTATTTGATGTTTGTATATGATTTTGCAAGCCTGAGCATGTTTTGCCTTGCATCCTTTCATGTATTTTATTATTATTATTATTTTTTTTTTACAGTCACTTAATCAAGTAGGTCTGGAGTGATTTGATGCCTCAGCGGTGTCATATAAATAAGTTCTAGTTGTTTCCCACTGATCAGAGATAGTCCATGTGCAAAATATGCAGTTGTTAGTTGCCTCTCTGTGTTCTTTGATTCATCGGACCATACAACAATTTCTATTGGGGCTGCCTATCAGTGGGCTTCCCTTTCCGTTGCTCTATCGAAGGAGAGACAGACTTGTGCAACATTTATTGGCAATTTTCTATTGCCTCGCCCTTTCTCACTTGGAAATGTACGGTCGGTGTGGCTGGTTGGTGTGTATTTTACAAATGTCGTTACATCTGTAACATGGTCGGGGTCTAATATGTATTACCAGGACGGTAGCGAGTTTTATGTATCTACATGACGGCAACGTATTCATGTTAGAAGTGTCATTGAGTTGGCCGCTAGACTCTGACACACACACACACACACACTTAAAGCCATACACACTCGACCTGAATGTGAATTTTTAATCTGCAAAACTCTTCAGAATTTGCATAAGCTAAGCAGGGTTGAGCATCCGGAACAGACTTTACGAGGCAGCCATATTGATTTCCTTAAATCTCACAACGCCTTGGTCTGCCTCCCATTTAAGTTTTATTACATTTTTCTGGAACTTTATGTTTATGCATATTTTTAAGTTGTAGAAAAAATTTACTTAAGCATATATTTTTTTTTTAAAGAATATTTTAAACATCAAAATTATTATTTCAGCTATAACTTTTCATAATGAATAATTCATTTTTTTAAATTTAATAAAATATTTAAATATTCGAAATTTTTTAAAACTTTCAATTTATTCCAAGATATTTAAATATTTTCATAATCATTTTGGCCTCTTTGGTTACTCGCCTAAATGTTGGCTTCAAATTTAAATAAGTATTTCAAATTCCAAGTGTTTGTATAAAAAATATATTTTCATAATCATTTGTATTGAATAATTAATGAAACCATCTTATTATGTATTTATTAATCTATAAAACAAAAACAAAAAATAATTCAAAATTTACAAAAAGTACTTGTATTGTGTGTATTTCTTCTCTTTCTTTCTTTTTTCTCTGACTAACACGCTCTCTCTTTCTCTCTCTGTTAATTCTGCTCTGATCGTCCCTCAACTAAAAAAAAAAAATAAAAATATAAATAAATAACTGTAAAATTGATCAATGTTGAATTTACTAACCTGAAAAAAATATATAAATATTTTATTTTAATTATTGTGTTGTTGTTGTGTTAATTAAAAAAAAAAAACAAAAAAAAAATGTTAATAATAATAATTTTATTTTAAAATTTTCGTTAACTATCGATTTTGGTTTTCATTTCTTATTCTCTGTCTTTGTTCTCTTTTGTGATTCTGCTCTTCTATTTTGCAGGCGGGTGAGTCAAATGGCCTATTCAAAAAGACCATCACAAAATTGAGCACAGAATATCGCCTGCAATTCGTTTGGCCCAATGTCCGACGTATTAAGGGCAGCGAGTCAAACGTTGCGGCGGCTGGTCAAACAACGACGGCGAGAGCAGCTGCCGGCGATTATCCCAGAAAGTCAATATCATTGGGTGCGATCCGCTCCAATCAGTCCGCGCACAGTCACACACATCAAACGATGGGTGCAGGGTTGCCAACGGTCCATAAAAAACGTACAACAAATCAGAAAGAAGGTGCGACAACAAATTGTCGTCGCTAAGCATTATTTCCTCTTAGAGCATAGTTTTTTCAATCTCTCTATATATTTACTACTACTACTACTACTACTTACTAAAGACCAAAAAAAAAAAAGATATCGTACTAAAATGAGATTACATTTATTTTCAATGATTTTTATTATTCTACTAAACAAAAAAAAAAAAAATAATATTTGAGAATTGCGTAAAAGTTTTGTTTACTAACCGTTGTCAAAGTAAATGTTGAGCGCGATAAGAAAAAAAAAATACCAAATATATATTTTCGTTTTTTATATATTTTTTAAAGAAAAAGAAAAATTTGATGCCGTGGCAGCAGCAATTGTGCAGCATTGAGCTCTTAAAAAATATATATATACTTATATACATATTCTAATAAACCTTATACCTTATATAAGACTTGAACTAAAAGCGTTGAATAGTGTTGGTAAATTATTGTAGCGTATTGCTTTCCAATCATCACTGCCACTCCCTATAAAAAGCTAAACTTAAATTTTTACTTATAATTATTTTAATTTTTTTTTTTTTTTTGAAGAAATCAAGTTTTTTATGTATCCACACAATGTCTTCAATCTTTTAATTATTTTTAGTACATCTGGACTTGCTTATTAAAAAAAAAAAAAAATCGATTTATTTTTGTTTTAAGCAAATTATAACTCTTTTCTCTCTCTCTCTAATTCTGTCTATCGGTAATCGATAAACAAGTCTTTCATATAGAACGAAATTATGCTAAATTCCTTTTTTTATATTAAAATAATCAAAAAAAAAAAAAAAAAGAATTGAACTAAAAAACTTTTTAGCTAAAAGCTGACGTAAGTGTTGAACTAAATTCCTAAAATTATTAGTTCTAAAATCATATTTTTTGTTATATTTCAAATGCCTAAATTGTATTGATCGATTTATTAAAAATGAAAAATGCCTTTATCCACCAACCCGAAGGTCAATGCAATTTTAAGCAAATACAAAATAAAAATCTAGCAAAGTGTAGTATGAGCATGTTTGGTGGTCGCAGGTTGTGTACGAAATTAACTTTTAGTTGTACTCATTTATACTTTTCATCTTTCATTGAACACTGATTTAAATGTAGGAGTTCATGGTTTCAGTTTCGTTGCATGAGATTGCTAGATAATTTCTACCAAATCATCTATCACATCATCTGTCATTTTAGATCGAAAAGGTCATTGAATATTTGTAAATGTTTAGTAGGTCCAAATTTTAAAGGCTTCAAAGATATACATATCATTTACTCTAAGTATTTACTCCAACAAAAAAAAAAAGATTATTTTTTATTTTAATTGGTTAAACTGGTCGATGCCGAATCGACTTTAATATATACTGTACCCAAAAATTTAAAGCCTACCAAATCGAAATTCAAAGTGAAGTGAGTACAGCATATAAAGTTTAAATATCGAAAATCTCTAAATTTATAGGTAAGGCACAAGCGTAAGGAAAAATCAATATTTTTATAACATTTAAATAATATTTTTCTTTTTTTTTTTCAACAATTGCAAATGCTAAAACAAATAAGAAAAGATTTTAATTAAAGAATTGAAAAGCTTTCTGTGGCTTGCGCAAGCTTGAGAAGCTTACTAGAAAAGCCTGAAATTGATTGGCCCGTAGAGCTTACTAAAGATAACCAAAAGAATAAAAAAAATATATTTATACTATATAAAAAATAAACACTGCGCTGCATATTCAACTCAAATATTTATATATCATTTTTAATTGGTTGAAATTTCGTTCTATATTCAAAAACTAAAAATGAAAAATGCTCCCCGAGATTTCCACACATCTTCGATTTTATGACAAAAGAAAACTTAAAAATTTTATTTTTTGATTTATTTATTTTTTTTATTTAAAAAAACACACACACAAAAGAAACTTGCTAAATTTCTACTTACGCTATTCATGCATTTGAAATTATCTTTCAACATTTCCTTTGCGCTCCAAAGAAAAACCAAAAATAAAATCCGCTCAGTATTAACCACCACCAACACCAGTACCACCATATCCACCCAACGTAACACCAGCCCAGCTTTGTGCTCATCTATTTGTTGTACGAAATTATCAAGATAATTCACAACCTTTCATTTTGAACTTAGCAAAAAATAAAAAACAAACCTAACACTTTTGCAAAACTTTTTTTGAAAAATATTTTTAGTGGAATATTTGTTTTTTTTTTCTTTTTTATTTTAGTTGCAAAAAATAAACAAAGAGATAAAATTACTAATTCAATTTCCATTATGAATTTATTTCTCTTAACAATGTAAATGATGATTAACAACTTACACAAACCAAAAATTGCTATGGCAAAAATTTGGAATTTAAGTACTAAACTCTTTATCTGTGTGCTTTCAGCTACTCTACATGAGTTGGAACCTTTGGTTAGCGATACGGATGATAGAAAAACACATGAGAAGTATGAAATGCCTTTAATTATATTTTTATCATTCTGTTCCAATCAAATCATCATTCATGAGCTTTTGAGCTGCTGCCATTCATTTAGTTACTGGCCACGATGTGTTTTATGTGTCTGTATTCAAAACAAAACAAAAAAAAAAAGCACAAGTAGCGTTCATCACCTATCCAATCCATCTACATTCAAGCATGACAGTGATGCATGCCCCTCAAACAAAAAAAAAAGAAGAAACCATTATAAAAAAAGATAAAACTAACAAGTGAAAATCTTTTACTCTCTCTTTACCCCCTTTCACATATTGACGACTTTATTTGCCTGTGTATAAATTGTGTATATATTTGTTTTAATTGCGTTCAAAATTGATACCACACTTATACCGTTTGGGAAAATGCTGCACTCCATAATCACACAAACCATGATCCCTGATCCCCTGATCACTAGACAAGTGACTATCGTTGAGCGGAAGATAACGGCTCGTCCGTTCTCGCAAACCATTGATCAGGAGCGCCTGAATCATTTCATTACGAAAAAGGAGAACTTTGGCTTTGCCGATGCCAAGGATGAGGTGGACAATAAACATGCTGGTGGCGGCCAGATTGTGGTCATGAATGGCTCGGCCCCACCGCACTCGAAACCGAATTTGGATCTGTGGTTCAAGGAAATGGTTGAACTACGCAAGAAGGCTGGCGAATATAAGGTAATTCTCATTAAAAAAACAAATTGAGTTGTTTTCCCTTTGTTTCAATGTTTCAATTTTTGGTCAAGTGTCGCGGCTGGGGTATAGAAATCGATCCTGATTTGTACAAGAAACAAAAGGATCTCTGGGATCAGGTTTCAAAGCGTAGCTCGCTATCAGCATTATCATTAGCTTCAACTGTGCACAGGTAAGAGAATTTTATTTTACATTTCGATAAGAAAAAAGCACTATCGATAAACGATATATTAGCTGTTTGGCTATTTGTAGTGTTGGAAAACGCAATTTGAGATAATTAAATGAAATCATTTTAAAATTTCTAGACCCATAACCAAGGAAGAAAAGGAACAGGAAAATAATAAAAAGTCTACACCCTTGCAAAAGACACCGCAATCACATAAGCCACGAGTTCCTGGCCAAGCCTACTTGATTGATAATAAAGATGAAATTTCAGCACTGCCAGCACGATTTAATAATATACGCCATCACTTGGAACGCACCACAGGTCCGGGTATGTATAAGGTCACACTGCCAATTAAACTTCTAACCAAAATACTAAATAGATGTGGAGGAGGGCGCCCTCTTGCCATCGCCCACGCGGGAGAAGCTAATGCCGGCTATAACCAAACGTGAATCGGAATCTCAGCGCGGTAGCCCCAAGAAGACGGCAGTTTCACGTCATGGCTCACCCCAGAAGGGAAGCCCACAGAAGGGCAGTCCCAAGAAAGTACTCAAAAGTAAGTTTTGATTTGCCATTCGAATGGAATCTCTTTTGCTCTACTTTTTCTCTCAAATTGGCTAGCGTATTCTCACACTCGAAACAATTTACTTTAAGCCACAACTAAAAAAAAACACACACTTTAGATTAGCACCTTTGAATTTTGTAACAAATAAGTTACAAACTTCTAAACACTAGGACACAGATATAAGCCACACCACGCCAAAATTAAGTATACGCCCAGTTATACATTTTTTTTCTTCTAATTATTATTAATTTTTTTTTTTTTGAATTTTAATAGTTTGCTCAAGTGCTTTGAAAAATTTAATTTGCACTGAATCTTTTTTTGTTATATATATTTATTTTTTTTATTTATGTCTTAAAGGTTTCTAATTAGTCAATTCAGTTGGAATTTGTTGACAAAAATCAAAGTCAACACTGAACAATTTTAATGAGTATGAGACTTATGCACTATATAAAAAAAAAAAAAAAAACTCAAGACTTTTGTATGTTATTTCTGATTACTGGTAATTTAGGTAATGTTTTGGCAATTGTTTGTTTTGAGTTAATGCCAAATCTATGTATCTACACACAGTTATTTATTATAATTAAGTTAAGGTTAAGCAGACTAAGCAGGAAAAGCACAAAGGCTGTAAATAATTTTCACAGTCCTCCAAATAGGTGAAAAATAAATCAAGACTGAATTCTTATCATTTAATTCGGCTAAAATTAGCATAGATCATCTAATTAAAATATATATGAAAATGCTTGGAAAAGATTTTAGTAATTTTTTTAGGGCTTCAAAAAAAATAATAAAATTTCTTAGCTTTGCCAGAATGTATTGTGTTTTGATACTCACAAAACTCACCAGTCACCATTAAATTAAATTAAGCAAATCTCTGTAGAAATTTAATAAATAAACAAACAAGCAAAAAAAAAAAAAAAAATAATGAAAATTACATAAATAAATAAATTTAAATGAATTCGTACTTTTATCATCAATCAAAATGCCATCTTCCACCACCACCACCACCACAACAACAACAATAACAACGCTCATCGAAACCATAAATTCAACAAAATGAAAAAAAAAAACAAATTACAAAAATAAAATGTAAAAATTCCAAAATCAAAATCATCTCGAACGTGTTTTCGGGGCAATTAGCGCGCTCACAATCTGTGGGTCCTGGCGTCGTTGAGAATGAGTCGCCCAAGCGCCAGATACGTTCGGCCAGTCAGGCGCCCACAATACGCAAAAAGACACCAACCGCACCAGCCTCAGCTACGGCCGGAACAGACCGTAAGGCACGACCATGTAAGTAGGAAAATGTTGCTCAGCCGCAAAAAAAAAAAAATAAAATTATTCGAACGATTTTGAACGTACGAAAATCTCTCGTTCGTTTTTTTTTTTTTTATTTAAATTCCTTTTGTTTATTTTTTTTGCATATATCACATTTTGATTAGAGTTTATTTTATTGAAATTGTTTTTATTCGATAAAATTGATTTGCAAAGGTATTCTAATTTCTTAAGTTTTAAATTAATTTTTCTACTTTTTAAAAACCACAAAAAAAAGTAAATCACTTTGGTTACGTTCATAAAAAAAAAAAAAATAAACAAAAACAAATAAGTACTTGTACTTCGAATATATATTTTTCTTAGTTAAATGTCTAACTATAAATTAATAGATAATTGAAAAAAAAAAAAAACAAAAAATTAAATATAAATTATATTATTAATTTCTGTTTGTTTAGTCTTTGGTCATGCGACTCTCATTATTTTAAAATTATTAATTTTTTTTTTTGTATTGTTTCTTAGTTAAAATTAGTTTTGTTCAAGGTTTATTGTAATGAAGCGTTTGATTGGATATTCGAATAAAACATTCGATAGTTTAGCATGTTGAGTAAACAAAAAAAAAAAAAGTAAACAAATCAAACAAACCAAAACTAACAAACTAAATATAAAAGTTTCAACTATTTAATAAATTAATAATTAGACAAACCAAATACGTAATTGTAAGTAGTACTAACAATATCAGTGTCTAAAATTGTTTAAGAAAAAAAAAAAAAAAACATTAAAAATTAATAACAAATGAGCTGAGTGTTGTGACTAACCCAAAAGTTTTGTTGATTTCGAATATTTGAGTTTTTAAAATGTTGGACTCAGGTTTTTCCCGATCAACCCTAGATATGTAATATATATTTTTATTTTTTTTTAATCCCTCCCCTCTTGCCTCTTATAATTTTCTCCGCCCTTTCCAACCTAATATTAAGTCGTAAGAGTTTTAAAAAAAAAAAATTTTATATTTTATAATTCGATTTAATGAATCATGTGTTTAGGCATATGGTAAATATTATTGCTGTATTGACTAACAAATTAATGAATTGAACCGAAATTGTGCCTTTAAGCTTTTGCTAAGTAGACTAACCAGAGTTGCCACATTTAACAAGATACTCACATTTTGATCAAGTTAACATGAACGTACTTTCCACTAACCGCATTTTTTTTACCTCCCCAAAAAAAATTCTATTTACTTTCACTTTAAATTTAATATTTTTTTAATTTGAATTTATTATTAGCTATTGAATTAGTTTTATGCATTTCTTTTTAGCTTCTGTTCTATATATAGTTTATTTCTATTTAAACTGTTACTTTTTTTTTGGTTTAGTCTTAATCGCTGTATAGTGAATACCAAATTGTTCATATATATAAATATATATACTATTTAATTTATTTCTTACATTTCATTTATTTTTGTTGTGCTCATATATGCGATATGACAAAAACAAAAAAAAAAAAAAAAAAAAAACAAAATACGAATCCAACCAAAAAAAACGAAAACAAAACCAAATCAAATCAAAACGAAAAAAAAACAAAAACAAAAAAAACTGCTTACGTTTTTATAGCCACCCTATCCACAACAATCCATTCCCGTATTAAAAGTAGTTCCTTGCCACCGAATAGCGGTAGAGTAGCCGCAGCCGCAGCGCCGCCGTCAGCAGCCGCAACAGCAAGAGCCACGGCAGCAGCAACAAAAACAGCAACTGCAACAACAGCAGCAACGGCAGCTACAAAAGCCACAACAGCAAATGCTAATCAGCCTCATGCTAATCAATCACAAATCTCACTAATCAAGGGCAACAACAAAATTAATAAATCATCGCCATCAGTTCAGCCACACCAACAGCAACAGCAGCAACAACAACAAAAGTCAAAGAAAAACCAACAACTGCAAATGCATAAGAAAGACAAAGATAGATCGAATATTAGTTGCATTGGTATGGGTGGTAATGTTGTTGCTGATCATAGTGCTAGTAGTGTGGCAAATAGTGCGAATGTTAAGCATCAGCAGAATAAACAGAAGCAACAACAAATACAACAAAAACAACAACAAGAAAAACAACAACAACAGCAAGAGCAGCAACAGCAACAACAACAGCAAACAAAAAGTGTTGCTGATGCTGCTGCTGCGGCAGCAACAACGGCAGGTGTGGCAACACCAACACCACCAACAACCTCGGCAGCAACAACAACAGCAACACCAAGCACACCGGCTACCAATCCGGCCCGGCCTGCGCACATCAACATCAAACGGCTAACGGTACCAGGTCAGGATAAAAAATTGGCTGAAAGTGAGTAGAGTTGTCCGACTTAGCTTGAACAATTCAAAATTTCTTCAAAAAAAAAAAAAAAAAAAAAAAAATCCAATTTGATACTACCACATATAAAAAAATACTAAAAAATACTAAAAAAAAAAAAAAAAATTTATATATATAACGGAAATGCTGTATAATGTTATCTTTAACATCCGAAGCGCGAAATGTTTGTGTTGCAACTTTTGTAAAAATAAACAAAAAAAAAGAAATTTTTTTAAACAAAAGCAAAAATTAACAAATCAAATTTTACATTACTAAAAACCAATAAAAAAAAAAAATTAACACCGTAGAAAAAAAAAGATTACTTTGTACACAATTAGTAAATTTGTATTTATGATTTGAAAAGAAAAAAAAAACAATTGGCATATGAATCGGCTCACATATATTTGATATATAATTTTAGATCCAATTTCTGTGTTGTTCCAAACCGTGTGGAATCATGTGTATTTTTATTGGTATTAAATTGTTATTAAATTTTTTTTTTTATTTATTTATTTAGCAGTAAAAGCAAAAACCATTGTAGTTGTTTTGATAAAATTGCATAACTCGTTATTCCACAAGGTCAAAAAAAAAAAATCTAAAATTAAAATTAAAATTCCACAAGACAAAAACCCCCCAAAAAAAAAAAAATTCGAAATTTTTATTGTGAAAAAAAAGAACAAAAATCAAAAGATTTCTACAAAAGTGTTTAAAACAAAAGTAGTTGTTGTTGTTGTAATAAATGTTTGTCAATGTTGTAAAATAGCAGCTGTGTGTATGTGTGTGTGTGTGTATATATATATATCTATATAGTAGGGCATAAAAAAAAAATAAAAACAAATACTTTTCACACATACAAATCATCATTTGTAGTGTTCTTTATAATTTCATAACACTTTCCCATAAATTTCTCCAAAGTTTTTCATAAATCTTTATATACTTGTTATTCCATATTTATCTAACTTTCAATTTGTAGAATATTTTAAATTAAACCTAGACGCTTACCAAAAAACCTATGGACTTTTAGCTTGAAAGAGACTAAATTGTTATAGATTGTTATCAACTCAAATAAATAGACTAGATTTTCTCTGTAGAAATAAAGGAATAACTAAATATAATTTTAAGCAGAAAATTAAACAAAAATTCTTTGCTAATCAAATATTCCTAGGTATAGTGAAAGTAAAGATCTTTATGATTAGAATAGATTTTTTTTCCCCCAATTTTATGGCATGTCATCTATGGCTTAGATTTTCTATATTCAATCTTTTCACATAGAACGAAATTTTTCATTCCGTAAATTAAATTAAAACTACAAATTATTCAGATATATTTTAAGAACCAAAGGAAGTTATAAAATTTGAGTTTTTCAAAAGATTTTGATATATAGATTTATCTCGTAATCTTCAGATATTTTCAGGAAGAGTTTTGAGCTTAAAAATTATCGATAACAATTTTGCTGTTGTGAATTTTGATCTTTCACCGGACCGTAGACCTGCACAGACTTATAAATAACTTTAAGCCTTAATCAACTTTCGATTTTCTTTGCTCTTTTGCAATATGTCATGTTTCATTATTTTTGTTTATATTTTTTTCTTAATCTGTCTTTGATATTTTCTAAATGTCTTATGAAAATTTTCTGTCAGCTGTTGGCATGTTGTTATTTTGTTCATGTTGTGGGCTTTATATTCATATGAAAAAAAGAAGAGAAAAAAGAAAAAATTGTTTTGGATAATTTTCTATTGTTTTTCAAACTAACCAATTTTGTTGCCTTTTAAGCTTTATGCTAAATATGAATTTATGTTTTCTCTAAGTTAACTTAAATTTAAGTTATTCGTTTGGCAATAAGTTGTTTTCTAAGTTATTTCTGTTTAAGAAATAAATAAATACTTATTATTTGAATTTTTTATGTTACAACTTACTAACCAGAAACTAACTCGATCAAACTTGCTTACAAAAAAAAAAAAAAATTTAATTAAAAACAAAAAAAAATATTTACCCCAACATTTGCAGCAGCATATAAAAATCTAAGAATAAATGCGCCTCTAAAAGAATATTGAATTTTGAAAAAAAAAAAAAAAAATACCTTCCTCAAATTTGTCCGAAATGCAGAGAATTTAATAAAAGTTGTAATTATTTTTAACAGACGAGGCGGAAGATGGCCGCGAAACAGCCATTTCAATTTCCAGCTGCAGTCCACAGCCAGTACCCGAGGTGCCCGATGAGCCGCTGGTTAAGTCGCCACCAGAGCCAACAAGGGTTAAATCGCCAGAGCAGATCATAATGCGCTCTCCCGATCCAGTCAATTGGACGGTACCCTTGGATACTGGAAAGACATTTACAGTTACACAAAATGTCAAAGAGGGTATTAAAAATAAATTCCAATTTTTTTATAAAATCTTTTTTTTTTTATTGGAAGAAAAATGAAATTGATTAATCTTCTTTTTCTTAATTAGGTGAAACCTATAGTCGACCTCAGAGCGAGATTAAAGCCTCGACACCGGTGGAAAAGCCACCACCGCCACCACAATCGGCACCGCCACAATTAACCGAACAGGCTAAAATGGATGGTAAGCCCTAAAGCTCGCTTCAATAACCGCAACTTCCATAAAAAAATAAAAAAAAAAGAAAACGTAAAAAAAATCAACTCGTAAACAGAAAAATCGCTTTTACAAATATTTATATATATATTAACTCGTATTCAAATATATGTATCTGTATATGTATGTATCGCTACTCACAACCATCATCCAACCTAATCGAATCATCAAATCAAAAAATCCAAAACGTACGTTAAAAACTTCAAAAATCTTCAAACACCACAACAGACAGAAATGCCAATCAATAAGCGTAAATATAATGCAAAAAAAAAAAAAAAAAAAATCGAATAAAATGCAAACCACAGTATTAAGCCAAAATTGAATTAGTTTAATCAAAAACAAGAATCCAAAAGAGCGCAAAAAAATAAGTAACACTTAGCGTAAAAACAAAAAAATAAATAAAAATAAAACAACCTCAAATGTGAAACAGAGAAACTTACGTAACATAACAACACTATTTCCAAAACTCTCCCCCCTCCACTTCCACTACTTACACACAGCCTGGAAAAAGGAGCTTTTAAGCAGCAACACCAACAGTTGCAGCCCAACCACTAGCGCCGCTGCCTATGGCAAAACTCTATCGCCCCATGTTATAGCAGCACAACCAGGTGGCGCTGTACGCTGCGATACGACCAAGTATTCGTATCCGTATCCGGTTGAGGGTACCACAACCACCTCGTCACCATCGACCTCTTCGACGGCGACTACCACAAATACGGCGTCGACAGCACGCACCACAGCCGCCGATGTGCTGGAAAAGGCTCGTGACCGTTTCGATCGTTTTTGGGGGGGCGGTGGCAGCAGCACCAGCACCGCCACTAAGGAAGAAAATGTTTAAAAATTTTCGAAAAAAAAAAAAAACAAAATACCAAAGAATTAAAAAAAAGATAAAACATAATTAAAAAGCAAATCACTAAGCTAACAATGAGAGCTGCCAAAATATCGATCAAAGACTTTTAAAAAGTATCGATACTTCTGCATTGTTTTATTAACTCAAATACTTCAACAAAACTTTTATACTTTTGAGTAAAAAGTCCTTCACAAATTCTGATAAGAAATCGAGTCAGTAGCTCTTTTGAGAAAAAGGTATATCGATGAGATATTGAGAATGCAAAATAATACCTTCAGTCTAAGTTATCGATATTTTTGTAGCTCTTTTCGAAAACGCCCACATGCCACACAACTTACCCAAAGGAAAGTATCTATCTATATTTGTCTCCCTCTCTCTATATCTATTTTGGTTTCTATGATCGTGGTTAAATAATCGATAACAAAACATTATATATATAAATATATATGCCTATCAAACTAATGCAGCTACTTTTAATTATTTTATAAAGATTTTTTTATGGCTTCACGGATTTCAACTGCTCATAATTCAAATTAAATGCCTTAAGATGATTTCAGCTAAAAAGCTTAGTGTTATATTTTTGACTTTAGTTTTACAAGTCAAAACACAAAAAAAAAAAAAACCAAAATTTAAGGAATAATAAAAACACATTCACTGCCTTTGAGAAACATTTGATTTTTCCCAATAAAGCTCCCCTATAAGAACTCTTGTATACGTTGCAATATTAACACTAACTTTGTAATAATCTAAAAAAAAAAAAAATCATAATCGACTAAAAAAAAAAAAAAAAAATCATATAAAAACAAGAAAAGAAAAATAAATGGCATTTTATACTCGTACATCAAATAATATAAAAGGACAAAATCACCGCAGAGACCCGTCCAAAGAAAGTGAGCAACATTATAAGAAAAACAGTATAAAAAATTTAAACTAAAATTGTGGTAATTTTGATTCATCTTAAAGACAAAAAAAAAAAAAAAAGAAAAACAAAAGAAAACTAAATTATATTGGGTAATGCAAAAGGTGATTTAAGATAAAGTATTGATATACCCAGAGAAATAAAATTTAAAATAAAAAAGCCGAACCGACTCGAACCGAACCGAAAGAGTTCGATCAATTTTGCACATGATGAACAAATTAAATGAAAAATGTTTTTTGAAATATTTTAAGAAATTTTGGCTAATACAAAAATAAAAATGACAATGATGGTTAAACACAAACACTTAAAAATATTCATCACAAAATGCTGAGAAAAAAAAAAAACAGAATGTAAAATTTATTACACATAAGATCTATGTAGTTTTGCGATATATTTCTTATACGTAAGTACAGATAGAAAGATAACTTGAGACACGTCAGGTTGCAGTATTTAATTGAGCTCTTTAATTTGCTTAAAAAATGCTAAGAAAAAAAAATTCGCAACATTCTTGATATTTTTCGGTCAATGCGATTAACTTTTAGTCTTGAGTTCATCACGGGCTCTTTAATTAATTTCAAAAGTACAAAAAAAGTAAAAAATTAAGTTTGAACCAAAATGTTAGTTAGCTTCAAACTTTTGTGAGAATAAAAACGGATTTTGTAAAACTTAAGACGTGAGCTTCTCTTCGGCTCCTTAACTTATTTTGGAAGTACAAATCAAAAGATAATTTTTTTGGGAATTAAGTTTGATGAAAGTTGTGAAAGAGCTTCTATATCTTAAGTTCTCAATCTTAAATTGTAGTTTAAAAAGATATAACTGAAGTTAAAAACTTGAACCCATTTGTTTTGTGATTAACTTCATTATTGAGCTTAATTGTTGCTTGGAAATATTTTAAACAAAAACCAAAAACTAAAAATCAAATAAGAAGTCAACAATATCTGGATGGATAGACGTCAGTGTCTTTGCGAGTATTTATTAAACAGTTGAATATTTTTTTATATATTTTTCAAGGTGAACCTGTTTGTAGTTGAAGCTGTTGAGTTTAAACAATTACCTTTAATGTTACAATATGCATAAATGAATGAATAATTCAAAACATTTGTTTACTATAACCACTCTACCAAAATGAAATTTCATTAAATCTTTATCCAAATCATATATATGCATTAGTTAGTATTAATTCTAAGTCAACATAAATATAACCTCAAGAATTTGAAACTCAAAAAACCACTAAAACGTATTCACACATTCTTTTGCCCCCCAGTTTACACTTTAAACTCATTTAGTTTTAACTACCTACTAACAAAATTTTAGGCAACAAACTTGATGTACTGTATTCTAGCGTGTTTGCAAATTAAGAAAAAAAAAAACTATTCAAAAAATTCAATGGAAAATAAAATTGAAAAAATAATGAAATATAAATATATAAATACCACATGCAATACAATTTAAACGCGTGCAGGCTTAAATTAAATTTAAATTGAAAGCAAACTACAAATTTTATAATAGCTAGACATTCAAATCAAATCAATAAATAAATAGTAAATGCAATTCTCTGTCTTTGACAATGAATAGGTAACTTTTAAAGAATGAATTTCACGCCTGCATGCACTTACATTTTTTAATGAATACCACATACACCAAAATAAGAAAAACAAAAAAACCAAATATATATATTAATATATAAAGATTAATAAATTTTCAAGGGATACTTTTCCAAATTAAATGAAAAAGGCCTGTCGAATGCCTAGAAATTTTCAATAAAACAAAACTTATATGGAATCATATATATTAAAAAAAAAAAAACAAGGAAGCAAATCTCACATAGAGAATAATATAAAATATTGATAAAAAAAAACAAGTGATGGTTAAAAGTCAAAGAAAACCAATTATGGAATCAAATAAAATGAAAATGCGTATAAACGTTTTAAAATCAAAGTCTTTTATTTGCTATGACAAGCCAACGTGTTCGATAAAGAATATAGCAGCTCTTGGGATGGGTTGACTAGAGAAATTATCGATGAATTTATTATCGATCAGTCGGTTGGACCATTGGTAAAATATGATTTGATTAGCCCCCTTTGGTTAGGTTCTACAATATGTTGCTGGTTCGAGATAAGATAATTAATACGGCAGTCCCTAGGACGTAGGGCTGACTGAAGAGACAATCGATACGTTTATTATCTAACAGTCGGTTGAGTCGCTAGATAAATTCGCGCTACGGGGAATTGAAATACAGCAGGGCCTTGGTATGAGATGATTTGATTACTACTCGCTGTTGAATGCCACCTTATATAGCACATTTGAGATACTACCAACCGATAGAGCGTACATAATTTTATAGCCCTTGTAACTTGGGCTTGACTAGAGAAATAAAGTCAAAGACTGATCAAGGCATTAAGTAAAGTTGAATAAAGTTGTTATGGAATAATGAGTGAAAAACAATACTCTGGTTCCACATGATATAATTATAGTCCGCTTTCCGGTTCTACATTATATAGAAAACCCCGGTTAACCCACTATGAAATAACAAGGCATGTGTAAGAATTTTGTTTTTGTGTTTTGTTTTGGTTTATTTCATATTATAGAGTTTTATTATAATCGTTTTCTTGTTTTCATAGAGATTCTGTATTATATTTGTCTTGCATTATTATTAAATTTGGCGGTAGGAAAAAGGAGAATTACAAATTTTCTGTAATTTGGTATTTATTTTTTTCCAGAAATGTTCTAAATTTTTTTTTTTTTTTTTTTGTGTTTGGATTAGAGTTATTAAGGAATTAGATTTCTTATTTCAATAGTACATACAATACATACTTATGTTAAAACGGATTTCAGGGGTATTTTTTTTTTTAATAATTATCGGGTGTTCCATTTATGTTCTATTAGGTAACACATTAACATTTATTTTAAAATTTATAGGCCTTTAGGTTTGATTGTAAGTAGAATATTTGGTTGGTTTGAATTGTCACAAAATGGTTATTAAATTTTAAAACTGTCTCTTTTATTAATATTATTTTCTTTGTTTTTTTTTTAGAATATTTTGTAGCTTATTGAACTTAAAAGTACTTGTAAAATTAACTTAAAACTTGATATTTATTTGATAGATTTCAATAATAAGAATGCTGTTATCACAGTTTATTAAACAATAATTTAAATAATTTTTGTAAAATTTTTAATTAAATCAAAAATTTTAGAAGTATACCATTTTGATTCGTGAGGAATGCATTTGATAATAGTGGGAAATGGCATCTAAGCCATGCTTTAGGGATTTCCATTTATGTAAACACTTTGGTTTATTCTAGAAACTAAAAAGTCAAAACATTTACCAATATGTTTATTTAATTTTTGTTTAATATTATTTAAAGTGAGTTCAAAAATACACGCGTATAAATTTTTTAAGTTTTCGAATTTTTAGTTTTCCATTTAATTTCATTGTTTTTCGTTTTGAGATTACTTCATATTTTATATTTAAAATGCACAAAATATTTATATTTTGAAATTTTATCCAAGTTGCTTTTAATTATTATTAATTTTTTTTTATTAAATAAGCGTAAAGAAATGTTTGTTTTTTTTTTCTTTTTTGTTGCCTAAAAACTAATTGAAATTATAAGGTAAAGGATATAATTGTACCAGTCATGGGTTTCGAGGTCTACAACAAATCAGTCGAGTTGGTCTGGGCTCATTTATACATTTTATATATCAAAAAATATAATATATAGACTTCCCTCAAGTGATTTGTTATGCCGTAGATTTTCAAAGCCGGATACGCTATGTTGGGGATTCGTTGAAAATGGATAAGAAATTGAGGGTAAACACTTATCGTACACATATGCAGCTATATAAATAATATGTTTAGTTCGTTCAATTGAAAATAGTAAATGTATCAAAGGATTTTCCTTAACTTATTTTACTGCCAATTGAAATAAATTAACGATATACCAAAAAAGGTCTAAATACGCACAATTCAGTTGCGTTTATTGCTAACTACCAAAGTTTTTAATACCAAAAATTTTGCTGGCCCAGTTGACGCACAGCATCAATGGAACCAGTTCCTACGAACTATACTGAACTGTACTTGACCTTATAAATAAATTTTAATATATATTCATTAATAAATTGATTAAGTATATTTGCATTACGGATACCAAAAAAATGACACATTTAACAGACTTTTCTTTGTTTCAATTCTGAGTATAATGTTTGCTTTGTATGATTTTGATTCAACAATAATCAGAAACATTAAATTTTTTAAGAATGAATTAAAATTATTATTTAGGTTTAATAGTTTTAATCTCTTCGTTTTACAATTGTAAAAATTAAATTGCTTTTTAATTAAATTTAGAATTTTTTTTATTCGACTTGCTTTTTAAGGTTTAGAAGAACAAGTGACTTCTTCAGATTTAATTTAAGGTTGCCTTTATTGCTAAGCGTTTGGAGTCCTTATAAGCTAAGTGTAAAGTGTCTGTTTGTTTTTTTCTTTTTTTTATTAAGAAGTGTTACTACATTTAAATTCGTTTTACTGCCAATTCAATAATTTAGCATTCGTCATATCGAAAATTTAAAACTTTTATATAAATTTATAGAATGGAAAACAGAAGAGGTGCCAACATTGGAAAGATATATTTTTGTTTTTACTAAAAAAAAATATATATATATCAAAACAAACAGTAATGAATTTCTTTTTCATATTTTAAAGTTAAAGTTCTAGACAACTATTAGGGAAAATGTTTGCTTCGTTATTCACAGGCTTAATAGATAAATCTTTGTCCTAACCATTTTCAGTTCGTTCATGAAAAATACCTTCACTTTGAATTCAGTTTTTGTGTTTTTAGTTAGATATTTTTAATTAATTAGCTAAGCTATCCTATAGATTAGTGATTGTTGTCTGCATTTTTCCACTCGCTTAAAAAACAAAAATGGCTCCCCCCTAAATAGCTCGCTTACAACACTAAACAGCCTCACTAAATGTCTCACATCATACCATTTAAGTACGATAAGTACAACAAACTCTAAGAGCGATTTTCGAAGACTGAGTTTTTGTTTTTGTACTAGCCAGTAGTAGTTTTGCTCAATCCTCCCAACTTAATGCATACTAAACATTCGATTTCACAACAGGAACCATTTTGATTGTTGCATTTACATTTAGTTAATTTTGGTTCAAGTTTTAGTTCTCACTTAAATCCTTGATAGCCTGCAAGATGCGTTTCACATGACCCACTTTTACCACACCCAGGTCCTTGAGATCGCGACGGCCCAGGGTGAGTAGCTCCTTGCCCCGTATATCATTCTTGAGGAAGCTGTCCACATACTCGGAAAGTTGCATAGTTTCCAACCAAGTGACAACTTCATTAACACTCCAGTTATTGGCTGCCTCGCGTGTGTTGGTGAGTGGAGGCTTGAATTGCTGCTGGCCAGCTGTGGAGCCGGAACGTAGGCGTACCCAGAACGGACGTGACTTGCGACGACCATCAGGCTAGGGAAAATTAATATTTTTATATTGTTAATAAAGTAATTAGGAAATTACTAACCTCTTCATTGGGTGCCAGGACATTGAAGTAGGCGCGCAACTTGCCATCGATACATTTTTGCACAGAACACTTTTTCAATTCCATTTCAATATTGGCCAAAGCAGCACTGAGCTTAGTCTCTAGATCCTCGCGTAATATGAGACTATGACCACGATCTCTCAGCAGAGAACAGGCATCATCATAGAGCTGGCGCGACGAGTCTATTACTTGGACCAACTTGGTGCGCAGAGAAGGACCTTCTAGCAATTTACCCTGTGGATGTATGGACTCCAAGGCTTCACTGGCCCGGCAGGCCACCTCATAGAGATCGTGTTGCAAAGCCGGATGAGAAATTATCAAGAACTTCACCCACTTCACTAAAGAACTGACGGCCTCTATGAAATTGAGCAAGACATAACACTCGCGTTCGGAAATGACTTCATCTGTCGAAGTGGCATTGTCCGAGGCGGTCGATGAGGCATCTCTCTGTATGGAAATGCTGTGCTGCCTCTGTTTCTCTTGCCAGCTCTTCAGAGACACTTCCAGACTGCGATTGCGGCAAAGCATTTGCACGCGATTCTTGTGCAGAATGCGTATCATGCCGGGTGGCTGCAGCCAGGCTTCCCCATCTACCTGTATGGGAATCTCCTCGTCTCCCAATATATTGATCTGCACACTCTGGCACTGGGCTATACGATGATGTTGTAGATTAATCAATCTTGAGGCGGCCATTTGTACTGTACAGGATTAGTGAAAGTTTTTAGAATAAAATAAAATGTGAAGGAAAATATTGAATATACCTGAACCAAATACCGCCACCACTTCCAAAATACGATCATCAAAGCTCGGGGTCAAGAAGATGTCATCCTTTTTGGTGTTGCCCCAAAAGTTGGTGCCTCCCATGAAACTTGGTATATTTAAGATTACAATGCCCTGCAGTTCAGGCAAGGGTATACGCTGGCCATCGCATTCCAGCTGGACTCGTTGCTCCAGATTTTTACAGGTCTTTTGCAACAATTGCTTGGAACCCAAGACTCCATACCACATATAATTCCGAGCACGTGAACGACATTTTTCCGGATGTTCTTCGCGCTTGTTATGAAAATCTAAGGAGATTTTTGCATCGATTCCTATGCCGAAATAATTGTTCATTACGCATTTCTCATGGTAGCCGGCCAGCAGCGTTTCGTCGGGATCCATAAGAGGACTAACTGCAGCACAGAGTGTATCGGCATTGGCCAGTAAGCATTTGGAAATGAAACCAGTGCCATTGGTGAGATCTAAAAAATAATGAAGAAATTCATAAGAAACCGGATGCGGAAGCCTTTTTATGTCGACTTACTTGGCCAATTAGGTAAACGCACAAGAGGATTGATAATTGGCAACTTTCGAGTGGTCTCCTCTGGTGGAGTTTTCTCCTTGCTGGACTTTTCCTCTTTATCGCCGGCGCCGAAATGATCGAACCCAAAGAGGGTAGAACCCATAAATAAACTTGACTTGGAGCCCTTAAGTGTTTGCAGATTTGGTAGAGCTTCATTCGGCTGCAAGAAAAAAATCCATATTAGAGAAAAATGTAGATAACTCCGGAGTCAATGGTTAAGATCAACTGGAAAGTCAGCACTAACTACGATACAAAGAAGCTTGTGTGTTTTGTGATAAAGTTAGTCTTTCTGGGTGCAGGTTTGATGGTTAGTGTGTTTGTGTGTGTTTATATAGACGCTTGGATATTTTCTTAGAGCAGTTTTAGAGATCATAAGAGATAGCGCACACTACTTAAAATGGAAACCATTACCTTGTACAAAGCAAAGCTACTTGTGTGTGTGTGTGAGAGTGTGTGAGAGTGTTTGGTGGTTTGTGAATGCAGATTTGTTGTTAGTATTTTCGGAAGTCGTCAATGTTGGATTTGATTTGTGTTATTTGCCAGAATTCTACTGTTAAAGGCGGTAAATCGTGTTGAACGCAAAAACGATAACTGAACAGAACGAAAACAAACTTTTAACAGAAGCTGGAATTTTTGTTGTTAGTGGAATTGGTAGTTCATTTTGTTTATACAGAGGACTTATTTGCTTGGCTTTTAGTTTTTTGTTTTAATTGGGGGGGGAAAAAATTACACACCGAACAAACCAATTAAGGTATCAACGAAACTGAGAACTTTGGATATTTTTGGTTAAATACTCGCAAAATATTTGCGCTTTTTCACACACACACACACATACACACAGGTAATCCAAGCCCTCGACTTGGGCCAGGATCGGGTGCTGCTGGCTTACCAGAGGTATAAGCGGTCTGATAAGCGCCAAAGTGGCCAAGCGTATATCTGGTTCGGCGACCACAAAGAAACGCACCCCAAACAGTCCATAGGTGCGTTTTGTTATGGCTTTTTGTCTTTTATTGTTCTATGAAAATGGGCAGTATTTTTTTTTGTTGTTGATTTTTTTTTTTTTTTTTTGTAAGTAGAATATTGCAAGTGTTAAAATTGTTGTTGTAGTTGTATAAGAGTGTATGAGTATTTATAAAAATATTTTCATTATTTTATACTGTATATAAGAATATATTAGAGTGTCAATGTACAAGAGATTTGTGATGATTATGTGTAAAGCATTTTATTTAATTATTTATTTATTTATTTTTTTTTTTGATATATTAATGTGAGTATATTAAAATGAAAATTTGTAAATAAAATATTTTAACATAATTTTGAAATACGTACCAATTGATTGTGCTTTATAAAATATACATAATTATTTTGGTTGTATTTTTTTGTTTTTATTTATTTAATTTTTTTTTTTTTAATTTTGTTTGTCATGGTGATAATTTAAAATATATTCAATTGAAATTTGGTAAAAAAAAAAATTTAACAGAAAATAAAATGCAAAAATGTTATTAATTTGTTTTCAATGTGGCAAAATAAAACCCGGCAAATCAGTTCATTGCTTTTCATATGACAGAAGTTGACTACGTTCTAAGCTACCAAGACTTTAGCCTCAAAATTTTTCATTACCATATGAAAAGCAATGGACTTTCTAATTAGAAAATAATATAAACTTAAAGGCGTAGCTCGTCTAAGGTCATTTCGGTTTCATTTCACAGCAATGTGGTTTATCAGAACCAAACGTATTTATCAAAATATTTACCCCGATCGCTGTCGGTGCGACTTGTCGATGCAGTGCAACGTATGTAAATAAAAAAAAAAAAAAAAAAAAAAAAAAAAAAAAATCTACCCGAAGCTTGGTAGTTCGGTACGTTGGCTTACCTTGAAAAGACTGCCACAGCTTATACGACGACTAGCCGCCGGTGAACTGCTGAGGAATCGAGCATGCTCCGGGTCCAGAGTTAGCTGGTTGGGATTGTAGCCGGAATGACGACGATCCTTATCCTTGTCGAATTCACGCACCGATAAACTGGGTGCATGACTTGAGTGACGTCTGATTTCGGTGGCGTTTAGGCCACGCACACCGAGCAGGCTACCAGCGCCTGCGGCCGCCATTGACGATACGGACCCTTTTACAGAGTCACCACGCAACGGTGTTGGCGGTCGTACAACAACACTTATCTGTGGATAGTTGGGATTTACATCATCAAAGGATTCTTTCTTACAGGACTCATCAAAAGTAATGCGCTTTACATCTTGTCCATGGCCTGACTTCTTGCTGGGTGAGTTGGAGGAGGCTAAGGCCGATTCGAGTTTATGGGTCGTGGTGGTTGTTGTGGTGCGTGTTGTTGTTTCAACATCGTGTATTTCTATTTTAATGGCGGATTGCGTTGACAGTTCATCCTCGCTAGTCGTTGTCAGGCTGGTGCCTATCAAGGCGCTTGCCTTTGTGGGCGTGCCATCTTCCTGGCCTGAGCTTTCGAGCAAAAGCTGCTGTTGAGATACGATTGTTGTAGTTTGTTTAAGTTTTTTCAGTGAGCTGCGCTTTTTGGGACGCTTCATTATAGACGTTAGGACGATTGGATTATAGGTTTTTGATTGGTAATTGGTTTGTCAGGCAATTTGTTATTTAATTTTAGTTATTTACACACAAGAAAAAAAGATACAAGTTGAAGAGAGAAAGAGAAGCAAACGGAGAGCAACAAAGATTTACCATAAGTAATGGTTTTTTGTTTTTGAGCACTTCCGATCATATACAGTATAAAATATCACAACTATATACAATTACAATTTACCCAATTTAAAACTCTAGTCCTACCTTGAAACTCTGGCGAGCTATGTCGTTACCTTCCACGAACTGGGCAAGACTACAGTAGCGCGGTGGCTCCCGTATCTTCTGGTCATCGCAGCGGTTGTCAATTTCGAAAACAATGTTTTCAAAACCGAATTGCTGAGGGTTGTCATCGCTATCCATGCGAGCCAAGCGTGGTATTCTTGGCGGCGAGGAATTGCGACGACGTGGATGCACATGAGTGTGAGTCAAGGCGCTGAGTGACTTCTTGCGCACCGACTTGTTCAAGTGGTCAGAGCACAGAGTGCTGGTATCCTCAGTAATTGTATTGTCTTGCAGGGCATAGGTTATGTCATGACCCAGGACTGAGCTTATGTCATCCATTAGACTCTCACCGGGCATGGCCTCGGTCTCATCGCTGGTCTCCGGTGAGTCGATGTGCGTAAAGTTATTGGCATCAAGATTCTGAATGTGGGTGAGTGTTCAGAGACCATAATGATTTATGACAAATGAAAGCCTAAAGATTGGATATGTTTTCAATATGTACCTGTATAATATCGCCAAGGTTGTGTACACCCTCGTGCTTATCGAATATCTCCGAGGCAACACTGCACTCTTCATTGCTGATGGCCGATAAAACATCGCTTGCCTCTCCCGGCAATTCATCCGAAGAAGATTGGTCCTGTAAGTAAAGAAAAATAAGAAAATCTTGGTTAAGTCTTGTGATAAGAGTATCCTAATCTACTCTCTAGACATACAGTATTGGTCTGTGCATCTGTATCAATGATTGTTAGATTAGCGCTTGTGTAAACATTTTGGGAGTTGGGGGTAACGACTATGCCGGGTACCTGCAGGTTGCATGTGTGTACCAGAGTCTGTTGCGACGGTGGAGGTGCGGCCTTTTCGGTCATTATAGAGTTGCTTTCTTTTTCGCAGTCTAAGAGACTGCTAGCCTCACTACCAAATTCGCTGCCTGCCTTGCGGTCCTTGTCCATTTCTCTGGTCATGTAGTAGGTCCTTTCGAAAACTTCGATGGGTCTGTAGTCCGAAAGAGGATCCACAATTGGATCGCCTGTTATGATGGGCACACGTAGAAAGTCGACTTTGCGATCGGTGGGTGAGTGATCGCCATCACTGCTCGGCGATAGCCGGTTTCCGTCGTCATCGATGTTGGCTCCCCCGCTGAGCGATAGTCTACCCATACGGTAGATTGTCTCACCGTTGGCACCCTCTTCCATTTCCTGTATGACTTCTGGTACACCCGAACTACGTCGGCTATCGGCAAATTGCCGGGGAGCTGGCAAATTGATGGTATTGAAAAAGATTTCATCCACAGAATCCCGACGTGTGTCCGGCAGTGGTGAGATACAAGTCAACCGCGAGGTCTCCATGGTCGGTGAAATGATATTGATCGGGGGTATGGGCAAGGGCGAGCCACATGGCGTAGAGTCTCCGGAAGTAACAGGTATTTTGAGCGCCTCGAAAGGTGTAATCGATAGCTTTCGTTGATACCGTTTTGGTCGGCCCGGTTCCGAGTGCTCGACCATATTGTAAATGGCTCGTTTGACACTGTTGGCACGGCATTGGAGTGCCTCCTTTTCGGTAGAGCGAAGAGATCGACTATTGCGGCGTTCCTTAGAGTTGATTTGATCTTTCTCGTTTTTTTCAATAGATATGTTTGGATTACTGGAAACATATGGAAAGGTTAGGTTAAGGATTGTCTAGATTAAGAGATCAATAACCTACAGCAACGACATATTGGACATGGTGGGTGCACTTCGGTTTATAAGACTGCTGATGAATGCAATCAAATCATCACCGCTGTGGGCGCCGATTTCTTCTTCCTTTAGGGCATCCAGCAGCATATTTAGCTTTTGCCTCAAAATATCGCACTTGATAATCAACTGTTCATCTTCCTTGTGATGTTCTGATATCCGTACCACCAGCTCATCGATGATGTCGCAGAGAAGGCGTGTTGAACTGATCAGAGTCTGAGTGTCATTGGTTTCCACAATGCAGCGTAATTGCTGATTGGCTGAAGTCACCATCCCAGTTAGCAAGGCCTCCTGTTCGGTGGTGATCGACATCTTGGGTGTCTTGGGTACCGCAATTGCTTTCTCAAAGACCATAATGCTCCAGCGATCTAGCATTTTTGTGCTGGCTGACTCATAGCGCTCCAGAATTTGCGGTAAATGTGTGTCATCATCGCAAGACGAGCCCCAGCCTAAAACGCGGGCTAGATCATTGCCAGTCCCTAGCGGCATCACAGCCACCTGGCATTGTTTCTATGAAACGATGAAACATTTTAAGAATCTGTTAAAAAGGCCATAATAAGTCAATACTTACATGCATGCTGAAACGATCTATCTCACTGAGCACCCAGCCCACAGAGCCATCTCCGGAGCAGACAAGTATGCGAAACATTTCAAAGTGTCGAAATAGTCGCAGACCCAGACTCGGGCCCGTGGATATCAAATCAAAGACTTGGGCTGGATTCAGCAGCTGTTTGAAACGCCTCAAGAATTTCACGCCTTGATTGTCACCGGACTTGGAGTTGACAAAAACCAACAGAGGTGAAAAGTTTCCCTTTGGGCTAACTACATCCCAGGCATCGTCGTTGCTAATGGAGTGTACACTGGTCGGCGGCACCACAGACAACTTGGCTGGCCCTATGGGGCAGGCCACAGCCATTTGAGGTCGGCAGGCCACATGGACTGTGGCTCGGCACCAAAGACAGCGCCAATCCTGCAGCCGCAGCACTGAACCACAGGTTTTCTTGCAAACTCCGCAAATGGCCGACACAGGCAAATTGCCTTCCATCCACTGATGTGGCATAATAATGCTGCCATCAGGTTGTTCAATGATATCCTTACCCACTGTGGCCAGAGTCGTCCACTTGCAGTTGGCAATGGCCTTGGCGGCACAGCGTTTGTGGACCTTGCACTTGCACACCTCGCAGCTGAGTCCATGAGAGGTGACTCCGGACAGGGCATCCCTGCAGACATTGCAATAGGTTGGTCGGGCATGCGATGTGGCATACCAATGATGGTGATTGGACAGAATATCATGCTGATCAATCAGAAAACTGTCACCTCGTGGCCTTTGCGGTGTCGTTGCCGTTTTCAGAGAACCTATCCAGTCCTCCATGTCGCGTCTTGTATCGGCGCAGAGCACCAGTGATCGGGTGGGTGTGATTATCTAAAAAGAACAAAAAAAAAAACTCTTTGATTATTGGGCTGTGGTGGACTTTTTTATGTTTTTCATTTTCTTTTCTCAACGGCTCATTATTTTTAATATGCAAACATTACGCAAGTTAATGAGGTTTATGATGAGCTGGCAAGCAGTCAAACAGCAGGAGCATCGGGCTCGGTCTAATTAACATTATTGTTAGTTGCCGCCACACCCATAACTGGTCAACTGTTTTTTGACCTTATGAGACTTCTGTATATGATTCGATTGTCCTTACCGACTCCTACATACACAGGCAAACATTGCATAATTAATAAACCTTATGACCTTCGGGCTTCTCAAAGGTAGAAACGTAGCAAGGTAGCATGGTAGCCAGCTAATGGTTATGACCGTCAAAACGGGTTGCTTTTGTTGCCGTGAATATCTTGGGCTGGTGTGGTCGGCTAACTGGCTATTTGGTTGGCTGGTCTGGCGGATTATGATATGTTTTGTTTTGTCGTCCTAAGCTTCTACCTAATTAATGGTCAACATGTCCTTCGTTTGTATCCTTGTCTTGCTAAGTTAACCGTTGTTCATGTTACCAAGTACAACCCAGAATTTATTTGCTTAAATTTCTGTTATGTTGGCAAACAGCACAGTTGTCGACTTAAATGGTTCAAATATATTTTAATAAATCACCAATAAAGAATTTTACTCAATTATGTTGCTAGTTCATGTTATCGAAGAACATGCATCACTATTTTAATCGGAATTATCGATAGGCAATCGAACTTCGTAATTTGTGATCTTTGTTGAACTTTGCCTTAAATTTCGTAAATAAAAGTATCTGTATTAAGGTTGATATTTAAATAATTCTTTTAATTGTATGCATTATATTATAATAATTCTATTTAGTTGATTTAATTATTTTTCCATTTTGCTTTGAGATTACAGACAAAAAAATGTAGTGTGGCTTGCAACCACCAACCTGAGGCTTTTAATTAAATTTGAAATGTGAATTTTATTGTGGTAAGCTTTCGTTTAATGGATTAAATAATATTAAAACTTAAGGCCATTAGGTCTGGCCTATCTTATCAGAGAAATGCACTTTATTTTAATTAGGAGCAGAACTTTTTTGTTGGTTATAAAAGTTTACAGCGAATTATTCAGTAAATTTTATTCAAACTGATAAAGTTAAGTGCAAAGGATTAAAAAGAATCCTTTTCCATATTACATATGAGTATATTAATAAACTTAATCCTTCGTTGAGTAAGTAGGAAAATGATTTTAATTAACTTTTTTTTTATTTTTGATTAATTTGGAATGTACATTATGAAAGCGGATAATATGAAACACATTCTCATTCCAATAAAAATTATAGATATATTGAATAAATCCCTTGGCATTTATCTACGGAGGACTTAAATTGATAAGCCAAGCCGCTACTACAAATTGAAGGTGTATTTGTGTTTGCCTATTAAACCCACAAGCTGATTGACCGCATCATCGAACAGCAACAGCTACCCAACCTATTCCACGCCACTGATGATGACATGCCAATGTCATAGCTGTCGCAAGTGACCTCAATAGATATATGTAGAGGTTGACGAACAATGCAACTGACAGGAACAGAATAAGACCATTGAAGAGAGGGCGATGCTGCATCTGACCTCAACTTGCCGCTGGCATTTGATGGTAAAGTGCTGACGATGGTGAACAGGAAGTCAACTTAACCCTGAGATATAAAAAAAAAAGGAAAAAAACGAAAGGAATGTAGGTGGAGTGAAAAACCTTTTAAAATGCCACCTGATGTTGACGTTTGGCTAACCATCGAAACATTGCTAACAACTCAAGCATTAAAATCGTTCATCAATAAATCATGAGAAATTTAAGGCAGGCTCGATAGTTAGGCGGCTCCTGTGCTGGCTGCCTGAATTGGCATGTCGAATTTCTAAAACTTCACCCTGGGTACACTAATTGGCTTTTAAGTCATTCAATTACACAGTCCGAGCTGAGTCTGCCCATGGGTTTCTGATTTCACATTGTCAGTTAATTTTCCTAAACTGCATTGACTGCTCGATAATTGAAAGGGCCCAGCCCTCATTGTCTCATTGCTCAACCTGATCCAGTCAATCAGAATTGGAGAAATTCCAGAAATTCTCTCTTCTCTGCAGACCATTTTATTTTTCAATTAGTGCAAAGTGCAACATCGAATGCTGCACGTATAGTTTTACTGTGGTTTTTGTTACAGGGTTTTGCTTTTAACCTTGTCATTGGGTTCACCTTTGGCCTTCGGAAGACCCGGACTCGGGCATGTGAAAGTTTTGGACTGGTTCGATGCCAATTAAATTGGTACTAAATAAAATCAATTTGAAACATGTTGACATTTGAGAATGAATAAAATTTAAAACCATTCCGTAAATTAATCTCTTAAAAGGTCGAAAATTATTTAAATCTTAATGGATATTAATGAGCTTAAGCCTAGTGAAAAGTTGTGGTGAGAAAGAAGATTTTTCCCACTTATTTAAAAGTGTTGATTTTTTCCTTAAAGTTTTTTTTTCTCTTTTAGTTTGAAATTTATTGAGTGCCTCTATCGTTTCTTCTTCTTCTATACTATTTATTGATGAACATATTGTTAACTAAGTTTCATTCTGCTGCTTTTTTCATTCCAATCAGGGCAACTTTTTAGTCATTGATTGTGAGTTTGTTTGCATTTCACAGCTTTGCGCCATTTGACTTTCATTTATTGCATTTACGCTTATTTCATAGAGAGCGCGTGCAAAAAACCAATTTATATAGAAATATGTCTGGGACATATTGCGCGCTCTATGGGTAAAAAAAATACACACACATACACACACACAGAGAAATCGATGTACAAGAAACTGCAGAGAGATGGGACACAGCTGCTCTTAACTGCCTTTGGGTTTGCGTGCAGTTAACTTTATTTTGCCGCACGCTTCAGTTACGAATCTCTCGATAAATATTATAGAAATCTTTGTAGACTTTAGTTTATTTGATATTTGTGTAAGGATAGAGAAATTGAAAATTGAAATAGGATTTCATAACTTTACACTTCGAACTAAATTAGCTTTCTGACTCGTTTTATTTGTTGAATTTCTGCTTGAATATGAAAAATAAAAACAAGAACATAAATTCCTATTATATGATAATAAAGTCAGCTTAGTTAGCTTTTGTAGTTTTTGAGTACTTTTAGTGAATTAACCCCTCCTGGTAGATACCATGTGCGTGTGTGATCGACTTCAATCATGGAAAATGAAGCAACTCAAAAAAAAAAAAGAAAAAACAAAACAGGCAAAAGTCATTACTAAGCTATACAGCATTCCTTTTGCTTTTTTTTGACCAAATACACCAAAACAAGTCCAAAAATATGCCATGGCAGGAGACATCAGCGTTCAAATTACGCATACGACGCGTTGTCCCTAAACGCCAGGGCCCATCAAAACCTGTCCGTTCTCGTGCTTGCGTAGCATATCCAGGTCTTGGTACCGTCCCTGATCATAACATTTTTGGGGCGAGAATTTTGTTAGTACAGCAGTGGGTGTGCACTTCAGAGCTTAAGAGCTTCACTTTAATGTCGGCACGCGTTTCTTTTGCCTCTTGAATTATTTTTGAGATACTCTTTTTCTGTGCGTTGCGTATGTATGAATCAACTGAGGATTGTGCCAAGTATAAGAACACAAAAGTAAAACATTTCGACTTGCTTAAATATATAAATATATGTAACTGCTAACCTCGAAAAATGTTCAAGTGCTTCAGAGTATTCAGATTCCTTAAGTTGTCGTGGGGGCCTAACTTGGCCCAGCTATCCGAAGAACACGTGGAAATTACTTTATTTAATTTTTTTATTTTTAAATTTGAATAGCTTCGTCTTTGCGGTTGATGATATACCACTATGCCACTGGCTGTTTTACTTATGTATTTAAATAATGAAGATGCTACCGCTTCAAGAAGTTTGTCTTCTCTGCTTTTGTTTTGTTTGTTAATTGACTTGCTTTTTTCTTACTATTTTACTTTGCTGTTGCTCTGAGCCCAATTAAAATGCTCACTTTGTGAGGGCAAGTTAATGATTTTTAATTTATATACAGACAAAGAAGTCTGTATATATTTATATATATATAGAATAAGGTGTGAGAAGATGGTAAAAATAAAATCACTGAAAGAAAATTGGGCAAGTAATTTTGTTTTATGAACTACGAAATGTTATCCGGCAGCAGGTACTTAAGCAGACTATCAAACGAATCAGAACACAAAGTGGAAAAGAAAAACACTCTGTAAATATAAAGAAAATACGTTTTGTTTGGGTGTGTATGTGTGTGTATGCGTGTGTGGATGTGGGGAAAACCTAAGTTTGCTGCCAAGTTCTTGAAATTTAATCGAATTCGTTATTGTTGCCCGTTTGCTGCCATTTGCTGCGTGTGGCAGGCAATTCGAACGAATTAGTGAAATTCTAACACATACGCACATACCAATACATGCAAAGTAATTTGTCTGTCAATCACAAAGACGAAGAAAAAATCCCATAAGGACTGGGTATATTGCCAAAGATTTCATATGTTTTCGGCCCTTTCTTTCTGTTTTTTTTTTCATTTTTTGTTATTGTCTTTCCAACATTGTCTCATTTACATGGCGAAAACATTTTCATATTTTATGATTTCACTTGTTGGCAGAAGAAAATTTCAAAGTTCAAGGACATTTCTTAAACTTGAACATTGTGGATCCAACACAGTCATTCATTTCATTTGCCCAGACTAGACCTACATGTTAGGCTGTTCTAATGGGAGTGCCTCACTTTTTATGTTCTTTTACAAAAATGTTTATTGATAAAATTTGTCTGGCCATGGCATGTGCTCTCTAGTGTAAACATTCTTCTTTTTTTGACTTCTCCCAGCGGATACATAATGAGTGCTAAGATTCCTGAGAGTTTTATTTTTTTTTTTTTTTTCATTTTAGAAACGATGTGGTAAATTTTTATTTTAAATACTTTTGAAGACTTTTCAATAGTTTTGTCAAAACTTTTTGCAAAAGAGCCTTAAAAAAATGAATTTCTTTTGCAACTTTTCATTTCATATTTACTAAAAAGAAGAAAGCCTCTGAAGTCAACAAAAAAACAAACCACATTTTCTAATCTAAAGCCTAATGTTGACATTTTGAGAAATTAACAATTAACAAAGAGTAAATTTTTGGTAATGCAAACAAACTTTGTTGTGCAATCAATTAAATTTGATACAATTTACAAAGAATACAGCAAATAATTAACAAAAGTTTAAGAACTTGGAGATTCATCAAGTGCGGCAACGAAAAATGTCAGCCAAACACATTTTTCCCCCTTGAAAACTTTTCGAGCTGAATTTGTTGAAAATTTTCGTTTGGTCTGAGATCGGATAACAAGAAATAAATTGAAATTGCAAAGAGCGTCATCTGGTTTCTTGTTTATTTTTTCTTTTCTTTATACATATTCAGTTGGCAAATTATCAACTCGGTTTACCCAACCAAATTAACCGAGTTGACAAATTTGCACCCAAAATAACAAAATACCAAATTGCGCATTACGTAAACGCCATGTTGTCACTATAGAGCAATTAATGCGGCCCGCATTCAGGTTCAAATGGAGCTTGAAAGTGAATACCCACAGGATTTGGCATAATTGATATAACGAAATACTTAGCATAATTCAATATATTCTAATAACCCAATCAATCAACTTGATTGCTATTCCAGAATGTGCCACACAATATGAACATTTTGTATACAGAAAAAGAGAGAGAGAAAAAAAGAAATGAAGGGAAAGTGAAATAAATTATTACACATTTCCAAGTCAATTGGGGACTGGTTATTTGTTTGCCTAGTAATGGGATTTCTAGTAAATACTTAACAACTGTAAGATAATCTTCAGCTAATTAACTGATTAAATTGCCTCTGGCAGTAATTAATTCCAAAGAGTATTAGTCGAGATTAGCTTCCATTGAAATCATTTCGACCAATTTTGTTAGGCAAATAGATTTTCCAAATTTTTGTTTATTTCCCCTTTAAACTGAGAGTAGTTTCCACTTAAGGCTAAACTCTCTGGCCTTAAGCCACCACTGAGCCTTGTGCCTTATAAGCCTCAACTTTGAATCACCTGTCATTGGCATGTGGTAGAGAGGATTTTCTTTCTTTCTTTCTTTTTTTCCCACGTGTCCTGCCTTACGGGAGCCACAAAGAAGCTTGTATTTTATGTATTCAACACCCAATTGAAAATGTCCTCTTTTTATGTCGCCCAAAGAAATAAAAGGAAAAAAATTTAAACACTCTTTTGCATTAAGCTTTTTTTTTATATTCTTTTTTTTATAGTTTCGTTATGGCAACAAAAATTGTTATTGAAATGATATCATGTCGCTTTTTATTATATTTTTCAAATCATCTGGATTTGATTGTTGTTGTCATAGCACAGAGGTGTACGCTTTAATATATTTTTTATATCACCTTTGGAATATGCTTGACAGGCTGTTAGAAATCGAATAAAAAATTATCAAGTGCAAATATGTAAATAAAAAATTTAAATTGGCACGAACAAATAAATCTTCTGAATACAAATAGTGACAATATTGCTATGAATTCATTTGAAAGACTTGTAATAACTATTTTTCACATTTTAATTAAAATTTGTCCATAAATCCGTGTCGACAAATAGAGAAATCAAAAGCCTGTTCTGGAATCTTGGTAGAGCCATGGCTTATGGCCAAAAGAAATTCGTTTATGGACGCGAATTTTTTTATGGGCCACGACAGCTAATAAAAAAAGCTCTTACCAAAATACAAATATGAGTAAACCTTTTAGCAATTTCCTGGCCGCCTTCATACGCCCTGTTGGCCAAAATTTATTATTATTATTATCATCGGTGCAGATGTATAGGCATTCATAAATATTGTATACATTTTTTCTTCAATCCCAACGAAGCTGAGATAAAAGTATTTATCCGCACAGCGAAAGATTCTATTTCCTGTATCCAAAAAGATGAGGAAAGGAAAAAATTTCAAATAAGAAATGAAGGCGAATAAAAAAAAAAGAAAAAAAAATGCCAGAAGGAAAGAATCGCGAAAAATAAATGCGCTAATTTTTCGCATCAAATGTTGCGCATTCGTGTATAAAGAAATATAAATTTAAATATTTACGCCTGTCGAGCCACCCAGGACTTCTTCTTTTGGCTTTTGTTTCTGTTTCTGTTTGCCTGGTTATGCTAATTTGGCATGCAGGGCGCGTCGGGTGTAAACATTTTGCTTGGATTTTGTTTTTCTTTTTCAACACCGAAAAAGTTTTCCCTTCTGTGCTAGCCAATCTCGATATCATATAGAAAGAAATAAAAGAACAACAACATCAAGAATGAGGTTTATGGGGATTGTTCGGAACAGAACAATTGAAAGCTTTTTGGTTCGGTAATTGGGCGTATGAGGTGATTCTTTTTTTTTTTTTTTTTTGGTTTTTTTGTGGTCTCCTAAGGATTTCAATATCTCCCAGGCCAAGTAGCAAAGTAGCGAAAACCACAAGCCAAAGACAGCATTGATTGCTTTTAGCTTTTCCAATCCGACCAAACCAAATAAAGGCAGACAAACAACAAAACGGCTACGGTAAACAGGAAATGATGCTGCTTATGTTTCGTCCGCCAAGAGGAAACTGTCGAGAACCGCCGGAGGTTTCATATTAGACAATCAGTATTCCAGCCAATAAGTATATTTGTGTCTGTAGTGTATGTATATGTGTATATGTATTTTTTGAGTAGGAAGGGAACTTTCTTTATTTACCATTACTGGCTGTCAACTTTTGGCACTTGGTTTGACATCAGAGATATTTGGATAAAATAATCAACATTAGGCTGGTGTTATCAAGTGTATTTTGCTTAAAATAATAGTCAAATAAATGCCAAGGGGCCAAGTAAAGTAAATTTGAATCGGTTTCCTTTTTTTCTCTAGTTTCTTTAGTTCTCTTGTGAGTAATTGATTAATTCTGACAATTATTATAAATAAAAATTATATGTAAGCAAGAAAATAATTTTTGATATTCGGTTCAATAATTTTGTGTGCTTGGCAATAAAATTTATTATTTACAGATTCTCACTGGCACCTGTGGCCAGGCCTTAAGTCATTTTTGGTCATATCTGAATTTAATAGCTTTATTGGCAAACTTTTTTACGATGTGTATGAACAAAGTTAAGTTACACCCCCTCTCTCTCTCTCTGCGTGTGTTTAGGTGTGTGTATAAAGGCGAAAATGTAATTAGCCAGATTACTATACAATACATGGTAGAGCAGTGAAAATAAAATAAGAGCCACGTGAAACACGTAAATGCCATGTTACATAAAGTTTTCCTATAAAATTTTTACTGCTTCCTATTGTTTAATTAATGAGAAAATTTTTAGTCTGCTTTATTAGTATTTTTCTTTTTTATATTTTTTAGCGGCACTTTTTTTATGATTATAAAAGAAAACTTACCTGAAAGCTATGATTTACGTTTTTAATGCTGCACTCGAAGTAACACAAGTCTGATAAATCGATTTCATCGAATACATCGCACTGCAAGAAAAAGGGGAAAAATGAGTACCAGGAAAAATATCTTTCACATATTTTAAATGTATTAAGAAGGTAAAACTCGAACAAGGCCGAATTCGAGATACCCTGTAAGGTACAGGGAAAGACGAAATTGAAAAAGAAAAGGTGGTAACCCTAGTCGGGTGGTAGTCCTGGTCGTCTACATTCACATCAAACCTCTTGGCTTAATATTTCTTTAAATTCAACAACACATTGTTCATAATAATGCACGCCATCTATCGGGCTGTTCATTCAAGTAAAATCTTGACTCTGAAAATTTGTTTTTTGTTTATCTTAAGTAAATATGGTCCGATTTTAGTCATGTTTGGTATCAATCGAAAGATGTTTAAATTCGTAACAAATTTTTGAAGGCAACTCATACCAAAATCCTAAACCTGTAGAAATTACAAGGCTTTAAAAAAGTGAGGGGGTGGAAGGCGGGACGGGGGGAGAAAAAAACAATATGCTTGACCAGCCTATATACATAAGGAGCTGGAATCCCAAGTTTGGTTATCCTAGCTCTCATAGCCTCTAAGATCTAGGCGTTCACACGGACGGACTTGGCTAAATCGATTTTACTAGTCAACCTGAACATATTTCGGGGTCTCCGACGTCTCCTTCTCCATGTTACATAGATTTGCTCAAACTTAATCTACCCTTACCCTTAAGGTATAGGGTATAATGATTTGTTTACACAAATGCGAAATTCAAAGTAAACGCTTATTTTATATCTTGCATATTTCTGGTTGAGGTTTTTCCGGCACATCCGCCTTGGTCTTTTGACTGTTGAGAATTTTAATTTTTATATATATAAAAATAATTCACATTTGGTTGATTTCAGGCTCTGACCATGTTTAAGTATTTGGCAGTGGGCCAATACAGTACCTCAAAAATGTATTCTTTCATTTTTTAAGCATTTCCTTTATTTATTCTTGATGATGAAATCCTTCGAGAGAGCCTGCGGTTATTTGCACTGCCGTACTATGTATCTGTTTTCCTTTTTCTTTGCTGGATTCCTTACTTTTGTTGTATTGGACATTGTTAGTCGTCATATATTGTATGGCATGGTTATGGTCTTTGTCGGAAATTGAAATGTTGCAAAAGCTTCTCAGATAAATGAATATTTACGACGCATCAAAAGGCGGCAACAATAACAACAACATTGACATTGTCAATGTGCAAATGAAATATATAGCAAAAAAATAAAAAAATAAAAAATAAAGAAAAAAGAAAAGAAAAACTGACAAAATAATAGAAATGTGTGAATAACAAACTGAAGGATACACAAAGTGAAGGTTTTCAAGTAGTTCCTCCACACAGGCAGAAAATTGCTTTTCTTGCCTTTTCGGTTTTTTGAGTGAATTATTTGGAAAGTTTGATTTTGTAGCTCGAAGGTCTTTTGACTGATGGGAATAAGGAATAAGGCCAACCAGACCAAAGATGATGGTAAACAAACTCAATTTATTTTATTTATTTTATGTAAGTTTCGATTTCCCAAGTCAATTAAGCTTGAGCGCACTTTTCAGTTTAGTTTTTTTGAATTAAAGTTTTCAACTGATTCCTTTAAAAAGGACTCAGAACAAATGTGTATGGGTAGGAAAACAAAATCGTATTTTGTATTAAATAAAATTCTTT
Source organism: Scaptodrosophila latifasciaeformis (assembly GCA_037075145.1). Taxonomy (NCBI): domain Eukaryota; kingdom Metazoa; phylum Arthropoda; class Insecta; order Diptera; family Drosophilidae; genus Scaptodrosophila; species Scaptodrosophila latifasciaeformis. The sequence continues at coordinate 19,978,148 of JBAMCM010000100.1, read as the reverse complement.
CGCTTTCAAAATCTTAATGGAATTTGTTTGTCAAGCTGAATAATTTTAAGTACAATTCTGAGTACCCAAAAGATATACATATATTTTGTTATTTTGTATGTATTTCATTTTGTTTTCATTGCTCAGCTTTTTAGAATTTGCATAATTTATTTGCTTGTGGACTTTGAAATTTTTGAGGTACTTCACCTGCTACAATATCAGTTGTAGCAATCTTGGGGTTTACAATTTCATGTGTATTCAGCCAAAGAAAACAGGACTCCCCTTTTCCAAATATGTCAATACCAAACAAAATTTTGTATGTATATAGCCTGTTTGTTGCCTTGTTTTATTTGCCAAAATAATACGAAAAGTATTCCCTTTATGATTTCACCTACGTGGTACAAAGTAATCCAACTGGTTATAATGTTTCATAACTCTTCCTTTATACATATAATTTATTTTCCAAGCACCGACTGACTTCTGAAGTCGTGGCTTTGTTTTCGCTTACATCAGGGCCCTCGCTTTCGCTCACAGTTCAATTATGGTTTAATATATGCTGGCTTTTTATAGGCCTGACTGATTCTCAGATACCATTTATATCCAGTCCAAGGGCCTTTTTCCTTTTTTTTTTCCTTATCAGCAGATTCTTTGGAGTTCGTTGTACCACTTCTGTTTCGAAACAGCTCAGCACTTTTTACGAACGAGTATGCCTAAATGTGATAAATCTGAATGACGGCGTAGCAGTCAAACTTGACCATTAATAACTGTTTGTGTATAATATTTTCTTTTTTTTTGGGGCACATTAAATGAATTACCTGATCAGTGTGAAACTTGCTGCCCCAGAAAGTAATTCTATGTTTATATGAGAACGCAAAACTTTTTTACCTTTTTATTTTGCAATCTGAGAGGTAGCAAACAAAAAAAAAATCTGAAAGTTAACGTAAAAGTCTAAGCAAAACTTATCGCCCTCAGGTGTTTCAAATGTGCGCAAATTAATGATTATGCCCCGACCTAAGCAAATACCTGAAAAAAAAGAACCCCAAGAGTCCATTTACCTGACAGTTGAGTGCGGTGTGGAAAAATTTCAGCTTCCACAAAGCTTTTCTCTATCTATACTTGGCCGGGTTTGTGGTGGTAACGGAGCAAAGAAAAAACTGGCCAATTTGTTTAATGAGTTTGTGATTGAGCAGAAATATGACGGCTTGGCTTACAAATTATTTTATCAAGTTTTTTAGTTTCCCCCTTTTCTTACACAAAACATAATTGATTGATTTTCACTTGGCCTTACTTACAATATTTCCTTTGGCATAGCATTATACTTAAGAGCGTATTTCGCAGACTTTTTGGAATAGTCGTGTAATTTTATTTTTGGTAAAGAAAATTTCATTAAATTTTTATTAGGAGAGAGGCCTGGTCTTGTCACATGCACTTATATTTTTTGTTGGGCCATTAAAGGAATTGAAATATCAAAACGAAATTAAGGCAGCTTCCAGGCAAGCAATAAAGGGAACTCAAAAGATGAGTGGCCGCAACTAAAACTGAAGTGAAGTGCATGAAAGGAAGAAAACATAAGTGTAATGGGAGAGAGAAGACAAGAAAAAAAAAAAAAAAACGATTTTCCAGCTACCCCAAACAGCAGAAAATGAGTCTTGAAAGTACTTCAAATCCTTGTTGATTTTTAACGATTTTCGTTTAACGGTTTCGTTGCTCTGTTTCTCTGCTCCGGCAATCCATCTGTAGCTCTTCATGTCCTTGTTGTACTCGTATACAAAATTGTCGGAGCACGAAATTTTCCAGCTTTTTGCTCGATGATGGCTGACGCTACTGACTGACTGACATTTGGTGCTTTTCAGTGCTCCATTTGTTTGGTATATTGTTGGCAATTTCCTTTTAGCCTTCGTTTTCTTTTCCTCTGCATTTGCTAATTCAACTGACTCTTTATTCGGCTTGCCTTGGCAACGTCTGGGCAAGTGTAATTATTGAAATGCTTATTCCGTTTTCCATTAAACCAATATATTTCGATAATGCTGTTCTTTTTTTATTCGTAACTAAGTGATTGCTAAGTTTACAAGTTATAACGTGGAAGTTAAATGCTTTTACTGGCTGTCTAGCTCAAGTAAAAGCTGCAACATAAATTGCCTAGGATGAAAGATTGCCTCAAACACGAAATGTCAAAATAATATTTGCTTTACAAATACAAACTTGATGGATTTAATTAACATTAGTTTTGAGCTCTTAGTTGTCATAGTTCCATTATTGCATTTTAGTTTCTCACAATTTGTCAAATAATTGCAAAACAGCTTACCAGAGTCAAGAATGAAAAGTTTTAAATGTCAATCCGAAAAAGAAAAGTACAGCAATGTAGATTTCACCACGAACGAAAATGTTGGTCTGGACCCTTTAGAAGGCCAACATAAAAATTGACTTATTGGAGCATAATTACAAGTAAATGTACCGTTAAGTCATTAGGTTTCTAAGACATAAATTCGAAATGTAAACTCTTAGCTGTAAAATGACAGCAGCATTGGCCAAGCCGTTGAAATAATTTCATGTAATTTGGCTGTCTTTTATAATACCAATAATGCTAATTGATGTAGAAGTAAATGTTTCAAAAAGGGTCACAGCCGAGGTCGCTCATGTCTGTCCAAATAATGCTGAAATTTACGACTCTCAACGACTCTCAAACTTATTAATGTTACTTGGGTTTGCTCTTTCAGCTGTATAATTAATAAGGAAATGCTAATATTTTTTTTTAATATGAATCAAGTTCAAATTATTCAAGTACTTTTTGATCAATTCCCTGTCTGTTCTTGAAAATGTCCTTTTAAGTAGTTTCCACCACCCAAGCAATCTAATACAAAACTAAACTTTACTTTAGGTATAAACTTGCTAGTTGACAAAAACTTTTTAGCATTTGAACTTTTCAGATGAACAAGGAAGGTCTTGTAAAAAGTTTACCATAGCCTGCAAAGAAATGATAAACTAAAAAGTTCAAAAGAAATTTGTTTTGAAATTTCCATTTTTTTTTTTTAGAATAATTTTTTGTTAAATGTCAAGTAAATAGACGAGATAGTTTAAATGTAGACGCATCATAAAATATTTATAACTTGATTCCAAGGCAATCAAATTTCACCTTAATTCTTTAATTACATTTAAATTCCAGAGATTTTAGCACCTTAAAATATTCATTTTGGACTTAATATGTTTTAATGTTTTATTTATTTTGTAATAAAAAAAAATGTAAGCTTGAGAGAACATTCTAAGCCCGAGTAAATTAAATTTGTTGAGCACGCAAAATAAAAACCTTCAAGCCTTTTTCTACACATGAAAATGCCTTGTCAATCTACTTGAATCTGAGCAACTTCAGAGCCAAGAGAGAAAATGTGTACTACCAGAGAATTAGGAAATGATGCCAAATTTTGTTTTTGGTAAAATTGAAAAAATCTTTTTATATGAAACAAAGAGAGGGAGAGAGAGAGGCTTGACGTTTAAGGAAACACCAGCAATTAACGGCGTTCAGACAATGGAAACGACTGAGGCTGTTTTGGGGAGATTTTGATAAAAGTGAGGGTTTATGCAGGCCAGTGTTGGGTTAGGCTTGGGTTGGGTTGGGTTGGGTAGTCAGACGATTGAGGTCATATGTCTGTGGGCCTGATGTGTCTTATGCCCTGCAGGCATGGGGCAAAATGCCAGCTGTGCAACCTACTTTGTAGAACGATGTAATTTGTCATGAACTGGTGGCAGGTTAGAGAGGGATGGTGGGCGTTGGGACAATAGCCCGCTGGCAATATAATTGTGGCCCATTTTGGGCCACATACAGACGAAATTCTGACAAGCCAGCTGACAATAATTGTGATTAATTGCTCAGTTTTAATGTGAAACCAATGGGTTTTATTTTTTTGTTTGCAATTTGCTAATTTCGCTTTTATATCAAAATCATTTAGCATGACCACAAATACTTAAGTGAATAGAATAACTGAAATTAAGTCTACAGAATACTCTTATATTTTTGAAAAACTGTGTTAAATGAATATAAATGGCAGGCAATAAGATGGTATCAAAAATGTTGACCACCACTGTTTGTTCAATGTGAATACATAAAGCAAAAACTAAGTGAGCGGTATTGAAATTTATTGGCTCTGTGCTGATGCCAAAACTTTTCTCTAACAAAGTTCACACTTAATAGGCTTCTGTGCCCTCTGCCCGAAAAAGTATGCTACATAAATTAAAGCGGAGGCCCCAATGTATCTTGTATCAGTTAGCTTGTGGGATGCGTGTCTAGGCGTGGGTGGGTGTGAAAAAGTGAGTCTGCTTGTATGTGGATCTGTAAAACAATAAAATTTTGCATATGTAGTGTAGCAGGCGTGTTGAGTGCCCTCTTGTCTAAAGGGTCATTGGCATTAAACTGCCTGGCTTACACTTTAGGCTTTAGGACACAGAGACAACACATAACTCAAAGGACTGAAGAATCTGTGTTGGTGTCAGCGAAAAAATGAAAACAAAAAAAAAAAAAAAAAACAAAAACCAATTTCATAAATAACACTTAACTGGCGTGCCAGCTAACAAAGAAATGTGTGGCTAGTTGGCTCATGTTCAGGTGGCCCGCTGGGCATAGGCAATAACCGCATAACCACAATCATTTGAACCATATTTGATGGCTTGAAATATGCTTTAGCCCCGTCTGACTCAGCATCTGTCTAGCCAACCTATTGGGTCGGCTCTGAAGTATTTATTTTGGCGCCCACTCTTATGTATATCGAATATTTTTCTTCGTAGCCATCCAAAAAATACCTTAGTTCTAATTTATTTCAAACTGAAATATCCAAAAGGAATAAAAAAAAGTTATTAATATTTAAATACAGAAAGCAAAAGTATAATATCAAATGTCTTCCACAAATAAATTGGTGTCGTTCTCAATTATTCGAATTCTATGGAATTATATTCAATTATTATTTCTGAGCCTGTAATTCAATCAATGGAATTTTATTTTCAAACTTTGAAACCGACCATTAATTAATATAAATATTTATGTCCCAGAATTTGAAATTTAGGATTTCATTTTTCTTATTTTTTTTTCGCAGTGATTTATAGACTCTTATTTATGTGGACTCATTCATTTTGAGCAACCTGACTGAAATCGGAGTCAATGTCGACAATGTGGCCGACAGTATTTACAGCATTTTTCAAAGGCAAGCCAAAGTGAAATAAAATAAAATAACAAATATAAAAAAGAAAACATCAACCGCAGGCAACTAAGACAAGCCCACATGACCCCATTTCAAGTTTGGTAAAATGATTTGGCATACCAGCAAAAGAAGCCGAGCCAAAAACAACTCACTGATGCCCACAAAAAAGGCTACATGGCTTGTTTTTGATAAAAAAAAAAAAAAATATATATATATATATATATATACACGAGTGTGTATATCTAAAAAAAGGGACTTTCATCGAGGAAAAAATCCTGGGTATGAGATCAGCGATTGCTGAGTTTTTTTGCTCCTGCTCTTTTTTAAAGGAATTAACTGAAATGCTTGGCTTGGGTCACCACGAATCACAGTGCATTTGTGCAACTTTTCACACCAAAAAATATTTAATGAAACTAGAAAAAATATACTATCCCTTATACCTGTTTAAATACACCACATAATGGTGGCCTTAAAAGAGTATCTCAACTTCAGTAAGTTGAGGCTTTTTATCTGTTCCTCTGTTGGTTTTGTCGTTTGCTTTTATGTTTGTCCAGGAGTTTGCTTGTTTTTTTTTTATAGTAGCGCCCTGCGGCTTTTTATTATCCTCGGTAAAAATTAAACCAACAGCGTCTGGTTGTTTTGACTTTTTCTTTTTCCCACCGAAGCCACCAAGGCACTCAACCCGTCTTTAAAACTAAACATATACACATTAATTTTGCAAAAAGGTTAAAGTTTATGCTTCACGAGACTCATTTCAATATTTTTTTTCTTTTCATCCCTTTTAGAGATTTTGTGGGCTTATGTCAAGCACTTTATAAATTAAACATTTGTGTTGACAGTTTATGGCTAGTTTGGGATTTTTATGCGTTTACCTAGACTGCCAAGTGACTGATAACAGAGACTATCCCTCGGATACATGCATATGCAAAAAAATAAAAATAAAAAAAAATAAATAAAATAAAACCAAACTATGTAGTGCTTTAATAAATTATGATGTTGACTGTCCAAACTTTCGCACTTGCTTACGAAAAATTAAAAAAGTTTTCCGAACAATTTTTTTGGTTTTTTCTATGGAAAATATTTTGGTTGGGCAACTTTTGCAATAATAGAAAACAAAGTGTGTGTGTATGGAGGACAACTAGATTGTTTTCGAATAGCCCTTGTGCAACTTTGAAATAGATGATGCTTGCCATAAAATGGTTAGCAAACACAGCTAAACTGTTATTAAAATCTAATTAATTTTAAATCAAATATACATAAAAATTGCTACCAAGCCGAGCACATCAAAATCCCAAAGACTTTGGCTCCGGCTTTGTCTCTGTGGTAGCAACCAAATTTTAAATTCAGATTTAAGCAGCTCTCCATTTTGAAATAATTTTTGTGCCCAACCTTAGCCCTAAGCTGTTGCCAACACCTTTTTTAGCCATCGACCGACTTGAGCCGCATGAAAAATGTGTGGGCTGAATATTTATTCAGCTATTTAAAATTTAGGCTTAAAGTCCGACAACGGCAACGCTCTGAGGGCTGAGACCTTAGCAGGCAATATGATAGGCTGTTAACAATTTTACACCTATTTATTGGGTGTGAGCTTTCGGCATATTTCATAGCGCTGCCTGTCTAGTTTTGCGTGGAGATTTTGTGGTAGCCAAAAATATTTTAACCATTTATTTTAATAGCATTACTCACTCATCTTTTAATCGTTGATTACGGCCAGAGCAACTATTGATTGGGCCGATATTAACCAAATAACTTCTACAAGGTTTCACAAAATGTCATTAAATGGAGAGCATAAGTTAATTTCATATTTCTTAGAAGGTCAATCAGAGGTCTAGGTTTTCATTCACAGCACTTTGTAATAGAATCAATAAATCAGTTGAGAAAGCAAAGCAACTTAAGTGGGATTGGTATGGCTTGGTACACTTTTGATTGATTTACTTAGCTCAATCAAAAGGTTATCTATCAATTCATATGCACTACATGGAAAGAAAATTGGCTTGATAACGAAAAAAAAAATATATATATACACCCATCGACACTCCCATTATATTGTTGGTTGACGACGGTTACTAACTGCCTAAATGGCCGTATAATTGACACATTAGCAAGCTGAAAGTTGACCTAAGCCAAGTAGAAATCCAGATTTTTTTGTTGGTATCTTTCTTATTTTTAAGTGCCCACACAGTTATGCGTTCGACATGAAATGAATGATACGGTGGGAGCAGGTTTTATTTTTCTTAAGCTGACGATAGCTGCGAGATCAAAGCTCCATGGGGAGGTGCTAAGAATGGCAGGACATAACCATTAGCTACGCACATGGCCGGAAATTTCAGCCGAGGCGTGTCAGACTGTCACTGCCAACGCTTGGCTCTAACTTAGTTGTGACTCATTTCCTCATTACCAGCTAAAGGCAGCAGGTTCAATGTGCCATTGGCAGGCGGGCCTTGCCACATTTTCTCAATTTTTATTATTTTCTTTTGCCTTTCATCGAGACGGCAGTCCGCACGCTGAGCTTTGTATTGTCTGTCAAAGCCTTAAATGGAAGAAAGGTTGCCTTTTCTTCAATATTATTATTTTATTTTTCTTTCTTTTTTTAAGTAAATACTGGCCCGTTGCTGCACGAGCGCAACTTGTGCCCAATGAATAACAAGGAAATAAAAGGAGTGAAAAAGAAGAATCCTTTTTATTTTCTTTCTTTTTCAATTCATGCTTCTGCGAGTTTTGTGTGCAAAAAATGATTTCTATTAAAATGGTTTGAAAATTTAATACACGGGAAATCAGATTATAAATAAATAATAACGAAAATGTAATGAATGAGTTGCGTATTGGACATTTTAGATAGGTTTTTCCAGATTTGAAATTGTTTAATGAACTTTAACAATTTCAATTAAATTTTAAATTCTTTGACAAAGAAGTGGTTCATACTTTTTCAATCTGGCCTGGCAAATTAAAAAGTTCTTAGACTCGGTATTTTTTAATTTAAAAATACCCACGACAAATTTTGCACCTTTTTTCTTGTGACTTCAAACAAAAAAACAAAAAAAAAAAGGTTAGTCAAAGTCTTCTTGCCTTTGATTTACAGAAAGCCACAATTAAAATATTCATAAAGAAATTTCCAAAAGAACAATGCGGAGTGCAAAGAACTTATGAATTAATTATTCACTTGCTTGGATCAACAATGATTCTTTTTGCGGTCTCTAATTGCTTTGTTGGGAAGGCGTAGAAATTAGGTGGGTTATTTTTGGTTACCATTTTTCTATGGCTCGTTGCGTCCGACTGTGGGATGTGAAATTAATGCGCCACAATAAATTCTCCGAAGATACCGAAAAAGGAAAATAGACAATGACCTTATAGCTGATGTTGTTGGTGTTTTTATGGGTTGCCATTTAGCATATCAGACGGTCGATGCGCCAACAACAAACTGACTTGATTGAGTGGTGTCTTTTCTCTTCGTCTTGGAATTTTGTCGAGCTGTCATTACTACCTGGTGCTTTGTCTGGGGAAAGTCATTTATCAAGATGATGTGTCAATTTTGTGCTCACATAACTCACAATTACATTGGTTAGTTAGACCAAGGATAAGCTTAAATATTAAGTTCTCACATTACAAAATGGCCCAGGTGGGCTGCAGGTCAGAAAAGGTAGCATCTTTTTAAGGAACCACTCGTATTTTGCTTCATATAATTTTAATGGCGCATTTCGCTTGCCTTGACTGCAAACATAACCTTGAATGTTTCACAAGTACAGTTGATGATGATGTTGAGGTTTGCGAATGCATTTAAAGCCATTTCCGTGGGGCATTTACAAAAGCAGTAAAATACATTTTCTTTTTGTTCACTTGTTTCCTTCTCTTGAGTTTTTTTTTCGCTTAAAATACAAAGTTATCCTTATCGAAACATTGATTTCTTACATATTAAATATTAAAAACTTGAATATATATTTTTTACTCAGCTTTTAGAAATTAAAAATTTATCGTTGAAAGCTGTCTTCAGTATTTTTCACTATTCACACAAAGAGGCAGCCATTTGTTTTCGAGCCCGACATTCTCTTTGGAATTTCCTGCCTACACTTAACTGTTCATGACTATGTGACAGCAACTCTTCACGTGTTCTTCTAGTGTGCCTGCCTGCCTCCCTGCCTTGAGTATATGTCCACGTCAGAGTGTATGTGTGTGTTATACAAATACATTTAGTACGCTTGTTAGTTTAATGCACCCCTGAGGCTAAACACGAGTTGGCAGTATCATGGCATCAAGGCATCATAGCATCATAGCTGAAGAAATTTCAACATCAGTAGTTTTGTCCTTGTGCTTTACAAATACTACGAATTCATTTGAGTGCATTTTTCATAAGCTGATTTCAGATACAATCTTATATATACCGTTGAAGGATTACCATATTTTATGTGTAATCGTATCAGTGCAATTAAATGAGTTGTTGCATAAAAGTTATTATTTCAGTTGACTGATAATCTAGCGTCCCAACCAAAAATTAGAGCATAAATTTTTGAAAGTGTTATTTCAGCTTATTTTAACCTTTTTGCTTAAACAAATTTGATTAGAATTAGGCAAATTAAATCAATAAAAGGCCAACAAACAAGAGTCACTTATATGTGACATAAATTTATAACTACCATAACAATAAGCATTGAGTAAATAAGCATATAAAAGTTTCATAAGCAACGAAAGAGCCCAAAAGAATAGGGATAATGCTACCTTCGAAGCAATTCCATGTTTTTGTATTCGAGCATAAAAGAGCGAACCCAACTCTCAAGTTCAATACACAAATAAAATTAAATGAGACCCATTGTTGAGAGGGTAGTCAAGGTGGTGGTGGGTCAATTGATTCAGCGGTGTTTCTTTTCCTATAATATAAGAGAACAGGGCGTGAAACAATGGAGCCTACTAATCCGCCGTTTGTATGCAGCACGCGATTTACTCCAATGCAAGGCAAGACGACCATAAAGAAAAAATATTCCGGCAACCGAGTGGAGGAATGTTCTGGTGATACTGATGAAAATGGTGTGGGTATTTTGTTCAATGCCAAAGCTAGGAGGATATTTAAGAAATTCCTTATTTGTTGTCGACAGCCTGGCCATCGTAATAGATAAATATTTTCCTATATAATTTAAGCTTTTGTTTTCATAATGCCCAAGCATTTACCACAATTATGTTGAGCACAAAACCTTGTTGAAACGATAAACCCCCGAAATAGCTTCGACATTCCATTCAGTTGCGGATCTATTGATTGGATAACTATGAATTTTATGGTGATGTGACAATCAACTGGGATCACAACTAAGCCAGCCCAGGCCATTGTGACAAAATTCCGAATTGCAATACAAATAAGGATTTACGAAACAATAGAAATATTATAGCCATTCAAATTCATATATTATAATTGCTTAACGATATCAATTGTCACCGTTTTAGCTTAAAATTGACAATATTCATCTCAGGTATTTTCTCTATCCTCCCCTGTAAAATAGTCTTTATCCTAGGTGGGAAGTACGTTTAATGAACTTGTTCATTTGTTGCACGTGTATGGAATAGAATTCTTGAATGTCTCATATATACTTTGTTTGTGTTTATATCTGTATTTGTTCAGCATAACGATGTCGATGGCAATGGCAGGGATGATAGTTTGTATGTTGTTGACAATGCTGACTTTGAAGGCTTTCGTTTCCTTTTATCTTTGATTTGTACAAATATGTTTACTCATAAATGTATGCACACTTCATTGGTAGCATTCGCCTTGTTTGCTTGACTTGTTTATTTCATAATCCTTGAAATGGGTTCATTCAGACCTACATCTTTCTACAAATTCTGTAATAGTTCATCGAATGATGGGTAAATGAATTTTTGCTTGTAAGTCTTGAAATATTTGAAAATCAATGTTATGAAATTCAGAAAATTCAGAATACAAGTGAATGGTTGCCCTTTTGTGGCACGTAACTTTCCAGGCACTTGAACATATGTGACCAAATTTCTTCGGCTACTCATGTGAATATATGAAAATTCAAATGTGCTTTGTTGTTGTTGTTGTTGTTGTTGCTGCCGACTGTCAAATAAATATATTAGCCAAATGTGAGAAAAGAAAGGAAATATTTTGTTTTGCCTTTTTGCTTTTTTCTTTTTTATTATAATTTATATTTATATAACTACAAATTGTATGGTCACAGCTGCGTTTTGACTGAATCTGAAAATAGGTGAATAGACGGAGTTTTATACCTTCAACTATTTTGCAACCTTTCGCTTAGTCTCATAAGGTTTCCATAAATATCGTTCTTACATTTTCTTCTGGCTGACGTCAAATGGTTGATGTATTTCTAAAGAAAGCCCTGCTTGTGTAGACTTCGGGTATAAAGAAAATAATGATTTATTATTTTTAAAGAATCTCCTAATTGGATGTAAATTTTTTTTTTTTGATTTGACTGAGAGCATTTTTAATTGCATGGATTTCAAGCAAGTCAGCATATTTGGTTTGTAGTGAAAAAATATGCATATTACTCATACGCACTGTATTTTCAATTTATCAAACACACACACACACATATACAGAGCTATTGGTTGTTACTAAGTGTGCGGAATTTGCATTTTGTATGACGTAAGTGGCAAAGGTTTTTACCCATATCGCCTGTATGCCTTTTTGTTATGCAATGAAAAGATGATGAGGTAAAGACGAAACTAACTTGAGGGCAGTCAGGGTAGGACCTTGTACCTCTTTCAATTGCCAACCTTCTGGCAGACACCATTTTAACAATTTTACACTTTTTTTTTTTTTGTTTGCCATGTTTTGCTTTGTTCTACATACAGACACAAATACACTTGTTACAATTATTTGTTGACCTCCAATTTAGCAGTCTATTGTTGACCTTTGTGTCTAAATTTAGCCAAGGCAATCCGTAAAATGAAACTGCAACCGTAAAGTGGCTTTTGAATAACTAAATCGATCTGTCTGTTACCTGAATTAAGCCATTTCTGTTCAACTTGCTAATACAACCGACAAATCATTAACACGTAAATATTTCAAAATCTGCCACTCACTGCTGACGTCAGCACGTTGGTCTTTCTCTCTTGGTTCCCATTTGGCATGTTCCCACAAATTTCAATTTGCACAAAATTTGAAAAATTGTATTTTTATTCCCTTCTTTTTTTTTCTTTCTCCAAATTGTGCATTCATTGAATAACGTGTGTGCCTAAATTGAAAATCACTTGAGCATACGACTACACAATTATTTTTATGTTACATATTTATGTCGATTTTGAATATTAAAACAAATGTACAAATTAATTCATGATTTTTACAAAAGCTGCAATAATTTAGCAATTCTGGCAACTAAGCTAAATAAGCTCGTGGAAAAATGCGAAAAAAATATTAATCATTCAAATGAAGAGCTCTCTTAATTATGAAAATTGCCATAATTTAGATCAAGCTAAATGGTTTTCTGGAAAAAAGCAAGTTTCACAATCTCTTTGAATTAATAAATTTAAATATTGAAGACAAATTTAAAATTCTAAAAAAATACAGATTCGAAGCAAAGGCAAAGGTTTTGGTTAGCATATGAGTACTTGGTTCTTTGGTGTCCTGCACTTTACTTACTTCGATAATGGTGTCATGTAAATTTTGCAGTAGAATAAACACAATAAACATTTTCATTAACCCCTTGGCCAGAGATTATGGCAAGTGGACACGCACATTTTGTCCACACACACGTGGCTAGTTAAATACAAACACGCAGGCCGACATTTCCGTCTTTCCAGAGAAGGCTGACAAAATTCAAAACATCTAACAATGGATGTCTCCGACTCACGTACATTGCCCAAAACGGGCGATTTTATGCAGGACACATTTCAGGCCCAGTCTATTAGGAGGGATGCCAAAGCGCCAAGGTGGTGCGGAGTGAAGCGGCTGAAGTGGCAACAAAAAGAGACCTAAAGCTTACTGTCGCATTTGTGTCGTTCTTTCATTTAGTTTTTCTTTTTGCACCGCTCACTCTTTTCCACACTTTTCTTTGTTGTATTGTGATTGTTGAATACGGTCTCGCACATATACACTCACATATTTATTATATACAAATATTCGCAAAAGTTGTGTGTGTTCTTTTGAATTTGGTCCCGTCTTCTTTGTAGTTTTATTTCTCTTGTTGCTTTTGCCAGAGTTGTAATTCCCTCTGTATGTGCATAGAATTTTGTGTAATTATCTCAATATGAATGTCACTTTAGCTGATTGTCTTCCTGCCCCCTGTTCCCGCCTCTACAGCTTCCCCGGTTTTCTGAGAATATTGTTTATTTATGTATTTTTGTGTTTAGCCAGAAAGTTGTACTTATTAAGTGGAGTCGTTATTTGATAAATGGGATTAATGACTATGCTAATGCATTTAGCCAATATATGATCTTTTCGGCTTATACAAGATTTCATTCGCATTTTAAGATAACCAAAATTATAAGTTTTGAGGGTTTCTTTGGTTTCGGTAAATATATTTAAATATATATTTTTTTCAGCTATCCCAAAATTTGACACAAAAATTTAACCAAATTTATGTCAGCATTGTCTTTATATTGGGTCTCAGTTTAATCCTATTCAATTTAAATAAGTAATTATTTTTTTTTAATAAGACTTGAATTGTAATTAAAAACAAGAAAACAAAAAAAAAAAAATCTTTTTCACCATTTCGTTTGAGGATTTCTTTCTTTATTCTGTCATTTCAAGTCATATTAGGCGCAATTAAGGCTGGAAGTTTCCATCAGATAACCATCGGAATTGTAAGGCTAAGCGGGCATATTGTGAGATCCCTTAACAACGGACATTAATTAAATTAAGCAATTAAAAGTCTCCCTATTTTTCATGAGCACACAGCCAAAGGGCTTAACAAAAGAATGCTAAGTGCCCTCGTCTGCCCAAAACTTTTACTCATCATCATCCGTTGGCCCTGACTTGGGCAAGTATCTGATTCTGATTTTGTGCCCCTCGCCTTTGGCTAAGACCCTCTTTTTTGCTTAGATAGATTTGACTACAACAACAATAATGAGCCACCTTGACAAAAAAAAAAGAAAGGAAACTTAATAAACTTACGCTTGAGATATTGGTTAAGCGGCAGCACCGGGGATTCAAACTTTCAGTTTCGGTTTTTTGAACTGTTGCTTCAAAAGTTTCTTATTGATGCGACTCAAATTTCTTGGTTTGTTTTGATTGCCATAGTTTTGTGCAGACTTCTGTGTGTATACGAGTGTGTCAGGTTACACACGCATTTATAAATCCACACACACACACACAGGCACATAGGCCTACATGCACACGCACCCGTGTAGACGACTCTGCGGTAGTCGTCGATTTGCCGCCGCTTCACATACTTTCACTTTCTTTTTGGGCAAATAAATTTGGCTTGCTGCCTTCGGTCTTGAATTATTTTGATTAAATATTTATAATTTCAGATTTATTATTTAGCATTTCTTTTTTATTTGTAATGTTTAAATTGTGGTTCCTTTGAATTATTCAGTTGTTCATTTATTATGGAGTTGACTTTCTTTTTTTTTTTTTGATTTCTTTTACTTTATTCTTGTTTGTCTTTTCTGTTGTTTTTTTTTTTTTTGGTTGTTTCACGTTGCTTCGTTGAGTTTACACTGAGCTCGGCAGACACTTGGCTGTTGCTTTTATAGGCCGCCAAATCAAATTCACCACAGACACGATGGCTGGCTGACAGCCAAGCCTGCCAAGCCTCCCCCAAAACAAAGCTTGCCTGAGTAAGGATACAAATATGCACAGGTGTGTGTGTGAGGCTGAGGGTTGGGCCAAATTCCAAACATTCACATTCACACACACACACACACACACACAAAGAGAAAGCAACAAAAAGCTTTCCTCATTTCAAGGCACTCACACACGTGGGAAAATTAATTCCGATTGCAAAATAAATCAATTCAAATAGTTTTTAATAAAATCCAATCCAGAGTATTTTGATCTAATGATTTGGTTTCAAAATTAAATTTTTAAATAAATATTTTTGTTGAAAAAATTATGTTACTTTCGGAATTTTTGTGAAGCTTGACAACTCTGGTCGAAAAGCTTAGTTGTGTTTGCTCTCCCAGTTGGCAAAGGAAAAGCTTTGACTTTTCAAAACAAAACTCAGCATCCTTTTGAGCGCGCACATGTTTTCTGCTGCCTTTTCACACCCCCAGCCATTTCTGACCTACATCCTAGCGGTGTGTGTGTGTGTGTATGTGTGTGCGTGAAAACTTTACAACTGTGGTGGCTTTTGGGCATGCTTTTGTTAGCCGCTGACTGTTATTGGGAATCGCGCGGCATCGTAAAAAAGGCTAGCGTAAAATCGTCATCAGAACACGAACAATTTGAATTAGGAGTCGGAGGCAAGGCCCAATAAGCTTGTTGGTATATGATACACACACACACACAATAACAAAGCAAAAAGAATGCAAACAAAAATTTGCACTTTTACGAGCAAAGTGGTGTGTGCCAGGGCCACCATCAAATATCATCATCAGAGGTTGGTCCATGCGTCGATTTCGGCTCAGTCTTGGGTCATCGTCATCATCTGGTACAGCAGTCTTAGCCATTTTGATTTTGGCTTAGGTCTTGAGCCACAGCCTGTGAGTATCTGAATACCACGGGTAGTTATCTTCTTTGTTTTGGTTTGCTTTTATTCTTGTCGTTGGTCCTTTTGGCTTATATATTCGGGGTACATACTGATTATTACAAATTGCCACAGAGACCGTATTAAAAAGATGGGCTTTTTCTGTTGTCGATGTATAATTTTGCTTGCTCATTTCCGGGCTGCAAAACACCACTTAACTAACTTGACTGCCGGCTGCCGTTATTTGGGGCCACCAACATGGCGTATGCTTAATAAGAATTAAAAAATGCTTGCATAAACATAATAAGATTTTTCGAATGTTTGGGGGGAAGGTTGTCGACTCGCCCAAGTAGATGAACATTCAAATATATTTGAATCTATTGAGTTCTATTTGGTCCAATGAAGATTTCTATCTTGCCATTGACCCAATTTGATTAAATTCGCTTTTATTTGGCCAATAGAAAAATTGTCCAATCAAGGCCAAACAATTTGAGGCCTTGACCGTTGACAAGTCGAGCTATCGTGACATTTGAACTGTTGCTCATTTGCCAGGCAAATGACGCAAAGCCAGGACTAATTTCTTGTCTATGCACTTTAGCCGTCAGCTAATTAGTTTCGTTATGGCTATTAATGCCAAGGAATATACAAATTACCAATTAGACGTCAATTGTTAACAACTAAAAACGAGTGTAACAATTGCGTGTGGCAATTTCAAAAGAATTGCGCTTACCTAAAAACTAATCAAATAATTTAGCTGGGCTTGGGTGAACAGTGAAGACCTTTGAAAAGTGGTTTTCAAAATTGATTAACAACCGCAAGAGAAAGGAAATTTTCAAACACAAATTGATTCAATTATTTACTATTTTGTAGACTCAAAAGTAATCATTATAAAGAGCAAAAAAATATGTGGCCATGCACTTAAAAGTCAACGACTCCTTCCCATTTTCGTGGTCCTTGCTGAGCTTCTCCTACTTCTTCGGGGCTGTCAGCTATATGCGCGTCATTGTTTGCTTTCAAGTCTTGGTAATTTCATTTCGTAATTGTATCCTGCATTTTGCTTTGGACCAATTTCAAAATACACATACATTTTTTAGTTTACTTGTGTAAGTGTGTGTGTGAGTGTGTACCTGTTTTTATATAAACTGAAACCCCAATGGCGTTTGGGGTAAATGTTAAAGGTCATATTGTGTTAGAAAGAAGCATTGAAGTGCTTCAAACGCTAACGTCAAGGACAATTGGGGTGGCACTGTCAGGGGAGCCGCTCGCCATGAGTAATGAAAGCGCACAGAAAACGGTGCACTAAAAAGTTTTACCTGATTAATTTTATTTTAATATTCCACTTACAACCAAAGCAAAGCAACATTTTCCTACATTTTCGACACAACAATTTCAAGGAAATAAAAAAAAATTCATTGATCTACCCGCAAATCTAATTAAAATAATAGCAGTATTCCTACATATCCGTAATCGGAGATATCTGACACGGATAAGTCTCACTTACCTTGTCGTCTTTGGCATAGAAGAGCATGTTTCGTTTCAAGCGAAAAAACCGACGTCGCCAGCATTGAAAAGACCAAGTATGTTTCAATAGGAAACCCTCTTTAATTATGGCAGACTGAAATCAGAAAAGCAAAGACCAATTTGTTGAAACTTTTTATAGTTGCAAATAAAAGCTAAGAAAATTGAGTTGTCCGAAAAGAATTGACATAGTCCAATAAATTGATGCTTGAATTTAATTAAGTCCACAAAAAATAAATTAAGTCCGGCTAGCCTGACTCTGGAGTGCCCTGTAAAATTTAAAATAATAAAATAATGATCTGAAGTTAAATGTAACTTTTTTTTTAAAGAGTTTTTATTCCGAACCTTAAGCCGATATCGGGAGAGTTCAATGATCTTTATCTAACCCGATTAGTTATTGATTATAAGCAACCCATTGGAATTTTATGGTCCTTGCCGTCTCTGAGGATAAGACGGATATGGTTAAATAGATTTGTTTAGTCGATTATGTGGGCTATATTAAACTCCATATAGGGTATACCTTAGGGTATAAAAATAATACTTCTTTATAGAAACTTTGGAAATGTTTAAAAATTCTTTTTATTCAGATATTTTTGAAAAAGTTCAATTCTTTTAAATTTAAGCTGCCAATTCAATTCAGCCAATAAAATGCAAAAGAAAAAAGAAATAAATAAAAATATCAGACAAACATTTTTTGTCTATATAAAGAGTTTGTCTTAATCAATAATTTGTTCAGTTGACTTTTATGCTTTGGAATGAAGGGAATTCGTGTATTTCTGGCATTTGTTTGCCTTGCTCTTTATCCTTCGATTTCGACAACGCAAAAAATTAAAATTGTAAGGATAGACTGAAAAAAAAAATTTAATTATATATATCAATATGATTTTAGGGAGATGCCACGGTCGATTATTGTGAGAGGTCCAGATTGCAGTTCCGCTATATCAATGAGCTTAGTGAAAAAGTAAAAGACTTAACTGATAAAGTTAATCAGATTTCTTTGGAATTTGAGAGAGGCGCAAGTCAAATCTGTTTTCCTGCAAACTTAATATCAGGAGAATCTTGCCCATGTCAAAGTTATGGTGAGTTTCAAATAGAAATTCCTGGTGGATCGTTTCCAGTGCTCTGCGATGCCAATCAAGATGGTCCAGGATGGATTGTTATCCAAAGGAGATTTGATGGTTCCGTGTTATTTAATCGAACTTGGAACGAATATAAGCAAGGATTTGGTGATAAAACTGGCGAATTTTTTATTGGACTGGAAAATCTATATCTAATTACCCGGAGAGTTCCCCATGAGCTTTATATAGAACTGCATGACTTTGAAGGAAATTGGAGATACGCTCGGTACGATAACTTTCAAATCGGCCATGAAGCCACATTTTATGCTTTAAAGGAGGTAGGACGATATTCCGGAAATGCAGGGGATTCACAATTCTCCGAAAATATCAACGTGGCATTCTCCACTTATGATAGCGATCATGATAAGTGGCAGACAGGCAACTGTGCCCGTGAAATCACCGGTGGATGGTGGTTTAGGAACTGTGGTAAAAGGTAGGAAAGTATTTTTAGTATAATTTTACATAAATAACATAATAAATTTTTTTTTATATCGCCAGTAATCTAAACGGACTGTATCGTGGGCCACATGGTAATGTAGATACTAATAGAGGTGTGTACTGGGAAGACTGGTTAGGCCAATATTCCTATAGATCTACCAAAATGATGGTTCGACCAAAATCAGCCTGCTCCTCCAATTAAGATAATTCGCTTTGGAGATAAACGAAGAGAATATTCTCAATATTTTAACCCAATGAACATAATATTAAATGTTAAAGTTGTTTTTTTTTTTATAAAGAGAAAAACAGTTGCATTACTAGAGTGCATATTTAAGTGGCTTACCAGCTTAGTGGCATTGCAGCTGATTGACAGGCGTCTGTGGAAAATGCTGGCTGGAACTGTTTCAATTTCCGATTCAAATTCAGACTCATCCTCGTTGCTAATCGAAATGATTGGTATGATGGGTATGGGCGAGACGCTGCCAGAGCTGCAGGCACTGCTGCGACCACTACTGAAAGTGCCAGCAGCCGCGGTTGCATTCGCTATCCCAGTTGGTTTGAGCTTTTCCTGTCCATGGGAAAGGCGCCTCGGACTGGGAGAGAGGACATGCAGCGTGTCTATTTTTAAGTTTGGCATTGTTTTTGCTTAAACTTTTCTTATTTATCTCTCCTGTTCTAGTTGTTGCTGAAAGTTGTTGCACAGCATACGCAAGCACACACACAAACACGAGGCTTCCTTTTTGTGTTGCATACTTTTGGGCTGCCTTTTAATTGTGCGTTGGAAATGAAAAAGCCCTGTTTACTCGGTTTCTTTTGTCTTGTCAGTTTTACAGTTTTTATTTACTTTGGCTATTGTTCTCTTATTGCTGGTTATTTAATAGAGAGAGCAAGAGACGTCGAGAGAGTGAGAGAGAGTACAAAGAGAGTAGGGCCCCTCACCGCGGTTGTTATGAAAACTCTTCAAAATTATTAAACATTTTCATATTTTCACCTTTAAACACTGAAAGCTTAAAAGGTCTTTTAGTTATTTATTTATTTTTACAAGTATTCCACTGATTTTCTTTAACAGGTGTTGCATTCAATTTGTCTTCCTCTTCACTACACTTGATTTCTTTTTGCTTTGTTTACCAGCTTATATAAAAAGCTACACCAATGCAAAAATGCACACTTCCTTGCCACAGAGTCACTCTCAAGGGCTTATTATATTTTTATTTTATTATATATATATATATAATTTTCCAGTATTCTAGCCAAGGGGGGCGGGATGATGAAATGTGTGTATACAAAATTTTCTAACTATTTTTATGCTTTTGTCTAGTCTTGGCAACCGGCGGCCTTTTGTTAATTTTATTTGATTCTTATATATTAATAGATATAGCAAAAATATTTGATTAAATTGTTCACATATTTATGAATTTATTAAATATTTTTTTAAAGCGACACTAACTAATGTAGAAAAACTTAATTTATTCGTTCATATTTAAAGCAACACAATAAGTTTATTTCATTTTGACATTTGATGAGCCCGCATTGAGCTATATTTTTTTTTTCATTCCTGTTTAAGCAATTTTCTTTGCTTTATTATATTTCTTGCATTCTCTGGTGCTGGTCAGGACTAAATGATATTTAATGGCAAGTTCCGGCCAAGCGCGGCGTACTGTACAAGACCGCAACCCTCACTGCTCACAACTAAAGGCAGGCCAGCTACTTGGATAGATTTTGGTTGGCCTATAAGTATGCAATCGGCGAGCAGGGTTGCCAGAGTTTTCGCGCTTCTTAAAAAAAGCTCAAGGCAATTTTTAAATCAGAAAATATATTTTTTTGTAATTCGAAGGGATTCTTTGTCCAATCAAAAAAGGTTTTAAGGGTTATGAAATCTTTTTTAAGTATTTTTTTTTTATAGTAAATTAAAATTGATATATGAATTGGCTTGATTTTTATTCCATGACCACGTAAAAATTTATCATTGTAAAAAAAAATATTTTCCTAATTTATTTTTAAAAATTTCTTGATAATATTTCCAAAAGGGTTTTGTTATAGTCGACAGCCCTGTTTGCCTGGAGGCCAACAGTCAGAAATGTTATCCTTACCAACAAGTTTGCCACCGCTCTGCGTAGAGAGAATCTTGTCAAGCTGGCAAAGAGAGCGCCAGCCAAAGAGATGAAAAGAGAGAGAGAGTTGGGAAAATATGACCCGTTCTGTTTGAGCTCAGGGAAACTTCCGTGCCTGCTGCAACAGCAAATGAGTTGAGCAAAACAAAAAGACGAAAAATAGGCAAAGCATAAATGACAACAAAGTAAACACCGAAGCCGAAACCGAAGAGAAATACAATTGGAGGCGAAAACCGGATGCACTATCAAAAATTTATCCATTCTCTTTTTCTCGTCTCGTCTCGCTCTTTCTTTCTCTCTCGCATTCATTTGTTTGTGAACTCATAGGCCGATTCGAGGGTGTTGTCTGGGCCTTGCGAGACCTTCTGGGACTGTTGTCCTGGGCTGTTATTTTATTTATTTCGTTTTTCCTTTTGCCTGCCCGGCCTTTCATTTTCTTCGCTTACCTTTGGAGTCTTCTTTGCCGCCTTTCCCTTTGTGCTTTGTTGCCTTGTTTTCTGTCTCGCATATCCCGGCGGGCATTAGTCTTTACGCTTGGTTGCATTTTTTTTTTTTTTTTTGAGACGCCCTCGGATGTTTCCCATGCCACGGATATGAGCGAGTCGTTGGCCTTGAATGTGTGCTTTTCCGAGCATTCTTCTTCCATTTTTATTAAATTTTTACGTTCCACGTTTCTGAGGCTGTTTTACTGTAATACTCATATTTATTTTTCATTTGTTGCGCTCCTTCAATTATGGTTAAATGGGAGCGGACAGAAAAAAAGAGAAACAATTCTTTTTAATACATTTTAAATGTGAAAATGCCTCAAGGAATGCACTGGGCTGTCTAACAAACTTGCTTTTTATTTTTCTTTAATTCGGTCTAAGAATTTTTATTTCAATTGTTCTAGCTGTTTCCTGAGATCTAACTTACCTTAAGTTGTTAGAAATGAAAGACTTATTTAAGTTCAAAGTTCCTTCTAGGACATATTTATTCATATTTCAACAATTATTATTTTTGCTAATGAGCATTCACTACATTTCCTAAGACTAATTACTTTTGAAAAGAAAACAACTTTGGAAGACTTTGGAAAAGCATTTAAGCTAATTTGGCCTTACTCTTTTAAGGAGCCAAACGTTCATAGACCCAGCCATCTTCGCCCTTGTGGATCAGTTTGTCATCCGCTTCGGCCTCTACGCCGGGGCCCCGGCGGAAGCGTATTCGATCGTGTAAGCGATCGGTTTGACCTTGCCAGAATTCAATTAAGGAAGGCCGCACTAGGTAACCACCCCAATTGGGGAGCGGCACTTCATCATCGCCCACACGTTTTTTAATGCTTGCCTCCACCTCGTCTAGGTATTCCCGTGATGGTATACGACGGCTTTGCGGACTGGCAGCTGCTCCAATTTGACTGGCACGTGGTCGCTGATGAAAATACTTCAGCGAGTCTTCCTTGGGTATTTTTTCGGCCACACCTTCGATGCGCACGCTGCGGCGTAAGGGCATCCAGTAAATTGTAATGGCCACATTTGGGTTGCCGGCAATATCCTCCGCCTTGCCACTTTCATAGTTGGTGAAGAAGGTGAAACCCTCGGCATTGGCTTCTTTGATCAAAACAAAGCGATTTGTGGGCTTGCCCTGAGCATTTACTGTGGCTAGAGCAGCCGCATTTGGTTCTAATATCTCTTTGGTCGAAAGGGCCACTTCTAGCCATTCTCTAAAAACACAGAATGGGTTCTTCACCTTGATGGAGTCTTCCAGGAAAGCATCTTTGCGTTCTCGGTATTTAAGGCGCAAAGCTGCAATTAAAAATCACTTTATTCTATGATTGTTGATTAGCCCTTTTGACTTTGAACTCGCCATGCAACGAAGCGGCCTCTGCTGTATTTTCACCCATGCTGACAAAGAAGCGTACTAGATTTCTCACTGTGGCAAGGGTGTGTAAAGGAATGATTAATTGCGTTGTTATTGAGTGCTTAAAACCACGTACTTATGAAATGCAATTCAAGTGGCTTAATCTGGAGAAAAGATTCTTTCTTTTAGGTTGTAAAGTTGCCAGTCTCAGTGCTATCAGCTGTCATATCTGTTTGTTATTCGGCGCAGTGATGCCACTCTGTCCAAATTTGTTCCCCTGACAGTGCTTTGGGAAATTTTCAAAAAATTTGGTCCACTGTTATTAATAATCTGAATTGATCATTTTAATAACACTTTAAACCAAAAAATAAATATTTTCTAAATTTTTCAATTTATAAAGTAAAAAGTATGTTTCGTTTTCTTCTTTGTAAACATTCTCTTTCAAATGGGTAAGATTTGTTTAATGCTCTAACCGCCCTCTATCGGTGGTTTTGTTATGTCCTTAATTTTGTTCCTTTACAATTTTCGTTCTCACTGCGAAAGCTCAGAATCAATTCAACTCGAAAGGCTGCTGGACGTGTGTGAGCGCGCAAGTGAAACGATTGAAAGGAGCGCAAGCGAGAAATTATAGAGAAAGGCTGTGGACATACATAAAAAATATACTTACATGCCAATGCGTATACCTATGTGTGTAGTGCAAAATAAAAATATACATGTAGCCGAATTATTCAAATGCCAAAACATAATGGAAAAATCCAATTAACCAGCGTCTAAATTTATAGTGTCACATTTTTGGTCACATTCTGTCAGTGCGTGCAAAAAAAAAAAAAAAAAAGCGCAGAAGAAGAATAAGAAGAAGCGTTCTGTACTCAAACTAGGTTACAACAAAAAATATACTATATATACACACACAAAAAATATATATGCAAAAGGAAAGGCAACAATAAAAATAACAAAAAGGAAATACTCCAACAACATAGTCTGCGCTGGTGGTTTGGAGGTCGGTCTACTTACTACGCCAACATTGGAAGCATTCTCGAGATTGGGGGCCAACACAACAAATAATGCTAAATAGATGACAAAGTTTTATGAACTACAACAACAACAACAAGCAAATGGCCTGATAACAAAATTAACATTTTAAATTAAAAAAAAAAAAAACAAAACAAAAAACCAAGTGATATTTTTAAAATTTTGGTCTGTTGCTGATTTGTTATTTTTCTGCACAGAGCAAAAGCAAAACACTCACACATACTCTCTGAGATAGAAAATAGAGAGAGAGAGAAAGAGAGAGAGAGAGAGATAGAAAAACAGAGAGCCTCTACATAATTAGAAATATATGCCCATTGAGTGCCTTATATCATTTGATAATAATCCGCAAGGTGTCTACTATGCTGGACAGGAGCTATCTGGGATTGTTGATCTCAGCGTTGATGCCACCAAGCGTATCAAAGGTGAGCATTTTATATTTATATATTGAAATACTCTCGAGTCTCTGGCATGACTCACGTGGCGTATGAGTGACGCGCCATTTGCCATTTGACCTGGCTGAAGTGTCATTTGTGATTTCAACAGAATATAAATAAATTGCCAAGGACACCTGTATTAATTTGACTGCACAAAGGTCTTGCAAAATTATATGAAACCACTTAAAATGGGTTTCCCATTTTCACAATTTACTACCTTCCATTTAATGGTCTCTCCTTGTTGTTTATCGTTTATCTCGACTTCCTCGTATGCAATTAATCGCTGTCGCATGTCCATACGTCCTTCCTTTGGTCGAGTCACTAATGGGGTTGCTTGTTTCGGTGTCTTTTTTTTTCTTTTTCCCCTGTATATTTTTAGTGCATTACGATTTCCTATGCACTTTTCATCGTTTTGGCATGCCGCCATTTTTATTTTACTTATCCATGAACTCGAAAAAAGGCGTGGTAAAAGCATTTGAATGGCTGTTTTAGCTTTGCATCTATAGTATAGCTAATTCCCCGATGCTTAAGCAAATTTAATTAATTAAGTCGGAAATTTAGTTAGAAAAAATATATCATTTTCCAAAAGTAATTAAATCATACATATATGTTTTCCTTCTTTCCAATAGGCATCCATGTCACCGTCAGCGGTTATGCAAAGATACGCTGGATAAAAAAGGGTTATCCGCGCGACAGCGAACGCGCCATGTGTCGTGCCTATCGATCGTATTTATCATCGCGTTCATATGTACTCGGCTCCTGTGCGAATAACTCATCAATTGACTGGAACGCTGGTGAATATTCTTATACATTTCATGTCATATTGCCGGACAATCTGCCCACATCATTCGATGGCAAATATGGACAAATCCATTATGAAATTATAACGACAATTGAGCGCCCTGGGCGCTATCCGAAAGTCTTTAAGCTGCCATTTACCGTGATACATCCGTTGGATTTAAATGCTGATGCTATTTATAGGGTAAGACATACCAACAAGTCCGTCAGCATATTAAATAATATTTTATTTTTGTTGTCTTAGGTACCATTGGAAATACTGGATCGTAAGAGATTCTGGAGTTTTTGTTGTCCAACCGGACCGTTGACTGTTAAGTTCTCCACACCCTATTGCGGGTATGCGCCCGGTCAAAAGATACATTTCGTCCTCTATATTAACAACGAGTCTTCTATTGACATTACCGCATGTGAGGTGAAACTGAAGCAGGAGGTTAGCTATGAGTCCCACGATCCCCAGCACGAATATCGCTATGACAAGCATTTAATAGCACGCCGGCAATTTGGCAATGTGTTGCGCTGGTCCCGGAAGGTGTATCGAGGATATTTAGATCTGCCATCGATACCACCCACATCGATGAAGCCAACCTGTCCCATTAGCGTTAATTATTCAATTAAGATAATTGTCAATCCAACGGAGTTTCATTGGAAACTGAAACTGAAAATACCCCTGACCATTGGCAGTATACCAATTATGGATAGCCCCGAGGCCTTGATGCGTTTCAATCGCCAGCAGCAGCAACATCAAGTAGTTAGTCAAAATTTACAATTGTCCACAATGATGATAGATCAACAGCAGCAGCAGCGGTCGCAGCAGCGACAACAACAACAATTACAGCAGCAGCAGCAGCAGCAGCAACAACAACAGCGCGGCTCGAGTCCCAGTCAGAGACGACTCAGCAATAATAACAACATAACAAATAGCAACAACAACAATAGCCAACAACAACAACAACAGCAACAGCGTTTAGTCAGTGGAACACTGCCGACCAATTTAATAACAACATCAACAACAACAACAAATTCAACAACGCCAACGACTGCCATCATGCCAGCAATATTGGTCACTGATAGTGATAATCCTCCGGATTATATACCCATGAGTAATTATAATTACTGAACAAAATTCCTTTCCATACAAACGCAATTTCAATCTATAATCAAGAATTTTTCATTTAGATCTTTGAGGTTTTTCAATTCTAAAAACAATGTCCTATGCCATTCAAACCCAAACCGGTTCTAAGAATATCTCTGAGGTTTACTGACCAATCGCACTCAAATTTCATACCTAGTTTTTCTATATGATAGAGCTAATGTCTTTTAAATGTGAGCCTGGTCCGACTAGGAGATCATAATATAACTACCCCTCAGACCCAAATCGGTTTTTATAATTTATTCATTTTGCCAATCTCTTTTAATTGAAAATCTCGAATATCCTAAAAAAAAAGGCTACCAATTATTACTCGGATTAGATCACCATATAGTTAATTAACTATATCCCCATATATATCAATCTTATATTAATTCGGTATGTGGCATATCAAATAGCTCTTCTACAGACTGAAATAAGTTTTAGTTATTTCTTCGAAAGTTTTTGACTGATCATTTTCAAAATCGGTGCCTAGATTGCTTATAGGATAAAGAATATATATACCGAATTACATAATTTTAATTTTGGTTTCCATTATTTTTTCCAGTGCCGCCCTCCTATGAAGATGCCATGGCTTTGAGTGAAAAATTCAGCGATGATACCGAATATCTGACAAATGTTAGCATGAGCAGCATTATGTCTACCACTCAGGGCGATGTTACAAGTGAGCCCTTTAAACCGCGTTATCCGGTCTATTACGATTTTGAGACACCAACCATACCGCCCGGTAGTGATGATTCCAATGAATCTGACACATAAAAACCAAAAATCAATTTGTTATCAAAAATGAAAAAAACAAAAACAAAAAACAGAAAACAAAAAGTGAAAAAATTTCTAATTAATTGAATGGCTGAGTGACATTATTATTATTTTTTTTTTCTTCAATAAATTTTAAAGAATTTTATTCCATTTAATAAAAAGTAGTTAGAAAATTAAATTATTTAATTGATAAGCAAACAAAATCACTTATTCGACTCTACACTCAGTAAAAAGTAAATCCCATAAATAATCCAATTTTGCCAAGTCTGAAATCTTTATTTCTAAATCCAAGAATAATCTCAAGAATCTTGTCCGCCTTATCCGCTGTTTGTGTCTGTCTGATTAAATTGTCTGTCTAGAATTTCTTATCCGTGTTCCGTCCGTTTAAATAAAATTTGAATGTTTCAAAATTCTGGTGTGTAGTGTTGAATTTGATACAATTTTCTTCCTTAATTTACTTGAAATATTTCACATATTTTGCACGTTAATTAAAATGATTAAAAATTCGCACAGTAAAATATTTGGTAAATTATTTGTGTTGTCAAAATGTTATTATTATTATTATTATTGTTAAACTAATCATATCGATAATATTATATAAATGTTTTATTCCAATTAAATTTTCGAAAAAACTTTATTCCAAATCTTTGGTGCTTTTTGCCAAAAACATTTTTTTATTAAAACCAAAAAATAAAAATAAAATAATTCAAGCTTTTAATTATTTCGATATCAATTTAATCCAACAACAATAAAATGCTGAGTCAATTTAAATGTGCTTAACTTGTAAATTTATTTTCTTATTACCGCCTCCCCCACCTACGCCAACACGTCACATTTCGTACCGTCCTTCACATGTGCCACATCTCTCCACGCTCCCGCCCGCGACCACAGAGACGCTCTACGATGAATCCAATTCACAGCTGAGAATCGCCCTGCAACCGGAAACCGCCATGGAGGAGCCAGCCACCATACCAAATACGGCCAATTTTCTGAGCATTATGCGTTACGAAAAGAAATGATTTATGTAATAGCTTCAACAAATCTTTCAAATCAAAATACCTACAACAAAATCTAAAAGTTATAAGAAAAAAATTTAAAAAAAAAAATTGTTAGAAATCAATGCGCAAATATAGTTTTAAGTCTGACATGGAAATACTTTTTATAGATAATAAAAAAAAAAAACAAAGCTCACCACAAAACAATAGAAATATTTTGCAAAATGCTTAGCAAAAAGGCAAAGGAAAACCAAAACCAATTAATCCAATTAACATATTCAAATAAAGCAACAACTTAACAATTTTTCTGTAATAATTTTCTTTTTATTTTTTTCTACTTGAATTATAAAATTTTTTATGTCTGCTTATCAATTAAAATTTCTCAAACTTGTTCATTAAATGAATTTCCTTTTAATTTTGAATTTTTCCAAGAAACATAGAAAACAAAGTAAATCTATATATTTATATATCTATATAGATACTTTTAGGCTTAAGCTAAACCGTTTGCACAATTTTACTGAACTAGAGAAAAAGTGAAAAACCCCAAAATTAACATTCTCAATAATCACACAATTTACACAACGTGATCGAATATAAAATTTACATATGTATAAAAATAAATCTATTTCTTTGCTTATCAAGAATTCCATAATATTTCCCAACAAAGTGATATTTTTTAGTTAGCCTAATTTTGTCTTCTTGTATACTTTTTACTTTCCCGTTTAACCAAAATTAGTAATAAGTCTACTATGTCTTCAATTAAATTCAATAAAGCAAAGCAGCAATATTTAAAATTATATACAAAATAAAAAAAATAAATAAATATATTTTCAAGTGTTTGTTATTTTTTTTTTTATCAATTGCAAATGTTCAAATGGGTTCAACGATTTTTAGTCATAGTCAACCAGGTAACTTGTTTCAAAACTTGTTTAATTTTTTTTTAAAAACAGATTTTTGGTAAAGTCTCGAAACATGGCAAATATATTTCGTTTTAATTGGAATTTTGCAAATTCTGAGTGCTTTCTACAAACTACTTTCTGATAAATTCCTTTCAGCTCTGAAATAATTCTTCTCTCTTAGGCGGGAGCTCTTCTTTAGGTTTTCTCTCTTTTCTGCTGGTTGCAGTCACTTTTTATCCAACTCCTTTTTTCGTTATCAGCCTCTGCTGCAACGCCAAAGACATTAGAACCAGTTTGATTACCAAAGCCCCAAGACAGACAAGTCGAATCATGCCACCAACTGGACTGGTTGAGACAAATGCAGCAGAAATTCGCTGGCAGTTTTGCGCGGCTCAACAGTTGCAGGAAACAAGCAGGCCAGAAAAGTACAAAAGATTTTTTTTTGTACATTTCTTTTGACATTGAAAAAGTACAATAAAATAATTATTGAATTAAAAAAAAAAAGCACAGAAACGAAACACGAAAGTCTCCTCACAATTCCAAGCTGAAAATCTCAGCCAACTTAAGTCGAGTCATAAACTTTTGTTTTTATCTTTATATCGCTGAGGGTGTAGTTGCTTCAATTTGCTGTTACACTTATTATGTTATTATAGTTGTTTTTGTTTTTGTTTTTGTGTAGGCAAAACAGACGCGCCTGGGCTAAAAACTAAAAAGTTTTCTCGGCTTTGCTGGCCTCAACAGTTGTCATCCACCCGGCAGTGGCAACGGTAGCAGCAGCGCAACTCAGCTCTGATTTGCGATACTCCAACCAAAACAAATAAATAAAAACAAAAAATAAGATATAAAATTGGCGTGTTATTTTTTTTTAAATTTGTTTTGAAGTGAAATTACAAAAGTGCATACCCTTTCTTTTTGCGTGCAATCGATTTAAGTGAAAACACAATCATGCCCATAAATTGCACATTTAATATGTCGCGCTCATCGCCTGTTTACTACACTGGTGAACAAGTTTCGGGTACTCTAACCTTAATCGTGGACAAAAAGAAGCCTGTCTCGCTGAAAGGTAAAAAGGTTCTATAATTCAGTTTTGTGTTTGTATTGACATTTCATTAACTTAATGAAATTGTCATGTTGAGGTTGAGCTAACAAATGCAAAAAAGAGAAACAAAAATTATATTTTCTGATTAGATAAACAGATGATTATTAAAGTAATTTAAATGTTCGCTGCCCGATAACATAAAACGGAAAAATTCAGAGACAACATTAATTCGATATGAATATAGATGGATTCGCGGGTTTCATCTGTAAACTTCTCGTTTTTCTATTTCTTTCAGCCATGAAAATCAATTTGCTTGGGGTAAGCTCAGTTGACTGGAGCGAGCCGCGTCGAGATCCCCCAACAATTGAGCACAACGATAGCACAATTCATTCTAAACCACCGAAAACCAACTATACTGGAACCAATGTGCATATAAATGAGACCCAATACCTGACGGATGCCATTGAATTGCTACCTGGCGCCACTAAGCTGGGCAATTTCAAATTTGATTTACCCAAGGCGCTGCCTGCCTCGTGCCGTCTGCAGTTTGGTTCGGTCTATTACACACTCCAAGTGTGTCTGGAGCGTCGTAACAAGTATCAAAAGTGCTTCTATCAGCGTTTGATAATCAAGAGGTCCTTCGAAATAGTCAATCCAGAGCCAGCGATCAAAAGTTCTGCCTCCCAGAAGCTAATTTTGCCGCGCGGCTTCTTTGTGCCAGGCCAGAGCATTGACTATGAATTGGCCACTACCGAATTGATTACCATTGACAAGAGGGATCAAGTTCTAGTTCGTCTGGTTCAATATATCGAATACCACAGCCAGCTGCCTCAGGGCAAGGTCAAGAAAGTTACGCGCGTTCTGGCCGAAAGCCGCCAGTTGCTGGGCTGCCTTAGTATTCCTTATACGACCAGCATAATGACAGATCCATCAGCTGAAAATGAATCTATTCGTATTAAATATTTCGTGGAGGCCTACAATAATGGTGAGTGTCTCAGGTTACCCATAAGTGTGGGTACAGTGGCGCCACATGTCGCAACCAATGTTCCTCTCGAAGCGGAGCCCTTCTGTTTCGTTAATTTCGGTGAGTTGTTACAATATTTCCAGATGAATTATTTCAAAACATTTTTAATTATTTCAGCCACTTCTGATATATCCGAGGGGGTGGGCACAGTGCCACCACATGCCAAAGATATTAATGTTCCTCTCGAAGCAGAGCCTTTCCGTTTTACCAATTTAGGTGGGTTTTTTTTAAATATATTTTCCAATGTAATCTTGTGTAACTATTTAAATTATTCTTCCAGCCTCTAGTTCGATGACTCAAAACGAAATGGTCGGAGCACTTAATCAGTTCATACCGCACAGTTGTTCCCAGGAAATAAACGTTTTGAATTTCAATAACTACGGTGAGCAGCTGGAATTGCTCGAACGTCAGAGCAAATGATCAAATTCGGCACGTGCCGTTGATTAGGGAACCTATCGAATTATACTATTGCTTCTTAATTAGCAATCGGTGTCAATTTGTTAATGCAAGAATATACAACTTTATCAGAATCACGATTATATAATATATAGTTGATTTCTTATTTACAAAAAGTTTGAAATGAGATGCTCTCTAAAATAGATTTTAATTAAAGTTGAAAATAAATATAGAACATTTATTTGTTGGATTATAAGAAAAAATATTAAGAAATAATTATAATATTTAGTCAGGACTTTATCAATGATTTGCGAGAAGTTCTCATTATAAAGAATAAGCATTTCTCTCAAACTCTCTTTCGATAATGCGTCTGAATCAAATGAATTAGTGCTAAATATAAAAACATGTTAAGCTTGAAAGTTTTTTTTAACTCTTTTATTTATCAGGAAATTATTACCTTTTCGATTTAATTAGTATTCCCTGTTGGTTTTTTTTGTGTTACATAATCTGACGTAATAATTTCGAGTCAAAATATTCTGGTTAAAATTAACTTATTGCCAAGCTTCATTAGACCCAGTTTCGTATCTATTCTTAAACCGAAATATTTTGCCATTTCACTGCGTCTCATTAGGTGTCGAAGCCACATGAATTCAGAGAATTCAGAGATCAGTTAATTAAAAGCAATTACGTATTCCAAAATTAATTGACCCAGCGAGCCGCAAAGCCCCGAATGTGCGTGCAGATTTTTGGTGGTTTCCTTGAGGCTTTAAATTTGTTTACGCCGCATAATGTGGCAGACAGACCATCAAATTTATAGCAAACAAAAAAAAAAACTGTGACGCCATAGAAATTGAAATAGGTCCAAAGACTTACATACCAGACTCCCTCATACAGACGTGCGCAGCAATAGGCTGCGGAGAACTCACCCAGTTTTGCTAAATATGTTTATTGCCGCCAAAAAACAAGCCCGGCCGACATGTTTCCGATGTTGCCTTTATTTTCCTAGTTTTGTTTTTGGCCAGCTAAAATAAAATAATATATAAAATAAGCGGAAGAACCGTAGGCAGACGCTGACCTCGCTACGATAGCCTACGTTGTCACCAGACAACGAGCCAAGCTAAATGGAACAAAACAAAGAAACTGAAAGGCCCAAGTCTGTTGGCTCCACAATCAAAACAATCCAGTCCGTTTTGAAATATTAAAGCAGCAACAGAAGAAACGGCAGCAGCAACATCGTCGTCATCGATAGCCCCAAACTGAGCAACTTCAATAGCGGCTGCCTGGCAGACAGTTACACAGACGCAAGGCGCCAACTTATTGATTCGACTACTCCAGCCTCAAAGCCAAAAAGCGAAAGCCTGGCGGATGCTGCCAGACGAGTAACAAAGAGAACCCACCATAGTTTGAGGTTCCTTCAGTGCGCGTTCGGTTGTGTTGTTGAGTGGAGCGCAGAGCCCGAAATCTGTAATTTTTTTCGATTGCAATGAACCAAAATTAGCAGGAAATTAAATAAATAAAAAATAAAATTTATAATATGCCCACGACTTGTGTATTTCAATTGGATCGTCTGAATCAAGTCTACAATAGTGGTGAATATATAAGTGGAAGGATTTTACTACGCACAGATAAAGTCAAACGCGTCAATGGTAAATTCTGCCAACAAAGCCAAACTAATTGCTAGACAAAAATAAACAATTGAGTTTCCCCATTTCCGTTTCACGCGGTTTCAGCGGTCTATGTTACGTTGGAGGGTGAGGCCAAGGTTCAGTGGTCGATGAGTGGCAAAAGTGAGACGGCCAATTATTCTGGACATCAGCAATATTTGCACACACGCACCAATGTCTTTGACAATTCATTGTTTCGCGCTGGGGTGCATGTTTATGTGCTGACATTGCGTATACCACCGGATTGCCCAAGCACCTGCAAAGGTCCCTACGGTTATATAGCCTACAATATCTCGCTGACTATTGATAAGCCCTGGGGCTTCGATGAGGTCTTCCGCAATCCCATATGTGTGGTCCAAGCTCTCGATCTTAATTACAATAACGAATTCAGTGTAAGGCTTTGTCCTTAATAAAATAATTCAATCGATTCAGCCTCTTTTTGACAGCTTCCCGTTAACGATGAGAATATTAAATTTCTTTGCCATTGGCCCTGCATTTCGGGTCCCATATCCAGCAGTCTGGCCCTGCCCGCCTCCGGTTTCGCGCCCCTCCAGGAAGTGCCTTTTCGGGTCGAAGTTAATAATCAGTCACCCCACTATGATATAATTGGTCTGGAAGTGTCCATCAAGCAGCACTTTGTCTTTCTCTCACGCAAGCCAGTCAAGCGGAATTTCCATACTAAAACCCTCACCAAGGACTACATCACTGAGCGCACCCTGCGGCTCTCCAAAAGAATCTACGAGTCGAGCATTTGTGTACCCATAGACACGCCCCGATCTACCCTTAACCCCAACTACATTGTCTTTATCCACTATACACTTCAAGTGAAATTGAAAACGGGCTGTTTCCACTACGATACAGATCTCTCGGTGCCCATTGTGATAGGCACTACTCCCTTGCGACATTTGAGAAATGCTGTGCACACCCAGCAGCCCACAGGTGAACGATACACGCCAGAACGACAGCGTTTGATTGAGCGTGTGGAACCACGTCCTGAACCGCAGCCCGAGGAGTCCAACCAGCAAGCCGCAACGAATGAAGCACATCAAACTATAGATGATGACGAGCCGCCCTCTTACGATAGTTGTTGTAAGCCCATTCAAAACCAATCCAAATTAAGACTATTCCAATTTTCTTTTTGTCCTCTCAAATCAGTGCCGCCGTCCTTTAGCTTTGCCACTTTGGGTGGTAGTCAACAGACCCTGGAGAGTCAGCTTTCGAATCAGCCACGTATTCATCTGCCCACTTTCCCAGGCTTCAAAACTTTGATTGGTACAGCTCCGGCCCATGGACTGGAAGATTCTGCCTTGGACTTAAATCATTATCGTTCCTATGGTTCCTTAAATACAAACAATACTGGTCAGAGTCTGGATGGCTTCGGCTCCTTATGTGGTACCCTGTCCGAGCAGGGCGAAGAGTTGGTGGAAGTGGTGGCTCAGGTCCATGCTGAGCATCAGTTTTAATCCCAAGAGTGTCTTAGCTTTTGTTAACCTTAAAGTGCTGATACGTAATACGATTTTAACAAAAGTGTTCATTTATAAGGCTTTTACTATGTGAATAGATTGAAAAAAGTCCACAGTTAGTAGTCTTAATTCCATTATACTAATTGTGCCAAAACAAATTAATAAGTATACAATTTATTTATTCTGTTTACTTGATAAAGACCTATTAAGCTACAGACCAATAATTCTTTTGAAAATTGGCTTATAAATACAAAATCTAACATAATTCAACATTAATTAAAGAACCCCTTTTTTTAAGGAGAGTCTCAGCTAAGTCTCTTTTGATTTTATAAAAAAGATTGTAAATAATTAACAAAAAGGGATTAACAATTTTTTACGAATTAACCTGAAACCTTTAAATGTTCTGTGCATTTTGCGTTTCTTAAATTTTCAGGAATACTTTTATATATTATAAGCCCCCCAGCGCCGAAAATTATGCCTTTTATTTTATTTGATTAACATTTGTATAATTTATTATATCCAAAATGAAAATTTTTTTATATTGAGTGATAAGAAAGCCATTGTATTCATTGAAGTGTGCCAAACTAGATAAGATAATATTTGAATGATAATAGTTCAGTAATAGCAAATACTGCTGATAAGAAGGTGTGGTCAAAAGCATTTAATAGCTTCGAACCTTTTCCGAAAGCTGTCAAAGTCAAGTTGGTAGCCAAAGAATTCACATCAAATATTTGTTAAAAATGAGTCAACAATGCGATTTACAATTGGAAAGACCCTCTGGGGTCTACCGATCTGGAGAGACTGTGCACGGGCACATCTATCTGACGCTTTCGGAACGAACCCTCATAAAAGGTGAGTGACTCAGTTAACTGATAAATAGGATTATAAATCGAATTGAAATGACTCACCAGTTAAACTCAATTTTGTTTATATTTAAGGCATTGCTTTAGAGACTAATGGATATGCTGCCGTCTATTGGGTTAAGGCTCGTAAACAAAAAAAGCCCAAGAAGAATGCTCAACAGAAGCCGCCCATGACTTTTGAACATAGATCGGATTATCTGAGTACTCTGAACTACTTTATGGGATCCGATCTGGCAGTGCCCAGGATTATAGAAGCAGGAATTTATCACTTTCCGTTCAGCGTCCGTTTACCCGAAAATGGTCCCAGTTCTTTTGAAGGTGCTCACGGTCATATACGCTACACTCTGGAGGTTCTTATCTTCACCCAGATTGACCGCCAGGTGATTGGCAGTCGCACATTAGAAATTCAGAAACCCGGAGATATAGCAATTCTTCAGAATCAGGATAGCTTCGACATTCAGCAAATAGAGCGCACACCTTCATTAAAATTCTGGCAGAAACCACTGATTCTAAATGTAAACCTACCCAAAAATATCTTTACACCTAAGGAGTCTGTTTCTGTCCATGTGAATCTCCAGAATCCACAACAGTTACCGCTCACAGAACTAATCTATAAGCTGAATCAGGTGTCCGTCTTTTCGGGTCATCAAACTGATAAGCCCAAGCGGAGGGATGTCAAACTCGATCGCCGCAATCTTTTGACCAGTGTCCATCAGCTCAACGATTTGAAACGAAGTGATTGTGAGCATTTCCAGCACTTGCATTCATTGCCACTGCCTCAAGTGCCACCCACATTGGAATCGGAAGTGTGTCAGTGCCTGCAAATCGGCTACGAATTAGAAGTTATTGTGAAGACCAAACAGCCAAAGCGGTTTATAATGACTAAAATACGTATTACAGTAGTTTGTGGGTCGCCATCAACAGAAATTAGCCCGACTTTATATCCACCGCTTCCCCCAATGATGTCTTCTGCTATGAACTCCAATATGGGTCGATCACTGGATGATCTTAATATTGCTGAAATGGAGGCCAGGGCCACTGCACCCGAAAGCTACGAGCTATCCAATGCGCCTGCCAGGTTGGCCCCTGATTTCAGTGTTTCGACGACTTCCCTGGGTAAGTGATCTATATTATTCTTATCCTTTAAGCTTTTATTAAAATCTTCGTTCCTTCTTTTCAGCTTCCAATTTTCGTGAGGCTGAATTTATGACAGCCACCAATTTGAACAAAAATCAGAAGCATGCCATGTCCGGTGAGCAAATTGATTTTAAGCCAAGATATCTTTACTATGAAATGGATCATAACGAAGATGAAAAGATGCTCTAAGTTTTAATTTTGTTTAAGTTAAGAATAACTTTAATTATACATATTACTATTTCTTTTATGAAAATATTTATTAAAAGAAAAATCTCTGAATTAGTTTATTCCATTGTTTACTTTAAAGGGCAGTAAATAAAATAGTTTTCATAATTGCAGTCCGATCAAAATATCTTGTGAAATTTGGCTTAAAAGCTTTATAAGTAATGTGCCTGAGTATTTCTATCAAAAGTATTAAGTTTTATGAGTTAGCGTTCCAGCCATATCCATGGGAACTTTGAGTTGGTATGTTGCTGCTTGCATTGTCCGTTGAGTCGATGGGGGCACTGGGATATGGCGGAGCAGAGGTCTCGGCGGATTCTGGTGGTGGTGCCGATGGCACAGCAAAGTTTGTATACATGGGATACTTGGGTATGAAATCGTCCACTTTATTGTGTTGATCCGCATCAGGATCCACAAATTTTTCCCCAATATGTGTGGCCTCTTCGAAGGATGGGGGCTCTACAGTACAAAATGATTTAGTTCTGAAATATTTTAAAACTTGTAAAATGTTAAAACTCACGGCACTTGTCGTAACTCGGAGGTAGATCTCCTCCAGCGGCGGCTGGCGTATCTGGTGTCTGGGGTATCCATATTTCTGGTTGCTCAAGACCTCTGTAAGCGGGATTCTCGGCACTCTGAGACAAGGGTATTGTGCCAATGATAATGGGCATCGGTATGTCAGCATCTGTGTGACAACTGCCCGTCTTGATGTTCATTATGATTTCGTAGTTCACCTGGAGAATGCCACTCAACTGTGAAGAGGGCGGCACTGAGGGTATCAGTAGTGTGCCTTTGATGACACGCTTGGACAGGCGGAGTATGCGTTCCTCTCGGCCAGTTTGGGCTAGTACATTTGAGTATTCACGAGTCTTGTAGCTGGGTGAGGTTGCTGTGAATTTATAGATTTGTCGCAGACTTAGTTCGATCCCTTCCAAATCATAGCCATGTGATTGATTGTCCACATTGAGAGTATAGTGAATTTTTTGTCCAGGAGCATAGCCGCCAAAGGGTATAGTCAAAGTACTAATGACCGGACCCGATGAACAGGGCCAGCAGCAAAAATGCTTCACATCTTCGTTTTGCAAAGGAACCTGCATAAGCCAAAATATCTTGTAAAGTTTCATTCTTTATTGTATTTTACTCTACATACCAACAGCTCCGGAAACAGGTTGAGATTGTAGTTGTGCAAAACCATTATCGGCCGCTTGAACTCATTATTGAATCGCCAGGACCGATCGACCACCAAGGAAAGCACGTAAGATATTTTCCCGTATTTCTCAACAACCGTTGACGGACACTGGACCGGCAAGGGTATGCAGAAAGTATAAATATGTTGACCAGCTGGCAAATCCCCTTCGCCAAATACATTAGTCCGAGTATTTAGGTAAGTCTCTGAACCACGGTAGACCTCTGTATATGATTCCGTTTTACCGTTTACAGTGCGTGTACGGCGTTCTTCCCAGCGCACTTTTGCCTCACCCTGGAATAAAATGTAGACCTCTGAAATGAATAGCAAGCAAATAAGTAAATAATCTGCCAAGCCCTTTAATTCAAACAGTGTCCAACTTCTACTCGTGTCAATATAATTAAGATAACCCAGAGACATGAGAACATGGTTCCCATATTATGAAAACGGAAAATGCTTGTTAAATATAAAAAAATTGAGAAGTTATCTTCGGGGACTCGGAGACTATACACTCTTTTTGATATAAAAGTGGTTACATTTGAGTCATTTTATTCTTTACATCGAATATAGATAGCATTAGGCAATCATTGTCTGAGTAATTACTAAATCCGATTTGGGTCTGTAAAAAAACCCTTGTTTTCTATTTTTTAAAGGAGAGTATAATAATAATTCTTTTAATACATACAATTTTTCAATAGATTTAAACTACATGAGTCACGCTATTTTCTTGTGTTATCAGTTGGCTCATCCGTGTCATGGCATATTTTAACCCGATAACTTCATCCATTTTTATACTCTTTTCGCATAAAAAAGTGTATATTCATTTTGCTCTGATGTTTATAACGCACAGACCCAAACATCGTAGACCCACAAAAGTTACATCTAGAATAGTTAGAATCACTAGAGGAGTCGATATAGCCATGTCCGTCAGTCCGTCTGTTTCTATGCGATTTACTCTGTCAGTTTAAAAGCTAATTTGCTGAAACTTGGTATATAGCCTTCTTTTTTACCTAGGTAATACACTTATTTGAATCGGCCGGATCGGACCACTATATCATATAACTGTCATACAAACCTAAATCGGCCCGATTAACTGACCAACCCCGTTCATATGATTTACGGCAGAAACAAATGCGAAAAGAGTCTGTAATCTTCGGCACCCCGAAGACAACGTTGGGACTTTTTTTTTTAATTATTGTAAAAGAGAAGAATCTAAATAAATATAAACCGGTCTAAGGCAATTTTAGCAAGCCAATATTCCTAATAACTGCTTTCAATTGGTATTTCCATTTCATTTCAATAAAATGACAATAATTACAAATATGATAATTAACATGTTATGATATTTATACTACAAATGTATATGTATATATGTATATATTTACCATTGACAGATTTGCTGGATGTGGTATTTAAAATAATCCGTCCATTGATGGTTTCTCCGCTGTAATAGATCGCCTGGGGTCTGTCGAATTCAAAGGTGCATGTGGATGGCATTTTTTGTTGTGGCCTTTTTTAAGTATTTTTAAATTTCAAATAATTTTATTTAAAATGAAAAATACAATGGCCAATTAAAGTCGACACAGCAAGCAACCGAACATGTTCACAAACAAAACTCAACTGCTAAATTCTTATAAGAGAATTTATATGACGTCACCTGCTTAGCAACGGAATAAAGCTTTGGAGGTGAGAGTTGCCAGAGCACCATTGATCTGCTTGCAAGAGCAAGCTAGTGTGTTTTTGTTAAATTTGTGAGATAGGCTAACAACCCTGCAGACAGCGAAGCCGAATGAGA
The DNA here is from genome assembly GCA_037075145.1 of Scaptodrosophila latifasciaeformis. Taxonomy (NCBI): domain Eukaryota; kingdom Metazoa; phylum Arthropoda; class Insecta; order Diptera; family Drosophilidae; genus Scaptodrosophila; species Scaptodrosophila latifasciaeformis. The sequence continues at coordinate 19,938,526 of JBAMCM010000100.1, read as the reverse complement.
GAGAGTGCGAGAGGCAGACAGCCAGAGCGGTCATGAGCTTTTAAGAGTGAATAAGTTGGTATTTGAAAAATTGTTATCAAGGGCGTCAGACAGTCAGAACGCATTTTTTTTTTTTATAATTTTGAGTAATACATTTTTAATTTTATTTATTTATATTTTAAGAGTAAATCTACTGAAGAAAAATTTCCGGGGCCCTGGTGACCCCTTGCTCTACCCTGGCGACGCCCATGATTGTTGTCTTACTAGTTTTCTATACTTTCCCTTTCCATATTCAGTTTTGTTGTTGCTCATTTTGCCGGCAGAGACGCCAGAATTTATGTAAACAAAAGTGATAAGCAAAAACTAAAGCGTAGGTAAAAGTTAATTTATTTTGCATAAATATATTTTGAGTATTGGAAAAATCAGTCATATGTTTTAGTTCTTGGGTCCACTTAAAAGAATTCATCTGATTCCAGAGGCGGAGCCGATGGTTGACAAAATTCTTTATAAACTGGATACTGAGGTATAAATTCATCATCTGGCAAGGCCATATCCTCCTCAAAAGAAGGTGGTTCTGAAATCAAAATATTTTAATATTTTTTTACAAAGAAGAAAATTTAATTTTTCTTACCGAACAGATTATAACTGGGTGGTCGATCAAGCACATCCCTACTTGCTGAGTCAGGCGTTGGGGATCTCCAGCTTCCGGACATATGTGTACGATGCTCACTATTTTGACCGAGTGGAACAGTTCCAATTACAATGGGTATTTTGATTTCATGGTTTTGAGTCAGCATTTGCACATAGTAGCTGATTTCTACGATGCCATCTTTATTTCTAGACGTCGGTGGCACTGGTGGAATCAATAATTTTCCATTGATTTCACGGGTTGAGCAACGATTAACTAGCTCAGACCAGGCTCTGGAATTTGCAATTAGGGTATTGACTTGCTGGCGTGTCTTTTTTAAAGGCAAATTGGCCAGGAACTTATAATTTTGTATTAGAGCCACTTTAATGCCTCTGAGGTCAAAATAACGAGATTGATTTTGTATTTTGAGATTATAGTGTATTTCTTGCCCTGGAGCATAGCCAGTCTTGGCTAAAGAAAGGACAGAGGTAATGGGATCTGGCGGTCGCAGCCAGCAACACGAGGTCTTAATATCATCCTCTTCAATGGGCAGCTGAGAACACAAGATATATTATAAATAATTGACCAGGACTACTGAAATGAAACTCACTGATAAGTCTGGAAATAAGTTAAGATCGTAAGTATTTAGCACAGTCAATGGCTGCTTGAAAACATATTTGGACTTTGACGAAGAATTCAATATCAATGAAACCTCATAGGTAATTTTGCCGAATTTCTCCACACATGATGAGGGACAATCGAAAGGCAATGGAATACTGACTGTATAGGTGTGTAAGCCAGCTGGCAGATTCCTTTGTTCGCAAATGCTGGTGCATGTCTTCAGATACGTTTCAATACCCCGATAGTCCCGCACATAGCGCTCAGTCTGTCCATTTCTAGAACGTTTCAGTTGCTCCTCCCAGTGAACTTGCGCTGCTCCCTGGAAAATTATGAAACCTTCTAGATAGAGAGTTTAGCTTACCGGTCAATTTAAAGAATTTTCTTGTGGTTATTTTACCTTTCACCGATTTCTGAGAAGTCGTGCTTAATATGACTTGTCCATTGATTGTTTCACCACTGTAATAAACCGGTTCACTTCGGTCAAACTGAAATTTGCACGTGGTGGGCATTGCCTTTTCTTATTCCGACATTCAACAAGCCAGGCTCAGCATTTAAATGAATTGAGATATTGCAAGGTTGACCATTTTTTGAGAACACCCGGAAAAGAGAGCGAGTGCCTGAATTTGTGACATCACCAGTGCAAAGAGCACCAAAACTTTTGCGAGCTCGAAACTCTCTTAACTTGTTGAGCTTTTTTTGCTTTTTATTTCCATTTTGTTTTTATTACGAAACTGAGGGCCAAAACAAACTGTAAAAGCTTTTACACTATAAATGAGAGCTAACAAAATAAATTGTCTTTTTCAATGCAAATAAAACAGATTTATTATTAATAATACTTTTGAGAGCTTTACAAATACTTAAAAAAAATTATTTATATTTTTTTGAAACAAAATTTGCAATTGTTTTTATTAATAAAATACACATGTTTGCTATATAAGAAATGTGTGTTGACTATAATGCGATAACAAGATAAGAAGCAGTACATTTGAATAAGGAATACTTTCTGACTTGATAAGATACTGACAATGTCTATTAACATGCGCCAGCTGATCTAAATTTCCACAGGTGACTCAACTGGTAAGGCTTCTTTCTCTTTCTCCTTCTGCTTCTCCTTTTCCTTGGTCTCGACTGGCATTTCCGGGGCTCTGCGGCGACGACGTCGGCGTCGTTTTGGAGGCGGATTTGGCGGAGGACTTTGGAATGTATCCACATTGAATACGGGATAACGAGGCGTGAATTGGGAGGATTCGCTGACGGTGTTGACATCGGTGTCTGCTATATCGGCAGTCATAAACATGGCTTGTTCATAGGTGGGTGGGGCTGAAAGATTTATAGCTGAAATGTTAGTCCATGAAAACAAAAATCTGTGGCATGACTTACGTAGTTCCGGTACAAAGTCTTCCTCCACATCATACTCATCATCGCCATCTTCGGGCATAACAAAGTCCTCGAGACTCTCGGACATCTCAAAGGCTGCATTACCCATGCCCAAGGCCTGGGCGGATGTGCTGGGCAAAAAGCAAGGTGTTTCGACCTCTTGGGCCGCGGCCAAGCCCACAGTAGCCAAAGGTACGTTGCCAATGGTTATCGGTATGGTCACTTTTGGGTTTGCCATTAGCCAATTCATCACAGCCACAATCCGCACTTCGTAGGAGACTTGAACCACTTTACTCAGATGCGCACAGGTCGGGGCAGTGGCGGGAATCCTCAAAGTCTCAGCATATGATCTCTCGGCATGCTTGGCCACAGGACCGCACTCCTTCTTCACTAGCATTATCTTTTCAGAGGTTGTCCGTATAGCAGGCGAGTCGGCCGTGTAGCTGGCCCGTAAGTAGACTATAATCAGCAACTTGCTACAGTCAGAGCTGGAGTGGTTGCGGATGTGGGCATTTACTAGCATAAATTGTCCGGGTACAAAGCCTTGTTGCTGTAAGGTGACCTTAAGTTCCACTGGCTTGGAGTGCATGAAGCAGAAGTATTCCAAGGCATCATTCGTGGCTGGTTCCCTGAGCATTTTGCTCTCCGTGTTCAAGTCGAGCAGTTTGAGCACTGTGAAGCCCACATTGTGTGTACGGTTAGAGGCGCCCGATCGTAGGAATATAACCTTGGCCAGGTAGCGAATGTGGCCAAAGGTGCCTTCGAAAGAGGACGGGCAATTCGCTGGTATGGGGCAGGAAAATGTGTAGGTATAGGTGCCGGCATCTATGCTAAAGGAGGATCCATGCTCCGAACCCATCAGATAGGTTGTGGAGGCTAGATAATCTTCCCGGCCATAGTACCAGTTTCGACGGGTACGTCTCTTGCCTGTGTCACGAAGGGCTCGATTGCGTCCATGCTTGGTCCTCCACTGGGCTGAGGCGTAGCCACAGATTTGAAGCTTAATCCCTTAAAGAGAGATAAGAAATATTTTTAAAAACATTTTCTTTTATGACTCATACCAAATACCATTTCAGCTATTTCCTGAACTTGACGCTTTAAAATATAAATCACTTTGTAGATCCCCTCTATTTCCAGTATAAGTTTTTTTTATTTTTTTATCTACTTTTTATTAATTTTATTTTGCTTTAATCGGCGTTGCACTGGTTGTGTTGACGCCATTTGTTTATCAACCAATTACGTATTTTATTATTTAACAAGAGACAAAACAAAATATCAAACTCTATATGTATATAAGTATGATAAGATAGTTTCAATGGAAAAGAAATATATATTTCTATGGAAAACTAAAATTACCTTTAAGTTTTTTGGTCTTATTGAAGTTGACTATAACTTTTCCGGAAACCACTTGGCCAGTAAAATATGTGCCATGCTCATTCTGATCAAAAGTGATCATACAATTTTTGGACATTTTGTTACTCTCACTTCAAAATGTTTAACTCTTTCGGTATCTGATTTTTTTGAGTTCTTCGGTCCGTTGCCTCTCACGACCAAACAATGACTGAAGCACGATTGGTGGGCCTCACAATAGCCAACAATTGCACGCTTGGTTGTATCTTATCTTTTGGGAACTCCATGAGCTCTCTAATATCTCAACAATTATTTGAATTTGTTGAGTGATTAAGCGAGCGGTGTTTATATTTTGAATTTATTGTACTCTCTTTTGAGATGAAGTATTTATTTTCCGCTCATTTTTTTGAGAGAGAGCGAAACAAAACTTTAAAACAATTTTGATAATTAAACGACCATGAGCCAGAGACTCTTTTAGACATATTTAATTTACAATAAATTGTTCTCGATAATAATAAGAAACTCCTAACAAATTTTTATATAAAAAAACACAAAAAATAAATATTTAAAAGTGGAATCTTTAATATTTATGGTTCATCAGAGAGTACATGTTTCCCGATCTATTGATTCCAGTGGAGTCTACAGATTGTGTTTTTTTCTGGTGGGTTAGATTCTTGCTAGACCAGTTTTTTCAGAAAATATATATCAAAAGTATGTAAAGCAAAGCTATGGTTGACAAGCTTTATTTAACTGCTAATTATTCCGCATATATTTTTGAAGATATCAGGCTATCGCTTACAAGACATAATTGTGGACTTCGGTAATTTGTCTACAAATTTGTATAAAAAAAGTACAAAATATATTTATCATTAATGGACAATCTATAAATATTTAAATGATAAGATACCATTTCTCTATACGTTTTTTGTCATGTTATGGATGGCTTAAGAAATTAGAGATGGACTTTTTTTTTATCTATTTTTGTACTTTGGGGACATTCTTGGAAGTACATAAAAATTAATTTAATTAACGAATTGATTCAGTCTTTGACTGGATGGCAACAGGTGTAAAAGGTTCACAGTTACCAGGGGAATAAATAATTTAAAAAAATGGTTCTAACCGGTCAAATTACTTTTGATAATAATAACACAGGAGTTTTCAGTGTCGGTCAAATCCTTAGGGGAAAAGTTACTTTAACATCCGATAAGTTAAAGCAAGTGAAAGGTTATACAGAAAATTTTCAAAATTAAATTAATTAGTCATAGACGAAAAATTATAACTTTTTTTTTTAGGAATTACCTTGAAGGTTTTGGGCTATGCTGAAACACATTGGACTGAAACAAGATCTATTCCTACCCCTGATGGCAGCATGATAGTGGTAGTGGAAAGCTATTCTGGCAGAGAAAACTTTATCAACACATTGACGTATTTATTAGGCTCTAAAAGCTCAGGTAAAATTCAAAATATTAAAAAAAAAAAACATAAAAATGTATTAAAATGTTTATCCTGTTTTAGCGGAAGTTAATATTGAGCCAGGTGTCAGTTCCTATACGTTTTCATGCAAAATTCCCATGAACTGCCCATCCTCCTTTGAAGGTTCATTTGGTCGTGTCAGATATAGAGTAGAAGTGACTTTATTGCGGTCTTGGAAATTTAATCAATCATTTAAGCGTAGCTTTACAGTCTTGAAAATTATGGATTTAAATGCAGATAAAACGGGATTAATGTTGGTAGGTTTATCCACTCCCTTAACACATCAACTATGATTGCAGTCTTCTTTTGTTTTTTTTTAGAAGCCATTTAGCAAAGAGGACCAGAAGTCTTACTGCTGCTGGCCCTGTAGATCTGAGCCCATGAAAATTAAACTAACAATACCACAAAGAGGTTATGTCCCCGGACAAACTATACCTTTGACAGTCTTCGTGGCCAATGATAGTAATGTGCCAGTTGAGGAATTAAAAGTGAGTCTAAAAATGCTGGTCTTTTATTCCACTCAACCCCCCAATGTTGCCACTAAAATGGAGACTTTTGTGGTGAAATCGCTAAAGGGCGACAGCGTTCCTCGCCAATGCAATAAAGAATTCATCTATAACATCAAAGTGCCTGCCACACCATATTCGTGTATGTTAGTAAGTGGTATCATAAAAATTTTTTACCGTATCGAGGTAAAGGCTAAGGTGCGCGGCCCCCACACTAAAGAAACATTAACTATACCCGTTGTTATCGGTAGCGTGCCACTTCGACCAGCAGCACAACAGCCGCGTTTGACGCCACCAACCCAGCCACAGCAAGCAGCTTCATCTACTGGAAAGTCAGCACGTGCACCTCTACAACAATTGGATGTCAAAACATTGGGCGAGACTGCGACTAAAAAGAAACCAACTTCTCAAGTTGCTCCATCAAAACAATCAACTTCATCGGCCCAACCGGTGCCAGAAACTGCACATCCAGTGGTCTTGGACAATGAACTGCGTAAGTATTTACATATTGAAGTAATCTCAAGCCAATTAATCATTTCTGTATTTCAATTCAGCACCTCCTTCTTACGAAGAAGCCATGCATATTCGTCCAGCCAACCCCTTTAAGTCACCTGAGAGTGCAGAGAATGATGCCTTTACTCCATTGTATCCAGTATTCAATATGGAGACTGAAATTGATCAAAAAAAAGAGTAGAAACTTTTAAGTTCACTTCTTCTTAATATTATCCAAATGAGTATTAAAAGAAAAGGCTTTCTACTACAATAAAGAAAAACTAATGGCCGTTTTGCTTGGTTAAAATAATTCTGGGAATTTTTTGCACTTTCATTTGATGTCTTTTATACTTATCGAAAAGGCTTCATGAATTTCATAACGAGTGTTTTATGAATTCTGATTGTATAAAAGTCGATGAGTATAGTTAATATGAGACCAGTTTTGTTTTGCACTTCCAAGAGTACACATCACGTAGAATAATCTTATCTCAATTAAACATCACCTTATCTATAATCATGGTGGTTAACTGTTCGATCGATTTTGATGACAATCCAAGGGGCATTTTCTTTGCTGGACAAATGCTTAGTGGCAAAATCACACTCAATTCAGATAAAGAAAAGCTTTTGAATGGTAAATCAGAAATTGTAAAATTCATGGATGAGTCATATTTATTTAATTTTGAGTAATTGTCTATTAAGGTTTGACCTTAGATATAACAGGTTGGAGTGACGTTCACTGGTCTGAAAGTAAGTCAACAGGTAGTAATTCGGATAGGAGGCACTATCGTGGCCACGAGGACTATATTGCTTCCAAGACATATTTGTTAGGCTCAAGCACCAATGCCTGTGAGTTTAAAAAGAAAATTAAGCAAAAAAAGAAAATTTGTAACAAGTTAACATTTGCAGCACAAGTTGCCCTAGCACCTGGTATAACCACATTTAATTTCTCCTGTCACATTCCACCGAATTGTCCCACCTCTTTTGTGGGTACTCATGGCCAAATTTGCTATATGATTAAAGTCACCTTGGTCAGGAGTTGGAAATTTGATCAGAAGTTCACAATGAACTTTACCGTATTAAATACAAATAGTGCCAATTTCGAAAATCCCCTATTATGGGTACGTATACTTCATAGGATTTGATTTTACTTTTTAATGACTTTATATCAATTTAGTCGCCGGCCTTTACCGAGTCACAAAAGAAATTTGGAGTGTTCTTCAAGTCTCAACCACTTAAGATGCATTTATCACTACCCCAAACTGGATTTTTGCCGGGAATGGATATTCCTGTGGGGGTTGTGGTGACTAATGATAGCAACATAGATGTGGATCAATTGAAAGCTTCATTGGTTCTAATCGTCCACTACAGTAGCCAGGGCCAAATGGTTCACACCAAAGAGGAACGGATTACGATGAGTAAGACAAAATGCTTGGGGGTATTGAGGTACTCTAAAAAGCAATTTAGTCTTATGATTCCTGTGCCCGCTGCGCCACCTACTTCCTTCAATACCAGCTTCATCATACAGACTGCCTATCAGGTTGAGGTTGAGGCCAAGGTCACAGGATTCCATATTAATGGTAAAGTACAAATGCCTGTGACTATTGGAGGTACTCCCCGCCTTTCGGCTGCCTCTGAAATGCGTAAGCAAAAAATAGAACTAATTATTTTTACCTAAGATTTAACTATCTGCAAAATTCTAGCTCCACCCACATATGAGGCAGCCATGCTTATAAGTAAGGAAAGTGAATTCAAGTCTTTTGATGAAACTCAGACGAATGATTCTAAGGCCCTAATGGATCTGGATCAAAACAATTTTTCACCCATTTACCCAGTTTATAGCTTGACGCGCCCTATTGGATTCGTAGATTCCAGTCCAGATTCTTTAAAAGAGACCAAGGAAGAGAAGGACTCTTAAGGTTATTGTTGTCTTTGTAAAAAATATATTTAGTCATAAATAAAAATCTGCAAATAAATTGTCACCACTCATGTGTTTAGAAATATATGGTAGATACAACGCTCCGAATCTTTTATAGATATGTTTGTTGGTGCTTCAACTCTAAAATAAATATATATATATTGTAATTTATAATTTTTCTACTGATAAGATAAAAGTTACCTGCTATTTTTTGCTAATGCAGTCAAAAATACTTGCTTCAAATTCAGTTCATATCGGGCTAGCAAATAGACGTGTTGATAAATCGGTCGGAGTTCTTTGGTTTGATGTTTGTTTGGAAGAATGTTTAATTGAATTTATTTTCAAAATATTGACAAAAATGGTGGTGACAAGTGAGATCGTATTTGATAATAATCCTCATGGAACTTATTTTGCGGGCCAAATAGTCACAGGGAAAGTCACTTTAAATGCCAACAAAGCGAAGCTGGTGCAAGGTAATTCGTTTCAATAAATTCCTAATTGTATATTATATGGCTTATGGTCATAAATATTTCAGTCTTAAAGAGTCTTGTGAGTGAATCATAGCAAAAATAAAATATCTTATCATTCATCTCTGCTGGAAAAGTCAGGTTGTGAGTCATGAGCAAAATATCTGATAATGGCATAAAAAAAAAATTGTAAAATAATCGATTAGACTTATTTGAATGTTTACAAAGATTGAATACCTTTTATACATTTACCCGTTTCAGCTATTTCCTTGAACATAAATGGATATGCTGAGACAAAATGGATGAGTCGAACTAGAGAGAAACGCCATGGCAGAAAGCAATGTGTGGGACGCGAGGACTATATAGCTTCTACAACCTATCTAGTCGGCTCCAATGCCAGTAACTGTAAGCCCAAAATAAAAGACTTAAAATATATTATTTACTTAACACGAAACGTTTATTTGAACAGCCCAAGCCATTATTGATCCCGGCATTAGCACATATACATTTTCTTGTCAAATACCTGTAACTTGCCCGTCTTCATTCGAGGGCACCAATGGTAGAGTTCGTTACGCTGTAAATATTGCCTTGATCAGGCCTTGGAAATTTGATCAGACCTATACACGTTGTTTCACTGTACTCAAAGTCATGGACCTAAATCTGCACAGTCCTTTACTAAGAGTAAGTCATCGATTGATAATACACTTTTATGAGAGTTACTAAGATTTGTGTATCTTCCAGGTGCCAGCACATACTGAGACCCAGAAGACATTTTGTTTTTGGCCCTGCAAGTCCAAGCCACTCATGTTGCAAATGACTCTGCCACAAACTGGATTTGTGCCGGGTCAGACAATACCCATCGGTGTGCTGGTGACCAATGACAGCAATGTGCCTGTGGAGTCCTTGGATGTTTCATTAGCCATGCTTGTCTGTTATTATAGCCAGCCACCAGGTGTGGAGACCACAAATGAACGCTTCGTGGTAAACAAATTAAAGGGAGATTCGGTTCAGAGAAATTGCAAGAAACAGTTTAATTACGAGTTGAGAGTTTCTGCCTCGCCACCCACATGCTTCAATCTATGCAGACTCATACAGATAGCTTATCAGGTTGAAGTCAAGGCCAAGGTTAAGGGCATGCATACAGATGAAATATTGAGTATACCGGTTACAATAGGAACAGTGCCACTGTACCAGTATCAATCGGGCCCCACCATCCAGGCTTTGGATGTACAAAATCTAAATGCCACCGCTCCTCCGGCCAGTCCTTTGGGCCTCGACGGTACGCTGCGTAAGTATTGGATTAATTGATTAAAAAGAAAAACTAAAGTTATTGAATTTTTATTTATAGCACCACCAAACTATGAAGAGGCCTTATTCATGAGATCTTCGGACTTAGCCCAGACAACGGAAGAGACAGATGATAAAAATTTTTCGGATATAGAGGCAAATAACGGAAATTCGAATGAGAGAACATTTACTCCACTCTACCCAGTCTTTAATATACCAGAGGCTTCAGCACCCATGGATGACTTCAATAGAGGAGGATTTTCCAACGGTGCAGTTGAAAATAAAGGCACTTGGTTGTGAATTATTAAAAAGAATATACAAAAATTGATTTTATTTAAAACATTTACTTTTCATGAACAAGTGCTGTCAAGGCCTTGCCACCCAAGATAAGCGCATAAATTTCAACAAGAGTTCTTCAAAGTCTCTAAAACAATATTTCATTTCCATTTTGTTCCATTCGTATCGCTTATCTTATTTAGCAAAGCGAAATACAAATATAACCGCGACCATAGTGCTCAGCCCATTGCGGCTTCGACTTATTTAATTTAGTCGCACTCAGTTGCTCAGACCGCTGAGGTCGTTCTCAGTGATATCTCTCTTTAAGGAAATTACAAACAGGTGCTCAATTAAAATGGTCGTATCGTGTGAGATAAGTTTTGATAATAATAAGTACGGGACTTTCTACGCCGGTCAACTCGTTAGTGGTTGCGTGACGCTGAACTCTAATAAGCCCAAGGAAGTTCAAGGTATACCAAACAGTTCTGGGTTCTGAACACTATAATAATAACATAATAATTAAAATTTTTTATTAAACAAATTTCTTGGTTATTCAAAATTAAACATCTACATGCCATATATATTTCTGGCCGATAAAATATTGATATAGTTTTTCTTGATAGAGCGATTTTATAATTAATCAATGACGACATTTGGCAAAGTCAAGAATTCCTTTGATTTATTTTGTTTATATGAGTTTTTTTTATGGAATGTTGGAATATGTAGATAAGGTTTAAAAATAAAGTCTGACATTTTTTTTTTTTTTTTTGTAAAGCGAAAAGTAGTTGAATATTTTCTTATTAACATTTTTCGTATAGAAAAACTTGTAAAGATTGGTGTTATTATATCATTTTTAATTGTTATCAATTGAATCATTATCATTACAACAGTTAAGTATTTGGTACCCAAGTATCTGATTAAATGAACAAATTAGATCATTAACAATGTCAAGAAGTACGAGTAAAAATATTTATATTCATATGCATTTATTTTTGCATAAATTGTTACCTATAAAGAAAGCTTATCTTAGGTATTTAAGATTAATTTATATAGCAAAGATAACCCCTTTTAAAATGTGTTACCTTTTTCTACTCAGCTATTGTGCTTAAAGTGGTTGGTTATTCTCTAACCAAGTGGAGTGAACGTCAATTGGCCAGCACAAAATTGTTCTCGGGCCGTGAGGATTACCTGACCACCATAACATATTTACTGGGATCTGAGCACAGTGGGTATTTTCCTAGGTTCTCAAATAAGTAGTCATATAAATTTTGTTGACTTCAGACACTCATAGGCACACTATTGAAGAGGGTGTCCATCGGTATACCTTTGCCTGTCAACTGCCTTACCAGTGTCCTTCGTCGTTCGAGGGTCGATATGGATGTATACGATATGTGGCCAAGATCTTGCTTGTACGACCCTGGAAATATGATCAAGCCTATACACATGGCTTTACAGTGCTCAAAATGATGGATCTGAACTCTGAAACTCCCCAATTGAGAGTAAGTTGAACTAATATTTTTGAGACTGTATAAAAGGAAGAATTTTTTTTAAATTTAGGTGGCCACCCATAGTGAAGGTTATAGAACCTTCTGTTGTGGTCCATGCAAAACAGAACCCCTAAAAATGGAAGTAAATTTACCACAATCTGGCTATGTTCCTGGACAGAAAATACCAGTCACTGTTGTAACCATTAATAACACCAAAGTGGCTGTTTCGGAACTAAGTCTTCTTCTAGTGATGCTGGTACGGTATTTTAGTGTGACTCCCGAACACTCCCGGGTTGAACGCATTGTGGTTGCCCGAGGTAAAGGTTCTACCATTTTGCGAGAAAGCACGCGCTCTCAGGCCATCGATATAGCTGTTCCAGCCACTCCACCCTCTTGTCTGAGTTTGTGTAACTTAATACAAATTGCTTATCAGCTGGAAGTCGAGGCGCAAGTGAAAAGCTTACGGGAGCACCAAGTGATAACAGTGCCAGTCACAATAGGCACAATACCATTAACAGTGGCGGGGATGGTTGTTCAGCAACCTCCACGGCGCAGTACGCATTATCAGGGTGAGGAAGACTCAAATAATAACAGCAAAAATATAGAACTGCCTATGGTGACCTCTATAGCGAATATACCAAACCGTTTAACACCCAGCTCGACGGATATTCGTAAGCTCTGAGATTATCTTATACAAATTCTAAATAAGCCACTAATTTTTCATTGATAGCACCGCCCAACTATGTGGAAGCCAAGCATACAGTGCGCGGCAATATAAACGAGGAAGAGTTGCACGCCTTTGGAGTGAATGAATTTGCTCCCTTGTATCCAGTTTATAGCATACCAAGTCCAAAAGCAGCGGTCCAACAAGTGCCAAATATTCAAATGGGTCTTATTAATCAAGGTTTCGAGAAGTAAGCTGACACTTGTTTGGAAATTGAAAAACTAAATATAAAAGAACTGCTTATTGTAAAGTAGTATAACAGAATTCAATATAACACTTTGACTTAAGGGTTGAAAAGCAGTATGATAAATTGACAGGGGTTGCAAAATGAGCTAGCCCATATAACTAAAAGAAATTCTTGATGGTATAACAAAATAACAGTTAATATTTTTTTCAGCACATGACTAAGCAGTTAGTGATATAACAGTTTGTCTTAGGGGTTGCAAAATTAGTTCAGTTTTTCCATATTTTGACACATGACCAAAACGTAGTTAAGTGTTCTCAAGCTTATAAGGCTGCAAACTCAGCACATGACTTGAAAAAAAAATTAATATATTCTTCTTATATTGTATAACAGATTTCTTCAGTATTAAAGTTTTTGGACACATGACTATATTACAAGTTCATAAAAGGTAATTTTTTTCCTCTAACCATTTTAGCACATGATTTTATAGGGAGCGAACGACACTGCTTTATCTTTTTGTCCCAAAAAGAAGTCTTGAATAATTTTTGGGAAAATAAATTGCAATTTTAAATTGAGTAATGATTAACAATGTATTTTTTTTTTTTTGTTTTTTTTGCTTATTTGATTTTTTTTTTTTTTTTGAGAGCTCGTTTTTTTGTAATGTATTTTACACAACATTTTAATCGTCTTACTTGTAATTGTAAACCAATCAAAGCTAATTTGCATAAACAGCAATGCGAAAATATTATACTATTTTTTGTGTGAGGAAGAGATAATGGTAAAGACAAAGAGTTGATTTAAGCATTGAACAGGACAACTGAATTTTTTTTGTTTTTAGTTTTGATCGAAGAATAATTATTTTATAATAAAGTTTTCCCACCAAAAAAAAAGTATTTTTATACCGGAGGAAATTTTATTGAAATCTATTAATTCATGATTTTTTTTTAAAGATATTAATGTTCACCGTAGACCACTTAATACATTTTAAATTCAAATTTTATTTACTTTTCGCAAATCTAAATTAAATATTCCATTAAAAAGTATTGAAATGGTATTTAAATACCACAGCTACACAGATTTTGTTTTCTGTTTTTATTAACTTTTATTCTTTTCATATTGTTTGCCAATTCACTGCCATCAGCTACATTTTAGTGTCAGCTCAACTGGTGGATTGTTTGCTTAGCCGAGTTCGCTAAGCTGGCACACTGTCCGGCTTAGACCAACATGAACCAAATCGAATATATTGAAGCGATGCCATATGAACAGGCCTTCAGTTTTAGCAGCAATTCTGAAAGAAAATCAAACCATTTTTTTTCCAAAAAAATTTAAGAACTCTTTAATTTTTCGGGTGTTGAATTAAATTTTTTTTGGGAAAAGCAGTACAACCCTCAAAGTATCTGTACCACACAGCTGGAATCAAATACCAAAAACTACATCGGTACAACAAAAACCCGAATAACCAAAAAACAAAAGTGAAGAGTGCCAGTCTAATCCTGTTAACCAAATATGCTGCACTAATGGCGGCATTAAGTAATTTACTAAAACGGTAGTTGAGCCAGACTCAAAGCCTCCGCCATGAGCATACCCACACATTTGAATTTGGAGGCGAAACGATATGCCGAGTTTCGGGGCCATTCAGTTTTCATTTTGTGAATAGCTTGCTCGTTGGCATTCTCGCGGTAATTGGCATTTGGTTTTTCGGCTGTCTCTTTGGTTAAATTTTAAATAGCTAAAGTTTCCATGGTCTGCGTGAGCGTGTTTTGTTTGCCAAATGTTTTCAGTTTTCAAAGGCCTTAATGAAGTGCAAAATGAGCTCAAAAATTAACAGTTCAAATGTCAATGAAGAAAATTATTTTTCACTCTCCGCAGTAAAAGTATTGATTGAAAGAGAAGAAGAAATTCTATTGTATTTTTTTTATGATTATTTGCGTGTAATAAAATATTATTTAATTTATTTTTTATATCACTTTTTAAGTCATAAATTTATATATTTTTGATTAGCATTTTATAATCTTTTCTTTTTTTTATGTGATGTATTTATTTTATTTGCCACAATCGAGAAAAAGTCAAGGCTAAGGCAACGGCTTTCAAATTTTTTGAAAAGATAAAATGACTTCAAAAGCAAAATAGCCACGACTTTTTTTACCCTTTTTTTTGCTGAAATATTTATTTATATTTGCTCAGCTTCGAACTTAGAAGTATTTGGTGGGAATCGTTTGAAAAGCGTATTGGTATGGTTGGGAATTTTATGCTCAGCTTCGAACTTGGAGTATTTGGTGGGAATCATTTGAAAAGCGTATTGGAATGGTCAGGAATTTCAGTGGAAAGAAGTATATCAAACAAATTTCCAGGTATCCTTCACGTTGACTGAATACGTGTGTATGCATCGCTGCACATGGTTCAATTGATAAACACATGGAGAGCTTAGTACATTTCCGACCTGGGCTCTTCTTGGCCAAATGCCATATTGATGGCCGTATTGAAGGCAACAACAAAATTAGCATTTTTGGTATTTCTCATGGCTGTTTTTCCCCCCCTCGGGCATGTCTACAGTTTTGTCGCTATTCAGTCAAAAAAAAAAAAAAAATTGTCCACCTTTGAGTTTGCTTCTACACTCAAATGTGGCGTTTTTTGCTTTGGTGTTGGTGTTGTTGTTTATCCAGCAGATTTGCACCTTTACGCGTGACTGTGCAGATGCCAATGGGATAGCCGTGTGGGAATATTTTTTTGCTTTCTTGCCCTTGCCGTTACTTTTGTGCCCAAGGTGCGCTGAAAAGCGCGCTACTTTTTTTGTCATTCTTCTTCTTTGAATTGAGTATGGGTAAAGGTAAATGGGATTGTTTGTGTATGTATGTGTGTCGGATTTTGGCTGCGGCTTTTACGAGTATTTCACTGTTGGCTGCTTTCAGTTTTGCTTTTGTTTTCATTTTGCTGCCACCGCTCCCCCCGCCCGTCTCAATTGTTGGCCTCCCTGTTTTATTCATTTGCCTTTCATTGTGTTTGCGGCTTAGCTCGTCTGGTAACAATCACAAGTGAATTTTCTTGGCAAGCGAATTTCTCTTGTTGTGGCAGTGAAAGGTGGCAGTAAAAGTGGGTTGTTCCCTTTCTTTGTTTGTTTGTTTGTTTGTCTTTGTGTTTGATGTGGCAACATAGAGTAGACTCCAGGCTTTCTTTTTTTGAGAGCTTGTTTTGGCTGAGCGATTGTGAGGCGGTAAGTGAGTGGGTAAGTGCTTCAGTTTGACTGTATGTGTTTGTGTGCCAAGTAATAAAGATGAGTGGGCACTTGTGATTAGTGTTGTTGTTGTTTTTGAAAATTGACTATGTTTTGTGTGTGTGTGTGTGTGTGTGCAAAAAAGGAAAACCCCTGAAAGAGCTACTCCTTTTGGTTATGCATAAAAGGGCAAAGCAAATTTACTTGGCCTATTTTTAATTTTTTTTGTGATATTTTCAATACTTTAAATTTTAGGTTTAAGTTTTTGAGTAATTTTAAAAACTTTAACTTATTAATCAGCTTTTAGTGGGTGGTTTCCTTTTATATTAGTCAAAAGTCTTCGTAAAACTTGAGCGTGAAAATTCACGTTCAAAAGTTTATTTAACTTTTCTAATGGCAACAGCCAGTTACATAAAAAATAACTACTTTGGTGACAAAAAAGAAAAGGTGGCTATTGCATTAAGAAAATTACAGTTGCTACAAGGGTTAAAGCGCTTTCCCATTTCGCTATGTGACTTTTCCGTTGGGCTAAAGTTTCGTGTCAACGCCCATCAAACTATTTCGAGGTGGCAACCAAACAAACAATCTAAGCTTGTTTTTAGCCAACACAAAAAAAAAACTCTGAAGCTTCCAAAACTTTGATGATGCTACAAACTTCACATCAACCTGGCAAACTGCAGGAAAGAGTTTTTTTTTGGGAGATTTTATTCTTATTTTTAATTTTGTTAAGGTAAAAAATATACCACGAGAGTTTGGCTACTCAGTAAGTCTTCAGCTGGTGGAAACTTTGGCACTCAAGTTGACGTGAAAGTCAAAACTGAAGTTTCCAACCATCAGCCGGAAAGTCAATGCATTTTCAAACCAATCAAAGGGTTTGGCTATTTTCCTGGGTTCTCTCATCATCATCATTGTTGTTGTTGTTGTTGTGGTGTCATGACTGCATTGCTTACCAAATTTCATAAATCAAAGTGGAAGCGAACTCACGCGTACATTGACTCAAGTGGCGTCCTCATCTCGTAACCTCAGGTTGTTGGCTGCACTCCCACATTCCAGCCAACCGTTCGGGGTTGGTCAGGGTTGAGTTTTTTGAGGTCTCTGACGGGTGTGGTCTGCTTTGGCTTGCCAAGGCACGCAACTGTAATTGCTTTATGTTGTGAAGCGTGACGCGGTCAGCTGAGCAACGTGAGCAAACTATTTTTCCTTCATATGGTAGAAAATCTACCAACAATTTTGCTCACAATAAAGCATCATAGAGTCTGGGCAAACTTTTATGATATTTTAGCTATTGTTGTTTTACTATTTTGACAAATATTTCCAAAAAGAAGAAGATTCTCAATTTAGATTGAATTTCTTACGACTTATTTGGAGAGCTTTTAACAAAAGTGCTGAAAGTGTATTAATGACTTGGGAGGAAAAATGTTATCGATTTGGTTTCAAATATTTATGAAAAAAAATAGGAAATAACCAGGCTTGTCAAGTGAAAAAAAAATATTCCTATTGTGCTTTATTTTTTTCAAAAAGTGAAATAGTTATAGAGATTTCTGAATGCCATTTAAATTACCCATAAGCAGATTCATTGCTATATTCCAACATGAATGCATTGTGAAAGCTTCGGGTGTCTGCTTTTCATGTTGTGGTAGATTTGTGAGAAATAAAAACTCTGGCAGATTAACAAAAAACTTTGGCACATATGTGATATGATAAAGGTGAGAAGAAGAGCAACACTTTTGTGGTTGCTCCATTTTTTGTTTGATCCTGATCTGTTCGCTTTTGTTATTTTTGTTAGTCCTTTTTAATTGTGTATTTTTCCCTTTGCTGAACATCTGCTCTAATTAATGGAAGACCGACATTGCCAATGCAGACTGTAATGTAGAAGGATTTTGCTAATTAAAAACAGAGAAAAAAAATCAAGAAGCTTTCCAGCTTTCCAAAGAAGAAAACGATAATCAGAAAGTATGCAAAAAAAAAAAAAAATCTCTCAACTTTTAGCTTTATGGCAATATGAAGCATTTGTTGTCGCCGTCCTTTTTCAGGCTTTTCCTACACTTTGCTATTCTCTTTTCTGCCAAGCTTACACGTTGCTCTAAATCTTTTTTCTTGTTTTTTTTTTTTTTTTTGATTGTTTTGAACAACTTTGCCACGTTGCAGCCGTCCACTTACAAATTGCTCGCGGGCTGCAAGTAATTGTCTTTCGCACTGAGCCTGAGTAGATTGAGATGGAAGATGTATTTGCTAAATGGGGAAAAAGGTAGTGGTATGGCGACAGGGATTGGGAATATCATTGGGGAACTGGCATAGTCAGTTTACATTTACATTCCGGGCATTCGTTTTGGTTTGCATTTGTGCTCTCAACATCATTAAATATAATAAAATTGCTGTGATTTGTTTGAGCTGAAGATTTATTATCGTTTGCCATTTTCCAGGCGAGAGAGTTTTCTGCTTGTTGTTCTTTTCTTTTCTCTCTTTTCTTTGCCTCAGTGAATTTTGTTTTGGGCAAATATATTTTTGTTACGCCTGCCCGATGATAGAAGACCGGGGAGTTCGGTGTTTCACAATCTCACAAAATCTTAGCAAATATCCAAAACGACAGACTAGAATCATTTACAGATTTCACTTGCTTACACAAAACACTTTGTAAAATTTATTACTCTCCAATTCGTATTTATTTTTATTTATTTTTTTATTTTTTTTTGTATACAAAAATAAATACAAACAACAATCGAAAGGGGAGAAGAAAATTCGACTTAGTATCAATTGCCAGACTGTAGATATTAGATTTTGTGTGCCAATTTAAATGTATTTAGCATATTTGAGATTGCCTATTCAGTTGACATTTTCAATTAAGTTTAACAATGTGTTTTTTTGTGAGACTTGAACTTCCGTTTAAAAAGTTTGATGAGATTGTCTTAGATTAGTTCACTTGGCAACAGATCCTGATATCTGTGGAACAAATAATTCCTGCTTTTTTCTTTGAAAATAATTTTTAAATGTCCTTCACATTTTAATGAGACAATTGCGAAATTTTGGTCTTGATGGATTCCAAAAAAAAGTTAATAAGCTATCACATAATTTCGATTTTCTTGGAAATCACAATCCCACTTAAAGTATTAAATATTCTTTTTCATTTTAATCATGTTGTGGGGAACAAAGTTACCCAAATAAATGTATTTTTTGTTTCTACAAGTTTTTCTATTAGTCATAATGGCAGCCATAGAAGATTTGTTGTGTAAAACTGCACAACATATGTTAGTGCCATATTTGTTGTTTTAGGGCTTCCATTTCATTTAAATAAAGTTTTCTAATTTCAACTGAAGAGAGACCTGAATTAATTGTTATTTCGAGACTCGAACAAAAAAAAAAAAAAAAAAAAAATTCTTTTGTCTGGAAAGATGCTCTCGGAGATGGATTATGGAAATGTGAAAAAGGTAAAGCAATTTGTAGTCATCACATAAATTAAATGCTTCTCGCATCGAGCAAAAACTTTTCAAACTAAATTGTGCAAATATACATCTACTGGAATTTGTGTGTGTTAAATTGCCTGAGTGATGGGTTGACATTGGTGACTTTTTGGTCTGCTATTCAAGTTTAAGAAATTTGTGAGTGACAGGGCAAACTTATTGCACTTTTATTTAGTGTTAAACTTTTGTTATTCCAACTGTTATTTATGTTTGTTTGGGCTTAGACTTTTGATGATTTCAATTGTTACAGAACCCTTTCGCACGAACCCTAAATTTTCTGTTATCGATTAACCAATTTAAGGGGGAATATTTTCATCTGTCCCGTTTTTTTTTCTAATTTGATCTTGATATCTGTCAAGCCAGTTTAAATGTCTGTCATATGGCTATTTCCCTTGCTATTTTCTAGGAAAATATTCATTTACTTTTGGAAATTGAGAACCCATTCGCTTGGCATCCTTTGAAGGCGACGAATCCTTTTATGAGTCTTTCCCAGAAACTGGTAAGTAATCAAAATGGCTTATCAGCCACCAGCTGAAAAATTCAATAAGCAAAAGGTAAACATGATGATGTGGCAATTTCTGTGAATTTATATTTATTTTTGACATACCCAAAAAATGTTTATTTCCCGGAATAAAAAAGAAGCCTCTACCTTTTCCATTTTCTTGTGATTCTTGCTGTAAGCAGAAAGTATTGAAATGATTAAGTGTTTGCATAAGTTTAAAACATAAATTTGCATTTATTTTTCCTCTTGCCATCAAATATTTATTTTATTATTGCGTATGAATGAATACGGCTTTTAAATTTACAAATAACGAAGCAGAAGTTGAAAAACCCAACAGCCACTAAATGACTAGCAAAAAAAAAAATGTATATATACAAACAAACCCACACACACACACACACACACACACACAGATTAATCACAAGAGGAACTAAGCTGGTGGGGAAAAAAAGAAAATAAGAAAAATGTGTAAAGGGAGCAACAATATAATTTAAATTTATTTAACAACCAACTTGTTAAAATCGTAAAAAAACAAACAAACTGCAACAGAACAGCAGCATTAAGTAGCTCATTAAATTTCCTTAACCAACACTAACAAACCCACGCACATGCGACGGGGAGAAGGGGCCTTTCCTCATCCCTTTTCATTTTTAAATACGAAATATTATATATGAAAGAGAAGATACGAGAACGAAGGCAAAGGAATGGCGCAGAGATACGGAATCCAGCGGAAATGGAGGACCAACTGAGCGGACAAGAAAAAAGGAGCAGAACAAGCTCGAAAGCAAACGCTGTAAAAAGCCCCGAGTAAGTGTATTTTTATTGCGTATAAAATGCATTTTGCAATGCCACAAAACTCAAGTGGTGGTGCTGCTGGTAGCCAAAGCCGTAGTTGTGGTGCTGGTGGTGCGCTTTGAGCGGAAGTTACGACCGGCATAGACAACAACGTCTCCATTGCCGCAGTAACCCATCGACTGGCACCGCCGAGGGGAGGGCTCAAGACTAGGCAAAATGCGTGAAAACACAAAAATAAAACCAGACCGCCCCAAATGGAGAGGAGTGGAGCGGAGTGGAGTGGTGCCAAGTGTATGTTACGTAGAACATAAAAATGAAGCGCAAAAAATTCTTGATGATAAAAATTATGGCATAAAAGGCAAGCCGAAAACAGTGCCACCCATGATTGCCCAGGAATGCTGTAAAATATGTAACACATACTATCCGCATTCATTACATTCATTTACTGGGCGTATTTCCGACTCTTTTAAAGGCGGTAGGAAATTTTTCAAAAACCTCAAAAAAGTGAAATTAATTTGGAAAAGCTCTCTGGTTACCTAATCTACATTTATTCGATCTTCGCTTTTTGCCTTGGTGTTTTCCGATAGAGCTTAAATTTCCTACTGGATATTAAGTTTTTGAGCAGATATTAGCATAATCCAATCAGCACTGAGACCAAACCGCAAATGTGGCTTGTGTATGCTCAGTTCACAGTGCGTATGAGTGATGTGTTGGTTATCTACTTTTAAATAAAGTTATATAAAAGAACTGACAAGTGCACGAGTTAAATTCTCTGTATCTTAGTGGTAATTAGGTGAATGAGCGTAATGGAACAGATATAACATAAAATAAAATTGCCAATGGCAAGATTTTTGTATCAAAAACTTTAAGTGTTTTTGATTGAGTTATTTTGTTTAATTCTAATTAAATTAATTTTCTGATAAACACAAAATAATTAATTTTAATTTAGATAGAGGATTTCTTTCCTTTTTTTTTTGAGTATCTGAAAACCTCTGCTTTTGTTTTGGTGGTCAACCAGACTATTCCAACTAAAAGTTAAACAAAAAAAAAAAAATATATATTTCAAAAAATTCTAAAATTGTAGCAAACCCATATGAGCAAAGTAAACACAAATAGCTTCATGACAAAGCAGAATAGGGTGGAGAGAGGAAGATAGGGGAACCGGAAATTGCCATACACACCTTGCAGTCATGCAGCAAGAATTTTTATTTTTCATTTAATAAGCTCTGAATGACCACAGCCAGTCTCTCGCCAGTGGCCAACTTGGGTAGCCAACAGAATATTGGTTGCCTCTTTGGTTGGTCTGTTTGGGTGGTCCAGCAGGTGGGAGAGTGTGTGGGAATTCCAACCGGAAATTATAATTTATTGCTCAAAGTTGGCGGTGCCTGTGCCAACAGAGCCACTCCAAAATACTACATTTTTTTTTAGCTTTTAGATACATATTTTTAGCTCACCTTAAACACTTTTAAAATGTTCATGCAAATTTTAATAACTATTCAAATCGAAATAATCTGCCTTTGTCTTTAGACGAACATTTTGCTTAAAGCGATGAGAATAATGATGAGGCACTTTTCAGGTTTTCGAAACAACTACGCATAAAACAATTTAAAACTATTGAATTTCCATTTTGATTAAAATAAAAAATGTAAACATTTTTTTTTTTGACAGTCCATTAAATCGCTATTAAATATTGGAATAAATCTCTTCTATTTAAGTAATAAAATAAATATGGACATAGGGCTTTTGTGGTGGCTTCTAGCTATTCATTTTTATTGTGGCTTAATTCGTTTTAATATTTGAAATATTTAAATTATTGTGTCGAGTTGAAGCTACTGTAATTGAAACTAACCTTCCAACTTGATTGCTTTTGTTGTTGCAGGCTCAGCGATCTGGAAAAAATCAATAACACTCTCAATCAAATTTGTTAGACACTTTTTTTTTTTGTGAAAAGAACCCGGCCTGCTCGACTGTGGAAAATGTAAAGAAAAATGCTTTGCCGTTCCGAAAAAAGGTAGAACCGTAAAAACTCACTAGCAAGTTGACCTTTTCGAGTGTTTGTGTGTGTACCTAAATAAATAAATTAAAAAAAAAAAAAAACAGCCCAACCAAACGAGCAATAGAATGTTTTTATATGTGACAAATGGTGGACTTCCTGTCAACACACAAATAAAGTTGCCATTTGACTTTTATCAGGGAAAAAACGAAATTCACATTTGAATTCATTTTCACGCGTAGTTCAACATTTTAACAATCATATAAATTTTATTTGCCAAATAAATTCAAAATAAAACGGATTTATGGCAGTGTTGTTGTATAAATATTTAAGTAAAATTTATTAATAAAATATTCAAATTCTCCACTAAATTTATTCTTTTAATTGAAAATTTTTTACCATATTTTTTATATACTTATTTCAATCCAACTCTGTGCTCAGCAGATATTTCAAGCGCTTCTCTTGCATTGGCGTTAATGTGAAGAACTTCTCATTGAAATATTGCAATTCCCGCTTATTATGCAATGGTGGCCAAAAAGTTGTATACTGATGAACACTATTGAAAATATCTTAAATAATATATATATTTTATTTTAAATATATTTTAAAATATTGAATTACCATTTTGTGAAGAATTGGTCACCAATTGTTGGCTTTGACTCGATGATATTTCGAAGCTCTCTTTGAAATCGACGCTCGTACCTTTCCTTAGATTTTAGATAGCGTAAGTTGCAGTTCGAGTTGCTAGTTTGAACTAGCAAATAATTTCAACTTCAATTAAAAAATTGATTCTTATACTTACTATGCCATCAACTTCATATTGTAGCTTGGATGCCTGCTTATATCACACTCATCCCTAAAGGGTGTCTCTCTTTGGACATTCTCTATCATAAGTTGCGGCATCACATATTCACTTGGTGGATTTACGAAAATATTAAAATCGATTTTGCCAAATCTTTCATCCATTAGTGCTAAAAGACTTAAAGATCTTGCAGAACTATCCGTTTGGCTTAACTGATTTTGTTTTCGATTTTCAAAATCCATTTTATTTATTTTTAATATAAGCCGAAAAAAATGGAAAATATATAGGAAATTATTTTCAAAGTTACAGTAAGATCAGAGAATACTGAAGTGATTTTTTTAGTTGAGTTATATTAATGATATTTTTTATTTAAAATATTTTGTTGCTTAAATTGATTAATTTATAATTTTTCAATTATTTTAATTAAAAGAAATTGCTTTCCTACAACTTCAATATGAACAATTTATTTATAATAAAAATAATTTACTTACTTTATTCAACAGATTGAACAATAAACTCAACCGAACTGAAAAAAAAAGAAAAAAATCAGTAATTAATTTTTAAATTAAACAATCGAGCTTTAAGTGCAGATGGTATTCAATGAGTTTATTATGAAATTAAAAGAAAAAAAATTATATATATATCGTAATGAATACAGGCAATTAATGCAAAATATAATGGCAGGCACGTATCAATAAGAAGAGAGAGAGAGAGAGAAAAAAAGAACAAAATTTGTGGTAGGTTTTGTATTCCATGAAATTTGATTTCCTCTTTGCCACAGAAACAACAACAACAACAACAACAACAACAGCTGATTAATTATCAGTCAAGAGGAATGTGAAAGAGCCACTAAAATAGCTCATTTGAGGTTCTTGCCACATTGGCCGCAAATGTGAGCCACAAAAAAAAATGCATTAAGCCCAGAAAAATAATAACATGAACACAAATGTTGTGTCTATTAAGTTGGCATTTACCAGGACACGTGTGGCATGAAGGCAAAGGCCACATTACTTGTACTTTTGGATCACATTCAACTTGTCATTGGCATCAGCTGTTTTGGCTGGCATTTTACATCTTTGATCTCCTTCTTGCTTTGCCTTCAGCCTGTGGATTTTCCAGACGTTGACGATAAAGACGATAGCCAAACTACGTAAAGTTCTGTTCTGATTTTGGCTTATGTTTTTCCTTTTCTTGTGAGAATTGTGTGTTTGTTTGTGAGCCTTGAACTTGGCTACGTCTGAATTGAACTCTAATGAGCTACTCAGCTGGGTCGGGTCAATGAACAGAGAGGATGAATCTGAGAAAACACATGTTAATGTGAAAGCAATGAACTATTTATGAACTGAACTTTGGCTTGGCGGGAGATTCACTGGCTCATCGAGATTATGTTTATTTCGAATTAAAAGAAACTCCTTGCAAATAAAAGTTTTATTAATGAAAGACAGGGGAATAAAACGGATTGCTTGGAACCGAAACTATCAATGTTTCTCAATAAAATTGGCATTTCAAGCAGTAGTTTTGCGTTCATTTAAATTGTGCAAGTGGCTTAATTTCTCTGGGAAATAAAACTCTATTTTCCAGTTTATGTTCCTTACAGCAACGAGCGCTGTTTCAATGTCATTACCATTGTCCACAAATCCGAGCATTAATTAAAGGCTTACTCACGTAGAGAGTATAAAGTGCAACCGACGACGCCATCGCTGGTTGCCATCAAAATGGCGTCTGTTTCGATCAATAAAGATAAACAGACGGTGCCGTAATGCCGAATGTGGCTAATTTGGGAAATTAAACAGAGTTAAACAACCGCAGGCTTATGTGCTCAGTGACATTTGCATTTATGGGGCAATATTATTTTTGCTGTTGATTAGCGTCCAATTTTATGGAGGCAACCATCAAATTTGGTCACGATTAGTACACAAACTAAAAATAAACATATCGAGAATGCAAATAAAATTGAAACAATTTCACTAATTGTATGCATACTGATATTTTCCTGCCCTTCAGAAAAAAGAAAGCATTCAATTATTTTCTGAATATAGGCAAAACATTTACCCTTAATTTTTAAATATTCAAAAACAATATTTTCGTTGTATTTATTTTGCAATCTGACCTATTAAAATTGTGTTCTTATTTGTTAATGCCGATTGCCCTTCCATTGATATAAAACTAAAGTCAAAAGTTTTTTTTTTTTTTTTTTTTTTTTTTTCCTTTCTACTCCTCTTGGGAGCTTAGGGCCTCAGTTAGGGTCCTCCACCGGACTCTGTTCTGCGCAGTTTGTTTCGCCATGTCCCAGCTGATGTTGTGGCGGGTGAGCTCGGTCCTGATTGTACGTCGCCAGGTGCACTTGGGTCGCCCAACTCTTCTGCTTCCTTGTGGGTTCCATTCAAGTGCCATCCTGGTGATACTCCCGTGTGGTTTTCGCAGCGCGTGTCCAATCCAACTCCATTTCTTCTTCATTAGCTGCTGTTGGATCGGGACTTCGTTCGCCAAGTGCCATAGGTCATTGTTCGATATTCTGTTGGGCCAGAATATCGCACATATGATTCTAAGGCACTTGTTGATGAATACTTGCAGCTTGAGAATCATCCTTTGCGAAGTGAGCCACGTCTCGCTACCGTACAACAGGATCGTCTTTATGCATGCGTTGAAGATCCTCAGCTTTGTTCTTCTGCTTATTTGCTGATTTCTCCAGACACGATACATCCTGCCGAATGCCGATCGTGCTTTCATGAGTCGGCTCTCTACATCTTCATCCACCCCACCATTGTTGGTGATGATGGTACCAAGGTAAGGGAACTTGTCGACGAATTCGACTATGTTCCCATTGATGGAGATGGTTCCTTGGTTGACGTGGTTGAAGCGCATCGCTTTCGTTTTGGATGCGTTTATTTCGAGGCCGACTCTGCTGGCGATCCTGGAGAGGTCATTTGCTTTGGCTTGGATATCACTGAGCTTATGAGAAATGAGGCAGATGTCGTCCGCGTAATCCAGGTCCTCTAGGTGTTGTGTGAGGTTCCACATGATTCCGCGTCTGACTGTACAGACTTCTCTCATGATCTCGTCTACTACCAGATTGAAGAGTAAGGGTGACAGGGGGCAGCCTTGCTTAACGCCAGTTTTCGTCTGGAAAGGGGCACTGATTTTTCCTTTGTGCAGTACCGACAACTCTGCGTTTTCGTACATTGCTTTGATTATTGCAATGATGTTGTCTGGGACTCCTTTCCTCGCGAGTGCCTGCCATATCGCTTCCCTCTTCACTGTGTCGAACGCCTTCTTGAAATCGATGAACAGGAGGTACAACGGCGAGCGCCATTCCGCAGCTTGCTCGGTTATTGCGCGAAGTGTGTTTGCTTGGTCTACGCAACTCCTCTGCGGTCTGAAGCCTGCCTGTTCATCTCGGAGTGTTGGTTCGATTTTTTCCTGTAGTCGCTCATTCAACAGGGTTGCTAGGATTTTGTAGCTGGTGTTGAGAAGTGTTATCCCTCGCCAGTTGTTGCAATCACTGAGGTCCCCTTTCTTTGGGAGTTTGATGATGATTCCGCGTTTCCAGACGTCTGGTATCACCTTGGCCTCCCAAATTCGGTTGAGATGCGGAAGAAGTGTTTCGGCCAATAGGTGTGCATCAATCCGGAGGAGTTCAGCAGGGATGCCGTCTTCTCCAGCTGCTTTATTGCACTTTAATCTCCTAATTGCGTGTGCGATTTCTCTCGTGGATGGGGCTGAGTGCGAAAATCTCAAGTTTCTGTTCGCTACTGCCGGCAACGTCCAGAATTGTCGGTCTTCCCTATTTTCGTCTTCTATGACTGTGTGACAAATTTCTTGGAAGTGCTGTTGCCATCTTTGGAGTTGTGCATCATCATCAGATAGGAGGTTTCCGTTTTTGTCTCTGATTGGTCGGTCTTGCTGTTGGGGGCTCCCTGTTAGCTTGGCAATAGTCTGATATAGGCCACGTATGTTGTTGTCCTGGGCTGCGCTTTCTGCGTTGGCTGCAAGCTTATCAGTTATTGCCCTTTTGTCAGCTCTTGCGGATTTCTTTACCAGCTTGCAAAGTAAACGATGTTCGTCGTTAACTTGACTATTCTGCTGGGCCATGGTCTTGAGATTGTTTCTTCTGTTTATTAGTTCCCAAGTCCTTTCCGAGATCCAATTGGAGCGACGTCGCTGTTGGGTTCCAATGACTTCTTCCGCTATCTGTCTCATTGTGGAGCATGTGTGTTCCCAAGGGAGTACTTCTTGCGTGGTTATCTGATTTTGCAATCTTGACGTCATTCTGGCCGATATGGTGGGATCATGAAGTCTGTATAGGTTGAAGCGGGGCGGTCGTGTTGTGCTTCCTCTGTTGGTGACCGCGGCGTGATGTCTCTTCAATTTGATTTGAATTGTTCCGACTATTAGCTCGTGGTCACTGTCGATGGACGCGCCTCGCTTGTTTCTTACATCCCTCAGTGATCGTCTCCATTTCTTGCTTATGCATATGTGATCTATCTGGTTTCTGGTGCGCCCATTTGGAGAAGTCCAGGTGTATTTGTGGATTTCTTTATGTGGGAACACCGAGCCACCGATCACTAGTTGAAATGTTTGGCATAAGCCTATCAGTCTGTCGCCATTGTTGTTTCTTGTACCAGAGCCATGCTTGCCCATGAGAGTATCAAGCCCGGTGTTGTTTGGGCCTATCTTGGCATTGAAGTCTCCCATTAGAATTTTTATGTCGCCTCTGTTGGTGTTGTCCAGGGTGGTGGTGAGAGTGGCGTAGAATTCGTCTTTATCGTCGGCTTGTGCGTCTTCCGTTGGAGCGTAGCATTGCACGATGGTGATAGGTCGCGCTTTGCTACTGAATCTTGCGGTGATGATTCTGTCAGATATTGGTTTCCAGGAGAGGAGTGTCTTCTTAATCTTGTTGTCTATGAAGATGCCTACTCCATATCTGCCTCCAGTGCTGTTCCCGCTGTGAAGTACCAGATTGCCGTTTGACGTTGTTGTTGTTCCAGAGTCTCGCCATCTCGTCTCACTGATGCCAGCTATCATGATCATTAGCTTGTCCATTTCTCTTTCAAATTGCGCTAATCTCGATGGTTCCATAAGGGTCCTTACGTTCCATTGTCCTATTCGAGTCCGTTTTGACATGCTGATGTTCGTCGTCGGTTGTGGGGGGGTTGTTATTGTTTTCCTTGTTTGTGAAGTTTCAGTAATCGATATTTTTCAGCTGATTGGGTGATTGGCCCGATGCAGCCTATCCCAGAGGTGGGGATGCCACCATAGCGCCATCTGGGAGTGGCGGCCAAAACTTTTCGAGGTCTCTATTTCTGCTAGAGGAATAGTAGAATAGCGGAAATAGTCGAAAAGGTGCCAGAAAGAGCCGTTTCTTTCAAGGCCTTTCGTGGGAATCGAACCCACGACCGCCCGCTTGTTAGCTCAGTGTTCTACCCACTGAGCCACTGCGGGCTCAAAAAAAAGTCAAAAGTCAAAAGTACCTGGTAAAAATTGAATTTTCCGGCAACAATCGCTTTGAAAATCAGTACGCAACTGCGAGCACTCCGAACTCTTTCAAAAGTTTGGCCATTTGGAATATTCACAATTGTGTGGAGTGAATTTCCAGCTCTCTCAAGCCATTGGATTTGCAAAATTTTCTGCCTTTTCTGTGCGTTTATTTACAGTTGTTTGGTAATTTGTTTTGCTCAATTTGCCAACGATTCAGTTTTCAGTTGCCAGTTGCCTCGATTATAAGTAAAAAATAAAGTAAGTCAAACTGAAAATATTAAATATCCGCTGAGTTCTTTAACAATGCAATTCAAAGTTTCATAAGTTTTTCAAATTTATTGATTGCTTTCGAGTACAATAAATTTATTAATACAAACTTGGCAATCAACATTTACCCCCAAAGCTATCTCCACAGAGCAGACAACGGTTAAATGTAAATGCCCACATTTTTGCTGAGGTGCATTATATTTGATTGGAAGCTAATCACGTAAAACACAACACTTGTTTTGCAAAATCCCTCATATTGCCCAAAGTAATGGAGGGAGAGCCAACAATCAGCAATGATAATGCCCAAATCGCATCAAATGCAATGCAATGGGATAGTCAGCACAACAACAACAGCAACCAACTAACGGTAGTCAAAATGTACAGTTCAGTAAGTTCAATGAGGGAGAGATAAACAATAACCATCTCCTTTGCTCTTGGAGTCGGGCACTCCATTGTTGGGAAATGAAAATTGCAGTTAAATCCACTTTGGCCAATAGTTGGTTTTCTAAAAATTGTGTGTCAGGTTTTGCGTGAGTTTGTTTAGAGCAGAGTCATAAATTTGTGCCAATACTGGGAATGACTGCTGTGGGGCTTTTTTCGTATGCATGTTAAATGAAATTATTGCAGGCCAGGGCAAAGTGGCGTATACGCAATGGTCAGCAGAATGAGTGGGTGTGCTTGCTTGCCCAATTCATCAATCAGCGGAAATACCACGTGCCACGTCAGCTGGTCTGTTTTTCTCGGCCCCTTTTCTCTTTCTCTTTTTCTCTTGTTTATGTATTGTCTGATTTTTACTGAGTTTTTTTTTTTTTTTTGTTCTCCAATTTAGTTGCAGGCCATCGTTTGATGATTCAATTTTGTGTTGTACATTTCTTTTTCTCTATGGGAATGTATGGCAAGACGAAAATGGCTTAGATTTATGTGACGCCCGCGAGCTTTTGACGGACATTTTGAAAGTTTCAAAATGCATTTTTACCCTATTCGCCATATGCATATTCTGGCCGAAAATTGTTGAAATGTTTATATATTTCTTGCTGCCTTTTTGCATTAAATTTTGTGTGTTGCACTTGAGCGGGAATCAAAAGGGGGGTGCACGGGACGGGGGCACTTAATCCAATTTCATGGACCACAATACAATGCAGCCAATTCCCGATCCCAACAAATGCCAGTGGAGTCGACGATGCGATTGTTTTTAAGCATGCCAATAACATTGCACAGTGGGTAGAATTAAAAAGAAAATATCATAAAAAAAAAAGTTCTCATTTGGGTTGAGTTTTCTTAAAAATATAATAAAAAAAAATTAACGAAAATTATTTTATATATTCAATAATAAAATAGAAGAGAAATTTTAGAAAAGAATAAATAAAAAAAAAAAAATAAATCAGATTGTGATGAATCAGTGAATCAATTTTGTAATCTTATTGTGAATCAGAGAAACTGAATTACTGAAATAGATCAAACGATATATTTTTTGAGGGATTTGTTAGCTTATCATTTGCACTGTAGGCTGGGTCGTTCGGTCGTTAACGCTTTCGGCAATGTTAAATGTTGGCAACGCAACTCAATTACGTTTGTAAGTCTGCCACCTCCCCACACCGCCCACACAGGGGGAGTCTGTCCACGCAAATTTACACAGCGCTTAGTGAAAGGCCGGAAGGCTGTGTGCGTAGCCAATTGACGTCTGCACTCTTCCCCGGGCAGGCAGTACTGTCTTTTAACTTCATGCAGTCAGCTCAGCTAGCAGGTGTGTTTTTGCCACTTCATTTCATTGCCTCGGTAGTTTCCAACCAGAAGAGTATGTGTGTGTATATGTGTTAATTACGTTTCGGTTGCATTTGTGTAAAGTTTTCACAAAATTGAATTACAAGTTTTTCAGTTGCCAACATTTAGCCTGGGCATTTAGGCACACATTACCGGGCAAAACCCATTCAGTCTTGGTCTTGGGTTTCTACTTTTATTTTTGGCAGCAGTTGTTCGAAGTTTTTGGCAACTGATAGTTAAAAAAAGAGTGGAAATCTCTACTTTTTCATTTAAATTAAAAACTCACTAGCAATATATTTGAAAAGCGATTTTAAGTAAAGCAAAAAAAAAAAAAAAAAAATAGTGTAAATAAATTGGAATTTCGGACCAGAACAAAAAATATCATAAAACTCGAAATGATTTTTATCCTTAGTTAAGGCTTAAAACTTTAATTTAGCAGCATTCATTCGCGTTTGATTAAGAGTTCTTATTTTTCTAGCTGCTGGCCATTCATTAGATTTCAATAAATCTCGGCATTGCAATTTTCCATTGTGGCCAGAAATAAACCATTGAATAATAACTCTTGCAGGCATCATTAACCTTTTTATGCAAAATTAATGAGCCAACCATTGTCTACTTTGTTTGAGAACGACTTTTCTCTTACGTCAGCAACTGATTTGATGGCCACGCCAACGTGCCACAGAATCCACTAGACCTGAGGGTATTTCGCAGCAACGTGCTCATAATAGAAATTCATTGCCAAATTGCATAGAAAATCGTTGAAATTACCAGAGCACCATCTTCTTCAAGGATATGCCATGCCGTAAATGCTTGCTCCTGATGCCTTGCAACTGATAATATTGCATTGCCTGGAAGTTAATTAAAATGCTACCGAAAATAGTCCCCACCAAGAGTGTGCGTGCATTCAAAGCTGAAGTAACAATACAAAACTTGGCATTACCTTTAATTAAAACTTACAACAACAAAGTATTTTTTAGCAAAAGATTTACGGTTGGATAGTCGATTGAATCCAATCTATATAGTCGGATACTCGCGTGTAAACACCGGGCCAACCTTCAAGGCCGCAACGGTTGCCAAAGGAGACCACGCCCTCAATGAACCAGGCGCTGGTAGCACCGCGTCTCATAAGTGGACCTCCAGAATCGCCATCACAGCTGTCACGGGCGAATTCGCCGCCGGCACACAACTGCGAGTCTATCAGACTAATCGACCGAGTGGAGAACTTTTGGGCACATTCCCCATGATCTTTGACGGGCAAGTCCAAGTGCTGCTTCACATTGCTTTGACGAGCTGACGACAAAGATTGATAAGAACTATTAAGGCTCTAGATAGTGTTTAGTGGACTTACCCAAAAGTGTACGTCCCCAGCCACTGACTGTGAGGAATTCCCCCGTGTTAATGGCCTGGCGATTTTGAGCTAAGGGCAGGCACACAGGCTGTATATATTCATTGAGCTCAACATCGGAGTTGAGACGAATCAGGGCTATATCGTGGTGACGATGTTGGTCATCCCCATTGTATTGGGGATGTGGTATGACCTGCTCGATACCGAGTTCTATTATGGGCTTGTTGCAAGTGTTGCCCACACAATCCACATCCTTGCTGATATCGTATTCCCCTAAACGCACCGTGGTACTATAAGCACATAAATAATTTATAGGATCAGGATCTTGATAAAAGCCTTTACTCACAGTTTTCCAACTTGGGTTTCAATGGCTCCAGTGACACAGTGCGCCGCCGTCAGAATGTAACGATTGTTGATCAGGCTGCCACCGCAGTTCAAGAGTTTTTTACCGCTAGCTAACATAAAGTGGATTCTACCAATAAACTGTACTTTAATTGAAAAGCTCTACTCACAATCCACATATTCTAGCAGAGCCATCCAGGTGTATTCATCGATATTTGTGTCATTGCCATTGTAGATTCTATCGGCGAATGAATTTGGTCCACATTTTGGTGGTGTGGGCAACTGATTTCCCTCACCATTGCCAACAGTCAGTTTCATGGGCCTTGGGGTACGGGGAGCTGGACTTGTGACCTGTGTGGGGGGTGATGTGATGCGTCCAGCAAAGTTCTGATCTCGGGTACAGCAGACATGAGGCTGCTGTCCAAAGCCATTCTGACACTGTGATTCACGCAGGAATTGTCGTTCATTATTGGTAAGGCTTATGCGCCCTACCACCTCTAGAAGGCTGGGACAGTCATATATCGAAATACAATAGCCGAAGTTCTGATTTGGATTACGACATCCTAAAATAGAAGCAAATATTGAAATTATTTCTTTAAATATCCAAGGAATCACCCTGAGCGCAATAACAACGGGGAAGCACAACCAGTAAGAGTATTTTCAAGTATTTTGATTAAACAACTTTCACATAATTGACACATTGTTTTATAGCTTTTAAGCCATCGTAAAAGTGACGAAAGCTAATACGTTAGATCGTTGATCTTATTTAATCAACGGTTTGTTTTTGTTTTCTTATTGATATGACTTGATTTGTTGACAGTGAATATGAATTTATTTACATATTTATGGCTATACCAGTTCTGTTATCGTTTAATTGGATCATTTTGATGTTGTATTTATTCATTCAATAATTCAAAAATGCTAATAATTTATTCATAATATTTACATCGATTTCTGAATCCACGTTAATAAACAAAATTCACTCGACCGAAGTCTCTATGAGTCAGAACAAAAATCGGTTCAAATTGATATTCACATCGTGGGGGCTGTCCGTTAATCGGTGGAGCAAAAGGCCAAACTGATAAACAAAACCTACAAGTCAAGTTTATAGCTCAAATCAGTTTTACTCGCTTATGCAAGTTGGTAAGCCAGTTTATTAAATCTCAAAAGAGAGAGAGAGAGAGAGAGTTTGGCAAGCTCACTAAAGTTCTAAGGTAAATTGCACTTTTTTTTATGTGTCGAAAGCATTTGTTATTTGTTAACTTTCCAAAGAAATTAATCAGTATATCTTTTGTTCTTACTAACTTTGCTGTGCGTGTACAAGAAGTGTCGAAAGGCAGATGACGTGAAAGGCCAGGTAGAATGATTTCATTATCTTCAGCAGAGGGATTTCCCACACTTTATTGATATTTTATATAAAACAAAGAACAGCACACGTTTTGCAGTACGACTGTGAGCACTCGCGAAATGACCTCGTTATAATTTGCCTATCTCTCCCAAGTAGTTCTCAGAGAGTCTCACGCGTTCGTTGTCGGTAGCCAACTGATCGAACCGCTGTCCGTCACAGTGCTTAAATAACGGAGCAATATAAGATTCACTTTGATTGTCTTTACGACTTGAATGAACTTGTGAAATGTGTGTAGACTCTGACGACAGCGGTCAAGCCGCGTGTGCGAGCAAAGAGAATTGACAGCTTCGAAGAGAATGTTTATTTTGGCAAAGATCTGAGAACAAAGCTTAAAAGCTTTTCTAACTGAATGTTTCTATTTAAATGAAGCTATAAATATTTTTAATCACTTTATTAGTTTTATTTGACTAAGAGTATTGAATTTTCAATGATTTTATTTGTTGTATTATTTTAGTTAATATCGCGGGACATAATATTCTTTAGTCGAACTTGCTCGGATGGGGTTAGCCTATTGCAATTCTTCGAAGTCCAAATCAACTCCCTTTCGTTGTGCAAGGGAGGCCAAAACGAGGTGTAGGCAATCACTCTGTAAGACAAGAAATTTAAAGTTTTACCAGCACCATCGAATCTGAATTTCTTGTTTTACCGCATCAAATAGCAGGCTTCTCTAGCCGACGATTGATTAGCTAACAATTGATTTAGTTCATATCTTAGTTGCGCTTCATATTTTTTTGTGGCCTCTGCGTAACGACCTTGACATATTATATCACTTGTAGAAGAAAATGATTTTACTTTAATTACTGATATAATTTTTTTTTTGCTTTTTAGTTGTTCTTACAATGGCATGGAGAACTTGGTGTAGCTCGGGGATCGAGTGAACACATCAGCTTCATCTTTTTTTGGTCTGAACCCGAACATTGAGATGTCGTCTATATCCCAATCGGATTTCAGCCTAATGTCATGTGCATGTCGATCTTTAAAGTGAGTCATAGACGAAACAGTTTTTTCGGAATGTAACGGTGGTTGCGTGACTGCGCGTTGCGGACGAAACATAAGCGACCCCGATGCCGCAACGCTTGTTGTACGCGTGAATTTAATCGATTTAGAAGACATTTTAATATTTTTTTTATTTTATTTATTTTTTCTATTTTTTTATTTTTTTATTATTTATTTTTTTTTTTTTTGTACTTTTCTGTGTGAGAAACAAATGTTTACTGAATTTTCTTTTATTCAAAGATTTATAAGAATCCTTAGGCATACTAGATTTTGCCAGATTGTAGAGGAACTTAAAAAACAATCTGGCAACACTTCTTAAATGAACTAGCGCTCCAAGGCTTAGGCCAGATCAGTAAATGTTCCCTGGATGCAACAATAAATTTTTCTCTCAAGTCCAAAACAATAATTTTCGATATTGGAGTTGTTTGGTAAAATTATATATTCTGCCTTGCAATAATCGCAGAGACTAAAGAGCAAAATGAACGAAAGGCAAAACATAAATAAATAAAAAATAAATATTTTGCTCCGCAACCAAAGAGTAAAGAATCATATTTAAAAAGAGTATGAAATATCATTCAAAAATATTTATTCACATCAGTTGAAAAAATAAACTTGACACACTACCAAACACTGCTAACACAAAACAATCGGAAAACCTTATTTTGTACCCTTCACATAGAGGTACAAAGGGTATATAAAGCTTGTGTTAGTACATACAAGAAGTAAAGAGAAAGAACTGTCGAAATGGAAATAGAAACCATTAGGGTCAGTAAAAAAGAAACAGAAAGCCCACGAACGTCAGCGGAAAGGGACACTCTACGGAATGCGGCCCATAAGCGGATGAGCCATTTACGAAACACCACCTCCTATAATGTCCTGCATAAGAATACAGTTGTTGACATACCAAATATAGATACTAAGAAAACCTTTGCAAAATTTCGTAATCGTTTCTCCGAGCAATACGAAAGGCAGGCATCAGTGATAAGTGAAGTCCTTTTTAACTACACGCCTAAGGATGATCAGGATTATATAAGTCTAGATCCTAGCTACAAAAAGTTTAAGATTCCATTGTTAGTATTATTTGAAAATTACTGTTGATATAACCTTAATTAATTTGATCGCAGTCAATTAGTTTGCCAGGCTCGAATAAGGAGTACTCGCGACGAATATGAAAGGCAGTTTCAGAGTGAAATCAAGGAAATAATCAATTATCAGAGGACCGCTCAAGAGGCTTGCCACTTGGTTCGGTAATATTTAGACATTCTAGTTTTAATCTTACATTACTTGTATACATCAATGCTCAATGTTATCTACAATAAGATCAGAATGTGAGGAGAAAGCCGTGTCCGTCCATATGAACGCCATGACTCTTTCAAAGCTTTGTATTTTCTACAGCTTTAAAATCCAAAATACCAAACATGACTAAAGGCAGGTCATTTTAACAGGAGATATATGAAAAACATATTTCAAAAATCAAAAATTTAAATTTTAGTTCTCCTTGCCTAAGTTCGATCGATAGAAAGTCCGATAGATGGCATGCGTGCTTTATTTGATTTTAAGAAACGGTAGAACTAGAACCAGTCCAGGGCTGCCACCTTTTTTAAATTCAGTCTACTAACTACAGAGTATTCCAACTTCGGACAGCAACCGAGTTTAACATTCGTAATAATTTTGTTTTGCAATTACAGTATCATGGCCTACACTTCCTTGTGGCCCCCCTTGCACAATGCCAAGGAGCTCGCTTGGACTACAAAAAAATGCTTTACACTGAGTGCCAAGGAAAGAAGCCGATTAGCTTGGATTATGCAAAACGAAATAATTTAAATCTGATTTATATAAATAGAAAAACAAATCTAACAAAAAAGACGGCAAAGCAAGAAAAGCAAAAATTATAAAATAAAAAAAAAATATATTTTTTTTAATTAAACAAAAATTACACATAAGCAAATCAATTAATTTACGACTTATTTCTATTTGCGTCAATCAAAAAAAAAAAAAAAAAACATATTTTTATTGAGTAAGACTCTCATATTTCTCTGCTCAGTTGTGGTCCTTCATCATTTTCACACCAGTTCACAAGTCATCGGAATTTAAGCCCTCTTTGTATTTAATTTCGCTCTAGTTGGTAATTTGTCAGTATTTACTTCATTCTGAAATGCAACCACTTAGGACCGAAATCTGTCCGATAGTCACTGGGTGCCTTCCCAGTGAAATTGATTTGTGGCTCAGCAAATGTTAAAGAGCTTTCAGCTTTTTTTCCCCCAAATTGTTTCGATTTGTTGGTTGCAGTTGAGTGGGGTGGAGTCTTTTGATTTCTTTTTTATTTTTTTTGTCTAGAAAAAATAGAATAATTGTTACTGTAACAAACTAATTCAAGATTAGAAATATAATTGACCGTATCAGTTATTCTTGGGGTTCTTGCTAATTTTTTTTGCAACAAAAATGGGAATTTCCTTTAAAGAGAAGAGCTCAATCGATTGTCACTAAGCCAGCTCGGCTTTAAATTCAAAAGAGAAAAATGTGCAGAAAAAAAAGGGCAACAAAATATTAGCTCGAAGTGGGTAGAATTTTTATCGGACTTTTTCTTTTTGCCATTATTTGTTGAGGTAAATTTTTTCGTTTGTCGTTATCTTTCTCTGTGGCTTTTCATAATTCCAAAGCTGGCTTATAGTTCATTCGAAGTTTGCACATTGCGCATTGTAAATATTGAAAGACTCAGCCCTCTCCAGGACAGCTTACAAGCCTATCACTTGTTACACTGGCCCAGGTATCAGAGGACTTTGTTCGTCTCAGACTCCTCTTTGCCGACACTTTGTAATGACGAGGACAGTTTGAAATTTTTTCCATGTTTGTTCTTTGTCATGTCTATTTTTTTTTGCCTGGCTGGCGCTTTTGTTCGGCGGCCTGTCATTCCTCAATGTTCATCATCATGTTTGTTGGCCTTTTTTGCAGCCTTTGCTCCCACTTTTGCTGCAGCCTCATCTTGTTCGGCCTGCCCTGCTTGGATCTCCGCTGTCCGGGCTGCATTGTTTAGTAATTTTCCTGCTTAATTCTTGCAGCATGACACCGGAAATTCT
Source organism: Scaptodrosophila latifasciaeformis (assembly GCA_037075145.1). Lineage (NCBI taxonomy): Eukaryota > Metazoa > Arthropoda > Insecta > Diptera > Drosophilidae > Scaptodrosophila > Scaptodrosophila latifasciaeformis. The sequence goes on along the minus strand of JBAMCM010000100.1, from coordinate 19,900,325 downwards.
TTGGAAAACTTGTTGAAATTTATGCTGTCCTGCAGAAAATTTACAAAGCTGCCTTTGCTGCTTGCCATGGCAAGTCTCTGCCATGTTGGCCATAATGATCAAATTACGGTCACTTCTAACTCTCAAGGCTAATTTTAGCACCTGAGTGCTAGCGGGTTCAAGCGTGTACCGATTGTGTGGGCCAAAGTTTAAGTAATCTTAAAATTGTTCTCGTTTTTTTATTCGAGCGACTGCATTACACTTTTTAATCGTCTGTCATCAATCTTTCGTAAGTTGGGTTAAATTTAGATTATTGGAATATCCAAAAATATCCATGTCTTAATTAAATGCAAGTACGACATATCATTTGAAATAAAATGAAAAAAAAAAATAAATTGAAAACATTTTCTTGATAAATTTTATTTTTATCTTAGTGAAGCAATAATTTATAAAATAACAGCTTAATTATAAAATCAGCCTTTAATTTACGATTCAATTTGCTGCTATCAGCCGAAAAATAAAATACACAATTTTAAAATAGTTATAATAATGGCATGGCTGTGGAGTCTGCACAATAGCCAAGAACAAAATTCCAGCGAAAATGCACAAATGGCCCAAACAAAGAAGTTTTAATTTGAAAATTGCAAAAAAAAAGAAAAAAAAAAAAATTAAAAACAGTCACCTAGGTCGTACATAGAACAAGAAGAAATTCAAAATTAATGAACACCACATAAAAAAATACAAACAAAAGAAAAAATGAAACACGTATTCAATTATGTGTATTTGCAATTTTTGCTGGTTATGGCCAACTTGAAAGGCCAACAAAATGTAAACAAAATAAAGTTGGTGTTATTTGTATCATTTTTTTTTTTTTTTGGTATGTGAAAAATAAACCGAAGCTTCCACTAGGGTGGGTCCAGAGGCCACATAAATAATATTGTGCATAATTTTCACATACGCCGTGTGCAATTCAATTAAGGATAATTGAATGCAACGCTGAAAATTGTTCAGGATGACGGGTATTTTATGCCACCATTGATAATGAACCCTTGGAATACAATTAAATAAACCAAGTAGGAAGCAGTTGAAATAATTGAAAATATATGTGCAGATTTTTGCCAAATCTGAAAATACCGAAACGGTTGAAACTTATAATTTAGAGAAAACCTACAAACGTTTTTTTTTTTAAATCAAATAAAGCTTTGCTCAAAGACATTTAATCAGGTAAAATCAGTAGCAGTAATTAGTTTTCAAGGCTAGTCGAAAGCAGTGTAAAAGGAAATAAAACAACTTTAAAATAAAATAAGCATTTCCTAATGAAATGCCAAGACCTTTGATTCCCAAGGCTCCCAAAAGTATGCTATGAAATTTTTGCACTCCACAGGCAAAATATCAAGTATTATTTATGGCTGCGTAAATTTTGAAAGAGTGAATTTGTATGCGAATGAGCGAAAGAGAAGGAGAAAGGAAAGTGCTTGGAGTATGTAATTGGATTGGCAAACACACAGTCAAACGCAAAACATTCAAAAGAACAAAAAAAAAAAAAAGAACACGCTAAGCCAAAAAAAAAACCCTACAAATTACAAAACTACAAAAATACAACAACAAGCAAATCGCAGTCAAGTTGAAATGAAAAGGGCAACTAAAAACCCATTAACCCACATTTTTGTGCTGAAATGTGCAAACGTGCTAGCGCCCTCAGACCCCCGAAGCGAGGCAGGCCAACAAACGAACCGAGCCAACCCAGCCAGCCAGACAGTTAAATGTGCCAACTGTCTATCTGGGCTGCATCTTTCCCTCTGTAAATGTGGGTGTGCTTTTGTATAAACAATAATACACACACACACTCACACACACACACACATACAGTCACTTAGACTTGAAATGCATTTCACTGTCGCAGAACCTTTTCATTTTCGGCACAAATCTCTAGTGACAACAGCCAAACAGGCAAACAAACAAACCAACAAAGATTCCCAAAAGCCAAACAGCAAAAGGCGCACATTGTGGACGGAAGAGAGCGAAGCAGTCTCGAAAATTAAAGAAAAGCCCACTACGCTAAACGCCTGACGCTTGTTGCAGTTTTCCAAGCAGGACTTTTGCCTACGAAAAATCAACAATAAAGACACTTATTTTTCCAGCATCCTAATATTTCAGCAGTCGAGCACCAAGTTTCGGTTTTAACTTACCGCCGATACTTCGAGTGCGAGTGAACGGCAAGGTTTTTCTGTCTCTTGCTGGCGGCGCAAGCAATATCTGTCTATCCTCCTCACGCAGTTAAGAGCAGACCCGACACTCTCTCAATAAATTTAAGAGCAAAAAGCTCAAAACACGAAGTCCAAGAGCCGATGATTTGGCTCGGTAGCTGGTCCAGAGGACCTGACGATTTAGTCCTTTGGAGGAGTCAACGGCAGGCAGTTGACTTTCTTGGGGAGATGAGAGTATGTCAATTTGAAGTTTAGTTTCGATTTCCAAAAAAGACGTAAAATCTTATTTAGAACAGTACCTAGAAAGCTTTAAAGAGCCACTTCTTTTGGCCTGACTTTAAGTTGGCTAGCAAACATGGTCCAACTCATATGCACATTGCTTTTTGTTGATCTCAAGCGTAAAATTGATAACCAAGTTAGACGGTGTGCCCACTGACGGGGCTCTGGTGGAGTAGACACCCAGCCAAGCAGAATTTTTTGCATAGTCGGCTTAAGTCCATTGACATGGTTTTCATAGTTTTTTTTTTTTTTCTCACAGTAAAATCAGCGGCGGAGCTTACTCCGACCTCCCTGAAAAAGTCATTCAGGTGTACTCAAAATTGAAGCAAAATAAAAAAATTAAATATATTTTAAAACTTTGTCCACGAGTAGCTATTTTTGAGGTTCCTCCTCGTGGCTGCTGTATTTATTTTTATTGGTTTGTTCATTAGTTCTCGAGTTGCCATAATTTCAATTTCATAGTTTCGCCTTTACTTTGTTATATCGCTCTCTCTCTCCCTCTCTCTCTGTTTCATTTTGGCTGCGCATTTTTAATTTTTGTTATAAAAGTTGCATAGAATGTTCATTTTTACTTTAATGCAGTTTTGTGAACATTTTTTTTTTATTGATATTGCTTTCGTTTTCCACAATTCAATTTTTGCGATTCTGTCGATTTTCTGCCATGTCAAAGTTTCGCTTTAATAAAAGTTTTGAGTGCCTGTCATCGAGGCTTTCCTACTTACGATAGCAAAAATAATGAATTATTCGAAGGAATGGAAACTTAATAGCAATAATCAATTTAATTGACAGTCTAAGAAAATCTTAAATTTCACAGAAATTTAAAATAAAAATATTTCCCTACCATTTTGCCATTAACTAAAAATACATTTTGTGTGCACTTTTCCGAACCGTAAGAAGCTTACCAAAAATTTTCAAAAACAATTTTTAATTCTGTACACATGTGAAAAAAATAAATAGGATTTAAGCTCCTTAGCAACACATTTAGCATACAAACAGCTTGCAAAATGCCAAAACGAAAAACATAATCGAAAATGTATTTCAAATGTGCGCAAGGCGAAACGGACTGAAAGACTCATAAGTCAAAATTGTCTTAAATTTATTATACAAATTGTATTCTAGACTCTTTATTTATTTTTCATATATATTTTGCTGACCCTTTGCCAGCCAAACGAAGCACAACGAAAACAAAAAAAAAAAATAATAATAATATTTAAAATTGCAGTTTGATGGCCATCAAAATTAATTTTACCGTCATCAAAAATTTTGAGAGAAATATTTAACCAGGTTGAATTATGGCTTTTGGCTGGGGCTACATTTTGAAGATTTTGAAAAAAACTTACCTAACTTTAAGAGTCCAAAGATTATGTAAAATTTTAAGAGTCTTTAAAAAAAAAATTTAATCTTTTCCTTGAAATCATTAAAAATCACTTATGAAATCGGCTCGGGTTATGCCAAATTTTACGCATGGATTAGAGTATTTAAGGGTCGTTGGAAATTAACCTGGAAATTCTCAACCTGCCAACAGAGAAATTTATAAATGCTTTTGTGTGGTTAGTTTAGCATTTTCGTTGATTTTTTTTTCAAATTTTTATTTTTATCCCACATTTTACATGTGTCTGGGAATCTTGGTAAGCATTTTTCGCTTTTTGTTTTCCATGCCAGAAGTTTTTATTCATATTTTGTTGTTGTACTCGTAGTTGCTGGATGGTTTGTTTGCTCGTACACAAACACCAAAATGGTAGCAGTCATAAATTTAACGCTTTGCACTAAAAAGTAGCCAAACGGTTTTTCGTTTTGGTCCTTGTTTTTCAGGGTGTTGAGGCGTGCAGTTTTAGTTTGTTTGAGGGCAGATGACTTTTGTACATGTTGGAGGCAGTTTGCATGTGGAGGATTTTTGGGATACAATTGCAGCACATATTTAGCCGCTTGTTTTTGAAAACTCTATTTAATTTTTTACTCTCACGTTTCACTGCATTTTTCTTGGTCTTTTCGAAAGCTTTATATTTTTTGTTTTTTTTTTTCAACTGCGGCTTTTTCAGTTAAGGTTTTTTTTTGGCTTCGCTGTGTTTGCCAGTTTGACTGCCTTTTGGCTGTCCATGGCCCAACCCCCCGATTTTCAGCATTTAATTTAAGTTACGGCGCAAGCTGCCGAGATTTATTACGGACCCTTAACTAGTCTCGTTTTTTTTTATTTTTTTCTGCTTTCTGCTGGACAGTTAAAGGCAGAGACTATCCTGACAGAGGACGCAATATAAGTCTGCCGTTTTTTTTTTTTTTGTTGGACTGCCCTAAAAATTTTTTATTATTGAAAAATACACAGCTACGAATTTTTATTCCGAGCTTGAGAAAATCACTTATGGTCTTAGGAAATACAGCTTAAATAAAATTCCTATAAAAAAAATAAGCTGACCTCAAAGGAAAATAAAAATTCTTTAAAATTCTTTGGAAAAACACACTCGGATAGGCTTAATCAATAACAAAATGGAAATACAAATGATTTCTTTTTTATGATCCTTTTGTATAATTTTTTTTGTTTTTTTTTTTACCTGCTGAATTGAAACGATTTTGCCTAAGGAATATCGAACTTTGATCTTCCCCACTTTCTGTCAGTGCAATCACACATATACACAGATACCGAGACTCGGTGTACGGTCTAATAAATTAAATCTAAACAATTCATTTGACCATAGCAAAGCGGACATAGAAACACACACATACACACACATGCACTTGTGTGAGTATGGCCAGACATACGCTCCGCACAGCTGCCAACACAGTCTGTATATTTCTGGACCATTTGAGCCCCATCACTCACACTGGCCAACCGGATGCCCAGACAAGTTCACATATATGCACTTGCTCCTGTCTGCCTGCGTCGCCCACAGATGGTTCTGTTGGTCGCTCAATTCACCTCCTCTGCTATCGGGGAGCAATAAAGCAGAAAGCCACTTCTTAGTTTGCTTGCAGCTCGAGCGGAAACCATATAAATGCGGAAATGATAAAAATGCCTGCGAACATGTTGTCAAAGCGTGTGCTCAATAAATTGCAAAACAAAAGCTTGGCGAGCCAAAGACAGAGAGAACCAGACAACGAGCCAATATGATGCTGCTGCCATCGAAGACAAATAAAATAATAACAACGAACTAAAGACAAATTTAAATTAACCCGGCTTAGCTGCATAATGAATACTCTTTTCCAAGAATATGAACAAGAACATTGGCAATAATTATTTTTATGGTTTTAGCAGAAAGCCAAGTATCCAACACGACGATAAAGTCGGTACAGTTTCTTCTTTTTGCACAAAACTTTGTCAAGCAATGCAGACAACGCTAACGGTAACTTGGAGAAGGCTTCTTACGCCTTGACTATTCAATAAAATATTGTGGGTAAATGTTTGCTGGAAGGGGGTGAATCAAAACTGCTCCGGCAGAGTTGCTTTTTTGGATTCACAAGAAAGGTACTTATGACTTTCAGGACTGGGTATACTGTTCAATATTGAACTAGTTCCGAACCATTCAGATCCTGACGAAAACGTATACATGTGTATATTTCTCTCAATCCAATAAATATTTGGCCATAAAATCAAGACAAAGCAGAGTAGAAGAAAGCAAAGCAAGTCAGCTTGTTGTCGAGAAACTTAATGAAATTGTTTTACACTCAATTGAGTTGCTCAACCTTCAAAAAAAGTAAAGAAAAGAAAATCTGTATAAAAAGAAACTAACGCAAATGTAAATGGCGTGGGAGTGGAAGCAACAAACAAATAAAAGAAAAAAAATATATATAAAAGAAAGCCAACTAAATGAATATCAAAATTACTGCATTTTGCTCTTTCCTATTTATTGAGCTTCTTATTGCCCTTCTTGTTGCTTGTCAAATGAATATTCGTCTTTGGTTTTTTTTTTTTTTTTTTTGGTAATTTTCATGGCCTTCAACACCGAGGCAAGCCCAGAACCCATATACCCCGCTGAAGTTAATCTTTTTTAATACAAAATGGTCGATTTGATCTGATTGGTCTGGGTTAACTTCACTCCAAATGTGGCACTGCGAGCTTGTGTGTGTGTGTGTGCTCTGAGTTTATGCAAAGTATCCAAGCACACAGTCGCCAGTACGCAAATTTTCTTTTTCGTGGTTGTCCTTTTTTTTAAGGGTTCCAACACCCGTGTGTGTGTGTGTGTGATGAGGGTGAGTGAGTGGAAATGTTTAGTGGAATCCGCCTTAAACCCCCTAAATGCTGCAATCTAACATTGAGCTTAGCTTTGACTTTTACGATAATGTTGCCTTTGCCAATGGCTAGAAGCTTGTTGAAGGTACTTTCCGGGAAGACTCAGGGCGGACAGTTTCTATTACATTGCCTTATCTGCATATGAGTGTACATACACATGTATGAGCACTGAGCACTAGGGATGGCAAAAAGCATTTATGGAAATTCTTATTCGACTACTGAATTCTAAAATAATTGAGACCTTTCTTTTTACTACTTTGAATTTATTCAAGATTTTCATATATCCTTAGTTTCATCTGCAAAAATCAACAGAATTTCATAAAGAGTTCAGAGTTCTAGACCCCAAACTTAAGGCCTTAAATCTTTTCTTGCTATGTTCTTACCTCTGTTCGAACCTTTAGCAAGGAATTACTTATTAAAGAAAAAATACTTCTATCTATTAAGAGAAAGATTCTCATTTCCATCCCAGAATCAAGTGAAAATCTCGGTCTGATTAAATCAAGTATTCAACTTCTTTTCAGATCAAAAAATTCAATTCAATTTATCTTCCATTTTAAAGAAATCGGAGTATTCTTTTTTTTCCAAATATTTGTAAACCTTTTTATCAATGAGTTAAAAACAAAGTTCTTCATCCCTCGTTTTGTGTGTGTGTGTGTGTTTTTTTTGAGCTTGTATCAGTGTGGCCAAAAGCCTTAAATGCAGCAATAATCATTTGTTTGTTAGTGAAATTACTTCGGTGACCTTGCTGGATCGTCTACAATAATTGGTTAGATTATTTTGAATTGGTTTCTCGCCTCGACATTTTCTAGCACGAACAAAAATCTGCATACAGAAAATAAACATAAATATGTTAGCATGTGTGTTTTCTTCGTTTTATTTTTATTTTTGCACTGACCTTGTTGCCAATGAAGTTATAAAGCGAAAATTGCTTGTCAGCCAAACACATTTATTCCGCCATTCATTCACTGGGTAAAGAAATAAAAAAATATTCGCTCGGAATGAGAAAAGTGAAAATTATAAACACACAGAGCCACAGATACAAATTCAATTTGACTGACATTTTCTTTGCGCAAAAAGATAAAAAGACAAATGTCTGTATCAAATGGGATTGGGTTTGTTTTTTCTTTTTTTTTATTTATCTGTTTTTCTGTTTGTTTGAGGATGAGGATGGCAGTGTGTGTCTATGTGGCCTATTTGATAAAGGTCAACAAAAAAATAAGCCAAATATTTAACCCAAACAGTTGCTTAGTCAAATTGAATGGATATGTGAGGTATTTTTTGTGGTAAGTCAAGTCAAGAAATTTGATGTTATTAATGTGAAAAAAAGATCTTAAGACTGCGACAGACAAATAGACTGATGAATATGCTAAGGGGCTTAGCTGCATTAAGTATACGCCTGCTATCCTCTTGATGAGAGCCATCGTAGGCTTTTTGATAAATTTAATTTGATGGGCTTGAGAAAATTGAAATATATATTCAAAATATGTATATATTTGAATGAGTTTCAAATTTCATTAAATTACTGAAAATAATTGATTGACCTTATTCAGTTTCAACCAACACTCAAAATTCATTTAACATTCAACTCCAATCAATGGGAAAGACTATTTTGTGTCTGCCATTGCAATTTACTTAACTGGCAAGACAATCGACCAAATTGCCCAACAGTTCAAATATCAAAATGTTTTCGATTAAAAGCCAGCTTTTAATTAAACAGATTAAGTGGCCATAAAATTCTAGATTGGCCAGCTGGTTTTCATCTTCTCCAGCCCGACCAACTCACAGATTGGCCAAATGATTTTGTCAAATGCTGCCACCGCTGCCATTGGACACGGGCGGTAAGCAACTTAAGACGACAAGCTAACCGATTATGAGCTGATATTTAATTAAACATAATATTATGACTTCACAAGGACGAGGAAGAAGAAAGTGCGTGCGAGTTGGTAAAGATAATCACACGCTTCTGGCATTATAGGGCATAGTCGAGTGGGCGGTGATTGGTTGTTAGCTTTGTGGGCTCGGCCGAGACTGGGGTGGTAGCCAATCGAAGTTTCTGGGAGCTTCGACGGTTTTAAGCATTTTATAATTCAGTTTTCTTTCCCAGTCAGCCAGTCAGGGAGCATAGGGCAAGGCTTGAATTGGATATTCATATGGAAATATGAGAAACTGAAGGGTGCATAAAATAGCAATCCGTTATTCCTGGTAGAATTAACTGCTGTGCAAATGCACATTAAGTGTGTAAATAAAAGGTAGGAATATTAATAAAAGAAAAATAACTCAAACATCTGAAAAAAAAATAAACTTAATTTATTTATTTTTATTTTATGAAAAGCAAAGGGGGACAAACAGACCACTTGTGAAATCTTGTCCAAGGCTTTCGCCAATACAAAAATGAAAATCTTAAACCAGGACCGTCTTTACACACATCCCAGGGCATGACCAGTACAAACACATATACAGTAGCACTCTCATATTTGCCATGAACGAAGGCAAAGCGAAATGGAAAGAAACAAGCACTGAAAATTGGAAAGGAAATGCGACGCTGCGGCAATTTTTGGTGTTGTTCGTGCTGTTACTGTTGCTGTTGTTGTTATTGTTGTTGTTGCTTCCTTTGTTGCTCAGTTGCCTCAGCCTGCTTTTCCATTTAACGGGATTATTTATTTTATTTCGTTATGCGCTGCAAACAGCTTGTGTAAAGGATTTAAGCGACTGTTGAAAGTGGCATAAGCAGCCAAAGTAAAAGCAGACACACACACACACACACACACACACACACACAGAAATACCAAGGGGATCGAGAAGAAAAGGCCCAAAAGAAGACAATGAGAAAGAAATACCATAAGAGACCACGTTGGAAGCCATAATGAAATAAAATTCAAAATCACCCAAAAGCCAAAAACAAAACCTCTTTGAGCTCAACCAGGAAAAATACTTTGTAAAATTGTCTTCAAGATTATGGCTTTAAGACTGCTAAGACAAAACAATCTAGAAATGGCTGACACACAGAAGTGGCAGTAATAAAATGAGAATGTCTATGTGTGTGTATTTTGATAATAGTATAACTACAAATTCATTTGGCGAATGGGGTCAGATGGCCAGGCATATTTGAAATTGTTGACTTCGAGTTGAAGGCCCTCCGAGAATTTAATTTTAAATAAATTTGAACAAAACGAATGGGATTACCGGAAGATGTATTATTTGATTTTAGTATTTTCGATAATAATTTAAGAAATTTTCACCATAATTTCATCTAACAATGATTGAGTAATATATTGAAATGCCTTGGTTTTATTTTATATTTTCTCTTTTCACTCTCATTTTTTTTCTATATTCTGCAATTCGATTCCATTAAGAGAGAATAATATCAAATCTTATGAAATTCTCCAAATATTTCATTTGTTTCTTTGAGAATAATAATAAATTGATTTCTTAAATTTTTCTTCATCTAAGATAAATGGAATAAAAAATATTTAAAAAGAATTTTATAATATTGTTCAGATATAGCAATCATATTATCCTGATTTATCAAATAAAATATTTTCCGTAGTATATAGTAAGACTTATAGCATCTTGGAATATAACCAAACATGCTTGGGACTTCTTTGAATTTTTGGGGATTATTTCAAAACAACAAGTTAAGTTTACTTAATAATTTTAAAGAAAAACGTTGGTATTGAAAATCGTAAAGCTCAAATGTAATAATGATTAAATTAAATCAATTTGGGCTCAAGGAGCTCTTTGGAATATGATTATTATAAGCCTTTACAATTTGCATAAGGCCACCCAATTGGGCCAGAACGTTTGAAAGTATATTAATTAATTATAAATGAAATGAACTGACACTTGCACCTTATTTTTGACCCAAATATATTTGATTAAAAATGCAGTTTGTTTTCCAAACAAAATGTCATTCCCATGCCTGAGCAGTCACAACCAAAAGAGATGAAACCAATCCAACCAGAAAATGAACTGCAATTCAAGATATTCGATCTTTATGGACAGAAATGTGCTTCATATATAATTAATACCTGAGAGACTTCAAAAGCACCCTTGTCCGGACCAGAAGCATAATTGTAAAATGATAATGGGGAAAACAGAGTCGCGTGGGGCAGGTGTGCATGGAGCGGAGGCGAGGGCAAGATGGAGTGCAAATTCATTGAGGTGGCATCGTTGTATACGAATTAAACAATAAAATATTTAAATTTACCAAGTGTAAGCAGAAAATAAAAAATATATTTACTCGTATATTTTTTTACGATGTCCCATTTCTGTACTTCTCTTGCAATATTATTATCATTATTATGACTGTTTTACTGTTATGGGCCAAAGAAATACAAAAGCCAGCATGAACAGGCTGTCAGTTGTGGCTGACTGGCTGACTGGCTGGTTGGTTGGTTGGATTTCTCTGTGCCTGACTGATTCAGGGTTCTCTGGGTCTCTTGTATTGACTTCTTACCTGTTTGCCATTCAACCACATCGACACAACCATACTGGCTGTGAAAGCGGAAAAGAGACAGATACAATTGTATTGAGTGCAAACTTGTAAACTCATCCGGCTTGTCTGGACTGCTTTTAATGTTTATGAAAATGACTTTGGAAGTGGCCAAGAGCCTTGCCAAATTGTTATGGGTAGTTAAAATTTTATTATACTCATAGTTATGTCGGATATTTAATGAGCGATGAGTGTTCTACCAAATATATATTTGATGAGATTTTCTTACATGATTGTCAAGTGTTAAAAGTGTCAGAAAGGATATAAGCAGAAATTAGCTGATTGAAATAATAATACATTATTTTTATGGCACTTAAGTTAATCCCTTCTATGATAGTCCCCAAATTAATAGAATGAAAAATGAGTTGAATTCGGTAGTCTAATAAATTAAAGAGACTTACAGCCAGGCAGAAGGATCAAAAGAATCACAGAGAAATAAAGTAAAAAAAAGTTCGCCATTCCTTGTATACTTTTTCGAATTGTTTCAGTTCGGTTCTGAGAACTTTCAAGCTTGGAATCCTTTAAACATACAAATGAATAGTTTCCCAAAGAACCACAAAAACAGGGTGCATACAACCCACAGAGTCAGGTGTCTGGTTGGCTAGTTTGTTGGCTGTTTGCTGGCTACTTTGGTTAGGCAACTGGCCAAGCTGCAACAAACCGAGACAATAAGTAAATGGGAAGCACACATACAGAGAATGTGAAATGTGAATTGTGAAATTACGTTGGTTAACACCTTCAGACAGGCGGTAGCAAAAGCAAAGGCAAGTCCGATTTTTCCATGAATTAAGAATGGTAAAGAAGTATGGCAACCAGTGGAAACACTACAGACCATGGAAATTAATTATCTTTTTTACCCAAGCAAAAGGAAATGGGCAAAAGCGGAAGTCGTAGCTGAATGCCTCCAGTGTGAGTGTAAAAGACGACAACTGATGTATGCAGCAATTGTGCTACACTTGCATATTTTGCACACATTCCCACACACACACACACACATACACATGGAAGAGAGTATGTGTATGTATTTGGCTTAAATTGCACTTGACTTGGTTGTCTGGAGAACGGCGCAGCTGGTGGTCTCCAATTCAATGAGGAAAGGAATACGCGACAGACCTCATGCATTTTTCAAACCCATCAGCGAGGTATGCAACAGACAAAAAATAACAAAGTTGCAACACCAACGACAAAAACAAACTGAAACAACCATGTCATTTACAAAGACACACATTATTGTAACAACAATGTCAAAGCTTGAGCTTCACAGTTAATTGTATGCAACTGGCAAACAAACGCCACTACCACTCGCCCCAGCCAACGTCAGCTTTTTTCTGGGTCTCTGCCAAGCCACGAGGAGACACCCCACCAAGCTGGCAGTCGTTACGAGTTTAACTGTTTTGCTAATTCCGTGCATTCACTTTACATAATTGAACGCACCCGATAGATATTGGGGGGGTGAGGAGTAATGCCTCACCCGGAGTGCGATTAAGTTATTTAAATTCAGTCGGGACAAAATAAAGCAATCCACTTATGCCATGTGTGTCTAAATGAGATTATTTCAACATTCTTTAAAGTTGTAAACCAAACAAGGCATTTAATTTTAAATAAAAAAATTCAGGAAAGAATTACAATATTTGCATTTAGCTCAAAAAAAAAATCTAAAAAATCTAAATGGATTTTGCTTCCAAAAAATAAATTGATTTTGCTTCCAAAAAATAAATTAATTTTTCATTCGTTGTTATAAGTTATGAATGCTATATCCTGAATAATCTAAAATTAGCCCGATAAAATTAAACATAAAAACAAAAAACAAAAAACTATAGAAAATTGTTTCGGTAGAGAACAAAATAAATATTTATCAAAATGTCTAATTTATTTAGTGGAAAATCTACTTAAATATTTGTAAGTTTAAATATGAAATAATTTCCGTTTTGATTATTATTACGCCACTGTTTGGTTTTTATTTTTTATTTTTTGTTTTACCAATATACAAACTTCATCATGGTCTATCGCTTCATTTTATTATTTTCTCACACTGACGGCCACTTGATGCTGTCACGGTCATACAACATGGTTTGCAAAGTTAATTAAGCCCGACACTTAGTTGCGAACATTGCACACTTTATTTTTCTATCTTGTTGATTGGCGATGTTGTAGACAATGTTGTTGGTTTTTGTTGGCATTTTGATATTGTTATTGTAATTAAGTTGTTTTCGGACTGGTCCTTGTGCTCCTTCCTGTTGTTTTAATGCATTTTATTTAAAATAGGCAATTCAGTTAATTACACTTGGTGACATTTAATTAATTGAAAATCATTAGGCGTACGACTAAGAGATGTCTAAAGAGTGGAAAGAAAGAAATTTTTGTTAAACGTAATTGAAAGACTTTTAGTGACTATTGATCTTGTTAGTCGCCTCCACTTCGATACGTCATATTTACATATTAATCGTTTTTGATTGGGCTTTCTCCTCCATCCTCTGCAACTGCATTGGTTGTAGCTGCCTTGTTAATTATCTCCTCTTCGACCACAGGCTTGTATGGTCCATTAATTGGATATCCTGGTTGAATCCATTCCTTTTTAGCCACCAGATCGTTGCCCTGGGTTTCAGAAACTTATACCATAACAGCAGATATGCTGGATACAAAAATGGCACAATAAAGCACAGCCAGCAAGCCATTTCAAGTCCGCTTCAATAAAAGTATACCGAAATTCAATTTAACTTTTCTATTCTAAGGCTTAATCGAATTGAACTGTCCTAGTATCAGATTTTAGCTATTTACATTTGACAATTGTTAGCAAAAGCCTACTGATTTCTACTTGTTTTTTTTTTTTTGTCTCCTGGCTACTTAGATTATATCCATTCTATTTTAAATTTAAATCAAGTCCATCTATTGACCAGCTAAATCCATTAGCGCAAATCGATTTTTCTTTCTTTTTTTGGATTGTGTTTTGTTTTTTTTTTCTTTTTTTTTTGTGTTCGTTGATTTCTTTTCAATCAAATTAAATCCGTGTGACTGCTGGCGGCTGTGTCTGCCCACCGGTCATCAATCAAGCAGTTTCATTCATTCCTATCCTTGCATATTCAGCATGTAAAATTAATCATTTAAATTGATGCCCAACAAGTAAACAAAGCTCTATCCAAACGGCGCATAATGCTGAGCAATCACAAAAAGAATACTCATATACAAAATAAAAATGATAAAAGAAATATTTTTTATTTTTTTTTCTTTTTCCTTTCATGCCCAACATGCAAGCCAACTTAATGGGGCTTATGTGAACTATAAAAAAGAAAATTGAATGCCAAATTTCCTGCCACTTTAAATTTAAAAAAAGGCCTTCCTGATTGTGTGACTGTGTCAGGCTCGAGATTTGGTAATAACCCGATGGCAGGACAATGATAACCGCGAAAAGCCATAAAAGAGTGTTGCAAAACTAAAGGACATTGACACATATTGGTGATTAATAAAATATATAAATATATTGTGTACACTTTTGTTTATTTTATTTACATTTTTTATGCAACACCAGCGCCTGATATTACAATGGATAAGCGCAAATATTGTTCAAAAGGACGACTCAGTTGTATTGGGAAAAAATGCAGTCAATGCTACCTTACAATCACTGATTAAACTGATTGTTAAAAAAACTCTCTTAACCCATTAAAATCAAAAATTCCTTTGGCATCATTTTATTCAAAATACCAGCAATTTTTTCAAACGTTAAATTGATATTCATATCAAAATGGAATAAACTCCCCAAATTTTTTTACACAAACATTATGGCAGATCAATCGCAATATGATTGACAAATTTATGTCACAAATGGGTTAATTTCCCTGCAACACTGTCCCAATTTTTTATGGTGATTTCTAATGAAAAGTTATGCATAAAATATTTCATAAATTTAAGCAAAATTCCAAAGAATGTTGAAAGAAGAAACTATAGGTATTTTCCGGATTCCAATACCACAGACTATCGATTTAATTTTTATTTCAAAGTAAATTGGTGATAAAGATAATTTTTCAAATAATAATTATAAATTAATTTGCATGCTTTAAATAAATTATTTGCCTGCTTTTAGGAATTCCATGTCATGGCAATTTTATTTCAACACAATGTGAAATAAAATAAATACATTCCGATGAGCTGTGCATCCTGGTCTGGTTTATTTTACCAACCTCGGCATATTTGCACACAATTTATCTGGGCTTATGTATGTATGCATGTATGTTTTTATATTTTGTATACATATTTGATATTTTAAAGCCGACGTAATTATTTTCGCTGCCATTTGTTCTTCATTGTGCAATTGAAAATAAATATACTGATTTTGTATCACTTGGATTGAGGTTGAGTTGGATTGTTGTGAATATGAAAACCAAGTTCGAATGCAATTTAAAATGTCACGGCAAAATGTATGTAGAAAGCTTTTCAAATTAGGAGACTAAGTCTCTTCAAATTTAATAATTATAATAACAAATTATGAATTTTCGTGAATTAATTCTGTTACGATTTTAGATAATCTTCAAAATAAATTTTATTTTGTTCACATGACTTAACTTAATTTTTGACGATTTCAATTTATTTTTTGGATTACTCTTAAATAATTAAGGTCGAATAATTGATTTTCATTAAAAATATTAACAAAATAACTTTAACTCAAATAGATTTGATTAAAGTTATATTTAACTTTATTTTGAGGTCTGGGCTTGGTCAAATTTTATTACTCGCTGATGACTGATAACATAATGGCCACAAATCAAATAGCTTTCATGATTAGAACAATTTGGAATTCAACTTGTAATTAAGATTTCACTTCAATGGAAGAGACAATTTGTACTGGATACTGGCTGCCACCACTCAAATTGAATGCTTCATCCGAGTTCCTTAGACTGTTGGAAGCTTAAATGAACAATGCTAAATACAATTTCCATTTATATCAAAATCAATTGATAAGTACTTATGTAGGAAAATAAATTCAAATAGCATTGCTTGGTTGGGCAACAGGCAAATGAAGAGAGCTGCTTACGCTTGAAGCCTATTTGAAAGCTTACCAAATATTCGCATATGGTTAATTTACCAGAGCTTAGAACTTAAAATCATTAAATTTAATTTGAAGCATCTCCTATTTACTTTGGCACTTGTAATTACAATCAAACTTAAAATAATAAACGTAAATCAGAAGCACAAATACCTGGAAGAAAACAAAACAATTAAACAGAAGAGCAGGTCTAGTCAAATGGAAATCAAATAGAAAATTAAGCTCAATAATAGATTGACTTATTTCACACAACTACAGACGATTCTAATTGACTTATTAATCAAAAATATTTATTGCTGTTTTCGTTTACAGACTTAAGCCATTTAAAATATTTCATTTAAGTTATATTTTTACATTTATTTAATAGAGTAGAAGTTACCGTAAAATTAAATTTATTTCGTACTTTATCATGTGTATATGATATAATTATAGCAACGGTGGCGTATGAGTGATATGAGTGGTATGAAATTTACATAACTCATACGTCAAGTGAGCCAGCGAGTAGAAAAGGGAGCATTTGCACCAGTCTCTATGCTGTAACATCTGCAGCAGCTTAATGATTTTCGTATTTTTTCATTCAATGTTGTTGCACTCGGCGCGGTTCGCTTGCATCGAAAAGGAGGGAAGGAAAACGCGTTAATGGCAAACAACACACCAACAGCTGAGCTTAGCTGATGTGAATGGACCAGCACACACGCTCATTTGGCTAGCGGGTAGCAAATTCAAAGTCATTAGTAGTTGTCGTCGCCTTCGTCGTTACCATCGCCGTCTGGTTCATAAAAAAACCATTGCAACTAAATTACAACGCCTGGAAAAGGCACATTATATGCGACTAAGGGCAACACCATACACACTAACACATTTAAGAACCAAAAAGTAAAATTGAAAGTTAAAAACAAAACGGAAAAATGAAACTTGAACCCATGCACACTTGAGCAGTGGAGGGAACGATTCAGCCAAGAAACCGGAAACCGCATCATTGTCGCTTTTTGCAGTTGACGTATGTACCAACTGGTTTTAGGTTTTTTGGTCATTGTCACGCCACAAACTGAAAAAAAAGATAGTCAACTTAATTTTCTAGGGTAAAATCTTAAGAATTTCAAAGAAATAAATATTGGCTTTTGGGTTTCTAAATTAAAGGCTTATTTCATTTAAGGGAAACCCAAAAGCAACTCAAATTGCCGGCTCAGTATAAATAGCCAAGTGGGTTAGAAAGACAATGATCAATGGACAAGGCAGCTCCATTCAATCTGCACTTGCTCAATCAGGCTTAGTAACTAATCTACAGATGTCCAGTTTGTGACAGAAATGTGCCGGTTTTCAGGGCTCAGTACAATTGTCAAATCAGCAGGACCAATTCCCAACCCAAAGCAATTAGCTTTGACCACAATCAGCAACAAGACCAGAACACAAGAGAAATGCAATTTCGTGTAACACTGACCTAAACCATCTGTTTTATGTTAGAAAATATTTCTATGTTCTCTACATATTTAGAAAAAAATAAATTTTATAGCATCCATGCTTTTATATGAATGCTTATATGCTGTTAAAATTTCTTGTAACTCTCGACTTGGCCCAGCTTGAATATTTTTCACACATATCTTTTTTTGATGGTACAACCAACTCGTAATTTATATAAAAAGAGAACCACAACACAAAACAATTTATTTCTGAAGTGCTGAAGTTCACTTACTCTTTTTCAGGTTGGGTGTTTCATTATGCTCCGTGTATATTATTGAAAGTCTTGTGGAGTCATCTAGAGAAGTCGATTTGGGCATATCTCTAAAGACTCAAGGATCAAAAGAACTAAACAGTACAAATAGAACAAGCAGATGTTCGTACAGTCCGCTAGATGGAGCTTTTATGAAAGCACCAATGCTGCCATCTTGCCTTTTGTTAAGTACAGTCCACACTTTTCAAATGATTCCTAATGTTTTACATATGTTCACAACTTAATGACTTAAAAAGGGTACGAAAATATTTTTATATGTATGTGTTATACGGGCAGCTGTTTTGCCTTTTATGCACTTTTTTGGTCTGTCACCAACATGGCAGTAAACTTCTTTTCTCATTTCAAAATCTGTCTTCTCAGTCCCTCTGAGAGTCTTTCCGTGAGTTTGTCTCTGTTAGCTGTCATCGCTCATCAGCGTCAAATTGCATGTCGCCTGGGTTGATCTCTGTGCGACTGTGTGTGTGTGTGTGCTTGTGTCTGCTGCTTATCTTTGTGTCTGACTGAAGCCGAGGTGGCAACGCCTGTTGCCTGTCATCATGTTGGATGCTGTCAGTTTTCTTTATGGTTTATGGCACACTTACTCTGCCCTGCTCTGCTCTGAACACTTCAGCGCTGGGAAAGGTAAATTATATGACATTAAGCCGCAATGTTTTCATTGTACTTGTGAATTTTTTAATGAAACAAAATGAAGCAGAAGATGTAAATAAATAAGTTATATGAAAATTTGAAATTTAAACTATTATATACTTAAGTTTGCAAACAGAAGAGTTGCTAAGTTCTCATGCGAAAGATTTTTTTTTAATCGAAGCTTATGACTAGTTTTGGTTTTGAATAATTAAATACTTAGTTTTAATTTATCTTTATTAAGTTTTGTCTTATATCTTATCAAAATTTCTTTCGCTTGTAAGAATTTTGTGACAGGTTCGGAATTGGCTTACCGTAAAATTGTAAGACAGATAACGCCAACAAAAACAAAGGCGAAGGCAGCTAACCAAAAAGACGTAATAATTAGCCAAACTCATAAAAACCCGCAGATTTGTTTAGTCCTTTTTTTTATTTTGTTTTTGGTAATTTTCTCACACCATAATTATTTAATTAGTTTGAAAAACCCGCATGTCTATCAGGCACAAGCAATCACTGCCATAATGAAGTAACTTGTTCTCCACTCCCTGCCAGCCAGCCTTGCCTTTTGGGATAACAATCCTTTCGCCTCGAAGCACACATGCGAACCTTGAATATTTACATACGACTACGAACCTGCGGCTTATCAAGACAATTCAACAACAACAATTGAGTTTAAAATTTTATATAACACAGAAACGGGCAAGCCCCAGCAAAAAAGTAACACAAAAAATTGCCAGGGACAGAAAAAGAAACTTAGTATGCAAATTAAACATTCACGGCCGTAAACTTTTTCTGGATATACACATCAGGCAAACAAAACCAAAAAATAAAAAGGTACTGGAAAGTTGCTTCCTTATGGATATATAAGTAGTGTTGTTGTTCTTGTTGTGTTTCAGTTGTGGTTGGGTGTGAAAATCTGTTGAATATGCAAATTGGGTTTAAGCGATCACGGCCTTTCATTCGTCCTTGACAGGCGTTACACTTGCAAACCAAAAACAAATTTTAGGCAATTTTAAAATTTTTTTTTCGGTTGCGGCAAAACATAATTCAAAATTCTTTGAGGGTCAGTTTTTTGATTGTGTTATTTTTGTTTCGACGTAATAATTTATGAATTTATTTTGGCAAAAATACCTTTAAGATTAATTAAGCCACAAGGCTATGTACAAACATAGGTTCACCTTTTTTATATATATTTATTTATTCGTAAGCACTTGTTTAATGTTCTTGCAAAATAACTTGAACAATTCTGAGTTTATCTATGAGTAATTTGACATTAGTTCATTTTCTCTGAAGAACTCATCTTCTGTGAAGGCAACTCATAAATTATTCATGAAAACCATAGACAATTTGGATGAAAAAAAAGAAAAAGAAAAGAGAAAAATATTTTAAATTTGTTAAGTTTTGTTTGGAAGATGAAAAATTTGGTTAATATGCTTGAAAACAAAGTACGAAAGTCAGCTTAAATTATTTAATGTCATCTAAATTTATCAAGTATATTATGATTTGAAATGCAAATTAAATATAACCGACACTTTTTCTTTTCTGAAAACAAAAATTCCTTAAAGTGATCAGCCTTTCTTATTTACAAACAAATTGGGTAGAAAATGATATCTGAAGAAAAGAAAAGTCAGAGTTCACTAGGTCAACTTGAAATTTTTATCAATTAAACAAGACCAAAGACTTGGTTGATTGGAAGGAATAAAGTTTCCCAAAGAAAACCCCAAACTTACAGTCATAATAATTATGACTCTTTAGCATCGCAATCGCTTTAATAATTCACAGAGAGCTCAGGTTTAAAAATAAAACGACAGAAAACAAAAAAGAAGTAGGAAATCTAAATGACCAAAATGGAATGCCAGTAAAGTGAAAAACACATAAAAGCAATTGCAAGAAAATTACGCGAGCTTTACCATTTCAGATGGCAGCCAAATAGGCAAACTTATGCGAAATGTCAAAAGGAAAAAGAAAATGAAAAATACTGCTTGTAGCTGGTCTGAGTTGAATTTTTTTACCGCACAAATTAACCGCAATTAAATTTAATAAAATGATTCTTACAAGCAAACGGAAAATAAAAAAGTTTATAAAAAATTGTCGACATTTAAAGCGAAAAATGGGTAGCAATCTTACGCATAATTTGTGATGGGGGAAAAAGTTGGCGTAAAAATATAAAAAGAAATAAACGAAAAACCGAAAGCCACCAGCAATTATTTACGGTCTTGTTAAATTTACATGTTTAAATAATTGAGCGAGCAAGAAAATTGGATGGGTCGTAATATTGACTAAGCAAAAAAAAAAAAAAAAAAAAGAAAGGATTTTGAACTTGAATATATTTAAAGGGCAAGTGAAACCCGAAACCAAGTTGGCAAGGCCAACGAAATTAAAAACTCATATAACGGAAAGGGTTTTCACATTTAAGAGGATTCTTTTTTTCTACCTCTATTTGAAGGGGTTAAGAGAAAATCCCATAATATCAATTACCATATTTTCACATACCCAGCGGAATAAATTTACAAAGGAATAACCGAGCTTTGTTGGACCATTTTACATATATTTTCCACTTTTGGAATTTCTTGGTAGCCTTGATTTTTATTGCCTGTTTCATTTTATTTTAAATGCCTTCAACGACTTGGCCAGAAAAGCGCGATAAGTGTAAGCAGAGAAGCGGAAGAAAGCCAAACATTTCTCTGTCAATTTTGTACTTTTTAATTAAAACGCGACTCAGGTCGTGATGTTGCCATACAATCAGTTGCATGTTAACTGGCAGGAAAGGGATAAGCAGCCGTCATTTTTCCATCCTTATCCTAATTAAAAAAATGCCTCACCTTTAAGGATGTTAACGCGGTGGTTGTCAAAGTGATCCATGTCTTGGCCCTTTCGAAGGAGTCTGCAAGCAAAGGGGAAACTGTGAAAAATTTGACTCATCTTTAAATACACTTGTCCTATTTTTATTTTGTTGTATTGCATACCTTCATTTATTTGGTTCATTGTCAGTTTTACTGTTGGGCTTTAGAAATTAATTAAACACTTGCTGGCAACTTCAAGAGGAAATTGTTTTCCTTTTTGCTAGACAGAAGAACAATGAAAGAGTGGCTCGGACCAAAACAACAACTGAGCGGATGTTTGCCAAATTCGTACTAGAGACAGACTATTTTGGAAAGAGAGAAATGAGTTTTCTTAGTCATGATACTATTTTTATTGAATTTTCAATGCAGTCTATTAAAAATTCTAAGCATTCTTTATGCCCAACTGGCAAAAGAATTTTACTGCTGGTTTTTATACGTATGAAACTCTCTAACAAAATCTTTTTCTATTATTTTCATTACAAAAGATGCTGAAAACTCGTTGGCTTACAATTTTTATATAAATTGATTATTTTTCATATTGATTACTTTATTCTTTTTTCTAAAACGATATTTTTTATCACCTCAATAACACAATAAAGTTCATATAAATATTTTTCCACTACTGGATATTTTTCATTGTCTGTTCATGACAATATTTTAAATTAAGCTTCTTTTTTTAAGCATTTTGGAATATATTTAAAATGGTTATAAAAATTACTCAACTTTAATAGGAATATTAAAGATTTCGTTAATTTGTAAGTTGTTGCATAATATTTAAATTCAAGTAGGATCAAAGTTTTTATTATTGTTTTTTTTACTGAAAATCTACAATTAATTCATATAGAAAATAAGTATACATATAGGAAGGTTATCATCTTTACTTTTGCGCTCAATTTTGAATATTTTTCACATAAATGAAATGATTTACTGATTTCTGAATACTTATTATTTTTCGCAAGCAATTATCAATAGCAAAATATACAATTACTTCAGCGTCAGAGTGCCTAGTAAGCTTTGAGTTGTATTTTTTTTTATAGCATTTTAACTTAACTTAATTGATAAGATTCCGAACAAATAAGCCCACGTGCCGGAGAACATCTGTTATAAATGAAAACGCTCTGTAAACGCCGAGAAAACGCGCAGAACATGCGTGAAGCTAAATCGTTAATTCTATGTTTTATTTCAATATTTTGCTTATGAAGAGAACATCACTCTGTATATAAATTAGTACCAATTTCACTTATTTACCGATGTGAAATGAAGAGCCAAAAGACTCTTTCAAGATCAAAATCAATTGAAGCTCATCTTTGTTCGCGAGCAATTTACTTATCAACTCGTGGCGAGTATATATGTATATTAAAAATCCGGGATATTTTCGACAGACCACTTCTTACCACCTCGGCTCTCCAGATTCCGTCACACCCGGTGCCAACTAGTGCGACAAAGACCAGACAATCTATAATTTGATGCCGCCATTTCGTTGACCGCCCGCAAAGGGTACCTTAAGATTATCGCGCTTATCAGTAAATGATTTTAGTACAACAAAACAACAAAGCTATCAAGCAATCGTTTATTATTATTATTGCGAATTTTTGCGGTCACATAGTGGGTATTTTGAATAGTTCCTCTATGAAATAATAGATGATCTTAATTCATTCAAAATAGTTCAATTTAAAGGCATAGATGAATTTATTTCAGAGTAGTTTTCTACAGCTTGGTTTGCCTTTTCATATCAGTTTTCATAGTGAGAATGAACTTGTATCCAACGATAGCTGATTCTTAATTAATTAGCCTCGAAATGAACAGACCCACCCACTTGTTGTGGACCCAAAGTCAGTAAATATTTTACAATTACGCATACGCCATATGGCACGAGAAAGCTGTGTCTAGACTGACTCGGCTACCTTTCGGATCGGCACCCAGCTCGTAGTCTATAAAGCCATCAGAGAGCGGCAAGCTTTGGCAAGCGATAGGCCAGTCAGTTGACGCTGTGCGAGTGAGTTGATCGCTGTTGACTCGCGGTGGTTGCTGTGGTCTTTGGGCTTTGGTTTTCTCTTTTACGCTAATGTTTTCTTTTTGGCATTTTTGAGATTTAACTTTTGGGTCCGTGTTTAACTTGAATCAAACCAGAAGCAATGCGAACGCGCTACAGCAAGCACGAAAAGCAACAGCAGCCCAAGGCATTTCATTCTTGAAAAAAATATATTCAAAATATATTATCAGAGAATTATTCAAAGTGTTTGTGTTTGTGATAGTGAGAAATATAGAAAAATCAAATATACTGTAGATGTGTACGAGTACAAAGAGCACGTTGTGAAATTAGTGAACCTGAAAAATAAAAAACAAGATATAAGACATGGAGGTTTACACATCCGATAGTTCCGATACGGACTCACGCGAACAAAAGACTCTTGATCTGGGACGTATGAATCTGAATCGAGCCACACTGGAAGATCATCTCAATTCGCCACACAAGGGATTGCTTAAGTCTTGCCTGGATATTGAGACATTCTTACTCAGTCACAATCGTCTGGAGACACTACCAAACATGCTGCAGCAATTCACCAACCTCAAAATACTCGATCTAAGCTCCAATGCCCTAACACAGCTACCGGATGCTCTCTTCAAGTTGCAGCTGGTCACGCTCATAGTCAAAAATAATCAACTGACCAATGCCTCCTTACCTAAGTCATTGCTGAGCAAGCAAGTCGGAGGGAGCGGCGGTACTTCGACTCTAAGAGAACTTAACTTAAGCGGAAATCAGCTGACACACTTCCCAGAGCAGGTCACCGAGCTGAGACATCTCAAGTATCTCTACCTTGGCGGTAACAAAATCTCAACCATATCCAAAGATGTCTGGAAGATGCAAAGGTAAAAAAGAGCAGCTTCAAAACCTTCATAAAGAGTATACAAACTTTGTTAACAAAGCTTTTTTATTCAGAGCTTTGTGTGAATACAAAAAAAAAAAAAAAAACAGCCAGTCATTTGACCCCGTACTCATGAAATTATCAAAGCGCATGCAGCAGCCACGTCTCTCTCTTATATCTCTTTCTCTCTCTTCCAACGTCTCTCTTATCATGGCATGTCTGGGAGCCAAGTTGTTTATCAGAAACTTTAGCGTACAGACATGTTTGATCAAATGGTTTTCAAAATTTTTGTGGAGCCATGATTTGAAAACAATCGTTTTATTTTCTGCTTAGCATATTTTGTTACTAAGTGATTTCACTAGATTAGAAATTATAATGTATATAAAACAATATTTTTGTCGCTTATAAAAATACAAGGGCTAATAAACAAGTTTTATTGAGTATAGTCCATCGATCTAAACTTATGAAACAAAACAAAAAATTGCGATTAGAATCTAGACAAAATTAAATGATAAACTTTGAAACAAACAAACTAGCAAACAATCGAGTTGATAAGGCTCCCATTTACTTACTTCTTATCGAACGTGAAATCTAAACTTTCCGAACTATAAGTCTAAGAATAAATATGTCATTTAAATTTAGTGGCCAATGAAAGTCTTTGTTCAAGAATTTTAATCTCTTCTTTCACAGCTTGCATGTGTTCTCACTGGGTGGCAACCTTATCAACGAAGTACCCGATGCTGTTGGCTCTTTGAATCAATTACAAGCTCTGGTGCTGTGTGACAATCTAATTGAACACTTGCCCATGAGCATAGCTCATTTGAAAAATTTAAAATCACTCTTGTTGCACAAAAATCGACTGAAGCACTTGCCCAAGGATATAGTGGCCCTGAAGAACCTAACAGAGGTAAGGAAATACAAAAAATACTGTCTCTCTATCTCTTGGTCCTTACATTTATTCTTCCACTATTCCAGTTAAGCCTGCGTGATAATCCCCTGGTGGTGCGCTTTGTTCAGGATATGGCCCTGAATCCACCCACATTGGTGGAACTAGCTGGACGTATTGTCAAGACCAGTAACCAGCGTCCGGGACCCGAAGACTTACCGCGCACTTTGCTCGAGTATCTCAATAGTGCCAATTGTTGTGTCAATCCCAACTGCAAGGGCGTCTTCTTCGACAACCGCGTGGAGCACATCAAATTCGTGGATTTTTGTGGCAAATACCGTGTACCCTTGCTGCAGTATCTCTGCTCCTCCAAGTGTATTGAGCCCGAGCAACCTTCACCGTCCTATAGTAGTAGCACAAGTGCCAGCAGTGGCTTTATGATGCGAAAGGTTTTACTCGGCTGAATAATCACATCTGGCTTTTTACGTTGTACATATTTGATTGTTATGCTTTTAAATGAAAATTTACACAAAAAATATATGATATCTATAAGAATATACTTGCTTCTTATGGGAACAAAAAAAAAAAAAAAAAAAAAAATCTTTAAATTTTCCATTAAGACCGGTTAGGAAATATCCCATTATATTTACTTGCCGGACTACATGAAATTGTGTAAAATATATTATCGCATCCAAAGAGCTCGATGGGAAAGTTTGAATTGCCTGCTTAATGCTGAAAGTTTTTCCTTCATGTGAAAATTGCCAATAAAGCGCATTTAAAAATTATGTTTTCACTTAATAATTGAAATTATATTAAAGTAGATTGGTGTGTGCGTGAGAATTTTAAGCCAATTTTATACTTATCCATATGGAAGCAGACTTTTATTTTATTATTATTTTTTTTTTTTTTTGTGAAGACACACAGAAGGATTTAATCTTTAGGCGACTGTGTAAAAATATTTCAAGTGATTTTAAATTTAAGTAAGAAAAAAATTATATTTTTTAAACTGAAAAAAATCAAGAAGGTTTGAAAAAAGAACCGTTTAACGTTTTCCCTTTAAAAAAATTTTTGTATATAAAAATTAAAGCAGTTTCTGTGATACCCTTAAATGAGTTAAACACTTATAAAATGACTTGCTAACGCGGAATAAGTAATTTGTTATCTAAGTTAATCCTTTTGTCATAAATTTTAAAGAGTATTTGATAGTCCATCCAGGTCGCCTTTTCTTTAACCTTCTCCTTTCTGGTATAATTTTAGTTTCTCTTCCTACATGGGACAGAGGGCGTTTCAAAAGTCTATATATTCTGCGGGCCACTTTTTAACTTTGAAAATATTTTTGCGCTGACACACAAAAGTTGTTGATAGCCAGCTCAACGGGTGTGGTTGATTGCGTGAGTGTGTGTGTGTGTGCCTTTTGTGTGTATACGTCAATATTTCCCACCATGACGAACTGACAAATATTTCGGGTTTTTTTTTTTTATTTACAGCCACATTCTCTGCGGTCCTTCACAATATCCTGATGCTGTGTTCCTTTGCGGAATTTTCCCTGTTCAGGCTCTTTATATTTGCATTTAATTGTTCAATTTAAAATACACCAGCTCTCTAGCAAAGAGCTGTTTATTTGGTAGTCACTGTGAATTCGGTAATTCTCATTTTTTACTATAAATATTGACATTGAAAGGGTGGGGAAGTTTCCTCTTTTCGGAACGCCCTTTGTTGAATTTTCATCGGTTGTTTTAAAACAATGGAATTGATTGCACTTTTAAGTTAATTTAAACACAAAGAGACATTAAACCGAACAGACAACTGAGGAAAGCTTAAATATGCAATGGATTCGGAGTAAACTGTACTGATTTTTTATGTAATCAATCTTGGATTGAGATTCAATTACCGTTTTAATGTTGGTGTGAATTCAATTTATTTAACTTAAAAATGAAGAAACACTTTCCAAATGGGAAAAGCCTGAAGTTTTAATTTATTTATAAGAAATATTAAGAAATTATTTATGTTCTACTTAATGTCTTCTTCTTTGATAAGCTCTGCATTTGGATTGTCGACCAGAAGAGCTTCATTGTGCTTATTGACATTATAGTAAAAGAAGAAGCATTTACTATATTCAAAAGTGGAGATCATAATGGCACAGGCTGGCGCCACTTTAAATAATCTTGGGCCGTGGCCAGTGAACATTCCTCGTATTCCTTGGGTACGGTAAATTGTACTAAGACGATCAAATGTACTTTTTCTGACCACCTCGTTCTTTGGTGAATCCGTGAAGATGAAACGTTCACCAAACTCGATTTGTTCATGAGTCTTGACCACATCAAACGGTGTGGTGATAATGGAGGCCACTGAGCCGGCTAATGTGCCAGCTAAAAAGCTAAAAACAAAAGAGGGGGGACCGTTTTCACTAAATCGACTCTTCAGGTATTCATAGATGGGCCAGTAGATGCCCGAGAAGGGAACATCTCTTAGTATCGTTGGCGGCAGTCCCCGCCAAAGTCCGACAACTCCATGCCAAGAGATTATGTTCCGCACAAATTGCAAAACCTGAGCATAGGTCAAAGGTTGAGATTGCATCTTAGTCCGCACTAGCTCAATAGGACTTACAAAAGTCACCGCGCAGAGCCGCGCTGATACGCCCGATAACATGGGCAATATCAATGGCATATCCCGAGCAGATGTGGTCTTTATATGGTGGGTATACAATTCCATGAGACGTTCCTTGAATTGCTCATATGCCACAAAGTAAATGATGGTGGTAGGCAAAGCAGAAACTAGAGTAGGTCCCAGGCCAGACCACAAGGCACCGAGTCCCTCATTCCGACTGATCTTGAGAAAAGCATCCACGGTGCTGGTAAAGGCTACCTTGGGTTTTTTTGATTTGCCACCGCTAGAGAAAAGATGATCCATGAGTCCATTAGAGTAGAGAAAATACTTGTTGGCTGGTGACTGCTGGGTCTGCATGCGAGTCTTGATAACATCGAGCGGAGTCATAAAGCAGGCAGTGATGATGGCACCCGTACAGGCTGATGCAGTTTGCTGGAGTGGTCGTATTTGAAATCTTGGATCATTCAATAATTTGGGCTTGATATTGGTGCTGCCATTTGGTAAAATATTATCGCTTATGGATTCTATTAAGCTAGGGACTTTCGGCATACTCAAGTCTTTTAGCCCTCAAATTGTAGTTTGACAGCAAAAATGCGCAAAAAAAAATTAAATGTTTTTCTTAGTTTTTTTAAATTTCACATTTTTGCTTTCTAAAATCTGTGAGAAGTGTGTCAAATTAAACTGCAGGGCTGCCAACTTATTCACATTTCAGATAAAAATATAACTGCTTTATATTTTTTTTTTTCAAAGAAAAAGAACTCAATTAAAAATTGATGGTCTTGAATACAATTAATTTCTTTGGTTCAAAATCATGCAGGCAATGTCCTTTTTCTTGCCACTGTTTTGACAATTAACAGACTCTCACCTAACTGACACATAGAATAACCTACGAAGAAAAGAATCCTGATTCAGATGCCGAGTGAGAATCACAAACTGAGTCACTTCAGCGCCCCGTGTGTGTTTATTATGCTAACAACCATAACGAGGCAACCGTAAAACGTCGTCGTGCCACATAAGAGCCACTGGGGGCTTGCTTCAACGCCTTCTCAACATTGAACGGTTCTAGTCCTGGAAAAGCTTGAGTTTGTTAGTGTTTGTTTAGATTGCTTTGCTCTCCGCTTTGTTATTGTTGCTGCTGAGTTCGACGTTTGCTAGCTGCCAAGTTTTTTATGGATTGGGGTTGTGTTTTTGTTTCTGCCATTTCACTGCGAGTGTGCAACAAGACATGTGGAGCGCTAGTGCGAAAATATAATTGACATAAAAAAATGATATCTGTAAAGTATTTTGCATGTTGTATTGGAGAAGGAGACAGTAGTTGATTGGCTCGAAACTATTCAGGGAATATTCTTATAGTATTTTCCTTTTTCATTCAACCTAGGAGATGTTTAAGGGATGTCTAAGCAAATAATTTTGCCAAAAAGAGCGCATCAAACTATTCGCATTGCTTACACGAACCTCTCTACATCTATCATCAGCTGCTGCCAGGTCTCAACAATATTGTAGCCCCTGATATGATTACGTTGTTGACTAGCAAGCAGAACTTTTTAGAGCTAGAAGCACTCTAATTCTGTTGCATATGCATAGGTGTGTATCAGAGATTTTGCAACTGAAGGCAAACTAGAAATAGAGTGAGCTTTACAGAAGACAAAGTCCTGGTCCAAATATGTCAACATGTACATGACACACAAACAAAACAAAATACACGAAGAGTTTTGTTTTTTTGTCTTTCATCCTGCCTCTCCAGCTGTCGCTCTTCCGCTTCTAAGGAAGCTGTTTTTCCGCAGAAATTGTCTTACATTTATGACTAACGTTATTTGAAATTCGACACGTAAGGTCTTCGTCGTCGTGGACTCCCATCTTCCCGGAGCCGACAAGGACGTGAAAAAGATGTACCTTATTTTGTTGCTGGTGTCAGGGTCGGGCACGTAAAGGCTTTTGCCACGTATACATATGCAGGGAGTGTAGTGTTAAAGCGTAGGATAACATCACTTAGATGGTTGTTAATTCCCACACGTGTTTGAGTTTTACATAAAATGTACCAGGTCCTATCAACAATGTGCTAGAGCCAAGAATCCAAGTTATAAAAAACGCAAAGCTTTCGAAAATTACCACATTATTTAGCAGTGGCAGAAAATCAAATTCTAAGTAATGTGACTAATTTGTAAATCCATCTTGGCGACTAGACAGGCTCACTTCGGATTAAATGGGATTTAATATGGTTTTTGGTTAATGAAAAACCTTAATTTAATATTGTTTAAATTTGTTTAAAAAGAAAAAAATATATAGAAATTTCTTTCGTTTTAAATAAAACGAAATATTACGTAAATAATGGTTAAAGCCTTAAGAATGCCTTTGCCAGGTTTGAGTATTTTAATTAAAAAAAAAAAATTATATAAATGAAAGCTCATAATGAAGACCTTGACTCATTGACTTTAATATTATCAAATACTCTCGTATATTTGTATTACTTAAAAACCAATTAATTTAACAAATATTGTTATGGTTTTCTCTACTTTTCCTATATTCTTTTCAGATGGAAATGAATATTGGCTGAAATAACACCACATAATTTCCATTTCGACATGTGCATATTTTTGTTTAATTAAAATCGAAAATTAATTGAATGAATAGCACGAAAATACGCTGACTAAAGCTTCTCATATATTAAGGCCAAATGGAGGTTAACTGTTGGATACAGTTTGCCGGCGGGTACGCCAAGCCAGTTGTAAGCCTTGACGGATGCACACAATCCAACAGTAGCACATAAACCGCCAATCCATGCCATATGCCGGAGCCAAAGAAAATTCGCATAGTAAAGCAAAAAGTAAAAAGAGCGAAAAATCAAACCGAACGAAAGGAAAGCGGTGAAAGAAGCAGAATCACAATTCACCGCGGAATTCCATTACGTAAAGCAAACATCAAATGCTGCCAGTGCAGTTGCCTGTACGCTTCAGCGTGTATTTGTGTGCGTGTGTATGTGTGAAGGCGAACGCAGTGTATGTGAATGTTATAGCAGCGGCTAAGGCGGTCGTGGAAACGATACCACAACCGAAGGCATTGAATATTGATGCGGTTCGATTGCGTCTTGAAACTGCAAAAGTTCAAAAATAACACTAACACGCACAGCCACCCACACACACACACACACACACACACACACACACACATAGAATAGACATGCCAATAGTTTTTTGTTTATATTAAAGGCATTTGCAATTTCTTATTGGCAGCGAAGTGAAGAAGCCAAACTAAGCCAAGCAGCAAACAAACTACAAACATCAAAGCCATCCTGCTGCTCTTTGATTTCATCACGATTCTATTCGATAATTGCAACGGTTTGAATGTGTGCGTGTGCGTGTCCGTGTGCGTCTGCCTTTGTGTTGCTGCAGTCGCTGGTGCGGCAATCAAAATGGGTGAAAGGCTGCGAGAAAGCAATTTGTGTACGCGCGTGGAGCATTTAAAACAATTGCTTCAAACAATTACCAACTGAACTTGTACAAAATTAGTAGCAGAAAGACAAAGGCAGCTAGAGAGAGAGAGAGAGAGAGAGAGAGAGAGAGAGAGAGAGAGAGAGAGAGAGAGAGAAAGCGCGAGAAAGAGAATTCATGTAACGGAAATGGAAGGGCAAAGAGCTCCCAGAAGCTACCATCGTTTGCTACAGCAGACTAAAGTGGAACAACGTTGACGACGTTGTCTGCATAAGTTTGTAATAAACTAATTGAACGTTAAGAAACGGCAAATGGCGGCTACGCAATGCCGACATCAGTGCCTGCCATGCCCAACCCCTTAAAATATGCAACATTAAAATTTCTCTGGGCTAAATGGAAGTGCATGCCTCTGCTTATTTGTCAGTCTGACTGGCTGTCAATATTGTATGCTCTCCTTTTGCCACACTAACGCCCTTAACCACCACCACCTCCACCACCACCATGCACCAGTGAACCGCAATATCATGGCGTTAATTGCTACTCGGCGCCCTGAAACCCAGTAACACGCACACGCACTGGCACACATTGAGACTGGCATAATTCAATGAGTGCTCCGCCAATTCCCTCAACCTTTCGCTTTACCGCTTCAATGGGCCAGACCAAAATGGAGCAAGTGTGAGACAGCGAAAGCCCGTTTCAATTGCAAGTCACGTTTTATAAAGTTTCTTGCGCTTTTCTACAAAATTTTTTATTTACTATTCCGTATACAAATAAACTCCATTTTTTTTTTTTTCCCTCACTGGTCTCTTGGCATGGCTTTTATTTCTGTAATTGTTGTGGAGTTTTGTCTGCGTTTTGTTCCCCATCTTTATTTGTGTGCATCTAAATTTATGATGGAATTGTGCATGTAGATGCTTTTTCCATCTCACTAGTTTCAACAAAAGAAAAAAATATATATGTATCTGATGGTCTATATATATGAAATGCCCTTTGCTATAAATCTCAGAAATGCATGCCACGTTGTTTGGGTGTTGTAAATTACAAGAACTAAGTCAAATGTGAGTAAGAGTCATGACTTTTGCCGTTTCACTTGTATTCATAAATTTAAAAAAAGAAAAAACATTCTTCAAGTCTTTTCCGTGCTGAAAACTTTTGTCAAAACTCTAATAAAACGAGGAAAATGGCAAAAGCTGTGAAGTGACAAGCGCAATTCAGGTTAAAAAGTGAAAGCTGAAGAGTGAGGAACTTTCCATTATTTTTCATAAAGTTTCTGCGACTAAGAGCCTGAAATATATTTGAGCCTAACAGCTGAATTCACTGTTCCTATCTCTTTCTCTCACTGCTCACGTATTGTTTGAG
This sequence comes from Scaptodrosophila latifasciaeformis, assembly GCA_037075145.1. Lineage (NCBI taxonomy): Eukaryota > Metazoa > Arthropoda > Insecta > Diptera > Drosophilidae > Scaptodrosophila > Scaptodrosophila latifasciaeformis. Next base: position 19,867,762 of record JBAMCM010000100.1, on the reverse strand, counting down.
TTAATTTACGTCTCTCTATTTATTTACAAAAATAATAATTGACTAATTTATAAATAAATAAAGCTTAAGAGATATTAAAAATATTTCAATTTACCAAAACTCTTATTGGTTTGTCGACCAACTTTTTTCAATTGACCAATTTAAAGGTCAAAGCCATAAAGTGTTAGTTGTTAAGCCAATTATTATTTTGCCAACCACAATTGAAAATTTATTGAATCTGTAAACATTGTGATTCCATGTGCTCGGATTATTTTGTTGGCCATTGTATTTTTGCAAGCCTTTGAACTTCAACCTCATTTAAAAGGGTGAATTAAAATAAACAATTTGCGTATTCAATATAAATAAAATTCGTTTTGTATTAAAAAAAAAGAAGAAAAATTGGTTGCATAAAAATCGGTCAACTAATTACATTTAATTAAATATTTATTTTATTATATTTGCATATTTTTTGTTTCCAATTATATTTTATTTTTTTTTCCTGTTCTTTTTTCCTATAAATATTTTCGTATGTAAATTAAAAAACAAAAAATTTCAAAATATAACCACAAAATTACATTTAATTCGCTATGCGTAAAATTATAAAAAAAAAAATGCTTTGATGTATTTTAAATAATTACTATGCTTGTTGTTATTTTTATTGGTCTTTCCGTTGTCATTGTATTTCGGTTAGCGTGTGGCCTAACCAGGCCCAAAAACTATTAATTAAATGTACAATTTTGGTAGTACATAATTTGCAATCTGCATCGATAACACAAACAATAGCAAACGTTACAAATACATCTATTTAAATGCGTCGAATTTAGGAAAATTATTTGCATAATATTGTGGTCGAACAAAAACAAAAACGATTTTAAAATCTTCTATGTAATTATTATTTTTGCTTTGATTATCAGCGAAAACAATTTCAGTTTGAAAACAGTAATAAATGAAATAAATTCAGAATCGTTTTCCTTGTTCTTTCAACAGTCGGGCAACCCGAAAAGCGAGAGCGAACAACTCTTCAAATAGTTCCTAAGACGATCTTGTTCACTCGCTCTTTGTTAACCAAAAGTAGCAGATCGCAGCTAATCAAACGTAACCATGTAATATTTAAAAAGCAAAAGAAGATTTTAACTTTTTTAATTGCATAAATGAAATATAATTATCTAAATTATATGCAAATTTTATCCACCAGCCCGGTTTTTTATTTTTTAATTCAATTTCCTGCAATAAATAAAAATCAAAATGTAATTTTATTGTATTTAGTTTATTGTTTAAATTTAAATTGTGAAATACTTAATAAAATACCAGTAAATTCGATTGCACACCTCTTTGAATCATTTACAAAAGTTAATTAAAAAATATATGACAACATTTTTTCACATGGTTTGATATGTTTTGAAAATCTAATAAATAATTAAAATTTCATTAAAAAGCCAAATATTGTGTGATTTTGCAAAAAAAAAAAATTAATAATAAAGGATAAAATTAAATCTAGTTATTTGCATATTAGATTATGGCTTGATTGTTTGCATTTAATCTGTATTATATTCTAACTATACAAATTGTAGTAGTAGTATGTATCTGATTGAGTGTTACTATGGAATGTTAACTAATGTTTATTATTATTAATTTTTATTTTAATTGATATTGTTCCCAATGTGTTATGTTGACTCTCCATGGCGGTAATTTAATTTAATTATTTATAGCTATATTTTGCTTTTAATAATACTAATTATGACTGCCTTAATTGGTTCTGACACATTTAAGCCTTTAAAATTAAGAAAATTTATTCCAAAAAATTATTTGACATACGGTCCGGCGTTGATTGCTTGCCGGCGATTACATATGTTTGCATTTTTTATTAGCAATTACAATTTGCGTTTACACATAATTTTTTATTTATATTTTGTGTTTATCCTGTCACTTTTAATTAGCATTATAAAATATACTTAAAAATGTCGCCGCTTTCGACGAGTGTTTTCCCCCCTTTTTTCTTGTTTATATAAAATATTAGCCCAGGGCTTAATGATTTACATTTTTATCTTAACCAGTCAGCCGACAACAGATTTCGTTTATTCAACAATTTTAAGCCGCAAAGTTATTTTGCCTTGTCTGACCAGGCTAGCCACAATTTGAAATTATGTAAGGCAACTCAAGCCGATTGTAAATATCTTTGTTTGAATAAACATTTTTTTTCCTTCTTCTTTTGTTTGTGCAAGTATCCTGAAATGAGATGCAAAGTTTACAGAATCCAATACCTCAGGATCTGTTTTGTAAAACAAACTAACTCAACTGGTTGCCCAAAATTTCTCCGTCTGCCTTTATTGAAAAATATTGTATGGAAGTTTGGTCAGAGAGGCATAGTTATGCCCTTTTTAAGGACGATTAGTTTGACTTGGCTGTACAGAAAGTAAAGCATTGACAGTTGGAATGGTTAACAAAATTTAAGTTGCCTTTAATGTTGTTTACAGTTTCACGGCTTTCCAATTACATTCTTTAACAAAAAAATGAAATGGAAGTTGATATCATCAAAGCCATTTGAAATTGTTCTTCTTCGACGAAGCCAAAGAAGAGTAAAGGATTTTCTCTACTCGAATCAATTTTGCCGCAGTTACCAATGGATATTTTTCATTCACAATTTTTGAGTTTAATATTCTCATTGGTTGCTAAATTGTGATTGTCAGCAATACTGGCAAATATTTAGAGCTCGATTTCGTTTTCGAGCCAAGTGAAAGGAAACTAAAAGTTCACTTTGTCGGTCCCCTTTGGTCGTTTTGGTATGCTTCACTGGACTCTGTTCATGTTTGCTTATTTCTAATATTTCATTTCGAAATTAAAGAGAAATATTCTGAAAATAGGAAAATTGCGTAACAGAGCCTAATTTAAAAATTCTGTTTGGAAAGTGCTTTAAGTTAAATCGACTGAAATATTTCGAATTGATATGAATTAATTTTCGATTTAATAAAAAGAGAATTGGTTTGGATTTTATTATTTCTTTGTTTTGGCTGGCCAATCAATTTAAAACTGAATCATACATTTACCATAGGCTCCAATATGAATGAAAATAAGAAAAACTGAAAGAAAAGTCTGCTCATGGGAGAAAGAAAGTTGCCTAACCTAAGAAAAGCAAACACAAGAGAAGTAAAGGAAACGCCTACGGTCATTTCCAATTGTGGCAAATTACTGTCAGCCAGACAGACAGACACAAACCAAAGGAATCTTTTTATGTGTATTTGAAAAATATCATTGGTATTCGCTTTTATGTTTGTATGTATGTTTGTTGATTCAATGTTTGGATATCATGTTTATCTTTTAGCATTTTCGCTTAGTCTTGTGATGGTGGGCGAATTGCTTTTGAAGTGAAAATAAATGCCAAGACCGTCGACACTTTTGGGGCCAAATGATATTCATAGACTAGTTACATTCAAGCCCAACTATTAGACAAGTTTATGAGCTTAATTTGGAGGACAAAGCAAAAAAGAAAAAAAAGAAATGTATTTGTGAAGACTGCTAAAATATGCGCCTTTAAATGAGTACAAGTCAATTAATTTTTTTGGTCTTTGAATTAAGTATGCCATCACTCTTTCTATAATAAGCTGAAAGTAAAGTCTTGGCTCTTACGTCATAGGACTTAGGACCTTATAAACTTAGAGGGTAAAAAGAAAACCAAATATTTGTGGAAAACAAAAATAGAAAAGCTTCAAAACGGTGGGGCTAGACAAGAAATATAAACAATTGCCGCCTACCTTGTTAGGACCTCAATAGAGCGGAAAATTTAATTACAACTTTTCTGGAAGAAACAATTTTGGATATTGTTGTTGGCTTTGCCATTGTAGTCCACGTCTTGTGGCAAACTGAGAATGCCACCCGTTTAGGGACAAGGATTTCAATTTTATTGCTATGCCCTTTTACTCCACGAAAAAAGCGACAACAAAGTTTTTCACTTTTTGGTAAAGTTGTCAACCAGCTAAGAGGAATGCCAAAGCAGCTAAAAAAAAAAAACCTTGAAAAGCAATTTACATAAAGGGCCTGAAAATAGGAAGTCAATGCTAGTGAGCGAAAACGTTCATCTGCCTCTACAGAATAACTCAATTCGCAGTGAAGCCAAAAAGTAATGACACACAAAGGACTAAACCGGCAAATCAGACTGCAAAACCTAAAAAAAAAATATATATATATATATATAGTATATATATAGAATGAAGAAGTAAGACTGTGGCAAAAATGTTAAGAAAAACTCGGTGGTAAGAAAAGTTTGCCACCAAATGCGCCGACACTAAATCGAAGGGTGTTTCTTTGGGGATACTTTAGTTTTGTGCAAACTATTTTGTGGTGGCAACAAGAGGCAGTAAGTTGGAAGTGGGTTTTGGGTAGATGTTGGTAAATCGTATTTTGAAAAATTTTACCTACACAAATGTTGTCGTTCCCACTGATTCGCCTCCAATAGTTTGTGAAATTCAAAGTTGACATACTATGAAATTAATTTTAAGGTGCCTCTCAGGCTTTTGTGTATTGTTAACTTTGCAGAAAATGTTAAGTGGGATGAATGCGAATAAATGAAGCTTTTGTTATGTAAATATACCAAAATATAAAAGCTAACTTCAATTCTTCGTATTCTGCAGAGTATTTTTTATTGGCAATCTGACAATTAGATGAAGGATCGAGAGCGCTTAAGTAGGTGTGATCAATTGAAGAACCCTTGAAAAAATTAGATAACTCAAGTTAATATTTGTACTCACTTTTCACCGAAATATATATAGAATTTTATGGAATTTCTTTTTGAAGAAAAAGAAAAAAAATCTATATATTTTCGATGATTAATTTTTTCCCTATTTTCAAAGTCATTCACCAGCATTTCCATCACAGTTGACCTTAATATTTTCAGAATACTCGGACTGTGCTAAAATGGCCACAGACACTAAGTTATCTTGATACTCGAACTTTTTTCTGCTTTTGCTTTGCCATTTCGTCAAAGCAAATAACTCGGTGGAAGAAGTTTTTTTTCCACTCCCTCTTTGTGGCCACTCAAGGACCCAGAGCCAAAGCCAAGTCAAATATAAACTTTGCTGGAAAATGTATTATTAAATTTTGCAAACACTATAAAATGCATATAGCCTATGGGAGAGCTAAGCCGTGGTAATGGTGGTAGCAGTGGCTGTCTCAGTGGCAGTTTAGTTGCCTATTTCGTGTTTTTATGGCTTGAAGACTTTAAGGGAAATGCGTCAAGTATTGGCTAAGGATTTGCCAGACTGCAATGGCGTCTAAGGAGACACAGTTAAATGGAGAGACACTGCCATAGCAGCAACACACAGCGGGACAAGAGACTCTGCCTTAAGCCAGAAGGGACTACAGCAGCAACCGTGCCAGACACTCACTCTTCCTTGTTGACAGACTGAAGAGCTTGGCGTTAAATTGAAGATATTTTGTCTTTGCCTTTAGACTGACTGAATGACGGACTGACTGAAGACTATTTGACTGCCTGACTAAATTTACTTATATTTTAGTTGTAATACTTTTACTTGGCTGCTGATTCTGCTGCAATTCCGTACGCACTGTTCCTGTCGAGGAGGATGACGACGAAGTTGCTGACGTTGTGGAGGAACACCAAGAGCTCGACGAGCCGCTTGATATTGTCGAAGCTGTACGCTCACTTGGCAGAGGATTTGCCTGGCAATTTGTCTCCAATACCGAGCCTGCTGTTGTTTGTGTGACGGCTGCCATAGTTGTGGCCAAGACATTTGACTGGGCTGGCTCCACTTCCAAAGACAATGGACGCTGTAATTGCGGTATGCGTGTTTGCGGAGCTGGGACCGAGGATATTGTTGTTGAAGCATTTGTGGCTGTCGTTGTTTCTAAGGTTTCATGTTCTGGTCCGCTTGTTTGTGAAAGCCTTTCCTTGGCCGACTGAGACAGAGGACGCGGTATGAGCGATGTCTTAGAAGGTGACTTCACGGGCTGGGCATACAAGGCTCCGTTTGGTGCTGACCAGTTGGGAGTTACTATGGGCGTGGGTGTGCTGGTGGGACTGGCCTCGATGGCATATATCTTCTCAGTACGCTGGGCTGCCTGTTGAGGTGGCGTGGCCTCATGGGCTGGCGGAACCGATTCGAACGATTGAAATGACCCACTTAGTTTAGTAGACAATGTGGTAGCTGCTGCTGCAGGTGGTGGTGTGGTTGATGGATTTGGAGAAGCAGGAGTCGCATCGACTCGCTTGGCTGTTGCTGGGGATTTGGGTACTATGGGACCCACAATCAGCGTGTTCTGAGTAATCTGCGGCTCACTGGCCTCTTCTTCACCGCAGTCTTTGGCCAGCATTAGTGGCGATGTGGTGATATTACTGCTGTCCCGACGGTGTCGGCCCAATGTGCTGCTTATAGTTCGTGGAGGTGGCACGGGCGCCATGCCTACAAAACTCTGTGGTGGCAGCGAATTCCTCTTGTAGCTGCGGCTTAAGTCTGCTGTCATTGGTGGCGAATCACTGCCCTCTGCTGTTGTGGTTGGCAAGACCTTGGGATAATTGCGCTGCCTCAGCAGCTCCAGCTGTTGGGCTGCTGTTAGGGGCATGACGAAGGCATTCTCATCTCGACTAGTAACATTGATGTCCACGTCATCGCCATGTACAAAGCTGGTGACCTGCTCGTCAGCGGCCAATTGCTGGCAAATAATCATGTCCACCGGATCAGAGCGTGAGTGCTGATGCTGGGGCTGGAGTAGGCTGGCCTCACTGGGCTCTGTCAAGGCCGAGTGCTGCCGCTGCAGCAGCATCTCGTAGTGGAAGGCTCCTTCGTGCATGTGCTGAGGAGTCAAGAGCTCAGCATCCGTCACTTCAATATCTTGGCAGATGATGATACGTCCATCTAGCGACTTAAGCTTGGTCAGTTCGATGGGCTCCTGGTCTAGAACACTACTACCGCGACCTTGTGGTGTGGCATCTACGGCCACATTAACATGGGTTGGTGGAGAGGCAAAGCTGCCAGAAAGTGAACTGAAAGCCGGCGAGGCTGATTTCGGCAAGGTATGGCCGCCATGACCATGACCGGACATCCACTCACAGACCTTGGTATGGGTGTCCACGGTTGAGCTGCTCAGCTGACGGGTGATACCATACCCATTGATGGGTGATCTCTGGCCTGTTTTGATAGCCTCATATGTGTTGGACTTGCGCATATCCAAAATATAGCTATCATCGCCATCATGGGATTTGCTGGCCGTGCGTTTGAGCTCATCATCGGTGGCCCCATCGTAGCTGAGTATACCGCCCAATTTACGCTGCAGAGTGGTGGCTCGCTTGCGCCGCTTTTGCAGCAAAAAAGTGCCATATATGACCATATTGAGCACAATGAACACCGCAATTAGAGCAATTAGTAATTGCATTGTTGTCTCTGATTTGGCTACTGGTCCATTCCCTGTCTCTGCAGTGCCAGGCGACTGGGTAGAGAGTATATTCAAGTCGGGCGCAGGTGATACACCAGTGTTCGAAGGACTCCCAAATAGACCGCTTTGGCCAGTGGCCAACTCAGGGTCTTGCCCCAGGCCCTGCTGCTGCTTATGCATGTGGCCAAAGGTGGGCGGAGCATTGTACATATTTTCAGCAGCCGCCTCCCCTGTCTCACTGGTTCCAATCGGGGCAGGCTCTTGTAAAAGCAATTTGAGCGTGCGCACCGGATCCTCTAAGCCATTGTCTCTGGTCCCGTAGTTGCTCATGTGACCCGTAATCATTTCACTTCCGCCCAATCGGTGCGTCGGCTTTCCCGGAAACAGGACCGTCGAGGCGAAAGAGGTGTCAGCATTTGTGGCACGTTGTGGGTTGAGAAATGGCTGTTGTTGTTCTTGTATTGCTGCTATTTGATTCAGCTCATCCGGCAGTTCTTTGTTCCAGAAATTCATATAGATTTGTCTGTATTTGTAGCCAACACTCGGTGGTATACCTGTGAATAAAATTTGTTATTAGAGAGCTCTTTAGTTTGTATGGATATTCAATCGATTGTGCATTCTAACTATTTACCTATATTCAGGTAGGCCTGAGCTCGCTTATTAAATTCCGGCCAATCCAAATCGTATCGATCCCATTCCAAGGCATGCGAATTGATGAATGTACCCTTCCAGGGAGCCTTTGGATTGCTGTTAGGAGTTCAGACAAAGAGAAAGGTTAGACGAGAGAAAGAAGTACATATGGGAACGTCAAAGAGAGTGAGTTGATCGACAAGTGTATATTAAACAAAAATGGAAACATTTCAATAATAAAAACCACATAGTTTATTACAGAAATATTCTTTACCAACAAACTCGAGAGAAATGAAGAATACCTTTGCCAAAGTAAAAAAAAGTTTTTAAAAAGGTTTTCATAATCATAGACCAACCCAATATAAATTTTATACTAATAACATTTTTCAGTTGTACTGGGCAATCTCATTTCCGTTGCATAAGCCTTATTTTCTGGGTGTTTGCCACACAGAATTGCAATCACTTTGCCCAACCAACTGGCACGTTTGGTTAGCATTCAAAGCAACCGCGTATTTACCACCCATCAATGCTGGAATCCTCCATTCATTTGCTCATTAAATGCCAAGGCTAACAAGGGTCGTTCCTAATAGAAGGAATGGAAGCGAGAGGGTTAGGTTGGGAATAACTGGTATTCAAACTAATAACTGAAGTCGAGACTACAGGCACCAACCCGAAGGCAGCCGGCTGCATTCAAACCAAAGCCAAATGTCTGCTAACGATCTCTGATTTTATTTCTGAGCGAACAGCAGTCAAGTCAGCCACTTCAAATAATAATATTTGCATCCCAGTTTCTGTTGGCTTAAACTGCCTCATGTTTTTGTTTTTGTTATTATAATGATTATGGAAATTTCTGTAGCCGTTGTTGCTGTAAAATATAATAATAACAGCAATAATAAAAAGCGCAGTAAAAATTCTATTCATTTCACTGTCCAAGCGTTGCAGATTGCAAAACGTGCCGCAATCTGAACCCAGAAAAAGGCCAAGCCTGACAAGATATCACGACCAGACTCAGAAACAGAGCCATCATGAATATCTCAAGCCCATGAAGTCTATGCCTCGGGCAAGGAGTGAGAGGGAAAGAGGACTAGTAAGGAGCATATCGTTTACCGCATTACCCTCAAAGAATTTGAATGTGCATGTGATACTTTTTTAATGCAAAACTCCTAGCGAAACTGTGGACGACTGCTTCGTCCTCAAACCGCAGCCAGCAAATGCACTTTTATATCCGCTCGGCAAAGTCACTTCCACTTCCGTTCAACCTACTGCTTGCCAGTCAACACCGGGATTTCTTTTCTTTTACTTGCTGCATTCATTCATTCCACACCAAAACAGACACCAAAAAAGACAGAGAGTGGGATGAAAAATATCTATTTTCAGGCTTACCCAGTTTTTACGAAATTCGTCCAATATGCCATTACCGCCTCGGAAAGCAGCTTTTCCTGCACACTATAGTTATAGCTGGGGAACGGACCTGCAGGCGCGAGCGGTGCACCGAAAATAAATGCCAACTCCTCGCCCATAATACTGTGTGGTAACTGCAAGTGAGAAAAGAAATATAATTTAATAGAATGGCATTGGATAAGGTTTATACCAAAGTCTATTTCTCAGTCAATTATATAAAATGAACTGAGTGGCAACAGAATTAATTGGCATCAGATTCGGGGAATTAAATTGGTAACAAGGATTTCGCAAAAGTATCAGATACCTCTGACTAAATAATTTAATTTTTTTAATATTGAAAATTACTCTTTCACAATTTGATTGTTCGTGTGAACCCCGAAGCAGTGACATATTACCGCAGCGCCTTGACTGTTTAGCCAACATCAATCTTGCTAGATTGCCTCGGGTTTCTATTCACTTGCATAAATATTTAGTCAGTCAGTCATTCGTTCAGTCAGTGTGAGTAGGTAAGCCAACTTTTTATTGTTGCCATGAAAAATGTAACAAAGTTTTTTTTTTCTTTTTTTTTTTAGGGATTTTTTTTGTTTTGTCTGACTGAACTCATAAAAATCAGTGTCGCCTTGCCACGACCAAGGCGCCGGTCGCATTTATGGATGATGAATTTCCAGTTTTGATTTTGGAATTGTGTGAATTTGATGAAATGCTTATCGATAGTATAACTTTGATTGCCTCAAATAATCGGTTTGAGTTGGGTGTTTATGCTGTTCAACAACCTTTTTCGTTTTATGCTCTTTCTCTATTCTCTGTGGGAAGTTATAAAATGTTTTCAAATATTTTTCTTTTTGAATAGGAAATGGATCATTCCATTTTTTTTTCTTTGTCTGCATAAAATGTTATTATTGTGTAAGCTCTCCGAAAATGATTTGGAAGTAGTAAACATGTTTATTTTTTCATAGAAATACTTAAATGGTTTGTGAAATATGAAGGGAATATAAAATTATTGCTTTTTATTTCATTAGAGCCCAATAAAAAGCACATTGAAAATTCTGATGGTCTTACTGACTTTAAAACTGTTGAAGCCATTGTCAACTTTGTGAAACCAATTCAATTCCATTTAAGACTAAGTCTTTAACAATGTCGAAAGAGAGAAAAAAAAAATTGTATAGGAAAAATGATAAATAAATTGATTTTTAAAAATACCAAGCTTATTATTTTTTCGTTTATGACATTTCCATTAACCAAATACATAATTTATACACGAGCATAAATTTTCATTAGTCAGCACATGGAACAAAGTTCCGATGGAGAGGCAAAACCCCAAATAAGAATCGAGGTATGTTTATCTTTTATTGCTGTGCCACGGTGAGCGTTTCCTCTCGCCATCTTGTGAAATTATTTTTGCTCTTGTTATGATTATTGTTATTTTTCGGATTTTGTATTAATAAAAGTTTACAATGAAAACGACGGAAATTCAATTTTGAAATAAATATCTAACTTTCGTAATTTATACCAAAAACACACACACATACAGACAGTTTCATGTTTGGAAACGGAAGCATTAATTTAACTAAATGTAATAAACTCAATGAAGTTAATGGAAATTCTCCTCCGGTTCCGCAAAAACGAAAGCGTCAAGGTTTTGCCAGCGGCAAATTCGGATTAGTAATTATATAGAAAAGCCAAAGGGAGAGAGAGTGAGAGGGGTGGGAAGAATGTGGGTGTGTCTATAGTTATAGGCTATGAGAATAAATTAGCTTTGTTTTTATTTATTTATAAGCTTTTATGAGATTGAATTGCCAACAACTAAGATCACCCGCGAGAATTCTCATTTAATATTGCCCATATTCTGTTTGGTTTGAAACAAGTTGAATTCATCTGAATCTCTCTTGAATTTGTTTTGAAGTTTGTTAGCTATATTTGTCATATTCTCAACTAGAGTAAAAAGTATGCCAGACATTTTTTTTTGCATTTTCTGGAGAAACTTATAAGACTTTTCACTATTTGCCAAAGTCTTCAACAGAAAATCCTTTTTACTGGCTTCTTTTTATATATCAAATATATCTTTCTGTTTTGTTAGTCTGCTCTTTTTGCGGTCAGGAAACTTTCTGGTGGTGTCTAGTGAAAATAAAATAGAGAAAAGTGGACATAATTTTTATTTTCATAAATTTCTTTCCTTCCTTCAACATTCATTTTGTATTCTTATCAAAATTCGTTTCAGTTCTTCTTCTGGGCATTTAGGTGTTTGTTTGGAATAGGTTGGAAAAGGGACAAGTGGTGGGTGGCCCTACTGTAGGCCGCCCTGGTGTGCGTGTCTATGGCCGCAAAGAAAAAGTTTCACGAGTCAAAAAGGGACCCGCAAGGAAAATGCTTCGTGCTTTTTATTTCTGTTTTTTTTTCCTGGTTTCATAAAATTTTTTATCAGAATGCTGACCGCGTTTATTTGCGATTTTGTGTGTGTGTGACACAAAAATTGGAATTTAATATATAAAATTTATTAACTGACTTCTCAAAGTAAAGGGTTTCGTTTTTTATATATTGCTTAATCTAAAAAAAAAAAAAAAAAAAATAGAATTGATAAGAGAGAAATTTTTTATAACGTTCAGCGCGTTTGGTGAGCAACATTCCAGGGCAGTCTACATTTTTTTTCATGTATATATTTAAAAGGGCTAACTTATGTGGAAATTTAAAAAAAATATATTTATATTTATGCAATATATATTGTTTGCAATTTGATTGAAAGCTTGTGAAGTTTCCTTTAAGCTTTGTCATCTTCCAGTTCTTATGATGTTTTGATTATTTATAAAATGAAAATTTACAAATACTTTCATGTCTGCATGAAAGTTGACTCAAAAGCACTTTAAATATTTCTACACTTTGTGGAAATTTTGTTATTTCAACAATTGCCGCACGCTTTTGTGTGGGCACTTTGCACACAACTCGATCCATTCCCCTGGCCTACCAATCTCTCCGACATTGCAGTTTTGCTTCTTTGCAAACATGCAAGACATGTGCCAAAAAGTTTTACAATATGCCAACGGCTTTAGTCAGTTGGAAAGAGTTTATGCGTAGAAGGCAGTAGAGAGGGAAACTCGAAATGGTTCTTCCAGCCAACCAGTCACTCACTCAAGTTCCTCTCAACTAAAGCGTGGGCGTGGCAGCTATAATGTGGGCGCTGTGCCGGATGGTAACTGACTTTGTCTATTTGTGAATGAGAATCTCTATAAAACTCTGAATCCTATAGGTGTGTGTGTGTTTGTCTGCTTAAACAGCAACTTGCCAGTAAAATAGACTCACACTGGAACTTGAGTGCAAAAAAAAAAGAGAAAAAAGAAAGCAGTGCTCCAACCAGTCCAACAGTTTATGCACAAATTTTGGCATTCCTTTTCAGCTGTTGTGTTTCTGCCTGCAAGAAAACTACCGAAAAAATAGCGAAATAAACAGGCAAGTCTGTGGTATTTTTCAGTAACTCAAAACGTATATACTTTTTTTTTTGACCAAACTTAAAGAAGCCATTTGAGCTTGCAATGGAGTTTTTTCGTAAGTCCATAAAAACTGGTGAGTTCTGAAGTCTGAAAGAATTAGGTACCAATAGATTTGAAATTTTATTTTGAAAAATAAGAAAGTCTTGAAAATTTTAAATATGAATCTCAAATAATCAGACATCTAAGCAAATCGAAGTCTAATTGATGTCTGGAAATATAAAATTTTTTATTTATTTATTTATTGTTTCCTTTTAATGAGCAACTTTCTGGGAAAGTTGAATTACTTTGACTACTAACAAACCGTATAATGAAATGTCAGAGTAGAGGTAAAAAGCAAAAGAAAATACTCTGCCACAATGTATTTTCATTCCTATTTCACTGGAAGTGAAGTCTCTCTGTCTGACTTTGTGTGTTTGTCAGACTGCTGGCTTGTTTATTTGTCTACGAACGCCCACTGGGAGAGAGAGAGAGAGATGGGGCCAGGCTTGGGGACTGCCATGGTGGCTGGTGACAGGAGCAATAATTTGTAGGCATTACCCTTGCGCCCTTCTACTTATCCCATTACAATCGTTTCATGTTTTCCTTTTCCTCAACCCAAAAGCGTTTATTTATATTTTCTTTTTATTTCTGTTATTTCGTTGGCAATGCTACTTCTGGTGCTTTTGCCTCTTGTTCATGAAATATTTAAGTGTGTTTTATTTTTCATAATTTATTTGCAACTAATGCGCTTTGCGCTCTGCCTTTTGGCTCCCGAAAATGTCGCGTTGGTACACATTTTTCTTCATATCAAAAAACATAAATAAAAATATTTTCTTTTTGCCCTTCTGGGAGCGGCTTTCCAGAGCCTCAATATGTGACTAGCAGAAAATTGTTTGCCTGTTTTAAAATTTTGCCGCAATAAAGTTTGAGTTTTTTTTTTTGCCAATACTCGAATAAAGCCATCGTAATTTAAAGTTAGTTTGGCTAGATCGTTGAAAAAGCAATTTATCAGTCTGCTCGGGTTTTCATTGCCTTAATTGCAAACTATTAAAAAGTTGTTGCACTTTTCCCATGGCCAGCATCGAAGTCAAGAGATTGCTTATTTGAAACTGTTGCTCCTCTTTGTTTTAATGCACATTTAAAAAACCATTTCCATGCATTATGCTTGTATTATCCAAGGGGGAGGGAGGATAAACCTACCGACTCCTCTATTTATAACTGACTTTATTTTCCATGACTTTGGTTTATGAACACAGCAACTACATAAGCAGCAGGACAACTTTGTGGCCGACAGTCTGTCTTGGTGGTTTTCGACTATAAAAATGTGCTTAGCTTAAAAGCTGCCACTGCCAAAAATATAATACGATATAATAATTTTTACTTAAATTGTCCTTTTTTCAGTTTTTATTTTTTTTTGCTCAAAAGTTATTATGTTACTCAACAACAAAGTCATTAATTCTTTGCTGGTTTGCCTGTGGTTTGCCATGTTTTGTTAGTTTATCCAATGGGATTAGGATTAGAATAAACAATTAAATTGGCATTAAAAATCTCAATTATTCTGTTGAAACAGAATGCCATAATATGTTTAAGTTCTTTAATTAGTAACACAAAATATCTAAAATTTTTGTATACTTCAACCCTGACATTTATTTGGAAAGTTGAGTCATTTAAAGTTATTGAAGTTTATAAAGAAATCGCGTTGACGTTTCGCTTATCAATTTTCTTTGTTTACTGACGCAAGATATACCTACTACGTACACTTGAGAACTTTAGAGCTTTAATCAAAAGAATATTGTTGAACCCTGAGATATTTCCCATACCGCTATTTAAATTCGTTATGACCGCATGGGGGCACCTTGGTATCTTAAAAAGGGCAATCAGCAACAAATCCATAAGCATGACAAAGCCATAAAAAGTGGCCACGACCACCACAGACTCGCAAATAACACAAATGAAACTCGAGTCAAGAGGTTGTGGCGACGGCCAAAGAGTCACCATCACCATCATCATCATCAGTAGCAGCCAATGTCTTCGTTGTTTAACATTTTCGCTTTTGTCTCTGGCTCTTTATTTTAAGGAGTTCAAAGGCAGTTCATTGTCTTTATTATGATCATCAGACAAACGCGTCCACCACAGAGCTGAAAATTTGTGAATTGTCCGGGTGCTAAGGAGCCAGAAAACCAAACCAAAAAATAAGATAATAATAAATAAAAAGAAAACTGCCAACCAATGATGACCCGGCAAACGTTGTGTTTCAGTGGTACTCAGACCAATGAAAACTTTGCGCTTAATAGCCGACAATAATTGTCTGTTATTATGGGGCTTGGTTCAGTGCATAAAACTCATTAAATACCAACTCATGCTGCTTGTTTGGAAATTGTTGACTGTGACCACAGCATAGGAATAAAGAACACTGTCCGAGGATGTAATTGCAGCTGCTATTTGATTTGCTCACAGATACAGATTGTAGTTTCTATTGTGCTTAGAGTGGAACTCAATAAACTTACATTTGCATATGGTCCTGTGGCGCTATTATGACTGAAAACATACATATAATTGCGTCGATTTACATCGGCATGAAACATGCCAGTCTGAAGCAGTGGACCAACCACTCGAGCATCGGAAAGGATTTCCAAAACCACATCTCGGTGTTCCAAATTAGTGGCCTTTATTGGATTGTTGTACAAGTCCTGATATCTGTTCGTACACAAAGAAGAAGAAGAAAAAAACAGCATCAAAAATATGTAATTTTCAATGTTAACATGAAGTGAGTGTTAGACAATAAAATTTAATTCCCAATTATTTGCCTTTCTCCATCACAGTCAAGGGAGAAAGTTCTATAATTACAATTGATTTTATACTCTAACCAAAATTAGTATTTTTACTCCGAATCACATTGGCCAAAGTAGTTTTTCATTTAAACATTTCTTAAAGCAGTCAGGAAAAATTGTCTACTTAACCCAAATAAAATTCAAAGAAATATTTCATTATAAAGACTTTTTCTGTTTCCCTGTATTTTTTGTATTTCTAATAATGATATTAGGGATTTTGTACTAGAGCTTCATTTATGTTTAGTTTTTATTACTTTATAATAAGATTTTTGTGTTCTATTAATAAAACGAAATGATTTTTTTTTCTTTCCCATGCTCAAGAAGACACCTACACAGATATTAATACACTTTTTCAAAAGACTTGTGTTTTTAAGTTGTCATCAATCTTGGGATTGTTAAGTTGTAAAGTTGCTAAGCCCATACCGCAGTGGCTCAAAAGGGACCCCTCTTAGTCAAATCTTAATTAAATTTTCTTCTTTCTTTAAGGTAGCAAAAGCAAATTATTGTAATAAGCTGAAAATGTCAAAAAGAGTATTGAATATTCGGTGCCAAGTGGTCAACACTCCAAACGGTTTTTTCCTCAATTTTGCTGTTGGTTGTTGAAAGCCGTAAAGTCAACTCAGCATGAAATTATTGTGTAGACTAAAAAGGAAACAACACTGCAGGTATGTTTGTATCTGGGAGTGCGGGCGTAGCTGTTTGCGTGTAAGTGTATCTGAGCTTCTTTGTATTTGTGTACTTGTCGAGCAAAACACTTGGCCTTTTGCTAGCAGCTGTTGAGGCCAACACAAACACTCACATTCAAAATGGCCGCCTGGTGGGTTTTTAAGATTCTCTCTTGGCCCAGCCTGGCCTGGTCTGGCCTGGCCGGTAGGGTCCTGACTAAGGCCCTCATATGTACAATTAAATAGAGCTGTATATATGTTTATATATACATTTTTTTCAAGGGATTTTTCTTGCTTTCGACTTGGCATGTTATGCATTTTATTGTCGGCTACTTAAGTTATGCACTTTGACCTCGATACAGACAGCAAGTAGCACCAAAAGGAGCACACACACACAGAAGAAGCTTGCCTCGTGAAAAAAGAATCTCCTCGGAACCCCCTACTAAGCATTCACCAGGGCGTTGAGAATGCCACTTATGAATGTATGGCCCAAGGTGCTGCTGCTTCTATTGCTTTGGTTTTGGTTCTCTATACTTTTATTTATTCTATTTTCTTTTTTTGGTATTTGTTTTTGTGTGCTGCCAAGAGGAGAGACTTGTGCTGTCTTTTTGTCGTTAGCATTTTGTAGTTTGGCTCAGTTTTTCTAAGCGCTTGCGATTCTTCGCTTGAGCCGCGTATTCAACACAACTGCTGCTCTTCAGGATGTGATAGCATATCCTTGTATGCTACCGTAGCCGGAGACATATGTTTGCACGTGTTGTTCTCCTTGTTGTGTCGTCCTGGAAATGGCAGTGGAGCTGCGCTTGCCGCATTTGTCAACTTTCTTCTAAGCAAACACGGTCTTGTGTATATGTTTTTTGGTGATATATTTATTTGAGGTTTTTATTATGTAATCTTATACACGCTTAACTTCTTCAAGTCTGCCCTTTGGCTGTTTATGTTTATTGAGGATTGAGTGAAAGGTTTTGCGATTGTAATAAATAAAAAAAAAGAAAGAAAGAAAATACATATTGATATGCTCTTGGAAGTCTTTCCGTATGCCTTGAGTTGATTGAAAGCCCAAAAATCAAATAAATATTTACAAAGCCTTAATAAAGTATCTTCGCAGGAAAGAGACTTTCCTTGTCATATAAATAATATATTGAAACATTCAAGCGAGTTTTTAGACTTCTAGCTTCGTAAAAGAAATTTAATAATTTCTTTCTAATATTTATAAAAAAAATCGAGGTTCAAAATTGTTACTTATCGATATACTCGAAACCAATTTATTATTTTTTAAAAGCAATTTTTGTTGTGGTTTTTCAAAGAACTCTAAGAGAATCACTCTTTGACTTGCTTGTCATGAAAATAGAGTGGTGGGGCGGGGGTGAGCAAACTTTGAGAGTTACTTCAAAAATATCGCTACCGAAAATGTTTTGCTTGAAAGACTTTTTAATAAAACACATTGTTTGTAATATTTCTCAGGATTATTGGCTTAAAATTTTTATTTAAAAAGTTTTTCAATGAAATAAATAAACACGAACTCTGACTTCAGGCATATACACGCACCTGAATGTCAAATGCAGACATGAAAGCAAAGACACCCACATACTCACACACATACAAGGATCAACATTTCAGGCTTCTATTTTTGGCTTTCGAGTGCGGAGAGGAAATGTGCGCTCTCATGTGCGGAAATATTTAAAGTGTCACATATGCGTTCGGAAATTAAATGTGATTGCGAAACGATGCTTATGCCAATTCCCTTTCTCACTCTGGCAGATTTGGTCTTAGCGACACACCCTTTCCTTTTCACGCTTGCTCTGCCTTGAGTTAGGGCATTTTATGGTCTTGTTATCGTCTACTTTCGTTTATCTAGCCACACGCAAACACACACACAAACATATATGCGTCTTTGAATGTATTTGTATTGCTCTGGTGTAGCGCTGAGCTGTCTGTGTGGATGAGTGTGTTTTGTTTATTTGTTTATTCTGTTTCTGTTTGCTGGCTTGCTTTGGCTTGCCTTACCACGTGTGGTTATTTGCATTCGTGTGTCTCTGTGTGTGTGTGAGTAGAGCAAAAGCATTCTGAGTAGCGTTGTGTTGACTTTGTATGTGTGTGTTATTTTTCATTGCATACTTTTAAGTGTTTATTGTGCATATTTTTGGCTGCCCTCTGCGCTTTGCACTAGCTACACACCATCAAAAGGACAATGGCCCGGCTTCTCCTCTCTCTCTCTCTCTTTGTGAGTGTTTCCGAGTATTTGAAGATGCGAATGTGTCCGCTTGAGTGTTCTGCGGTTAGTTTTGAGTGTTTTCATATGTTTTGGCCTTTTTTGTGGGGACATTTTGCGGTGCGTATACGTAATGTGGCCTTATATAAGCACTCACAAACGCACACATATGACCAAAATACACACTCTAATTATATGTGCATGCTTGTGGATATGAATTTGAGTATCCTTTTATTACCAGTTCGGTTGGTGGCTTTAGTTTTAGTTTCTGTTTCAAGTTGCTTTCAGCTTCTGTTTTGATATTCACACAATTTGATTTCAGCTCAACGTTTTTCAGCTTTGGCATTTTGGACACAAAACTTTTAATTACGCATTTTGTCTGACTGGTTTGTTCGTTTAGTTTTCCCATTTGCTTGCCATCGAAACTGAAAAATCTACACTTTCCCTGGTTTGATTGCAGTCCAATTTTCGTATAGTTTTTAATTATATTTACGATGTCATGCTGTGTGGATTTTTAGTGGCCTCCAAATATTTAAAATTTGCATTTCTACTTTTTAATACTCCAAAGCCACCCCTCTTGCTTGTATAACTTGGTGAATTCGTTTTTAATTAAGCCGATTTCAAACAACGGCATAGTGGATTATTATTTTTTCTTCTTCTGCTTTTGTTTTTATAATGCAATTGTGAACATTTATTTTAGCTAACAATAGAAATAGTAGAATTGAATGCTCTAGAGCTATTTCAGTTTGTCTGTGCTCATAAATTACGAACTGAAGCACTGAGATTAGCATTTAATTGCTTTAAAATCAAACTATGGAAATCCCAAAGAATTCCGTCAAAATATATGGTGGCTCAAATTGCTTGTTCTTAATTAGCTCCGCTGGCAAAGATATTGTTTTTAATTAAATTTTTCAGTAAGCCAATTTTTAAATTTTAAGATAACAATGGAAACTATTCAGAAGCCATTTGCTTGTTAGCTTCATCTAGAGTGCCAGAAAATTTCCACCTTTTTGATTCATTGTCTAAAGTATTCATATATTGTAGTTTAGGAATTTCATAAATTTCATATATATTTTTTTTTGGTTGGAAATTTCCAAAAGAGCCGCTCTCAAGTTCCAGCGGACTTCAACTAAATTTCAATTCAAACTCAAAGAGGCCGGCTTAAGCATCCTTGAATGCAACGCTCTTGTCTTTTTTCCTTTTTAGCCAAGTTGTCATCTTTATCTACGTCCTGTCGTAAGTTTTAAGGTCGGCACTTTCAACTTTCAAAGGTAAAAATATGCTCTTATTTTTTGGATTTTCAACACTTTACTTTGTGGTTCTCTAACGGTGAGTGAGGGGATTCCGGCAAATAAAATGCGCCGGTGAACATTTTACGGAAATAGCACAGCCAAAGTTGAGCAAAAGGAAAGGTAGCAGAGTAGTGTGGCAGCCATTTTTGACTGTGTGGGTTTGTGTGCTTGGGTAACCTTTTAGCATGTTGAAAACATGTTCTCATGCTGCATTTAATGGCCACCCTGATGTGCTACACTTGCAGATACAAGCCAGTATTGTAGCCTGCAGTTGTAGGCTCCTGGCCAAACCTTCGGTCACTTTGTCTGCCATCATACATTCTGGGCAATTTGAAACACCTTTTGCATAGCCGGACAAGAATTAGAACAACACACCATTTACTCGTAGGCCGTTTGGTGCTGGGCACCAGGTATAAACGTTCGATGCATAAGCTCAAAATTAGCTGGCCTAACATCAAGTTTCCACACACCATCAGCCACAAGGACTGAAAAAGGTTAGTGAAAAAAGAATCTTAAAAGCATTTAAGCATCGCTCGGCATGTTAATGAGTTGGAAGCAAGTGGCTGAAATTGTATTTAAGCCTGAATTCTGAATTGGTTTTCATGTCTGTGAGATTCGTTTTTTCTTTTTTTTGTCCTTTCGTCTTTACTCTTTTGCCCGTCGGTGCTGTTGAGGTTTCGTACACCTACGCTTAATTGCAAATGTTTTTGTGGGTTAGTTTCTTTTTGATTTACACTACCTTGAAATTGGCCATTTTCGGTATTAAAGGTATTTAGAGGCATTCTGTCTTCTCTTCGTACACAAAGAGAGAAAGAAGTCTGACACACACGCTCTGAGATTTATGGCGGCATTCGAAATTGTCTACCAAGAAAATGAAAGGCAATTATTTTGTCTTGTCCAAAGAGAGCTAAACTAGTAGAGAAGGCCATAGGATTTTTCATAGCCAGGCAAAGGCAAAGGCTTCAAATAATTGCTAGAAATTTAAGGAAAGTCAAGCAAGCCCTGGAGTTGACCGGAATTACGGCTTCGAGAAATTCCAAAGTAATATTTTTTTTTTTTTTTTTGGAAGACACAGAAAAAAGAAAAAAGGATTTATTTTCCTTAAAAAATTATTTAATTCAACGCTAACAAACTTATGGAATAAATCCAGAGCGGATTTTATATTTAAATCAGCAAATTTAAAGGCAGTGGATAAAAACTGATTAAGTCTGCGGTTAAAAAAATAAACATAATATTTTTTTTCTTACTTATTTTCAACCGATGTATCATATTAAATAAATACAACAAAGGGAAAATGAATACTTTATTATTTACTATTTGTTAATGGAATGCTTCTTCCAGAAAAAAATAATTATTCTTTCATTAATTCAAAAATCCAGAAAAACATTAATTTACAGAAAAAATTTCTCTTGCCCAGAAGTTGAATAAAGTCTCTTTTCTTTACCGAGTGACTTTGTTAATTACTAACGCAAAACAAATCTTTCGAATAAATCAGAACCATTAAAGGGATTCGAAAAATCGTGGTCTTCAGCTTATCTGGAGAGCAGAATTTAAAAGCAACAGCCCCATCATTTTTGTGGGGTCTCGGTGGATGCCCACCGACCCGACTCAAAACTGTTTGCTGACAGCTCTATTCCCAATTTAATTTTACTAATTTATAAGCCACAAACCAAGTTAAGTTCTGGCTTGTTTGTGGACCGCCCGACTCGGCTTACACTCGTATAGGCGCTTTAATCAACCTTAAGACCTTGCAGCCACAAAATGTCGTTTATTTTAACCCAAGTCGAAGCAGGAAAGCCTTCCCAAAAAAATAAAGAAACACAGAAACTCAAACAGCCCAACCAGACACGTAGATAAAAAGTTTCAAAATATGATACGAGACCAGAACCACCAGTAAGGTTAAAAGCCAACCACTGGCTGGGCAAGCTGAGCAAACTGAGAAAACTGGGTAAACTGGGCAAACAGCCGACGACAAATGCCACAAGCGTCTGCTAACAGACGCTTAATAGCATAAACTTATTTATTGTAATATTATTTATAAAAATATGCAAAACAACGTAAAACATATTTTAAAACAGCTGGCGGCTATGGCCAACGTCACTGGGCCCGACCCGTCAGCCAGAGAGACAGTTGGACAGGCACAATGACAACATAGGAACAGAGCCGGCAACAGAGGAGCACTCAGAATGTCGAGGTTACCGCAACCAGTGAAGCTTTGGGTTACAAAAGCTGAGAGCGTCGAAAACTCGGGTGTCTGGCTTAATTTATAGCCCTCCGGTCTGGGCCAGGAAGTAACATACATTATGAGTCAGCCTCTCATGCACACGCAGCCCATATTTGACTCCCACATTAATACTTATGTACTATATATTCTATCCATATCCATACCCAACAAAGTGCAGGAGCATTCCAGCCAAGGCACGCGCTACATTCAACGCTCTCAACGCTACACGCCTTCAGCTTTCGGCGTGCTCGTGCCAATCCAAAAGCCATAAACTTGAAAACCTCTGCTGCCTGCTCGCATACGCACAGTCATCCTTATTGTTTTTGCCTTAATACATTGGCTAAATATGCACTTTTGCATACAATTGAAGCCAACTCAACTGGAGTTTGGTTATATATATATATATTTTTATGCAAGCATTTATATTTATTAGAGTTGTCTGAATATGTTCGGAACAAATCAGGCGGATCGCCTCCAAATGAAATGGTACATTGGTTTTGAAAAAATCTTAATAAAAAATCTTTCATCTCATTCAAAACTAACAGCCTAAAAGAGCCTGATTCAGGATTATATGATTTTAAGAAAACCAAGTTTTCTCTTCTATTTGTGATGCAGATTATTAATCCTAAAATGCCTCTGATGGCTTAGGCAAATTTATCTGTACATCAAACATTTTTAATCTCGAAACTTCCAGTTCCAAGACTGGCAAGTACTTTGCCCGACCGCTGGTCTGCCTAGTTGTTGGTTACAAATTAAAATGAAAACTGTACAGAAAAATGCAACAAAGGAAGCTCTAAGTAAAGAAATTTGCCTTTGCTAAGCAACTGAACGGAATCTTTTAATTGACCCAGAATGACCAGCTCTGAAAAGTGTATGCAAATGCTTTGGGATAGTAAGTCCCATATGCATAAATATTGCCATTTTGTATTTGTTTTTTTGGGGATCTCGAGCATGCTATGCAGAGAGCATGTTTCATAAAGTTTTTCGGCTGTTCGGAACGTGTTGTTTGCGCGCTGAAACACCATAAATTACATGCGTGCTTTTTGCTATATCCACAAACACACACACACACACACTCATATATGTATACAGCCAGGACCCACGCCTCTTGTGTGTTCGGTTCTCAAACTCAATCTGTTTGTCTCTCAGTTGAGCCAGAGCCAGACCAACGAACCCACCAACCATCCTGACTTGGAGGCACTTTACACACTCCACCCACTTCATCACTTGTACAAGTGAAAAAACATCGACGCAGTGCTTCAATTGCTGTTGACGGATGCAAGCGGTAAAGTTTGCTAACTGTAATATGTGCAACGCGGCAATCAGAAGAACACACTTTTAAGTTGATATGAGTTGGTTGGCAAGTAAAATATGAATATTTCTATAGAAATAAATATAGTAAATTCGAAATATTTATGTCGAAATTTTATTCATGAAGTGCGAATGCTTTACTCAAGGGAATTGCTATACAAATATGGCTTCAACGTTCATGTTTCTTTTTCAGTTGTGCGCGAAATGTGTGCAGTTTAATAGCCATTTTCAACATCCAATTGAACACTGAATAACACAACTTGTTTTGTTTACTTATTATAAGTTTTGGGCTGATTTATTTTTACCATTGCCAGAATGCTAAAGTTGCTATAGAAATTAATTAGTTAATTTTTTAGACCGTTTAAATTTCTCGAAAGGTAAGGAAAGAAAATTTTGTTGTCGAGTGTCTGACTGTGTAATAAAAAGGTTGCTTATCGCACTCCCAGAAAATCCAAATATACACAAATTCATGTATGAACATTTCGGGCCAACATGAGCCCACTCATATTTACATACACGAGCACTCACAAACATACACACCCAACTGTATCGTATTTTCGCATGCACCCGTAGGGCTCTGCTGCAGTCATTCATAATCGTTTGTCAGTAGTTTGTGGCATATGTTTACACCAGTGAGTGGCCACGCCCACACAGGCACGTACAGACATACAAGGCGACCACAGTATGCGGTAAAGTAATTTAACTAAACGGCCACCGGTCGAACAGAAGGTACGCCAAGGGCCGGAGGCCACAGCCAATGCGGCGTATGGGTAATGTGAATTTTATACCATCTCAAAAACAGTTTCCAACTATTTCAAGCATTAAACCGTTGAATTTGGGTAATTGTTAATCCAGTAAATATATCATAATTCTAAAACCCTACAGGCGAGCAGCTAGCCCAGCTTAGTAAAGTCAACTGAGGGCGTGTGCCTCATTAATTGATGGAAGACCTTCTGCCAAGCCCGGCAAGACTATAAAAGGACATAATTTATTTGATTGTGCCTCATTATGGACCATGTAACTAAGCGGTGTTGGTGATTTGAGACTTGAACGGGTTCAAGTGGCACAAAAAGGCAGCAGCACAGACTCCCACTTCCCAAGAGGAGAGATGCGGGTGGGTAAGTCGGGCGGGCTGTCTGTTTCCATCCTCATGTAGTCGTTGTAGTTTATATGTAGAAATCCCTGCGGCGCGTGTTTCCTATTTAGCTAAAACTGTCGCTTCGAGTGTTGTTTCATTCCACTCCACCCTTCCTCTGGCAGTCATGGAGTCTGAATCTGTGTGAGTTTCGGCAGTATCATTCAGTGGAGTCGGTGTGGCAGTTGCTTTGCTGCTATCTACGTTGATTGAGGTTCATGAACCCAAGCAGTTCACATTTGACAGCATAAAAGGGCGCTCAAGTCGAACTTAACCCTCTCCCTTGCTCTCTCTCTCTCTCTCTATATGCCCTCTGTCAGAAATTGACACATGAGTATTAACGCCTGCAAGTGTTTCTTCCGGATTTTTTTTTTTTTTTTTTTTTGTTTTTCTGTGCCATTGTGAATGTTAAATCTGGGTTTGGGTTTGTTTTTCCAGTCCTTCGGTTACTTTTTATTTATTTAAATTATTCACAGTTGTATTGTTGTGTTTGGTCTATTTAAGGGTGCAATTGCTTGTATATTTCTTGCTCTGTCAAACAGCAAAGCTTTGATTTTAGGCAAAAGGGAATTGATCTGATTAAAAATATAGTTTGCTCTTTAATTTTGGTTTTTATCTTCAGCAAATAGTTGAAAGGAAACCTACTTGACAGCTGTAAAAAATTTTGAAAGTATCATGTAAATGTCACTCGAAATGAAAAAAGCAATTAGAAGGAATCACTTTTTTCACAAAATTGTTGCTCTTCAGTTTCAACATATTCTGTTGAATGGGACTCGAAATCCTTTGCTTGCTCTCCAATTAACCAATGCCGACAGCAGACTATTTGAAGTCTTTGACTAGCTTTGGAATGTACATATGTTAGTTTTGTTATACCAAAGAGGATTCCCTTCGAAATATTTTTGTTTTTTTCTTTTTGAGTTTTGGGTAGATTTTGAAACCTTTTGTGTAAGTTTGTAAGCTTTGAAATTCTTTTACAAAAGAATCTGAATTTTCGATTTCTACCCCCATTCACGTTTTCGAGTTTGAAACAATTTTTCCTTTAGCTTTAGGTGAAAGATTTCAACACTTAATGCAATGGGAGGTTGAGCCCTCATCTCCATTTAATAGCTCAATGAGGTATATCAAAATGCATTGATAGGCTAAAGCTCCCTACAAAGAGGAAAAAAAAAAGATTTCCTGCTGGGCTTTTTGCCACTTTTCAATGCATCGTAAATACAATCCAATCCCTATTGGTGCTTTCTGTTTTCGATTCGAGCAATCAATACAGAGAAGCCTGCCAGAAGGCGGCTGTCAATCGTTTAGCAATACCGAAGTTCAACTCCACATTGGCAGATACAGACGCAATGGACCTGTCACTCAATTCAACGACAGTCAACATATTCAACACAACAATAGCGATGGGTCACCCCCCCCAACACTTGGAGTTGCATATTTGGGTGGATATGATATTTTTTTCGGTCTATCAGTTTGTTTGTTAGCCTCATGTCGTCATAGAAAACAATTTCCCTGGAGTTTTGTTCGTTCGTTTATTCTTATGTGAAAAAGCGCATCTGTTGTTGATTGTGTGAACTTCCTTTTAAATGTTTGTTTGTAAATTTTGTGCAGTGGTTGTTGTTTGTCGGTGTTGCTCTTTTGAGAGCTGCACTTTTTGTTATTGTTTTTATTGTTTTACCGTTGCCAGATATTCTACCCACGGGTTGTATGTTATTCCCCTGAGCCTTAACACATCTCGAATATACTGTTACTACTTTTGTTTCAAAAAATATACTCATGGGCGGCCTCTTTGGTTCATCATAAAGTTAGTTTTTGAAAATATGAGAAGCCGCTGGGAATTTCAGGCAAAAATTAATTGATGAACTTTCAAGTATGTACAAGAGCTTAAAACGGTGAAAATCTTGTAAGGAAATAATTGAATTTTAATGTATCCAAGACTCATGAAAACGATATAAAAAATTTAATAAATTTTACTTGTTGATTGTATAAAAAGCGAACAGTTTTTGCAGGCCAAGAGCAAACTACTTTGTCTTATATATTTTCCTCTCTTCTTGCATTCTTTTTCTTTCGAAAGTCCTGTGCACTACACATTCTGTTTGGCCATTCTATTTATAATCCTTGCTGGGCATCCTCAGAAACAATTGTCGTTTTACAAACACAAAAGAAGCATTGAAAAACATAAAGAGGAAGAGGGGTGAGAAATAAGAAAGTAGGACTTTATTGTGTCTATTTTTTTTCCATAGACTCATCTCTTAGGAATGCCGGGAAACACACACACTCTGAGGAAATGCTTTCCACTCCCGAAAAAGAGAAGCAGTTGACAGTGCAGCTGAGGCGACAGGTTGATTGCTTGAGGGTGTGTTTCGAGGGAAGTATTGTGCAATTTATTTATTACACACCGCATGTGCCAGAAGATAGAAGGATATTCTGTTTGTAACTTTATTACTACAGGATAGACGGCCACTCAGTCTGTCCGACTGTCGAGCTCAAGGAATAGATAAGGTTGGAAGAATGGGTTGAGTAATCAACGCTGCATTGTTTCCCCAAGAAAAATGAAACAAACAAAATAATGAATGTGTTTATACACAAGAGAGTTTGAAGTTTTTCTTTGTAACTTTTTCAAGTATTTCTTTAATAACCAAACTGCATTCCTTGGCCGACTGCGGGCTGTGGGCCTTAGGACCTTGGGCCTTTTTCGTGTTATATTGTAGTAATTTTCTTATTTATGGTCGGAAGTTCTAAAATAACAGACCTTCAGTTTGAGGGAAAATGTTTGCTGTTCATAAGTCATTTTGAAAATGTTCTTGTCGTTTTCCCTGGGAATTGAAGACTTTCCAAGCGTGGACAAAAAAATAAAGAGCCAAAACAAAATTTAATTTCCCGAAATAAATACAATGATTTAAATTATTTTTTCCTGCCCAAAAAAATGTTTTTGAAAATCTTACCTAACGAAAAAATTCCAGCAAAAAAAGCAACAGGTTTGCAATGAAGTTCATAATTAGTCTTGCCATTTATGTTTCACAAGCTTCGATCAAATATTTTTATGAGGATTTTCAGTCCAAACACTTTCAACCGCCCAGTATATATTTGCGTAGGTTCAATTTTCAGGGCTTTGCCAATGAGCATTAATTTTGAGCTTTCCCACTTTGTAATGTCCATAAATTGTAATTTAAAGAATACTTAATTTAAGCGCCGAGTAACGTCAATGCAACCCAATCAATGAAATCAACCGAAAGAAGGCAAATCAACACCAGTGTAATCCGAGAGTTTCGGAAAACAAATTGCCTCATAAACAAATTTAATTGAGATGAACGATACGGCATATCCAAGGATACATAAGAGTCTTACTCGGTCTCCCTAGATCGGCTAAAATGCTAACTAAAATTCAGTAAAAAATCCAACGACCTTATGCCACTTAGTGGAAGTTTGTGGAAGTGACTACAAATATCATCATCGCCAACACTGTGAAATAGAGAGCATAAATTTCACTTACTTTTTTAGCGTGGCCGCCAATGCCAAATCGGGGCGTACATCAAAGCGACTCTGCATATAAAAGCGTAATAAATTATCACGTTCATTTTCACGTAATCCTTCCTCGAGTGCTAATGCGGCCAATGTATGATAGGATTCTGACTCCGTGATGCCGAATAATAAATCATAACTGCAAAAGAAAATAGACAGACAAAGAGAGAGAGAGAGAGATGAGAGAAATTGAAGGGGGAAAATAGAGTGCCGGAAATGTGAGTGCAGTGTGAGTAAGTTGAATAAAGTTGAATAGACTTGTTTCCTATAGACTCGATAGGTATTTAAGTGCACTGTGAAAATCGAAATCGTTGTTAAAAAAAATGCATTCCTGTGAAAAACATTCCAGTCATTCTAGATAATTTGAAATTATTCTGAATTTTCATACTATTTCATACTTTTTTTTTGGTAATTGTTTTTTTTTTTTTTTTTTTGGTGGTCTAAAATTGGCTCTGTGTGTATTGTACAAGTGTAGTTGGCAAGCTTATGAAAAGCAGTTAAAAGCACTAAAATAAAACAAGGTCCTGTGGCGCAACTTGTTACGCGACCTGATAAATGTATTAGCGGGCTTTTTTGTTTGGATGGCTACGCCCCAGCCCAAGGCAAGCAAATGGGGCGATTGTCTGGGCTGTCAGGAACTCAGTTCGTTTTGTCTGTTTTGTTGTTCAACTGATAGGGAAAAGCGCATTAAAAGTTATTAACATTGATGGCCTCATACTATGAAAAATCTATAAAACTTTTTGCATTCTGTCGATAAAACTAAAATTGTTTTTGTTTTTTTTTTCTACAACAAAAAAAATTCCAAGATCTTTAAGAAAGTTGTGATTACTTTGTGCATGGCCAGCAACAGTTGTCCATGAAATATTTATTTTGTCTTTTCTTTTTTTTTGTGTTTTTGCTTTAGCTGTCAGATGAGACTTTTGCTTAATTTGCACACGATTTTCATTAAAGTGATTAAGAGCGCAACTCAGAACTGTGAGCTGAACAACCCAAAACTACAAACTTCAATCGTGCTAAACGTGATCCCATTTAGTTTTGCCATCTTTTCTGTCTGCCTGTTGACTCTCTGCCTGCTTACCATAATTAATGACTCTTCCTGAATTCTATTGTATTATATTCCACTCTCCATGCCATTCTATTCCATACCATTTAATTTGCTTTTATTTTATTTTCATGTTGCATGTTTGTAACCTTGCGTGTCTGCAGGAATAAACACGTTTGACTTGCGAAAAGGATAACAATTAAAATCAAATTAATCACGCATTTTATTAGATTACCCCATTGTCGGCAATTTCGTGTTCCGTTCAATAGCAGTAATCCGGATGGACATTGGTTTTTTGAATTGGCTATGGTCATGTTTGGGTTTCGGTTACAGCAGGCGGTGTTGGCTGTCAGGTTCTGTTGGGTTTTGGGGCTTATGAAACGATTAACTTTTTTAGTGGAACACAATTGATTTTGTGTGGCCAATTTTAATAGTAAAGGGAATGGTTTGGAAATTTTCTCCCCCTGATACTTGAATAATTTTGAAATCACATAGTATAAATCAAATAAATTAAATCTTCTGTTTCAGTCGTTTATGGCCTAGCAATCTAATTTTATTACCAAAAATGAAATTACATATTTTCGTGTAATTTAATGTAACCTCGAAATTGGCCCTCAAAGACTAGCCAGATTTATCGAAATTTGTTCAATAACCATTCCCTTATTACCTGAAGTGTTTATGTCCCGACAAGCATAAAAGTAATATTGGAATCGTAATTTGCTTGATGATAACTAGGCAACACCGAAATGACACTTTTCAGATTCTTATCCCAAAGGGTGCTTTCTTTTTACGAGCGATTTAATTTTACCTGTTGACCTGACCTGCTCGACTGAAACAAACCAAGTCAAAACAAAAATAAAATAAAATAAAATGGAATACTCCATCAGTAAATACAAAAATAAATACCAAACGTCTAATCAAGTGCAATAAATAGTCTTGAAACCAGTTTGGCGTGTAAGAAAGCCAGAGGGATCGGGGAATCTAGAAAAGTGCGCGATTCCAACTGTCCTGGGGGAACATATTTGACAGCTAGCAAAGAAAAGAATGTACGAAAGCAGGCAAGCAGAAGTAGAAGGCAAAAGGGCAAATAGGAAAGGAATGGCAACAATTGCTTAACAAACCGGCTGAAATGCTCCGTATAATGTCCCATGACCTTGTACGGTTGATTTGGTATAACGTGTCCATCGACAATTGGACCCAATGATGTTGAAAATTGTGGAAATGTTGTTGGTATGTGCAAGATATCCTCGTAGCTGAAAAAAAGAAGAAGAAAAAGAGAATAACATGAAACATCTAATGAGAAAAAAAGGGCGTAAAAAAGGCTATAACTAAAATGGTAACCTTTGCCTGGGCGTGGGTGATTGCTTGACCTACGACCTGACAGAGAATTCACATTTCAGTTTGATTTCTGAAATTTTCTAATAAATTTTATGTGTGATTTGTAGCTGGACACGTGCTCGGCCAACCGCTCAAGCTCACTCACTCTGAAACCTCAGGAAGAACATAAAGATACATTCATTCCGATACACATATGCGCCTAATGTACAAAACTTATTTGGCCATAGAAAAACATGAAAAAAAAAAATAAATACAAACCCATAACAACACTTTTGCCAGACTGCACATGTCTAGGAATAAAATTTACACAATTTTTTTTGGAATTCAGTTTTGTATTTTTCATGTTTTGATTTGTTATGTTTTGAGTTATTTTATTGAAAACTCGTATCCATTTGGTTTCTAAATGTAGCAATTTAATTTCATATGAATATAAACGAATTCTGATCTGGGAAAAAGAGATGACATAGAAAGTTATTAGTTTCCTTTTGGTTTCAAACTTTCTAACCAATCCCTGGTATAATTATTTGCATCGATTCTCTGCGAAATAAATTCCTATCACTTCATTTTAATATTTGATCCAATTTGAAAATTTTGACATCGATGCGTAAATTCTACTCATCAAAGCTCTCACATGGGTATTCAAAGTAAAAGGCAAGGGACTACCCTCTTAAAGGAGTTTCTAATTATAGTTCAAGCTTTCATATTCTGGACCTTACAAGATAATGAAAATTCAGTTATTAAATTTATCTTGAACCCAGCTAAAAAAAAGGAGTAAAAATCTTTGACTGGACTCAACTTGTTTTCTTATTAAAATTATGTAAATATAAAAGAGTGTATAGAATTCAGCAATCTAAGATGTTGTATGGCAGAAAAAGAAATTCTGGGATATAAAAATATCATCTTGCTGTTTGCTTCGCATTGAATACTTTGTGCCTGCGAAAGATTTTGATTTCTTTTTCTAGTATTTCCCGTTAGTGTTGTTGCTGCCAATACTTGTGTTGGTACTGTACAGGTTGTATTGATAGAAAAATTGCTACAGAAAATGGCTCTATAGAGTGCAGTATTCGTTTAAGCTTGCATAAAAATTCTTGTACACCCACGATGCTATGGCAAATGTAGAAATCGTAGCACAGAAATTGGCACAAATTAAGAAAAGGAGGAGGGAGAGAAAGAAAATGTATCTAAACGATATATGCATATATGAATACAAGAAAGAAAATTGTAGTAGCAAGTGGAATTTTATCTGAGAAATGCAGCAAACTGAATTTGAGCAAAAGACCGACGCACAAAGAGAGAGAGAGAGAGGTAAGTAAAGTTAGTGACTGCCACTTTTGCATATGTGGCACTAAACTTCGTTTAGCGATTTTTGCCAAATGCCATTTAACTGTATTGTCATATTTCTGTTATCGTTTGCACAAAGTGAGAAGGTTAAAACTCGTATTCAAATGGGTCAATTTTTAGTTATGGTAATGGAAACCGTTCATATAAATTTACTACAAAAAAAAGAGAGTTCCACACAAATGCATTTCTAATGAACTTATATAAACGTTTATTCAAATGGGTTATAAGATTTAAGCAAATTTACACTCATTTTTATAAATAAACAATTACTTAGAGTTATCTAAATTGATTTCCTAATATTCAAAAGTTCGATGCATTTAATCGTCTTAAAATCTCCGAAAAGGCTTTTTTATTTGCAAATGCAAGCAAGCAGGAATTTTTATAAAAGCACAACTGCGTGGGCAACATAAAAATATAAAACAAATATAAGAGATCTAAACAAAGGCGAGGGAAAATAAACTCTATATATATTAAGCATACGCACTGTAGGTTTACAGATAAACTATTCCTCTCTACAGAGTGTATTTATATAATTCAACAATTGTTTACAATTTCAGGCACTTTTAATTGACACAAAAAACAAAGAACGACAATAGCTGGAGAGCAGGGAACAAAAAAAAAAGCATATTAAAAATTCATTAAATAGAAAGCATGAAGACTAAGACAACAGATGCCCAAAAGCAAAACCCCTTATCAAAAAATTACAGAGTACACAAAGGACAAAAAAAATATATCTACAAGTACAGAAAAAAAAAAAAAAAAAACAGAAAGAGAAAAGTAACTCAAACTTGCTCAAGTATCTCTGTATGGCAGTGTATAAGGATATCATCAATCTTCGTTGCCGAAACACACACATAACTGTGTGTGTTGTATGGAATGCAAAGGATGACTGTAAGTTGAATAGACAAATTTGTGCAATGTGAGCAGCTTAGAGTTGAATTGTCTAACAAAACTGCCACACAATATTGTGCAATCAAGTTCCTTGTAAATTTTATATATATATATTATATTCTATATGATATAGTATGCATCTGGCAAATGTATTGTGTATCTAACGAGTTAATCGTAGTTTTAGCTCAACTTGTGACAGTTTACTTTAGGCAGCTAATAAGATACGAGAACAACAACAATAACAACAACTATGGAAACGGCAAAACTATCTCGTTCTCTTATATGAAAATCATAAATCACCAAGCTCAACGCTTGGAAACTTTTCGGCAAGGCTGAAACAAAAACCAACACACATGAACTGAATTTAGCCAGCTAACAAAGCTGAATTACAGTTTGCCCCCTCGCCAAACTGTGACAATACACTATTTTCATCTAAAAGTTCACTGCCACTAGTAGTGGCAGTGGCAGACAAGTGTTGCCACAAATTATCCTTGGCAACACACGGCAAGACCAGAACATCAAATGGTAAAAAAAAAAATGTAACCCCGCCTAAGTCGGAACAAAATGTTCATCGTTCAATTTAAGTTGAGTCAAGTTTTGTGTATTTGCTTGTTGGCTTTGGTTTTCTTCGAAATTCAAATTCGAAATCCTGGGAATTTTCTGGGCTTGACCACAAGAGCATGTGCTGTAGGTGACAGTCTGATTGAGGCTCTTGAAAATAATAATCCAAGGAAAATTAGAATACGAAATAACTCGAATATATTTTTAAGCCTGAGCTAGAGCATTTGAAAAAAAAAATATTTCAAATTTAATAAATTTAATTTTTAGTCTTTGCATTTAATTGGCATAAATTGATCAGGCTTTCTCCACACAAAAACTAAATCTTCAATGTATTAAATGAAATAAAAGTTTTATTTAAATATAAAATTACAATCGATTTTGACACATGTTTAATAAATTCTGCATAAAATTATTCCAATGACACGAGTGTTCTGCCTGTCCTTTTTCGATATTTAGAATAATATTTGCATAAGCAAAATTCAATAAATAGAACAATATTATTCTCTAAATAGAAAACACTTTCAAAATATGCAAATCATGCTCACTTCAAGTGGACACTCAATAAAAAATTAATATTTACATAGAATGTCAATAATTAAGGCAAATATTTGCCAACAAACCATATATACATCCAGAGAGAACAAAGATCAAGAGGTCTGTTTGTTTAGTGAATACTCCTGTATTCAAGCATATTAAAATTGAATATGGAGTGCATGCCATGGATGAATGTGGGGTTTTTGGATTTCAATAAGCATTTGCTGGGAAATATTTTTATTTTAAATATTTAAAATGCTTAGAATGCAAGACAAAAGCAATATATTCCAAACAAAATGCACAATGCATATGCATATTCTGTGTGAGCTGGTGCTGTGGGTGTGCGGTTGAGTGGGTATTTGAATGGCGGTGTGAATTCCTTCTCTAAGGCAAACAAATGTGACTGCGGCTTAAATGTTTACTCAAGTTGATGTTACTTTGCTCTGTTTACCTGTATCTATATCTGAGTGCGGAGGTGTATGTCTCGGAGTCTGCCTGTTTGCGTATTTGCGGCCAAAACGTTGAGCACATTTACACAGTAATTCATACATAATTCATTGCATTCATTTAACACTCACCGAACAGAACCCAACCAAACCAAACCAAGCCAAACGAAACAAAACCCAAAGGAACCACACACATTTCCTCTGTGCCATTCCTCTGAGTATGCTGGTAATATGTTGAGTACTCCTATCTTGTTATACTCCACTTACTTGCTAGTTAGTCATTCATTCAGACGATACCAAGGCTTTGCTCATTCATTAACACAGCCTTCGTCTGCCCTCAAAAAACTCTCTTCCTCTCTATTGCAGATGAAGAGCGATTTGCAGTATGCGTTTGGGTGTCAGGTTACTTCTTGCATAAGCGTATGCCAATTTGTGGGAAAAGAAATAAATAAACTTTTAAAACACTTATGTAGATTCACATATTCATTTCAAATTCATTTCACATTCACCACTCCTGCACTCACATTCCACAATTCCAAATTCGCAGAGAAAACATTTCATTTGTTTTTTTTTATTTTATTTTTAGTGGAGTAGACAAACAAACTACTGATGGGAGCATTTGTGTGTTTTATTTTTACATAATTAACTAAATTACTATTATTTTGCTCTTGTTGATTTAGTCTTACATACTTATTTCCATTTTATATGCTAATTCAATTTTTTTTTTTAACTTTATCCCCTATTTTTAATTGTTTGCATTAGAGTGAATTATTTCATGTATAAATAAGCAGCTGAAGTATACTTTTGTTTTCAAAGTTTATAAATCGTTTTAATTCATCAGAAACTTCTTGCTAGATAGACCATCTGACTTAAGTCAAAATTAAAATAATAAATTATGCTAACTTGTGAAAGACTTTTCATAATTGAAAAGACTTTTGAACATATGCGAAATGAGGCATATACAAAAGTGATTAATTGTAAAGCGATTAAATTGAATAAAGGCAAGTTTATGCAAAATCGACGGCAACACAAAAGGGCTTCAAAGTAATCTCCCAAGATGCAAACGTCTAATCCAGGAAAAACAGCGACCTACGCATGATTAGTGATGACCTGGAGGCGGGGCAGGCTGGAGTGGCCATTTGGGCTCGATTTATGCATCATTGGCTTGGCATAATAAACTGGCAAATTTAGCGTGTCATTGAACAGGGGCTAAAGGCCAGCACGAGATTGAAGGGACTATTAGTGGCCCTAAATGAGTAAAAACATTGGTACAGTTGAGGGGACTATAAAAATGTAAATCCCTTTTGTAAATTAAGTCGCATTTGCTGGCCACACAATCAGGGCAAACAGGGAGATTGGAATTTGCCTCCTGATACCGCAAAATAAGCGAGCAATCCTGAATGAATTAACACGCATTATGGCGGCTGTACAACTTTGTCCCAGGCACACAAAGGAAGAGAGGGCAAAACCGAGTGAGAGATGGCGAATGCAGCTTACAAACCACTAAATAATTCAATAAGTTAAACTCACCGACGATGGCGCAAACATTCCAACAATGCATCGTCACCATTGGAACCGAGAGGACAATCGAGTGACTGGGCGATTTGCATTGTCAATTGAAGCGTCCGATTGCTGGAGGCCCAGTCCGACATAGCCGAGCCGGACATCAGTATGGCGCGATGAAATAGACCTATTGTTGTTGTAGTTGATTGTTATTATTCCGAATTATGATCATAAATAATGCAATTATATTATGGTTGCTAAGAGCATCATACCTGAAGCCACCGGCGATACCATTAGATAATTTGCACACGCCGCTCCCGTGCCATGTCCCATCAATGTGACCCGGGTATTATCACCACCAAACAGTCCGATATTCTCCTTTATCCAATGCAGGGCAGCAATTTGATCCAGCAAAGCATAGTTTGCTATATTATGGGTATCAATGCTGGGCCGCAGAAAGCCTTCAATACAAAGGATGCAGATTAGATGTGTCTCAAGCTTCTATTGACCTGCCTAGTTTGGGGGCAGAAACTTACCCAAAACACCCAATCGATAATTGACAGTCACGACAATTACTTCACCGTAGCTGGCTAAGACAGAACCGTCGTATGCATTGCCACTGTTCCATTCAAACGATTCGCCATGTAAGAAAACTAAGACCGGATGCAATTTGGGCGCTGTAAGAGGCTCTGCAAAGATATCACAATTTAAGATTTAAGTAATTTGGTGATAACTTTAGTGGACCCATTTACCTTCATGTGGCACATACAAATTCAGATATAAGCAATCCTCGCTCTCTGTTTTCAGATACGGCATCAAACGCATTAAGTGCTTGTATCGACCACGGGATATGTTCCCATTGTTCTGTGAGGATAAGTCCGGCAGTTTTTGTGGGCACACTGGCGGTAAATGTCGAGCTATTTTCAATCCCTGCCAGGGCAGTGGAGCACCTGAGAGAAAGGGATGAAAAAGTTGAATATAGTTTTAAGTTAAGCTTTGTGTTTTTAAAATAATATCAATCGAAGACATACCGGCAGCCGATATAAAACCACACAATTTGATTCTTTTTATCGTATTTTTAAGCCTACTGACGATAACAAGAACAATCGAAATATGACGAAGCTGCCAACTTAGTAAAAAATATTAGCAAAGTAATTGAGGTTCGATAACTTATCGATCGATATTTTCATTTGTTTGCTAAAAAAGTTCCATTTATCTTAATAAATTGTAATATATTAATCCGACATTATGAGAACCAAAAAACTCTGATACTTAGAAAAAAAAAATTTGCATTTCCTCTAACGCTCATCTTTCAAATTCTACCAAATTGCAGTTGTTTTGAATGAAGCCAACTTCTCAGCCCATTTGGTTCGTGTAGCTGAAATACCCCAGAAACAATCCCAGTTATCATCCTAAAATCCAATATCATGCCAACAAGACTAAGCCGACAATTTACACACACAACAAGGACTTTTGCTTTTGCTTCCTTGTCGGCAGTGACAGCGGCAGCATAAATGTTTGGTGTGCGAGTGCTGTGTGTGTGTGTGTGTGTTGCTTGCGTGTGACTGAAAAGTCAATTTTGTATTTATGTAACGCGGTCAGCACCACTTCAGACAAGCCGTAAACAACTGACCACCGACAAAGGACACCAGACAAGTCCATTCTGCCCATAGGAGATATCTGGATATGCAAGTGTGCAAGTGAGGCTGTGAATAAAAAGGGCACTCGGTGTCCACCAAGTTGACGGCAATTGGTTTTGGTGCTTCAGTTGAAACGTCAAGTTGTGTTCCATTTTGGGTAATAGCTGTGAAATCGCAGCCACGACTTGGTCAAGTCGAATTTAGATTTGTCACACCGCAAACTGAACTGATCCTGGGGATATATGAATACCAAACACACATACCAGAGACACATACCCGGAACTCCTATACAAACCGAAATACACCCATTGGATTGGCTTTTCAAACACGTTACACATTTTCGCACCGTATTTGCTTCTCTGGCCTTGGAGTGCTTGTTTTGTGGTTATTTAGTGACAATATTTGCCAGAAATTGTGGAATTGCGGTAAGTGTAACAATTCAAAATCGGTTACTATGCAAATGTTGATTATATGCTCTGAAATTCCTATATATCGTGTGTTGGTTTGTCTGTGTTTATTTATTCGAAGCACACCACAAAATCGATTTATATATTGGCACAAATGACAAGCTAACTGAGATGCACACGCACTTAAAGCAGCCTACAAAATCATGCAGACTATCTCTGGCTAAAATTATACAACTTTATTTAAAGCGTTTCCTTTAATTTATTTGACTAGAAGTGAAGGCCCTTTGAATTAAATTTAATATCGATAGTATATCTTAAGACCCCAGAACTCTACTAGAATTTAAATCCATACAACTCGAACTTGGTCATGTCAACTAAGGCACTGAGTACAAGTGAAATGACATACCTTGAATATGAATCTGAAATATTTCCTTGTGTGGTAACAAAAGCGAATTACAGTTTCCGTTTTGATTTGAAATATCTGCTAAAATGTATCTCATTTCAGATTTCTTTTTTTTTTCATATCCATGGACCAAACAAAAATATGCAACTTTTACACTTTGCTAAAATACAACATTCAACATTTCATATGCCAGAAATTTCATATCTTAGCGTCGCCTGTATTATTGTCGTCATAAAAATGGCAAGTCTGTACAAGCTCAGAATGACTGGGATAACAAAGCGGTTGGGTGGCCTCTCACAAAAAAAAAAAAAAGAAAATAAATAAAAGGAAAAAAGCAACAAATACAAAAAAGCAAATATATGGCAAACTTTTCCCTTGATTCAAGCCGAATTCGAGATACCTTGGAACCTGAGGGGAAAAAAGCCTAGAAAAAGGAATCCAAATTAGTTTGGTTGCTTTGACTGATCCTGGGACCTGCATGAGTTCTTATGCCTATAACTTATTAACTTATTGTGGCAGACCTATTCTGTGGAATTCTATAATATAATACCAGGGATTCTAGAAGTCTGTAAATTCTATAAAATAATAATGGCCCCATTTAATCTGATGAGCTTTCAGATATTTTAGAGCGATGGTTCATAGTGATAGTTTTCACAGAGTTAAGGATCTTTAATATCTTTTCAATTATGTTACATCAATATGGAAAAGTTTTGGCATGCCAATTCTTTTTTAGGTGTAGAGTATAAAAAATAAAACCAGAGTAACTGGTAAATATGCCAATAAAGTGGGGGGCATGTTGAGGTGGCTGTGCTGGTGCGGGTGTTGATGCGTGTAAAAATGACAAGGACACGGACATTGCTACAAAGATGAGCTTTACTGTGGCGTGTGTGTGTGTGTGTGTGTATGTGTGTCTGTTTGCGTGGAGACATGTTTCCATAGATGTGTCAGATGCGCGCGACTTTTCGTACACGCAGCGTTATTTGCATTGTGTTATTAATAAATTTGAAAATAGCAGAAAAGGCCAGAAAAGGGACTGAGAGGGCAAACAACAATATGGAGTATATAAATAAGGGAGTGGCGAGTTCCCAAACAAAACAACGGCAATAGAAACAAAAACAAATACAACTAAATTGTGTGGGAAAGGCGACCCGCGTCGAAACAATTTTCAATTGTGTGTGTTTTTTTACTAAAACAAATAAACTCTTTTTTTTTTGCCTTGGGGAAAAAAGTACACAATTTTATTCTGTGTCTCAGAGAATAACTCAAACACTTTGGCATTTTACTGTGCGTGTGTGTGTTTCTTGCATTGGCTTATTTGCTTATTTGCTGTCATTTTAGAAATGCTTCGGTGCTGCTGCAGCAGCAATTTGCTTTGTGTCTGTGTGTGTGTGCCTGTGTCTGTGTGTTTGGCACGCCATGTTTGCCACAGAAAACAACTTCCGCTGACAAATATGGCGTCGCATTTGTCTCCGACAAATGTTGTTTGCTCTCTCTTTCTCTTTTATTGCCAGAACTTCCACTGGCAGTAGCACTGGTACTGGCCTTGCCGCAACCATAACTGGTAGGTTTGCTTTTGGGTTTGCTGAAACAGTTACTGTTATCGCTTGTATTGTGAGCACCCAAGCAAGTCCCACCAAATAATGTTACTGTGCGCGCGGCGGCCTCCATTGTCCCTGGGATTGAGTGTGCAACACTTTCAAGTGCTCAATAAACGCATCGTAGCAACTTTGCCAGACTCTAACACAAATCGTGACAAACACTTTCGCCGGTTGTCGTCCTTGTTGTGGGTCACTCGTTACAATTGTTTGGTACGGCTCTGTGCGTGTTTTAGAGCAGCACGTATCATAATTTATTGTACTTGCTTGGGTCGCATTGTCTCTTGTTTGTTCTGTTTGTCCTTTGTTGTATTTTGTTTGGATTAAGAGCTGTATTTGCTGGCTGATTACAGGCCACAAATCAGCCAAGCAAATGATGAATTATCCTGCCCACATTGTTAAGTTAATTCTGCATTTGAAACATTTCAGGAAATGATGGACATGTTTCTGCTTTTGACTGGTAGCAAATGCTTATTTTAAGCAAATGTAAGACAAAGGTAAATTTTTAAATGAATTGAGATAAAACTCTTTATTCGATTCACTAACTTTTCGTTTCATTTCAAAAAATAACCCAATCCTTACACATGGAATTTTAGACCTTTGACAATAATTTTTATTATATTTTCCAATTCCTTTTGTAAAACAATGTATTAAGCTGAAAGTTGTACAGTTTCTTTAACCACTCAACCACACTTAAGATCTCTCAAGGAGGCCACAAAGTACCTCAGATACTGACAGAGTTTACAAAATATTTTATAATAATTGAGTACATATTTTGACCACAAGAAAGCCACTCAAGTGCTATCAAAGGTTTTAGAAAAGCTACTCAATAAATGGATTGCTCTATTCATACAAAGGTTTTTGGGAAGCAAAAGTATATGCAAAATAACTGAACAATTGGGCAACTCGATTTAATTTGTAAAGTAACATATTTTTACTCAGTATCAAGAATTGTTTCCTTACTTTTTTCTTAGTGGTATCAAATTCAAAGCATAACTATGAAAAAAATGATCCCATCCTTTGCAGGGTATAAATAAAACGGAGACGATTTCTGCCATTTACTTTTTCATTTCAAATTGAGTTTTTCTCTCCAGACTTGGTAGGCTGGAAGGCCTGCCTTATTTACACATACACTCAAAGGCTTTGGGGTGAGAGCTTATACCCTGTACCTCAAGTGTAAAGGTATATTAAGTTTGTGAAAATGTATGTAACATAGAGAAGGAGACGTCGTAGACACCCCTAAATTACCCACAATATGATCAGGGTGACTAGAGAAACCGATATAGCCATGTCCGTCCCTCTGTCCATCCGTTCGTGTGAACGCCTAGATCTTAGAGACTACATATAAAAGCTAGGATAACCAGACTTGGGATTCGGTTCCAATTCCCCTTGCCTAACTGGCAAACGGTCGAGTGAATAGTCCGATAGATGGCGTGCTTCCATTATTGTAAACAATGTGTTGTTAAATTCAAATAAATATTAAGACTAGAGGTTTTATGTGAATGTAGACGACCAGGGTTACCACTCGATTAGGGCTACCACCTTTTATTTTTCAACTCCACCTATTGGATTCAGGGTATCCCAAACTCGGGCGCGCCCGAGTTTAACGTTCGGCTTCATTTTGTTTTGGGGAACCAGTCAGAATATAAAAAGCGTAGAGTCTGATTCTAAACGAAAACAAGCTCAACAGGATAATTGCTTAAATTGCAGGCTACATTTTGTGTGGTCCGGACGAGCTTTGGCGGGCATGTAAAGATTTTGACCAATTACTGAGGGGAAGGATTGTTGCTCTAAATGTGTGTGCTTTGGTCAGAATGCAAAAAGTGGCAATTTACCATCATATTTGTGGTCGTAAAATTTGCTTGCGCAAACAAACGAACAGACTGGTGATTTTCGAAGTTGCACATTGGCAGTAAGGTTAGTATGCTTGGCCTACTCACCTGGTGGCATGAAACGTCGACTTCCGATGGGCGCCTCCGCATAAGGCAGGCCCAAATACTGATCCACATTACGAAGGCCAGTGGTTAACTGGAATCGACGTGTTATGCCCATAAGCCGACCCTGCTTGATTTGCAGCTCCTTGGTGTACTGAAGCTTATCGGGCACAATATGACGCCGCTCAGCTTGATGGTTGTTGGAGGCGGTGGTGGTCGTACTGCTAGACTCGGCCGGACTGGGCTCGCTGGCAAAGAGTTTTTCGAAATTTTGCTTTAATTCGTAGGCCAAATTTTGTGGTATTTCTCGAGTCTTGGCAAGTTTCAGCAATTTTTTTGGCTGGCCCAAAAGTGGCTTGGTCGAGGACATTGAATTATCCGGCTGTGTTGTCATATCCGGTGCTGCTGCTGCTGTTGTTGCTGTTGTTGTTGTTGTTGTTGTTGTTATATCACCAATAACCGCATCGGCTTGCCAGGCGGTCTCACGCAATTTCGCTGCATTTTCCAGCTCATTTCCGTTGGTTGTCTTTATTGATTTTCGACGTTCGATGTTGGTTTTGGTGGCGCTGGCAAAGGCCACGCCTCTCCTTGGTAAGCACTCGCCCTGGCCACAATCAAGACTTAATTGCTTGTGATTGCCAAGCATTGGCAGTGGCAGCTGAACGCTGACAAATGTCAACAGAAATAGCCAAAATGCTTCCAAACGAAATTTCATGGCACTCGTGTTTTTTTGTTTTCTCCCAATTTTATTTTAGTTCTTTTCTTTTCTCGTGTCTTTTGTCACAGTGCGTATTTTCTTGTTATTTTCAATTTTAATTTGGTCTTTCGTACATTGCAACTTATCACATTATTCTTTTCGGTTTTATTTTTATTTCGTTTTTTTTTTTTTCTTTTTCAGTGACTCTGTTTGTCTTCTGCTGACGGTTTCTTCTTTTGTTGTTAATTGCTTTTTATTCGCTTTTTGTTAAGGCAGGAAATTCCCGGTCTTTGCTGTTGTTGTTGTTGTAGTTGCTGCTGTTCTCTTTTCACATCCAAATCGCTCACATTTTTTGCACTTTGTTTCATTGTTTTCTAAAGAAATTAAATTTCTTTTGTTTTTGTTTCAGATTTTTCCTTTTTCTGCTGCACTATTTCTTCTTCAACTTGCACTTTTTTCATTTAATAGTTTAGCACTTT
Organism: Scaptodrosophila latifasciaeformis; assembly: GCA_037075145.1. Taxonomy (NCBI): domain Eukaryota; kingdom Metazoa; phylum Arthropoda; class Insecta; order Diptera; family Drosophilidae; genus Scaptodrosophila; species Scaptodrosophila latifasciaeformis. Next base: position 19,824,914 of record JBAMCM010000100.1, on the reverse strand, counting down.
ACATAAATTTCACTTTGGTAATTCCTTTTTCATAGATGCTAAGCGGATACAGCTTCATTCCATTTACTTTGCTGGTATCAAAAGGAACTATTTTGATGCACACATAAAAGGAAATATTTCATTGATTTTTATTTTTATATTTGAAATTCTCTAGCATAAATCATAAATTTCACCAAAAAACATAAATATTTCTTTTGCCCTCGGAATACACAAAATTGGTATTTCGAAATTATGTTAAACAAATTTGTTTTTATTCTATTTTAGTTTGAGCCAAATAAAATCCCTAAATTCATATTTACCAAGATATTCTCAATTCATTTGCAATGAAATGTAAAAATTCAATTGATTATAAATAAAAATTTATATTTTTCTAGCAAGTTAAAAAAAGAACAAAAATCCCTATTTTCAATGATTTTTATATTTCACTCATATGCTATATGAAAATGTATATTTAAATTGATTTTTAGTTGTCATACGTCAATGTCAATTATTTGACAGACCCAAATTGATAAGTGCTGTTGTCTTTGATCTCATCAAATCTCTATAATTTGATACACATACAATGCAAAAGTTTATTTTGGATGATGCTTAAAAATAAACACAGCAGAAAATAAATGAAAATGCCATAAAAGACTTTGTTGGAAAATCTAAACAGAAAGAGTAACAAAAGCGTGCCATTCATTTATTTGGACATATGGTGAATGGATTTTCCGTATGTCGTTAAGGCTTGGAAATCTTAAGTGTCAGTTTTACATTTGCTTTAAATAAACAACACGATCCAAATTTCCCATGACGATTAATCATAAACATAGCAAAAGTCCAATGAGAATACAATTAGTAATATTTTCAACAAGTCAACCAATCAAATCAACTTCTTCGAAAAAAAAAAAAAATGAATTTCTAAAATATTTAGATTTTGTTGCTGTTTTGTTTTTCATTACTTTATTTTTATGAGCGTAAAAAGTCAACTTTGAAAAACATACAAAAGAAACCATGTGTACAAAATATACATCAAATGACGGCAATCCAAGTGTGTGTGTGTTTGTGTTAGTGTGTTTGTTTGTGTGTGTTGGGGTAAACATAAAATATACTCGCACTAAAAGCATTTTTCCCAACAATAGCAACAAGGAAATTTTAGAATGAAAAAAAGAAAATTGAAAAATCACAAACATTTTTTTTTTTTTAAGTATACAAAAAATAAATATATAGACCAAAATAAACTATGCATATTAAAAAGATCTTTCCTAAAAAGCAATCTTTTTTAAGCCAAACCAAAATTGTGCAAAAAAAAAAAAATATATATATATTGGCTTTCATTACTTTGTTATTTATTGGAATATTTTTGAAATTTTCTAAAAAGCACTCAAATTCTTTGGGTGTCAAGGTGCTTCGTTCTCTTTCTCAGATTCGATAGAGTAAATTGAAATTTTTATTGGCCATATTTGTAGTTTCATTAGCCCCGGAGAAACTACTTAAGTAGCCGTGAAAAATTCCGTTAATTCGTCTCATAAATTCAAGGCAATTTTTGACAAGAGTCTGAGTGCTTTTTCGTTTATCTAATAAAATCAGCATTGACAACTCTGCTTTGATTTTAGTTTCTTTATTTACCAAAGATTTATTTTTAGTTTAAAAAATAAGAGTGGGTCATTCAACGAAATCGAAATTTATATTTATTTTTGTCGCCTTCGAAATCAAAATCAGCTGCTTGCCTCACAGTCAACACTTGGTACACAATTAAATGTTAGAAAATGTATAAAAATATCTCCGAGCATTTAGTCAAATAGTTGGTTCATTTAATTAGAAAAAAAAGAAACGTAAAAGTTTTGTAAAAAAATAAAATAAACAATTTTGTTGGCACTTTCTGCTCAAACGGAAATGGAAAAAGAAAAATAAAAAACCAATTGGAAAAGCCAAACACAAGATACTTTAAATTATAAAAATAAATATCGTGGCAAAAGCGCGTAAAAATAAAACTACAAAGTGCAAATATTCGAGGAATTTTTTCTGCATTATCGTTGTAAAAATACAATTTTATATCCAACAGTGTATTCAGTCTATATATAAATAGGTAAATATATTCGTATACAAAGAAAAAGTCGTTCCACAAAAATGTCGTCACCAAAAGCAAACAACAACAAAAAACTGAAACAAAAAGAAAAAAAGAATTGGCATAAAAAGACTGGCAGCTGGCAAGAGAATAGGCGGTCAGATGGACAAACAGACAGGCCATCTGACTGACTGACTGACAAACTGACAGATAAGAACAAAAAAGATAGAAAGAAAAAAATGAACAGCCTGCGTAGTGCAATTGGAATTTAAGTAAATTGATTTGATTTGGTCTATTTTGATGGCGGTTGATGGTGCAACAGCCACTTTGGTGGCAAGATGAAAAAAATACAATTTAGGAAAAAAATGCTTCTCTTTTGTGTGCGATGACAGACGGATGTGCTCTACAGAAAATTCAAATATTGACACTCAAGTCAGTCAATCCGCGTATTCTTGTTAAGTTCAAATTGGCTTGGGAGATATTGGCTAAGGGTTATGATATTCTTGAACTGATTTATAATTGATTTTTTTCCCCTATTTTAAATTGACTTGATCAATATGAATGAAATTTTGGCATTTCATGAAAAATTCATGAATAATCCATGAGACAGAAAAAAAAGGAAAGAGCCATTCACATTCGAAAAACAGTTGCCATATTTGATTTTCATTAGTTCGGACAGTGTTGAAAGTGATAAATATATGGAAGCCATGTCACAAAAAAACTAGCTGTAATTCAATTGAATTTCATATGTTCGAGTATTTTCAGTTAAAGTGTCATAAATCATCTGACAACTTGCACAAGGACGCATTCGGTGAATACATTTGAGAGTTCAAACTCAGCCGCATTTGTGATGTAAATGATGATGGTTTGCAAATGTCCACCGCAAGAGTCCCTCCCTTTCTGATAAAACCCAAGCAGCCAAGGAGCTTCAAAATGTTCTACTCTGTATATGTTGAGTAAAATTTGCATAATTAGCATAGAAACGACAACGCATTGAAAGCTGTCACATTTGACACAAAAGCGAGAAAATGTCAACCGCTGATTTCCCTCATAAAAAAGTGAAAAACACTGAAAAACTGAAAAACAACATGCCACATAATCCACACTAACTATATATATATATGTGTGTGTGTGTGTGTGTGTGTGCGAAAAGCAAGCCACGAGTATAACAACATAAAAAGCAATAACAACAAATTAGTGGCAACTAATTTTAGAGATTCACTTCTGCCGCATACCCTCCCTCCTCGATTACCGACTGTGTTGATCCCCTCGAAAATTTATGCAAATATATCTCAGCTGCAATCTCGAAAACCATTGCGCTAGTAAATTTAAAAAAAAAGTTCAATAAACTCGCACGAAACCAAAAAATAAAATAAAGGAAAAATATAATTTCGAATTATGCGGTTTATTTTTGGGTCCCACGTATTGAGAACTGCATATTGGCCAAGTGGGCGTAGCTTCGAAGCCCGAAAACAAAATACAAAATCCCCTCCGCCACCCACTCTTCATAACCAAAATGTAAATCTAGCGCATTATCATGCAAATTAAGTGCATTCATTTATTTTTAAAACGTGTGCTGACAACTATTTTAATGCTAAATTGTTAAGATGTTTTCTGCATGAAATTAAGATGCTTGTCAATATTGCTCTGCTCAAGCGATGGGGTCAAAGAGGTATAGGAATGTGGATCTTGAATTTCTAAAAAAAAAAGTTGGAGAAGTGAACCCAAATGTATAAGCAGATAATGAATTAAAATTAAAAAATCCCAACATTTTCTTTGGGATGCCGAAGATTAAAAACTCTTTTTGAAGTTTTTTTTTCTGACAATTTCGACTCCTCTAGTGATTCTTAGTATTCTAGATGTAACTTTTGGGGGTCTACGATGAGTGGTTCTGTGCGGTACATATATCAGAGCAAAACAAATATACGCTTTTTTCTTTTAAAAGACACGAAGTGCCTGGACATTTGAACTGTCGGATAAATATATAACAGGATTATCGATATATATATTGGAAGTTTAATTTTTTATTTCTCTAATAAAAAAAAATAATAATAAATAATTGGATTAAATAAAATTTGAATAAAGTTTTAATGAAAAATAATTTAATATAATTTTGCTTTAATGGATTCTTAAATTTTATTGGCCTGTTTTTATTAAAAATCATAAAGCTTGAGCAATTGTCTGTCCTCAATAATAAAAACTGAAAATATCACGCAGACTTTCCGCAACTTTACACTGCATTAATCGGTATAATTTCTTTATGTTCAATCCAGCTATTTTGTCATAAAGCCCATTAAGTTAACCATTAATTAATGCTATATGGACGTCTGGGTATTGGCCGCTCTGTTGGCCGGCCCAGAATTAATTGATATCCATAAGGTACATATTTTCCAAGGCCATTTTAATTTCGACATTTAAAATAATAAAAAAAACCGTTCACATTAAAAGAGAATTTTGTTTTATTGCCACTTTTGCGAAATGATTTTTGTGATTTAATTTTTGCACTTGATTTATTTATTATCATAAGAAAACTTTTTGATCTGGCTGAAAATTTTATTCTATATGTAAAACCATTTGACTTTTTGTCACTTTTAATAATTTGCATAAATAAACATTTAGCAATATGGAGAGAGATTTCTGATTTTTAATTTTGCCCGAAGCTCTTAAGCGGGAGAATTTTCTAAATTTATCATATTTTCTGCTTTGAATCGTTTCCGCTACGTCACAAATAAGTATGGCTAATAAATCGGCTCTGGTTGACAAACATTTCTGCCTTTTAATACACAAAACGAGCATTTGGGGTGACCCTTCCACATTTTGCACTTGGCGCGCGCACGATGCCTACGATGTCCCCTTTAAAAAATTATTATTTTTTTCACTATTTCGAATTTATTTTTAGATGCTCAGAAGATTTATCTTGAGGCGTATTACCCAAGATTTTTTTTTTAGTATTTTCCGAGTTGCACCATCCGACGTATACGAGCGACACGTTTCACGTTCAAAGTAGAACTGATCGCCCTGTGGATATTCTGAGAGGTCGTGTAGTATTTTCTCTTGACAAAAAGAGAGTGTCTTGTTTTGGTTTAGAGGAAGAGATTTGGAGATTCCCATTTAGATCAAAATGATCTAAAAATTGTTGTCGGGATCTGAAATACACTCTGATCAGCTCTGCTTTATTTATTGTTTGTCAACATTTTCGTATTCTTTCTAAAACAAACAGGGTTTTAATTTTTTATTAGAATTTACTTTGATCCAAGTTTGTCCAGCGGAAACCATGACAGGCAAGTGTGCATAGAAAATGAAGTTGGCAATTCCTTATCAGACACATCCGGCCACAAAATCTCTCTTTCGTTTCATTTATCTTAAGTGCACCAGTGACGTTGTGGTCTTACATGTGGACAGAGTCGAAAGACTTAGGGTTTGAAATCAGATTAACTTTTTCCATTCGCACTAAACTATTTTTTCGCCTTGTAATTCAGCCAGCTGAGAAGTTTCCTGGGAGAATCAACATTTTAAGTAAAGCGATGCTTTTTTCAAGCAAATTTGATACGATTTCAGGGTCCTCCCAGTCTTGCGTATTGTTTGACTTTGCCATTGTGTCTACTGCCACTTGATCACCACGTTAACGTGGCCAAGAACATTTAAAGGAGATGGCTAGGTGTTTTCCGACTTCCACTCTTTTATCTTTCTCTTTCTTTTTTGTCTGTCTTAAAAGCACTTACCGAGTCACTTCTCACGGCCAATTTGATTTCTCTCACATGGAAGCCTGGCAAGTTGGGCAATCCTTTCCGCTTGCTGACACTCTTGCCTTGGAATTTTTGCATACGGCTGCGTCCTCGGATTTGGCTTCAGGTAAATTGACATTTTGCGGAGTGCACGTGCCCACCTTGTTTGAGGGTACGAAGCCGGTTCTACGTTAGATATTTAAAGAGACGACATATGTCGACTCTTTTGATAATTTACTACCATCAAAGTGCGCCAATAAATTTCATTTAATTGCAAGTTAATTAAAATGGCTCACAACCCGAATATTTCTGGCATTTGGCGCCAGCAGACCAACATCAGAAGGGGCGCTGCATTTTTAAAAATAAACAAGCCGCATCAATGCGCTTTGAAAAATTATCGTATGAAAATTGAATTTAAAAACAGGAACAACTTGACTGTATAGAAGAAAATAATCAAATTCGTTGTATATTTTGATTCAAAGGTTAAACATCTGAAAATGTACAAGGGAAATAATGATCATGTTTTTCTTCAACAAGTCCAAGCCAATTTATTTGATATAGATAATTCATGTCAACTTTTCTCAATATTTCTATTGGCTAAATTTAGCTCTTCAAATTTTATGGCATTTTGAAATAATTACACTCAAATCATAAACAAATTCAATAAATCGACAAGCTCGATTTGTTGGCAGCGTTTCTATTGAGCTTTCAATACATATCATTTTCTATTTTGATATACAAGGTGTCAACTTATATAAATATACGGAGTATATATTGTGTAGATCATATATAAATATACGAAGTACATATTGTGTATATCAAAATCTCGTATGAAACTACATATTAGACACATTATAGAAAAAGTACAGTTATTCGACAAATGCTACACTCTATAGAAAAAGTACAGTCATTCAAAGGGTAAGCAGACTTTACTGGGAGTATGGGAAAATGAGAATTTAAAAAAATATTCAAAAATTATTTTCTTTTCTTTCAAATTTTTTACCTAAGTCTATTTATTTTTATATTTATTTAAATTAAGCTTGGAAGAGTATTTTAAAGTCGTCGAAGCTTAGCTGGGTCTTTCTGAATTGTTTTAAGTCCTTTGTATCAATTTCACCCACAATTTTATTTCATTAAAATTTTAATTAAATGTATACAAATATACGTTTTGTAATTGTAGTTTACTTTTGCTTCAATGACTGAGTAATTGCTCGTTTTATTTTATATTCTAATTAACTCTTTAACGCATTTTATATTTAGCTATGCTGGATATTTAAGCTGTTAAATTGCCAGCAAATTTAATTCCTAATCGTATGCAGAAATAGCTTTGAAATATTTATAAATTCTTTTAATTAGAAGAATGAAAAGCACTTTGATTAAGACTTTCAATTATGCGCTCAACATTTTCTATTCAAATCATTCAAGATTATAATTTGCTCTATAGTTTTGACCTAATTAACTTCGATTTTTGTTCTACAGACATTTACATAATTGCATTTTGTGCTGCATAATTTTTACATGCCAAACAGCCAACCTACAATCAGATTTGAAACCACAGAGGAATAAGTAAAATAAAAAAAAAAAAAAACGAAATGAAAACGCAATGAAAAATCAAGTTGAAAGCAAAAAAAAATAGTCTTTTTAACTCAAAAAAAAAAAAAAAAAAAAAAAATAGGAAATCAGAGCAATTGCTTTTTTGCTGGGCTGAGAAAGGACATATGGATGGAAGCCAGAGGCATCGCAGCAGACGCATTACAAGTGCAAGCTGAAAGTAAGAAAAAATGTCCTGCCACCGGGGAAGCAGCAGGACACTAGACCAAGGCTTCGTCCTTGGTTGGGTCCCAGGACGCGTACCAGCTCAGAGCGGCAATGAGACTGACTCTAATTAAGTCAGCAATGACCAAATTAAAAAGTTAAAAAAAAAATTACACCGACACACCCAAAACAGAGCGAAAGGAAAAAATGTCAAAAAAAGATTGTAAAGATGTGTAGAACCAAAGAAAACGAAATAAAAAAAAGGAAAACTAAAATCACAATTTGGCCAGGGCACAAATGCCAAGAAAAATGCATTTAAGCTGCTTTGCCTGAGGGAGCAAATAATTAAAGTCAAGTACAAATTTATTTGGTGCTAATTATGCCAGTTCGCTTGGTCAGGATTAAAACACAAAAGGGAACACAGTTGAGTATGAAATAAACTTTCCACTAAAATCTGATAACTTCACAATTTAAGTAGAAATTACATAGAGTAGAATTTGCAAATAATATAAAAATAAAGAGAAAGACTAATTTAACTGTCTCTAGCGGCTTTAAAGGGAGAACACAGCAGATACTTAATTTTTCCTGATACATTTTCATCCCCTCTAAAAATTGAACCCTGGCCAAAGAAAAAATATGTAATAACAAAGAAAACAACAATTCTATATTTTATCGATGCTGCTTTGCTGCTTCTTGAACTAGTTTTGGTAGCCAGTGAAGTTTGAAAAATTTATTAGCATGTTTTGGTTATCAAAATAAAAAGAGAACAAGAAAAATGGTTGCCTTGGACATGCCAAAGGTCACATACCTTTTTCAGAGTTTCCACAGAATATTATTTATTTGGTAAATATATTTTTTTAATATTGATTTAATTATGTTTGAAATAAAGTAATCGATATAATTTTGACAGGAATAGGGGATTATGTGACCCATTTCATTTTGATATGTTTTGAAACAGACAAACTCCTCTGGACTACCAAAATTCTACAAAATTTACTTGTTTTCTTTATGGACCTAAAAATAGACTGAGTATACCAAGTTTTCTTGGGAAAAGTATACAAATGAAAATTAGAAGAACTTGCTGGAGGGCAATGCAAACTTAATAATGTTGATCTAGTTTCTTGGCCAGGGCCAAGGCACATTTGCAAAAGTGAACTACTTTCCTAACTGCCAAATAAAAATTCAAGTTAATAGAGTAAATTGTGCAGAACACACAATAACAAACTTTTCTCCACTATTTGAAGGCAAACTAAATAGAAGAGAGAAAATTTTTGTTTGCAGATGTTTTGAATGAAACCGAACTCTCAACCTCAAATCCACTCAAGACAAAAGAAAAACTGAAAATATTCCCAAAAAACAGTAAACGGAACATTGAACTTTGGAACGGAACGAAACAGTGCGACCTGTTTGCCGTTGGCTGACCAAATGGTCGGTATGCAAATTAAGTGCAGACCGAACTGAGGAAACTTTAATTTGTTAGCATTTTAAATCCCAAAAGCACGTCACAGTCACACACTTTTCACTCAAGCGAATGCTTGAACAAACAAGGACGCATTTGAAGTTGCCAACTGGGAGCCCTAGCGTGGCCAAAGAGAGCAAAATAAATGACACTCATTTACACTTGTCGCCTTTCGCCCATCACTTAACAGTCAACTGAAGTGCGCCGAAAAAAAAATACACTAAAGCAGCACCAATTTACTTACATGTAAAAAAAAAGAATCCTTCAGTAAAAGAAACTCTTTTTTTTTTTTAATGCAAACTAAACGGATGACGTAAACGGCTAAATCAAAACGAGTTTACGATCCTCAAAGAAAACAAAAAAAATTTTAAACAAAAAAGTAAAAACTCTGCCGGACTGAAAAAGTTCACAACGCGTGTGACGAAAAGTTGGGGGGAAAAAATGTTTTTTTTTTTTTGATATAAAAACCACGGACCACAAGCAGGATTGTCCACTTGTGTTAGGGAAAAACGCTGCAGGCATTTTAAGTGTTGTTAATGCGAGCGGCTTTCTCGGCTGTGTCCGTCTCCATTTCCAAAGTTTCTGCGCTGGGCAAATGAAACAACTTTCTTCCCTAACCTCATTTTTGGTTCATTTTCAGCTTAGCAGTTGTTGTTTTTGTTTTTTTCTTTTTTTTTACAGCCACGTGCAGTCACTGCTTCCATTTATCCTTGGTCCATTTTTTTTGGCGGCCATTTTTATGCATTTTCGCCAAGTCGTAAAAAAAAATTTCAAAACAAAAAAAAGTTGCATCACTTTTCTATATTTTTCTTACATTTTTATGCCCTTAATTCCCTTATCCTGTGCTATTTAAGATTAAGAATAGTAATGGTATCTGCGAGATCCTTTTTTCAGAGTATCTACTTTCTGGTTGGTCAGCGACCAAAAAAAGGAACCATTAAAGTTGAGTTGCCATTTTGAAGCCGCCATCTTTGGCACTTCTAATGCAAATTCTGTTGCGGTTGAAGTCGAAATTGTCAAGTGCTGAGTGAGGGATTAGTCAGTGTTTTCAATTTGTCGGATTTATTGACTCGGAAAATGCAGTTGATTTTTGTTTAGTGACAATTTGAGCTGACTGATTCGCGCTTAGTGATTTTATGTTGCGGAAAACTGGCAAAATAAATTGCTGGAAATTCTTTTTAAGCCAACCAAATTGTAGACAAATTGTAGTCATGCAGCTTAAAAATAAAAACCAAAGCCGATTTGCTTTTTGTATTTCTGAAAATTGCGAATATCATTATGTCTTCAGAAAGAAGCCATTTAATTTAATTTTCAAATAAAGAAATAAAGTAATCAAGCAATAATTGAATTAAAAATGTTTGGAAAAGACACCAAAGATGCACATCTGCTGTGCATTAAGAATGTCACATCCTGTTTCCGCCATTTCTTAAAAAAATACATATAAATAAATAAAGAACTGAAGGGAGCCAGGACCAGGCTCACCGTCTGGTCCTGACGCAGTCACTTTTTGTAAATTGAGAAATTTTCAGTGCAGAAAATAAACAAACTCGCAACTAAAGCAGCCCCATTCCACATTGTCCGCAATTTTCTGTGTTAAATGTTCCATGAATACGTAAAGACAATATTAATTTTTATACCGTTTATTTGGAATCCCATTTATGCTCTTTTTCATGACGTCTCTGCTAGATGATAAGCGATTTCGTCTTAAAAATAAAGCTAAGTCCAAGAATTATTCTAAGCAGCTAAAGTCATTTCTTTAAATTTAAAACAATTTACTAAATTATTATTACTAAAAACTAAAGTACCAGAATTTTATTTACCCTAGAGATCTCTTAAATTCCAGAATTTTTATTTTCAACTCTGAGTTAAATTATTTTGTTTAGAAATTTGAGAACCGCTTTGGATAGGAGTGTAAAAATGTCTCGACTTTTCTGAAAACACTCCATGAATGCAATAAAAAAAAAAATATTTTTTTTTTGTTTAGTCTTTTGAATTTGTTTGTGTGGTTTCACACATCGACTATTGTTGTTTCAATTGTTATTTTTGTTGGCTTTGCTGTTGGTGGTGAATTGTTTTCTTCACAGTTTTGCTGTCTTTTGGCTGGGACTAGGTTGTGGGTTTAAATTTTTGTGTGTTATTTTTTACTCGTTTTTATTTTTCGTAGGTGTACATTTTGCTGTTGTTCTGTACGGTTCGGCTGGGTTGGCTTGGCTCGGTCTGGCTTGGGTGTCTCACTGGCTGGTTGATTGTTGACGTGGCTGAAAACGCACACTTAAGTGCACTTGAGCGTTTTTAATTAAAACGCAATTTTTCAACGGGCGTCGCATGAAAAACAAATTATACGAGTAAGAGAGAGAGAGAGAGAGAGAGAGAGAGAGTGAGAGAGAGACAGAGGATGAAATAAATTGCATCATGAAGTCGAAAATGGAATTAAATAGGAACTGCTTGAGCTCGAAAATGTCGAATAAATTTCCAAAAGCTTTGAGACATTTTTTGCATTTCAAATTGGCAAATATTTTTGGCATTTTTCTTTCATAATTATTGAACTCATCAATTTATGGCAGATGATTTTGAATATCTGAATTTCTAAAAATTGTCAATCAAATCAATCGGTAACCCCATACCAAATCAAACCCATTAATCATGGATGAAGAAACTACTTTGGCATTTTGTATGATTTATTTTGAATATTTTGTCTCTCAATCTGAAGGTTAGACAATCACAGAAACATTGCCACAAATTGAATGGAGGTTGCTGATTCTGATTCTTTCACTGCTCATGTTCTGGCAACATACGAAGCATTGCTGTTGTCATAAAAAAAAAACAACAACAACAACAAAACCGCATATGCAACAATTTTGTTGCTGTCGTTAGAGTAAAGTTTTCCCTCCTTTTTTTATTTGCGGCAGCAAAAATCTCATTGCTCATGTGATGACGATGATGATGTTGCAGTGTGGCTCAACCCTTTTGGCTTCTGTTTTGATGCTACTTGCTTATGTTCCACCCTTTTGGCTTGATGCCACGTGCAGCCTTCTTGCCTGGTGCATGCCACATTTACACGACTCGGTGTGTCACACAAAAGCAAAATAAATAAATATCAATATGCAGCAGAAAAACACGGTGATGAGCTACTACGAGTAAGCACAGTTTGATCTCGACTATTTTGAGTATTTCGGGGAAGTCAAGATATTTAGATTTTTCATACATTTAAGAGCACAGTCCATAGAATCCTAAATACCAAGTACTTTCAAAGACGTAAACGATTATATTATTTGGCATCAAAATGACAAATTAACCCTAATTAATTAATAAATTTATTCCTAATTGAAGGAAACTGACCCAGACAGATGCCCAAGCCCAAAATCCAAGTACAATGGCAGTCACAATAACAGTAAAGCCATCTCAAGCAGGCAGCCAAGAGGCATCAATATGTTGGCAACAATGAAAACCTCATATTTTGGGGCATAATTAGTCTCAAGCTATGGCACATGGGCACCTAACATGACTGGCAATGAGCAAGTGAACATGTCTATGTCTGCCTTTATGTCGACACATATTGAGAGAAGTGTGTAGATGCAGCATATCTGTGGCATGGCTCCTACAATGTCGGCATTCATATACATAAAGATTAAGACACACATATAATGGCTTGTGAGCTCTAAAGAGGTTTTTAGAGTTAAATTCCAGCAATATTCCTCAACCGATTCTGTCTCAAGAATGTGTGAAGTCATTAGATAAGCATTTGGCTCAAAACGAGGCAATTAGAAAATGATTTAGCGTTATTTTCATGTATTTAAAAGCGATACTTGTATTTTAATATGGCGAACGTGTCAATACCAAAGACAAAGAGCAAGAAAAGTCCAACTAAGATTGACAAGTTGAAGTATATGGAAAAATACTTCTAATGTAATCATCAAGATCCTTTAATGTTTTAATTGTTAAGTTCTTTATTTCGAAATAGTGAATAAGCATTTTAATAACTGCTGGAATTCCCTTAACAACATTCATTTATTTTTGCTTAATATTTTCTTGTTGTCATTCCGAATGTCTTGAGAGCATAATTCTAGTCTGTCTGCCTCAGATGTGAATAGTCTGCGAAAGGGTTTGACTTGGCCAGCTGCGGTTTGGCTTGGGTATAAGTTTATGCCGAGTTAAGTTGGCTTGCTGCCTTTCGCCAAAGAAATAGGGCAACATTTCCTGACAAAAAGCGCCTTTGTGGTAGTTCGTTCTGTTGACTAAGTAGGGTTGCCTTGGGACCAGGAAAAGAGCACGGAAAGACCAAGGGTAAGACTTGACTTGGCCGTGAAATGCTCAGCTAATTATTTCTTAAAATGTTAGTCAAAAGATTAAAATAAAGTTAGTCAGTGATACATATCAACTAACTCAAACATCCTAAGCCTTTAAGATTAAGACTAAAGTTTCTAGGGTTAAATTGAATTTTAATAAGCAAAAAATTATATATGAAAAAAAAAATGAAATCATTAAAGGGGAAATTATGTTTTGATTAAATGGATTAAATGAATTTTTATTTGCCTATATTCTAGGATTTTAAAAGGTTATATATCAATTGATATTCCATCCCACCAACCCAATCTACATGTTAAATTAAAATCAATAGCAAAGTGTTACTTAAAAGAGGAAAAAAGAAAAAACAAATTATACAATTTGAGTGCCATCAGTCAGTGTTAAATCAATCACTTGAATATTTCGTTGCTCTTTGGGAGCAATTTGTTTATTTTCCGTTGATCCGCAAAAACAATTCACCCAGTACATCAGAGCACCAAAAAAGTAAAATAAAGAAAAAAATTGGCAAAAAAAAAAAAAACACTTTAATAAAGCAAAAAATCCTATTCAATTCAAAAGAGAACATATGAAATTTTTATATTGTGTTTTCAATGGTTTCATTCTATACATTTTTTTGTTTTATTTATTAATTTTTTTTCTTTTGTCGGAACATACGCCAGTATTGTGTTATACCGCATGTTGTTTCAATGTTGCAGAAACAAAACTTTTTTTTTTTTTTATTCCATGGCCTCTCGTTATTGTTGGAATAACTTTTAGTTTGAATTTTTTTCATAGCTGTCATATGATTTTTGGTAATCTTTTTAATATTTCCACAATGTATGCCAAAAATAATAGGCATCGATATAAAAATTTATATGCATATTCTGAAAGCTTACCTTTTATAGAGTAAGCCCAGCAATCGGAAAGGAATATTCTGATTTTCCAAACAAAAAATACTATGAAGCGGCAAAAATTTTAAAGTCCTCTCAATTTTCAATATGAAAATATTTTGTTCATAAAAATATCAAACAAATTTTGTTATAGCATATAAAACCTAGTTTTATTTAGATCTAATACACTTTTCAGAAAACTATGGCTCGCTGGGTCAGTTAAATACAATTCAATTGTTTTCATATTTCATATTTTTCATTGTGGGTAAAATTCAATATTTAATATAATTTTTTTTTTTTTTTAGGTTCATGGAAAAAATTCATAGAATTTAAAAATTGTGTTCGTTTAGTGCCAAAACATATTTCATTTGTTATTGCAGTTTTATCAGCATTTCTGACACATGCGATGTGTTCGCATTTGTAATAATGCAAATATTGCAATCTGATTTGTATATTTATAGTTTCAGAATCATTGGAAATCATTAAGTGCACCCTCCCCCTTTTAACCGCATTCGAACACATTTCAAAAATAACTTCAAGCCCTTTATTCCCCCTTTTTGCCAAAGGCCAATGTAAAATCGCAAAGTACGAATACATTTAAAGGGAAGAACTTTAGCGAAGCTTGTTTACCTTTTATGTGGCTTTGTCGTTTTAAGAAATCAAATCAAAACAACACGCACAGTTCAAACACCCAACAGATTCCCCCTATCCAGAACACCGAACGCGGAGCACTGAGTTGGCCCCTGCCAGAACTGTCGACCTTAGCGTAAATTCGTGGAGGCTTTGCCGCTGCTTAGGCGTTATGCTAAATTTAAAACATGTTGTGCCTGCCGCAAGATACGCCGAGATTAGAAAAAGGACGGGCGCGTGTGCTGGGCGCACATTCTGAGGCGACATGTTTGCCACAGCCCCTCTTAAGAATAAGGAAACATAATCATCATGATAATGATGTTGACGATGATGAGCATGACGACTGCGTTTACGACATTTACACGCTAACATCTGGCCTGGCATATCACAGAAGTGAGCGCTTTAATTAGATTCGTGGGCCAGGGCAGGGGGGGAGGGGAGTGTTTACTTGTGAAATGCACTTTGAAATGCAAGCGCCGCGCAGATTCGATACAAGCGTTTAGTAGGCAGCCAAAATGACAGGCCATAAATATGCACTTTTCGAGAAATCCAAGTTGATTCAATTTTAAATAAAATTTGAGCATTTTCAAAAAAATGTTGACTTGCAGTAAACGGGCAAACAATTTTGAAGCAAATTTCGAAAAGAGTATTACCAGAGTAAATACCATAAGCAATTCATTTTACAGGTTTTAGGGGAGCCTAGACAATACGAATGCAACTGTTCAGATAGCAAGTTCAAATTAGCTCAGAGTTTGGCTTATGCATAAAGTTTTGATTTTCAGTTTTAGGTTTCACTCACATTCCTATTGTCTGGAAATGTGCGTAATTTACATTTTTGCAATGAGAAACTCCGAAGGGGCAAGCTGAGTGGTTTGGATTAGGTGCCAGCATGAACATCCAATATGCAATGTGCCAGAATTCACGAAAGGCCTCTTGGAGAACTATTCTGACCGCCTAGAAAATTCAAATAGACCAGAGAGTCTGAATTTTTTTGAGGCCACAGAATGAATTTTCAGTTGTTTGCAAACAAGAGCTTCCATCAACTCTGATTACTGTCCATAAATCAAATAATTTCTGATGCACTCGGAACCAATGACAGGTGTACGGGAAGGCATGTGCATTTTGCCCAGCCCAAGATATATGGATTGACTTTGATGCCGAACTGGGCAGACAGGTTGCAAATTAAATCAGCCGATTCAGATTTTTCTCAGCGCGAAACTTTAATAAAAAGAGTTCCTTTAAATAGTTGGCACTCCCCTAAGCTTCTTAGGAAATCTCTCAATTCTTTTACACTGTTGCTATCTTTATTGCCTTGCTCTTTGTCCCATCTCTGGCAGACAATCAGTTGCCTCCCCATCACCTTGCACATACTTGATGCACTTCCGCCGCTCTCTCTGTGCAATTTTTTTTTTTTTTTTTTTTTTTAGAGCTGCTGACTCCCCTCAGTCTGTGCTGTTCTGAATGTACTTTGCGCCTCTGGCAACAATTGTGAACCATTTTGCTGTCTGTGACTTCTCCCTTTGCCGAAAATCAGTTAGGTCGCGGTTGAGACTATTCAATGTTTCAGTTTTCTTCATCCTGCTGGGGTGGTTAAATTGTCCGTGAAGGATTTATTCTCTGGAAATTATGATTTATAAGGTCAGTCAGTTGCACTTACTAGCCACATTCGCATTCACGCACTCACACAATCGCACACACATCAACAAAATCAGCGCATCGCCCAGCAGTTTTTGGAGCAGTGCAGATTTTTTATTGTTTCCCCTTTCTATTTCCTTGGCCAATGACCGCAATTTGAAGTTTGAACGGAAGAGGTCACTTCTTTTATCGCTTTTGCCATGTTGGTGACACAATAGATTTCCAGGTCAGTTTTTAAATTGATTTTCCAATGGATTCTTATGTAGTTTGTTTTTAGATTAATTAAAATGTTAGAAAGAAACTATATTTTTATATGCCCTTCCTCTTATTATAAAATTTATATTTTTATAATATGATCAACTTCTTTTTTTCAAAAGTTTTAATATGAAGCCCCCTATTGGCATTTATTGGAACTAGAGTCGCGAATTGATTTTCTTTTTGAATTCTGAATCGAGTCACACTAAAATTCAGGCCAACTTTTTCGAAAACCATAGACACAAACCAGAGTCCGTATAAGTTTAAAAATATTTTCGATTTTCTCTACCCTCAGCTTTCTACATAAAGCTCTTGAAGCTCTAAGAAAAGTACAAAAGCTTCAGACATCTCAAATTTAAATATCCAAACCAAATGGGATTTATTTTTCTTGAAAGGAATTTTTTTTTATGAGAGTATATGCATTGAGTCTTGAAACTTGTGACGCATGGAGGAAGTGGTCGGGGACCCTCAAAAATTTTTATTTAATAATCAGAATTCCTAAAAGATTTTAATATTTAATATTTCAGTCCATCTAGGGCGAACCAAATCGATAAACTATATCGATTATTTTTCATATAATAGAAGATTGGTTTTGAGTATATTTCAAGTATTCATTGACCGATCTCAGTGTAGTTTGTCTTAAAAAAATTATTAAAATAAGTCTAGTACTTTTATGGCATATAGCTTTCATGCGAGCCAAAATCAATTTAAAACTATTCTAATCGAATTCAATTCAAAGGAAACTGAAAAAGAGGATATTTTACGTGATTATCTTCTTTCAGTGCAACCCTGGAAACAGAATTTACCACCATAGCGAAACCTTCTAAAATGTACTTATACGAATCAATTTTCTATTAAAGATTATTTTATTAATTACTAAGCTCATCATATTATTTCAAAAGCGATGATGGTATATATGTATATGAATTTTTCGCAGACTTTTTTGAATTTCGAAAATGGGATGAAGTAAACCCAAGGGGAACTCCTTACTCAAATTATTTCCCCTCGAAATAAGGGGAAATTCTCTCCGCCTATCTTATCTTTTTACTTCTCCTCGGAGAGCATTATAAATAGATTGCGCAAGTGCGCTCAGAGGAAATAAGTTAGTACCAAAAATGACCGTTTCGAGCTGAAGTGGCGTGCCAATCGCAGAGTCTTACGCCTTTCGGGACATCCGACGATGTTGGAAACGATTGCGAATCATGTTTTTGGCTGCCTGAAGTGGCGACTTTTCATGTCAGTTCACGTTCGATATTTGTCTTGTTTGGTAACGGTAAACGGGCGCCCATTACGCATCAAACAAGCCAACCGCGTGGCATTTTCAATCTCAAATACGGTTCCACGCCATTTAATACTGGAATTTTTGTGTACGTGTGTGGGCGTGTGTTTGTATGTGCGCGTGTGTAAGTGTAAAAGTATTGACACGGCAGGTCATCCAATTCAATAGATATACAAATTCTAAAATATATAAATAATAAGTCGCGAATATGATAGAATAAAATAAGAAGAAAAACAACGCCCAAAAAGTATGCCAAATAAATAAAGTCAGGCAGATCTAAAGTTGAAAGAGTGTGTGTGTGCGAGTGGCCAGCTGAGTGTGCCTTTCCTTTCTGTGGATGTTTAAAGCTTAGCACACTAACCGCCTTTGGGTTCACAGAATTCAAGGAAAAACAAAACACACACATACACACAGCAAAATTGACGCGAAAGAAGTTTATTTGTATACCGGAAACGGCAAACAGAGTCTGAAGCCAACTTTAATTTCACACACACACACACACGCACACAGAGTCAGTCGTACGGAGTGGACAAACCGTGTCTTTCGTGTATTGTGTATCGTGTAGTGCCGCAGTTTCTTTCGGGTCGCAGCTGAGCAGCTGAGCAGTGTGTGTATGTGTATCTGTGTGTGTGTGTGTTTGCCTTTGCCGTGCCTACTTACTGCTCTAACTCACGCCTCACCCCAAGCTGGTCTATGATTCTGCTTGTTTGGCTAACCTCATTTAAAAATTAAAAAAAAAAGAAAGAAAGAATGTGTCGATAGCCGCAATGAGGAATGCCTAAATGCAAAACAAGAAAAAAGTAAAATCACAAAGCAGAGCAAAATAAAAAATACACGGAAAAGAAATACAAGAAGAGCTAAATCTGTGTGTGTGTGTCTAAGAATTTCAAGTGAAGTGTCGAACAAAACAATATCCCAAAGCCCCAAGGATTGGCTGTCTCAAATTTTGGAGAAGAAAGAGTAAAGACCACGGTAATTGATTGTGAAATATTTAAATTGTTTCAAAAATAGTTTGCAGTTATTATTTTCGTTTGGGTTTCTCATAAGAAAATCCGTAGCCTATCCATCAATTGCAGCCATTTAAATTGGCCAACATTTTCCTAAATTCCTGGCAATGTTACCGTATTTTTCCTTGATTGATGGTCTAGTAAGATTTTCCTACAACAAAAATAATAACTTTCTAGCTTTGGTCTATTCAAAAATAAAATGACTGATAACTTTTATTATTTTTAAATTAACAAGCCACTGTTTTTGTGGCTTTGGCCAAACTGGCAACTTTTTTCTTTATTAAATCAACAACTCATAAGCGTCTGAAATGACATAAATAAATAATGTAAAGATCAACAAACAATAAACAAAGCAAAAAAAAAAAAAGGAAAGAAAAAAATGCAATTAACTTTTCAAGTGATTTGATCAGAGACCATCAATGAATAAACTTTGTTGGCCATTAGTTGTTTGACTGACTGCCCGACTAACTGAATGTTTACCAGCCTGGCTGATTGACAAACTGATTTTTGCTTGCCTGGCTACCACTCTGTTGTTGTCTATTTGCCTGTCTGTGTTTTTGTTTGAGTATTTGTTTTTTTTTTCTTCTCTCCTTTTTTTCCAGTTTGATTTTTTATTGACTTGAAAGTGTATTTATTTATATGAAAATATTTGAACAGCAATTTAAATTGAATTTGTATTCTAATTGATTTCTTTAGACTTTTAATAATTTGTTTTAGTTTATTTTTCACCTGATATTTTTAAGGAAGACCAATACAACTAATTTATCTACTCTTCGAATTTATTAAATTCTGTGATTTAATATATAAAATGAAAGAAACACACTGGCAAGCTTGAATAAATCGTAAGCAATTTCCTTTCCAAAAAGCTCAAAAGAAACATTTCCCGGAGGCACGGGCTTTGACCAATGTAATTATTTGTTAAGGCGGCTGTATTAGAGTCTGACGAATGTACCTACTGGGTAACTGGATGTGATTAATAATGTTTAATTATTTTATGTATTTACCGAGAGTGCCGGGAAAGAACACAAAAACAACGCACTCAAGTCTGCTGAAGCCTGCGAGGGTTAAGCTTTTGTTTTCCGGTGATAAGCCTGCAGAATGTGAGCTCACTTGTGTATTTGATTGATTACAACATTTTGTCGCACTAACACCCAACATTCCGGGAGTTAGATTGTGGATATATGAATAAGCTTTTCGCAAGTCCACCGTTTGCTCAACTTAACACTAAAGATTAGTTTCAATGTAGGTGGTCTCTTTTGTGGCCTTTGTCAACGGGATTGATGATGGCGAGGTCCTTATGACTTGATTTCGCCACTTGAAAAACTAATCAACAATTAATGAGCAATTAATATGCAATTTTCTTTGACTTACTTAACCGGCAGGGGGAAAATCTCATCAAGGAAAATGAGCATTATAAGCTGGAAGGAAGGAAATCCGCTCAAGCATCAGTTAAATGTATTATTCAATGAATATTGTTTATTTCGTGGCTTGAAGTGGCGCGAATGTATATTGCGTATACGCCTTGTTGGCTTAGGCAAACCAAGATTGTATTGTTTGTTTGACAAATTTAAGCAACTCGAAATGATTTAAGAAAATTTCATGATGAAAAAAGAAGATATTGCACCTAATTATTTTATGTAAATTATGCCTGACACTTTTGAGCTATACTCAGATTAATCATATTAAAAATCCAACTAATTGAAATTGATTTATTTGAGTTACGAATATCACATAAATTAATTAATCACATAAAAAGTGCAATATTCTCTTTTAGAATTGAAAATAATTATTTATAAATTATGAATTTATTAATAAAACAAAAATTGTTGCCGTTTAATATGACCAAATAATGAACAATACAACTAATTGTATGCAAATAACAAATTGAATTTTAAATGTGCTGAATTTATAAATTTATTGAATTTTAAAGCATACAATCTCGCATCACTGCACTGTCATCATATACAATTTATTGTATCCACCCACAGTCTTTGAATATTTAATAAAAAGTAAAATAATGGAAATGGCAAATTTCAAAAATAAAAACAAAAGTATTTGACTTTATTTATTCGCTGGTAATTTATTAAAAATATCAAGGCTACCTGCATATCAATAAATAAATGTAATTTTTAAAGCTGGCCAAATTTCAAATAGCCAAGAATGAAAATTTATTTAACCATTTTGCACTCACGCTCCAGGCATTAGTCAAGAACAAACGGCATAACAAAATTACCCCTAAATGTCTTGGATAAGGAGAAAGTCGGTCAGCATTAATCTTCAAATCTAAATGGAACCAAAATAATTGTTTTCAGTCATTACATATCGCATTTAATAGTTTTGATTGTAATAATTAAGGTCTTTTTGAACGTGCTGCTCCGCATTAAACAAAAGAAAGTTCATAAATCATCCACAAATGGCCTTGGCAAAACGCAACTGTACACATGACCGGGTAGCCTCTTATCCATCCATGTGATTATTGAATAAGCAACACGCAAAAATACCTAAGGTTACACAAAATTTACTATGGTCACTTTGGTATTATTCTACCCACAAATGAAAATCCAGTAATCAAATCAATCAAAAAGAAATGAAATAAATTTCTAGGGTTTTTTTTTTTTTTGTAATTGGTTCAAATTTTGACCCAACTGGTTAAAAATAAACAAGCAAATGAAAATATAACAACCCTTAAAATTTAAAATATGGCATAATTTTGGCCATCAAAATTCTTAATTTCGGAGTCATTAAAAATAAAACGTGCAAAGCTGCGTGTTGTGTGCGTAGCACATCAAATGAGCACATCACAAAGCCAAACCAAGCCGAGTTCATTTTCCCTTTTTGTTATTTTTGGTTCTTCCCATGCTAAAAAGAAGGCCCAAACAATTTTTTAATGACTCGTTTTTGCTTGAATAACCCCAAACTCACCAGCAACATCATCACCTCCATTCTCATTCTCATCGACTCTGCCAACTCTGCCAACGTCAAAGTCAAAGCAGCTGTCGTTGCCGCCATTTTTTTTCAACGCTTTGCGTGCCAACGACAACGCGGCCAGGACGCGTGTCAGCCACCTCGAACCACACAGGCAGTGCCAACAACGAAATCATCTGCACGAATCAACATCAGCCCACAACAAGCACACACACACACTCACTCACACACATAATTCAATCAAATGAAGGCACGTGTTAACTTTGTGGGGGCCCAAAAAAATCATATACATAAATATATATTTAAACAGGAGCAGCAACAAAACAAGAGTATGACAAATTAAAAAGATTGTCTCCTTCTGGATAATTATTAGAAAATTTCACATTGTTGACATTTGTGTTGACAGTAATATTTTCCTAGCACCGAAACAGGAAAAATTGAGGGAATTCTTTGATCTTTAATTGATCAGTTTGGTTACACTCCAGGCCACTCAAAGCGGAAATGTAATAAGCACAATGAAGCCAAGTCAAACTCTACCAAAAAAGTGTATGATTAAAAAAAATAGTACTGCAAGTAAATGAGTAAAATGAGATGGTGAATCAAATAAAAAAAAAACTTATTTTTTAAGCGCTTAAAATTGTCAATGGCACAGACATCCAGGCCCATGAAGGCATACGTATAATTGAATATTAATCAAACACCAACGAGAGCTATAATTCATGATTGGGGCCAAGAGTTTCAGGTGGCTGTGGCTGCGAGGGTAAATGCATTGAACATGCATGAAAGTTTACAAAAATTGTGTCCTCGTATTACACAGAGAGTTACATAACAAAAAAAAAAAAAAATTGAAAAAAGAAAAAACAATGGCTGAGGTAACCACCACAAATGACAACTGGAAGTGTCAGTTGCTTTGTTGCTGTTTTTTTTTTCATGTGAGAGCAGTCATAAATAAATTTGGTCATATTTCAGCACATGAACAATAATTAAATTTGTTCATATTGCATACGCGGATATATGTGGATTTTTTGTTAACCTCTTTCTTTTTTTGATAAGGTGTTCTTGTTTGCTGTTTTTTGTGCTTTTTTAAGCTTGCCTTTTTATGTTGACATTCGTAATGGATATGAATTCGGAGGCAACTGTACCCAGGCCAACGATTTATTTTATGGGGATCGGTTCGTTGGTTCGTTGGCTCGCTGGTGTGGCAAAACAATTAATTTTTTGCTGGTGTCCTTGTTTTTCCAAGCCAGTTGAGGCACAAATTATAGCTGGGCCGCTACGGTGATTTACTAAAAAAAAATAGCAATCAAGTTTATGGCACATAAAAGTTCCGAATCGAAGCCTTTTTTTTCACTGTAAAATTGCAAATTAATTACACGATGCATTTGCCCATTGGAGTTCAGCTAATATGAGGCAAATTTATTCCTCTCTTCTGGCTCTACCAATAATGGCTTTATATATATATATATTTTTTTCTTTTGTAAGCCTATCAAAGGCAAATGGGTTAATTAATATTCAGATTATAAATTTGGTCGTAAATATTCGAATTATACCATTTGTACAACTGGGCTCAAAACGAAAGAAAACTATGATTGATTTAATATGGAGAAAATCATTACAGTTTCT
This sequence comes from Scaptodrosophila latifasciaeformis, assembly GCA_037075145.1. Classification (NCBI taxonomy): domain Eukaryota; kingdom Metazoa; phylum Arthropoda; class Insecta; order Diptera; family Drosophilidae; genus Scaptodrosophila; species Scaptodrosophila latifasciaeformis. The sequence continues at coordinate 19,801,400 of JBAMCM010000100.1, read as the reverse complement.
TTATAAAATTTGTAGTTTTCAGTTAATTCCATAAGTAGCAATTGCAGATGATTATTGAAAATTATACTGCATCCTTTTGCTTCTTATGACATTTTTATTTCAGTTCTCTAGAGTTAATGGTTTGGCCTACTTAAGCTGCCACCAGCATAATTAAAAACAGTTAACAGAATCGGGCAGCAAAGCGGCTATAAATTCGATTGTGGCTGCCATTAAAATGAGCAATTCATTTGAGAGGGGAGAAAAAATAAAATAAATAAATAACATGAGTATGATAAAAATAAAAACAAAATTAATGAAAACATTCCAGCAACCCAAAGTTTACAAAAAAAAAAAAAAAATAAATAAATAAATAAAGAAAAAATTATTGATTTAAATATGCTAGTAAATTAAATTGATAAATTTAACAATGTTCATTGTAAAATAAAATTATATGTTTATGCTGAGAGCACATATGTGTATGCATTATTTATATGTTTTTATGGATATCCATGGATATTTACCCTAAGCGACAATAAAAACCCGATGGCTTGTCTTGTTGTCTTGGTAGACATTAAATTGCATATCCTATGGAAAAACATGAGTATTTCTCAGTGCGTTTGTCTCTTTGGCCAATGTTAAATCCGCTAAAGAGCCATAAAATGTCAATGCCGTTGGGGCAGAGTCGGTTTTGTCACCTTCAATTTGGTAGGCAACAGTGGAAAACAAAATAAAATAAAAAATATATATATATATATAAATACTCCATACTCTTACCAATAGAACCTAGGAAAAAAATCTTATATATTTTACACTACCAACTTATATGAAATATGTGAGAATGTGGGTGCGATTCTTTGTCGAGAAAGGCGTTTTAAAAAGTGCTTAGGCGGCAAAGAATCCACATCACCTTATAAAAAAAATTTTCTGTCTAGCAGAGAGGCTTTAATGTGCTGAGCATTCCAGTTCAGAATAAAAGAACCGGTTCCAAGGATTTCACTATTCCTCTCCTCTATGTCTTCAAGGTTAAAGTTGAAAAAACAAAACTCACAGAAATAAGAGGAGTAAATACTGACAAATCTTGACATATATCTGGAGCTAGCGTTTCTTAATTTATTTGAATCTTGAGTTCTTTTTGTTGTTCCTGGAATAATTTGAGGCAGCTTTGGCAAAACACCCAAGTGCTATGTGTTTGTTTCTTAGCCTGGTCTTTTGGTTCGGAGCGTCGAATTGGCATCAGGGACAACAGCCCCACGCGAAGGTTACGTGATTGCGTTGGCGACGTTGTCTTCGGCGCTCATAAATGCTTTAACAAAGTACCATTTGAGACAAAATGGCACTTGTCTATAGACAACAACAGTTGAGACTGCAAAGACATTTTTATTTTATTAATTTTTTTTTTTCTTGTTTTGCCTAGTCTGCCATGGTTTATATATACACACACTCACACATGCTCAAGTAATTTTAATTTTGAAATGTCCCCAAGTACGTTTTTAGCCACATTCTAGACAAGGGGTTGTTTTTCTTTCAGGTCTGCCTCTTTTAACTGCTTTGTTTGCCTTGTTGTGGTTTAAGAAAAAAAATCAAAACAACCAAAAATAAAATGTGACATACTGACGAGTTAATATCAAGATATTAATATTGTGTCAAAGTGACAGACGTGGCGGCGGCGTCACTGCCAAGCCGAGCATAAGTAATGTACTTCAACATATGTTTTTTCCTGTTTGTTTGTTGCTATAAACTTTTGAAGCTGTCACAAATACTTAGTGCATGTGTATATGTGGGCATGTCGACACATAACAAAAGCCATTAAATTTTCAAAACATTTCAATGAAATTATCTGAAAATTATGCTACAGTATTTTCAACTCTTAACAAATGTCAAAGGAAACCTCTTCAAGTCTCTTCCTTGTGACAGATCAAAGAATTTGAACATTTCTTTTCCAAATAATCATTCCTTATCAGAATTTATTATTCTATCGCTTAAAAGCTCATCAAAAATGTTTTGTGAAATCTTATTCAAAGTCTGTCTAATTTATTCCCAACGTTTAATAAGTTCCGATCTGAATTTCAAGATTAGTCTGCTACACTTTCGGTGTATAGGACTAAGAATCAACCTACGTATTGTGATTCACAGAATTCAGCCTTTCGGTTTCATATTTCCAAAAGATAATAATAAAGGCCATGACGAGTATGATGTGCCTATGTGTGTGTAGTATTCCTAGAAATAGATTAATGTTGCCAAGATAAATGGCCCAAGATGTTTTTGGCCAAGTTTCTTTATGGCTCAGCTCGCTAAATGTTCTGAGACCAGGCCAGGCTGACAGGATGCCTTTTCTCAGGATTAACCCAATCATATACACACAAACACACACTCTGACAATGCATGAACTTGATTTATGTTTATTATGTTGCCCTGTCAATATTACGGTCCAATCCCGGCAAAACCCGAGTCAATGTGGCGTTCATTAAAAGACAATTCATTCAATCATGCATTCATTCGCAGATTTATTCCTTTATTCATTAATTCATTATAAGGTGGCTCTTCATTCAAAATGATTTCAATTTCAATATTCAAAAGCTTTTCTACTTTTGTGAGCTTGATTCAGGAGACCTTGACTCACTAGCGCTTCCCAACCCACCGCTCGTTCTCATCATTCTCTCAATTACCATTACAATCAACAACCCAGCTATTCACTCTCTGCTGAAATTACTGCAATGACACTATCGCATTGAATGAGCATGATTAATTGAAAATAAACTCAACGCGGCAGGGCTCTCACTCGCTTTGGCAAGTTTCTGTTATTCAACAAAACAGACATCATCATCATCATCGCTCTGCTGGCTGGCAATGACAGTCTATAGAGTGCTCTGTATTTCACTTATTGTTAGCAAAAAGCAAAAGCAAAAAAATAATAATAATAATAACAAAAAAAATTACAGTTGGTTGGCAACATTAATACCCATTTTGTGTATGGCCAATGCCAAACAATGCGAATGTGAAAGTGAATATTGAAATGCATATGAAGGAAATGAAACTTTTGTCCTGAACGCAAGGACATTGAAAAAAAAATGAAAATATTTATACATGAGTGTTTTCTGTGCCTGTGACAATGTCAGTAATTTTTTTCTACAAACTATTGTGGGTCTGTAAAATGTTCAAAACTGTTAAAGCCAACCTTGAGCATCTGAGCGAAAAGTATTTGCCAAAGGTACTGAAATCCATGGAAGCCAATTTTATTATTTTCTAAGTTGATTGGATGAAATTTGAATTACGCAATACGTTTTTCTTTCATTATGCTTTCACTTTTCTAGCTTATTTGTTTGCTTGCTTCTTTCTCTAAAGTAAATAGTATATTCATGTTTTTCTTTCATGGCATAAAGTCAGACGGAGCCAGTCAAATGTTAGGACTTGATTTTCTCTACACTTTATGTATCTGTGTGTCTGAAAACTTTAATTTACTGACAGTCGGTCAAGACAAGACAGGACAAGACCGACCAAAGGAATAAAAATAAATAAAGTAAATTTCAATGTAAAGTGAAAAATGCCTAGGACCGCACCCTCTCGACTGGGAATTCTCGACTCAATCAACAACAGCAACAAACTGACCCACATTTTATGAGAAATTTGCCAACATCAAATAATAAAACATCAGTGGGCATGACCAGATAAATGCCAACAACTCAGAGCATCATCAAAAAAAATACAAACGGACCTTACGAGCGGCATCCTTGCCGCCTTCTGAGAATGCAAGAAGCCCAGAATGCGAAAGAGACAGAGTCAAAAAAGCAGAGAATGAGAGAAATGTATAATTCAAGCTTATCACTCGAGTTCCAGACCATTGCGTATTAAAAACATTTTTGTTGTGCCAATAAAAACTCACAAAAAGCAAAAATAAAAGGGAAAGAGAAGCAAAAATAAAAGAAACGAGAAGAAAATATTTTGCATAATTTGTTTCAGCATGTATGTTTGTGTGTGTGTCGTAAAAAGCAAATTGTACTTCTTGATTGTTGTTGGGTTTGTTGTTGTTGTTAATGCTTCCGTTTTGCCTGCCTTTGGACTCCAGGCAAAGTGAAAACTAGGCAATGGGGTTACAACAATTTTGTTTTCTATTTTTTTTTTTTTTGCCTCTTCTTTATTTTTTAATGTTTGCCTTTTCGTGATGCTGGCCAGACTGTTGTTGTCTCTGAAGTTTGCTCTTTCCCTTTTCCCTTTGTATTTCTGTTTTATATTTTCATTCATTTTTATTGCCTTAACCAGAATATGACCGAGGCTGGTCAGCAAGCCAAACGACAGAGCCTGTAAGCCAGCTAGGAACAGCTGTCCAGACGGACAACTGACAGGAGGACTGACTAACAGACTGACTGACTGACTGACGAGCTGTTTTGGTTTACTTTCCAAGAGGTCCTTGGCTTTGTTGGACTTTTTATTTTCATTTTATTTATATTTTTTTATTTTTTGAAACTTATACATAAATTGTTTGTCATTAACAAGGTCGACGATAGCACAAAAAAAAAAAACAAAAAAACAAAGTCATTTCAAATTTAAAAGAGCGAAATATTTATACTCTTTCTTTTAAAAATTATCTATTAACTAAAAAACAAAAAAATTAAGTTCAAACAATTTTGATTAATGGGAAATAGTACATCCGGTACAAATAGAATAAATGGTATAAAACATTATCAAGTCGAAAATACTTAATTTTATAAATTATTATAAAATATTATAAAATATTATAAAAATACAAAATTATTCAAAAATATACATATGATCCAGACCGTATTGTTTTTGGAATGGGTAAATTATTACAGAAACTTGAAATATAAGCAAATCAAATTCAGCTTTACTTATACATTTTATTTAATTATTATTATTTTTTTAAGGAAATATTAATAAAAAGAATTATTTTAAATATATTTTTTGTTTTATTTTTTTTATTTTTATTTTTAATTATATTTTTATTTAAGCTTGTATTAATCTTCAAAGTTGCTATTCCCCTCACAAGTTGCTTAAATAAGTCATAAGACCCAAGCAAAAGAGTAAAATAAAAAAAATACAAAAACAAAAAATATAAAAAAAAAATAAATATACATAAACTTGTATGTATATTAAAAAAAAAAAAAAGAAGGGAACGCTTCTGCTTTGATGAAAGAAAGCTGTTACATGCCGGGGCGTAAATGACAGTTGTCGTCGTACTCAGGGCTATTCAAAGGGCCCAGAAAAAAAAAAAATGAAAGGGTGATGGCCCGAGGGGTGTGTGTAGTCGGCATATACCAGGTTGGTGGTATCAGCAGCGGTGCTCTTCTTGTTGTGGTGGTAGTTGGCCCATTGTGGGTCGTAGTTGCCTCGCATTAATTCTGTTTTCATAACTACGACGTTGATGCCGAAACTGTGGCTGCCTCAGTTTCAGCTTTTTTTTATGGCCAAAGGGTTGACATTTTTGTTTCTTGTCAGGGTGTCAGCTGCCATAGAAAGCGTCTGAAGGAGAGAGTGAGAGTATTTCTGTATAAATGAAGACATTTTTTTGTACTTTCATTTTTCTGTTGGCCAAGCTAAACTGAACTCTGAGCCCTTTCAGTTTGACTGAGAGCTTGATTGACATACTGTCGTCTGCTTGCCTTGGTTCACTGCTGCTGGCTTGTTGCCTTTTTTTCTTCTGTATCTTTGGTGTTTTGTGTTTTTGACAGCTGACCGTGACATAAAAAAAAAAATAAAAGAAAAAAAAAAAAAACTAAGCAAAAACTACAGAAATTAGCACAGTTCTTTTTGCTGCCCCGGCTGCGTTTTTGACAATGAACAGCAGCTGCCTGTCATTTGGGTTAGTTATGATGGAAACAGCGGATTCATTCAGTCATTTAGTCCCGAGCAAACTTGGTGTTGTAAAAAAAAAAAAAATGGTATACATGAAATATCCATTTGAGTTACTTTTGATTTTGACCCAGAGATAATGAGCTTAACATTGAGATTTGACTTGCAACATAAAATTACACTTTAATCCACGATTTAAATACCAGTTTAACATTATGATTAGTGATGAGTTCTTTAAAACATTTTTTCTTTTCAACTTTTGTCACAACGAAATTTCAATGTAATTAAGTTTTACTTAACTCCCTAACGAGACTTTGTGGACTTAATAGTTCGACTCAGTAAATTTAATTTTCATTTGAAACAAGCTAAATTTTACGGCTTTTTTTCGACTCATTAAATTTGAAATCGATTTCTTCCACAATAAAGTCTACTTAAAGCTGGTTACTTAATCACAAGCTCAAGCTGAACCGGAATTACTCAACAAATCCCCAGAAAAGGAATCCCCAAAAAGTCATGAAAATTAACCCGTACGAGAGAGAGCGCAGCCCAGCCGGTCGAAGGATTTCAGTCACGACTAAACAAAACGCCCAACAGTACATGATTTTTTAATATAAGTCACAATGGAGCCGAGACCGACAAGTAGAGAATCTTGGAGATCAGGATACCAAGGTCGAACTTGGGCTGGCACCTTCTTTCGCGTGACCTCTTCAGCTGGCAGGCATTTGGGTCAAGCGCTGCGGCGTGACCAAAGTCAACTTAACAGCACGGAATCGCCAACCAAAGGAATTGACTTATTTTTATGAGTCTCAATCCCTTTTCCGTTTCCTCACTCCCCGCATGCTGGGCAAGTGTGTGTGTGTGTGTGTGTGGCAGTCATAAAAAGGATTTTAATGTGTTTTATGCGGCACCAGCAGGCAGCCAAACTTACCCAAGGAAGGAAAGAATAAAAAAATAAAAAAATAAACAGAAGTTTTCTCTCACACATAAATCGAAAAAAGCAGAGCATAAAAAAATACTGTTGGCCTAAACTGAATTATGCGTGAGTGCGCCCCAAATGAGTAACATTTTCCTTTTGGTGCGGTCAACTGTGAATTTATGAGTTTTTTTTTTTTTGTTCTTTGTATATTTTCTTCTCTTCTTTCTAATTTGGAGCGAGGGTGGCTTATTGACTATAAAATATGTTGACAACTTCTTCGTGATGCTGTAAAAAAGCTCTTAATATGACAGTGAACAATTTTATAATTTAAAGGACAGACTAGACTGTATTTGATTTAATAGAAAGAAAAACATTTTAAGTTAATGAAAAATTGTTAGAAATATCTATATTTTTAATGTAACTCTTGAGTGGACCCTCTTGCGTGTTCACATTCTCGATTACCTTAAGCAACTGGACAGATAAAAGATGCTTTGAGTCCAGTCAGTCAGGTTCAGGAATCAAGTTGTCAATGGGCCTAGGCAAATAAGCAGCCATAAAAATGAGCTAGCATTAATCTTGGTGGACAGACAGGTAGTCAGGCAAGTAGATGAATTTGGCAAGTTGAATTGGTATCAAACTGGCACAGGTATAGGATCGGATCACGTGCTAGACAGTCGGGCCTTGCGGTTATTTTTTGGTATACCCAAGTTTGCATAGGTTGCCTTTGACAAAGTTTCATTTCATGTGCCACTTAATATGTGTATAAAAAAAATCCCCATTTCGATTCCGGGTAGCCGGAGATGGCTGTTTACCTTTTGAGCATGCACACAAATCCTTCAAAGCAATCAATTTGTTTTTATTGAATTTTCTGCAGAGACCAACACATTCCCATACACGTTAGCCCTAAGGTAACAGCAATTTGTTTAGTAAAGCCGAGGGAGTGAGTTGACTGGGACATTCATTCATTTGTAGTACGCATGACATGACCAAGTTAAGATGAGTGCCCCAGCTATTCCACTCTCTTCTGTGCTACCTGGCGTATGAGTGATGGATGGTTAAGCATTTATTACGGCTTATATGTAGATACGTTGGTATTGCTTATTGTTGTACATTCCTTTTTTTTTTTCTTTGTTGCCTTCCTGTCATCGTTATTTCTTATTCTGGCTGCTGACCTGACTACACTGGCTGTTGGCTTGGCTTATGGCTTGTTAGGGCCTCTTTATTAGATGGCAAGCATTTCCTTCCTTTCCTTTCCTTTACCACTGAGGCTACGTGCGTTGGCATGTCAAACTTTATGCTGTAAAATTTGCACCAGACCAATGTTTCGCAGAGTTAAGCCAACGCAAATAGCCAAGAGCGAAAAAACATAATTTTTCAAATGGATCTCCTATCGCAGAGTTAATCCTACTCTCCCTTTTGTTTTTTTCGAAGTTATCAGAAATCTGTGTCCATTGTGTGCACTTGACATGGCTCGAAAAAGTTGAGGCTTTTGTGGTATCAATACTCAATGAACTAAATTTTGGTTATTTCGTCTCAGTCTTCTTTTGTTCTGTAAGTCACTTGTTCTTTGATTCTAATAACCATGAATCTTTACAGGTTTTATAAATTATACTGGTTCTTAAAAAAAATATTCGGGGCGAAATACAGTACAGTCCCGACAAAACAGAACGAAGAGTTAAAAAAAGAAAAATTCTATAATTTAAATTGTGTGTACTCTAAAATTTACATTCCTCTGTAGGAGCAACAAAAAAACAGAGTGATTATCGAAGATTTGTCTTAAAAAGTTTACAATCTTTTTTTTTCAGAAATAACCCCAAACTATCAAACACACAAGTCTTAGGCAAACTAATTATGAAAACAGAAACTTTGTGCAACACTCGAACAACTTTGTCAACAATCAACAGCAAAGAATATTTTTACCATTGTCAATGAAATGATCGTCATTTGCATAAACTTTGCCAACCAAGAACCCCCTCAAAATCAAAACAAAGTCGACAGTCTGTGCCTTTGCTGGCACCTCAAGCAAGTCGGTGCTATTTTGACACCGAGGGCGCTGAGGGGCGAAAGTTTAAGCAGACACATCACAACCAACAAGTACAAGTGTCAAAGTGTAAGTTGTCAAGTTGAAAAGCCGACTTTGCTGGCAACAATGTGTGATGATGATGTTCATAAACTTTGACACTAATGGAAATTTCCATTGTCGAGGCCTCTGTCTGGCCACGCCCATTTTGAATGGCTTGGCCAGGTCAGAGCCCGCATTAACTGCTCTGTGATGATTGCCTTAATTGAAGCTAATTGATTGCCATGGCAATTTGCAGTGCCCGTCCCTGTTTGCTCTTTCCGACCGTCAGATCGCTGATTACTCAGATTTACAGCGCCTGGTAAACTGTACCAAACTGTACAGCTAGATTGTGTCATATCTCTTGTAAAGCTGACCAAAATGAAATAAAGTAAATTGACCAAGCGGGCCCAAGTAAACCCAAAAATAAGCAAAAAACAAAAAAATTAAGCACATAAATGGACAACACCAAATGCACAACATGGCGGTAGCCGTATCTCTGTGAGGGTCTGCGTGTGCATGTGAGTGTGTGTGAGTTTGAAAATTGTGTCGCATGCTGGCTGTCCAACACATGCGGCAATGGCACTGATGTTGTTGTTTTTGTTTGCCTGTTATCGCATTTGCAATCGCGGTTGGCAACAGATTTTTTATATTTTTTCTGCTAGGATAATAGATAAAATCCATCCAGACACACAAACACAGGCTTACACCCCCAAACAAGGTTTATGTGCGCTACCATTTTGTGATATAAATTACCAGAAGGGGAAAGCTTTTAAAAATTCTCTAAATATTTAAATATATATATTTTTTTTATTTGCAAGTCCATTTGATTGAAAAATATTAAAAAGTAGAAAACTCTTAAGAGCACTGAGAAAAATAAATATTGTATTTATTTAAGCTCTGGTAGGTATTTGCCTTATGTAAAAGCTAGCCAAGTCATGGAAACCTTGAAAATCTTTGATGCCAAGGAGTGTGTAAGCATTTGTACAGCTTCTGTTATTTATGTATTTAAATATTTTTGGCACGTTTTTTTCTGCTATTTTGTCTTTATTTATTTCATTTAGATGGATATTGTTGAAAAACCCTTGCTATGCCGCTAAATCCATGAAAATTGTATAAATTCTTTTTGTCTCTATATTCTTCATCCATATTTGCCTATTCAAATAAGACTCACACACACAGAGATACACATACATAGGCTTATATATTGGCAAGCTCTCATGCTGGGCAAATTTATGTTACTTCAATAACAATTTGAAACAGCTAAAAAAAAAAAAAAAAAAAAAAAAAAAGCACGAAACAAACAACATTCAAGAATTCTAGCTAGAAATGACAAAATGAACAAAAGCAAAGCAAAATAAAATAATAATAAATGGGTAAATACAACAATAAAATGGCATGTTGAGTGTATTAAATTGCCATTTATTTGATTTTTGTTTTTGCTTTGTCCATGTTTCCATCCTTTTCTTTTGTATTTTTCTGGCTTGCCTCTTGCTTCTTTTTATATGTCAGCTTGTGTTTTCATATATTTTTTGGGTGTGTCATTTCCTTTTTGCATGTATTTTTTCAAATAATTTAAAATGAACAAAAGAGAAATTTCTGAATAAGAAAAAATGATAAATTTAACCCGTGTTTTATAATGATTTTAAGTCTGTTGAAGAAGTATTAAATTGTGTCAGCCTTGCCAATCTTACCCGGCTTTCACTCTTAATTCAACTTTTGATAGCTTGAGTCAACCGTTTGAAACTTGCAGAAGAATTGAGCTTTTTAAGAGCTTTCTGCTGCCAACTGAAGACTTCCAAAACCTATTCCAGAATCAGAGGTCAAGCCAATCACTATGAACGTTCTAAAAAAAATTAATATAAATATTTTAATTTTGTTTCAATTATTTTTTTTTCAGATTTTTTGGCATTTGCAACTTGGCTTCTTATAAGGTAAATAAATATTCGATTCCTGTGTTTATTCACTTTTTCGTAAATATAGAACCAAGTACAAAGCCTTTAGAAAGACTTTATTTACAGCCAGCAAAATATTAAAGTCCCTAATGAAAATAAAAACGAAATGCAAAAATTCGGAATAAACTAGAGAAATTTATTTCCTGCAATTTATTGGCCCTGAGAAATTCTGGCTTGCAGCATCATCATCAGAAGCATCAGCTTCAGTAATAAAAGAATTTTTTATATAGAGTAAAATAAACGCAGCTTAAATGGGCCAATAATTTCAGAAATTTATTACGCAATTTTGCCATAAGACTTCGGACTCGAACACTATTTTCCCAGCTCATTCTTTTGTGCAAGTTCTTAAATTCTTCTGCCAGTCATTCGGGCAAGGAAAAAACTTTAGCAATATTCAAGACAACCAATCGCCAATACAAAGTCAATAAAACAAAAACTGAACGAGCTCACAGTGGCTCCAATTTTATGGTCAAAGCTCATTCAAAAAGGCTAGCCCAAATGCCGAGTGCAAACGAGAGAGTAGGAAAACCACAGCAGACAAATTTTAGATTCATTTCAACTCTCTTTTTCACTCAAACCCTTTTCCAGCCAAAAAAAAAAGAAGAAGAAACCCATAAAGAAGTGTTGTTTCCCGAAAGGCTACTAAAATCAGGCTTGGTATTTTTATGTACATACTTTTGACTAATTTATTTATACGATTCATTGTGTTTTTAGGGCATTTTAATATAAGGACTAAAATCAGCAGAAAATAATGAAAGCTTTAATTAAGATATTTTCGCATTTCTCCCATTTCATTGCTTTGATTTTTGAATATTTCATTTTATTTCATTCAGAAACAATTTGGATCTGACAGAAGAGAAGACAAGACAAGCCTTTTTAATGAGAAATTTTCGGAGGTTTTATTCTTTAGGAGAAGTTCAAGGCTGTCTCAATTTGATACAACCTCTTCAAAAAATCGCTTTCTTTCGGACCAATTCTTATTTTCAAAAAAAAAAGAAAAATTGTCTGAAAACGCTTAAGTAGAAAAGGATCAAACATTTTCTTTTGAATCTTTGCACAGGTCTTTACTTCTTATACGCACACAGTGGCTTACTTGAGTATGGTGTGTTTTATGTGCTGTGATGAATTTATTTGACGATTTTTGGCTTACTCAATTACTTTGGGAGGCCCATGACTCCTTGAGAGCTGCCACGCCTCTTAGACAGGCTCGGCACTTTAGTGATACTTCCGTACAAGCTCGAAGATAAGCAAGTGGCTCTTATCTTCCTCTCAAAATCTTGAAAAGTGGGAATTTTATAGGGCTCGAAGCTGTTACGATTCCCGTTTAAGTGTGGTTAACTTAGACAGTAGTTTTTGTTCTTGCCAATTTCTCCAGGATCTGTGGCCTGACCCGCGTTAAGTATACGTCTCGTTGACCGCAGCCATTTCGGCTTTAAAATGTGCAAAACTTTAAACTGCTTCTCGTCAATTCTTACCTTTTTTATGTATATACAGTTAAGTAGAATAATTTGAGCTAATAAATTTAATTGGAATGAGAAATATTTTAGCCAAGACACATACTCAAGGACTTTAGATTTCGTTAAGATTGCATTTCTAAGCAAACTGGACAAAGCGATTTAGTAAGTAAGAATTATGCAAACTAATGAAAGCAATACATACAAATTACAATGCCAACTTATTTCACTTAAGTTCGGTTACCCACAATGGCCCAAATGAATCAGCCAAAGAGTCAAAACCAACAACGCCAGCACCGAGCAAAATATTCAGAATGCCCAGGTGTATAGGACTCATACGTATGAAAATATTTGGTATTGGTAGGATACGGGTCAGAATATAGTGTAGAGACTCAAGGCACCAAATCTCATTAACCGCAACAGCAGGAACCACAATTCATTATAAATTTAGCTCTGCACCATCAGCATTGAAAACTACTCAAACACTCGTGCTCAAACAATATACCAAATGTATTCAGAGTGTGTGTTGGCCAAGTCTTTATTTATTCAAATCAATTATTCAATAATAATAATAAATGATTTTACGCAAATAATGGAATAACTAAGTATATGGGAAAGAAAGTGCGAAAAGTGTTCCCACCCTGCTGCACTAAGCAAATAAATAGTACTCTCATACATTCCATATAATTCATACATTTTCGCCAGGAGTCGAAAAGAAATAATTAAAATTTTTGTTAAATCTGTGGAAACTCTTTCATAATTTAAAATAATCTTAATGAATGGAATTGTTTCAGGGTTTTTCATTTCACAAGTTTACTCTGAATCTAAAAAAAAATACTTTTAGTTTCAGAAACAAATATTCCGATTTTTTTAGCTTTTACTGATTCAATAGAATTTATTCGAGACTTACCAACTCTTTTATATTATATTTCAAACATTTTTGCAGGGTTATCACTTCCTGATTCAATAGAATCTATTCCAGACTTATCAACTCTTTTCGATTATATTTCAAAAATGTTTGCAGGGTTATCACTTCGAGTCCTTGGATATGCATGCATATATTAATGTAAATAAGCTGAAATTGTGCAAAGCTTTCAACACGAAAAGCACAATCAGTCAACCACAAACACACACGCACACGCATAGAAACACACACACAAGCATATGAAGAGACTCTTGCGACTTCAGTGGCTTGGCAGTTTCTATTAGATAATGCCGGTGGGGTGCTTTTCTAATTTCAACTTTTATCGCCTTAGTTGATGATGCAATGAATTGAAATTTATGCAGAAAAACTTGGGTGGCTCACAAGTATTCTAAATATTTACTGGGCTATGAAAAATATGTAATTCGAGGCATGCCTGAAATACTTACTGACCGCACATAACTATTGCAATGATTCTTTGAATGTGTGTGAAATTCTATAATTATGTCAACATATATTTACATTAAATTTTGTGGTTTGTCAAACTGAATAAGAAGCAATTAAGAGTTGTGGTGAAAATATCAAAATAGTATTAAATTTCTTGTCACATTTTATGTGCTTTAAGTTAGTGGGTGGCTTTTCCAATCTTAAAGTTTTTTATATTTAAATTTACTTGAAATTAAAATTTTATAAAGATTTTATACCAAAATATCTTTGAAAATCTTCATTTAAATTCAAGTTAATTAAGAGTTTACTTTTGCCTAAAAATTAAGTTAATTTTTATGTTATATTTTCAGCTCCCCACTGATTATTTTCTGTGCAAGCCTTGGTGGATAAAAAAAAAGTCCCCAATGTGTAATTTATTTGCTTACCAGCTTCCATACTTCCTACCAATTATCTTGGTAACATGGTCTAAAATGCCCAAATTACCACTCAAATAGCTCAAGTAAAAAAAAAAAAGACCTGGAAAAAAACGGCAATCGTAAAAAGGGAATCCCTCTAGGGTAATGGAATAGGCCGCACCTGAATCTGCAGTGCGTCAAAGGAGCGCGCCATTTTCTTGTTCAAAATGAGTTTTACTTTTATGGCCCACGGAGCGGTACGGTCAGTAGAGCCCACTTACGGGCATTTAAGCTCTTTACACACACATACATGTAAACCTAAACTGCTTACGCAAATATGCAAAATGCCCAAAGTGTGACGCGTTGAATTTAATAGAACAACATACACACACACACACAGTGACATCCACGCACACCCATAAGTATGTACAAACAAGAGACACATATACACACATTCACACACACACACACCTAACCATCTACCAACAAACATCCGCAAAACAGTCAAAACACATGACGACTAAATCGCTGGTCTGTCATAAAATCGCTTTATTATGAGTGAGTGTGCGAGAGCCTCAGAGATTCTATGTGGATGTTTACATATATGCTTGTTTGTGTGTGTGTGTGTATGACGCGCTTAGACAATAAAGCGGTTTATGTTCTAATTCTATTAGCTGAACGAGCAGCATAGGAAAGCGACAGAGATGGTATGGACTGCAATTACCACAGAAACTACAAACAATATCACACACACACACACAGACACACACACACTCACACACATAAAAAGACAAATTTGACACACATAAAATGCAATCTAAGCTTTTAGTTGTCTTCCAAGAAACATTTATGGCCTTTGGACTGGCCCTACATGAAATATCCATACAAATGAGCTGACCAAGAAAAAAATTCAATTAAAGTAATAATGAAAAGTAACAAATGAATGCACTGCCTCTCTGAATTACTGAAACTAATTAATTAAAAACAACAGATTTTTTCTCCGTTAATTCAATTGAATGAGTGTAAAAGTTTCGGATATGGGTGCCGACTTTTCAAGCATATAAATAACTAAATTTGAAAGAGATCGATATAGATTACCCCTAAGATAGTATTGACCTGTATGACATTATAATGGACCGATCGATACGAAATTTGGTATCTAGATATACCCCAGATATTCTTACAGATAAAGAAGTTCCATCTAGCTGGGTCCTATAAATATGCTCCATCTACCAGGCTTAACAAACTGAACGAGAGAAACTGTAGGACATACATACTTCCCTGCTTGTTAGGGCCTACCATCTGTGGTTCAGTGTGTAACAGACGTAAGAACAAAATCTATATCCTCTTTATACTTCGACAAGAATATAAAAAAAAGTAAGACAATCGTATAAGTTATCTGCTGTGTTAGATAAAAGTAAAGTAACTTTTAAAAGATACTAGACAGTAACCCAGTTAGTTCAGCATGATGAGGTGTTTCGAGACATTTTGTTCAGTTCATTTTTGTGATTCAGCTTTTGTTTTGCTGTGAATAAGCCGAGGCGACATGCTCAAGTGCTTGCCAGCAAAGTTAAGAGAAGATAACTAATACGCATCCATTGTACGTGACATTTTGCTGTCAGCTAAATCAAGTTTCATTATGTGACATAGACATAGAACATCTTATATCTAGACTATCAATGCCAGAATGGTATGGACTGAGAAGTGGGGCCATTAGGGGGTGACAAGCGAGTAAGTGGGTTAGTTAAATTTAGGAAGCTTTTGCCATCTGGTTGCATAAAATTACCTGCAGCAAACTTTTACTAATTGTGAGATTCTCAGACTTTATCCTGCTCTCTGTCACTCACTCATTCCGGAGAGTATCTATTGAGTGCCTGGCTGGAGGCACTGTTCTGCAGCATAATTAAGGCCCAGACACGCCTCAGGCACAAACCTACTCGGCATTTGCATGTGAGGCACGCACTTCGTCACACACAGGCATACCGATATGGGAAAAAACTTAACTGGCATTTACCAGAACAGACAGTCGGATATGCAGACAGGTGAACAATTATGACAGTCTCTGTTCAGGCTACTTTCAAATTTAATCAACTGACAGCATGTGGTTGAATTTTTTCTCTTTCATTTTGGCATATTGAAATCAATGAAATTATTATATTTGTCACATATCTGGCCCCTCCGAGTTGGGTCACATAAATATTTAACCGCACCGCATAGAAATGCCAACGCCCAGGGAAAATGCTAAGGTTTCTGGTCTGGGGGGCTCGAGGTATTCGCAACTGTCGCCTGACATATTTGCATGAAATTGCACTTGCTTATTATTTATGCGTCCCCAAAGCTTACAAAAATAAACAAACACACAAATGTGGGGCAGATGTTGTTGCTGCCAAAAATGCGAAATTGTGGTTTCCACATATCCGCATTTTGTGGTTGGAAAATGAAGATGGCAATCCTCTAACAACTTGGCCTGATTTTTGCCACGATTTTAGCTTATTTTTTCCAACTCCATCATAGCTAAAATAACCCACCAAGTTCTTGGCTCACAAAGTATATTGAAGTTCATACAAGTACGAATGTTTGAGTGTGTGTGTGTGTTTGCGTATCATATCATATACATACTGACGGGGAGCCTGAGAGTACGAGGAACGTACAATTTAGTGGTATCAAGTTTTTAAGCAGCTTTAAAATTTAGCTTGACTTATTGGCATGGCAGTCAAATTTTCTGTTACTCAGCAAATTTAAACAGTTATAAGTTTTTTTTTTCATTTTTAATAAGCTTTACTCCACAGCAGGTTTGCTTTGACTTTTTTAAATTTAAATTTAACTTTGTAACTTTGTGATTTATAAATTTAAAAACTTTTTTTTTTTTGATTTTAGGTTAAAAAGAAAGAAATATCGCTTAATTAGGATTCTGTTCGTTTTGGTTCTGGTTATAAGGACTTTTCTTTGTCTCTTGTTATTAATTTAAACTTCAATTTAGAATAACAATATTAAGTATGCGAATTTCTGTAAGTCTGCACCTGTCCAATCAAATAAGTGAAACTCCTTTTCATTGTATGTGCTCACAAAATGAAAAATGTCTTCGATTAATGTGAAGTGGGTGGAGGGAAAATGTTTCGGATAGAGACTCAAACAACGACCGCTGGATTGGTGTTAAGTACGTTGTTTAATACCAAGTGCATGAGACAACCCAGCTATCCACAAACTACCCCCACCATGGGGCCACAGAGAGAAACATTCCATTTTAATCCATTCTTATGTACACAAACAAAGAGGGAAATGGAGAATGATGCTTGGGTGCGGCACTGATGGATTACTCTCGTTGAAATGTCGAATCTTGTTAGTGGATCACCATCACATACAGCCAACAACCACAACAGCAGCATCAGCCACAAAAAATAAAAGGGAGAAAATATTTTACCACGTTTCTGATGCTGTGCGGCATAAAAAGTCATTGACTTTGGTTTCATTCATGCTTTTGACCCACTCGTGGGCCTGATGGGGCTGCTGTTTGTGGCTTGGCTTTGGTTTTTTTTTTTTTTCATTTTTTTTTCATGCTTGTAGCTGGGTTACTTGATCTGGGATATACTGGTGTCGAGTTGGCTGGCAGCTTGTCAGAAGCAGGCCAAAGGCGCACAAGTGTTAGCGATTTTTCACGCTCTAAATGTGGGTGAAAATATGACTGAACACACAAAAATACACCGAATGCATCCAGATACTTAAAGCTGCGTTTTAATGTATCTGTCAAGAATTAGAGTTGTCCAAGTCTCTCGAACACAAAGCCTAGGTCAGATATGTTGCATTCTGAAGAAGGGTTCCCAATTATTTATCTTCTTACATTAAAGCAGATAACTTAACAATAACCCTTTTGTTTTCGTCTTAAAGGATGTAAGAAAGACATACGGATATATCTTTGAGAATTTGATCTCATTAATATTACTTTTCTTTGCATACAATGTTTCAGCAATTTACTTTATGAATAATCGAATTTACAGTTTCCATTATGTAAATTGGTGAGGTACTCATTAGTTATTAACATATTAATAATTGCTTATTAGCTCTTTGTTATAGTCGGTGAATAAATGGTTTAAGATTCTATTATTTATTTAAGCCCTTACATGTTTTCTCTTTCATATACGACTTATATTTGGCCTGCAATACACCGTAAGTCCGTAACGGTCTAAGTGTCTTTCCAACTAAATGCTCTTCAAAGAGTATGTAGATGCACACACCTTCGGCACTTTCGTATAGATTTATCCATTTGACTAGGTAAAGGTTTTCCCACCATGGCCTCAAAAAGTATGAAAGTACCAAGAGAAAAGAACAAATACATCGGCTCCTCTGCATATGCCTTTCAAAGTGTCCAAGGTGTGAGTGAATCTCTGTGTGTGTGTGTTTGTTTACCTATTACAAGCTCTGACACAGTAACACACCCATTGGATTTCCTGTATTTGTCGCCTTGATGCTTTGTTCTGTCAGTCTGCCTTTCTGTAAGAGACCGTTTTCCCTCTCTCTTTCTCTCTCTCTCTCTCTATCGAGCTATCGTTGTCTCTTTTGTCTCGTTGGTCGATGTTGTTGGCAACGGCAGAAAATTTTATATACACACTTTATATGTTGTGTATACGTGCGTGTGTGTGTGTGGTGTGAATATAGAGTGTGGGTTAACCCCTTATTGTCATCCAAGTGTTGTTGTTGAATGAACTGTGCTTGTGTGTGTGCGTGAACTTTATGCTGCTGATGTAGCCTTCCCCAATTTGTTGTTACTTTTGCCTTTATAAAAAATGAGAGAAAAGACAAAAAAAAAAGTAAAGCATTTTCAAGTAGCTACACACAAACTCACCTAGGAGCTTGTATGGGTTGTGAGCGTGTGTGTGTGTGTGTGTACGGCTCTTATAACTGTTTTGTGTCTTTATCCATTTTGAAATTGATGCCAAGACAGCTTTAGCAAAAGAAATTACCTAAAAGAAAGATTGAGAAGCAGACTGCCACACAGAGTGAGAGAGATTTATTTTTACTCGTCTCATGCATAATTTATTTTGTATAATAGAATTTCATTTAAGTTCATGAGAACAGACAAAGAGTATAAAAGCAAACTTTCTACTTGCTCTAAGTTTCCCCAGTGAAATGAATACTAAGCAACCAATTTCAAGAACAACATTTAGCCACAAGTCGGAAAAGTCACATTAAAAATTACTGACCCTAAATACAAAAAATTTATATTTTTTCAATATGTTTGATAATATTGTCATTGATTTTAGCTCTTTCATCGAAGAATCCCTTTCCAAAACTTAAAAGTGTTTCCTTTAATTTTCCCATTTTCATATGTGTAGAAAATTTTAATGAGAAAACTCGTATTTTCCTTAAAGTATATTCCACTCTTCGAGTCACACATGACGCAACTTCTAAGGTCGATTCTTCCTCCCTGCCTCTTCGGCTTTCTCTCACGCTCTCTCTCGACTAAGCTTATATTTTTTGTTAGGCTTTTCCGATTTTGTGGTTTTTAGAATTTTGTAGATTTTATTTGCTCTGTGGGCGATAAGTGGTTGGCAATGTTTTTGTTGCCATGCCTGTGTATTTGTGGGCTAAAAAATAAATGTAGACCTAATAAAAGCCACAAAAAAAAAAGAAACTAACTTTGAGTAGCAGTTAAATGGGGTGGAATAATGTTTGCAATCGAAATAAATTGTAGACAGAAATAAATACAAATGTTTATATATATATATATCTATATATATTTTTTTTGTAAAAGATAATCGAATATCGTATTATGTAATAAAAGAATACATTTATAGGAGCTTCATCATAGTTTGTCAAGGTCTGCAATGCAATAAAATACAAACAGAATAGTACGGAAAATTATTAGTCTCATGTCAAAAGGATTTCTCCTTTGATTTGTTTTAAAGAAACAGCTGCGGAATTTCTAGAGAGGAAAACAACATGGACTACAAATTGCAGTACTTGTATCAAGATACGTTTCACCTCGAAGATTTCAGTAGAAGTGGCAATAAAGGAGGTAAAATTTGCATAGCGTATAAATGAGTTTCAGTTTTGGCCATTTTAGTTCAGCTCAAATCATATAATTGAGTGAATTTGTCATTCAGAAAAACTAGTTCCTTCAACTACAAGTAATCTTTGCTCTCAAGAGTTTAAGCAAAATAAATATAATAATTGATTCCTTCAAATGCTTCTTCCAGCTGTTCTTTTACATAAGTTTCTGTATTAAAGTCAACTCTTTTGTTATTTGGAATTTGAATGAAAAGATCCATTTGAGCAAGTTTGTCTTTTGCCTTTGTATACGATTCTTTTGACTGTTTGCATTTCGGGTCTCCGGTCTGCTCAGCGAAGCGTTAGTCAGTCTCATTCATTCATTTCTATGAGACCACATATATACCCATACATATAAATTGATATGTTTAGCTTTTTGTCTACACTAAATGGCAGACAGACTCTGAGGCAGTCAAGCAACGCTCGAAGGCAATAAACACAAATACCAAAATGGTGTGGGTAAGTTGTTTTAATAGTTGAGCGGAGCAAACTAAAACAGCCACAAAATACGACACTTTGACATTTGTTTGACTTTGGCAAGGGTGAGACGAATTCTATTAAGAAAGTTGGAGGTTTTTGAGTCTACACTAAAAAGGCCCCCCAAAAATTTTAAGTATACGCCAACTGGGTTACTTGCAAAAATCTTTTACTTAGGAAACTAATTAAAATGTTCAAAATTACACAATATTCGCAAAAGTTAAAAGACACCCAAGACTGTGCCTGCCTGATAGAACATGTGTGACAGTTGGAGAGCCTATCCATAGAATTCTTTCTTATCAGAAAAAGAGATTCAAGTTAAGTTTTGGTTGGATTATTAAGGTTATGATCTGTTATATAAGCTAAGCTCAGACTTGCAGTTTCCGTAATTTTCCACTCAACGACTTTCCACATTGACCACCCTTTTGGAATAACCTCTGAGAAAACGCCTTTTGCTAATTTTCTCTCAGGTTCTTTTCGGGGTCTGCTAAAAGTTAAGGACGTGAAAGCACTGATTTAGGAGCACAATTTAATTTACGAGCTTATTTTTCAGCTTGGCTTAAATAATAAAATTTTCATTTATTTTCTATGGTCTTCGTGATTTTAGCTTCTCTTTTTTTATATTTTTCAGGTATGTGCAAAATACTAAAAATCGCCAATGCTTGCAGTTTTTAAGGTGAGCTTTTTGGGGCACACTCTGCTGGTTATTAAAGTTACTTGTGGTTTTAATAAGTCACTTAAAAATGTTGCCATAAGAAGCTCGTAAAAATATAAAAGTGCTCGGGTTGGAAGGTACTTAAATTATGGCTCAAGTGTAATGGGGAAAAAATTTAATGGGATGGATTTTAGTCTTACCAAAGTAATCACTGGAAAATCTCCAAAATAAAAAGAGAATATAAATGACATTTATTCCAGTTTTTCATAAGTAGTCGCCAAAGTATATTAAACTTATCAAATAAACAAAATCATTTATATTGTGTCCTTGCATTGTTAAAAATTTTAACGAGCCCAACAACTTTTCGAACAAAGAGCAAAGAAATCACACACACACAGTTTGTTTTTGCCAAAAACTTTTAACTAATTTTCTTGTTTTGAACGAGACATGTGCCATTCCAACAATGTTAGGGCCAAAAAACTTATTGGAGAAATCTCCCAGGAACTTTTTCTTCTTTGAAAATTTCCCAATTAAAACTATTTGTGTCCAAATGAAAAGGAAGAATTTGTTCATGCTGTGCGGAAGGTGCTTAATTTTCGTACTTTAGAAATATATAAGAATGCTGATTCTTTGATATATTTATCATTGTTTATTAAAAGGAATAAAGTCAACTGTTATTGCCTTATATCTAGGTGCAAAGGGAATAAGTTTCGACTTGATTATTTAAATGCATAAATGTATTTTTGTCATGGGAATAAATTCATGGCAGTTCTCAAAGAGAAGTAGCATAAAATTAAAAGTTTTGCATGCTGCCAATTGTGGCTCGATAATTTAATTTAATGTCTAGTTACCCAGCCCACCAGCAGCTAAATAACTTTGGCTAGCCAGTAATTAAAGCCAAGACGACGAACATAACGACTAAAGTGGGGCTCCGTTGCGAGTTGCCATTGCAAATTAAGCCAAAACATTTAAGCTGCTTTTGTTTATGTCTTTGACTGCCAACTGCCATCGTTGGCATTGTTTTTGCAAAACTCCTCCCCTTTCCTACTCATTATGTCTTCAACAATGCGCACGCCTTTTTCATAGAGCAGGACGACTTGCCGCTTAATGGCCAATTTAATAGGAGGCGTGTATTTTCGGAGGCTGGGCCGGCCCGATTCGGGCCAACCTGGCCAAGCTTGTCTGGCTGGTTCAAATTCAAACTAGGCACTTGCTTGTTGGCTGGGGGCTCACATTGAAAACATTAATGTCCAGAACATTTGCAAATGAAATGGGCTAAATACAAAAGACAACTAAAGGGAAGCCGAGACGAGAGAAGGTGGGAAAAGGAAGGGTATCTGGCTTGAAAAAGAAGCACATAGGCAAGGCATCAGACGATTACCTTTTCGGATTGTTAATTAAGTTTAGGTAGCTAAATGTTATGGCCAAGTTTTCTATTACCCAAAAGCACTACGGAGCTCACACACTCAACTCCCTTCATACTCTAATGAGGCACGTAGGCGTATGAGTAACGCGTAAATTAGTTAGACCAGGATCCAAACCCACTCATCAGAAAACAACAAGTGAAAGAGGGCGGGTCAGGGGTAAATTGGGGAAAATTAAACGTGACACTCGTTGTTAATGAGAAATATGTCAGGCAAACTGCTTGTCCCGATTTCACCTTATTAAATATATTTTCACTTTAACATCGTACAAGCCGCAATTGAAATGTCTGTTGACTTCAGTCCAAAAACAGAATCAAGAGTAATCAATTCTTTTACGGAATTCCGACCGTCTTAAAGTTACATTTCCTACTACTCATTTTTCATTTTCTCTTAAAGAAAACCGAATCAAGCATTTCTATTGTGCTCGTCCCTACGCCATTCATACATTCTAGTTATATCCTTGACTCCTTAAGAGTTTGAAAAGCACACAGTCAACCGATCTGTGTAATCTGAGTGTACAGGTTAGAGGAACACAGCTTAGTTGTGCACGTAATGGAATATTTCCCTTTTCCAAATGACTGGCATTGATTTTTTTTTATAGCGCCACAAAGCGCACGCACTTTCAGCATCTTATAGCTAAGGCAAACAAAAATATGAGACGGTTAAAGAAAATCGAAAGAAAAAAAAAACGGCAACGACCAAAGGAAAAATGAAACGCAGCGTTTGCCTGAATTCCTTGAGCTTTTCAGCCGACACCGCCCATGATTTCCACCCAGGGGAGTCAGTCGATTGTTATAGAGAACTTGGGAAATGAAGTGTTGGTGGCTGGAAAGCCCGCAGCACTTTAGGTCAGAGCAGGTAGAAGAGCAGGATTGGGTTTGGGATTGCCAATCCTCATAAAAAGCAACGACAGCTGTACACACACACACATTCACACACACAAATTCAGACAGAGCGAGAAAGATTGGCAATCCCTTCTGTATTTACATGCGAACAATATGAAGCTGTCCATGTTTATAACATCCGCAAATTGTTGAAGATAACAATTATTGTGCACTATTTGTGAAAGCTAAGAGGAAGAGCTTGAGAGCTCTGGCTTGGCCCTGTTGGCTTTGATGGGTTGCTAGGTAGCATAGCTGGTTGTGTGGCTTGTGATAGTTGAAACAACCGGAAATGGCCATTTACGGAAACATAGAAAGGCATCCACACAATTCACACTACAACCCCAACAGCTTTGTTAAATATTCTAGCAGCTCTGCCCGTTGATATTTGTGCTATTTCTGATATGGTAGATATTTGGATTTCTGAATTTTATGCGGTTCAGGGCAATGGAGAATAACTTCGTTCAGATTCTGAGGTCCAAAGAGAATTCGGCTTTTAGTTAGGGAATATGAAACCTATGGATCACCCCAGTTCTTCACATAAACATTTTGATAATTGAAGACTTTTAGAATTAAAATTAATATTTATATCGCCGGGTAAGCCTACGCTCTTCCGACCATTTTTTGTGTGAGTATTTGTATTTTCTGTCTTAAGTTCTTCGGAATAATCGGAGCTTGCCATTTTTTTTAGCAAAGCTCTGGAAGATAAGAGCCTCTAGTTTTTATTATTGCTTATTCCATTTTAGTACAAGTCATTTGCTTTTTCGTATACGTTAAGCTTTTGTTTGCTGCTATTAAGTCTTCATTTACTTTGCATATTTATAAAACCGGAATTGAAAGAACATTTGCCATTGTTAGTGAAATGGTCAAGTCAACAAGAAAACAACAACCAACAAATTTCTATTAACTCAAAGAGAGAGGATACAAAAGACAATGCCGACTGAGCTCAATTCATTAAAGAGCAAGCCCGGCTGAAAATGTGGCCCTATCGAGCTGATACACTTAAGGACAAACGGACAGATAAAAAGGCAGTGAGCCAAGTAAGCCAAGCCAGTCGGTTTGTCGTATAGCTAAGCAACGCCCTCGCTGAGTAAACATTGAGTCAACACTTCCGCTGTGATAACATCAGAATGGCGCCAACATTATGGCAGAGCATTTGAGCATGGTGGCCAAAAAGCGTTCAGCCAAAATAGATATTTCAACAAAGATAACACGGAAAGGAAAAAATAACAAGGCCAAAAACAAAAGCAATAATCAAAGAAGAAAGCCTACAAATATTTTACTAGACTGAAACTTTAACACTCTATTCAAAAAACAAACATTCTCAATAAATTAGAAATTCAGCTAGATTAAAATATTCTTCGTTTCGTTCTGTTTGAATTGCTAAAAGCCTACCAAATAGCAATCTATTCTTGATCCAAAATAAACCTATATCAATTTCTATTCTAATGGTTCCTTATTTATGTTGAAAATGCTCGTATATTATTTTTGTATTAAGTAAATCAATTAATATACCAAATTCCCGGAATATATGAATTTATCTTCGGATGAACAATCATATTTTTTTTCAGCCAATAAATTATTTTATCTAAGCCCTAAGTAACAAAACAAATTTAATGGCAAATATCAAATAAATATAAAAGAGTACTAAATAGGAAAAATAATCTTCATCCACGTGGCAAGGAATAAAATCTGAAATCATATCTTCTTGTGCCTTTGAGCTTTATGAAAATCTCATTAAAATGACTGCACTAAAAACCAAACTAAAACAAACAAATATAGCCTTCTTAATGCCGTCCCCACCACCACCACATAATCAGAAATAATAAAAAAAAAAGAAAACAAGAGAAAATTAATTAAGAAAAATGTTCAGACGACGGTCCATTGCGACCTTACCCCATGTGTAGATGTGATGGTGTCGGAAATTGATTTCCATTTGAAATTGTCATAGCATTTTGTGGGCCTACAGGGTCAGCAGGACCAGCGCAGAGCTCTATGAATTGAGTGTAACATACGAAACCAAATATTGTAGGGATTGTGCAGGACAGCAAGGACAGTTAGAAGGAATGGCAGGCAAATATATGTTCTCTGCTTGATGCTCGTTTTGCCATCATTAAATTATTTTTACTTTATTTTGTTGAACTGGCAGACTGCTTCGTCGAGCTCTCATTGCTTTTCAGCTAGCCAAGCATACAGGGCGTATGCGTATTCTCAATGCCAGCGACGCGCTCGTAGTCGTCGTTGTCGTCGTCGTCATGGTCGTCATCATATCGTCAACGTGTGTGTGGCTTTCCTTTTCATATGTATTTTTGTTGTTCTCTTTTTTTCGTATTATTATTATTTTTTTTTTTCAATGTTGACTTAATATCATTATTTCACCATTGGTGGCAAACTGTACCCAACTGACGTCAATTTTGATCCCCTTTCCTAGTGGTGGTAAAAGTCTTTTTTCTGTATATAAGAATATGTGTATATATTTGAGCTTGTATATGAAACACCAACGCTGGGCAAATAATGAATTCATTTTCAACGCCCCGTCAAAATGCTGCCGATTTTGCCGTTGGCCATTAAGAATTTCAGAACATCTTATACATTAAAGCGAAATTATATATATGAGGAAATGTCTCAAAATAGAACGCACTCACATTACTCTTTGTATAAGTATTAATAAAATTATCAGTTGACTTTCACAACTTTGGACCTGGTGGCTTTCTCTTCAAAAGTCTATTGTAAATTTAAAAAGGTTTCCTTAAATTAAATCCTTCTCTTAGAATCGCTTATTATTCGTGTATACTTGAAAGTTCTCTTTAGTTGGAAAAAGTGTGCATAAATTCGGGGAAATGTCGATGCCAAATTATTTACCAATATTAAGCGATAATTTATTTCTGACCCACCCAAAAAGGCGGACCAGCTTTTTCTTCCTCTCACTGCCTTCAAAATTTTCCATTTTCCTTTTCATTCCACTGACTGGCTCTTTATGTATTTGCCTTTAAAATTTGTTAGCCAACAGCAAAGAGATAAAATTTATGTTTGCCCAACGAATATTCCCGTTTCTGCCATCACACATCGTTTGTATGTAAAATCACAGGAAAATTAATTTTCATACATTCTGCTTCATTCTATATGGTTACCAAAAGCAACCCAACCCACCTCCAGCTCCACAACTCTGCAATGCCCAATTTTGCGCACAATTTATTGCTCAGCTAATGTTGGCCTAAGGATAAAATGTGACAATATCTCGAAAAACGCGTTCCATCTATCGATGTTAGACGAACTTTGCATAAAATATTCCACATATTCTCAATTTGAGTATACCATATATACATATATGTAAGGCAATCCATTTATATGTTTTTGGATTGATGATTAAATTAAACTTTCAATGTATGAAATGTTCAATTAAAGCTAAAATAATAAGCAATTTAATTCAATTTCTCTAACTGGCCAAAGGCAAGGAAATTTATCGCAAAATTAATCATTCTACTTCAAATTGGTTAGCAGTTGCTGGATTAAATAAACTAATATAACTTGGCAGTAATAATTTTAGAGCTCAGTTGAGCTTAGTAAAAAGGTTTTTTTTGCTAGTATTAAAATAGAGCTAGGGCATGTTATTTGGCTAAGCCATCAATAATTTTATTAACATAAATTATTTGAAAATTTATTTGTTTTGTTGACCGTAGAGAATTGGGCAGGCAGAAGGCAAATATTTGACTTGAAGTCTTTTCTTTGAAGAGTAATTTGAGTCAAGTTAACGACTTGTTTATTTTGCTCAATATTCTATGCAAATTGTACAATTTCTAAGGCCTTCAAAGGGAAATGATTGACAACTCAATTAATTATTGCCACTTTTATTATTTCTTGTATTTAATATTAAAGAAGATTAACGTGCTGTTAATTCCAAAATAATTTATAAAAATTCTTGAGATAAGTTCAGTATTGATTTTCTTCTCTTGTTCTTTTTGTTAATTTATTTCACATTCCAATATTTTTAATTTAGAGTATTTTTTTATTTATCTCTTATCTTTCTTCCCTTTTTATTATTTCTCTTTGATTTCTTTTTATCAGTCTTGCATTTGTTCTCTTTGAACTATGCCAAGTATTTTCCTTGGTAATTTTTAATATCTTCATAAACTTCTTTTGTGCAGCATTTTAAAGCAGAAAAAAAATTTTTGCCTATATTAAAAATGCAGTCTGATTATAATTTCCGCTATATATTTTTTTATTTTTATTTCTTTTTTTTGTGAATGCTTCCATTTTGCACCCCACGTAAGCCCTGTTGCCATTGAGATTCCTGCTGCTGTCGCCGTTCCCTGTATCCAGTTTCCTTTTGTTGTTGCTGTTGCAGACTGCCTGTCAGACTTTCTTTTCCTTCCTGACTGCATACGCTGATGAGCACCATTATGGCCAATGCTCCTGTTGTTCCTGACCATTTTGCTGTTGTTGTTGTCTTCTTGGTATTGTTCTGCCGTTGACTACTTAAAAATAAAGAGACTCGCCAAGCTGCAGACGCAAACAGACGTCAAAACTTGGTAAAAAAAAAAAAAGATCCTGAAAAGAAATGCGCCATTTTAATAAATATAAATAATGAAAACAAAAAACAGACAAAAAAAAAATTATAAGCCATTGTTGGCAGTCAACATAATGAAAGCGTAAATGACGCTCACTTGCCCAGGCTAAGCTAAAAAAAAAAATAATAATAAAAGTAATAATAAAAGGAAAACTCAAGAAGCTCTACGAAAAAATAAAAGTCATAAAACTTGGTAGGCGGACTCTGGAGTCAAGTGACCCTTTCTCAAATCAAATCTCAAGGAAAAGAGGGAAATATTTAAGTCAAGTTATTAAGCCGCGAAAGTGACTTGCAGCACTTCGTCTCTTTTTGTGCTCCCTGACATGAAAAATGCATTTAAACTATTTAAAAAGTCGCATTATTTGCAATCAATTTCAATGCCAAAATGGAAGAGAGAAAACTTTTATGCACTTCACCAGATTGGAGGACTAGAAGTTTTTCTAATTTTTCTCTTTATCTTCCACTTTTCGGATAGAAAAGATTCTTCAGAAATCATCATAAATTTGCATGAAAAATTACTGTTTTTCTTTGACCGAAAAAAGAGGTAAAAGAAAGTGTAGCCCATTCCTTCTGCCACGAGTCTTGCCTTAATTTCATTTCAATCTTTATAATTTGCATATATCATGTATAGAAATTAAACATTTATTTATATCTCGGTGTGCCTAGCCACAGCAGTATAAAAAGCAAATAAGAAACCGAAGGAAAAGTTTCCTCTGATTTTCAATGTAGCACAAACATATGAATTTTTTTTTGTTTTTAATGACTTTCGGGTTTCAAGTTTGTTGGAAGTTTGTTTTCTATGTTTGTTTATGAAATGAATTACGGTTCCGAGCACACAAACACATTCAGTTTGCCTAACAAATTTACTTAAGAAAGAGTTTCTTATTCTTTTGTGTACATTTGGCAATAATTTTATACAATTTATATGACAGGTTTTTATTTGAGGTGACATATGTCAAAAGCCAAGAGAAGATAAGAAAACCAGCAAAGCAAATAGAGTATTTTTTTTTTATTAATTTTTGTAACAAAATAATTCAAAAACATTTCTTTTTTTTGTCTTAAATCATAAATAAATTTTGTGATATGAAACAAATGTAATAATACAAATACAAATTCGTACCAAAGGGAAGAAGAAATTTAATTTAATTGAAGTTCGTATGAAAGCAAATTTATGTGGGTTGAATTTAATTTGGAATACACAAAAATTTCATTTTCCCACAAATAAAGAAAAAGAATGTATACATTTTATGTACTTTATTTTAATTAAAAATCAAAATGCGATAAGCTTGTATAAGAAACCGTAAAGGAAGCGTTGAATGTCGCAAATATTTCGCCAAGCCAAATGCCCCAACGTTTTTATCATTTACCAAGATGAAAGTTAGCAGAATACGCAGAAAAACAACAACGGTGAGAACAGAAGAGAAGTGGCAACCCCAATAACAAGGCATGACTCTTTTGGTCTTGACTTTCCGGCTGGCCTCCACAGAATGCCACAATTTCCGCTTGTGCCGCTACTTTTCAGCGGCCATAAATTCAATGCCCCAGACCGACGGCAGTAGGAGATTGCTGGTGGAATATCATACACAAAACGATTTCACAGTTTTCAAGTTTCTATCAGAACAGTGCGGGTTGAGAGGAGTAAGCAGTGAAGCCATTCGCGACCACAGCTCCAGCCCTCCTGCTGTGTAACGGTCATTAATTTGTCTTTAGAAATGAGTGGAGCTAGGCGAAAGTTGAGGGTTCGGATTGGAGCAAGTCCGTGGGCCGTTGTAGTGGCCTTAAACAGCCTAAGTAGCACAACTAAATTAGGAAATTGTTGGTCCACCAGGATAGAGAGAGAGAGAGAGTTGGAGCGTTGGGTTGACTTGAATATGGCAATTAGAATTTTTAAAGCAACTAATAAAGTTCAAAGGAAAAGGTACAGAACTGTTAAAAATAAATGTTTAATTTAATCGAAATGGCTTTGGACAGGGTGGGTGGGTCAGGTAAAAGTTAATTTAATTATAGAAAGAGGGCAGGTAATGTCAAGTCGGAAATTTATTCTTGATTAAATGAAATGTAAAGAAAAGGTAGAAATATTTTGGATATCAGTCTTAAATTTTTTGATTTGCATTCGAGAGTCAAGTTTATCTGCTCAACTGTTTAAGGAGAGCAAATTGAAGCCTTCAAAAACATGCAGAGCCTGACAAGCTAGCTAATAATAAATGCACAATAAAAGCCTCAAACATAATTCATTTATTTTGTGAACTGCAAAAGACACTGCGATTCAACAACAGAAATGCAACGCCCCCAGGCATAATATAAAACTTGCACACTCAAAAGGAAAGGAAAGAAAAACTGCTTTGAAAATGGTCTTCGGAGTGGGTGGAAAAAATAAAAGGAAACGCAACTATAAACGCAGAAATATGCAATTCATAAAAGAAACTATGAAACGGCATTGCAAGCATGCAGCGAGCTCATACAAAATAATAACCAAAATGTACATTTATCATATGAAATGCTCTACCCACTCTCAGATCTCAGAGCTCTTGTAAGAAATAGAATAATGACAAAAACGAGTGAGAGAACATGGCAAACAGGATATGGTTTCCCCATATAAATGTTTTCTGATAAAACCCAAGAAAGATAAACTTAAATCTTTGGGCCTGTTGTATATCTGCTGGTTGAATATTTGGAAATATTTGGATGCACAACACTGCGTATGTGTGATATTTGTGTGGTATACCTAAAATTGCTGTATATCGATTGATAAGCAGACAATGTCTATTGAATTTTTGCACAGATATGCTTTGTTATATGTTTCGTTGTTATTTTTCCATTTGTGTTTCCGGAAATTTAATCAGTTTTCGTGCTTTAGAAACTTTCAAGAACACACAAACACTTTACGAGTATACTCAGTGCTGTGCACAAAGGGAAAGCTTTAAAAAAAGAAAATTGATTCCATGGGGTAAGAATTCGGTGTGCGAATGGAATGGGCAATAGAAAAACTTAAAATGAAATTGTGTTTTTTTGTTCTTTGCTGAGCTTTGCTATTTTGACATTCCTGGACTCGTTGCTCATTGAGATTACCTAGCAAGGCAATCGATTTTTGGCTTGAATAAGAAAAATGGAAAATCAATTTAGTTTCGTTTGATTTTACACACCGAAATATATAGTTTCAAGCCTGCTAGGAAGTTCTGAGAAATCACAATAAAATTTAGGTTCAGTTTAATTATTTTCCTTATTACGTTGTCTTCTTTATTAGCTTGTCATCTTATAACTAAAATACCTAGGCAGTACAGGCATTCCTTTAAATTTTAATTTACAACCTATCGAATTTCAGTTGCTTAAATAAACAAACGAAAATATAATTTTCAAATATTTACCAAACAACCGAAAGCGTTAACAGTTTCAAGAAAATTTCTGAGCATTTGATTAAGCCTTTGTTATTGTTATTTAACTACAATGTTGCCGGTCCTCTTTGAACTTAATTCTCTAGCTTTCTGCAAACTCTATACGAACCCGAAATATGTACTTGCTTATTTATATACCATCTAGAATATACAAATATTTGGTTTCTTGCCTTGAGCCGAATTGGCAACTGGTGGCAAGAAAGTTGAACATCAATTTCATTATCATTTATTTGCATAAATAAATTAAAAACCCAAGAGTGTGGATGGATGCTTCCATACTCTCGTAAAGAGTGGTGAATGCGTTGGGCTATGCGAAGGCGTTAATAAAATATGAAAACAAGTCAATTTAGGAAAGCAATTAAATCAACTAGAATCGTTTACACACTTCCTCTTGCTACCAGCAATCTTCCTGGAATTCCCTCACCTTGTACTGACAATTGAATTTCGAATTTTTGCCTGGATGTTCAATAAAAACACACGCACACACCCACACGCTTCGGGGAAAGCAAACGTGCTCATCTAAAATGAGTGGAAACCTACCGAACGGAAAGAGAGGAACTAATTACTTTGCTAATGATCTGCATAATAATTTGCTCACACTTGAAATCGCACCAGACACTGAGAGTAGGGGGGTCAAAAAACCTTCAAGTTAAATGGTAGGCAAAATATAATTAAAACTTTGTGCTTCCCTTAAATAAATTGTTTACACACAAACGACTACTTAATATGCATTTAAATAGCTCGTTTCACTCCAGACTCTCTCAAGCAGCGAGAATTCTTGCATACTTATTAAATGATGGAATTGAAAATATTAAAATGCATATTCTCAACTTTTATCTTCTTTGTTCTCTGCTTTCATTGCAGCATTATGGCAGTCATGCCGAAGAGTAGCTGCAAAGCCACTTGTAAAGACGGAGAAGAAAACGTGAGCCCTGCCTAAAAAAAAAAAGGAAAACGGAAATAGACAACGAAAAATGTCTGCTTGCATGACAATTGTAGCGTGCAGGCATTTAGACAACGCACCAAGACCAGAGGAAACCAAGTCAGAGACAACAGCATTTGCCCAAAGCGTACGTGAAGTGTTTGTTAACAAGTTGGTGCATCTAAAAAAACAGCAGCAGCAGCAGCAACAGCATCCTTGGCTCTTTGGCCCTACACAAGGGCACTAACTTAGACAAGAAGAAGGAAAAGAGGAAGGCAGCCACTTGACAGACAGAGAATAGGTAAGTGCCTTTGACTGAAATGAAAATTGGGCTCACATATAAGAATAGGAAAGTACAAAAGTCAAAATGGAAGTAGAACAAAAGGTAAGCTTCGATGTACTGAATACTCTATCCACACTTTACTCGGAATTTATATAAATTGGAAGATAACTAAGTCGTTCACGGTCAACCCCAAGATTAATTGGGCAAGCAGATAAGATAAGGAATAGGACTATTTATTGACAGCTTCAAAGCTAAACTCACATTGTTCGCAAAAAGTATGAAAAGTTAAAAACTCCTTTGACAGGTAAGAGTATTGAAGTTGTCAAGTGCTTCCAGTTTCATGATTGTTCAAATAATAAGAAAGAAGCTCTAAGAATTTTCTCTTAGGAATTTTGTAAGTCAGATAATTATATCAAATAATTGTGATAAGTTCTTTCGGTTTCAATTTTATTTCTTATATCGAAAGTAGATATATTCATCTTAGGGAAAAAATCAAAACCATCTTGGGAAGACTTTCACTTGCAGGCGACATACAAAAAGACAATTTCCACATCGAGGATTGTGGCGCTGCTTGCCAACTATTTCGAGTATTCGTGTCACCTTAGACATGTCGAGAGTTTGTTGAGTTTTCATGTCATGTCTGGCATATGCAAAATGCCAACTGTCGTCGCAAGCAAAAGCAACAAGACGCTCTCTAACAACAAGAAGGGCAAGGTTGCCAGGTGGCGGCCAAAATGGGAAGACAGTGCCAAAGGCAGCAAAATCAGTTGATTAGACAAGAGGCACTAGGCCTCAATGAAACCCAAAAAGGTGAAGAGGAGAAGATCACGAAAAGTGTACTTGACTACTTGAAACTGTGGTGTCTACTTGGAGGGTACTCGAAGTCGACTGGCGTTGATTTCGTTTGCTATACTTTTTTTAATCAAAATTTTATTTCTTTAATTCTTTTTGCAGATAATTTAAAACCCCAAAAACAAAGGGAAGAAGAACAAGTCCACAAGCCAGTAAAATTGTGGTCAATTAAACACAACAAAATTAAAAAAAAAAAAGAAAAATACAACCGAAAACCACATCAAGTAAACCAGGAACCCACAATCCGCGAGCAATAATAACCACTGCATATTCAACCATATTAAAAATACGAGGACATTTTGGTAGCGGTGGCCGCTGCCATTTTGACCAATAATAATAATAATGGTTATGTTGCTGCAATTTAATCGACTGCAATTGCAGCCACAAGCAGCAGCAACAGGCAAGCCAAAAGCATCAAGAAGCAGAACAACAACAACTAGCGAAACAATCAGCAGAGATACTGCGCCTACGAATCCACAGCAACAACAACAACGGCAACAACAGCAACAGTCAGACCACAAAGCATTAAGAACGACAACAACACCAAAAAGGACAGGAAAGCCTTTTAACTTCGCCATATTGGTGTTGCTGCTCATCGGACACATCAGCAACAACGGCGTTAATGGCGGTGGTGGCAGCGGTCCGGGCAGTGGTGGTGGCAGCGGCTACAGCAGTACTTCCGGTAATTTAAGTGCCCAACAACAACAGCCACGTAGTCCGGCAACAAGTAACAGTGGTTTGGTATTGATTGCCTCCAGCAGTGTGACCAGCAGTGGGGCGGCCACTTCCAGTGCCGTGCCCTCCTTATCGCTCACTTCATCATCCTCATCCGCATCATCCTCGTCACTGTCGTCCTCTTCTGCTGGGTCCACTAGTTCATCATCGTCGCCTGCCACGGCGAGTAGTAATGCCAGCGGAGGGCGAAGTAGTCGCATGCCCAACAGCAGCAGCGGCAGCACTGCCTCTAATAATAATAATTATAACAGCAACAACAATAACAACAATAATGTAAATCATGATCAATTACCCGCACAACTCTCATCGCGCATCATTCACACACGCAACGGTGCCATCTCGGGCATAATTGTTCAATTAGATGGCCGCCATTTGGATCCGGTTGAAGCATATCGCGGCATCCCATATGCCTCGCCACCTGTCGGCAATTTGCGTTTCATGCCGCCGGTTTCAGCTGCCATGTGGTCGGGCGTTAAGAAGGCAGACAGGTGAGTTGACTCTGTTGTTTTTTTGTTTTTTTTGTATGTTCGTTAACTTTTCATATACATCACAGGTGGGTGTGTAGGTGGGTGTGTCTGTAAGTTATGCCACATAAAGTTTATCCACCCAAAGGCATTAAAAAATACATCATAAACTTTGACCGGTTGGGTGGTTTAAAACTTTATAATGCTAACGCAATGTCTGGTTAATCATACGCCATGTTGTACGCAACCATATGACTCGCCTAACTGACTGTAGTGACTTATTTAAGCACGCTTAACTGGCTGTAACTGAAGCAACAAGAGGATTATTCATGACACTTAAAGTATTCTAACTGATTTATTAAGGTCTTAATATGACTGAGAACTTAATAAAGACGTGAAATACCAACGCCATAAAAAAAGATCTGGACTTAATGTTCACAGGAATATTAAATTTTGTTATACAAAAATGAAGTTGATATCATATTAAGCTCAAATTTACAAAAATATTATATCCAATGTTTTTTTACCATAATTGTGTTTTTTTTTTCTTTTGAAACATTTTCAAGCTTTTGAAGAAAAATATCATAAGAAAAACGAAAGAACAGGAAATAGTTCAAGAAATTAGGTCGCCCTCTCATTGTTCTAAAAGTATTCAAATAATTTCTTAATGCTGAAAAGTTCAGAAACTTCATCAAACCCTCCAAAATATTAAGAAAAATAAAAGATACCCAACCGAGTTCATTCAAAACCCTTAAATCATTTTTAGTTACTTGAGCGCCTCAGTAAAGAGGGTAAAAAAGACGAGTACTTATAGCAAGGGTCAGGCTCGCCAGCTTGCCAGTGTCCCTCTTCATTGTACCTTAGTTCGCACTCGGCGCCTTCCCTGTCTTGGATTTTGTTATGATCAAATAGCAATAACTCAATGTAAAAAGCACTCTGAAGCGACCAGCGGAAAAACACTCGAGAGGGTCGACAACGGCTGCTGTTACAATTGTCACCTCAATTAACTTGCTCATTATTGTCAAGTGGGCGTTGTATCTGTTGGTAATATAAACCAAAAAAAAAAAATATTAATAATAAAGTACACCGAAAGTAATAAAAAGAATTGTACACAAACGCAAAAGAAAAAATAAAAGAAAACAAAATAAGAGCAAAATAAAATCAAAGGTCAGTGTCGCGTACTTCCGCATGAAATATTTCACAAATTAAATATTTACACTGTCACCATCAGCTGTGTGACTCTGACAGTAAACAGCCGACAGAGCAGGCTCCAGGAACAACAACAATAACAACAAGAGAAGGCACAGCATCTAATTTACAAATGCTCCCAAGTGGCAAATCATTATTCACAAAGAAATATCATTCGGGAATAAGAGACCGGAGAATGAAAAAAGGGTGCCCTCTCGGAAAGGTTTTTCCTTTTATTCTATTGTTATAGGGAAAGGTTCAAGCTAAGTAATAAAATGTTAAAAAGAAAATAATAAACTTGAAAGGTATCTAAGGGAATTCATACAAAATGCATATCAAATAAAAATTTGGAATATGCAGAATATTAAAATACTTTGACCAATTCAACTCAAAAAGTTACTTTGTAAAATCTGTGGCAAATTAAAACTGGCATCACCCATTTATCAGGGTATTCAAAAGTCGTTGGAAATTGCAAATCGGGAGGAATCTGGCCAATGCAAAGGGACTCACTTGCAGTCTGGTAATGGAAAAGGTCTTTTGGGCAAAGCTAACGCTTCGCTGCTCGTCTCAAATCAGCGCCCAGCAAATAATTTATAATTTTTCAAGTTTGGTTGAGGGGAGTCACCACCACCGCTAGACTGGCTGTCGGGTTTGATGAATGAGGGCGCGTTGAGTTTCTGGCACCTGCTGCCAGAACGAAGCAAATATTTTGATACCGACATTTTGGCGCCACCCTGGACTTCCCCTCCCCTTGAATACCGAAGACCACTGATGATTCATTTGTCTGCCTCTCTTTATTTGGACAATTCGTGTATTGTTGTTTTACGAAACAAGCAAACGAGCTACCCATCATCACTCGACTGACTGGCCAATAAACCGCTTGAATAATGTATCCAACATTTTTAAAATACGTCAGCGTAATAAAGCTGTTACTGAAAGATTTGAATTAAGCATTTAAAGATATATTTCAAGAATAGGATGAGAGTAGAAATTATTCCACGGATTCTTACTTTATTAATAAATATCCCAATTTTTTTTAGACCCTGTAGCAATATGTTTTTATTTAAGTTTAAACAAAAAAAGCAAATATTTGAAACTTTTTGGCCGGAAAATCAAAAACCATCCATTCCATACAAAATAAAAGTACCACAGCCAAGTAAGCATACCCAAAAGGTTTTTAAAAAAGATAAAACAAAAACCAAAATGTTGAAACAAAAAGTAGAGGAAGAGCATAAAGTATTCAATATGCCAAGTAATTTACAATGCACAAACAAAACAAGACTTAAGCTGCGATCCGCAAAAAAAAGCACTTGAATTGTGTGAATTGTTTGTGAAAGAGGGAAACAATTTTCCTTCCTCACCCAGCGAAACTGGAGAAGTTAAGGCCACCGAGCTTGCGGCTTTGGCGCTGGCTAATCTGCGTGAAGGGCGACTCTCTTATAGATACGGGCGGCTTGGGTAAATGGTTGCACTGTTGTTTAGTGATAAACTCTCAAAAGTAAACAAATGGTTGCTATGGTAAATGAGACCCACAAAGAACAGCTCACAGTCTACCTGCCAGGCCAAAATGTTGTACATCAAACATAAGCATAATCTCAGAAAAATCTTGAAAAAAAATTCTGGAGTCTGGGAAGTTTTGGCGAGGGGTAATACATAATATATATAAAAAAAATTAATTAAATTTCAAATTGATTAAATATAACAGTGAGATTTTCTATTTCAAAGAAAATGTCGGTAGGTCATTAACTATTTCTCATAAAACTCAGCTTTCCAATATATCGAAATATCGAATAATTTTGTTAATTAATAAGTTTTGCATGAAATCGCATTTTAAGAAAATAAGTGAATAACTTTTTGGCTAGCCCTCGTAGTTATTTCGTATCTAAAGCAATGCTCTGCGGTTATGTCATGTAAAATAGATTAATTTTAGCCGCGGGCCGAGTGATGTTGACGTTGTTGGCATCCCGGTGTAAGCTGTCTTCCAGCTGGCTACCTGGGCGCGGTCACACAAATTAGATTCGCAACAGCGGCGGCAAAGAAGCGCTCCGCTTTTTACCTTCTAGTTGGGCTTCCTGCCCTTCACGTGGGATCGTTTGGCGACCCACTCAAGCGCATAAAGCTTTTTCTTGCCGCAGTCAAATTAAATAAAATCCAATTTAAAATGAATTTTTGCGCAATTTCATTTAAATGGGCAGGCTGTCGGTGGCAGCAAAGGAGACAAGCACAACGCTGGTTACAGTGCCCTTACAATCCCGGAAACCCTCAATAGCCACCGAGAGCAATTTATGCAGATTCGCCATCTCTTTCGAACAAACACCACGCGAAAGAGACAAATACATAGATACTCTTAACCTCCTGTGGTGAGCTACTCTTGAATATCAAATTGGAATTAACGTTTTTAATGATGATATTTTTCCCTTGCCTTTCCTGTTTCTCAAGTGCACACGCACTGGGTCTTACGGCTGCGGCTGACACACGGTGGGAAAGAAAATCTCAGCGCACACTCACTCATTCATTAATGGGAACGTTGATGTTATTTTTTTTTTCTCTTTTTCTCTCTTTTTTTATTTTTATACCCTGCATACCTATGAGGTTAAGAAGCATATAAAGTTTGTGTCACCTTTGGCAAGAGAAAAGAGCATCATCAATCGAAATTGAAATTATCTTGAACACAAGTTTTTGTAAAATGGTTTCACAAAGTAAAAAATAAAGAGAAAATTTATTTTCTTAGCTTGCTGGGAAACATCAAATTCGAGTTGAAGATTTTTGGAGCAGATAAAGTGTATTTCATAGTCGATATATATTTTTGCTCATTTTATTAAAACCCAAGTCGAGTCTAGGTTTTGAATACTGTGCGAACATATAAAAATGAGTTTATTGCGATTTTTACACTTTGTTTATGAGCTACTTGTGCCAGGCGGACGGGTCCGACAGCCAACCAGCTAACCAGCCAACCACCCACTCATCCATTCACAGTCTGGCCACAGAGTTCTTGTCCACTAATCCGCTTGTATTTTGTAATCCTTGCGCCGAAAATGCTCAGTTAGAGTTGGTGACGAATTTTCTTGGTCCTTTGGCCTTTACTCTTGACTGCAGGGCTCTTACTTCATGGCAGCGGTAAAAAGTGCACAAGCACAAAATTGTGAGGGAAATTTATTTCATTTTTATTAAAAAAAATAAAAGTAAAAAAAAAAAAAATCACCAACGATAACAAGAACCGCAACGATGACAGCAGAGGTGAGATTGTGGTTCCGGCTCCTTTACTTGTTGTTGTTGTTGTAGTTATTGTTATTGCAGTAGATGGTGTGGTGTTGGTGGTAGCGGTGCTGTCTACGGTGGTGATTGTGGTGGCCTGTGGTAATGGTATTTGCGCGTTTCATACGCGTGGCTTATCAAAAGGAGCAGCTGCTTTTACAGCCTATGAGTTGCGGCCAATTTGTTTGCGGCTGAGGCTTGGCATTTTGCGGCCAAGAATTATGACTTAGCTTGGCTTTGTGTGTGTCGGTTGAATATGCAGGAATTTATTAAGCATAGCAAAGGCAAGGCACTCAGCACAATTGAGGGAACTGAGCAGCCACATCATGTTTGTGGAATGTATCTGAGAAGCGTTTAATCGTATGCGGTTTTTAAATGGAACAATTTGCGAAATATGGTTAAAGTTTCGGAAAACACTTAATAAGATTTGATAATATTAACATTAGATTTGTTTTTGTTCGAAGTTGTCCGACTGAAAGTGCTTCCCAATTATTTAAAATGACAAACAAAAAATTAACAAAGACGAATAACACTGAAGCTCTTTGGCCTTGCCGAAATTCACTCACTATAAATTCAGCCAATTTAAAAGAACCCCCATTAGAAATCAGGTTGTCAGCTCTGCTCTTACTTTCTAGCATAAAATTTCGAAACTCCTTATCCAAATTTAATGGCCACTGTTTTAATGTCCTTACCCCCCAAAAGCTGTTAAAGTTCGCCCCATGTACTAATAAACTTGGAAGGGGTTTTTTGTCATACAGAGTTGCCAACCCTAATTGACACAGCAGCTCATGCAAACACACACCCATACATATTAACATTTTATTAGATTCGCTCAACTCAACTCAACTCTCTGTTATCAGTGAAAGTTCAGCTTGCTGGGACTTGGCTTAATGCAAACAAAACTCCCATAAACAAGATCGCTGCCACTTGAAAAAGTATGCAATGTACTCATTTTATACTGTGGGATATAAAAAACTGTCGAAAAAATATCAAAAATTACTTTTATGACCCAGACGGTAAGAGTGGCAGAGGTGAGAGTAGCGCTAGTTAAGGTGTCACCTGAAAACGGTCCGCCCTACGCCAGTGAAGCAAGTCAAGACATTTTGCACTCAACTTGAGCCATAAAAACTTTTCACTTTTCATTATTTTTAATATTTATTTTTTTTTTCTGTTCTGTTCTGTATTGTCAAAGCCAATGCGAGCAGCGAGCTTTAGGGTAGATTAGACGAGACTCCTTCCTGGTCATTAGGTAGAAACAATAATACCAACAATATCAAAGAGCGAACAAACAAGGGAAAAAAGGCCAAACAAAACTTTTATTACCTGCCTTATTGTTTTGCCATAAAATTAATGATTATTATAGCAATCACCAGACCACCACAAGCGACCATCAAAATATCTGTTGGATCGAGTTTGCCCAGCCTGTGGGAGACAAAGGGTCATTTTCCCGGACCGCCAAACAAGCCATTTTGCCATCGCCAAAGCCATTATTCCAAGCGTTTGAAATGCAATAAAAAATTAAATATATATTTCCAAGCCGAACCAAAAAAGAAAAAAGGCTAAAGCATGGGAAATTAAGTTAAGGAAATTAAATAAAATAAATTCTCATTTCGCAATGTCATTAATGTTAATGCATCTTTCCCTTTCTACTTTTGAGCTGGGCAAGCCCATTCTAAAAAAATGTTGATGTATATAGAATTTTTTAATGTTCTTATTGATTTTCGCTTTATGACAATTTGATGGCCCCTTTCCTGGAGCAAAATCAGTAAATGAGTTAAGGAAGTATTGGTCTGGGAAAAGGTTAAGGGTTGCGGTTTGGAAATATGTTTCAGGCCCTTGTATTATTCTTTTAATAACTGATGTTCGTTTTAAAATCCACAAATTTATCTTCAAAAAAAAAAATTGAATTAAATTAAAGTTAATAAAAAGAATGAATTCTTGAAAAAAAAAAATAAATAAATATCAAAATAGTTTTTGCTGAGTCACTCATCTATGTTACTGTGTCTGCTCGACTAAGTTGGAAATCATAAAATTAAGGCCTTGCTTCGTTTCATTTTGCCAACACGCAAGAAAACGTAAATGGCAGACTTTTTGGATACATTTTAGGCTTAGGGAAAATGGAAAAGAAAACTCAATTTTTGACACTTTGTTTAGGTAAGACGGAGACCAATTTACGGGGCCACAAAATAATACTTTTTATCAATCTAAATGGTAGGGAAAATATAGCCCAACCAAAATGTCTGTAAATGGCAAAACAAAATTAAGCACAAAGTTTGCTCAAATCAAAAAGTTATTATGACCAACCAAAAAAAAGAAAAAAAATTATATATATATAAACGAAAAGACAATCACGAAAACCACTTTTGTCGCCGAAAAAGAAATAAAGAAAAAACTTGGCTGCAAAGATTACACAATGCAAGCAAATTAATCTGTTTATAACGACATTCGAGGCCAGGCATAAAAATAAGCCTATTTACCAGGCCAAGCCAAGTCAAGTCAAATCAGACCAGGCCAATGACAAACTTTTTCAGTCCTTTTAACTTCTCAACCCACGCTGAAATATAAAAAAAAAAATAGACAGACTGAAAAAGCAAAAACTTTTTTACACTGCTTTAACAATTTTTGTTTTTAACTCAACTTTCTTGGCCTTTCCTTTTTCCAGATTCAGCCCAGTTTGCCCGCAACGTTTGCCGGACATTGCCAATGAGACGGCTGCCCTAGAACGAATGCCAAAGGGACGTCTAGAGTATTTGAAACGCTTGCTACCCTATCTGCAAAATCAATCAGAGGATTGCCTTTATCTAAATATTTATGTTCCCATACAAGGTAAGTTAGTTGTATCTAAGACTTTTGGGTGGGTATGGATTCGCAGCTGAAAAGTATGCTATGTTTTTTGCTGCCCTGGTTTTAAAATCAAGAAAAATTACGCACACGCGTCTCTTTTGGTATCATCCTGAATTCAAAATCCCCAACAATTTTTTCTCAGCCTTCCCCTGTAGGCACCCCCTCTTCTGATAGTCGTTGAAGCTCCTCAGCATTTTTGAGCCTTGTTTATTTAGCACTTTGCAAGGCATTTGAATAAATTGACAGGCCTCTATTTTGGGAAGGGGCGGTGCGTTGTGGAGGCTTTAGCGCTCCCTTTGGGGAGTGTGAGCAGCACGTTTCAATTTCTCTTTGGCAACTCCACTGCCACTACTTGGGTAATCCCAAAGGCAACGGCCTTTAGAGAGACTGACAGAAAAGGGTCAGAATTTGGGTGCTTTTAATTTTTCCAGCTCAGCTTTTTTTTTCTTCTCAGGGTTAGGATTCCGTGCTTTTTTCCGTTTTTTTTTATGCAAATAGACAAATGTTTCGACATTTCTCAAAACGCGCTGGGGTAAAACTGTGAGGTCAAAACACAAAAAAGAATTCAACAGCAAAAAAAATTCAGAGCAAAGTAGCCAAATTTATGCGAAAAACTGTAGACGTCGTGTCCATTTGTCTGTACGGACAACTAACTGTCTATTTGACCATTTGTCCAATCGCGAATTTGCCTGTTTTTTGCTGATTATTTGCTACTTAGTCTCTCAGCACAGTGGGCTGAAAATTTTGAAAATAAAAAAAAAATAATATTTTTCTCGAAAAATTCAGTTTTCAAAGAATTAATGAAATAGTTGACTATCAAATTTAAATGACTGAAAGAGCTTTGTTTTTTTTGTTAAAGAAAAGCCAATGTCCATATAAAATATCACCTGTTTCAGCGTTCACCAGTGTATATCAATTTATTTTATGCCTATGACGTGAGTGTATTATAATGTTGGAAAAATTTATATGGAGAATGGGCCATGAAGTGGAAGGGGAAATGTAGATTTTCTTGGTAGGCAAAGAGCTTTGACAGGCTTTTCAGTGGGTGGGAATCAGTATTTGATTTTGTCGTAGTACAAAAATGCCAAGCAATCAGTCATAAACGAAACCAATTTTACCAAAACAAAAAAAAAAGCAGCAATTCTGAGACGGCAGCAAAGCAATTTGATTATATCAAAAGCAAGGCAAAACAAGA
Organism: Scaptodrosophila latifasciaeformis; assembly: GCA_037075145.1. NCBI lineage: Eukaryota > Metazoa > Arthropoda > Insecta > Diptera > Drosophilidae > Scaptodrosophila > Scaptodrosophila latifasciaeformis. The sequence continues at coordinate 19,758,289 of JBAMCM010000100.1, read as the reverse complement.
AAAAAAAATAAAAAAAAATATGAACTTTATTAAAGCAAGCACTTTTCTAAACGTTAAGACGTTGTTATGGCCATGCCCTGATTTCTAAAGCAAAATCACAGCCATCAGAGGCAGAAGTAGAGACCGAGGGACACACGCACACGATAGCTCTTGGATGCCAGCTAGAAAGCCATCAATAGCTGGCATGCCAGTAAATTACATTTTAATTAAAACGCAAAGAGCAGTCAGCATGGTTGTGGCAACTAAAGTAAAACGCTTCGCTAATGGAACCTATCATCAGCAGTGGGGAAAAACAACAACTAAAAAGGGAGCGCCCGGTCCAACACCGGCGGCTACCTCGAAGCTTCTTCCTGGTAAATATCATCAGAGGAGAAATATACATCCATGCATGGAGCGCGGCAGGAGACGGGCCATTGTATCCGTGCCACAGCAAATGTGAGTGGGTGGGGGTGCACGGAGCAGAACAGAGATAGGTAGAGAGAATTCATTTGTCCATCAGCGCGTTAAAAGTGAAATTTAATAAACAATTTAGCGGGATGCCAGCCAAACAGTTACAACTAAGTGAATGTCTGACTTACTGACACGCAGCTGACAGACTTCAACCACAGAATGCTGCTTCTTGTTCTTCTGGTTTCTGTTGCTCTTGCTGCTGTTGTCGTTGTTGTTGTTGAAGTTTTGCCTTGAGTCAATTAGAGAAAACTGACAGTTTATTACGAGAGACTTCCTAACAGGGACTGTAAGTACATATTTTATTTTCGATTTTGGTTTGCATTTCAAATTGATTGAATTTGATTAAAAATAATTAAGGCACGTGCGATTTTGATTGAAATCAGTTTATCTAAAAGTCTATTTCAAATGTTGACTCACAAAATTTATTAACTTTCCATTGGTTATGCAAATTGATTTACAGTGAATCAAATCAATCATACTTTCACTCACCGTTTGGCATATTTTTCATATCTTTAAGCTATCAAAATGCCAAACAAAAGCCCTGGCGCATTCCTCAGTCCAAGCGAATAAATGAAAGAGCAAACAAATATTATATAGTTTTCATGGAATCCGTCTCACAAAGTCAATATTAATATCATTCTGAAGCATATTAAATCCATGCCAATTGCATGGCTAATCAACAAAGTTTTCCCACTTAGGAGTTCAGACTTTTAAGACATTCGGCCAAGTTTCAAGATCTGTAATTCTCCTTTGAATTCAGTTGAGTAGTTGTTCTTTAATTTTTCTGCTTGGTCTGCTTTCAAAGCTTTTTTTTGATACGTTTTTGTCCAATTAAATTGAATTTTCTTTTATGCATATTCTTTTGCCTTGAAAGGTAAGACGAAGTGCCATTTCTTTTTGCTTTTCGCTTGGCTGAAAAATGAATCAAATTTCTTGCCTGTGTTGAAGTATGACAAAAATTTACATTTGTCTGTAATTTGTCTTCGATGACAAACATGGTTTTTTTCTCCTATTCTCGTAAGGATTCTTGTTTTTGTTTGCACAATGATTAGGAATCTGAAAAGTGTTGGAGTATGAGATTTTTGCCAAGTAGACTCAGCCTCTTTGCTGAGACATTTATATAGAATTATGATAAATGGTTTAGCTGTCTGACTAGTCTGATAACGACAAGAGGAAAGGCACTTAATGGTTGCCAGCTGAAATTGAATTAATGATTCCTTTCATTTTCCACACCCGTTTGCCTTTGAGGGACAACTGAATGAACTTTGATAACAGCTGGTGATAGGTAGACCGTGAAAGCAAAAAAAAAAAAAAAAAAGAGCAACCCAAAGGGTTAACTAAGAACTAAAAAGTTTAAAGGATCTCTCCCTTTTAACTCAAGATATCCACATATCTCTGTCCTTTAATTGGATAGGTTTTTTTTTTTTTTTTTTGCTTAGTGCGGAATTTTAGGACTTTACCCAATGCGGTGAGACAAGCTAAAAATTTGATTATAAATTTTCCAACCGACCAATATGTAAATTTTGACAGTTTAATGGTTTTGGTCAGGGACAAAAAATAAATCAGAAACCACCAAGCCGACGGCATTGAAACTAAACGAGGCGCGCAGTTAATGAGGTCGCCGAAGTTTAGACAAAAAAAAAAATTGGGTACGGCCTTTTCAGTGGTTAGCCCACATCAAAAATAATTTTCCAAAATGAAGACATTCTCAAGTGCAAAAAACAAAAACAACAATAAATCATTATTTATTTGTCGGCTATGCCGAAATCCACTTAAATGCTTCAAGAACTCCAGACAAAAACAAATAAGCCAAAGGAGCAAAATGCTATTAAAAAAAAAAGAAACTCGGACTGTCTAATGTCAATATTAATGAAAGTTTTCTGAATTCTGTATCAATTGAGCATCTGCAGACCAAAGCAGCAAAACTTTTTAATCACATTTTCGAGGTTTTTCCAAATGTTCAATTCAAGATGAAATTAAATTGGAGGCTCTTGATTTTTCCATTTAACCAATGAATTTTACTCACAGTTTTGAAAAATATTTTCCAGGCATGTGTGTGTAATCTTTGGCATATCAAAAAGGGCTTTTCTTTTTTATCTAGTCCATGTTTATTTTTACTTAGTCTGTTTTCCTATAGGCTTTTCCATTTGGCGTGAGAATCAGCTAGTTTAATCTACTTGGACATGACAATAAAATTTATATCATTTTTCCTCTTTGGTGTTTTTTTTTCCTTGGCCTTTTTTTTTGTGAAGTCCTTTCTCGCCTGTGTGGTTTTTATTTGGCATTGCTCTTTTTTATATTTTTATATCATCCTGCTTTAGTGTTGGCTTCGTTTTTTTTATTTCTTTATGTATTTTTTGGTTATATTGTCTGTTTGTCAGTTGGTTCATTTTGGTCATTTCTTTTAAATCTTCAGCTTGTTCTCGGTTTATGTATTATTTTTGCTGTTGCTGCTGAGGCAGGAATGCCACATTAAGTATGATTTGCTGCCTGCCTAGGCAAAGTCCAAAGGCAAGACAATACCCTCTTTCTCTCACAAGCTCCCGAATGGTGCCGTAAAACCTTCCTCGGCAAAGCCAAGAGATTTTTGTGAAAAATATCAGAGGTTCCACGGCTCTAACAATGTCCGGACTTTAGGGGCTTTGCATTGGCATTGGCATTGGCCCAAAGAGCTTGAATATTTTTATATACATACAATTTTCGTCTGTTTTATTTTATGTTTCATAAGGTGGAAGCAAACTCAAACGGAGGGGATTGTGGTGAACTGATTTCAAGTTTATCAGCTTGATGTCTCGGTTTGTGTGTTTGCAATATTTTGTGCTTAACTGACTTTTGTTGTTTGCCCACAGACCGACAAACTGCAAAAGAGAAATGTCCTTTTATTTGCGCACATTTGACAACCAACAAGCTGTTGGTGGAAGTGAAATTGGACTGCCAAAAGGAATGAGATTGGGTATAACGTTCTCATTGTTCCATTTGAAAAATTAATGTCATAATTTCTAATCTGGAGCCTTTCCATGTGATTAACTTCTTAAAGCGTTACTTAATGGCACATTATAAAGAATTGTGGTCATTGGACAGCTAACTGCTCCTTCCACGCTTTTCGTCTTTTATTTATTTTATTATTATTATTTTTTTTTTTTTTTGAGCTTATCACTCCTCAAGTCATTGACTTGCGTGACCTTCAGGCAAGAGCCACAAACAATTGTAGGATTTCCATGGAATTGTAATAAAGAAATTTGGCTTTCAAAGAGCTTCCTGCTACCGCACAAAAACACTCGTATAAATCAATAAGCCAATCAAGTTGAGGCAATTGAAACAGAATATTGAGAATTGCCTGACGCATTCGATAAAGTTTTCTGCCCTGGTATCTTTTAGTGGAACAATAAAAAGACCATATACAAACAAACTCACACACACACATTTTCTCATGTATAAGTACACAAAATTTATCATACGCCCTGTGTGCCAAGAGAAGCTTCCGCGTACATGAAGCGAATAACATTTTGACAACATGCGTAAAAAGTAGAATCATAAAATTGATATATACTCGTATGTTATGTATTGTATGCCAACAACATGTGTTAACAATATTGCCCAGAAGCGCAAAGCGAAACCTAGAAGCGCCAAAAAAAATAACTTCCCACACTTGCAATGGGAAGTGAGAATGAGTGGCTTGGGAATGAGGCACACCGAATTGGACAATCTGCCACGAGCAGGAGTAATAAAGTTTCAAATATTTTCGATTTGATGACAATACTTTGTACGTTTTTTATGGTAAATAACTGTATTTATATAGCACAGCAGATTACTCTACTCGGATTTGTATGGCTCAAAATTTGATTAAGCTCCACTTATAGTTTCATACTAACCGAAAAAGTTGCTACATAAAAACATAAAACATAAATTGTCCGAGTCGATTTGAGTCCTTTGGTAATTGTATGTTTATTTTTGGCTACACGCACATAAACACCCAAATCGATGCAAATTATATGCCAAAATTGCCGCTTCACAAATCAAAACTTTAGCTGGAAGTTTTGCCAATAATCAGGCAAAAACAAGAGTGAAAAAGAAATCCAAGACTCTGAAATACTCTGAAATTGAAAAGGAAATTCGGTTAGTTGTATAAATTTTTACCGTGAAAAAAAAGAAAACAAAAATTGTATTCCGCCTTAAAACTCTACGAAAAGTCGTTTGAGTTGTTCATCAGGAATGCCCTATATCCCATGGAAAAGAAGTGTATGAAAAACAAATGGCTAAAGAAAACAAACATATTGATTGCAGAAATACCAAAGTAAAAGCAATTCGGAAAACATTTTTTTCTGTTCGCCCAAGGTAATATTTTTATAGTTGATGGGGTGGCTACCCTCAAGCACGCACACAAGTGCAAATTAACGCATTGTTCGGAGGTCCGCAAGTAACAAACTGAACTGTACGGAAAAGCTCTTGAAACGAAAATGAATGTTAAATGTAAATCGCAACAAAACTTTGTACTTTGTCTATAGAACTTTCCAAAAGATATTGCAGTGTTGGTCCGAGTTTTATTCTGAGTGGGAGATTGGGGAAGGAAGTTGGGTATCTTTTGGCTTAATTTTATATTGCTAGTTGGGGTTGAATGTTTCCACCCAAGCAATTCTACAAAGAAAATAAAAGAAAAGTAAGAAGAAAATTGTAAAATTACATTTATTGTTTCCGTCTTCCTTTCTCTTTTTGTTTTTTTTTTCTTGCCACTCACTTTCATTCCTTCGTCTTCTTCTTCTTTTTTTTGCCCTATTGCACTGCAAACTTTTCTGCAGTCGCTTATCAAATGAAAAGTTACCAATAAAAATTTCTGCACATTTGCATTTTAAAACTTGAATTCAAAGAGATTGAGAGCTGGAGCAGTGTAGACTTAAAGAATTTAAGAGAATACTGGACAAGCTGACCGAATTGAAGCCGCGATTTCTGATGTCTAGCTTGGAGATAGCCAATTTTCAAATAAGCTCAAAGATTAATGGTGGAAATTTTTCTCTTTTATCCGTCTAATTATTTGAGTTCTTCAAGAAAAACAAATCCAAAGCGTATTCCAAATTTTAGCCCGGACAAATTTAGCTATGAATTGTTGAGATAGAAATAAGGACGCGAAGCGACCCACCAACGAAGTTAAGAAGTCCCCGGGCTCGGTAACAATATTCATAAATAGAATAGCAACCGAAAAGTTTTTAATCTAAGCTAATTAAAAAGGCAATTTAAATGCAAACTAAATGAAATGCGCATTTGAAAAATTCCAACTTAATTAATAAATCGTTGTGGTACTCCAAAGTCATCTACACCAAATCCTGTGGTGGGTTGTGGATTGTGGGTGCCTCAAGTGTGGGGAATTAAGATTAGCCACGCGCTTACTCGTTGGTTACTTTAATTATGCAGCAACTACTCCCTGAAAGGTTATCCAAGCATTCTCGGAGTCCAGTTTATTTTACAGATTTTTTTTCTCTCAACTTTTTCTGCTTTCGATGGTTTCTCTTTTCCTTCTTGACATTGACAAGCGGTGGCATTGTCATTTATCGTTTGGCAGAATAACAAGAAGACCTTGAAATTTCCCACAAATTAATTACTTTTATTTTGAAATCTTGTTTTTGCTCTTTTGCTGAAAAAGCAGGTTTTCTCATTTTATCCCCTTGGCAGGGCTCAGACAATGGACCAATTTTCTGTTGCCTTAAGCGTGAAATTAGCACTCTGAGATGAAAAGAAAGCATCGACTAAATGGCAAAAAGAAGCTCTGGAAAATTTTCAAAACTGATAGAAAATTTAAATGGAAAATTAAATATTTGTGGCTCACTAGAATATTTTAATTTTATGAATTTCCAAAAAGATTATAAAAGATGGGAGGGCCCCTCTCTATCACGATCAAGCTGAATTCTTTCACTGAACTTTGTTATTATTTCGGCTTAAAGAACAGACTTGCCAGATCAAATGACAAGGTAGAAAAAAAGTAAGGGGAATTTTGAAAATTTATAAATCTTAAGCTTAATTTTCATGAAAAATCATGTATCTTTAAAACTTTGTTACGTATTTAAACATAAACAGAGTCTGTAAAATATTTCCATAGTTATGCAATCTTAAGCCAGCCAAAAGTTTTGTGAATACCAGAGTATGCAATTCCATTTTGTCTTTGTTCAGTGTACTCGAAACTTTTGGTATTTCCTTTACATGGGCGATTCACAACTTTCACGTAACTTTGAGCAGGCGAAACGGTTACGTCGACACAAGCCAAATGGGCAACAAGTCATGGTATAGGCTTACCATACAACAAGCCCAACAAGCTCTTACTTATCTCTCTCGCTCTCTCTTCTCAATTTTTTGTTTTTTGTTTTTTTTTTTTTTCAATAAATGTTTAACTGCTGCACACAAGGGGTATCTATGGCCGACAGATTGATGTGATTGCTATTGTGTCTGGCCGGTGTTTTTGTTAGTGTTGGTCTTGTGTTGGATTGCTGATTGTATTTGCTGGCTGCGATTGCAATTTCCGAGGCTTTTATAACTGTAACAACTTCAAAAACAACAATAACAACAACAACAACAACAAGAACGCTAACTAAAGCCAGCGTACATCGTACAAGTGCTGATGGAAATCCATAAATACTACCACTAAAAAAAAATGTTACATGGAGGAAAAATATTCAGCCACCCTACCCCATCTTACATTTGTATCCGTAGGCAAGGTGTCTGTGTGTGTGTGTGTGTGACTGTCAGCCTCTGTGTGTATTAAACTTTTGCCAACTATGTGCCATAAACGGAACGCCTGTATACATATTGACTTTAACTGAAAGCGTTTATGTTGATTGTGTGTGTGTGAGGGTATGTGTAAACTTTGTTTTCCTCTACATATCGAAGTGTTACATGCAAGTTTATGCCAAGCAAACTTTTTATACGACACGACTTTTTTCTAAAGCCTACAAAATTTGAGCATCAAAAAAGGAACTAATTCAATAATTTTTTCATTTCTATTTTCTCCAAGACTTTAGCATTTCTTCAGATAAAAATCGCTATCTTCAGATTCCTTGATCCATCAAAAATGCTGTCAGGGATATACAGACGTGTCTGTGTTTTTCCATGTTTGTTTGTATGCGCAGGCTTCTGCTATCAATAAATCTACAATATGTATGAAGAATGAAGCCGCTGACTGCACCCTTTGCTGCCAGTGTGAGTTTTGTCATTGACAAAAAAGAAAGCAGAACATATATATTCATATATGAATGTGTGTACGTTGAGCTATACGTTTGGACTGATATATGCTCGGTAGGTTGACAAACGTGTGTTTGTCTGGGTGTGCTTAAATTCGTTTGCTAGTTGCTTCTTTGTTCGTATTACAAAACAATGCCGCGAGCCTTTTTGACATTTTTCATATTTTTCCATGTTTTTCACATATAATTTTTTTTCCTTTCCTTTCCTTTCTGTGTTTGTGTGAATGTCTGCGCCACTTTTTTTTTTATTTCTCCGTTCGTTTATTTGTATTTTTGTATTTTTATGCAAATTTAAATATTCAATATTTACACAGAAAATTGCGCTTTTAAAGTGGCATATAAAAGTTTGCACACCCAATTTTTTTTTCGTGCTTTGTTTTTCTTGTTTGGTGTGTTGTTTTTGTATAAAGAATGGCAAATTATATATACACATTAAATTTGTTCTCTGCTTGAAATATGCAATACCAAAATATGTCACACCCAAAAAAAGAAAATAAAATAAAAACGGTATAAAAAAAGAATGACAAAAATGTTCACCTTTTCAATGGCAATGATGGCCACTTTAATCGCAATACACAACATTTTTGACCCTTCAAATTATGTCATACATAACCTAACTTTTACCCGCACACGCCATCCCTGTCAAATGAACCAAAGCATTGAATTTAAATTGCGCATTAAACTGACCAAAAGTGGGCAATGTGTCGATCCTGTCCCTTATGACCTCTGCTTAAAATTCTGTTGAACCCTGGGCCTTGAACACGTATTTGCCGGTGTGTGTGTGGGCCATACCAGAAATTGATAAGTCAAGCCTTATGATTTGGCCTGTTTTCTTTTTGACATCCTTACCACTCAATTTGGGGCATTCTCAAGTGGAAGTAAGTACAGAAAAATGTGCACAAATGAACGAAAAGCTTCAAATTCACTTAGCCCATTTTTGGCCAAATACTTTTCGCTAGGACCTTCGCACTGAAGGACTACCTTTTGGGCCAAATGAAAATGTTGAAAAAAAAGGTTATAGCTAAACAATTTTCAAAATTTGAAATTTTTAAAAAATGGCTGACAACTATGGCCCAACAACGGCCTTCATTGCATGCACTTTGAGCATTTCCTTTTGATGTCTCGCACGTCTGCAGCAAGTCAATTTAAGAGCTGAACTAATGCAAGCTCAATGAGTGGGTGTTTGCGTGGCCATGTGGCATGTCACAGTCTAATTATGGGGCGTTACCTGACTGCCACTTTGCATGTTGGTTGTGCATTAAGCATACGCCGTGTGTAACGGATTTGTTACGGCATGTTTACAGAAACTACAAAAGAAGCTTCCGACTTTTTATTTGGAAGCTAACAAGGCTAAAAATTGTATAGTTCTAGCTGGGCAAGCCGAACACATTCAAGGAATCTCAACTTTTTTGTCATTTACAAATCTAAAATTGTTTGCAAATTTTATATTTAAGAAGTTGATTATTCTTTTCCTATACGAAAAACCACAAAACAAATGAAAATTCTCCTCTCAACAACGCACACAAGCTTGATCACATAGAAATACAAGCACAATTTTACTATTTGCTAGGCAAGCTAGCAACAAGAAGAGCTCCTTACAAATCTCTCGAACCCTCATAAGGATAAGGGGCATATGGCAAACATTGTCATTTATTACCTTCCGTTCACTTGACTTGCCTAACTGCCAACGAACGTATACAATATTTCATTATAAATTACACACGACTTACGTCAATTTGTTTGGTAGCCACTAAAGTGAAGTTGGCAGTCATTTCTGGTGGCAAAGCGTTGGTGGTTGGCCTAAAATAGGGCAGAAGCAAGAAAAAAAAACGTATAGGAAACCAAAACAAAAATCTTATAAGTAAGCCATAACTAACACACTCTCGGGCACGAGCACAAGCACACTATATGAATCCATGTGTGTGTATTTATTTTGTCCATCCATAAGAAAAGCACACAACATATGACGACTCAGTTTATTAGACAGCAAAATCGGAAGTGGCCATAATTTACTAACGAAGCTATAACAAAAATGGCAAAGCAAACAAAAATTCGAAAGAAAAACCAAGATTGAAAGACAAACCGAAAAACCGTTTCTCACAAAAAAAAAAGAAACAAAATTATGGATGAGCCGAGCTGGAGTAGTTAAGAGGATAAAAGTAAAAGTAAATTTATCAATCAAAGCAACTAAAACATGAGCAGACGAAAATATTTTCTTATATTTTTTTTGGAAAAAAAATATATCTCTCTACTTGATGACCATTAATACTTGACAATTTGTAAATTGATGATGCGGAGCACAAGCGAGCGTATGATTTGATTTGTTTATTACGCATACGTCATGTAGTACAAGGGAATTTTTATTGATGAACCCAAAGGAGCGTCAAGCTAACAAGCAGATGAACCACTATTCATAAAGACTAAATGGATCAAAGTATATTGGAATTAACCTTAATCAAAAGTATTAAATTTGCCCTAATCCATTCAACGGAAATTATAATAACTCAAGCCATTTGAATTTTTATGAATTTTTATATTTTAATCAAAACGTCTTGGAATTTGTTAGATAAAATTTGGAAATGCTATATAAGGTATTTACTTTCTTGTTAGTTGCTTTTCTATTTCAAGTTTCTAGTAGGATCATGCATGCATGGTCACACTGATCAGCTGATGGGCCAGTGTTGCCCTTTTAAAATAATAGATGGGTGCACACTGGCCTGCTAGCGGTATTAGTCAGTCGGTGTGGAACCCTTAAAACAACCGGAGGCCTCTTTAGATTGTGAATATAGAAACTATTTAAAAAATATAATAAACTACGTCGGCTAATTTTGTGGGCGGAGACTATGCATACGCCTACAAGTTTATTTTTCAAAAGTTCAATATTCGATTCAAATCGATTTGCTTATCAATAAAAGTTCACTTGCATCAAACGAATGTCATTAAAATCCTTGTCTGTCTCACAAAAATAGAATGCATACGGAATTTTTAACATTGTTAACGCATTTATGGGTTAAAAAAAATGTATCAAATGTAAAACCACAAACGAAAAAATAAGAAAAAATTACATAAAAGCTGAAGTAAAAACTCTGCACAAAATGTAACTGGAGCGCAGTTATGTGGCACATTCTTAACATGCCAGCAATCGATACTGACATAAATTGCAACCATCCAATATGTCATGCCTAGCAGACTGAAGTGAAACAAAATCAAAAAACCCTGTGACTGAGCTAAAATACAGAGCTTTTAAATAAGCAAGGAATAGTGACAAAGCACTTGCTTCAAGTCAAAAAAAAAAAAAACAATCTTAAAGATTTAGGAAACCAACCAATTTTAACTTTTCCTCAGTTTCCCTAAAATCTTTTTTCCCCACAACTTTCTTAAGCAGTTTTATGCCTGAACGCTGACATAATGTTGTTAAACGATAATACTTTGAAATTGAATAAAATACAGAATGAAAAAAAAAAAAACAAGAATGGTGCCAGAAACTTCAGCAACCCTAGAAAATCTCTTACGACAAATTGCATATTTCAATTTGCAACAACACTCTCAACTCAGCGGTACTTTCGCCTTTGCGGTTAGTTTTACTGGCCTGGAAACATAGCAGCTTATATATCCTGCCCATTTTATACACTGAAAATATTAAATATAAATTTAAGGCTCTTCCAATACCTAAAGATCGACAAAATAATCAAAATATTTGTCGACCTTTGAGAAAATCAGATAGGATTGGAATAGGAAAGATCTCTTTAAATTATGAAATAAACTATTGAATTTCAAAACTGTAGCGAATATTTGAATGTATTTATAGAGTTATAAAAAGTTAAAAAAAAAAAAAATAATTTTTTACAAAAGGTTGAAGCAAAATGTTCAGGTCATAAAAGAGTCTTCAGAGTTTGCTTGAACGTTTTCCCAGCTTTTTTCCATTTGTTTTCTTTTCTTTTTTACTTATCCAGTTGCCAGGGCAGTAGAGACCAGGTGTGTCTGTGCCTGCTGCATATTGGTTTCCTTAAAATATACTATTACGCACACACACACACCCAAGTAGATTCGTTTTGAAGTTGCCGAGTATCTGGGGCGCGCGTGTGTCTGTGTCTACGGGAACATCTTTCCGTAGCCTGGGTAACTGTAAGTTAAGCCAGAGTTAAGCTGATGCATGGGTTAAACTGTAAAATGTATTAAGATTAAGTGGGCATTCAATGTGGCTGGCTGTGCTTTTACTTTTCACTTTCTCTCTGACGCTGCTTTTTCTGTCCCTGTATTGGGCTTCGCATCATTTGCCTGTAGTTTCTCTGGTTCAGGCTGCCACTCAACCTTACCTCTTTTTATCAATTGCATCAACTGAAAAGTCTATTCCTCGGTCTGGCTGTCAGTTAACTTGTCTCTGGCTGGCTTAGTATCTGAGTGTATACAAAAAGTATGTCAGATAAGGTGAGATGAATTGCATAGAAGCCAAGCTGCCATTTCAGGTTTTTATTTCTACAAACAAGCTCCTTTTTGTATAAATAGGTGAGATATTTGCAAGTCTTTGACAAAAAATTTGTATATAATTTTTCGTTTAATTAAAAATTTCCAACCATTTTTCCATGACTGATCTGATTACACAAAATCATATAAAAATCTGTCTTGGTCATACAGAAAAAATTTGAGATCAACTCACTCGGATAAATAATAAGACTTGACATAGAATTTGGAAAATAAGATTTAGTTGTATATTTTCTTTGGGGTAACTTAAAAATATATTTGATTATATGAAGCTTCTGCTCTTACTTGTAGAATATTTTAATTAATTAAGCTATTTACCTATTATGTTTTACAAATTTGAATGTTTTAAAAAAAATGTCAGTCATTTTTTAAACATTTAAAAAAAATATATTTCTTTTTAAGCCGTTTATAGTTTTTATAGGAAAAAAATAAGGCTTCGAGGACTGTGGAAAAAAATAAAATCTTAAAGTCTGAAACTCTTAAAGAAGAGATGAAATATTGAAGGACTTCAATCTAATCACGAGGTAGCAGAGACCAAAACAAAAGTTTTTTTTGTCAATTTACGACCTTTCTTCACTCTCGTAAAAGGCCTGATTAATAAATTCTCTATGATGTTGTATATTGGTCAAAATCGTCACGCCCTTAGCACATTGATCAGCTGTGGGTGCATTACTTATTATGCCGTAGATATAATAACGATTTCTGTTTAGAAATGAGGAATCCATTTGTGTCTTTGATGTGAAACCTCCACCACTATCGCCGCGACAGGACAGAGATTTGCCCTCAGTGAAGAGGCAAAATTTATCGAGTGCAATGCCACTCAAACCATCTGTTGCACAATCGGTTATCAACTTTGATTGGGCAGGTACAAATTGTAATTTGTGGTCATCTTCAATATCCCAGCCGGCAAAGGAGCCCATCACATCCTTGTTGATGAACTCTTTGTTACCGAAATTAGCAAAATGAAAGCAAATCGGACGGATGACGTTGGAAAGACGAAAGGCTTGCTTCAGAACCAGCAGAGCCACATCACTTTGGTAGTTATCCACTTCTCCCTTGTAGTCTCTATTAGGAAAAAAGAATAATAAGTAGGGTATTCTAAGTGTAAAGATACTGTGACTTACTTTGGAATTTTGACCTGCCATACTTCACGGTAACTATCATAGGGTGATTTCTTTTCGAAATCCCTGTAAAATTTAGCCGCCCCTACACTGAAAAGGCTTGCGTCATAAGCCGATCTGGTGGCCTTGTTATAGACACAATGGGCTGCTGTTATCACCAAATCCGGAGTCAGGAGGGAACCGCCACATATGTACTCGAAATTTCTTTCGTTAAACAGAGAATAAAGGCCGATATGCCAGGGCACTACGGTATTATTTATCGTATAGCCATTGACCGAAAATACGGTCACTGGCGTCACGATTTCACCACATAAGAGTCGGCAGCGGTTGCGCTGATTACTCCAGATGCCACCAGGTAGGCATTTGGTTGACATCGAATCTGATGGAGTTTTGAAACCCAGATCGCAGGTGAAGTGCACCTCAGTACCAGGATGGAGATTCTCATAGCTACAATCGATGGGTCGACCATCGCGAGTACATGTGTAATTTGTGGAATACCCTTCAAATGATTTTTTCCACTCGCACAATTCTGAAGAAGATAAAAAAATGTAACTAAAATCCGAATTTTGAAATGTAACGATATTATTCGCTTACTTATGCATTTGGGCGGATCTGCACCCCAGATTTTATTGCTACAAGAGTTTTTCGGTTGTCCCACAAGAGCGTAGCCCTTGGGACAGGAAAATTTCAAAATGCCATTTGGAGGGACCGTGGGCAATTCCTTACCAACTAGATTCTTTATAATTGGACGCACATCACCAAGTGGTAAGGGACAGCCATCCGGCATGAAGACCTGAATCGTATTTGGTGTGGTAGGCTTATCAGGCAGCGTGGTGTTGCACAATCTCGGTGCCTCGTCAGTACCATCGAAACAATCAGGCACACCGTTGCACTTGAGTAGATCTGAAATACAGCCTCCACTGGCACACTTGAAGGAATAGCTGGGGCACTCTGTGTGGGCACAAAGTGTGACAGACTCATCATACCCATCACCACAATCGTCCTTGCCATCGCAGAGTTTTGTAATGCGACTTATACAAATACCCGAAGGACATTTGATTTCATTTTCTCTGCAAAGAACATAGAAAATTATAGCACCACTTTCGATAACCAATCCTTCCGTACTTACTGGCAATTACCCTGCAGTCTTCTTTCGTATTCTCGAATCTCATCTTCGGTGCCACAACGTAAGATGGTCTCATCGGAACCATCAGCGCACTCCTTCTGATTATTGCAGCCGGCATTGCCTATCACGCAGGCTCCATAGCTACACTGGAAGAAAGGCTTCGAGCAATATTCTCGTTCGGCAATGCACAACATGGCCGTTTCATCGGAGCCATCGGGACAGTTCTTAACGCCATCGCACAAGTTATGCTGTGAAATACAATTGCCATTGTCACATTCAAAATCACAGGCGGAATTCGCTGGAAAATAAAATTTGGATATAATTAAAACAAAATTCTGGGAATTTTCGGAAATCTCTATAAAACAAAGAAACCTGATATGCATTTCTGGGAATATTTTTGTAATTTAAGAAATTTAAAAAAATATTTAATTTGAGCTTGGGCTTTTACCTGTTCTCCGATATTCTTCAGCAATGTACATCAAAAATTGATTACCATATAGTAAGAATTATAATTTATTTTGAACCTGGACCTACCTTGTATAAATACATCTTAAAGCTTTGAAATAAAAAGATATACATACATATATATATTGAGTAAACTTGATTATCTGATAAGAATATATTAATTTCAAAGAATTATTCTCTCTTCGATAAGCTCTGAAGAGAGCGTAATCACAAATAACGTTGAAAGAGTAAAGCCATGATCTTTGATAACAAGACTCATAATTGCAAAATCAGGTTTTCAATACTATACACTAAAATCTCACACACACACAAACACAAACTTTTCAAATCAAAATGTGCTTTTCAATGCATTTGCACAATATAAATGTGTATATATCCAGCATTCTCTTAGAAAATGTCTTCAACAAATTAAATGTATATTAACTGAATAGTTAAGTATTATTTAAAGCATTAGTTTTTATAAGATTTACTCACTTGTGCTGAGCTTAATTAGAAATACAAAGACGTAAATAATTTTTGTTGTAAAAGATTTGGCTTTCATATTTTGAATGAGCTTAGGTTACGGAAGTAAAGTCAGTATTAGCAAAACTTCGCATTAAGATTTAATTTAATTCAGAACCCAAGAAGCACTTTGTTGTTATTTATCGAAACACGCGCGGCACATTTGCACTCATGGAGAGCTCAAGTCGCACTAATTTGAGTCAATTCGATTCCAAACAAAATCAATCGAAGGCAGTCTAGGTTATTCGAAAACCAGTTTAAAGAGAACAAATGAAACAAGAGTATGAAGAATTGAGAAATCTTAAGAGAGCTTTAAAATCATATTGCAATTCATACTAGCTTTTAGTATAACAGAATTCTCAGTTCGACTTTAATCATTACAAAGTCAGCAAACTATAATTAAGTGGCTTGATTTATTCAAGAGATTTTCTATATAATTGAGTATTTATTTACTTCATTAAGTAGTCAATGTGGACCTAGCTCCCAGATTTTCTGGGAACTAAGCTCGTAAAGACTAATGTTATTGTTACTCAGGTTTGTCGAGATTTGTTCGCATTTTTAATCAATCAAAAAGTCTTCTTATTGAAAAAAAAACCTATTGTAGATTATACTTTTTAAAAACAAATAATGGAACCCCAAAACTAAACTTCACATAGGTTAGAATTACAAATAGATTGAGCCAATTCAGACTGCCCATTTGATTCATCAGTGTGCCGGCTCCACATTTATCGGAACCGGCCGGAACCCACCGTTTTATCAATTAGCCGTCTTAAGAACCTAAATCGCTTTTTAAAAAAACTCCTACATTTTTAAGTTTATTATAGAGAGTACACATAGGGATCGATTTACCATGTTTTACGAACCTATATAAATCTTAGGAATATCTGTGGAATTAACTGACTAATCCCATTCATAAGATTCATAAATGATTGTTATCTTCGGCATCCGAAAAAAAATAGTAGAATTTTCATTTGATCTGAATTTGCAGTCTGCCAGACCGAAGGCCCTTTGAATAGAGATAACAGATCGTTTGGGCTGCTAAGGCCCTCAAAGAAAATAGGTTTATGTGAAATCTATAAATAGAATATAATGAAATATATTTTTGTTAACCTAACCTCACTCTTGATTTGGTATTGACATTTTAATAGGCAATTATCTATACGGCTCATTGATAAGTCAGACAGCATAAAGTTTGAGCAGAAAAACAATGGTATAAATTTCAGAATAAATATGAATGTTTGCAAAGTTGCCCGAAAACAGAAAATCATTTTCAAGGTGCAAATTTATATTTCTTATGATAGCCCAAAGCAAAGAGCACGGAAAAATAATAATAATACTAAGGGGAAGAAGAAAGAGAATGAGAAGAATGAGACACGCGTATTTCATAGAAATGCCAGAAAGAAAATAAGAAGAGGAAGAGAATAAAATGTATGCCCAATTCGTACGTGTCTGAGTGTAAAATATTTTACATTTTTATGAAGTGGAAGATGAGTTGAAGAAAAGTCGAGCCAAAAATGACAGCGGACTGCCATGGTAATAAAAATCTTATTTTGTGGGTTATAAAGTGCGAAAAATCAAGCAAATTTGCCAAAATATATATGTATATGGTATATATGTGTATAATTTGTTGAGATCTCGAGGTGTGTGTGAAGTCATTTTCCATTTTCACTTATGCACGGCAGCATTTCGTTTTGCCATTTGGCGTTTAATGTGCCAAGGTGTGTGAAAGGTGTTAAAATTGCTATTGGTCTTTTTCAGAATCTTTTGCACTCACCCTAACCTATATTTTTTTGCATCTTTTATATATATTATTTTCCTTTTGTGTTTAATGATTTATCGACATTTAAATGTGGCGTAGCCAAGAGCAATTTTACTTCTGCCAAGTGACTTGTATGCTTGCTTTGGTTATTTTTTCCAGTGTGCCCACTTTATTTTTTGTGTGCCTAATTTAATGCAACAATTTTGGTTTCACACTGCCGCTCTCACTGCTTCAAAAGACGCAAATTTTTCTTTTTCTTATCAGCGCGGAAGCAAAGTATCGTCTATGTGACTGTGTGTGTGTTTGTGGGTGTGTGCGTATATGTAAATTGAGTTTGGCGCGGAAAGTACTTTGTAATTTATGACGTGCAATGTGCGTAAGAGGAGTCACGTGATAACTTTATACTCACTCTGCACTCCACACTCCACACTCATGTATGCACACATTTATTTGGTTGTTGTTGCTTTTTCTTTCTTTTTTTATGAGCTTTCATCTGGGCTTCTTCGGTGTGCACATTTATTTATGGTTGTTTAGGTCGCATTTTGTATGACGAAATCATAATTTTAACCTTTGGTTGAAAGTACTTTTTTTTTTGGTACATTTTGATATTTCTGTTTTGTTTCCGACACGTTTTATAATGTCTACGTGGAAGTATCGCCTGGTGCAATCTTGTGTCAAAATTATTAACATTATTAAGACCCCCGCTCGCACATAAACTCTTGGGGGGCCACTCGAGATTATTTCAGATTAGATGGTTCATTTAAAACTGAATTATTTTGCATTTATCAAATTTAATAGTCGCCGAGACACTTCAAAATTAAATGGCTAGCAAACAGTCAACTTGGCTATATTCATTTTTCAAATTTTGATTGAGCTATGGAAGATTAAAGATTGTGTATATTTATGGAAATTTTCTATTCAAAGTGGCTCATTTGCAAACTCAATTTAACCACTTTAAGGCAAAAATGTAAAGTGTGAACAGTCTTCAAAAAAAAAAATGCCTGCCTTGGTCTTGGAAATGGAAAATGTTTTATTTAAGAAGGCTTGAGGTGAACCAGAACTCAACTTGTCCACTTCCCAGGCTTCGGTCGTGTCTTACTTTGTGGCTTCCTTGTATGACTCACTGAAAGTTTACAACTTTATTTGCAAAATTTTCTCTTGAAAAACTTGGCAAACATGTTCGGATTAATCTCCTACATTGCTTAAGCTCCATAACCCAATCAACAAAAATTTGTTCAATCGGTTAAGCAATAAAAAAAAGAGAGAAAGAACCGAAAGCAACTAACAAAACTATCCGACAAAACAACAGCAACAACTTCATAGAACAAATCCATTTTCTAGCTAAAGTTTTGCACAATCTAGAAATCGACCAAAAAAAGAAGAAATTATATAGAAGAGGGCAAAACCATTTGCTGGAATAAAAAAAAAAAAAAGAAAACAACAAAAATAAAACTTTAACGAAAGTAATAAACTACAAAACTGAAAATGCACTTAACACACACACAAAACGACAGAAAACAGAGGACTCTGCTGAAAGGACAGTGGGAGAATGCGGGGGTTGGGATGAGACAATTGAGGTGAAAGCAACAGCGCACATAAAATTTAGTGCAAAAAGTCGAAAAATAATAAAATTCAATCGAGCTTTTTTCACCAACTTCGACTGCTCTTCTCTCCCTCTCACTGTCTCTTTTGGGTCAGATAAATTTCAGTATTGAAAAAGCCAGTGAACCTTAAATGAAAAGCATAAAAAAGTGACTTTCAATTTATGAAATCAATAAAAATAAAGTCCAACATTTAAAATCCAGAAACAAGAGAATCTATAAATTTTAAAAGTGTTGTAAAACGAAAAGAGCGAGCCTTAAAGTCAACCTGTGGCTGAGCCAAAAATTAAAAGAAAGCTCAAAAAAATAGGCAACACTAAACTTGAATGAAATAGCGCCATCAGGTGGCCACATAAAATGAAATGAACTAGATTTTTGTGCACAGCAATTTCGAGAATATGCCAGTGCAAAGGGGTAATGAAATTGGGAGGCAGAGGGCAGGGCTGGGGTAGGTAGCTCTTGAGGCCATGCGAACAGCCTCTTGTAGGCAGGGAACACAAGTGCCACATTCCGAGTGGTTGCTTGGCAGCCACTTTGACAGGATATAAAACGACGAGTGAAAGCTAAAACTGGCGGACAAAAGGAAACACACAAAAACATAGAAAAACGAAAATGAGTTAAGGATATTGATTTTGCCTAGTTTTCGCTTGCCATTGTGTTAGTTTTGTTATTGTTATTTTCTGGCCCCAAGGTTTTCTTGTTTTCAATTTTTCACTTCATTGTTGTTGTTGGTTTTTTTTTGTTTCTCAGTTCGGAAATTCAGTTTCCACCTCTTGGTATAAATGCATGTGCTTATGTGTGACCCTGTTTTATTTTCATATTTTTTATTTTTCTTTCAAACTTAAAATCAACTAATTTTGCAAATTGAAAATGTAAAAAAGTATTTATGCTTTTTGTTGACAAAGAATCGTTGAACTCTAACGGTAACATGAACTGCTCCATATCAATACAATATTTTCATAAACAACCGAATTAGGCTATTTTAGAAGCCTTTTTATTTTTACCCATTTGATTTATTCATATTCTACAGAATTGTTTGTGATATTCAAAGATAGATTTCACCTAAGCCGACTTTTTCGATTTCAGTTTTTGAAATTTTTGACAAGACAATATTGAAGCATCGCTTTTGAAATGGGCATCAAGCCCTAAGAACATAGAAATATAAGGCCCAAATTATACCCAATTCCCATAGCCGTTGGAATATCAAACAGCAATGTTAGTTTCCATCGTTCCTATTCTTTGGTTTCTAAACAAAACAATATGGTTTCAGTATGTTTGAAACTCATCGCTTGTGGACTTTCTGTCGTATTCTACTTTGCCAGATTTTGATAATCGAACCATTTGGTCAGTCACTTTCTGGACATCTGACATATATGAAGAGCTTTCGAATAAGACAGAATAGTGTTTCGTAAAAATCAAGAGACTGGCAATTCCGACAGGAGAACAGGCCTGGATAGATTACTATATACATATTGATCAGATTATTTCTCTCATTCGTCTCATTCTATCATTTGCACAAAATTAATTTTATTAAGTTCTCAATTAAATTGGGCCCAACGTTTTTCTGGAAACTCATTTAAATTTCTTTTGATAAAACGATTTTTTTTTTATGAACTCCATTTTTATAAGCTTTCATCTGAAAAGTCAAATATTTATTGATATCAGTAAAAAAGTTTCTCCTTAAATCATGCCAGCTTCTTTCATCCATGAAATAATGAATTAAATCATTCACTATGTACTATAAGCTATTACTCTTATTAAAATGCAAATTGTTTTTTATACAAAAAAAAAAATGAATATAAAAAGGCCTCGATAAAATAAAGATAATTGATTTAGTGCTTGGAAACTTAAAGTTTCCTAATTTATTTAAGTATGAATAAGAATGTCTTTATGTGATTATATCATTATAATCTCCGTTTATGACTTTCTTAATTTCAAGATTGTATCGGAAAGTTCTCCACTCCCCCATTACTCTATTTATTTATTCCCCTTTTTATGTCAGTCATAAAATTGTAAAATCAGAGCAAGAAATTTCTTTTCATTTGACATTCACAGCTCGCTTCATAGTTCTGATTCTACTTTACTCTCTCATTCCGTGGAGAATTTCCCTTCTCTTTCCATCTATTGACCGTTTTGATGTCCTTTTCATTTTCAACACTTGCCAACAATGTTTTATGCAAAACCAGCCCGCAAATATGATTAAATTTATGCCACTCAAAAAGGCATAAAACTCTTGACTCTTCCGGGAATACAAAACTCCCAGCAGTCTCAGAAAGGGTGTAAAGAAAAAGAGAGCTCAACAAGGCATCCTTGACATGAGTAACTTTTAGTGTCATTTGTTAGCGCTTCATGGACTAGGACACAGAAAGCAACTAACTATAGAAGTCATGTAGTTGCTATAGCAGAACCAAACATCAGCCACGAGCATGTTAATTAGAACATCCTAAAGTTATTAACAAAGCCCAACAAAAACAGGCCGCAAATGGTGCTAGAAGTCGGCAGAAGACTGGCTCTCTCCTCTGAGAGGCCTTATCATATAGGCAGAAGAGAGCAGACAACATAAAATAGTTATTTGTATTTATGTGTACAAAATATTTACATTTGCTGAAATTATGCGGAAAACTTAGTGGTCCAAAACTATTTTACAAGTTTTCAGCCAGCCAACGAAATTCTACAATGATGACGACTGCTGAAAGTCAATGGAGGGGAAAAAAAGGAAAAACCCCACGAAACTTTTATGCCTTAACATTTCGTGGGTTGCCAAAATGTCGAAAAGGCTTGACTCTGCTTTTTCTCTTGCTCTTAACATATTGAAATGACACAAAAAGTTTACCAAAAAAAAACTGTCTCAACTTGGAAAATTATTTATGAAAAAAAGTGCTCCTCAAAAACTTTCAGTTCCTCACCTTTTTTCATATGCAAGGAAGGATTCTTCAAATTTAATCTTCCTCAATCTATTATGAAAATACCCAAAAATTGTGGCTAAGGTTATTAAGTCGGAAAGTCGGAATCAAAAAGTCAAATTCAAAGTTTTAAGTCCACTTGCCACACCAATTGAAGGTGTCGTCGAATTATATTTGATTGGTTAAATTGGCTTTCGCTTTTTCCCCAGATTATCCCATGTGGGTCCTTGGACTTTTACACTAAATTAGATTATAGGCGCGTCTATGATGCTTTTAAAATCACTTAGCTTTGGTAGCAGTTTCCTTTCCGGAAATCACTCCCTGACCCCCTGCGTTGTTCTTTTGTTCGATTCTATTTATAAAATCCACTGACACAGTAACTTGATTTCTGTGAAAGGTGGAGCTTCACCTCTTAGCCACACTCATTAATATAAAAGAAAACAAAAACTGGGACAACAAATTTGTGGCGGAAACCAGGACAGTTACTTAACTCTTTTTCACACTTCGATAAGCAGAAATAAATCTTATAATTTATTTTTTTAAGTCTTTAACTATGTTAAATTATTCCTTTTCAAAACTAAATTGCCCATATAAGTTCAATCCAGATCAATCAATCAAAGATTAAAAAAAAAAACTTAATCCAATTGAAGTTTTCGTTCAAACTTTTCAGCAAGCCAATACTAAATTTTTAGGTACTAAGCAGCTTAGCCTAACAGGCGAAAGGATATAGTTCCTCAAGTGTTTCCCCCTAATTTTTAGGAACTTCAACAAAAAGATTTTAGCACCTTTTCTGATATCGGTCAGAGCAAAGCTCATAAGACACACACTTGCAAATGTGTTTATAAATAAATTTTAGGAAATAAAAGTAGAAAGATTTTTCTTAAAGCGTTTTAAGAAATCATCAAGGAAACCAAAACAAAGTAACTGTTGAAAGCCTTGAAAGTTTGCTAAGCTCCAACTGTCAATATCTTTTTATTTAAACCATTGATGATTTTGGGCTCTTCTTCGACTTCGTCGGCGACTTTGATGACCCCTGCCCCCCCTGCAAGCAAGGCACTGTTTATGTGTAATATGGCTATTTCGGGGCTTAGACACTCATTTGTCTTTCGTTTTGCCACAGAAGGAAAATCCCGGCAATTGTCTCGGTCTGATTTAATGCTTTGTTTACCTATTTTCAGAGACGATGACGACGCCAAAATCACCCACATCCTGCCACAGGCTTTTCAGCTTGTGGTTACCCTTTTCGCTTGGCTGGCTTGGGCTTCGGCTCATATAGACATTTCGCTATTGGCAAGCCAATGTTGATTAATGTTTATGGCTGGCATTCAGGCAGCTCTGTCTGTCTAAGCTTTTGTTGACCTTTTTCTGTTTTTCTTTTTGGCAACTTAAGTGATGTGTGGATTTGCGTGTATTGGTGTCATTGTCATTGACATTGGAGTGGCTGGTGTGGGAATCAATTCCGAAGTCAGCAGCAGACGAAGCGTGTGTGCGGATAGTTAAAAGCCAAACCAATTTGATACAATAAACTAAAAGTCTATTTTAGCAAATTTTCTCTTTCCTTACTCACCGAAAAATTTCTCTATCTTTATTCTTTCAGTTGGTTCTCGTGACTCGACTGGCAGCTCCAGCAACTCTGGCAACACTGGAAGTTCTTCTTCTTCGTCCTCGTCAGGACCTGCTAAATATCCAGTGCTGGTGTTCGTGCATGGTGAATCCTATGAATGGAACAGTGGCAATCCCTATGATGGCTCGGTACTTGCCAGCTATGGACAAATATTGGTGGTAACCATAAATTATCGCCTCGGAGTGCTTGGTAAGTGCAGAGCTGAGTGGCAGCTATAAGCACACACACACACACACACTCTGTCTCTCTCTCCGATTCACACTCAACTGCTAATGCTAATTGATATGCTGAGTGCATGCGAAGCGAGCGAGTGCATTGAAACGAGACAAACATTTCAGCGCACATCGTTGGGGTCGTCCCGATGTCCGGTGTTCAGCTTTTTAGCCACTGCATCGGCAGAACTTCCGTTGACAGCCCAGCAGCCAGTCAGGCGCTAATGCCATAATCTAAACTAATTTAGTAGCAGTGTTGACCAGCTGAAACCTAAAGCCATATATGATGGTACAATGGGTAAAAAACTATTCCGAAATTTATTCCAATTAAATATTTATTTACAAATTTGATATATCTATCAGAAAAATGTTCTGTGGTTAAATTAATGGGTATCATTTAAGTTTAAATATATGAAAAATAGGAAATCATTACACTGATTACTGAGAAAAACAATTCAACTGGAAACTTATTGAATAGAAGTTTAAAGATTTTTTTGCACCATTGTAAGTAATTTTATACTCTATACTATAAAAATTAAAATGCACACCAAATTAGAGTGACCTCATTTGGCTTTGGTATGGTACGGTGGCAGGGTTGCCACAGCCACCAGAGCCACTGCCAGCACTGCTGTTGTTGCGGAAGTGCTGACATCATGATTTGCACGCGTGACTGTGCATATTTTCAAGTGTTGTGCTTTGCGTGTGACATTTTAAATAGCCAAGCGAGCCGAAGTTCAACGACAATCTGAGCGAGACAAACTGAGAGACACTGAACCAGAATATCCGACATTGCAGTTCGATTAAATTTTCATTAGAGCAGACAAACGAGCCGATGAATCCGAGCCCACAACCAGAACGAGACCCAGGCCCGGACCGAGATCGACCGGACTCATTGAATTGAGCTGGTTGGGCTCGTTTGTCTGGCCTAATCATGTGCAAGAAATGCTGATAAATTATAGGCCCTAAATACAAAAACTATTTTCATGCAACTTTAGGCTTTCTAAATGCCAATACGGATCGTTATTCGAAGCTGCCCGCCAATTACGGCCTGATGGACATAATTGCGGCATTGCACTGGCTCAAGGAGAATATTGCTGCCTTTGGCGGTGACCCAAATAGCATCACACTGGCCGGCCATGGCACTGGCGCCGCCTGTGTACACTTTCTAATCTCCTCTATGGCTGTTCCGGAGGGTGAGTATCCCCGCCCCCCTTCTCCAAGCCCCACACTCCTAAGTTCACAACATTCTTTGGCTTACAGGACTACTCTTCAATCGCGCTATTCTGATGTCAGGCTCAGGCCTGGCCCCCTGGTCGCTGGTTAGCAATCCGGCCAAGTATGCAGCCATAGTGGCCCATCATGTCAACTGCGCCTCGGACTTGCCCCATGCCCATCTGATGAAATGTTTGCGCGAAAAGACACTCGACCAGCTGCTGAGTGTCCCCATACGCCCACCCGAGTTTGGCTTTGCCTTTGGACCCAGCATCGATGGCGTTGTCATTGATGGAGGTGATTATGTGCCACCGGCTCCAGGCTCCGCAGCTGCCCAGGCTCAGGCTCAGGCATCCACTGCCGCTGGCAATGGTCTGGGCGGTGAGGCTGGCATAGCTGCGGCCGGCGGCTGGGGTACTCCAGGTCAGTTGGAAAATATCGGTGAGTGACGGCCATCAAATTGCAATTATATTTGACATATTTTATAATTAAAATAAATTATAATCCTTTAACTCTTTTTCAACACCCGCCTTTTCGGTCTCTTCTTTTTCATTTCTTAATGTCGACAACGACGATGATCACGACTTGCACTTGCGAACTGGCATGTTTGTTGCCACGAACCTTTCACACTTCACAAACTCACACAAATACGCGTAAAAAATCCACCACCAACCGACTGTCGGGCTTTTAATTAATGCAGTATTAATGAGAAAAACTGCCATTAACAAGTTGTCAAGGTGAGTATTTGACGGCTTAAGCTTGAGCCTGTTTTTTTTTCCTCTTGTACTTTTTAAGCAAAAATGAGTATGTCAAAGTACATGAAATATGTGAAAAGCTATCAGATTTAAAGAGAAAACATCAAAAGTCTCACGATATATGCAAGAGCCAAAGTGCTATATAAATATTTAATGTGATCTTAAGGATTAAAAATAAAAGGATACGAACTCATCTGAAACCATTGGAGACTAATCGCAGAACTGCTTAATGATTTTAAATTTTTGAAATTTTTGAAGGAAGAAATACAAAAAACTATGACTATTTAATTTAAAGTGTATTTATAGGTCGAGTAAGCTTGGCCTGATATCTTCAGGCTATTTTACATAATCCAAATAAAAGTAAGAGAGTGTTTAACTTGTGCCACACAAAAACCCAAGGAAGAAAAAATTCTTTCTCCTTTCATTTTTTGCTTAATGATTTTCCGCCTTAAATTAATTTGCCTCCCAGCACACACATACTCACACACTCATGCTCACCGATACACAGAGTTACAGTTACAGGTGTTGCGGTGGGCTTCCAAAGTATTCCACACACGCAATTAATTTAAAGTTTGGTTGCGCTTTGAAGCTCTTTCATTTTTCGCTGTTGTTGCTTTCTGGCATGTGTGTTCTGTGTGTCTGTGTGTGTATGTGGTTTGCCTGGTCGATGGTATGCGATTTTTATCTCGATACCTGAAACACATTCAAAATGGCGTCAGCCTCACCCGGCGACGATAAGCCTTAACTTTGCATACCTGAGTTTTTGCACTTGCTTTTGTTATTGTTTTTCTTTAGTATGTTTGGCCAACGTGTCGGTTTTTCGTATGTGTGCTTGTCACGCACCCGCACACACTCACACGGACCCATTGAAATTTCTGTTCATTAATTTATGCACATTCAGATGAGGCGGCGGCAAGTCGTGCGCCCATTTTGTTATAACATTTCCTTACCCTGAATGCATTTGATTTTAGCCGGTGTAAATTTTATAGAGATCCCCAGATTGTCAAAGGGGATGGAGGCTGTTTTGTGCGATTTTGCTTGTTTTAAGCTCGGCCTCTTGATTTATGCACTTTGTATGAGCATTATGGCATGTTAATACATGATTAACAGGTAATTAGTGCTAATTTCCTAATTGAAATACGCAATTTCAAAAGAGTGTTTTAATGCACGGCTTATCTTTAACTTGGAAAATCAAAACAATAGCAATATTATTGTATCTCAAATATGATGATTTGTTCATATCATTCGATTGAATAAAATTACAAGGAAAAAATTATTTTAGTTATTCTATGAAAAATCTTTTATCGAAAAACTGAATACTGAAAGCTGAAAAGACACAACAATGCCTAAATTAAATTCGCAAATTTAAAGAGAATTCTATTAACCAAAAGCCTTTTCAGTTTATCCAAAAACTTGTAAAGACTATCTATTACGAAACTATTTCTTTATTATAAAATAAATTTTCCAGACTTTAATTCTATCAAAATAAAAATAATCTGAAAAAAGCTTTTCCTAATGCTGAGTGCATTCGCATTTGATTCAATTTTGATTTACATTTAAGGCTATTAGCAAGATCTTTTTGCATTTCCACTAACAAAATCTCTTTGTGCATATATTTGAAAGCAATTCGTTTTTGGCACAGCAACAACAAACAAACTCATTCTTTTGTACTTCCCAAAGGAAACCCATTCCACACATGAACACAAAGCAGCAACAAATAAAAAAAGAAAGGATACTATCAAGAAATATTTTGCTATTTCCATTTCTTTTGGTTAAATAAAATGAAAGCTCAGCTACACCATTTTCTGAGAATTTTTTATCAAAGCAAATAAAAAATATATCAATTTTAAATGCAGTTTTTGATCACTTAGAACTCTCGAAAAAAAAAACAACAATCCAGCAAGCAGACATGAAATGCAATTTGCTTGCTAAAGAATTGCATTTCCACCAAAAGAAACGAATTGAAAATTTGAGAAAGATAGAGAAAGAAAATCTAGCTAATCCAAAAGCTTCCTCCTGAGTAGGAACTCAGCTGTCTAATTTCCAGATTAATTATTTAAAATATTTGAAGTAGTAAAACTTGCGAAAGGTTTTAACCTTCGGCAAATTGGAATATATAAAGATTTTTCCACTCAAGCATCGTTCATTTTTATCCACAGATATGACCTGATGGCCGGGGTGACACGTGCTGAAGCCTTTTTCTCCTTCAATTCGGGAGACGTGCAATATGGAATCGAAGCAGATCGTCGTTCGAGAATTTTAAAAGCCTACGTTCGCAACACGTACACATTCCATTTGAACGAAATATTCGCAACGATTGTCAATGAGTATACGGATTGGGAGAGACCGGTGCAGCATCCAATTAATATCAGGTGAGTAATTGCGTTTGTGTGGCAAGCGAACTCAGTCGTGATTGTTGCCCAGCCCATTATCCGCCTCTGGGCCAGCAGCGAGGCCTTTTGCCTGTCGTCGATGGGGGTGTGGATTGAGCAAAAATAAATATCTCGTTCTTAATTAAATGCGAACCGGCATGCAAGATTTTTCGGTACCATAAGGGGCCACAAAAGGGACGTGGTCATATCATATGGAAATACAGCTGAGACCTGAGCTTCCCGGTCTCTCGGCCTTCTATGTACCTTTCGGGCC
Source organism: Scaptodrosophila latifasciaeformis (assembly GCA_037075145.1). Classification (NCBI taxonomy): domain Eukaryota; kingdom Metazoa; phylum Arthropoda; class Insecta; order Diptera; family Drosophilidae; genus Scaptodrosophila; species Scaptodrosophila latifasciaeformis. The sequence goes on along the minus strand of JBAMCM010000100.1, from coordinate 19,730,209 downwards.
CTCTGATTTAATTAAAGTGGCTTAAAAGTCTTGATTTCAATCTTGTGTCAAATGAAATGCAAATTTTTATATGCTTTATGCCTGCCACTCATCGGTTAACGCCGAGACAGTGAGTGAGAGCGATATATGAAAACTTTATTAATTTAATCAAGCAAAGTGAAATTGTGTCCATTTCGGTTCAGAGAATTTTCAAATTATTATAGCTTGATATATTTTATGGGTCAGGCCAACTAAAATTCAATTGATACTTAAGCTGAAATTGTATATTTAAAATGCCTGAATTCGAAATTGAAAATTTTCATTTTGTGGTCTTTAAATTTGAAATAAAAATGTCAACAATTTCAAATTTACTGACGTGCATAATTTATGTAAAATATATTTTTTGCTTTGTATATATATATTTTTTTTTCTTCCAAATCAAACCACGCAACTGGGCGTATACGTATTTTTTTTGTATTTTTGAAATGTTTCTTTTCATTCATAACCAAGCAGTAAAATGCAAGTAAAATGGATGTGCAAACGTGCGTGAAAGTTGGCAGGAAACTTTTCACGGTTGATCTCTTCCACGTTTGAATATTTTTCTACCAATAATTCAAAATGTCGATCTCATCTTGTGTGCATATTTTATAAATTGGATTTGATATAAGATACAGACAGAGTCCACATACATAATTAAATAAAGAACATTTTAAGTAAATATTGAAGACACATAGGGAAACCTGAACCCAATTTAAAATATTTGACAAGAAAATGGCACAAAACGAATTTGGCTCTCGTAGAGATATAAAGGAAAGTTGAAAGGAAAATTTTCAAATTTATTTCATGCAATACATGCAGAAGATTATACAAAATGCAAAGTCATACGAAAAATGGGGAAAAAATAAATATAGTTTCAGTTTCTTGTTGCAGTTATGCAAATGTGGCAAATGGTTTTTATTCAAATTCCACTTTAAGTGCGTTTGAAACACAGAAAGTTAAAAACTATTTTAGCCCCATAAACTAAAAAATGAAAGAACAAAATTTAACGTAAAAGAGCAACTGCAAAATGTGGTATTTATTCAAAAAGGCTTAAACAATTTTAATTTAAAATCTGAGAAATTTATGCAAATCTTAGTGCAAAAGTTTAATGTTTAAAATCAATAAAAATTAAATATTTTTTTTATAATTTTTTTCTTTTGTTTATTTCTAACAGAGATGAAACCTTGGAAGCCTTAAGCGATGCTCAAGTGGTGGCACCGGCGGCTCAGACTGTCGACTTGCATTCGGCAGATCATCGGAACTCGTACTTATATGTTTTCGACTATCAGACACGTTTCGGAGACTACCCACAGGTGAGTGGGATAAAATGTTTTTAAATTTTTATATTTCAACTCTGTCCTCGATAAAATCAACAGAAAACATTTCAAACCATTTTAATAATCCTGAAAAAACTGACACCATCCACTTGATTCTTAAAGAGGAAATTTTTTTATTAATTGACAAGATTATAAAATTTTTTGAAATGTTCTTAGCTCAGTCAAGCATACAAGTAAATTTACCAAAAATCAAAATCACTCAATCAATTCCAAATTCGAATTGGTTGTTATTTTCATAGAAATCCGAGAAGCTTTGAAATTCAATTAAAAACGGAAACTCATTGCCAATCAAATGCAATTGAGTAAAACCCTTAACTCTTGTGCATTTTTCAGCGCCAGGGTTGCATACATGGAGAAGATTTACCATATATTTTCGGTGCACCGCTGGTTGGTGGCTTCAATCACTTCACACGCAATTATACCAAAACCGAAGTGAGTTTATCTGAAGTCGTGATGTATTACTGGTCGAATTTTGTGCGTTCTGGGTAAGTACAGCTAAATAAAACCAAACCCAGAGAAATTTTATTTAAAAATGCAAAAAAATGTGAATGCAGCAATCCGAATGAACCAATGGAAGCCGAGCATGGCAATCGACAGGAGCGCAATCGATACAAGACCATCGATTGGACTGGTTACGAGAGTGTGCACAAAAAGTACTTGAATTTTGGTGAGTATAACACTAGAAGCTCTGCCCTTTAATCTGGTTAATTTCGAACCCGTTTGCCCACTTTTATCTCTTTCTCTGTTTATGTAGACACAAAGCCCAAACTGAAGAACCACTATCGCGCGCATAGGCTCTCGTTTTGGCTGAATCTCATACCTGATTTGCATAAGCCTGGCGGTGATAATGTGCCGGCCGCTCATCATCAACTGAGCGATGACGATGAGGATAACAACATACCAAATGATGCCTCGGTGAAGCCTTTAAATCCAGCTTATACCCCCCGGGGGGCCAATGCCGCGGCTATGGGCAATTTCACCATTTTCACCAATCAAGTGTTCTCCCTGCTCAATCTCAGTTCACCATCATCATCTCTGCAACGAAATGGCACCAGGTACGGAGGTGGTAAAGTCTATCCGGATGATATGATAGATGGCGAGCATGCCAGTGGGGCCAGTACATCCCAGGACAATGATGGATTTGCGGCCTATTCCACAGCCCTCAGCGTGACCATAGCCATAGGCTGCTCACTGCTCATACTCAACGTCCTGATCTTTGCCGGTGTCTATTACCAACGCGACAAGACGCGGCTCAATGAGCCCAGAAATCAAACCAAATTGAAGCGTCAGGAAAATGGACAAATGCCCAACAATATCTGCGGCGATCTGGAAACGCTCACCATACACACAAAAAGCGATCCAGCCACCATTCTCTCACACCACCATGCCATGCAGCACCACCAACTACCGCCGCCAGAATTTGCCGATATACCCCATCGAGCACCACCACCGCCCAAGCACATGAAATCCCTGCAGGACAGCGGTCCCAGCAGCGGCTCAGCCTCGGGCAGCGTGGTCGGCGTTGGGCTGATGCCACCCCCACATGCCCTCCAGGTCATGGGCAATCAGTGCGGCACTCTCACCAAAAAGAGCTGCATGAAACAGCCCCAATCAACGGGCCAGCAACACTCGCCGGCCCAGCAGCAACACGTGGTAACACATCAGCAACACTTGCAGAATCATCATAATCAAAGTATGACCACTGTACTGACCACAGCCGGTGGCCTGGTAGTGCCCACCCCGCCCACTGTGCCAGTAATCGTGGCCACTCAACAGCACTCCCAGCAGCAGCAACAGCAGCAGCAGCAGCAATCCCAGCAGCAGCAACAGCAACAACAGCAGCAAAGTCAGCAACATCCACTGATGGATGAATTGCGTGTGTGACATTAATTGACGGTGCGTTTTAAATGTGATCTCTAAGCGCACAGAATTGCCATACAATGGATTGATTGGCTGTAGGAAAAGAGTGGTTCGGCTTTGGCTTAACACTGGGTAAGTTAATGAGTGCTTGCAATCAGTGAGTCGTAATTGTGTTATAACCTGATTAATTCTGGAAACTGATGTAATCAATCGAATCAAAGCATATTTTATGGCTCTTCAATAAGTTTCTAAGCTTCTATGTTACTGTTATCTAAAATTGATGATTTTCAAATTATAAAATGTTTTCATTATGTAAATAGTTGATAATTAGTTGATGTAAGACCAGCCCGCCCCCTTCACTGACTTCATCAAATGAATGCATCTGTATTCTGTTTAAGGTAGGTTAGTTGTCTTCAATATGCTTAGCAATTGTTATGTATTTCATATGGCATTAAATTAAGATAGTTCGGAGCTAACTCACTCTTCATTCAATTCGTTCTATTGATTGTTTTTTCTTTTTACTATCTCAACCATCAAGTTTGAAGCATTAGGACCAAAAGAATCTATAATTTCAATATCTTTGAGCTCCTTACTCTTCTTTTTAACTTGAGCATAGCACAACCTGTAAACTAAATAATAAAGAAATATAATTAAATAGAACAAAAAAAGCAACATAAATGTTATTCTTCCAAAGACTGAATTATAAGTATGTGTATGTTGTAAATATTATATAAAATTAGCAGTGTAAAATCAAATTTCACAACAAAATCCAAAGTTTTTAACAAAAAAAAAAATATATATATATATATGAAAAATAAATTGAAAAAAAATATATTATAAATTTAATAAAAATATTCAAAAACTATTTTGTGTCAGTTGCAGGGATTGTTCCTTTGAGTTTAGAATACAAAACATTCTTTTGTTTCGACTTTATCAGCCCATCAAAATGAGAGAAAAAAAACGATTATGTTGAAATGGAAATTCCGCTGAAATTAAAAAAGAGAAAAAAAAAAACCAACTACATAGAACTACTTTGTTATGCAACTTAATAAATATTTATATAGGTATTAAAACAACAATGTATATAACGCAGATGAGAAAAAAAATAATAAAAATATATATACAAATGAAATAGTTAAAAATTCCATTAGAGGGCGGATAATGATATGGTAAATGGTATAAAAGAATAACAAAAACACGCACACTGAATATGAACAGAAATAGAGTTTTCCGTTTTAATTTTAAGCATTTAGTAACACTTCCAAAATGTAATTAAAATGAAAATTAAATCCAAACAATTAAATTATGTCAAAATGGCTCATTTAAATGAATTGGTAAAGAAACAAAAAACTAACTGAAAAACTGTCAACAATTAAATTGCCCAAGGATGCGGAAAAACGACGTGTAATTATATACATATTTAAAAAAGATTACATAACAAAAAATAAGACAAGAAAAAAAATTCAAATTATAGGCAGTAAATAAATAAATTAATATGTAAACAAAATGAAAAGAAATAAAAAAGAAAAAAAATATAAATCTATTATAAGAGTCTATGAAATTATAAATGTATATGCATATTTATAGGTACTATATGAATAAATCATAGAACATATATATATATATATATATATATATATATATATAATTAAAAAAAATATATATATATATAATAAATAATTGTATATTTATGGATGTATGATTAGCATAAATATAGCGAAATAAACTAACAAGAATGGAGTATAGCATAATATATATCTACCATATAGAGCATATAGTGTGCCGCATAAACTGAACAAATCCAAGAAAAAAAATTAAAAATAAAACAGTTGAATAAATAAATTTACTATTTAAAAATTTATTGCATTAGAAATCTGTGTACGAATGAAAATGGAATTAGTATTAAAGTCTTACCAAAGACAAATAGAAAAAAAAAAATCATATAGCTAAAAAAAAAAAAAACAATTGTAAAACAAAAACTACAACAAACATCAATCAGAAAAAAAAACACATACACACAAAACTGTTGAAAATATAATTTTTTTGTGTAAACAAACAAAAAAAGAAAACTGAGCAGAAATTTGAGTAATAATAAAGTTGAAGAAAAAAATATTTAAAAAATTCATGTGTTTTAAACAATTTCAGTTTCAGCACAGTTTTTACGACTCGTTGGCAAAATAAATTATGAATAAATCCATGCATTTGCCATCAGTCCAGAGTCAATCTGAGTAAGTTAAAAAGGGCATATCAAATATTAAAGCCATAAAATCTACTTGCCAGAAAAACGAGAGAGAAAAAAAAAAATATCTTCAACTCAGCAAAAAAAATAAAAAATAAATAAAATTGAAAGAGAAAAGAATTCCCATTAAAATGGAAACCAAACAATCCTGGCAAAATGGTAGCGTGAATAAATGGCTATAACAGTCAACTTAAAGGGACAGTCAAGATCCTGGCATAAGCAGCATATGAGCCATATGTGTGCGTGTGTGTGTGTGTATTGACCAAATTGAAAAAATAAAATCCACCCTAAGTATTGCAATGCCTGCTTCCCCAAACGTTTTTATTGAAATCTAAAATACCAGTAAAAAGAAGAGCAAAAACAAAATCCATTGAAAATAGATTTATTATGCAAATTTGCCAGAGCATAAGTGAATACAAGCGAGCAGCAGAGTTGGTCTTCCACTTCCACTTCCGCTACCACTTCCATTGATTTGGTTTAGTTTTATTTTTTTTTTTTATTTTTAACTACTTACATGAAAATGGCTGAGCTTGTATGGATATGTAAGGCAAACTTAACTGCTTAATTTATAAAAAATTGGGAAAAAAAACGTCTCGTCTTTTTATGTGCAAGTTTTGTTTGCTTTGTTGGGAGAAGAAGAAGAAGACAGCAGCTTACGCAGGAACTACCAAAATTATCTCATAAAATTGAGCATATAAAAAGAGGGTGCTTCCTATTTTAGTTTTATGGCTCAAACAGATCGTTCTATTTGGGAACATTTTTTATTGCATCAAACTAAATTTTATTCAATTTCCTAGGCTTTTTTATTGGGAACAAAAACTTAAGAATTTTATTTTACATTTATAAAAATTATTACTATTTTTTTTTTTGTAAAAAAATAAGGAATAACCTTCAACCAAGTATCAATTGATATATTTAAATACCACTCTTCTTTTTCGAGTTTGAGTCACCCTGGTAAAAACAACACTCAATCTATTTTAAATATATTAATAAAAAGGAGAAAGTAAATCTTGTATAATGCGTATAATTGAATCAAAACATTTCCTAGCTAAATTGTTGGAGCTTCAATCTTAGCTGAGCTGATCAGAGTTGAGTTGATGTGAGCCGAATTAAATCGTAACCAATTTCTTGAATTAGTAAGTATCGCGTGATTTTTATTAGTTGCGATTTTCTAAAAAGGCAAACACAATCTAATACAGACTAATACACGCACACACTCACACACACACATGAATGGATTAAAATCCTGGCAGCTCACCGAAGCATAGACCAGGCATTTCGCCAACAAACTTGGCATATAATCCTTTTAAATGTCTTTACAAAAACAGGCACACACACACACACACACACACACACAGATTCATACCCAAATCGGGGCTGGGGGAGGGTTAAATTTTAAGAAAAGTTCGGAGCTTGTTAGTAGTTTGCATATGTTGTTCTCTGACTAATACAGCAGTGGGCTGGAACCGCTTTGGGCTTGGGTGGACTTAGCTCTGGAGTGTAGTTTTAGGGTTTGTTGGATGCTCGAATGGGGCATTGTCATGCTGTGTTTAATTTATTAGCACAAGCTCGAAAATTAAATAATAAAAGTCTTCAGAGTTGCTGCTTGAGTGAAAATTATCACTTTTAATGGTGCCAAAAAGGTCACAAATGTATAGGGTCATCTTTTTTGGGGACTGAGAATGGCTCTAAGCTGGTTTGGGTTCGACTTGAAAAAAGCCAAATAGTTGGCTAATGGAAAGGCCTGAAAATTATAACCATTCAAAGCGGTAATTTATTTCATAAGAGTTGCTGAAAATTGCCAATTGAATTAATGAAATTTGATACCAAATTAGAGATTAAAATAAAAAATTTATTGCCATATAAATTCAAAGTTTTTCCCAGACAATTATTGATTTTCTTAAAAAATAAAATTGTAAGCCCAGTAAAAAATTAACTTATGTATTTGGTTTTGTAAGATGTTTTGCAAAGATGTCGTTCAAAGCTTCCAATTATTTGTGAGAATCTGACAAAGTCTAAAGAAACAAACAATTCGGGTTTTTGTTCTGAAACATATCCATTTAAGTTTTACCACACAAATTCTATGAATTTCCACTAGAAATAAAATGTAATACAAAATTTGTATTCATATGAAATAAAAGAAATCAGACAAAAACTAAGCCCCCAAAAAATACGTGTATTTTTTTTTAAATTTCTAAATATTTTGTAAAAGTTTTCTTCCTTTTTGTTTTGTCTTATTTATAAAACTAAAGTGGTAACTCGGTTTTTGTCCAATTGCGCAAAGTTTAATAAAAATTGTTGAAATGGTGGAAAGCTATTGGATACTAAAAGTAAGTTGGCAACTCAACGATACTCTTTGGAGGAAGCGATGAATATTTATACTAAGATATTTGATTATTATTTTTCAAGCTTGGCCTAACCCACAGGCTATGGTGAAATCAGGCAGATTTGGTATATGATTAAGAGTGAGATAAGGAAACTTCTGTTTTTTTCCTACCCCAGAGAATATTAAGTCTTGGCTTAAGTTAGAAAATATTGGATTTCAATTAATTTAACATTTAAGAGTATAAACAAACTGAAGTACACGTCTATCCACTTTGCAGGATAAAGTTTTATTTCAACCAATTAGCTTGCATTATTTTTCATCTCGCTGATTGCCATTTAGTTTTTGCTGTTTTATCTTGGGTTTCTTTATTTTTTTTTGTTTTGTGCTTCTGCCGCTACTGAATGCCATTTTAAAAAGTTTTGAAAATATTTATTTACGTTTTTTACCTTGAAGAGGTCAACCACGTAAAAACCTTTACAATTTTTTTTCCAAATGCCGCAGAAAGTTTTATTAGTTGTTACCCAATAGGTGGGATATATTATATGTATCTCTCAGAGCCTGGATAAAAAAAAAAACGAAACTTTTGGTATTGTCTTTTGCGGTGATATGGGCAAAAAAATAATAGGAATAAAGTATGCCATGTGCTATTTAAATGGTTGGCAAATAAAAACCCGCAATTCATTGGTTTTCTAAATCCAATTGCGAAAACTTTTCGAAAATAACGACAAAGTTTCATGGCAAAAACTGGCAGTATACTTATGTGATGGAATTCAAAATGCTGAAAATTGATAGAGCTAAACACTTGACATAGCTTAACTTTCATTTGATGTGGCTTTATTTGTAAAGTTGCCATGAGCTTGAGTCTTTGCAAGTCGCGAGTTCATAACTCTGTCAACTGAGTGCAAAGCCGCAAATTAATACTCTTGTCAAAGGCACTACCGATCCAACTAACATGAGCTTATTTGTGTATACTTTCAGCCCCCGCAGACTTTGCAATTTCCTTGCTGTCTAATTAAAGAACTTTTGGCATAGTTGACTCTATCAGGTGCATCGAGATTAATTAGGATGTAGTCACTCAGAAAGTTTTCGCCTTCCTCTTTTAATTTTTTTGGCTTGCCATAAATATTTGAATGACAATGTTGGACAGAATATTCTGCAAGTTATGGGATCAAATAATAATCAGTCAAACTCTCTTAAATCCAATTTTTCCCTCTCTTTAAATATATATTTGTGAGTATTTTTCCCGGAGACTCTTAAATAATTCCTTGGTCAACAAATGAACTTTTCAATCACTGACCCAGCATACTCGATACTATTTCATGATTTATTAATTTTGCAATCGAGCCAAGTTATGGACAAAGAATGTGTCCCAAGTGGCTTTGACCAGATGCCGGCAATGCTGGCCACAATCACCGCAAACAGTGGGCTGACAAATGCCCAGGCAAACTTTAAGGAGGCCTGTAGGACAAGCTCTTCTCCAGGGTCAATATTTAATTATTCAAGTGTTCAATTTTTCATGGGTCATCGTATTGCCAGTTGGTCGAATGAACGTCTCAATTGTTGTATTTAATTAATTAGCCATGAATTCTGAACCAAAAACAAAAACCGAACAAATAAGAAAATAAACTCTTTGATTTATTTGTTCGTATTTTTTTTTTTTTTATTATTAAAAAGTTATAAAATTGATTTATATTTTTCTGATTTTTATTTTTGCTGAGACGTTTTCTTCATTAATTACCTAACTCATCCAAAGTTATTCCATAGGAAAATTAGTTTGAGCTCAAGTCGGAACATTAAGTTGGCTTTAGAGTGTGGGTCCTCTTACTTCAATTATTATGCAATTACAGGCCTCTTGCTCTTGATGTGGCGGGTGGGGAGGGGGTGGGGGGAGCATGAAAAAACCGTTACCTAAGCAACCTGCTGCATCAAGTTATGGTTGCATGAAGGCAATTTAACACCGAACCAGCCAACAAAGCCAAATAACAAAAATACAACAACTAAAAGCAGAAGCGTTAAAACAGTCGTGGTAGTTCTTTTTTTTCATCCGCTTTTCTTTCAGTTTTTCTTTATGCTCTCAGTAACGCTGTGTAAAATTTTCCTTACACAATTCTTTTCTTTTCTTTTTTTTTTTTGCAAGCTTGTCTCCTTTTTGCGTGTGTCTGTTGTTGTGTGTGTGTGTGTGTGTTTGAAAAGCTCATAAAACTTTTTCAATTTCACTTTAATTTCAGTGGCGTCGGCTCCGCTTTTTATCTAGAAGCAAAAAACAACAACAATGGGGCACTCAGTGCCCATAAAAAAAAAATAAAACCAAAGCAAAAGATATTTTAGGCTGAACGCTGCTGGCGTTAAACTTGTTGGTAGGCCTTTTAGTTGTATGAAAATTCAATTATATGCATTACCTTTTAGTACTCAAAAATATATACATACACACACACACATATTATGACATTTAAAAAATTTTATATAGGAATTTTTTTTTCCAGCGCTTTTGCTTCTCTCTGATGATTTGCTGTGCAGCCATCAGTTCACTTAGCCTTAGCTCAGCTCAGCCTCTAATGACAATCAAATTAGCAATGTTCGCCGTGCCGGGCAAAACTTTTTCCATTAAACGTAAAATTTTGTGTTTTTTTTTTTGCATTCTATATTATTTTTATATTTTTCTCTTTTTTGCGCCGTGCTCAATAAATTGATTGCCTAAGTTGCTGTTTGGAAAATTTGTTTTATTGTCAAGCTTAGCGCAATTTAAAGTTTCTTCTTCCTTTTCTTTCCGACTGCCACTGCACTTGCCCAGATAAGAGAAATTCCATACCTACTCTTTTGTGTTTGGTTGGCCTTTGTTGAGCCCCGTAGGTTCGACTTACCCGGTTCATCCAAGTCCAGAGCTCTCTTTGCCAGCTTTGGCAATAATCAAAGTGTTTGTGGTGGCTAATTGAAGTTTCTTGTCTCTTGGTTTAGTTTCATGTTAATGTAATATCCTAAAACAAGACACGTTCAGCTTGTGGCTCCTCGGCAAAACTCCCACAGCTGCACTCTCCACTAATCAAATGAATGTTACTTGTTACGCATCCTCTCAGCCTGCACAAGTGAGTGTGCCTGTATGTGTATGTGTGTGTGTGTGCATTTGTTTGTTGGTGGTCGATTAAGAGCAACGCTACTCCGCCCAGTCCCCAGCCATGGACGGCGAGTGTGGAATTGTATATTTCTGTATGAATAGTTGTATGTTTGCCTTTGGAGAGCTACATTAGTAATTAGTCTCTAATTGTACGCTTAAGCAGGCAAACTAGCATGAGGAGTGCATGTGTGTTTGAGTGGGTTTAGAGAGAAAGTGGGCGAGATTATCCGAGTGAGGTATTCCTAGTTGAATGTGGGATTATGCTTTACCTCAAATCAAGACTCTTCTTATTTAGAGCTGAGTATGAGATCAGTCATTACATATACAAGTTATTCCTAAAACCGATTTATATACTAATGGCAGCTATATGATATTGTGGTCCGATCCGGCCGGTTCCGACAAAGGTGCTGCCTAGGTAAAAAAAGAAGACTATATACCAAATTTCATCAAAATAGATTTAAAACTGAGAGACTAGTTTGTATAGAAACTGACGGACAGACGGGCATGGCTATATCCACTCCTCTAGTGATTCTAAGTATTCTAGAGGTAACTTTTGGGGGTCTACGTTGAGTGGTTCTGTGGGTTACAAAGAATATACACTTTTTCCTTTAAAAAGAGTATAAAAATATGTATTTTTTGTTACTAAGAAGTAAGCAATTATTTCGAACTAGTCTTAGGTTCTTTTTACTATTCTTTATCAGATATTTATATTATCGTTATATATTTAAAACGCTTATTTTAATGAAGTAACAAATTTTATGTTTAGTGTAAATCAAATTGTGGATCAACTGAAATTCACAACAACCATTTAATTCGCACCGTTGCGTAACCAAGTGCAAACATTTTCCATCTTCAATCAGACATAGCTTCTATTTTGTCTCTCCCCTGACTATGCTGAGTTAGATTTGCTTTGATTATAATAAAGTCAACCTACGAGGTGGAGAATGACGACAAAAGCATCATCTCATAAACATGAATAATTGCCAAGCTTAACCGGTCGTTGAAAGCCCCAGAGATAGGAGACTCTCAATAATGGTGCACGCGATTCTTGGCCCTAACAGATAATGGGATGGCACGAAGTGAAGCTTGAGGGGTGGATTTGTACATGAAAAGTAGCTTAGCATTACACACCACGACATACGACACTTGTCTGTATGAAATGCTCTTCTTGCGAGGGTGGCAGACAGCAATTGAGCAAAGATTTGACAGGGTATCGGACAGAAGGATGGGGAGGGGGACGACTGAAATGACCTAGACTTTAATTTCAAAAGTGTAACGTCGTTGTCAGTTCAGTGGATTTTGTGATGTGATTTGGTTAGTTCGTTGTCTTCAATTGACAGTTGAAATCTAGGTGAGCTTAAAATATCGAAATGAAAGAAACCTGGAAATGTTGAGGGGCGCTTTTAAAATGAAATCAAGTGGCACTCTGAAATTGCAATTTTTCCTCTCGATCCCTTCCAGAGAGCATCGAATTCTTTGCCAAAGACAAATTCAACTTGGGGCTAAGCGCAGTCACAAGGTAACCACAAGAAAAACTTACTTCAATGACATTTAACACGCTTACTGTGAATATTTTTCTTGAATCTATATATTTTTCTTTTTCCTATCTCTTTCCGCCATTTCCTTTCCCTCTCTCTCTATCTCTCTCACACACTGGTTTTCTTACATATTCGCACAGCTGCCAAGTTTCCACTGCTAACAAGCAAATAAAGCAATTTCGTGCAGTGTTTGCTATCAAAATAGACTAGAGACTCTGACCAGGCCATTGGGGTGCCAGTTGCCATTTCGATGCAGCAACTTTGCCACCCATGAACGACGGTACCACATGACGTATGAGCGACTTTATGCAAATAAACGCAAACCGAAACTAAAACGAAAAAGAAAACGAACCAAACTCAAACTTACCAAACTCTCAAATTGCCAACGCCTTTTTTTCTGCACTCAAGAACTCTATTGAAGGCTCTCTGGCACTTGAGCTCTTTGCTTCAGCTTGAAGTATCTAGCATGGATATCTGGTTAGCTGGCTGTCTCCCTAAAACAGCTGCTAATAGAATACACCATGTGTTTGTGGAATGTGACAGCTGTTCCTTTCCTTACGCTGCTCTTTTGGCCTGAAAGAGGCATGACTTCTTTCTTAAGAAAGACAAGACAAGACTTGTAGCAAAAAGTTCCAAGAAATTGAATCTAAAAGAAAACACTTTTGTAGTCCTAAAACAAGTCCCCATATAATGTTTTTAATATTTTTATAAAGCTTCCTCTTAAAGCTCAAAGGAAATGAATAGCTTGAAAACTGTTTCAACAGTTTATTCATTAACATTTATAAGAGAACTTTCAAAAAATTTCGTTTTACTCTGGTTTGAGTGTGGCCATAATCGAAAGGTCAAAATGAATTAAAGAGCTGGCTAAACAAATTTTGTGTACTTTTTGTACAAAGGAAAACATTAAACATGCGGCAGGTTGTGCACACAATTCGTTGGAAAATATAGCAAGTTCCAATTTTATTTGCATATTTACTTTTTGGTTAGGAGAGAAGAAAGGATTTGACATTTTCCGGACAGTTTGTTGGTCACATAAAAATTTGGTCTTAAGCTAGAAAGAAAGTTTTTTTTTCTTAGTTTATTTGAGGACATAAGCTGATCAAATGAAAAGCTGTCGCTACAGCTAGCACTGGTCGAAAATCTGGAAAGTTTTTTCCTATTTGTATTTTTTTGCCAAACTTCTTCTTTCAACCCCAGCAAACAATTGCTTTGCCACAACTTTAAATTGCAAGTTCAACAGAATTTTTCCTACAGTCAAATCAAAAGAAGAATAAAATTCTATGCCAAGAGAAAAGCTAAAAGAATTTGCAATTGCAAGTTTTCGCAGCACGCAAAGAAAAATTGCTTTACAATTTTCTGAAAATAATTTGAGTCCGTAACCGCCCCCTCATACCGCACATAAAGCACGCATGCTGCATATGACAACAGAACCCGAAAATGCAACATAAATAAAATTGTGCCACAAAATAAAAAAATAAAAAAATTCACCAAAAAAAAAAAAATAGAATAAATAAATCAAAACTAAAATATTTTTCCAGTTTATGGATATGCACAATTTCTCAATTAAATGCAAACAAAGTTATGCGATTGGTTTTTCCATGGTGGTAAATGCAAATAAAAGAGAGAAAGAGAAAACAAAAAACAACTGAGAAAGCAGGCGAAACTAAAATTAAATTTCAAAAAATATTGCATATTTTATATGAGACTCCGGAGAGACCAGGTTCGAAGCTTCATTAATTTGTATTTATTTTCAGACAATAGAAGAGACAAATTATTCCCACACTCCAATTCTGTTTGTAATTTTGTGTGTGTATTATTTATTGTTATAGGCCATATCAATGCATTGTTTTATTTGATTATGATATTGAGCTATATCTTGACTTTTTCAATGTGTTTACAGTTCAATGAACTCGTCTAACTCTTCATCATACTCTCCATTTCGAAAAAAGAAGATGTATGCAATTTAGAAGAAGACCCTTGGACTTTATTTAAAATTATCAAATCAGAAATAGGTAAAACGCAAAATTCATTGAATCATGAAAAACTCTAAATAAAAAATGTTTGTTTTTGATTGGATTTATTTTTAAAGGATTAGAGTGTCTGCAAGTCTTGTTTTGTTTCTCTTTCTGTTGTTTATATGCTTATCTTTGCAGTTTCATTATTATTGAACATGTTTGCTCAGTATTAATTAAATTCAATCAATATTATGAGCCCAGATATGTTTTCATTATAATCAAATTTTTTTTCTATTCGTTTACTAATTTCACTGGAATATTTTGTAAAACAAACAATGAAATTATTTATTATGAATTTGTGGAAAAAGTGACTGTTTTGATATTAAATTCTGCAAAGAATATTTGTCAAGCTGATTAGAAAGACAAAAGAAAAGTAACAGGATGCCTAGAAATTATTTCTAATTGAACTCATAATTTCGACTTATTTAGAGACAAAACATTTGAATTTAATTGCATATTTAAAATTTTATCGTTTCGATTTAAATACTCTGAAATTATATGGTTCATAACTTAATTAAAACACCATAAATATTTGGCAAATGTATTTTCAATTGAGATTTTTTTTATTTCACAATTTAAAAGTCCGTTGCTAAAATAAACAAAGCAAATAATTTGGTATGAGTAATTGAAAAAGTTGCTGAAATGGAAGTGATTTTTTAACTTTTTTCTTAGCTATTTTAAACATTTCGGTTTATTTGGTCCAGCCAATTTTTGGCATTTCTATAAATTTCACTAAATTCACAAATATTAGTTTTTCATTAAATAGTAGACTAATTTTCATTATTTAATGTTACATAATATATAAATACTTTTAATGTGGAAATAACAAAAATCAGTGGTAAGCCAAATTAAATTTTTTAATTAAGAATTGGTAATTTTTTGACTTTCCAGCTTCTCATTGATCTAGTATATAATCCTTTGCATTATTTGAAAGTTTTATCAATCCAACAATAAGCAAAGTCAATATAATAAATATTTTTAAAACAAAAATTTTAAATATAAAACTTGAGATAGATTTCAACTGAGCGACGGCGTATTCGTTGGATAGTTTTCCGCCATTGATTCTGATATTATTTCATTTCAGTTTGATTTTTATAATCTATTCAATTGGAAGTCAAAAAAAAAAAAAAAAGAAAAACGATGTTTTAAAAATATGCCAAATTAAGAATACTTTTTTTAGGATTTACTTTTGCCATTCAAAAAGTAAAAAATTTATTTTTTAAGTCGCGATTAGACTTTTTTTTATAAAATATTCATGCTATATGACCCAACTTTAAATTTACTTTACCATTTTTGTTTTTTTTTTTTCTAATATTCATTAAGCATTAAATAGTCTCTTTGTTTGAAAAGAGGTATTAAAAATACAGAAACCATTTTTACTCTTAATGCAACTGTGTCCATTTGAATATGTCACATTTACTCACTTCAAAATGGGAATGGAAACGACAGAAATATCCCATTTAATAGCCCATTTCATAAACAACGCCAGGCTAGGGAAATAATTGCCACACCCAAAATATACAGCAAATCGAGTGGCTATTTGTTTCGACATAAATTTTAATGCCTGGCTTGCACAAAATGCAAAACGCACCATTGCACATTTAAGCATGTTTATTGGCTGCAATTTGCCGGTACAAAAAAAAAAAAATAAAATAAAATAAGAGAGTTGCAGGACTGCCGAGTGCTCTAAAAGTTGGAATATTAAAGTATTTAAAAAAAAAAACTATGGCTAGCTCAAAATCGATGATTGTATCCGCATCATATTCTTTGATTCCCTGTATGGCATTTTAATTTAAACAAATGCCATCCAGGGTCTCAATGAAAATGATAGAGAATTTGAGAGATTTTTACTTATTTCTCAGTCAACTCAAATTTGCAGAGCTGAAATTATAAAAATACTCTATAAATAATTTATGCGCACCAGGTGAAATCCCAAACAACCTGGCATATTTTCAGCAAGATAATTGCGCTTGTTGTTTTACATATTTAAAATTAATGCCATCACGTTCCAATATTCACACGTTCTATAAAATTGAGTAAATATTTTTGGTCTTCCTTTGTGCAAATAACGAAGGACATCAATTGATTTCCTGGTCCTCGCCCTGAATAGTTGCTGCAAATAATGGAATATATAAAAAAAAAATTATTTTGTCAAGGAATTCACTATGAATTTAGAAACGCTACCGCAAGGATTTAATTAAGGTGACATGAATTTAATTTATTTTCCAATTAATTAATAACGCAATAAATAAATAATTAAAATTCTTATAAAATGACGGCTTTTGCATTATTTAATAGACTAAAAAAAAAGTAATAAAATGCATATTTATTTTTTCGCATGACAAAAAGAAAACAAGTCAACAAAAATTAACTAGGAAATTAAAGAGAATCAACAACAAAACAGAAAATGTTATTAACACAAAATTCAAAACAAACATTTAACTCAAAATACAAACACATAAAATAAACCAGCTGCCCGTACAGTTTTTATTTTTCCCAAAAAAAAAAAAAAAAAATTGTTGTAAACTTGCGTGTATTTTGAGCTGCAGAATAAGCAACAAAAAACATTTGCATAATGAGGCCATTATAATTTCAATTAAAATTCGCTCTCTATAGCCAAAATGAAGAAGAAGTAAATATGCATAACTAACGGTACATAAAACACACACAAACAAACAGTCACATTGAATGAAATGGGAAGAAAAATTGGCAAAATGTGAAAATGGGAAAATTGTGCGTAGGTGCCCATGAATGCCACAGAAATATCCCAATCCCAAATGCTGAAATCTCTAATTACATAAATATAAGTTGGAAAAGTCCACAGGCATTTTCACAAAAATTATTGTTAATGAGGTCAGCAAAACAAACAGGGGTCAATGGTAGTAAAATGAGTTATAATTGACACGAGCTTACATATTACGTATACGTAGAAATGTAGAAATTCTCGAGAAAAAAAAATGCCCCAAAAGTACATTTTAATAAGTTTAAGGGCAATTAAAAATATCAAGACCCCAAAAAGAAAAACTTCCTTTTGAATTTTGTCACATCAAAGACGAAATACGACTTTGAAAACTTTAAGTCAGAATTTAAATGTATCGAGCCTGCGACCGACCAGCCAGCTCTGCTCTGGCCAACAAATTTTGCAAAATATTCTCCATATTTCCAGGCCTGCCAATGTCAGTTTGGCCAAATGCAATAAATTTACATGTGATTCCAAGCGGAGCCACTGCATCTACCAGCCATTATCCGCAGTCACAGCCACCGACAGAACTACAAGCACTGGCGAAAAATGTCGCCAAAAACTGAGAAGCCAGTCAGCCTGGCAAAGTGCAGAGCTCTCTGTTTCTCCTTCTGTCTCTCGCTGACTACGCGGCATAAATTTCATGCCAATAAATTCAAATTAGCAGACTGCAGACACAGGACTAAGCACAGGACTTCATGTCCACTGGGAAGAGAGTAAAGGGGTCTCAACTATTTATGAAAGCCGACCAGGCGACGCATTGGCCAATATCTCACTGAGGGAACTCAGCAACACGGAGACCTGCTAACTACAAAATGGGTGTGTCACCCAAAGCCTGGAAAGACCCTACGGCTAATTAGAAGTGTCGTGTGGGACTCTGATAACCACACAGCTAATTGGACTTGAACATTTTTTAGTTATGCAAAACGGCTTGGCCGACAATTAATGCCAGCCGCAATGCTGTGGAATGGAAAATTAGTATGATGGTATTTTTTAGGCAACCCAGGTTAATCTAAAAAAGGTCGGATTGATTGGATTGAAATAAAAACTTTCTACGGATTTTAGAAGCTTTAAGACACTTTTACTCCTCCTCTTACCATTCCAGATGAAAGAGAAGACAAAGAAGAAAGAAACCATTTGCAGAAAATATTCCAAGGCTGAACACAGAGAAAGAAAGAACAAAAAATTCTCTAAGCGAATCGGCATCCGAATTTAGTTTATCATTTTAGCCAAGAAGCAACTGAACTGAAGCGAAGTAAGCAAAGCAAACCACTCTGCAAGCAACCAGAAACGAATGATGATGAACAAAGGGTCTGACCAGCCAACTGCTGAATGAGTGGTTCCAACCACTTTGGCATTGGGACAGGAGAAAGAGTGGCAAAAGGAGATGAGAAAAAACCAAGACCGCAGAAAAACTGCTCCTTCTTCATAGTTTTGCTGACAGCTGTTGGGCAGGAAAGGAATACAAGAAAACAACCAAAACTAAAAGGGAGAAACGAAAGAAATAGAGTCCAGTAGACCGCTTGAGCGGAATCGAAAATGGCAGACGAAACGAAACCCAACCAAACCAAACCAAGCCGAACCGAACGAAACTAAAGTAAGTCCGCAAAAAGTAAAAGTTTGTGAGTCAATTTTGTGTTTGACATTTGCCGCATTGGAGGCAAAATCACCTTACAAAAAAAAGAAAAAGAAAGATGGAAAGTTCTAAAAGCTGCAATGCTAAATGTGTGAATAAGCGGGCCAACAAAATTAAATTCAATTACATAAGAATCAACTAAAAAATACTAACTTTATAATTGGAAGAAAAATTATATTAAATTGTGGTTTTTCTGGGCGAATAAACTTCATTTTTTAGAAACGGTCAAGAATTATGAAATCATTTTTATTTACCCTTAAAAGATCCAATTGACATTCAGAAAGCTGGAAACATAAAGCCCGAAATTACAAATCCACAAAAGCAAAGCACTATTTTGGCAAAGGTTGAAACATTTGCATTACAAATCATTTTCACATTAACAAGATTGAAACAAAGACCGCTGGATTAATCTCTTGAAGCTACTTGAAGGTGAGAAGTGGACCATCCACAAGGTATCCATTTGGAAAGCATTTGCTGACCACAAAGCATGAAATTTCAATTTGCCGAATTAATAGAAGAAATGCAGTCAAAAACGACACAATCAAGCTCATTCCCTTCCCTTCGAAATGCAAGCCATCCGAGCTGGAGCTGAGTATTTGTATCTGTGCCAGTTTTGTTAGTGGTAAAAGTGTCTGCATGTTTGCGGTGGTTCGGGTTGGAGTCTCTGTGAAAAATTACTTTGAACTGAGCCAACAAGAAATGTGCACGCCCACAATTTAAACAATTTCACACACAACAGCCAAAGGCGAAAAACAATAACAACAAGGAGGGCAAAATGCTGACGTTGGCTAGATGAAATGTTGGTCTCTGAAAATCAACCAAAGAACGAAAGAACGAACGAACGAGCGAACGAACAAACACTTCCGTTTCCGCTAGCTTGCACTGATTGTTTTATATCCTGTCGGACCCAAGGACATCTAGGGACGATGGAGATTCAACAACGTTGACTGCAAATTTAGAAACTTGTTTTGTGCTTTCTTGGGCGCAACGTCTCTTCATTTGACTTGGCTTTGGCATTGTCTTCCCCTGGTCTCCTCAGATCCCTTCAAAGCGGCTGGATGTTGCCGCCGTCAATGCAACTGCTACTGTCACTTGCTACTTTATAATGCGGTTGTCGTTTAGTCTTTGGACCCAGCTTCTTACTCTTCATATTCTTCTCCTCCACCTCAGGCTCCAGCTTCTTAGACATTTATAATCAAAGTGAATTACCAACACAACAACAACGTCCAAGACTTGGCAAATGATGGCTATTTTGAGGGACCACCCAGCCACTTGCCAAGCCTTCATCTGCACAGCTTTATCAGTATAATGAAGTGTCCGAAAACTCTTTATATACCCCAGCCTCTTACTTTAATTTCCTTGCTGTCACAGCCATTACCTGGCCTCTATAATTTGCTTCAGATCAAAGACTCATAAGGAACTCTTACCTTAATCATGAGTACTAGTCTATTATTTAACCATTAATAGATACCTGAGGGCCGTCTTGAGCCTCCAACAAAGTTCATTTTTGTTATCAAAAACATTCTTCGTTTTTTTATTTTTCCCCTTCTTTTTGTATTTAAAAACAAAAGGTTAACTTTGTAGCCTATAACTTTTTGGTGCTTCTTCCACACGTCTTACCTATCATAAATGCCCTTTTGCCATGGCAAATTTAGGAACCTTGCCTCTTTTTAATAATTACTCATTTGGTTTAACCAAATTACTTTGTAAAAAATGACAAAAGCCAAATGTCAAAAAGGACTAAAAGGCAAAAAAAAAATTATGTTCGAAAATTCAATTTCAAACCTTTCGGGTTGAAAATAATTTCTTAACTGTAATTATTGTACCTTTTTGTTTTGATGATCTGTTCTCTTTGGCAGCATTGTTTAATTAAGTAGCAATTTTTCCATAAAAGAAGAAACCCGTTTCTTTTATTTTATTTATTAATCTGCAACCTTTTAACTTCAGCAAATTAAGTTGTAGAAATTAATCAGAAAGTTTCAGAGGAAACACTTTTAATCATTTCAATGTAAGATGAAAGACTAATTCCTATTTTTATATTTTTTTAAATAATTAAATATTTTTAGTATTTTTCCTAACCAAAGGCTAACCTTACAAGTATATTTTTAAATCCAAGAAAAAATGGGGTTTCTTCAAAAATAAAAGTATAAAATGAGAAGTCATATTGGAACTCAAAAATCAGACTTTTAAAAATTACGAATAATATTTTTGCCCGTATATTTATATTTCAAGTATTTCTAGTGAATTTGAGTCGTAATCGTTGTTCTTGTTGCTTTTATTCAATACGATATTTCGTAAATAAAAAGTACATAAAAAGAGCCCAAAAAAGCAGTTGTTCTGAAATATTAAATAAAAAGCAGAATTTTAGGGTCTCACTCAAAACACAAGCCGCATAATTTTTAGGCATAAAAATTTGTCTGCATTTCAAATCAAAATAGTTCCTTAATGGATACGAAGGAGAACAAAAAACATTGGAAATCCCGTTGGGTGCAATAATCCCACAGAAAAGGACACAAACTTTTTTCTCGAAAAAAAAAAAAACGGAAAAATCAAATTTTATTTTGATGTTCTACTGGGCTAAAAGTAAACCCAAGAGCCTGAGGCTCCTACAAGACGGCAAATGTGGGCAAAAGTTTATGGACTTTGATTTTATGGAACGCACAGACGACGCGACGGACCCCAAAACAACTGCATTAATTTTTCTGGGTAACAAGACCAGAGAGCCAGTGTTGGGTACCACCGAAGCACCTCCCGCCGATTAACCCCTTCTAGACCATCCCTCAATCCACCAGCTTGGCGGTGCCAAATTTCAAACACACTGTTTATTATTTTGCCTCAGCTGGCTTAAATTGAGATTAGCGTACTTGAAATTTAAGAATCTCACCCCTTCAGACATTCGTTTTCGTATTGACATTGAACACGACGCCTAGCCCTGCTGCCGACACTCTATGAACTTGTATACTCGTTATAATTTAATAAGCTCCCTCGAGTGCTTAGCTGCGTGCAACCGAACCGGAGTCTACCAGAGTAGAGCCGAGCAGAAAAACTCAAACTAAAGTACCACCCGCTGTCACTTGTCGCAGGGTCGAAGCAATTTTTAAGCCTATAATTTACAATGGTTTGGCATCTCGAGTTGACTTTTGATGGGACCTTCTACTCATTAGCATTTCTTTTGCCAGTCTTTAACTGGGTACATATTTTTTTCATACCCTTTTTTGAAGAATATATTATTGCCTTTTGAAAAAAATAATTTATACTTTTCCAGATATTTTAAAGATATCTTCTATAATTCTAAAAACTCTGTGTAAGTCATATCAAAATATTTCACATAGGAATTAAATTAAGCCAATAATTTAGCTAATGAAATCCAAAGCTAATAAGAAATAAATCAGCAAAGTCAGAATTGATTAAGGGAAGAGTATCCCAGTTTTGATTTAGTTCCAGCGCGGCATCTCTTCAATTTTCGACTAGCTACACAAGTTTAGGTTGAAATTAAAGTGCGCGCAAGTGTAATTAAGTACTTGAATTATATTAATCCTAATAGCCCAAACCCATGCTAGGCGGCATTAACCAAAATGCCTATTGCCATTTCTCACAGCCCAGTCAAGTGTAAATGGGTTAAACTCTAGGGATTAATCGCAATTTTTAATTAGTTGCCTTAACTCTTAAAAAAAAGCAACAAAGTAAAATTATTAAAAAAAATTGATATATGTATATATTGTATATATATAATAATATTCCAAATATTTATGCAATATTAATCAACAAGGAAAATTATGCTTGAAAAGTTTCTTCATTGTAGACGTTTAGGGCGAAAAATTCTTCAGGGAGCAAAGTTTATTGCGAATAATTCGATTCCCTTTTAAAAAGGTAAAACTTTTCACCTCACATGGACAAGCAAATAAACACACTCTCAAAAATTTTATTTACTCAAAAACATCATTAGAAATTGACTGAGAAACTTTTATTGCTACAGAGTTTCGAAATTTTATTAAAATTAAAATGTATTGAAAAAAAAGTAATAATAATCACAAAGTTGTGCATCAAAAAGTTCTTAAATTGATAAAAAATTTTAGAAATCATTATGTACAGGAAAATGAAAACAAAATCAGTCGAGAGTTGGGTATATGATAAAGTAAATTGGAATATTTGGTATATTAAAAAAAAAGAGAATAAAAGAATATTTTTACTCATCCTCCGCTATGTCGTGCTTTGAGAAATTACTTTGGTCATCCAAACAACCCACAGACGTTTTGATGTAAATAAAATATGAAGCCAAATATAAACAATAAATTTTTTTCTTCAAAAAACAAAGTCCACTTGGGCTTTAAACAGATATTTCTATAAACAAGAAAGAATTTGAGCTTACCAGCATTTAATATTATTCGGAGATACCTGGTTCATTTTAAGCAGCAAAACTAAAAATGATTTTATTCAAAAGTTTAGAATTAAGTCAAATTTAATTTGACTTTTTTTTGGCAATTACTCTTGCACTTCCCGGAGATCTTAACTTTTCACAACTGGTCATTTGATTCTGATAGAACATTTTGCACCAGCAATTGTGAAGGCCTGGACAGGTTCGCAAATTTCATATAGAAACAGCTGATGAGCAGGGCTGCATTTTGAGCTGTCCACTCTTGACGTATTATAAATAACTCAAAGCTTGGTTTTAAATTTTATCAAATAAATTTCATAGCTACTAATAGCTATTTACATATGCTGAAAGTCTTTAAGTCTTTGAAGTTTCTGAACATTAACATTCTTAAAACTTAATTGAATGTAATAATTAAAGACCGTAATTGTAATGCAAAATAAAGATCGAATTTTAAAACTATTTTTTAGAATTCAGAAGGAAACGAATTAAAAAGAGTCTTTCGGATTCGTCATCTCTCAAATTGCTCATTCTACAATATTTTTCATTGACATTTTAATAATTTGAAAACTTATAAAAGCAGCTTGCTTTTTTATGACTCTCCCTCATTTGAATTGTTTACGCATGTCAACGTTTAACTACAAGATTATTATAAAACATTTATCTCAATTAGCTAAATGCTTCATTAAAAAACAATAACATAAAACAGCTGTTTTGCGCTCTAGTTAAAACAAAAGCAGCTGCGATTCGAGAGATCTTTTCAAAAACGACTCCGAAATCTTATCAAAATTTTGCTCTGCTCTCCCGAATTTTCAGCTCATATGCTTTCTGAATACAATAAACCTCAGTTGATAAGAGCTTCGGTCGTACAGCTGCGGTTGCTTTGGGAACCTTACATTGCTCTATGTACTGCATTAATATATACAGACAAAAAAAAACTAGGTAGCTTAAGCACAATAAGATTGAAATCCTCAGATCAGAGCAGGCCTCACATATTATTGTTTGAACAAATATCTTGAATTTTGAAAATTTTGAAGAAAAATTACTAAAATTAATTAGTTAGTGGAGACAGTGTTAAGCCATTTGAATAATATTTTTCTCAGTGTATTCTATGGATTACTTAGTATACTAAACTACCATATGTTATGGGTCTGCCGTTGCTTTTAGAGAATCCAAGCCACAGCCAAGTCAGAACTTTCAGTTGAGATCAGTCAATTGCGCGCACTGGAAGTGTGGCGGAAATAAATTTTTCATCAAGTGAGGAACCGATCGGCTGCAATGGAAGTACGTGTGGGCGTGGCCGATCTGGTCAGATTGGGCGGCAAGTATGTAGAGCAAAGTACATAACGGGTCACAGAGACAACAATCTGTGCCTTTGCTTGAGCTTTTATGACTCTCTGCTTAGCTCATTCGGCATAATTGAAGATACTTTTAATTATAATTGTCGGGCTCAATGAGATAAGATATGACAATGTTTAAAATACGATTATTAAAAATTTCAATAAACGTCGATTGTTCAACAAAAGAATATCTTTAATTCATTACAGACTTGTGCGCCACAGGATTGTGCAATATCGCTTGAGCACCGGTGTAACCAAAGAAATCACCACCAAATTGGGCAAGGTGCGCGGCATGAAAAGGAAAACCGTGTACAATGAGCTTTACTACGCCTACGAAGGCATTCCGTTTGCCAAGCCGCCTTTGGGCGAGTTGCGATTCCGTGCTCCTCAACCTCCCGAGCCCTGGAAAGGCATAAGGGATTGTACATTCTTTCGATCCAAGCCCATGCAAAAACAGTTTATTTTGAATATGACGGAAGGTTCTGAGGACTGCTTATATCTGAATGTCTATGTCAAGCAGTTTGAGACAGACAAGCCCCTGCCAGTTATTGTTTGGATCTATGGTGGGGGTTTTCAAATTGGCGAAGCCACCAGGGATTACTATAGCCCTGATTATTTCATGGCCAAAAATGTTGTGTTTGTCACACTAAACTACAGACTGGGACCTCTAGGTGAGTAAGGCGAAATGGTAAACACAAATTGCGAGATCTCTGTTAAGGTTAACAGCAATCATTTTATTGGTAGTAAATGCTCCAAGTTCAGATGAAAGTTTTTTTTATATCATTTAAGGTTTCCTTAGTCTAAAAGACCGTGATCTTGATGTACCTGGCAATGCTGGTCTGAAAGATCAAATTATGGCTCTCCGCTGGATAAAGGAAAACATTATGTTCTTCAATGGCGACGACCAAAATATTACTCTGATGGGTGAAAGTGCTGGAGGAGCCTCGGTACACTTTTTAATGTCCACGAATCAGACAAAAGGGCTCTTTCACAAAGCTGTCATTATGTCTGGTTCAGCCTTTTGTCCGTGGGCTATAGAGCCTGAGCGCGACATGGCCTATCGTCTAGCCACTAAGATGGGTTATAAGGGTTCTCATAATGAGAAGGAAATCTTTCGATACTTGCAGAAAGCTTCAGCCAAAGATATTGCGTCCCATAGTAATAACTTGAAAACTCTGGAGGATGCGCGCAGTTACAGGTTTTTCTGCTTCGGTCCTGTGGTGGAACCCTATGTCACAGCGGATTGCGTGATTGAAAAGCCTTTTCCCGAACAAATGCTGAAGGCCTGGGGAAATAAGCTGCCCTTAATAATTGGTGGCTGCGCATCTGAAGGACTGTTCTCCTACCAAACAGTTCTGGCCGATGTGGACTATTTCGTTAGCGCTTTTGAATCCGTATTGCCATCGGAAGTGGTGGAGACGAGCACTAATTCCGAAATCAAGGAAATGGTCCGTGAGCTTAAGCAGACCTATTTTCAGGATGTAACACGGGGATGCATGGACCTCGACGAGTGTTTAGATCTGCTCTCAATTAGGAACTTCTGGCATGGTATACATCGCCTCATACTCGCTCGACAAGCCTATAGTCCAGAAACTCCTACCATGGTATATCGATTTGCTTTCGATTCCACGTACTTCAATCATTATAGAGTGCTGAAATGCGGGCGCCATGTTCGCGGCACTTCCCATGGCGATGACATCTCCTATTTGTTCTTTCATGTGTTGTCCACCAAATTACCCCAAGACTCGGACGAATATCGCACCATAGAGCGATTCGTTGGAGTGCTAACGGCATTTGCCACTAACGGTAATCCGAATTGCATAGATATTTTCCCAATAAGTTGGGAGCACCTCGAACAGGAAGACCCCTTAATGATTTTAAATATTGGCGAGAATGTCGAATTCATTCCCCTGCCGGAAACCAAGCTTTTAAAACTCTGGGATTCCTTTTATACAAAATTAAAATTGTACTAGACATGGTGTAATTAAATTGTTCCAAATATTGTTTAAAGCTTTTATGTACTTTATGTTAAATCAAAATTTAAGAAATTCGGAATTATATGAAAGAAAATATGCAAAATATTTCATACTTTTAATGGTTTTTGAACTATTCAAATTTAGGTACAAATTTTCCATAGTAATCCAGTAAATTTCCAAAACCCGGTCTTAACTTTTTTATTGCAAGATACCGTAGGCCTCAACTTGTGTTATAGTTTCTGAAATGCAAGTTGAAAGCTTTATTAAACGAAATGACGAACTGTTAAAACAGGTTTTGGGTTTTAATAACGATAACTTAAGCTTGTATAAATGCATTTTACAATAAGTTATTATTTATATGCGAAAAGGGAGCGGTTGCCGTGCCGGGTTCAAAGTCGGTTGTTCTAATTTCTCAAGTGTTATTGAAAATTTGCGGGACTTATAAATAGCAAAATGAATAGCATATTCAAGCTAGAACAAAGATTTATCACGATCGGCGAGCAAGCATAATGAACTTGGAGAGATTAAAATGATTTAAATATAGAATCGTTTGTTTATATTTAATTTTTAATTATAAAATTATTGTTTTCAAATATGACAATTTATTGCAATTAAAACAATAATAAGTGTAAACATTTTTTAAAGTAGATCCTTTTTTGGTTTTTGCATTTTTTCTTTGGCACATTTATGGCAGTTTTTAAACTCTTCGAAGTTTCGGAAATTTAACAATATCACATTTGTTAAGACAATAATAATAATAAATCTGGAAAATGCACTTCAATTTTTGATGTTTCAATAAAGACATCCCTGGCCGTAGAAACTGTCCCAGACAGCCAGAGACTTAGCCTCGGGCAGTTCAATCATTTCCAGCTGCTCATTGATATTGAAGCATTTGTAGGGCACCTTGGACGAATGGGACTCTTGTATCGATAACCACTTGGACGAGGCGTTGGCCTTACAATTGGGATTCCCCGTTGAGGCAAAGGCCGTCCACATGCCCACCATACGCTCAATAGTCCGATACTCCGGCGAGGACTTGCTCAGCTTGGAGGCAATTACATTGTAGAACATATAAGACAGCTCGTCGGCGTGGGACACACCACGAACATTGTCACCACAGACTAGGCGACGAAAGTGGTTGAAGTGCGGCGAATCAAAGTCAAAGCGATAAAGATATGTGGGAGCCTTGGGTGCGTATTGTAAGCGGCCTAAGACCAAGCGATGAACATCGTGCCAGATTTGCCGATGACTATAGATGTTCAGGGCCTCGAAGAGATCCATGGACTGACGCTCTTCATCACTGAAGTAGGTTTGCTTGAGGCGTCGAACCAGTTCCTGAATTTGCTCTGGTGTGCTTATCTCACGTATCTCACGAGGTATAATGTTCTCAAAATGCGACATAACCCAGGGATCGTTGAGTGCTAGCTGATAGGAGAAGAGACCTTCGAAGGAGGTGCCACCAACAATCAAAGGTATGGAATTACCCCAGGCAGTGCGAAGCATTTCTATGTGAGGCTTTGGCACTACACAGTGGGACGATTCATAGGGTTCCACAACTGGTCCAAAGGCAAAAATAAGGAAGTTGCGCATTTCATCTTGAGTGAGCACATCCTGGTCATTAGAAGCTATCTGACGGGCCGAGGCTTTGGTGAGAAATTTAAGTATGTTTTTCTCGCTCTCGGTGCCTTTATAGCCCAATGACTGGGCCAGACGATAAGCCCAATTATGATCCGGCGTCTCTACCCAGGCAGATAGGGCACAGCCTGACTGCATAATCGCCTTTTGAAAGAGACCACGGGTCTGTTCTGTAGACATCATGATGTGGGTAGACGCGGCCCCGGCACTCTCTCCCATGACAGTAATATTGTTGGGATCGCCATTGAAGTAGGAAATATTTTGACTAATCCAACGAAGAGCTTGGACCTGATCCTTGAGTCCAGCATTGCCGGGCACATCTAAGCTGGGGTCTTTTAGGCTAAGGAAACCTGTGTAGAAACGTATGTAGAATGAATGCATAAAAGATATCACAGTATGTGTTATCTTTGCATCACTTACCCAAGGCCCCTAGTCTGTAATTTATAGAGACAAAGACCACCTGCTGCTTCATAAAGTAATCGGGACTGTAGAGATCTCTGGTGGCCTCGCCCTTTTGGAATCCTCCGCCATAGATCCAGACAATAACCGGAAGAGGTTTCTCCGAGTTCAGGGTCTTGACATAAATATTCAAGTGCAGGCAATCCTCCGAGCCCTCCACCAGGCCCAGAATCATGTTCCTCTGCAACGGCTTAGCCCGGTAGGTGGTGCAGTCCAAAACTCCAGACCAGGGCTCCGGTGGCATCGGGGCCCGGAAACGCAGCTCTCCCACAGGCGGCTTGGCATATGGTATTCCTTCGAAAGCGTAGTATAACTCCTGGTCATAAAGAGTTTTTCGCTGTCTTCCACGCACCTGACCAAACTTGGTGTCCGCCACAACCGTATGACTTGTGGCCAAACGATACTGCTGCAGCTTGTGACCTACCAATCTGCAAAAAAAAATTCAATCAAAGCACTTAGAATTTTGAATTGTGAGGGTTCCGGGTCCGTGCAGTCCATAGCGATAAACTGCTGCCCCGTCGGGTAAAGTTCATTTTAGGTATACAACGATCTTTGGAACTAAATTGCAACGCCCTTGATGAGCCTCGCGAATTGCGACTAAAGTGGATAAGAATATCATAATTTTCTCACTTGGCGGTCATTTTAAGAAGCTTTGGGAATCCAACTTGCACTTCCATTTGAGATTAATTTCGATATTGCACTTTAAATTTTGAAAAGTAAATTTGTCAAAACTAATGTAATTCAATTTAGAATTTTTCAATTATTTATATGCCGTAGTCGCGCGAGTCGTCTGTGAACTAAATTCATTTTTTAGTGCGCACTGCAAATAAAAGAGATGAGGGGCACCTATACATGGATACAAACATAGAATACGCATTTATAACAGTGAAAAAAAGCCATGGCACAGCTGTTCCTTGCCTGGCCTGCTTTGTTTATATTTTCATAGATTTGGCCGGCTCGCTCACTCGCACTGAGATTATATCTCTGGCATGCATAAAAATAGACACGGTAATCTAACGGCGCTTCTAACATAGCAGACATCTCTCTCTCTCTCTCTCTCTCTCTCTCTCGCTCTCTGTCGCTCTTGCTATCAGTACGCGCAGCTTGCTCTCAGTATGCGCAGCTTGCTTACACAGGCAACAGTGTTGTCAACGAGTCACTAAAAAAAATGCTAGATGGACCCCAAAAACCCGTCAAAAAAAGGCCAAACAAAAACGTCACATGAGTGTAATATGTTGTTGGAATTGCTGAACTATTGAAAACATCGATCTAGTGGTATAACTCGATTTTTTGGGTAAAAGCTTAAAACGACAGAAAAATATTATTAAAAATATTATAAATAAGCTGGATTTGCGGCTAGGGACTATTTAAAATTTTCCGGCTAAAGGCCTCCAGAAACTGCCGAATCTATCCAAAAAAAAGATAAATAGGCAAAACAGTCAGGCAAAAAGAATAAATAAGTCCAGATAAAGAGAACGAAATGGTATGGCTTGGTTTGTATGCAAAATATGTAAATAGAATAGAATGGAACTCTCCATTGCTTTTCATTCTCTTACTTTAGCACTTTTCATAAGCATTTCCCCTTTTTTTTTTTAGATTTTTTCTGGCTTTCTTTTAACAGATTAAGCAGCTTTTGGAACCATGGGTTTCGCTCTCTTTCGGTCTTCTGCTTTTATTTAATGTCTTCTCTGTTCTCCGTATCTGCTATCGCTTGACGTCTTCACTGCTCTCTTAACTTAACAGTGAAAGAAAGACATGAAATGCACTATTATCTGTTGCTAGCTTATCTTGATGACATTGACAAAAAGAAATTGATGAGGTAAGGTCCCAAGTCGTCTCTTAAATTTCAATAAAATTAATATCAGGCTTGAAAGTAATAAAATAAAAAAATTTATTTGTTTATTTTAAGCATTTGCATATCGTAAACGCAACGAAGACGTCGACCTCATCAATAGCAATAGATTTTAATGACAAATTGCTTGATCTTGCTGGCAAGTTATCAACTATTTTTTACAGTGCATAAGCCAGACGGTCAACGGCAGTGTACAACAAAAACAAATATGTCATAACATCGTAGCAACAACAAAATTACTGAGAAAACAAAATCAAATAAACAAAAACATTTTTATTATACGGCAACCGCAAAAGCAATAGCAAAAACCAAGCCAAAGCAGAAACGAAAACAAAACCAGACGAATAGGAGAGACAGCAGAAATACGCAAAAACTCAAATCAGCTGGCTCAATTCACTCTCTTTCACTGTGACTGTTTTATTCGTATCGCGATTTCATTGTGCTTGGTCGTGCAGTGGTTGTAGATAAAAAAATAAATAAAAAAAAAAACAATTATAAACCTCATAAATGTGGTGTAAAAAATTTTGAGATAAACTTATATTAAAAGTATAGAGTGATTATATCATTTAGCTCAAAATGTCGGACCGATTTAGGTAAGTTTCGCTTTGGCAAAGTGAAATTAATTTGACTGAAATACCTTCGGTTCCTTCCAGAAATGATGATCTACTGGATACGCCCGTGGAGGTGGTCACTGAATCAGGCCCTGTGATTGGAAAGCACTGCATCGGAGTCTATGGAGATCAGTTCATCAGTTTCGAGAGAATTCCCTTTGCCGAGCCTCCCTTGGGAACTCTACGCTTCAAGGCCCCGGTGCCGGTGAAGCCCTGGACAACACCGCTGGATTGTCGACAAAAGGGCGAAAAGCCCTTGCAGTTCAACCATTATCAGCAGCAGCTCGAGGGCGTGGAAGACTCTCTTTACCTCAATGTTTATGTGAAGGCGGTGAGTCGATTATTTCCAAAGTATCTTCAAAATAAATCAAAGATCTTTGTCCTTAGCTGGATTCTCCATCGCTGCCTTTAATTGTCTTTTTCTTTGGAGGCGGTTTTGAAAAGGGCGATCCCACCACGGAACAGCATAGTCCTGACTATTTCATGATGCGTGATGTGGCCGTGGTAACTATATCGTATCGGGTGGGCCCACTTGGCTTTCTCAGTCTCAGCAATTCCAACGTTGGTGTGCCTGGCAATGCTGGCCTCAAGGATCAGCTACTGGCGCTTAGGTGGATAAAACAGAATGCCGCCCACTTTAATGCTGATCCCAACAATATCACCGTATTTGGCGAGAGTGCTGGAGCCGCCTCGGCGCATTACCACATGCTCAATCCTAGAGCCGAAGACCTTTTTCACAAGGCCATTCTGCAATCCGGCAATGTCCTGTGCTCTTGGGCTCTCTGTCCCATACCAAATTTACCCCAGCGTTTGGGTATTGCCTTGGGTCTGGACAAGGAAGATGCGGAAAATGATTTCAAGCTCTTGGAGTTTCTGCAGAGCGTACCGGGCGATCAACTCGTCAAACCTTATCTCCTTAGTCCAGAGGAGAATCTCGATGATTGCCTATTCCAGTTTGGTCCCGTTGTAGAGCCCTATGCCACAGAGGAATGTGTGCTGCTCAAGCAACCCTATAATATGTTGGCCAATGCCTGGGGAAACAAAATACCCGTGCTCATGAGTGGAACTTCTTTCGAGGGTCTGTTGATGTATGGCCGTGTCCAAATGGCGCCCTATTTGGTTACCAAGTTACAGGATGAGCCTGAGCACATGTTGCCTTTGCAGCTGAAGCGCTCCCTTCCCTTAGCCCTGGCCCGAACCCTGGGTCAGAAGCTGCAGAAAACGCATTTCGGGGAACAGTCCATCAATACGAACAATTTGATACAATATTGCGAGGTGAGCTTATTCAATCTATTTGAAATAAAAGAATGCTTTCAAAAATTGTATATCTTTCAGTATGCCAGCTATAAAGTCTTTTGGCACCCCATCATACGTGCCCTGAAGGAACGCCTGCAGGTATCCTCGGCCCCGACGTACCTCTATCGCTTTGATTTCGACTCGCCCACATTCAATCACCAACGACTCAAGTATTGCGGAACTAAGCTACGTGGCGTGGCTCATGTGGATGACCACTCATACATCTGGTACGGCACTTTCTCCTGGAAACTGGATCGTAACACTCCCGAGTTCCAAACAATTCAGCGCATGATCGATATAATCACCACCTTTGCGGCCACTTCGAATCCCAATTGCCCCAGTGTCACAACTGAGTTGAATAGAAGCACACAATGGGTACCACAAAATATTAATGCCAAGACTCTGCAATGCTTAAATATCTCCACGCAATTACAAGTAATTGCACTACCAGAAGCCACAAAACTAGAAGTCTGGGATAGTCTATACACAGCAAAAATGTATTAGCGTATTCAAAGTAAAAGTGAGCTGTAAAACGAGTATGTATGATGCGTATTAAAAATTATTTGTGCAATGAATATGTATTTAGTATTTCATATAATATAAAGGAATTCGTTTTGCATGTGCCTAAATGAATACATTTTATTCCATCAAGAGATCTTACAAAAATCTATAAGGTCATTTGAATATAACTTGCTAGAATTGCTATGAATATTTATTTAAATTTTTTTATATTAAAATCGGATATGCAAAGCGACTAATAATATAGACCCCTTTCCCGCGAAAAACCAAATGGCTTTTGCTTACAAAGATATCGTAGTTATTATATTGATAATTTGCAATTAAAATTTGAAAACAATGAAGAGATTACACAAACTTGGATTACCGTATCGTATGTTTACGATAAGACCAATCGGGTGTGTGAATCGCTTGAAATATCCAATCGATGTAAGCTTTTCAGTTGATTTTGAGCTGTGAAGCTGTTTAACGTATTTATTCATTGTATCTCAGATAAGTCAACTAAAATGAATCATATATCTTTGATAAGCCCTTGACCGATTCTACAGATATGAGGCACTTCCAAACAGCCCGCTGAAAAGCAACTGTTTTTATTTGTTATTGTTTTAATTAACTTTATTTTATACTATTATTTACTCACCTATCTATACAAAACCGATCCGTCAGTAATAAAGAATATATCTACAATTTCAAAATCAGAACAGCTTCTAATCAAAATGTTTTATTTTCGATTAACTTGCGCTTTGACTTATCAATTAAATAATTTTACCTATAAAATTTTAAAGCTAACAGAAGATTTAGAACCCCAATAATTACACATGCTTGTACAATGTACATGTTATCAGTATGCTCTGTTCTGGACTATCAAAAACCAACAGCCGTGCATCTTTGCTTAGATAAGCCCATATTGGCTTTATCAACATAAGCCGTAATAACCAAGCCAATCAAAAATGTTCCGCAACTAATGAACAGTTGCCCAATGACGGTGGACAAGTAAGTCGGTAATACTGTTAGACTTCTAGAATTTGACTTATTCATATGATTATGCAGTATTGAATCGGCTCCGGTGGTGAAAACCACCCATGGAAAGGTGCAGGGCACACTTCTAAAGTCCTTATACGACGAGTCATTCTACGCCTTCGATGGGATTCCTTATGCAGTACCCCCTCTGGGGTCTTTGCGATTCAAGGCTCCGCACGACATCAATCCTTGGTATGGGGTCAAGGATTGTAGTCGACCTAGGGATAAGTGCCTCCAAGTCAATTCCGTTACAAAAGAAATCGATGGCAGCGAAGATTGTCTGTATTTGAATATATCAGTGAAAAAAGTGAGTATTGAAAAGTTACATAATTATGAATGTATTTTTTGACATGTTACCAGTTGCAAAGCGAAAATCCCCTGCCAGTGATGGTTTATATACACGGTGGTCTTTTTAAGGGCGGAGATCCAAGCAGATCAGCATGGGGCCCGGATTATTTAATGCAACATGATGTCGTCTATATCAGTGTAGGCCATCGCCTCGGACCTTTTGGTAACTAAAAGAAATAAAGGAGATGTTAGTTTCATTAAAGCAATTGCGTCTTTAGGCTTTCTCAGCTTCTCGGATCCTGAATTGGAGGTACCTGGTAATGCTGGCCTCAAGGATGTGATATTGGCTTTAAAATGGATCCAGGCCAATGCCCAGAACTTTAATGGTGATCCAAATAATATAACCCTCTTTGGGCATAGCTCAGGCGCATGCACGGTTCACTTACTCATGGTAAGCCCCAGGCTGAGGGACTCTTCCATAAGGCGATACTTATGTCTGGTTTTACGGTTGAAACAAATCGCCTGCCAAATATGGAGTTTCGTTTGGCCAAGCATCTGGGTTTCCAGGGTAAGAATGTGGACAGTGAAGTCTTTGATTTCATCAAGAAAGCGGATCCAAAGTTGTTGGCCTCGGCTGATTTTTGGTCCGCGGAAGAAAAGGATTCTGTTCTCATGGCCTTTGTGCCTTGTGTGGAGCCCTACGAGACGCCAGGCTCCGTGCTATTGAGCGAACCTATTGTCCTGCAAAAGAAGGCCTGGAGTAATAGGATCCCAATCATCTTGACTCAAGCTAGTGAGGAGGGCTTATATTGGGAGGGCTTTGTGAAAACAAACCCAGAATTATTAAAAAAATTCAAGTCCAATCCAGCTAGTTGTTTGCCTAGGAGTCTCTCCCTGCGCTGTGATAAAAGTCAGCAGCGTTTACTCGCGCAGTCGTTGATTCAATTATACTACAAAGGAGCAGAAATTAACAAAATCGAGAACACTCAGTGTTTAGTCAAGGTTAGTCTTTGAGATATTAAAAAAAAAAAAATACTATTCTCCCTTTCATCTTAGTTGTTTTCGAGAATCATGGAGCATAGTCAGCAACGTGTCGAGTATGCTCGTCTGGCCTATAGTCAGGCTCCTACATATATTTATCGCTTTGATTTCGATTCACCGGATTTCAATTTTTATCGGGTCAGATATCTGGGCCCTGGTTCTCATGGCGCTGGGCATGTGGACAATCTTTGTTATATTTTTGTGATGCCTGCCACCTTTAAGCTGGATAAATCTCGTCCAGAATATACCACTATTTGCCGCATGACTGCTTTGCTCTATGAATTTGCTTTAAGATCGAATCCCAACTCTCCACTCATCAGTTCCTTGGTAGACTGGAAGCCTATAACTCGGTTTGGACCACGCATGTGCCTCAACATAGGAGAAGAATTGCAGATTATTGAGAAACCCGGAGCAGACGATATGAAGATTTTCGATAGATTATATGAACAGGCAAAAATTCCATTGTTTTAAAATGTCATAAAAGAAAACAAAAGTATAATAATATTGCATAATAAATATTTGATAACAAAACTGATTCCAATTTTGTTTTTTGTTTTTATTATACTTTCGATAAGGCTGTATAATAAATTTAAAACAGAATGATAAAAGCGTTGAGAGTTCATTAAAGAAGTTCACATTGTAAATTAAAAAAGAAAATGATTTAGATTTTCTGAGCTTGAAGACTATTTCCTTGACATTACAAAAATCTTGACAGTTCTAATAAATATAAAATCAGTAGGACTTACATATTTACAGATCGGAGTTTTTTTTTCATTTCAAAATGGCAGGCTTATAGCTTTCCCTTTTCACCTAATTAAAAAAATTAAGCGATTCCACAATCAATTTGAAAACAAGCAAAAAGAAAGAGAGAAAATACAGAGTCCAAAGAATCGAAGCAAAATATAACTGATAATTAATGATAATGAAGCGATGATAAAACCAACGTACAACAGTCAAGTTGGTTAAATTTTTCGAATAGAAACATTTTTACTTATTCACGTGCAAAAAAAAAAAAAAAAACAAAAACAAAACAAAAACAAAACAAAATGTCAAATCCTGATTAATCTTCTAGCTGTGTGTATCTTATCTTATTAAAAGTAATTGAATTTATTAAAACCTATAAAAATTTTACAATTCTATTTTTGCCAGGGTATACTTACTAGATTGGCCACAAGTGTTCCACCACCCGATTGAGTGTTGGAGGGTCATTTCGATTTTAGTTTGTAAAAAGTTCGCACTCTGAACAGACCACAATGTCGGAACGGTGAGAGAGCTTTTAAATTACTTAATCAAAGATTTTTACAATTTTTTTTTCAGCCTAGAGAAAGTTAGCTTGAAATTGCCGCAGGGTGAAATTGTTGGCGCGAAACGCAAAGGTCTCTATGAAGATCAGTTTTATAGCTTTGAGCGTCTTCCATATGCCAAGCCTCCGTTGGGTGAATTGCGCTTCAGGGCTCCACAGCCGGCTGAACCCTGGACTGGCGTGCTGGACTGCACGGAGTGTGCCTCCAAGCCTGTTCAAAAAACCTTGTTGGACGGGCTCATTAGTGGCAACGAAGATTGCCTCCACTTGAATGTCTACGCCAAGAATGTAAGTTGAAATTATAGGTGCAAAGTTTATTGTTTTATTCAATCTTTTTCTTTAGCTGAAAACTCCCAAGCCTTTGCCGGTCCTTGTCTACATTTATGGCGGAGCTTTTTGCATGGGCGAGGCCACCAGAGAGCTTTACTCACCCGACTATTTCATGGCTAAAGATGTGGTCTTGGTGACTTTAAACTATCGTGTTGATTCCTTGGGTGAGTAAAATGGAATATCTCTTTTAAGAATCTCTTGATTAGGTTTTTTTTTTTCATTAGGCTTTCTTAGTTTGAAAGATCCAAACTTAAAGGTACCTGGCAATGCTGGCCTTAAGGATCAAGTGTTGGCTATTAAATGGGTAAACAAATATATTTCTCATTTTAATGGTGATGCCAATAATATCACGGTTTTTGGCGAGAGCGCCGGTGGTTGTTCCACACACTTCATGATGTGCACAGAACAAACACGTGGGCTCTTTCATAAGGCTATACCAATGTCGGGATGTTTACACAATTTCTGGTCCAATACTCCACCAGTTGATTTGGCTTATCGCCTGGCCAAGTATCATGGCTATCAGGGCGAAAATATTGATAAGCAAGTGCTTGAATATTTGAGTAGCTTGGCTCCTGAGAAACTTGTCAATCATACTCTGCTGACTCCAGAAGAACGCCGCAATGGTCAGCTATTTGCCTTTGCACCCACAGTGGAGTCGTATGTGGGTGAAGACTGTGTTGTTCCCAAGCTACCATTGGAGATGGTGCGTACTGCCTGGAGCAACAATCTTCCCATGATGCTGGGTGGTACTTCATTTGAGGGCCTGTTCATGTATCCGGCTTTGAAAGCCAATCCCCAAGGTATGGACAATCTTGCCATGTATCCAACACGCTTGGTGCCCGTGGAATTACGCACCAAGCAGACGGAAGAGAAAAACTTGGAGCAAGGCAATAAATTAATGAAATTGTATTTTGGTAATGAAACTCCCAGCTCGGCCTTGATCAACAATTTTATGGATGTGAGTAACATTCCTCAATTTATCTATAAACATCACTAATGTTTTCGACGTTTCCAGTATTATTCATATCGTATCTTTTGGCATGGATTTTATCGAACTCTCTTGTCCCGTTTTGAATATTCCACTTCTCCCACATATTTTTATCGCTTTGATTTTGATTCTCCGAACTTTAATTTCTATCGTAAGAAATTCTGCGGTGATGATGTCAAAGAAGGTGTAGCCCATGCCGATGACTTGTGCTATCTGTTTGCCCAAAATCAATCCTGGAAATTGGAAAAGGACTCACCGGAATACAAGACCATCCAAAGAATGGTGGCCATTTGGGTCGCCTTTGCCACCAGTTCCAATCCAAACTGCCCGGAAACTGCCCCTCTCAAATGGGAACCAGCCAAAGCCTCCAATGAGACTCCTATTGTACTCAATATTGGCCACGAATTGAGTATTATAGATCTGCCGGAATACGAAAAACTTTTGATATGGAATAGTTTGTATACCAAAGATGAATTATACTAGGCCTTTGTAGAGTTTTCAAAACATTGAAAAGAATATTAAAATTTGTTCGTTATATTATGAAAGATCTTCAAAACGGGCATCTTTGTGGAAGTTGAACAGGGTCCCATATCTGGAACCCCAGAGAAATCAATATTGGGCGATGCTTATTTTAGCTTTCAGGGATTGCCTTATGCAAAAGCACCTGTAGGTCACAATAGATTTCGACCACCACAACCACCTGAAAAGTGGAAAAGTGTCAGGGCTTGCGATGTGACCATGCCAAAGCCTCTGCAAAAAAATCCACAAACGGAAAATATTGAGGGATCAGAAGACTGTCTTTATCTAAATGTCTATACAAAAAGGGTGGCGTATATTTTTGTTTTGCAAATTTAGCCGAAAACTCAAAAGCACTTTCTTTTAGATAAGTGGGGAGAGTGATCTTCCCGTTATAGTTGTCATTTATGGTGCCGACTTTACCCATGGCAGTACTGAGAAAGATATATTCGGCCCTGATTATTTTATGTCCAAAAATGTGGTTCTGGTCTCATTAAATTATCGACTTGGCTGCCTCGGTTTTCTTAGCCTTAAAGATGCAAGCTTGGATGTACCAGGCAACATGGGTTTGATGGATATTGTCATGGCCCTGAAATGGGTTAAGACAAACATCTCCAATTTTCAGGGCAATCCCGATAAAATTACTGCTTGTGGTTTTGCTGCCGGGGCAGTTGCTGTTAATTTGCTAATGTCCAGCCCACTTGCGGACAGCTTATTTGAAAGGGCTATTCTTATTTCTGGTTCCGCCTTAAGCTTCTGGGCTTGTTTGCCTCAAAACCATATGGGATTCCGTCTGGCTAAGCGCCTTGGATACCCAGACAATGATGTGGACAAAAAGGTTCTAAAATTTTTGAGAGCACAGTCAGCCAATGATTTGGTGGGTATTTCTCTACTCACATTGGAGGAACTAGAATTAGGCTATACTTTTGACTTTGGTCCTGTGCGTGAGCCTTACAAAACGAAATTGTCAATAATCTGCAATAATGTGGTAAGGATGATGCAAACTGGTTGGGGTAACGAAATACCTTTATTGATAGGTGGTTGTACCTTTGAGGGCTCCTATGTCTACAATATAATTAAGGAACGTTCCAGTCTAGTTAATTCTATAAACGATAATCCCACTCTAGTAGTACCCTTTGATGCACAGTTAAGAGGGAGAGATGAGTTATGCTATCGAGCGGGTACAAATATAAAGAAGTTGTTTGTGAAGAAAGATTTGTTTAAGATTAAAAATTCTCTAAGTTTGAGGTACATGGATGTGAGTAACTGTTATTGTCTATTGAGCATCTTTCATATTTTATTCTTCCTTTAGTTGGCCACTTATAAGTATTTTTGGCATGGCATTCATCGGACCACCTTGTCGCGCACAGCTTATTCCAAGGCCCCGACTTATTTATTTTCCTTTGATTTCGTTTCATATTTTAATAGATCAATGCATAGCTATTTGAATCATAAAGAGGTTAAAATTGGTTGTGAGGAGAATGCAACGAATCAGCAGGAATGCGGTATACCTGCGGCTATGCATGAGGATATACTTTCTTATATGTTTTTTCCCAAAAATCATTGGCGGGTTCCTCCCAAGTCCAATGAAATGAAAACAATTGAACTCTTTATGAATATTTGCGAACAATTTGCCTTAACTGGTAGACCACTTCAGGAACATTCTAAATTAAAATGGCTGCCTTTGCGGTCTCATTCATTATTTTCTGCTCTGATTATTGGTAAAAAACCCCGAGTCAATAAAATCAATGAGCGAAAGAAAATTGAAGTCTGGAATCAATGTTATAAGACTGAGCGATTATATTGAGATTCATCATTTATGTAGAAAATTTTTTAAATAAATTGCCATGATTTATTTGCTGAGAATTAGTGAAAATATTTTAAAACTTTTCCCAAGGCAAAAATTGGTAAGACCCACTTTTTATCATCAAACAAAAAGCAAGGTTATTGAATTATCGCTGGGCAAAGTAAAGGGTCGGTGGCAATGCGGAGCCTATGGTCATAATTTCTATAGCTTTGAAGGTATACCATTTGCCGAGCCACCCTTAGAAAATCTACGTTTCAAGTCTGCCCAGCCAGCGAAACCTTGGCATAATGAAACCTTGGATTGCTGTTCGGAAAAGAGCATACCACTCCAATTAGAGAGGGGTACCTCACTGGTCATAGGCAATGAGGATTGCTTATATCTGAATGTCTACACAAAGCATGTGAGTAAAGGGAAATAAATTTGTTCTCTTAAACTTTTATCAAAGGACTCTTAAGTTTGAAAAAAGATCTCCCCAATTGCCAGTATTGGTATATATTTATGGTGGAGCTTTCCGAACAGGTGGCGCCACCAGGCGCAAATATGCCCCGGACTATTTAATGCGAGAAGATGTTGTCTACGTTATGTTCAATTATCGCTTGTGTTCTCTGGGTTTCTTAAGCTTGGCTGATCCCAAGTTGGAGGTTCCAGGTAATGCTGGCTTGCATGACCAACTTTTGGCACTGAAATGGATCAAGGCACACATAAGTCATTTCAATGGTGATCCTGATAATATCACACTCTTTGGACAAAGCGCTGGAGCTGCTTCTGTGCACTTTATGATGTGTCTACCCCAGGCAGAGGGACTGTTTCACAAGGCCATCCTAATGTCGGGCTCAATATTAAGTCCCTGGGCCGAGGTCCAACAAAAAGAAATTCTACCGTGTCGTTTGGCCATGCAAGCAGGCTTCGACGGTTCTCTGACTGAAGGAGGCATTTTGAAATACTTACAAGACCTCCCAGCGGAAAAACTCATTCAGCATCGAATGTACTCTTCCTATGATTTGTGTTTCGGTCACTTGAGTCCATTTGCCCCAGTGGTGGAAAGTTATGAATCGGCAAACGGCTTAATTCAGAAGCCGTACTTGGAATTAATGCGTACAGCCTGGTCAAAAACTATACCTCTGCTGATAGGTGGCACCTCATTTGAAGGACTAACTATGTACCCGCATATCAGCCTTTGTAATGGTTTCATTATCGACTTGCTAATACAGAGACCGGCTATGGTTCTACCATATCAGCTTTATAAGGCAGTTTCTATAGATTTACAGGAAAGGTTTTCGCAGGCAGATGCTTTGATACGGTTTCACAACGGACCTCGAAACCTATGCAAAAGCAATGTCTTACAAATCTTAGATGTAAGCTAATATATATCTTGGCTTTTGTTATTTAAGTCTCTTAAACATATTTCAGTTATTCAGCTACAAGCTCATCTGGCATGGTCTTCATCGTACGGTTCTTTCTCGTCTGGCTTATGCCCAGGCGCCCACGTATCTTTATCGTTTTGATTTCGATTCGCCCACTTTCAATTTTATGCGTAACAAGGTTTGCGGTAATGACATTAAGCGCGGGGTTTCACATGGCGACGATTTAGGTTATATCTTTCATAAGCCAGGAGCAAAAATCATGGAACCCGACCAACCAGAGTACAAAACTATCCAGACCATGGTCGGCATTCTTACTAGCTTTGCACGCATAGGTAACCCAAATTGTAAGGAAACAGAATCAAACGATTGGAAGGAGGTTACCGAAAAGCATCCATATCATGCCTTAAATATAAGCCATGCCTTGGAATTTAAGCCACAGGAAGAACAAGAAGGACTTAAAGTTTGGAATGCTCTTTATAAAAGTGATTTGATTTGAGGAGTTTTTTTTTTTTTTATTTCAACAATAATAAGAAAATTTATTTATAATTTTATAATTTTTTATTTATAAGATGAGGTCCATTCAGCTTACACTTCATTTATTTAGTTGGTATCATTCTTTCAATACTCTTTTACTAATTTATCAATACACTCCTAAATACAGTTTCAATCTTATATATTATATAGTTCTAATCTGAGATTAGGTACAGGTTAAGTCTTATCAATATTAAATCTAGTCTATTTAAAAATATTATTTCATCCATGGAACCATTAAATGCATTCTTTTAATGGAAAACGCAGATTGAGAGAACTGACATTTTCTAAAAATTATATTATTATTTGGTCATAATATTCGTTGCCACCAGTGTATATTCGTAGATATTTTATCAAAGCT
Organism: Scaptodrosophila latifasciaeformis; assembly: GCA_037075145.1. Classification (NCBI taxonomy): domain Eukaryota; kingdom Metazoa; phylum Arthropoda; class Insecta; order Diptera; family Drosophilidae; genus Scaptodrosophila; species Scaptodrosophila latifasciaeformis. The sequence goes on along the minus strand of JBAMCM010000100.1, from coordinate 19,687,782 downwards.
TATCTAGGGGAAGCTTTAAAGAGCTTTTGCCTACGCCCTCCACTGGGGCCAACGGGGGAGCAGGAGCTTTGCCAAAGTAAACAATGAGAGTTTAGATTTGTTTATTTTTCTTTTGCCGGTTGTACGATCGGTGCCAAGACAGCCCATGTCATTCCCCTCGGCCAGGGCACTCCAATTCCACGCAACTTTGTTCAAATGTCTTATTTAGAGTGCGATGCATTTTCCAGGTGATATGTTGCTCTGGTGGTAGGAGGTGGGACAAATCATTGACTAATAATAGTTGCAACCACACTCTAGGCACACACTCAATCCATTAGCCCCAGACGCCTCCCCCCGCAATTGCCTTGTTGATTTTTTTCTACTTAACGCTATTTGGCTTATCTGTGTGCCGGCCGCTTAAATGCGCACTTGAAAAAAACTGCTTATTTGTAAGTATGTGCATACGTGTATATGTGAATATATTTATTTATCATATGGTTTTTGTTGTTGCTCTTTGTTCTGTGTTTCTTTTTGTGTTCAGTGTTATTTTTTATTCTTTCTGATATTTGCATTTGTTATTGTTGGGGGCCACTTGTTTCGCTCACTTGAAGAGCTCCACTCAGCCCACCAAAATTCAATTCCAATACAAAACTGTTTTCAATTTCGATTTCAGTTTGGTGCTGCTGCTCAACCAAGTCGGATCGTCTATTCGCGAAACAATCTATCTCTGTCTATATCTGTCCGTTGCTTTGAAAATTATTTATAAATCGTCAAATTGACCCGGTCTACGTATATGGTATTAATCTACTCTAAAGACCAACCAAAATGAACAAGAATTTGGGTTTTGTAGAGCGTGTGCGCTGGAGTCTGAAGTAAGTCTATTGATCAGTTGAAATAATTCTAGAAAAATTCTTCTCCTTTTTTTTTTTGTAACACTGATAAATGATGACCTCAATTGCGCGAATTCCTATTCATAATTCATTTAATTATTTTATTAATACAGCAAAAAATATCTGAGCTTGTTGAAAGCTTGTGAATTGACGTGGGTGTCGGCTTTTTTTTTTTATTCAATAAATTTTTTTTTTTATGTACTTTATTATTTTTGCTTTTTTATTATATTTTTTCATGGATGACTAACCAATGCTTGCTGTTGGTAATATTGTTTTTACAATGATCTAATCACAGATGGTTCCTCAAGTTTCACATTTATAATTATTTTTTTTTTTCAATATTTAAAAAGTATATATTTATTTTTTTTTCATGAAGTTAAGTTCAAGAGCTTTTATATTCAAGGGGTTTTTATGATAGATCTATAAACTATCATTGCGTTTGCATAAAAATCACGCAAAACCATAAGACTTAAGTGCTTTTAAACTTAGAAAAACTTATCAAAAACAATCTATTTTTACTTTCATCTATTTTCATTTATATTTTTTTAATTATTTTCATCCAGATCTAAATTGAAAAAAAAAAATATTTATGACATTTTTACATGAAAATAAAGCTTTGTTTATGGCTTCATAATTGTGGCATTATTGAATCCCTTATAGATTTATTACAACAAGCAATATCATTTAATTAATTAATTCTTATTTCTTTTTTTTTACTGCCGTCATTTATCGCCTTAATCAGTTCGATACACAAACAAATTTATCGTTATTGCCTGAGATAATTGCGTTGTGATTTTAACAATCGTAAATTCTTTACAAAAGTATTAATTATGAGGGCCAGTAAGTAAGCCATTTAGCAAGCCAAAAGTGATAAATGCCAATAAAATCATCAAAAAAAAATTGTCGAGAGTAGTTAAAGAAGAATCTGCTCTGATTGGCGATTGACAAAATAATTCCTAGCAAAACGGATCTTACTGATTTTATAATTAAATTCAAAACTCTTTCTAATTCTTATCAGAAATTTCAACAGCTGCTCCCATAATATTTTCGAATGAATATTTCATTTCTCGTTTTCAAATTAAACAATAAATATTCCGAAGGCATCCCTTGACAACAAAGCACTGATATGAGCTCTGTTCGGAATGTGAAATCTTTTCTGCCTTAAGTGGAGAACTTGAATTTATCGATGTAGACCAGACGCTAGAATGCAATTATCAAATCATTGAGTTGACCTTGAAACTGCAATTGTTTAATTCAATAATTTCCGATGAGAGAGCAAATAGCTTGTGAATTAAAATTTCAACACTTTGGCAATTTAATTATGTAATTGAAAAAAAAAAATTTTAATTAAATTTTTTAAATGGAAATATTTGAATGAAAGTGAGCGTGAAAAAGTGATAATGACGAAGGGTATTTTTATTATGATTACACTATATAATTGTTCTATTATAAAATGATAAAGAAACAATTTCTTTTTTTGTTTTGCTCATATTTATAATATTTTTATTTGAAGTGATTTGTGTGCTCCTCATACTTGAGAGTAAATAAATAGAGCTAAGCTGTACTGCCCAAATTTTAATAACAATAGAATTGAATACAAGCCCAAACAAATAGAACATTGAATGCTTGTTCATTAGTTCAATTAAAATTTAAATATGTTGCTTGCTCAGGGAACTATGGCTTTAATTAATGTAATTAACATATGCCAGACAATAAAGAATTTAACATTGGGCGAAGTATCCTACTTTTTTTTCAAATTTTTATTTTTTTTATTTTTGTAGACTTTTCTTAATGCCGCTGATCTTTTTCGGCTTAAAATTGAGCTATAAAAATATTAGATTATTTTGGTTCTATCAAAAAGCAAATATGCTCTTTACTCTTTTTGGCATAGATTAGCTCATATGAAGAATACCAGTTTTTATATTAGTTAACATAGTTTCCAGCATATAGAATTTCATTATTGTCATGCAAATTATTTATTTTTGTTGTTTTTGTTTTTGTTTATTTTTTTTTGTAATTTTGCAGTTCCCTCGAGCATAAAATTCAGCAATATCGTCAGACCACAAGCGAGACTATTGTTGCCGACACCGAATATGGCAAAGTGCGTGGCGTAAAACGTAATACTCTCTACGATGTGCCCTACTTCAGCTTTGAGGGCATACCCTATGCTCAGCCTCCGGTGGGAGAATTGCGTTTCAAGGCCCCTCAGCGTCCCACGCCCTGGGAGGGTGTACGCGACTGCACCCAAGCCAAGGATAAGGCGGTGCAAGTAAACTTTGTTTGCGATAAGGTCGAGGGCTCCGAAGATTGCTTGTATCTCAATGTCTACACGAATAATGTTAGTAAATTTGCGTAAGAATTGATTGCAGTAATGTGTCAAAGTTTTTATTTGATTCAGGTATCTCCGGATAAACCTCGTCCAGTTATGGTCTTCATTCATGGCGGTGGCTTTATTTTGGGCGAGGCCAATCGGGAGTGGTACGGTCCGGACTATTTCATGAAACAAGATGTGGTTTTCATCACTATACAATATCGCCTGGGTTCCTTGGGTAGGCTGCAAAAATTAACCATTCGGACTCTTTTTCTAAATTTATATTTTTTTAGGTTTCCTAAGTTTGAAGTCTTCTTCCCTGAATGTGCCTGGTAATGCTGGCCTGAAAGATCAGGTTTTGGCTCTGAAATGGATCAAGAATAACTGTGCCAGTTTTGGTGGTGATCCCGACTGCATTACTGTCTTTGGTGAGAGCGCTGGAGCTGCTTCCACACACTACATGATGCTCACAGAACAGACCCAGGGCCTCTTCCATCGTGGTATCTTGCAGTCTGGCAGCGCCATAGCTCCCTGGGCCTTCAATGAAGATGCCACCCATCGACCCTTTACACTGGCCAAGCTGGCCGGTTATAAGGGTGAGAATAATGACAAAGATATCCTGGAGTTTTTGTTGAATGCCAAGGCCAAAGATTTGATACGTGTGGAAGAGAAGGTCCTCACTCCCGAAGAGCATGCCCAAAAGATTATGTTTCCCTTTGCTCCCACCAAGGAGACATTTTCCACGCCAGACTGTGTTTTGCCCAAGCATCCCAGAGAGATGATGAAAAATGCCTGGAGTAATTCTATACCAATGATGATAGGCAATACTTCCTATGAAGGCTTGCTTTGGCTGCCTGAGGTCAAGTTTAATCCGCTGGCAGTACAACAGCTGGATGATCCAGTAGCCTACATTCCCAAAGAGCTGACCAATGGAGAGTCCAATGCTGACAAGATCAAAGCCTGGGCTCTGAAAATACGTAATGCCCATGTGACAGGAGAGAAGGCCACCGCTGATAATTATATGGACGTGAGTCTATCCAGAATTGCATAATTATTAGATTATTTTTGATTTTACTGCATTTTCCAGCTCTGTTCAATGGTTTACTTTATCTTCCCCATGCTGCGTGTGATCCGCTCCCGTCATACCTACGCTGCCGGAGCTCCCATTTATTTGTATCGGTATGACTTTGATTCGGAAGTCTTGATTAACCCCTACCGCTTAATGCGCTTGGGGCGTGGTGTTAAGGGCGTAAGTCATGCCGATGAATTGACTTATCTTTTCACCGGAGTCCTGTCACATCGCATATCCAAGGACAGTAGAGACTTTCGGAATATCGAACGAACTGTTGGCATTTGGGCCCAGTTTGCTGCTACTGGAAATCCATATAATGCTGAGATTAATGGCTTGGACACTGTAAGCTGGGATCCAGCCAAGAAATCTGATGAAATTCTTAAATGCCTCAACATTAGTGATGATTTGAAATTTATTGAATTGCCAGAATGGTCCAAGATGAAAGCCTGGGAAAGCATGTTTGATGAGAAAAAGGAATTGCTTTATTAAATTGAAAATCGGGGGAAAAAATATTAAAAATATTCATACAACCCGATTTCTCAACATGAAAAGAATCTGAAACTCTTCTAACTCAAAATACTTATTATTATTATTTTTTCTTATTCTTAAACCAAATAAAATTTTTCTACTAATTTAAAAAGCCGCTTTCTAATACTAGAAGAGAATTGAAAAAAAAAATAGGAAAAATTAAAAGAGATCGAATTTGTTTCCTAGTCCTAAATCCTAGTAAGTTTTGAGTAAAATATCCAGATTTATTAATATTTAAAACTAAAAAAAAAAAAAATTAACAGTAAAATTTAAGGACATTTTTTATAAATAAAAAAAAATCCGACAGTAAATTTTTCAATTTCGCTTTCCCTCTTTTTCGGAAATGTCTGCCTCGCGTCGCTTGAGTCGCGAACTGGCCGATATTATGGCTGCCGACTCAAGTATCCTCAGAAATATCAAATCATCGGATGATTCACTTTTATTATGGACAGGCCTGCTAGTACCCGAAAAGGCTCCTTACAATAAAGGAGCCTTCCGCATTGAGATAAGCTTTCCCCAGCAATATCCCTTTGTGCCACCAAAAATAGTTTTCAAAACCAAAATCTATCATCCGAATATAGATGAGAAGGGCCAAGTCTGCCTACCAATTATAAGCGCTGATAATTGGAAGCCCACCACACGGACAGAGCAGGTTCTTCAGGCCTTGGTGGCCATGATACATGATCCAGAACCAGAGCATCCCCTGCGCTCAGATGTGGCCGAGGAATTTGTCAAGGAACATAAAAAGTTCATGAAAATTGCCGAGGAATTTACGAAGAAGAATGCCGAAAAGCGTCCTCAATAAAAACATCTAAACCAAATCAACATTAAATCCTCAACCATTCTAAACTCTCAGAATAAGCTGTCTTAAAAGTGTTTTTAAATAAAATTTCAAATTAATCTTCCCTTCAGAATTTCTAATACCTTTTTAATTGACTCTTATGTTTGATTAATTATCTTAATATTTAGTTGGCCATATTTTGTGGTAGCTGACAATATGACAATATCTTTTTATTATGTTCTCGGTGAGATTATTAAGGGAGATTAATTTAAATCAATTAGCTTATAAATCTGATCTGTTGTCCTCAGTTCCATTGCGCGCTTCGTTTCCAGGAGTATTCGGATTTTAAATATTACAGTCAGAATTTGATTATTTCCTTGTGGTCTTTGTTTGTTTTTTTTTTCTTTTTTTTGTCGAGGTTAATTAGATTAATATGATTTATTATATATATGAATTATTTAAAACTAAAAAAAAACATTCGGAATTTGTTAAGGGAAAAAAATAGAGTATATTCAATTTGTTCTGAAGTTTGAACCACAGAACCACACATCGTAGATCCCTAAAAGTAACCTCTAGAATACTTAGAATCACTAGAGAAGTCGATATAACCATGTCCGTCTGTTTCAATTCAAGCTAGTCTTTCAGTTGTAAAGCTATTTTGAATAAACTTGGTATATCGCCTTCTTTATATGTACCAAATTTTGTAAGGATCGGTCTACTATATGATATAGCTGTCATACGAACCTAAATCGGGAATAACCTAAAAGGGAATAATTCCCATATTTATAAACCAATCTCTTTGCGTATATCATATAGCTGTTCTGCCTAAATCGGCTCTATAACCTGACCAAGCCCATTCATATGATTTACGACAGCAAAATCTGCGAAAAGAGTTTGTAATCTTCGGCACCCCGAAGTTAACGTTGGGATTTTTTTTTATATAAGAATTGAGTTGCTTGTTTTAACCAATTCATTTTATAAACACGTCAAATTGCATGACGGCAATGCAACTGCATATTTCATTGTCTGAGCCGCTATAATTATGCCAATTAAATTGTCTATTTTGAAAATCAAAGGCTTGAAACTATGAAATTAAATTATATGTTTAAAAATAGTTGAAAAGGGTTGAACTTCAAGCTTATCTGGGGCCCTGGAAAAAGGGCTTGGTTGGCTAAATTTAGATTTTTAAGCAAAATGCAATAAAATCCGAGTGGGTTAGGGCTTACATTTTTATTTTATATATATAAACTTATTGAGGTGTGTATTTTTCTAATAATTTTATTTATAATTCAGAGCATTGCAATCAACTAATTGAAAAGGGTAATTTATTAATCAATAACCTATAATTAACCTTTTTGATTTAGAACAATATCATAAAATTAATTTGAAACCATTAAGTAAATTTCTGATATTATCGACAGTAATTTTATTGATTTATCTTTAGCATCGAGGATATCGATGAATTGGCGCTTAAGTTAATCAAACTAAAAGTCACACAATTTTGCGGTTTCTGTGGGAACAAATAAAAAATAATACATTTTTTATTATTCACATAGAGATGTGGGCTCAAAGGCTAAATACACAGCCCAAATAACCGCAGAGGAAAATTCTGAAACCAACAATAACAAAAGCCGCCAACTAAAATACTAACTCACACATACTAGCACACATTCACAGAGGCTGTCGCTTGCATTTTGTATATCAATACAAAGCAAAGAAAAAAAATAGAAAATAAAAAATAACAACAATAACGATAACGTTTAAACAAAACAACGGCGCCCAGCATAAACAACAAGCAAACCCACTCGAGCAGACAATGCCATGGGCACATGGGCAGAAAACTCACACACCCACACGGCCAATCTCAGGCACACACACAGAGACACGCGCGCGCGCCTCCATGTGTCTGTATAGAACATCACTCATACGACCCCGAAAACCAACCAACAGAGCCAAATGAGTGGAAAACCTACGTCGGCAGCGACAACAACAGCGGCCTGAATGCTCACAGTCTTAGTAGTATTCCGGTGTTGATGTTGGCGTTGATGTGTGTGCTAGAGCGTGTGTGCCAATCTGTCAGTGTGCCTGTGCGGCTGTGTGCGTGCGACAGTCTGGACAGCTGTCCGAGCAGCGATGAGCGACGACCACTAAACTTAGCCGGCGTTTTACTTTAAATGTTCAGTTGACGAGCAACCCTTGAATAAAACGCTACAAGCCTTCGAGACAATCAAAATCGACTAAAGCGGAGCAGAGTAAAGCAAAGTAAATTGACAAGCGCGTTGAACTATTTCGTTTGGCTTTTCAATTGAAAATTCAAATTGGAGCATTGTTCAATTGTCAGCAACTAGTGTGTGTTTCTCTTTCTTTGTACATCCATGTGTGTGTGTGTGTGTGTGTATGCTAGCAATGGGGTCCAGAAAATATTCCAACTCATAAATGAACAAAATAAATAAATAGCAAAAAATTTCTGGTATGAAAAACAAATATGTGAAAATAATATTTGTAAACAAAAACATAAAGTGACCTATGCCTGGAAAGCTTCATAAGTTTTTTTAATTTTAAACATTCTTAATAAACATATTTTCCTTTTCGGAAATTCAACAAGTTGTCGCCTGAAAATTTGAATACTTTTTTTTTGGCATCAAAATCTCAAAAAAAAAAAACTCACTGTTCTTTTTCCCTCCGATTTTGTTTTTAATTTCCAGATAAAAGCAAAATTTATTACAAATTTGTGAGATCAATCTAAGCCGTCTTGGTTAATTATTGAGCAGTTTGCAACTGCTTCAGAATGTCTTTCGATATTGCCATAGCAGATCAACTGAGGATTGCGCTCAAGTAAGTCAAATAAATAATCTATATATTTTAAAATAATAGCAATAATCTCATTAAAGGCCCCCCATCAAATTAAAGTAAATGTCAGATTGCGTTATTGTAATTTTGAAATGAAAAAAAAACTAACCTCTCACATTTCTTATCGAACTAATAAATTGCGCTACAAGTTTTCGCTCAATTTTTAGCCTCAAGTTCCAGCCTCCTCTTGGAAAGCAAAGTTCAGAATCTTATCTATTTCATAGATTTTAGTTACGTCAAAGTCGCGGGCCCACGAATTTACCAAGCCTATAGAACCAAAATCCGGTTCAGAAATAATCTCTGGAAGAGCAGTTTCTCTTTTAAAAATAGACGGTCCTGACCAATTGATAAGACTAGTGTCAGTTGTGTTTTCTATTTCAGCGCATCTAAGAACTCAAAATTGCATCCGCGTTCCGAAAGATAAGCCAATTAAAAATTTACGCTCGAACAACAACACTGAAGCCTCAATGTCTGCCTGGCTAGCCGACATTGGTCGACTTGTCTAAATTTAATCAAAGTCCATTTCAATCAATCTAGAAAATATTGTACATATTTATTAAATATATTTTAATAAAATCTGTCTGTCTGGTGATAAGCAAGGCCCAGTATGAGTCATGGGTCAATTGCCCAAATTAGTGAACTCTGTACTCAGAAAATTTTAATCAAGGATTTATTAAAAGTATTTTTTTTTTTTACTTTGAAACAAAAAGAACCTCAGGGATAAAGACAAGTACTTTTAATTGTTTTTAAATGAAGTTAAACAAAAAACCGAGACTCGAGAACTTTGAAGTTAACGCCATGTTCTAGCCAAATGCACAGAAAATTTGTTATTTTTATTTAATTATAAAATATCAAGTAATCAATAACTTGTAGATAACAGCATAGATAATTTAATTACAGCTGATAACTTGATCAAATAAGCCTGATAACAAAAAAAAAAAAAATAAATATATAAATTTTGTGAATTACGTCAATTGGTTTAATTTTTTCACCAGACAAAATAGTCAGTCGGAATCGGCTTATCTTTCTTACAAAAGTATTAGCAAATCGTTATAAATTTCAAGTAATCACAATATCTTCGCTTGAAAAAATGGAAAACTTTGGGCCATTGTCAGGTACAATCAAAGTGGTAAACAACTTTATGAATTACTTTAATCAGCACGTGCTGCACAAATGCGGTGTACAATTCGTAAATGTCAAGGTGATATTGAAATACTTAAGAAAAACAAACTGCAGACTAAGCATTAAATCAAGTCGGCTAAGAACTACTCAAATAACTGCTCAAAAGTGGCAAACACTTAAGCCGGAAAAGTGCATTAAAGTTATGCAAGTTTCAAGTCGAATGCTGCTACCAGATATGAAAATGGTCATGGTCAAGAGTTCACTTCTAAAGAAATATTTTTCAATCAAGGTCTTAAGTTTTGTTAATTTTATTAATTTATTATTTAGTTGATTAGAATTTCATATTAGCCAAAAAAATTTACATGGCATCTAAAATGATCGCGGAGAGGCTGTCAACAATGGAAACAATAGAAAAGATTTTTGAAAAAAAAATTGAATATTTTTCGACTGTGCCAGACCAGTTCTGGATATTTCGATTCCCTTGTTTACTGGGCCTCAGACCAGTTAATTAGAATCTGGCTTGAAATGGCCCATTGAATCATTCTGACAACTTTTATGAACACTCTTCTAATTATTTTTTAAATTAAACCTGAATCCACTTGAAATTTGTGAAATCACTTAAAGACGAAGAAATTAACTTGGCTTTAGACCAATTTCGCCGCTGACTACAATTATTTTTTTGCCATATGCCAAGATGTCTGATTCATGCGGTTTGCATTTCATATTCACACAGAATATATTTTATATGAGCCTTGTGTTTATGACAAGCCCATTCAACATTTCCTACCACATCTCCAATTACGTCTCAAGTGTTTAGATACTTTTGATGAGCCCGTATAAAATATACAAGTCGAGCTTTGTTTAGCTTGTTGTTGTTAGTTTCTTTTCGAGACGCAAACAATAAACAAATGCGCATAGAACATGAATTGAATTAATAGCCAATTAAGGGAATTCAACAACTTCTTCGTGGCCAAAGGAAAATAATTATTTTTTAATTGTTCTGCTTCTGGTTAAACAAATAATTCACTCACTAAGTCTATGCCGGTTGTGTATGTATACATAGGGCCTATATAACCTTGACCACTGAGGCTATGAGGGAAAAAATTTCACACATAATCTTTACAATTGGTATTGGCAATTAGCAATCGATATCTGGAAATCACACAATCCACTAACTCAAACAAAAATGGCCTAGAAGTCAGAGACTTTAGAAACTAATGTGAATGACCTTATTTAAATACTCTCTAAAGTTTTGTAAATATTATTATTTCCTTTACTCAAAATTTTATTCAAAGTGAGTAGAAAAATATGAGAACCCAAGCAGACATGCATCTATTAATAATTCATTTGGCTAAGTTTGCTTGAAGCAATTTTCTTTGTTATTGAAAAATATATTTAAAATTACTGAGACGGGGACTGCTGCAAATCAGTTCACTCGTCATTATGCAGACACGTGTTCAATTCTTTTGTTTGAATATTTCCATATTTAAATTAATTTTTTTTTTCTGAGCTAGCAAAATGCAAGAAATGCAAGACCAAGTTCAAATTAATTAGACCAACTTATAATGAGTTAAATTTAATTAGAGTTTATTAAGAATTTAGAAGTGAATTTCTGAAAAGTTTTCCTACTTTTTCAAAGTATCTCCGATCCTGTAGATACACTTAGTATCTACAAACTATTTTAAGAAATAATCATATTGGATTTGTTTACTTGCGCGCAAATTAGCAAGCAAATTGTTTGAATTTGTTAGGTAAACAAAACAAAAACACTCAGTGTCTAATATCTTTTTTGTATTATTATTTATGAAACTGTTCAATCTGCTCTCGTTTCACAGCTATGTCAAGTTCAAGACGAAACAGCAGAGTCTACGCAGCAAAGATAAAGTAATTGCCGACACAATTTATGGCAAGGTGAAAGGTGTAAAGTGGCAATCGATCTATGGCAATAATTACTATAGTTTCGAGGGCATACCCTTTGCCAAGCCACCGGTGGGTGAGCTGAGATTCAAGGCACCTGTAGAGCCAGATCATTGGACAGACGTCAAACGCTGCACAAGAGAAAAACCCAAACCCTGCCAGGTCAATATTGTGATGAAACAGGTTCAGGGTAGTGAGGATTGCTTATACCTGAATGTCTACACCAGAGAGGTAAGTTAATTTGTTAATTTACAAACTGAATGTGTTTAAGGAAAATCTGTAATTTTTCAGCTCTACCCCCAAAAACCCTTGCCTGTCTTGGTGTGGATCTATGGCGGTGGCTTTCAAATGGGTGAGGCCTCTCGGGATCTGTACAGTCCCGATTATATCATGATGGAACATGTGGTGCTTATATCGATCTCATATCGTCTGGGTGCCTTGGGCTTTCTCTCTTTTGAGGATGAGGAGCTGGATGTCCCGGGCAATGCTGGTCTCAAGGATCAGGTCATGGCTTTGCGTTGGGTCAAGCGTAATTGCCACTTCTTTGGTGGTGATCCCGAGAATATCACTATCTTTGGCGAGAGTGCCGGCGGCGCCTCTACACACTTCATGATGATCACCGAACAGACTCGAGATCTCTTTCAAAAAGCTGTCATCATGTCGGGCAGTGCCCTATCACCTTGGTCCATTACTCCACCAGAAGACCGGGCCTATCGCTTGGCCAAGGCCACGGGCTATACCGGAGAGCCCATACCTCGTCAGATTCTGGAGCACTTGAGAAAATGCAAGACCAGCACTATGTTGAGGGTGGCCGAGGACATCATCACCCTAGAGGAGAGACACCAGCGCAAGCTCATGTTTAGTTTTGGACCCTGCGTGGAGCCCTACGAATCCCCACATTGTGTCCTGCCACGTCCGCCCCTAGAAATGACTCGGAATTGTTGGGGCAATAGCATACCCTTGGTCATAGGTGGAAATTCCTTCGAAGGTCTGCTCATGTTCTCCGAGGTGCGCAAATGGCCGGAACTGCTGAGCCAACTAGGCGACTGTGAATATCTTACACCAGAGGATGCAGGTCTCACCATGGAACAGCGTCATGAATACGGCAAAAAACTGAAGAGTCTTTATTTCGGAGAAAAGTCGCCCAGTCCCAAAACAATTTTGGAATATAGTGATGTGGGTTTTCGATTTTATTCGATTCTTGCAATTTCCTAAAGTCATTTTCATTGCAGGTCTTTTCCTACAAATACTTTTGGCACGGTATTCAAAGGACGTTGTACTCTCGAGCCAATTACGCCGCCGCAACTCCCACTTTTTTGTATCGCTTTGACTTTGACTCGAAGCACTTCAACCTAATGAGAATCATCACATGTGGTCGCAAGGTGCGTGGCACCTGCCATGCCGACGACCTCTCCTATATGTTCTACAATGCGGCAGCCAAGAAGCTGAAGCGTCGCACTGCCGAGTTCAAGACCATTCGGCGCCTGGTTTCCATGCTAGTGCAATTTGCCACTACAGGAGATCCCAATATACCCCAGCTTCCGGGAGATCATTTCAATCCAGAAGCCAATTCGGGGCCATCTCAACCCTGGCTTCCCATTTCAAAAGCTGACACCGTATTCAAATGCCTAAACATTTCACATGACGTCAAAGTGATGGACTTACCCGAGGCCGAGAAGCTTCAGCTCTGGGATGCCATGTACACCGACAAGAGTCTACTGTATTGAGCTGTGGAAGTGGCATAAATATTCACCTCGGGGCATTCGAGAGATATGTGAGATTTTATTTATCTTCTGTTTGTTTTTTTTTTCTTTTATTATTTTTTTCGTTTGCTCATGTCAAATAAGTTTATTTTGTTATAGTCTATAAGCTGGCCCTAAGGAGGCCCTAAAAGCACAGCCACAAACTGTTATCCTACACATGTAAATAAAGATGACATAAATAAACCAACCGCATTGTTCATATTTTGACAGAGATGAAAAAATAAAAAAAAAAAGGAAAATAAATTTTTAAAACTTATCCAAACAGATTCGAAGTGCTTTAATTTTATTGATAAAAATTGTCTCTAAATTTAAGCTAGATGATTGCATGATGAAATAAATTCATTGGAGATTTAAATGCGAACGAGAGAGCAGAAATATTTGGAATCAATAGGGTATCAAACGAGGAACTAGCTCTCATCCTGAAATCTGAACTTCACCATGGCCTTAGGAAATAGTCAGCAAACATCGTCTGAATGGACGAGATGATTCAACGTTGTCAGTGAATCAGCCAAGAACAATATAGCGGTGAGCTATCATCTCAACTGGCAAGAGAGCATATGGAATACAGACAAGGATCTGACAGATTGAATTGAAAGGCTAGTGTGAGGGCACCAGCCTTCAATAGGAAAAAAACAGGTGGTTGGACAGATTTTATTCTCTTTTAATTGGAAAAATTAAATTATGTAATAATTCTAAAAAGTCATTGAAACTGTGAAACACTTTTTAAGCCCAACAAAAAATCCAAAAGTGACAAAGCAATATTTTTATTTAATTTTATTTAACTTTCTAAATATTATGAATATTTTTTTTTCAAGCCCGCTCATATAGTTGTTTTATTTTCTCACATATTTTTGGGGGATTACAAAACTGCCTAATCAGGTAGTAATTCCAAAATGAAGTTTTGATTTAATGGCTATTGTTTTGGCTGCCGAATTGTAAACATTTATTTTAAAATTAAATTTAATTTTCCTCAATTTACACCCAAGGAAACATAAATTAATACGGATTATTTCCGTTTGCCTAGAGCTAATTCACGCAGAAAGTATGCAACACGTTATGTGATATTAAAAATGCCTGAACAGCACACACACACACATACACTCAAACATGACTGACGGAGGCTCATGACCCGAAGAGATATACAAATAAACTGGAATCTACGGCCGCGGGTACACATATGCGTGGCATCCAAAGCAGTCAAGCCAGAAGCCTCAACACACCTGAAACATGTCTGTGTGGCAGTAACGAAACCTCTGCAAATACATTTCCAAATTATATGGAGATTCCTGGTGGATACTCAGTTGTCTGTCCAAAAGTTGAGCCGTGCCACCGCAACTACAACAATGAAAACCGATTCCGTATGCCTACCTGCCTGTGTGCCCATGTATATATATATTGTTGTTTTTCTTTCTCATAACTACAAAATCAGAAGCTTGCGTGTGTGTGAGCATTGCCAGACCAAACAGAAAAAAATGTGTATACAGCGCGCTGGCGACTGGGTCAAAGGCTGCCACCCACATACATTAATTGTAATTAAAAACTTACACGTGCTGTGACTTTACAAAGCTTTTTTTGCTCGACCTGCTCTCTCTTTCTTTCTCTGTCCTACTCTTTCTTGGTAGTAGTACCATTTATGTTTTTGTTTATGTTTTTGGTAATTTTTGTGTCATTATTTGGTTTTGCATATTTTGTATTTTTAATGCTGGACATATTTTGAAATTACCGCTTGGAGAGTTACGAGAGCTACGAACGAACCGAAAAGAGCGCAAAAGCAGTTATTTAGAGCTTAGTTTGATTATGAAATTGAGTTGTAAATTTTTGTCGGCTGCACCAAAACATTTAATGAGCTTTTTAAATTTTACTTCCCGCCCAAAAGTATGCAGCATTATTTTTTATTTTATGAAAAATATTTGTTTATTTAAGCACTTTGCTCGATTCAGCATCCTAGTTCTTTCTTCTAACAGATGACTCAAACCGCGTAGCTATCAATAATTTCCTGGACATTCCGTCTGCACCGGCTCGCCACATAAGACATACCACACCGCAGGAAGTCATGATGCAGCTGAAGGCGCTGAAAATCAAGAAAACCCCTGGCTACGATGGCATCGACAACCGTGCTGCGAAGTCTTTGCCACGCAAAGGAGTCCTAGCCTTAGTAAAGATATTTAATGCCATGCTAAGGTTGGGGCACTTTCCAAGGCAATGGAAGCGTGCGCGTATCATCATGATACCTAAAGCCGGAAAGCCGCCAACGCAGATCGATGCATATCGCCCAATCAGCTTGCTGCCAATTTTCTCTAAGATTTTTGAGAGAATACTCTTAGTCCGACTGATGGAACTGCCGCAAGTAGTGAACCACTTACCCCGACACCAATTTGGTTTCAGGAAGTCCCATGGCTGTCCTGAACAAGTACATCGTCTGGTAAACCAGGTGACGCATGGCTTTGAGCACAAAATGTTCACGGTCGGCGTCTTTCTAGACGTGAAGCAAGCGTTTGACAGGGTGTGGCATGAGGGCCTGCTATTCAAGATGAAAGCTCTCCTTCCTGCTCCTTACTATGCCATCCTGAGATCCTTCACCTCTTTTCGGACGTTCGACGTTGCAGTGCGTGATGCTCGGTCCAGCCTGGAAGAGATTCACGCAGGAGTTCCACAGGGAAGTGTTCTTGGGCCCTTCCTGTACACCCTGTACACGGCCGACTTGCCATCTCCCGCCAACAACACCGAAGTTTCCCCGGCTCAGCTGCTCTTGGCCACTTACGCCGATGACACCGCTATGCTGGCGTCCCATTCTTCACTGCAAACTGCCTCCAATGCAGTCCAGGAATGGCTGCATGCAATGGAAGAATGGACCGCCAAATGGAATGTAGCCATTAACTCCTCAAAGTCAGCCTGTGTAACTTTTTCCCTGCGGCCCGGAACTTGCACAGGTCTGACTTTCGATGGAAGCCCCATCAGCAATGTCACATCGCACTGCTACCTAGGTGTACACCTGGATCGGAGACTGACCTGGAGGGCCCACATCACGTCGGTCAAATTTAAGTCCCTGGCGAAGCTAAAAAAGCTCGACTGGCTCTTCCACTCCAGCAAACTACAAATGAGCTCTAAGGCTCTCTTAATCAAAGTCATACTAGCTCCAACGTGGAGCTATGCCATCCAGGTGTGGGGAACTGCCGCCAAATCCCAGCTCAATAGGCTCCGAGTGGTCCAGTCGAGAGCTGCACGTCACGCATCTGGGCTTCCCTGGTACGTGACGAACAAAGTGATTGAAAGAGATCTGAAACTTACCCTCCTTGGGGATCAGATCAATTTCCATAGCAGCCGTTATGCTGACAGGCTTGAGGTTCACCCGAACCGACTGGCAAACATGCTAGTAAACCCCATCTCCCTCCGAAGGCTGAAGAGGGTACACCCCAGTGATCTCCCTACCCGGAGGATTATATAACTATATCATATTATATTATTTTTATATTATTTGTTAAGTTAATAACTAGATGTACATAATAATTAAGAAACCACTTGGTCTCATATACCACTTATACACTCATTAGGTTAAGTTCAGAGGAGTTGACTGAACGATTCCTTTTGGAAACAAATAAATATAGATGTTTTTAAACCAAAAAAAAAAAGTTCTTTCTTGACTTGTCTTACAGTTAATAGAGCCATGACATACTTTGAAGACTTGCTGGATATTTTCATGAATTCGTTGTCAAAGTCAGACACACATTGGGAATGGATATTTTCTCTCGCTTTCAATTCTAACCGTGTCTCTGCGTTTGTTTTTTAAAACACCAACCTATGCATTTTTAAAATTGCAGACAATCGCCGGCTGTCACGTACCAATGCGACTCCTTTTTAAACTCAAGCCAACCTGCCAACCACCTACTGTGTGTATGTGTGTGTGTGTGTATGGAAAGCAAGTGGTGTAATCGAGTCACGAAATGAGCAAAGTAAAGAAAAAGTCACGCGAGATTGTTAAACTGACGGCAAATTATGATTGCTTTGGCCTCTCTCTCTCTCTCTCTCTCTCTCTCTTTCTCTTTCCATTTCTCTCTGAAGCTCAGTGGGCTTTTCAAGGGGCGTTGAGGCGTCGCCATGTCCGTTATTTTTCTAGTGAAAAATTCATGAGGCAATTGTTGCGCGTGAACTGATTTTCATTTAAGCAAAAAGAACTAAAACAAGAAAAAGCCCCCAAGTATTTCTCAATAAGCGAAAGAGATTTTTGAATATTTTTTGGTCTGTGCAAAAAACCCCCAATCTAAAAATAAAATATGCCCCCCCCTATCGGCCGGCATAAAAAAAATATGGCATTAATCAAAATCATTTAAAATCTAACAAAGCCGTAAATAAACTGAACAAAGGCAACAACACATTTAAATTGATTTAAATGAATTATAGAAACGTATAAAAAAACGTGCAAGCCACACAAAGGCAGAGAGCCACCGAGATCGTCACTCTCTCCTGCTGCTGAGAGACTAAGCTCGACTTGTGCATGGCAACATATTTGAACATAGGTCACGAGATTGCTAAATTTTATGCGAGCAGAGCAATTTTCGAATCAACATTGGTCAAGGTTATTATGAGCTTTGCCGGCTTCTAATCGAGTTTCTAGTTTTCGGGTGCGTGCCTCAATTCATAAAGTCAACTAAGTCCGGGCGACTTATCTAAATGGCTTGCTAATTAACGGTAAGCTGACCCATTTTGAAATTCAATTAGAACGTTAATGGGCAAAGCTTAGGACAAGTCAAGAAGCTTTGCTAAGCAAAAGCTTATTGCCACTCTGCAGAGTGAAAGCTGTGCAAGCTTTTCCGTGGACTTTCTGCAGACCCTTGAGATAGCCAAACCAGCTGATTTGCTTTTACTTTTATTCTCCTGCTTTGTTTACTTTTTGCCTTCAAGTTCTTGGGCGCGTGCGAGCATTTATCTCACACAATGAGAGACACAACAACAACAACAAAAACAACAATAAGAAATATATCAAGAGACAGCAGCAACAACCGTGGTAATGTGAATGCCTTCATTTTGAGTGGTCATGGTGATAAAATTTTATAGTGGGTGTAAACGCAAAACCGGATATGTTATGAATTTGGCTTATAGGTTCAGGGGTGATTGCTTTACGACTCAAAAGTGATTTAAGTAGACTTCATTTTTGTGGCATTTTGGCAATAGAAAGAAGCCCCTTGAAGTTACGGCCGGCGAGAGATCAAAAGGATAACATAAAATATTCAAATCTGGAATAAAAAATATTTTATTTTATTATTATATATAACATACATTTTTATTATGCCAAAAGGAAATATAAAATACAAATAAGAAATTTATGGCTGGAAATTCTTATTGAACAGAATTCCTCGAATTTATCAATATTCTCCATATCTGTCTAAACTGTTTCAAACAGATAATTGATGAGTTGTTTCGTTGAACTTCGATCGTTTTGGTTTAACTGAGTCATAGTCTTATCAGTCTGATTCTACGAATGGCGTACGTACCACTCCCCAAGCATATCTGAACAAATAGAAAAAATTGGCAACGACTCTGTCATTAGGCAGACCTTATCAGCTGGGATTTACTGTTCGATATCAGTTGAACATAAAAAGCGCATGTAACGAGCTCCGCGTGAGTCAGAGTCATAATATATTTACCTACCCTGGAGAGCCCACATAATCCCAGCACTCAACAGATAAGGAGTCCCTAATGAATTTATATAACATCGAATGCAGGAGGAAAAAAATATAGAAAACCCTTAATTGATTACACAAGCCTCAGGCAGCCCACCAACTTGACTTTGACAAAAATAAGAGTCATGCCTGTGTACAGGCGTGAGCGTTGGCAGTGAAATAACAAAATCTCCAAGCGCATACGAAAAACACACATTAAAATCAGCAACGGCAACGTGTGCGTGAGCCTTTCATATTTTTTTATGCTTTGCCACGGCGGCAGAGGCCGAGGCAGAGGCAGCGCTTCAACGAAAAAAGCTTTAGAACTTTTGGCCGAGTCACATGTGGCTGTGTGTGGGTGTGCGAATATACATGCCGCCATCGCCACAGTCGTCGCCGCTGTCGTTGTGTACGTGTTTTGTGCTTTTATTTATAATTTTTTTTGGCCCACAGTTGACGAGCTGCCTTCATGCTAAACGGACGTTGCCGAGTGAGAACAATTCAAGAAAGAAAGAAAGAAACTGTGAACACCGCGTGCCTATTCTGCCTGAAAGATTCTGTCCAGCGTTACATATAAACTAAGCAACAAGCAGCATTGAAGAGCTCTCACGGTCAACCAAATAGTTAGTGCAAACATATATAAAATTCGTGTAGAAAAGGAAAAGCTTTAATTAAAATACAATTTCGATTTTAAAGAAAACCCAAAAGAACCACCGCGGAAAAAAAATAGAAACGTTATAAAACAAATAAGAAATACTTATGTATGTGATAATAGGATCTGTGCTTTTTTCGCTGTGAAATTAGTCTGCGTACGGTGTTTGTTTGTATGTATAAGTCGGTTATGTGAAGTGCGAGGAGGTGTGCGTGCGCAGGACGACGTGCCAGGAAAGCTTCTTATCAAAATTGCAGCTGGGCTGTTTTCATTTTTGATAACTGCTCAAACAGCTGGCAGGACAAACAAAAAGAAAAACCGAAATCCTCAAATAAATCCTTTTGATACAATTTATATTTTTGATTCCTGAATATTAATATAAATCAAATCGCGCCAAGGCGTCTAAAAAAAAATAATAAATAAATATTTAACGCAAATAAAAAAATAAGAGATAAATTTTATTATAATTTTTTGTTGTGTATGCGAGCAGCTTTATTGAAGCTTAACTAAACAAAATGGCTTCTATGGCGGCTTTTGATCAAATTAAAATTGGACTTAAGTAAGTGCTTGATTGATATAAATTAGTTTTTAAATTAAATTAAACCTTTTTTTTTCTTTTTTTGAATTGAATAAAATTTCTTGGGAAGTATTTTTCATATTCTCGAAATAATAAATAACTCAAGTCATCGTCTTCTTGATAAGCAAGGCAATTTTCTTTCTAGAAAAAAAAAATAAATTCATAATAAACTTTTCCATCATTTTCAACACATTATAAATTCATCAAAGCAAGAAAAATGAAGAAAAAAAAAAAACTTTACTGTTTATTTTGTCCCATTCCCCATGTCCTCCTTGCAATGTTTACGCATGATAAGAAACCTTGTCTCTGTGCGATTGTGTGGATGGTCAGGGTCGCCAAGACATTTAACAAATCTCGGCACTTAAATATTTGCACAAAAACACAAAAACCACAAAAAGAACACACACAAGCCAAACGAAATATATAGAAAGTCGAATGAAATCATTCTAAGCAGCTGTGCTATCAATTTTGTTTGTCGACCCTCAACGTAAAATGCCTTCATTTGCTTGGCCAAAAATATGCACAATTTCTTATTTTTTTTTTTAAGGGAATCTGCTTTTCTTAATTTATTAAAAGGGGAAGAGATAAATGGTTCAATATTGGCAAAATATACAAAAAGATGGGCACAGTGTGCCGGCAATATGACCAGATGTGTCCCATCGGGTGGCCGCACTCCGGCAGAGCCGGGCAGAGCTACGAAATTTTGTATGGCAAACAAATAAGTCAAGTCGACTTTTTAATGCTCTGTAGAAATTAGAAAAGTTCTCTCGGTCTAAAAAGAATCTAGAGAATCTAAGGCTAGAACCTTCTAACTTTTCGGAGAGATCGCTTATATATTTCTTTCATTAGAGCATGAAGCTAATTAGGTCTAAGGAATCCCCGCATATAATTTGTGTCTTTAATGAGCCAACAAACAAAAAAGCAAAAAAAAAAAAAAAAAGAAAACAAATGACAAATACAAAACTGCGTGCGAGAACTTCCAACTCGACTGACAGCTGCCATTATGGGCGTTCGTTGGGTCTTGTTTTTTTTTTTTTTTTTTTTTTGTCTACGGCAGTTTTTTTGTGCGAAGCAAATAATTATAAAGCCCATAAACACGGTAGTACCGGAGCAACAATAAACTATGTTAAATTTCTATTGTTGTTGTTGAGTCATTTGCTTGCCTCATGGGGCCCTGGGCTTGTCTTGCTGTGTCTGGTATGAGATCAGCTAGCTCGAGTTACAGGTTTTTATTTGTTGGCCATTTATGGCATCGATTGACTGCTTAAAATTTTGTATTGACTTGAGTTCAAATTATTTTGAATGATCTAAGTGAGAATTACATACTTTCTCTGCTTGTGGCAATTCAAATCAAATTGGCTTGTAAAAATTGACCTCACAAATGTTGTGTGACATTTCTAAAAATATGAAAATATTATGACGACAGACTGGCAATTAAATCAAACGTGAGCTTGATGGGCTTCATCAGCTTGGCCTTCAGGAAATTCTATAAATTCTTTTACTAGTGTTTTTTTTCGTTTTTTTGAACTATTATTATTATTATTATTTAGTGTGTTCAACGTGTATAGAAACGAAAACATATATTATTTTCTGTGTAGTTTGTGGCTGTCAAAAAATGAAACATTTTTCGTCGTATGCATTGCTCATACGCCGTGTATGCGATCATACACAAATTAGCTGCAAAACTTTGTTGATTTATTCTGGCTTTGGGGGGATTCAACTCACGGCATATCACCCACACAATAATCAAGTAATTCTTATTTGTATTTATTTATTTTTTTTTTTAATTTTTGCCAGCATTTTCAATAAATGTAAACGGCGGCAAACACTAAACAAAAGCAGAGAAGGTATACCGAAATCATATACGAATTTTATAAATAGACAATCTCTTTTGTTGTGCAGCTATTTATTTTTCCTTGAGAAGACTCTTCAGATTGTAGTACATTTAGCAATAAAATTTATTTCCGTTCATTGTGCCCCAAGAGCCACTCGAATTAATTTGCGCAGAAAGCGAAAATTTCGATGTAAACAATTTGTCGACTGCTTAACGGAAAATGTGTAAAATAATTTTGTGAATTTATCTGATTTGGAAATTATTCTTTTGTGATTTTAACACCTTTGCTTTACCCTCGGAAAGCTTTCGACTGACTCACTTTCATTCATTCATATCCTTTGGACGAGCTTTCACATATTTGCAGCCCTCTTCTGAAAGCTCTGCGCACACCCAAAATACTAGATGGCTGCATCTGGTCCAAGCGTGCCAAGCGTGCAGCCAAGTCAAGGTCAAACCTTTCATATGATATAATTATATGCTTAAATTCATAAAAAGAACAAGATTTCTTTTGTAGATTTTAATGAACTTTGCCAGAACTTGTCTAGTTTGGAAAAAGAAATTTAATGGGCTCTAAATATTTTTTATTTCTTTTTTTTTTTTTTGAATTCCCTGAAAATATTCTGGGAAAATTCTTAACCTTTAAAACGAAATATTGGAGAACCAAAATTTTTTCTCTCTTTGTGAAGGTTTTCTTCAATCTTTTCGTCTTCAGAATTCCGAAAAACCTAATTTTTCTAGGTTCTAAAATGTTCCCCTTTTTCCGGAAAATATTTAAGAATTCAATGACTTTTGGATGAATTATTCGATTATTATTTTAAAACCATCTATATATCAAAATGTCCTTTGCAATATACTAAAAAGGATTGGATCTCCCAGTCCTCTAGAAATGGATCAAGTCCCATTACATATTTTTCTGAGGGTTTCCCGAAAATCGTCAGACGAGCTAGTCGGAAATTTCCCTTTTAAAATAATTAATAATCAAAAAACAGAGACACAATTAAATAACCTTGATACGCTTAACTAAATCGGTCATCAAAAGTCCAGACAGATAGTTGTCTGATCATATTTCGCTATCAGTATTTCTTTTCTTAGACGCGTGGCGATGTTTTCATTGCATCCGTCTGAATATTTTGTCTACTCCAAAAGCGATAAGCCAACATTTGTAAAAAAAAAAATGTATAACCTCCTCATTGTCATGTAAAATGAATACAGATTTTATAATATTTGAAAATAGATTTTTATTTGTTTCGATTTTTTCTATTATTTCAACAAAGTTGGCCCAGCACATTTTGAAAAGCTATGAAATTATTTGAAAATCTTTGGCAAGAGCAGGCAGAAAGCTTAAAACAAATTAATAAGATACAGCCAAATCCGGCACTCAGTTTTTGATTCGGGGAAACTTCTCATTAGCATTTGCAGCAATGTTGTTGGCTCACCTGGCTCAGGCTCTTCCAGCTCGTGCGATCTGTAGCATTGGGCAGCAATCTGTGAAGCGCTTTCTCAGTGGCAATGTGAGTTCACCCTTGCGTCGACTGATCGAACCACAGGGTCAGTCTAGCTCGGTACTCTTGAGGCCACAAGCCAAGCCGAATCACCTTTGCCTACGCAAGTACACCCGAAACAATCGAGGTAATCGCACACACCTGGAGGATCGAACGCGGGGACCTACAGTGAAGGAACGTCTGATGGGACCGCCCAGTGAGAATGCCTACTCCATGGGCAAAGGAGCAGCCGCCGGCGCCGCCCTGATGGGCTTAGTGGCGTTGTGCTACTACGGCATAGGCCTGGGCAAGCATCCCAGCATTTACGACCACTCAGTGATGTGGCCCCAATATGTGCGGGATCGCATTCGAACCACCTATATGTATTTCGGAGCCTCCTGTGGCATCACAGCAGCAGCAGTAGCTGGGACCTTTCAGTCCCAGCCACTTATGAGCTTGATTATGCGCCGCGGCTGGATGGCCACACTGATCACTCTGGGCATAGTGATTGCAACTGGAGCTGCAACCCAAGAAATTGAGTATACGCCGGGCATGGGGCTCAAGCAGTTGGCCTGGGCCCTGCACTGTGCTGTCTTGGGCGCTGTGATCGCGCCCATCTGCTTCCTGGGTGGACCGATTATGACTCGAGCCCTGCTCTGTACGACCGGCGTGGTGGGATCTCTTTCTACGGTGGCTGCCTGTGCTCCAAGTGACAAATTCCTCTATATGGGTGGTCCTCTGGCTATAGGCCTGGGTGTGGTGTTCGCCTCATCTCTGGCTGGCATGTGGCTGCCACCCACTACTGCCTTGGGCGCTGGCTTGGCCTCCATGTCTCTCTACGGTGGGCTGATACTTTTCAGCGGCTTCCTGCTCTATGACACTCAGAGAATTGTGCGTAATGCCGAAATGCATCCTCAATATTCCCAACACCCCTACGATCCCATAAATAATGCCCTGGCCATTTACATGGATGCCCTGAATATTTTCATACGCATTGCAATAATATTAGCTGGTGATCAGCGCAAGAAATGAAGACATTATATTCGTAGGAGATATACGAGGAGGAACAAAATTAAAAGCAACAAAATTTTGAAAGCAAAAGTTGAAAAGTCTGGTGATTTTTTTTATTTGGGAATTTGTAAAATTAATTTCGAATCATAAGAATAAAAACTTGTTAATGAATTTGTCTTAAGGTCAGAAAAGATCCCCTACAGACTGAGTCATATGTTTTGTGATTTAATTATTGATATAATTTTTTTCTTGGCTAAATTAAAAATAATATGCTAAATTCAAAAAAAAAAAAAAAATTTTATTTACTTAAATAAAAAGAATAAATATTCTCCTTGAAATGAAAGAGAATAATTCCCAATTAAAATAAAAAAATAATGAATATTTATAATTTCGAAAGTCTGATTTATTATAAAACCTAAGAAGAAAGAAAGGTTGAGAGAATTTCATTTCTGTTTTTCATTATCTTGTTTATTTTAGTTGACCGTATTTATTCTTTATTCGCTTTTGGGTTTATTTTCTTAATTTTCAACGCTGCTGTCGTCACAAGCGACCAATAAGATATTTCGTTTATTTAAGACAAAATAAAAAAAAAAAACAAAAAATTCTTCTCGGCCAAAAATAATAAATAAATCACTTTTCTGTTATTCTTCCATTCAATTTGACTGCTAATGTGTGGAAAATATTCTTGTTAATTTTGTAAGCACTCGACATTATGCCTATTTTATTTTTTGGAAAATTCAATTTCGAAATAATAAAAAAAAAATCAAAACGAATAAAATTTTATTTATAACTCTTTGTCGTGTCAAGAGTCTCGAGTTTGCTTTGAATCTGGAAATAGAATTGGCTTAAGTGCTCGGCCATTACAATTTGCTTAACTGCTTCTTGGTTTCTGCGAAAAAAATATCCCATAAAAAATGAAAGAAAATAGCCTAGCTTAACCGAATCCTGATATACTCTGACTTAATCCAAAATTAACTAAGGTTTTGGATTTCCTGTAAAAGACTGTTGAGTTTATGAGTTTTGAGTTCTAACTAACCCAGCATAACCGAACCTTTAAATCGACTGAATTCTTAAATAATTTCCTGGGTTTCAAATTTGTGAATTAATTCCAAAGCCTTTTGAAAACCCAGAGGACTCCTCCCTGTCTTTAGGGCATTTAATTTGACAAACAAAGGTGCGCCGCTTGGGTTCAAAGAAAAATGTCCTTGGCTCACGCAAAATGTTTATTAGAACTTTCAGTTTTTATTTTATTTGAATTTTTATATTCACAAATTACTTGGGTCTTGTCATAATCATTATTTATATTGGTGTCTGACCATTAACTTAAATGTTTCATTTCGTAGGCAAAGTTCAAGGCTACAAAGAAAATACTAAATCTTTCGACTTGGTCTCACCATTGAGAACTTATTTCCCACCTTTTTAAAGAGTTTTTATTTCTTTTTAGTTTCTTTTTTTCTACGATTTACGACAAAAGAAATTTTATGCGTTCTGTTTTTTCTCATATCTCCTAGTTGACTTGGCAGTCGCTGAACGAAAAAAAAAAACGAATCTATTAATAAACAAATATATATAATTCTCTTCATTTTCTTTTGGTTGCTTTTGCTGACATTCGCAAAAAATAAAAAAAAAAGATACGATTTTTGTGTGACTTTTTTTTTTGTTGTGCCCGATAAGTAATAAAAATTTTACCTATTCTAGACAATTGAAAAAAATCAGACAATTCATTCAATCAACCGTACAAAAAGAAGAAGAAAAAGAAAAAAATATTATATACAAAAATTAATTTAATTAAAATTCATTTATATACTTCTGCTTTGGTAGAGAAAAATCGATTTATATAAGTCGTAAAGATTCCCATGCCGAGTGTTTGGTTTATACCAAAATCAACCAGATTTAACTCATATGAGATTGCCGGTTTTTTTTTCCTGTAAATGCTCTGAAAATTGACGTAAGCCTTATAAATACCACACATTTGGCATTTGATGTGCGAAAGCCTAATGAATTTGAGACTTAAATTGAATCAGCATATGTGAATTTGGCCCTATAAAGAGATAAATTATTGCGTATTTGGTTTCTTTTTATTGAATCGTAAAACTAATGAAAGATAGCTTTGATGTAAAGTATTCGGAATTTGCAAAATCCTTTGATAAATGGCCAACACCTGGCGTTTGTCAACATGATTTGTCTTTATCAGGCGAACGCGAAAAGTCTTTTTGTCACTATAAAAATATAAAAAAGATAGCGGATAATTTTAGGCTTTTTGTTCTTATTAATCTCTTTGGAGACAGACAGAAGAGTCTGTCTGTGTTTTTAAAGAACAGATTTTTGATTTGATTTATCCTTGGAACGCTACCTAATCCACATACCTACTCCAAGTTTCATCTTGATTACTGAGCTCTAAAGGAATTTAAGCCGAAATTTATCTTTTTGAATCAATTTCCCAAAAATTTAATATATATAATACTATATGTAATCCATTATTTTATCCGTTATGACAAACTTTTAAGCTTTAATCATATTACCAGAATCTTTAATAGAAAGTCTCTAATCGTTTGTAGCCCCCAACATTATCTTTCCATTTTTATACTGAAGTGTAGACACATATTTAACTGGTTGAAACAGATTAAATGGGAAATTTTTAAATAATATAATTTCTATTTTCTAATTTGTCATTTTAGAATGGTCGATTTTAAAGTACAACAGCGTCGTTATCGCACCAGCGAAAAGACTGTCGTCAGCACCACCTACGGACCCATCAAGGGTGTCAAGCGCAAGTCCATCTATGGACAATCCTATTTTAGCTTTGAGAAAATACCTTTTGCCAAGCCACCCATTGGCGAACTGCGCTATAAGGCACCCCAGCCCCCCGAGCCCTGGACAGAGGTGAAGAGTTGCACATCTCAGGGTCCGAAGCCTTTGCAAAAGCATTTTGTTTTTGAGATGACAGACGGTTCCGAAGACTGCTTGTATCTCAATGTCTATACCAAAAATGTGAGTCCTTAAAAAATAAAGAAAAAAATATTTGGATTTCATGAATCTTTGGATCTCGTTTGTACAGCTTTATCCCTCCAAACCTATGCCTGTTATGGTCTGGATTTATGGAGGAGGCTTTCAGTTTGGCGAGGCCTCCCGGGAATGCTACAGTCCGGATTATTTGTTGCGTGAAGATGTGGTTGTCATATCGATCAACTATCGTCTGGGCCCCCTAGGTAAGCAGAAAAAAAATGCTGAAAGGGAATGATTTAAAAATATTCCTTTTGCATTTTTTTAAGGCTTTCTTTGTCTGCAAGATCCCGAATTTGATGTGCCCGGCAATGCAGGCCTGAAGGATCAGGTCCTGGCTCTGCGCTGGGTCAAGGCTAACTGTTCTCGTTTCGGCGGAGACTCCGGCAATATCACCGTCTTTGGCGATAGCGCCGGCAGTGCCTCAGTCCATTATATGATGATCACCGAACAGGCACGTGGGCTATTTCACAAGGCCATCTGTATGTCGGGTAATACCCTCTCACCCTGGGCAGTCACACCTCAACGCAACTGGCCATATCGCCTGGCCGTGCAGGCCGGCTACACGGGCGAGAACAATGAACGCGAAGTCTGGGAATTTCTGCGTCTTGCCAAAGGCTCCGACATAATTAAGGCCAACGGAGAGCTCTGCATTGATGAAGAAAAGAAAGAGAGAATTGGATTCTCCTTTGGCCCAGTCATAGAGCCCTATGTGACCGATCATTGTGTGGTCCCCAAGAAGCCTATTGAAATGATGCGCACAGCCTGGAGTAACAGCATACCATTGATCCTGGGCGGTGTCTCCAACGAAGGTCTCCTATTGTATTCCGAGACAAAGGCTGCGCCCAAGTGTCTGAATGAGTTGGGAGATTGCCGCTTCGTAGTGCCCATCGAGCTGGGCATGGATCGTGATAGCGAGCTCTGCAAAGAATATGGAGAACAGCTGCGTCAGTGTTACTACAACGATAAGACCCCCAGCTTGGACACCTTGCACGAGTATCTGCAGGTGAGCAAAGTCGCTGCGAAAAATTCACACCTGAGCTGGGCCTAACTATGTTTCATTTATCTTTCAGATGGTCTCACATGAGTATTTCTGGTTTCCCATTTATCGCACAGTATTATCGCGCATGGAATATGCACGCAACGCAGCCACCTATTTGTATCGCTTCGACTTCGACTCGAAGCATTTCAATCATCTGCGCATACTTAGCTGCGGCAAGAAGGTGCGCGGCACCTGCCACGGCGATGATCTCTCCTATTTGTTCTACAATTCTTTGGCGCGAAAGCTGAAGAATCACACCAGGGAATACAAGTGCATCGAGCGCCTAGTGGGTCTCTGGACTCACTTTGCCACCTATGGTAACCCTAACTTTGATCCAGAACAGTCGGACCTGTGGCAGCCTGTGGCAGCCGCCGCTTTGGAAAAGCATCAGCTCAAGTGCCTTAATATATCCGATGAGCTGAAGGTGATCGATGTGCCCGACATGCGCAAACTGATGGTCTGGGAGAGTTTCTTCCGGCGCGATGAGCTTTTGTGAGCTGCTTTGATTTTATATATATATAAATTTTTTTTTATTTCTTTGTGGAACCTAGACTAAATTAGATTGTAATATTAAGGCCTTAGTTGGAAACCTAAACAAAAGCAAAGCTTTAAGGATTGTTAAGTTTTATGAGAAATTTTATTCAATTGTTTGTTAGATTTGAAGCGCTGTGTTTTTCTTAGCCCGTCCCCGAATGGGTTCGGTTCGCTTGTAGTCTCGAGATACTAACTTAATTTTAAGAAAATTGAAAAACTAGTTTTAAAGTGAACTCAAAATGAAACAAGTCGCAACTGAAGTACCTTCTTGATAGGTGGCTTTCCCGACCTGGAGAGCCACAGCAACTCCGTACAACTAAAAACGACAGTCAAGGAATTAAAAGCCCGAGATCATGACATCATATTCGAAATGTTCCTTAAATGTCAGCACAAATTATTAACTCTATATCAAGCATATGAAATATGAATTTATTCTAAGCCAATTTAATTTTTTTCAAAATAGAAAATGAAAAGGAAATCTTCCAATGTCTAGATATTTTCGATAGCTCAAATAATTCAAATATTTTCCAAATTTTACTAAATATTTTGAGTTTCTCCATTTTTGGTATACATATATTTTTTTTATTTTTAATATGTTTAGGAATTAATAAATTTTAGTAATAATTATGAAAAACAAAAAGAGTTTAAGAATTCTATAAAAAGAAAAAAATTAATCAAATCACACACATCTCAGACTATTCAAAGTGCACAAAGTTATGAATTAAATAAAATTCGATTCTAATTATAGAAAAATTATATCCTTTATATAAGCTTCAAAGTCATGTGATGCGAAATGAAACTATGAAAACGGTTATTTTAAGAGACTAAAAAAAAAAAAAATAAATATCTAAAAAAAACCCCAAACGAAATTTTTCTTTTTATTTCGAGTTTATGTTTCCGGAAATGTTTGCGAGTCTTTGATTTAGTTCTACCAGAATTCTCATTAAATTGATAAGTCCTAACAAAACGTCCTTATCTAATCGGAGAGCCAACTCAAGAGATCATAAACACTTTTGGGCAATTCAAAGTATCATCGAAAATCACATGCCAAACATCAGCTGTGACTAATTTCAGTGCAAGCACCGTCCAACTTGTTAATTGAAATTAAACCATATAATTTTTTACTATCAAAAAAAAAAAAGTTATTTTTGTTTCGCTTTTTAAGCAAAGCGGAAATTATTTTTGATCTCAAAGTCATGACGACATAAGCTGAATAATTGTGACTCGGAACAACAATTAAATCATATTTTGGATATGCTAAACCATAGACTGTCTAATCAAAAATTCATTTTATTTATATCTGAATAGGCAAGTTGAAAACCGGTTTGCCATTCCAAGCAAATTTTATAAGAGGTGGAACAGCTGCTTCATATAATCAACAAGTCGGCGAAACAAATTGAAAGCCGAACAAATTTTATTTTTTATATAAATTAAAATTTTATTTTTATTTATTTTGACTGTACCATTTTCAAACTTGATAAAAATTAAAAAAAAAAAAAAACTCCAGACACTTTTATATCTCAGTCAGCTGGGCAATAATCAACACACTACGTCATATATCAGGGGGCTGGGACCCGTTAATTGCTCTCTCATTGACTCTGATTATTTTCGAGCAAACTAAACAGTTTCGGGCCTTTCGTTTGCGTAAGTTGATGGCTGCAAGTTCATGTTCAAGGTGACTGAAGCTTTATCTTTATGGCTTGTTATTTCTTTCCCAGGGCGAAATTCTGCGAACCACGTAAGCTAACTAGTTTGGTTAGTTACATAGTCTCATAATTTTTATGAGGAAAACTAAACATTTTAATATTCAAATTAACCGACCCAGATTAGGTAACATAAGCTTTTGCTTAGCCGCTAAGCTTTTGGCAAAAGCTTTTTTTGAAATTCTCCTCAGTTTTCCAACACTGAAAACGTTATCATAAAAAAGCTGATCAGCACGACAAATAATGCAAGAAAGAAACCAGTTCCCCACAAAATCGTTCCATCTCTTTCTGTCCTTCAGCTCTTGCAGCTCACCCAAATATCCAAGAGAGAGCAAGTTAGACGGAAGACAGAGAGTTTGTCCAACAGCTGTGGCCAGCTTTTTTTTTTGATTTAACGATCGCGATAAAATAGTTTCCTCCATCTCTTTCTCTCTCAGCTCTCGTCAGCACTGTAGCCCGAGAGCGAGGTGTCTGCAGAAAGTGAGAGTAACCACATCTGGCCACTTGTTGCCTGTGTAGCTGAAATTTTTTTTGAAAAAAGCTGAAGTCGAAGATTTATAGTTATCGCGCGTGGTTGTGTATTTTTCCTATGCGCAATATTTTTTTAAATCTTAGAATTTATTTGAATTGATTCATCGCACTTTCGATTAAGGTGCAACGGTTATTTTGATAGTGTCTGTCTGTTTTGTCTGTTGCTGCAGACTGGAATTTGATTTCGATTTATTTGATACTTTCGCTCAGCGACGCGCGACCACACACACACACGCACACATATACGCGTGGGCAGAGAAACAAACGCAGATTTGTGTGAAATTTCGTGTTTGTTTTCCCCATTCATTTGTTGGTGCTAAAATCAAACAAAACGTAAAATTTTTCAAGACACGCTCCACAGGCCAATCAAAATCGACCATTGTAGTGCTAATTTCTGTTTGCCAAAATGTCGTATCGCTTCTTTGATATTCTCAAATTAACCTTTAAGTAAGTTTTTCTTTTTATTTATTATTATTATTTTTATTCAGTGCTTATATTCTCACGCGATAGTAAAGATAACAAAAAACAAAGAGCCAGACAAATGGAAAAAAAGACTTTGATGTTGGTTTTTCGGTGCTTTTGGGGTCTCTTTGGAAAAGGTTGCAGCAACATTTGTTGGTTTCTTCTTTTTTTTTTTATGTTACCGTCACTTTGATTGCTTGCCTCGCATTTGTCTCTCACTCGCTCTTTCTCTGTCGCTCACTCAGCTGTTTACCCACACTCTTGCTCTCTGTCTTGCATTTCTGGTGTTGGTGAAATTATTACTCCAACTTTGCAATTTTTATTTTATTTATATATTTTTCTTTTTTGTTTCTCTTGTCAGTGGTAATGCTGGCTGATTTATCATTGTTGTTGTTGTTGTTTGTGTTGTTCCGTTTTATAGCTTTTATATTTTGTGTCATTTTTTTTTCGGCATTCGTGCAAAATATATATTTTTCTATTTTTTAAGTGTTTTTTGTTTTCAAATTTGTTTACTATGATTTGCACGTTTTTCTGCCGCTTTACTGTTTATTCAAAATTGTTTATTATTATTATTTCTTTATTTGTTTCTGTAACCAGTGTATAAAATATTTTATCGTTGCAAAGCTATGCAATTGTGTTAATTGCATGTGGGCGTAATATCAATTAAGCTGAAATTACGCAATTCAAACACTCCAAGCGCTGCAAAAAGAAACATAATTTAATTATAACAAATAAAGTTGGCTGATTGTATCATTTGCATATATGCAACGATTTAATTACAACAAAACAAAATAATTATTTTGCTCTTTTTTTTTTATTCTCATTGAAACTACAATTTCAATTTTCGGATTCATCGGATTTTTTAATCTGGTTTCACCGGAATCAACCTGGTGCTGATGATCTTTCCAGTCTTGTAATCAAAGTCCAAAATTTGCATATACACGATTAGTTTTTGCGGACCCGGCATGACTCAGCATATTTGATTCCAGTTAGATAATCATGTTTCAAATTTCTTTTCACGCCAATATTTTATTAAAGTTATCGCATCAAAAATATAAATAAAAGACCACAAAAAATACAGGAATTAGTCATCAGCATAAAAAAATACTTTCAACTGGATATTATATATAATCTCGGGACCCCGTAGAATGTTAAATAATACTTAAATGTATTCTGATTTTAGTTTGCTTCTAGCTGTCCCTTTCTTATCGCATTTTGTCTACTGATAAGATATTTGATCAGAATGATTATCAATCAATTATTTTTATAAAAACAATATGAAAAAAAAACCTGTTGATATTTAATGAGACTACAAAGGTTGTTTTCTAGTAGAAGCAATTTGCAATCCGATGACAAGGCAGTTTCTGTAATGCCCTTAATTTATCTACTTCAATGGAATTATTCTCTTGATTGAAGGGAAAAATTGCAAAACCTAAAGCAATTAGTCGATTACGGAAAACATGACAAAGGCAAGCAGAATTGTTTTAAAAGAAAAAAAAAAAAATAGAATCTCGCATTTTGATACTCTTTTCGAGAGAAAAAAAATCACAGAATCAGATAGCTTAGACCCCCAAAAATTACCAGCAGACAAATCGTTTGAGTCGTATCTGACTATGGGTCTGTCTATTTCTATAAGAATTAAAACCAGATTGGATCTTTATATCATAAAAAACCGAATATAATTAAGAAATATCTTGGAAATGAATGAAAATATCAGTAAGATTAGACCGCTACAAATAGAGCCAAATCGATTCACTGGATATCTCAGGCATTTATTGATTGATCTTATTCTAATTTGGTGTGCTAAATATCAATTTGATATTGCTTGAGTGTTTGAAATTTCATTTGAATGAGACAACTACATCATATCATAATATACGGTTTATTGAACTATCTCATTCAAATCATACATAGAATGCTGATATGTTGGTACAACAATTTTCAATGGATCGGGATTCTATATAATATAACTGTCAGGGAAAGTCTTGGAAAAGACTCGATATCTCGAAAATATAATCGTAATTTTTGAAAAGTCGTAATTGTCTCATTAAAAAATGCCAAACACGTAATGCTCCAAAATCAATTCTCTGGATTGCATCTTTATTTTTTTTTGGGGGGTAAAAGAGTCGCTTCAAACAAATAATAAACAATTTGTATGCACTCAATTGGCCATTAAAGCGAAAACTGTGTCACTGCAATACTTTGGGATACTTTTAAAATACTAAGCGATTGATTAACCCAAAAGTACGCAAACTCACACCTAGAGATAACTATTCGTATATTATGTAGTTCACGATGTTGCAATACTCTTTTTGAACTCAGACAAGTAGTCCCAGATTTTTATAATTCTTAAAATTATTATAATAATTTTTTCGGACCTAATGGATTCGTTCAAAAATGAGCTGAGCAATCAAATTTAAATTGCTTGCAAAACTGAACAAAGCTGGGTAAACTTGTATAGTGTTTTTGGGCCTGGTCTTGCATTTTAAGTGGCCCAACGTTGAGGTTGGTCAAAATAATGAAAACTTTCAAAACAAAACACCGACACACCAACCCAAAGACAATTGTCAACTGCCACAACAATGACATTGAAAGCACCGGTGGATCGTCTCGACCGAGTATGCGTGACTCGAGGCAGTTCGGGGGCGCTTGCGCAAAGTAGTTGTGGCACGAGCGTCATAAATCACAAACCATTTGGTTACCATGGCTAAAATGCGTGTGATCGTATTACTCATTGCTTCTCGAACTTTTGACTACTTGCAGGGTGATGGGATTTAAGTATGAGCAACGTAAGCTGACGACGAATATCTACAGCGTGGTGAAGACGCAACTGGGCAAGGTACGGGGCGTCAAGAGGAATACGATTTGGGGTGGAAGCTATTATAGCTTCGAGAAAATACCGTTTGCCAAGCCGCCGCTGGGAGAGCTGCGGTTCAAGGCTCCTGAACCAGCTGAGCCCTGGGATCGAGAGCTGGACTGTACGTCGGCGGCGGAAAAGCCCCTGCAGACGAGCATGTTTTTCCGAAAATATATTGGCTCCGAGGATTGCCTCTACTTGAATGTCTATGCCAAGGAGGTGAGTTTATTGGTATAAAAATAAAAAAGTATCTTTTCTGATATTCTTGTATTCCTCCAGCTTCAGCCTGAAAAGCTGCGCCCTGTGATGGTTTGGATCTATGGCGGTGGTTTCCAGGTGGGCGAAGCCTCTCGAGATATGTACAGTCCGGACTTTTTTATGTCCAAGGATGTGGTGGTGGTGACTGTGGCCTATCGCCTGGGTGTCTTGGGCTTTTTGAGCTTGGATGATCCGGAATTGAATGTGCCTGGCAATGCTGGTCTAAAGGATCAGATAATGGGCCTGAAATGGGTGCAGCAAAATATCGAGGCTTTTGGCGGTGATCCCAATAATGTCACCGTTTTTGGCGAGAGTGCTGGTGGCGCTTCCACTCATCTTCTGACACTGACCCCACGCACAGAAGGCTTGTTTCACAAGGCCATTATCATGTCGGGCAGTGCCCTTTGCCCTTGGGCACAGCCACCCCGGAATGATTGGGCCTATCGTCTAGTCCAAAAGCTGGGCTATGCTGGATCGAGCAAAGACAAAGAAATTTTCAACTTTCTCAATCAGGCCAAGGGCAGTGATATAATCAAAGCCATGCCCACAGTGCTCAACAAAGATGAGAAACACAACCGCATTTTATTTGCCTTTGGGCCAGTGGTCGAGCCTTATGTCTCCGAACAATGCGTAATAGATCGCCCACCCTACGAAATGATGCAGCAGACTTGGAGTAGACAATTGCCTATGATGTTCGGCGGTACCAGCTTTGAGGGACTACTCTTCTACCCAGGTGAGTCTTTGACAAATTGAATATTTCTTCAATTTATTTAACTGTTAATTTATTAGAGGTCACACGTAGACCAGCTACGCTAGATGAAGTGGGCATCTGCAAAAATCTTTTGCCCCTGGATCTAGGTTCTAATATTGATCCCAAGGTCAGGGAGAACTATGCCCTGCAGCTAAAACGAGCCTATTTTGGTGAGGAGAACTGCAATCAAGAGAATATCTTCAAGTTTCTGGAACTGGAATCTTATCGCGAGTTCTGGCATCCCATTTATCGTACTGTGCTCTCGCGGCTCCATACGAAAAGCGCTCCCACCTATCTGTATCGCTTCGACTACGACTCTAAGCTAGGTAATGCTATTCGCATAGTGCTCTGCGGACCCGAAGTTCGAGGGGCTTGTCACGGCGACGACCTGTGCTATCTATTCTATAGCATGCTATCACATCAGACACCGCCCGATTCTCCAGAAAATAAAGTCATACGTGGCATGATCGATATCTGGACCAGCTTTGCCGCCACCAGCAATCCCAATTGTGAGAGTCTGAGTGTCAAGTTTGGACCTCTCGAAAATGAGACCAACATAAAGTGCCTCAATATTGCTGAAAAATTCGAGATCAAAGATCTGCCCGAACTAGATAAACTGCAATTATGGAATAGTTTTTACGCGCGTGGCAAATTGTAAAATTGCTGAATTATTTTTAGGAATTAAGCTTTAATCGATAGCTTTAGCTACCTCAGTTGTAGTTCTGATAACAATGTCATTTTTCTAAAACGTTTTTGTAAATATTTTTGTACATAAATGAGAAGTGTTTTTTACAGGTCTTTAATATTTATATTTAATGTAAATACTCGTATTGTTTATTGATATATTTTTTACAAAAAAAAACCTTTTTAAATAAAAAGAGTTTGGTTTTAAAGGAATATATATATTTTTTTCTGACTTGAATGAAAAAAAAAAACGATCTCCAAAGTAAAAGAAAAGCCTGGATGTACAAACTATTTCCATTATCTTTTGGTCTCAAAAATCCATTCCGAGAGCTTTGAAAAAATTCTCCCAGAAAATAATAACTCATATTTCTTGTCTGCAAAAACGATGCACTAAATCTGCCTATTTTCTGATTTGTTAACTGCCGGGCCAAAGCTAGCGAAAACCAAACAAATCCCCAACACCAAATACTATTTCTTCCTTTCAAAAACCCTGTGCAAACACCCTCAGAATGGAGTATCCAACAGTGTTGGCACTGGACGATGTGATGCTGCTGACATTCATGTACATGTAAGCCGACATTTGACAATTCAAAGGAGGGTTTCACCACGCGGTGAGAAAAAAAAAAAAAATTCCATTTAAATTTTGTACAAGTTTTTAATCTATGTTTTTTAGGACACTCTAAAATGTTTGTGTGGAGAGTAAGATTTTTTTCCCCATTTTTTTTTCTTTTTCTTTTGTAGAGTCCTACGTATCCTGGTGGCAGCTGATGAGCAAGGTGCAAATTTAATTTGTGGACCATGGCGTCGAGTCCTTCGTTTCGAAATTCCAATTTTTACTTTATTTTATTACTTTTTTTTTGGAGCTGCACACGAAGGCGTGTCTCCAAAGCTCTGTAAAATGGGCGTTAACTCAATAAATTCGTTTTTTTTCGATTTATTTACTCGCTTTGTTTGAGCCTTTAGAATTTTGGTTTGCAGTTTTTGTCTAGATCTCTGATAAAAATGGAATAAAGTTAGTTTTAAGCTTGTAACTCAAAACGGTTTTACCAAAAAAAAAAAAAATCTTTATAAGGATTACAATTTTATATTCAGTTTCATTTGTTTTGTATTAAAAAAAACTTATTTAGCTCATCATTTTGAATGGCAAAGTTAAAATTGAACAATTCATTTTGAAAGAGTTTAACTATTCTTCTATGTTTATTTTTATGCTCTTTTCCACAAAATGGGTGTATTTAGTTTCCTTCGATTTTGCAAGTCATTGGACCTCAAAAAAGTTATTTCATTTAGCAGAACATTTCTCATATTTCTTGAATTATTTTGCTCAAAATTGGTATTATATTGACTCATAAATCTCACAATGATCAATAGCCAAAAATAATTTCAGAAAGAATCTGCTATCTTCGGCAAACCTAAAATGGCTTATCCATCATTTGAACTCAATTTTACATAACTTTCAAAATGAAAATGTTTTAATTTTTTCCAAATTTATTTGTGGCGTTGAAATGCGTGAGCACTTCTGGTATTTTTTTTTTTTTTATGGATGAACCTTTTTTTCTACTGAAAAATAAATACATAATTGTAAAAGCTCTCAAAATTTTTATATTGCTATTTGCTGTTATTTTTTTGCAAGGATATTTACAATGTAAATTAATTAAGATTTTTTATAGCAAGTTTGCTTTTATGGATTCCGCTGACTATGAAATACTTTAATTCATTAAAAAGGGATATATTTTTAAAATCTTAAAGTCGATTTGGAGGAAAATTCTTAATCATTAATACGAAAATTTCTAAAATATGGCTGAGGAATCCACTGGATAAATAGCAATGAGTCTGTAAATCTGTTCAAAATTAAATAATAGAGTATCACAATTGAGCTTATAACCATTTAATTTTAACTTGGTGGCTAGTTAAATTCCATTTGGTCATATTTGTTTGTGGTTTCGACTTAACAAACAGTGGACACTCGGCAAAAACAACAATGATCAAAACAAAAAGTACATCAGGACTGCTGCAACCACAGAGGGTAGGAGTGGTGGTGAAGAGATCAAGAGGACTTCTCCTGTTGCTCGGACATTGCTTATTGCAATTGAAATTGTATCAAATTAAATTTGCTGGATTACAGGTATTTAGAGTTTAACAGGCTGTGGTCAGCCGGCAGAGTAATACAAGTGGCATTAGCGGTTGTAATTGAATTTTCAGTTGTGTGCAAATTTATATAATTTTTTTTACCCCATTTTTTTTTTTTTATGTAATTTTTGTATTTTTTTAGTTTTCATTGTTTTTGCCTTTTGTGTTTGTTTTGAGGGCATACGATGCGGTTTCATTAAATTGACTGAAAATACACAAAATTATTTGAAATAAAAAAAATAATTAGAATATTGACTAGTCCATAGTCAAAGCTATTTCTTAATTAAAGATTTTGAATTGACATAAAAAAGAAAATAGCAAAAACTAAACACCAATAAATAAAACACAAAATACACCTGAGCCCCCGAGTAAGTCAACAAAAAAAAAAGATCAAAATCAAGTGAGATGAATTAGAATATCAAAGAGGAGGGAGTAAATGAGCCATTGGCAGATGCTAACAGAGAGCGGGCCATTGGCTTAAAATATGCCAACAAATTATGTTCACACTTCAACGGCTCCAATGACAGCCAACCGATAGGCAGTCCTGGTCATATTTCCATCCTACATTGTTTTTTCTTTCACCGCCTTGTGGGTCTGTAGGACTAAGACACAAATCATTTAGTGGCATGAATTATTGTTGGCGCTTAGAACGTGCTCACAACGTTAAAGTGTCATTACGGGGACTTAATGAGTCGGCCAGAGACTCTAACAAGGAGGGGGAGAGAAAAAATAGAGAACAGCAGAAAAATAATGAATACAAGGCAAGAGAAAAAATGTGAACCTAAAGAAAAAAAAATACTGGTAAGCTCAAGTTTAGAGATGGGCAAAGGTAGAACAGCATTTTAGCAGGTGGAAAAAAATGATCAATTTTACTAATTAAAATGGGGAATATTAAAAAGAGAAGAGCTTTTACCAATTTCTTGTCTACGATAGTTCCCATCACGCGGCCATCTCTTACACGTAGAACGGTAGTTTTACATACTCCAAACTTGAACATATCTAGGGTTCATTGTCTGAGTCTAATTTATTTGCCGCCGCTGACGTGGTTGCTGCTTCTTTCTCTTGGTCAGCATAAATAAAACATATTCCGATACCCTCTCAAAAATATCGAAGAAAGTAGTTTGGTGCGTAACTAAAAACAATAGTTAATTAGTAATAGTGTCTTATTCATTTGTCTTATTGTTGAAAATAAATTTAAGAAATTTTAGAGATAACAAAGAGTATCTCTAAGTTGGTTTTTTTTTGCTGCGAGACTGTACTCATTTTTTTGTTGGGCGAAAAAATCTAAATGAAATATTTATACTTGTGTCGGTGTGTGCTTGTGTGTGTGTGTGTTTTTTTTTTTAAGTTCAGTTGAAGCAGCAACTCGGTTGATTAGTTTTGTTGTGGCGTGAAAATTATTATCACTCATACGTCATGTGGAACGTTGCGTAAAAAGAACGACCGAAGCTACAGAAATGTGCAGCCACATGCAACTGATTGTTGCAAGTCCAAGGAAGACAAACAAATAAACATAGCCCAATACATAAATTGTAATTGTTGTTGCCTGCCAAAGCCAAAGCCAAAGACAGAACCAGAACGAGAGCCACCCAGCAAACATAAACAAAGTATGTCGCCCCATCATTTTCAGCTGTGCTCGTTTTCTTCTTTTTTATTTTTTTTTTTTTTTACCACGTACTCGGGCATACAATTTGCTCATTTTATGCGACTGCTGTGGGCGAATACCCAACTCATTCAGTGCATTTCTTTGGGTGCAACAAGCCGCGAAACGAACGAATGAAGGAACCAACGAAACAAACAAATGGCTGGCAATGTCAGCCGCTGCAATCGTGGTGGCAATGTTAAGAAATTTTAAGGCCACTACACGAGCTTCTTTCTATCCAAGCTGACTACTCAATAACTTTTACCCAATGTTCATAAAAATCTCCATGGAGTGGGTTCGAGGCAAGTTGGCAGTGATGTGCGTTTATCCTCGTTGTGCATAGTTTCCTTGACCAGACGAGGGGGCGTCGAGAAGGGAGTAGGGGCATCTTGCTGTTGCTGCTACTGGTGAATGTATACAATTTTAATCTGCCACTTTGAGGAGTGGCAACTTCACCAACCCAATTCCATGCCATTTTGGCAGCCAAGCACTTAAATTATGTTTGTTATTAACGTGGCTTGCAAGCACTTTTGTTTTATTCCTTCACGCTGAAATGAAGTTACCTCTTGGTTGAGTGTGCGGTTCTGAGTGCTTTGTAAGGTGAAAAGGTTGCAGCATTTTTTTGCGTTTCCAAGAAAACACTTAAGTGCATAATTCATGCTGCGAACATAATTGAGCTGAAATGGAGGCAAAGCCAGGCAAATACTAAAATCAGTTCATAGCATTTTGCTTTTAACTTTTTAAGACAATGCATGAACTTTTGTAGCTTCGTGATTCAGTTTTCATAGCCAATGGAAACCTTGACAACTGCTCGGACTTTAAGATTACTGTGAAATATGAGAAACTCTCAAGATATGTGAAAAATTTTCAACTACCAATAAATTCAGAATACCATTTTATTTAGTCCAAGAAGTGGGCCATTTAAATTTCCACTTGGCACACAAAATTAACAGAATTTTTGCTTTCATTTTGTCTTTACCTCCTTGCCTGGCTGTTGGCACATTTTTTGTCAAGAGCTCAAAGCTGTCTCAGCTCAAAATAAAAATTAACTTTCCACTGTTGCAGGCGGACTTGAGGCTACACTTACAAGAGCGACTACCAGCCAAACAACAAGCCGCATTAATTAGTGCATCCCACCCCTAAGTGGAGGCAGTGAAGAGGCAGCGGTCAAGGCCTGGTCCTGTTCGCTTCCAGGCCAAAATGCCTGGCACGCTTTCAGTGTTTCGTTTTAATTCTTTTTTTTTTTTTTTATTCTAGAGGCACGTTTGCCTTTGCATTTCTCTGGCTTGGCTGGTGCTCAGAACAAATTAGGTAGATGCACACTCTGAACTGTCCAAAGCGGCTAAAATATATTACATTGCAAATGGCTTGTGTGTGTGTGTGTAAAAGAGAGTGTGTGTGAGTGGCAATAGTCCATTTGTTTTACGACATTTTCCGTTTTGTGTTTACTGCTGTTCCCCAGAGGTCTCCTCCACTGACCAAAAAAAAAAAAAAAAGAGTATGCAACATGCCGCGGATATGCATTGAGTGCATTACTTTTATGTAATTGTATGAGTAAAAGTGTGCTTGTGTGTGTGTATAGAGTGTTTGCTGTTGTGTGTTTCACGCTGACACTAAAAGCTATTTGTAAATTTTGTGGTTGCAATTATGTTTGCCACGCGTTACGCTCTGACCAGCTACACCACCACTCAATTTCCTACACTTTGACCCATGCATTTAACACATTTCTGACCTCCATCTAGTCGTCTCACTCTCTCTTTCTCTCTCTCTCTCTCCCTTGTCTCTGAGAACTTTATATTCTCGCTGAAGCTATCCTCTCTTTTTTTTTTTGCTGTGTGGTTTTTCTGGTTATTATTAGTTTGCTGTGGCTTTCCGGCTGTGGCCAGTTTGGGTTTTGGCCTTTGCTTGTTGTTCCCTTTTATGGCCATACTCTCGCACTCTCACACACACTCACAAAGATACACATATGCATATATAAATATTAACATTATCTCGATGGGAAAGCAGGATTCAATTTTCCGCAAGTTCTATTTTTGAACTTGGTTAATATTTCAATATTTTCCCGGCAAGTGAATTCGCTTTTCTTTGCACTTAATGCATTTTCTGTTTTGCTTAACTGACCCATTTTTTTTTTTTATTTCGGTCATAGTTAACTCAAAGCCAATAAAACTAATGAGAAATTTCTTTCAACGTTCAAACAAATATCAAATTAACTTCTCCTTAAAATTACCGAATCACATTAATCTGATGAAACATTTTCGAAAGAATAAACAAAATGAAAATGATAATAAAATTGAAAATATAAAAAAAAGCCAAAAACAAACGGCAAAAGAATTTTTCGGCATTTTGCAAACTTTTCCCATTACGAAATTGTTCAAAAAACAAGGAAACCAAATTCGCCTCCCTCCTTGCCGGGGAAAATGCAACAAGAAAGTATTTAAGCAAAAGTAAAACAATGCTCAATAGTAAACTTGTTGTTGATTCTATTTTTTTATTCATTGTTTGCACCAGAATCTTTCCACCGAACATTGGATACGAAAATAAAATGATAAAGTTGAAGTAACTAAATAGATGCAATTAAAACTAAAGTTGCACTTTTATACAAAAAAGCAAACAAATAAAGTGGAATGCAATTTAATATCTGAGAAATATTTAATATCAATTCCATTGGCCAATGACAATTTCTATTTCAGTAGATTCAATAAATTCGCTTTCCGCCTCAATGCATATGGGAGATGCAGAAACTTTTGCATTTGGTTTTTATTTTTATGAAATCCTTAAAACTTTAGAAGGAGTTGAGCAATTTCGTTCAAGTTCTTTGTTTAAAAGCCTTTTATTATGACATTTACCTAAGGAATTAGAGTATATTTGTGAACGAGAGATGTCGGAGACCTCCCTGTAGAGAGGTGTCCATCTAGCTATATCTATCTGAATGCTTCGGTATCCTTATGATTTCACGCTGTGCAGGCTTATTATTTCACTTCCTCTTCTTCAAATTTCTTTAGAGAAAAATATTTTCTATAATTACAAAAACTATATGAAAAACCAATCTCAGAATGAAGACTTCAGTTGGACATTTTTCGATAACGATTTTTCGATTTTCGATTGCACTTTTCTAAGAGGCAATCAAGCTTACTTTCGTATGAACACTCCGCTAGATGGCGCCCTTATATTATTCTAAAAAATGAATTTCTTCTTTAATATTCGAATTTAAATTTTTATAATTTTTACACTACTATACCGAGCTGCCAGCAGTCTAAGGATTTGGTGGCTCCTTGAAGATCTTTTATTGATTTTATTGACTCGGACTCAACTTAATGTTCTTTTTATTGCTCTTGCTTTGAGTTTTCAGAATGATTTAAATGATTTAGTATTTTTATGTCAAAAACAGTGACTTCTTTCTTGTCTTGAATTTTTCTTTATTTGCTGCAAGTTATTTATTTATTTTTTATTTAATATTTATTTATTTTGGTTCAGCCGAAATTGTCAAAAAAGTTATGCAGACAGCAATTTCCGTTTATCGTCTTCCGACACAAAACTCAGAACGACAAACTAGCAAACAAGTCGACAAATCGTTGAAAAGGTGAAAAGGAGAAAGAGAGAAAAAAAAATAGAGAAGCCTCCGAGTCAAAGGGGTGCAGAGAATACATATGCAAAATTGAAACAACATGTCAACACAGCTGTGAACAGCATTTCAACTATTCACCCACATGCAACCCTAAAGACTCAGGAATACACATCCTCACGCACACACAAACACACACACACACACACATTTACGTATACATTTACACTCCAGGTGTTTCATGCTGTAGTTTCCAGCATCTGTCAGTAAACCTATATCTGCATGTACGTGGCTGAAAATAACTTTATTTCAAAGTAACTTTTGCTAATTATCTGTTTCGTTGTATACAAGGGGAAAAAATAAAATAGAAACTAGAGAAAAAAAACTGTGAAAAGCTGTGAAAATGCACTAGATTTTTATGCTGAGTGAGCAAATTGCCTAAAATATTTACATTTCCGTTGGGTAAATTAATTGTTAAGCACACCTTCATGTTTGTAGAAGATCTGTTAGAAACTCTACACTTTCAAATATGTGTTAAATTGCTTAGCAAGAGAGTTGAATTTGAGCTTGAATCTGATGAAAGTCTTGACAGATTACACATCCGAGTGATGTCAGTTTTGAAATGTGTTAAACGCTGATTTCCTTAGTTTATTTGGCTTTTTAAGAAATCGAAGGAATAAATCTCTATAAATCTTAAGGAAGTTGAAATAATACGATTTGAAAATTTTTAGTGTCTTTGGCTTTCGACAAAATCTCAAGAGCAAATTCGTTTTAAAAACCGCAAATTCCCTAAAACACATGTTGGCATGAGAAATGTTTTAAGTAAAGCTCTGCAACAAATAAACCAACAAAATGCAATGATTTCGATTATCTGGTAAACACATTAAATGGCGTGGCAGCCATACGCGTGCACACACACACAGGGAAAGCCAGAGAGAGAGAGAGAGAGAGATATCCACCATCAGAGTCACACTCACAAATGCACAGGATCACACCACGAAATTGCATGTGTATTGTGTGAAATGTATTTGTATGCACAATGACAGTACAGGGCTCCCTTTTAAGCATCCTTGGGCCAGGCAATGCAACTCGCGTGAGCCAAAAATATTTATTGGCTGGAAGCGGTGGCTTGGCAGCACTAAAATAGAAATCACAATGCGACCAAAAGCTAGTGAGACCCAGAGAGTACAGAGTGAACAACGGTATAGAAATTGAGATGCGAGTGGTGAGGGTTAAAGAAATAACGGAAGTACAAAGTTGAGGTATCAGAGACCAGGAAGTGCATATCGCGTAAAGGAAATGCAATGGCAACAGCGACAGCAAATAAATACAAAATAAAATGTTACCT
The DNA here is from genome assembly GCA_037075145.1 of Scaptodrosophila latifasciaeformis. NCBI lineage: Eukaryota > Metazoa > Arthropoda > Insecta > Diptera > Drosophilidae > Scaptodrosophila > Scaptodrosophila latifasciaeformis. Next base: position 19,642,850 of record JBAMCM010000100.1, on the reverse strand, counting down.
TCAATAAATAAAGAATATCCAATGCTCTAAGAAAATTATATAAAAGCTTTTGAAATATATGATCATCTCAACAGTCTGGCAACCCTATAATCAACTGGATCTTGTTCGTGTTCATTCTTTCTCTTTCGAACGAAAATTCCAATTCGGCTCATTTATGAAAATTGAGAAATCCCAAAGCCCAAAAGTGAATATTTTGTTTTAGGTTAGAGTATTTCTAAATGGTATTATTCCATAGTCTTGAGTGCCTCTAAATTCAGCTGGTGAAATAAATTCCCTTGCATAAGGCAAACGCATTGAGTCTGGCAAATAAAATTGTGAGCAGAAAGCTAAAAATAAAAAAAGAAGATTTCGAAACGCTAGCAAATCAAAAGGCGAATTGTAAACGACGAAGCCGCCGTTTTGTGGACAGCTGAAAAGAAGAAGAAGAAAAAGAAGATCACGTTGATATTTACGTATGCCAGGGCAACTTTATTTTTGGCTGGCTTGGAAAATTGGAAAATTGCAAATCACGTAGTGCTAAAAACCGAGTGAAATAGAAATGCGCACATTTGGCGTTTATTTTTATTTTTATTTTTTGCATTTTACTTGACTTGCTGATAAACAAGAAGCCGAGGCAAGCAACTTCAGTGAAATAAATCCACACCAGGTAAGCCATAAAAATGCGTTTTTATTGCCATCTCGTTGGCATATGAAAGTTAAAATTGGAACACTATGTCTGAGGCTTGTTTATTCTATGAGGGCAGTGGCTCTGGTTCAGGCTCAGGCTCAGGCCCTATGCCCCTAACCCCAGTTACGCCCACACAACTTGCAATACACCTTTGGTTAAGTAACGCCCACCACACTCGCACTCTATTATTTCTTGCTCATTTGGTAAGCAATAAAAAACTTGTTGCCAACCCTACTTACAATGTTTGTCTTGTCCGTTCCATCCTAAGCAGAAATCCTTTACCCTTATTTCTTCTACACTATCTGTGTGTGTGTGTGTGTGTGTGAGTGTATCCATTTTACATTAACATTGTTTAAGTGAGTGAAAATTTAAATTTTCTAAATAAAAATACTTTGAACACGGCCGCAAAGCCACCGTTCCCGAAACGTTCCGCCTTTCCTTTTGGCTTTTTAGCCTTTTAGCTACGTATTATTGCACGTTTTTGCATGTGTCAACAAGGCGACAGACTGAGCAGGGCATGAGTGCGGTTATATCAGTAACGGTAACGGTAAATGTAAATGTGGGCGTCTATGGCCGGATTGTGTCCGTGGGCGTGACAGAAACAGAAAAACGCGCATGCCTAAAAGCCTTCAACGTTTGTTTAGGTGCCCGAGTAAACACTTTGCTACTTTTTGTTTTTTTGGCCCGGCCGACTTGTTGTCTTTATTTTTGTTGTTCTTGTTGTTGCCTTTGTCCCTGCTGTTGATAATAAGTTTTCCACTATTGTATACACTTTGGGCTAACAGTTTTTTGTTTATTGCTTGTTCTTTTTTTTTTTGGTAGAAAGTTGGTTCCTTGGTTGCCTTCTTTGGTAGAAGTTTATTGCCGGGGCTTTACTCTAAGTTGCTTCTTTCGGTGTTTTTAAAACAATATTAAGTCAGTGGGCGTATTTACTTATGACAAATATGCTGACTTTATTTTTTGTAGTTCGAAAACTTGAACGTTTTTGAATAAGTTGAGGGTGCTGCGTTGTTGGATAAAATGAAAATTTTGCCCTACCCGAAAAATGATTATTTATTTATAATTTTGAAAATAGCCAGTGTTTTTGAAATTGTCGTGAAATTTTCTTTTCATACTTTAACCAGCTCATTTAAGTTGATAAATTTTTCATAGAATTCAACTTGGTAATTCACTTTGATTAATCTTTGAAACGGGTGAAAAGTTAAACACGAAACAATTTTATTGTCAGGCACGCAATTGCGTAAAGTGCGTTCGGTTTTGAAAAGGATAAAAGCGGAGTGCATTTTGCATTTCTCCGCGAAATTATCATAAATTATGCAAAAATATCAAAGAATTAAATCTCAATTTCTGAGCTCGAGCCGCCAGAATTTCAGTTCAGAATCGACTATAAAAGCTTTAGCCGAGCCAAACAAACTCACTTAACGAGCGGCATTAATAAGAATAACAGCAACAAAAACAAACACAAGAACAATAATACCAATGAGAACAAAGTGAAATTCCGCCATATAAAATGATTAAGTTGCAAGTGAAAATTATTTTTATAATATTGCGTACATTTTTGTTTGCCCACAAAATTGAAAGCATAAATTCCAATGAGTTGGGAGCTTTTAAGGATTTTCTGAAAGCTGAAAATTTGCAACACGCCATTGTGGTGAACAACGCTAGAAGCGACTGTTTTGGTAACAAAATTGAAAGCCATAAGCATTTGTTGACCAATTATCGGGTACAGTTTTTCAATCTGGCCAAAAGTGTGAATTTTCAGGAACTTCTTTATTACGAATCGCCGCGGGTGGGTATTTTTGTGCCAGAACTGGAGAACGAGCAAATAAAAGTGCGAGTTTTAAATGGCTCTGACAATGCTGGAATTTTTAATAATACACAAGCCTGGCTCATTATGGGCACTCTGGGAGCCGGAGATGCTGGGGATGAACTCAGTCATAAGGAGTACATAGCTAAGCATTTCGCCAATCTCAATATTAATATTGATGCGGATATAACGGTGGCCTTGAGGCCTGCCTTCGGCAAGTAAGCAGCATGAATGCTTTGCGACTACGCGGCGTATACTTAATATGGTGTACTTATTTTAGTTTGAGTGATGCCGTGTGGCCTTTGTATGATGTTTATAAGGTATCCCATCAGCAGAACACTCCTCTTCAGATGCAGCTCAAGGGATTTTGGTCACCTACTCGGGGCTATCAGTTATTGGATGCCTTCAAGACAAGTTGGATAGTCCGAAGGCGTGATTTTGGTCAAATTAGACTACGTGGCTGCACCATTGTTTGTACTAGATAAAATTCACTTACACTCATTATAAAAGTTTTCTTTAGATAAAGGAGAAACCTTCTAATATGGATCCGTTGGCTTATTTGGAGAATGGCGACGAATTTCTGCAATTGGATTCAATGCAACGCAAAAATTATCAACTTCTCAGTTACATGAAAAGCCTCTTGAATATTAGGCAAGTTGGGTATTTACTTTATTTTTTTATCATTGCTTATTTATTTAATTTTCCAGCTTTGTTGTTACCTTTGAAGATAAGTGGGGCAGTCTACTACCCAATGGCAGCTGGAATGGTGTTGTGGGTGAAATTCTCAACGACAAAGCGGACTTTGCCTTGTGTCCCTTGCGTTTGGTTGATGAGAGGCAAAAATATATACATTTCACTCCCATAACACATAAGGAAAAGTAAATTATAGTGCTGAAATCCCAACTGATTATTTTGCTAAAATTCTTCATTTCAGGGTTCATTTTATTTTTCGTCATCCGCGTCGGAACAGTATTCGAAATATTTTCCTGGAGCCGCTAAATGTGACTGTCTGGTGCTCCATCTTTGCCTTAATATTGCTTAGCATCTTTCTTCTTCCCTGGCATATTAGATTGGAACGCCGCCTACGCCATATGGAATCTCAACTGAGTTTTATCTGGCTCACCGTGTTGGAAACATTCTTTCAGCAAGGACCAGCAACTGAGCTATTCCAACTCTTCTCAACACGTCTGTTGATTTTTTCCGCTTGTATATTCAGTTTTATTCTGCTCCAATTTTATAATGCCTTTATTGTGGGTTATCTGCTATCGGACTCACCCAGGACAATTGTAAATATGAAAGACTTGTACGAGAGTCACTTTGAAATTGGCATGGAAAAGGTCGTCTATAGCTATGACATGTTTGAAGAAGGCAGTGTTGACCCCTTAGTCAGGAATGTATTTAAAAATCGAATTTGTCAAAATCCGAATAAGAATATTGTAAATATTAGCGAAGGTGTAGAGCGTGTGAGTCGGGGAGGATTTGCCTTTCATGTTACCATCGACCGCATATATCGCCTTTTAATGAATCGTTTGAATGAGCAAGAGTTCTGCGATTTGCAGGAAATCCTATTCAGGGCACCTTATCGGTGTGCCTCGATGCTGGTGAAGAGCTCTCCTTGGCGTGAACATTTTAGCCATGCCATTTTGCATTTCCAAGCGACAGGGCTCCAGTATCACCTTGAGAAAAAATGGTCCGTGTCGAAGCTGGACTGTTCGCTAGTCAGGTCTGATCACGTTAAGGTGGACCTAGAGCATTTTGCTCCTGCCTTGTTCTTACTTTCGGTCGCCATGGCTGTTAGCTTCTGTGTCCTTGTAATCGAGGTGATGGTGGCTTGGCTCTCGAAGAGATACCAAACTGGACTGCAAATGTTTTAATAATTAGTTTACAAAATTGCTGTTTGTTGCACTTTTAGTGACTGTCACCTTTGGTCCTCGTGTATCCTTGTCTAGCTTGCACTGTAAGAGAAAATTTCTCATAATGTTTCGTGCATTTTTAATAACAATAAAAATGTTTAAGTTGAAATTTTGTTGTTGTTGGTGTCGCCCGAGGAAATTTCCCAAGTACAACAAATTAAAAATTCCATTAAACGGGGGAAAAAAACACGTTCATGCAAAGTCCATCCAGCCAGCTGGCCAAATTTTATTTACACAAAAATTCAACTCGACCTTATGGAGAGACTTTCGAGAAAATCGTTTCAAACCATAACTGACTTTAATTTTATCGTTAATATTCTATCAATAATCAATGTCCGAATTTCTAAATAATCATATTTAATTGCACTTGCTTGTGGTTTTTTTGATGCATAAAACTTTATGATACCGTATTCGTATTCAGTTCAGATTGTGATACCCTCGTCCACCTTAGTAAACTTGAAGCTCATTAGAGTAAATGTGTACCATATAACCTTCAATTAAGTTGTCATAATATGTGCAGACATTTTGATAGATAAAACGACTGACTGGCTCGGCTAAGGAGCTGAGAAAAAGAAGGACGCAGGAAGCTATTCACCCATTCAATCTGACCTTCAGAAGCCAGTCAGGGCTGCTCTGCGTGTCATTGCAGCTCATTAAAATAGCTTGAAATGTAGGTGGAAGACATGACATTTTATTCAGCAAGCTATCTAAGTGGAATTATAAAATAATTGGAGACACACAAACACAGCAGCTATACAAAGTTCAGTTAATGACTTGAGATAATTATTAAATGAATGGAATATGTGCTGTAATGTGAGCTAAAAACAAAAATGATAAAAGTATTCAAAATATTTGGTGTGTTCGAAGTACTTATACTCTTTTTAAAATATTTTTATTACAAGTCATCACGTATAATGATGATGACGGAATTAAAACAAATTCTCTTAAAACTATTTTTGATCTGAAAGCTGAGTATGATATTAATGGATCCAAAACTAATATATATGAAAAGCTTATCTATGTGTTTATTTGTTTTTTTTAGAAGACCCTAAAGCTTAATACTCCTTATTCGGGTAGAGCAAAGAAAGTGTAGTCACGAAGAAAACGTAAAAGAAAAACTACAGATTCTACGAATTGAGTATCTCAATTCAATAAATTTTGAATATTTACGATTCTATTGATTGAATAACCTGGTTTAATATATCTCTCTCGACATGCTATATGGTTACGAATTCTACAAATTTTATTTATTGTTTTTGGGTAATGCCAAGGGCTTCTATCTTCCTGCATTGTTTTGCCAATCAGCAACAATTGTATGGATAGAAAGGATATAGACTAGAATGGACAGAAATATATATATATGTATATTTATAGATAGAAAATGTATATTTAGCTCGGCTAGCCAACGGCCTCTCGTACATGTCAAATTATGCAAATTTACAACATGATTAAGCTCGTTTAGTTGGACGGCGCGTTTTGGGTTGTGTTTGTTTTGCAATTCAAATGAATTTGCTTTCGCTCTAAGGCCACTTGTGACCCATACCCATACCAGCACCCACACCATCACCCCTTGGTGGGGGTTGAGCTTAAGCTTCACTGTCTCTGCCCCACAAGAGTCCATTGATGTTTTGGCATATTTGTTGTAAATGTTATTATTGTTGCTGTTATTCCACTATTTTCCAAACTGGCAGTCTTTGCATTTGTTTGTGTGTATCTGAATTTATCTGTCTGACAGTCATGACCAACGATTGCTATATAAATTCGTTCAATTTGTTCAATAGCCTCTTCTGAACAACAGCAGCGACAGGCAAAGTGGGTACGCCGTTTAGCTCTCCGTTCGTATGACCAAAGGTGCCCATTGTTGTTGTGCCTTATTTATGCGTTCTTGTTGTTGTTATTGTTGTTGTGGTTGGTTTTTGGTAGTCCTGTTTGGGGACAACAACAAATTTTATTGCTTATGGTAATAGTTTTGTTATCGTTCCCTGAATGAATTTATATTGTTTTAGAAGTCCGCCAAGTGTTGCTCCCATCCGATGATAATGGAAGACTGCTTTTGATTTTCGTTTTATTTTTTTTTCTCTGTCTTTTGTGTTATTAATGCAAGTTTAATAATTTAGATATTATTGAAAATGTTTGTTTATGTTCAGGTAGCTGATCTAAGCAAGATGGCAAATGAAATATGAACCTATTTAGCCAAGCAGAATTTATTTCCTTTTACGAAAAAATTCATAAATATTGAAAAAAATCGTTTTAAGACCAAATCGATAATAATTGCTAAAACTCTATGAGCCATAAATTAATTCAAGATCCAAACTTCCATCAACCCAAAGACTCGAACAAATGGACGATTACCAAGCTGACGAGATACACAAACAGATGGAAAAGGTCGGAGGAGTGCACAGAGAGAACAACAATCTGTAACATTTTCAGTATTTATGTTGGCTGCCTCTGCGTTTGTTGCCGCTACTTGAAACTTTTGCAACTTTTGCGTTGCATTTACACGATTTCCTGTGCCGCCGCCGTAGCCGCCATAGTCGCCATTGCCGCCATAGAAGCCGCTGTGCACAGGCGGGCAAAATGGTTTTCCTCTTAACCTCGGCATGTTCTCTTTCTCTTTCTTACACTCCTGGCTGGCTTTCAGTTTTAGCCTTTAGCTCGTTTGTGTTATGTACTTATTATAAAATAATTAAGTCCTTTAGGAAATTATAGTTTTTTTTTTTTTTTCGTTCTCGCTCTCGTCTTCCCCGTATTTTTCAGCTTTGTTCTTTTAGTTTGCCTTCACATACATTTATATAATCTGTGCGGGATTTTTTGTTTTGCTCGCTTTGCTCATTACTCGGTTATTTTTCTTCTGTTTTTCTGTAGAGTTTCTCGTCATGTTTCGCTTTGCTCTGTGATTTCTGCACTTTGGTGGGATTTTTTCCTTTACTTTTTATAAAGTTTTACGGCGGTTCCCTTGAGTGCTGGACGCTGACAGAGAAGGAAAGGCATTTAATTCCTTGTGTATCCTAATGGAGTAATTCTGAAAAGAGGGCTGTGAACATTTCAAAACGAATTGGTTTGCTCATAAAATATTTCGCAGCTAAAATCGCTTATGAAATATAATTTCAAAATAATTTTATTGCTTCAAATTCTGAAAGTTCTGATTCAGGATGTGTGGGATGGATACTTTCAAAAACTAAACTCTTTTGAATTAAATCTTCTTCTTCGTTTTCCAAATAAATGAGATAACTATTTGAGAAGTCCAAGCATTTAAAAGTTTCTTGGTTTAAGAATTCAAGTTGCTGGGAACTGTTTCAGAACAGCAACCACAAAATATGGCCATAAACTCTCCCCACAAGGCTCAACAGCATTTGTTTTGACCACAGACAACCACACATACACCCAGCACACACACGCACACGCATACAGTGGCTACCCCATTTCACTGACATCCTTTCCAGCCAGACTTGTGTCTCTTTTTCAGAGCTTTGAGCCTGTGATGTTGGCATATGAGTAATTTATTGTCTGTCTAATTAATTATTGTTGTCTGCATACAGTTTGCAAATATGTATTTGTGTCTGCCCCGAGCATTGACTTAATTACTGAACCACAATAGTCATGGGTCTATTAAGAGCATAGCTAAATCAGTTGGTTCCACACTCTATTCTTCCTCTCTTTTGCAACTTGGCAAGAAATAATTTCTTTTGGTTTGTCAGACCCAACATGATGAATACTCAATGTTTCTCCATACGGCTTGGTGAACTTTTAAATTTATGGAGTAGTGGGGAGTCTGTGTTTTCAAAGGTGATGAAGTTCTTCATGAAATTTAGCCCAAGAGGAACGCAATTGATAAATGTCGAACATAAACTCCGAGCATGTCTGAGTGAATTTCCCTTTTGAAATTCCGAAGTAATGATCTTTAATTTTTTTTTTTTTTTTGGTATTCTTTTCCTAATTCCAACCAACTTTTAAAGTGATTTTGGCCAATTCTGAAAGGGTCAGTTTGATAGTTTTAAAGCACTCCAGTTTTGGCCTGCTTACCTTAACGGTCCACTCACGTGAGTGCTTTACAAGCTCACGGTCCATTTGTTAGTTAAAAGATTCTATTGCTTGTTTGTCCATTTACCTGGGAGCGAATGCATTCAAGCCAGCCAGGCAAATATCAACAAGAAGACCAGCAACTTTAACAACAACAAAAACAACAAGTACAAGTAGCTCCTTTATCAAACAACAAACAGCAACACCATTAAGGGTAAACAGGAGGAAACGCGCTGAAACTTAAACGTGACAGGGATAATAAATGTTAACCTAGCAAGAGAGAGTGTGTGTTAGCCAGGTTAGCGTGGGCTATTTTGGCTGAATTAAAAGCAAACAGATTTCGATGTTGTTTTTGGAAATTTCCAAAATTGCAAATAAGCAAGCAATGAACTCTTAACTTGACCAAACTTAATGTAAATTGTTACGCCAATGTTATTCCAATAAATGTGATGTAAATTAATTGCCAACTTCAAATGCAAAATAAAATAGTCGCACCAACAATTTTTGCGCAATGAAACTAGCGAAAACCAAAGCAAACGATTTGCAATGAAACGAAGCGAAATCAAATGAAAGCAAACCAAACCAATCAATTTTGGTCGGCGACAAATGGAAGCCAGAAATGGTAAAATCGTTAATCAAATTTAAATTTATTTCGCTTATAGGCGAGTGCAGTGCAGTTAAACTGGGAACAGGAACAGGAACAGGGCCAATACCAATACCAACACCATTACCATTACCAACAAATCCCAAGCAAACGTTTGATGTGTTCTCTCAAAAATTTCTGTCCTAGGATATTGGGAATTTTGGATTCTCTGTTAGTCTGGCTCTGCATAATTTTGCTGCTTCAATTGAGAGAATGAGAGAGTGTTGGTTTTTGGGCATATTTCGTTTGGTTGTTTGTGTCAGGCGGTGCATAAATTTGCATTTCAATTGGCTGTCATGAGCAATGCGTTCTTCTTCTATATATGTCGCCGTTGTGGCTCGAATTGTTATTGTTGCTTTGTGGTAGATTTGCCATTTTAATTAGGCATTGCCAATGGCCACAGTCTGGTCAATGGTGTACTCTGTTGACCTGGACTGTTGCGTATTAAACTCGACTCCCCGCTTCCTGGTCTCTGGCTTTGAATCTGTTTCTGATTTTGATTTTGATTCTGTCCCTACCATTGTGGTATTGCATTTTGATTATGAGTTTCTGACGTGTGATTTGACATGGCTCCTCTGGCCTAATGCTCCCTTTGATCGTCCTTTTTTGAATCTGTTCTAATTTTGCATCTGTGATTTTTTTTTTTTAGGGACCACAAAAAAACCTAACCAAACAAAATGCATTTTATGGCTTTTTCAGCAGTTTGTTGGTCTTTTTTTTTGGGTTTGTTTGAATTTAATAATCCTGGAAAAATACATTTTCCAATGAATACACTAATGAGCTTGAATTAAAACATTATTATCTATTATTTCTGGCTTGCAGAACTTTCCATTTTATTTGTGAGTTGAAAAGGAAACCGATAGGGCTTAGCTTTATATTTATTAATTTATTATTTCATTAATGAACAATTATATCAGATATTCCCTTTCCTGATGGATTTATGATAAATTAAGAAAATAAATAATATTTTTTTTTTTTTGTAATTTCTATTAAGTTCATTGACACTATTTTCCTTTAATAATAAATATTAAAATTAGCGCTTTGCAAAAATAACTAAAATTTGTGATTTTTTTTTGTTATTGTGGTTGTAGTTGTTGGTTTTATTATTGCTGCTGTGGCTGTCAATAAAACCGCATAAATTAAAAATTCTGGACACCACAAGAGTCCGTTTCCGTTAATGTTGTGCACACGTGCATCCGTTAGAAATGTGAGACATACAAACGAATTCCCAGCTCACACATATACACACACAGACACACATATGCTCCATACAATTTTTCGAAACTTTTATTTTAAGCAACAAACTTTTACATCCGTTTGTTTTACACACACACACAGGGCCTTTTGCTTTTTTGTGAATGGAGAGTCTTGTGTATCGTGCACCTGCAAATGTAACAAAATAATTGTCAAAGCATCAGCAGGCTCCAATGCACACTTACACATACAAACGAACAGGCTGGCACATTTGCAGGGAGACGGCCAACCGCGTTGCCGTTTCCGTTTCCGCTTTCTGCAGTCCACGTGCATGTCTGTGGCTATCGCGTGCCTGTGTGGGTGTGTATGTGTCTGCGTACGTGTGTGGCACGCTTGTTGACAGTTTTGTGGTAAAGCGCAGTCACGGCAGCCACCGGACTAATTTGCAAAACAACTTCAAAATAAAGCAACAAAATTAAAACCAACAGAAATAGCAAAAAATTACAAAAACAACAATTTCTTCTGTACAAAAATAAATAAAACTTCAATTCGAGCTCATTTTAAATCGTATTAGATATTTGAAGAGGCAACTTAGGATTTAAAGTAAAATAAAACCGCAATTATATCACAATTATTCTGGTTTTAATGCTTCATCCTCGACTTTTTTGTCTTTAAATGTGAAAATCACGTTTTCATTATATTTTCTTAAATTTGATTAGCTTATTGCATGCACAATGAGTGTAAATTCATTTAGACTTGACTCAACTTAACTTAATTTAGACCCACTCTCAACTTTTCTAACTGAGGAATGCGTGCTATTTCTGCATTGCTCTACATTGCCACTGACTTTGAGTCTCTACTATTTTCGAATTCCTAATTAGTTAAATGCAATTGTGTTAATTTTTATTAAAAGTCCACGTCCACACACTTGCCAGCACGACTTTGAAAAGCTTAGCCAATCTCTGGAAATAGACTCTTGCCTTTCCTGTGTCCGCATTTGGAACGTGAGAATATTCATATGGAGCACACATTTTTGAGAGCATTTCTTTTTCCCACTTTTCCTTGCACCAATTTGAGAGACAAGAATTTTATTTATGTGGAATATTTTTCCAGGAATTTTCTTCATTTCATTATACCCTATACCTAAAGGGTATATTTACTTGGTCCAAATATATGAAACTCAGGGAACGCTATGAGACAAATTCCCAGATTCCCAGATCTGTCTGTCTGACAGTCTGTCCGACTGGACCTTGGGCACTATAGAAGTTCGAATCAGCCATCCCGTCCATTCAGATTCCCTTGATTTCACCTAATCTTTCTATATATGAAAGAGCCCTACGGAGTCATGATTCCGAATTCCCTTGTCTAAATGGCAGGCAAGCCTTTTGTTGAATAGACAGTCCGATAGATGGCGCTTGATTCACCTTAAAAAACTCATGTGTTATTTATTGATTTTAAATAAATAATAAATTTCGACTTTTTATATGGGTCTTGACTTACTATGGTCTGACAATTACAGGGTATTCTTCTATTCGTCTTTATTCATACTTATGTCAAATAAAATTCTTTATAGTCCGAAGAACATGTGATTTAATTAAACAGGACCAAATTGACGTTTAAAACTTAATTATCATAAGGAAAAATTGAGCTTTGCTAGAAGCTTAAAATTATACTGTAATATTTTATTTAATAATTTAAGTTTTGTGAAAAATTCTTGCTTGTTAATCCTTAAAATGTTGGCAAGAAAAGTTGTTTTCAAGAATTATTATGAATAAATATAATTTAACTTTAGTTTACGATTTTGCTGAAAAAGATTCCATTTTAGATAATCTGTATTAAATCGAATATTGAAGCAAAAACCAAACACATGAGGATTAGTTTATACCACGAGCTAGAATAATCCATAAAGACAGGGGGAGATTTTCTGGGCTTGAGAAAATCATCTCATGCTTTTATGCATGTCAAAGATTTTCTTTTTTGCCATCAATTCAAAGGAAACGTATAAGCGAGAAAATTCTTGTCTTCCAAAAAGGGCGAAAAGTAAGTCAACAAGTTTCTATTTAATCCAAATGAAGAGTATGGAGTGGGAAAGTGGCTAAGTTCAGCCAGCGTCTGTTAGTGACACACTCTTTCTGAGAGCAAGTAAAAATAATTTTTCAATTCAGAAATGAAACTTTTCACACCCATAGACAAAATGCACAAAACATGAGAGACTGACACACTGAAAGACAGAGCAACACACCCAACGACAGACAGCCAGTCGAAGTCATAGAACAAACTATGCAAACCTTAAACTTTGTGCAATTGAAGAAACGACTCCCCGAAGTGAAGTGGTAAACCGATGCAAAAGGAAAGGAGACCGAGGGACAGAGAGAGAGAGAGGGGGAAAGAGAGAAATATCCTGGCAGAGACTGCAATCGTAATTTGCTGAATACTCTGCCACTTTAGATGAGTTTGCTGCTGCTGTGTATTTCTTTGGGTTTTGTACATTTTCTTGCCAACCCGTAAAAGAAACTCTACTGGAGGAAATTACAAACCAAAGTAAACGCCAAGAGCTACTGCCGCCAAGGAAGTTGTTGACGCTGGCCTCGACGTAAGGTCGTTTGGTAGCTCAGCTCTTACCGACTTGCCCGGCCCTGGACCAGGGGAGAGCTGGCCGAGTGCAGAGTGTCAGTGTCATATCCTGTGCCAAAATGGCACACAGAGCCCAAACCGAGAGCCACGTTCGCCGCAGTAGACTGCAGCCGGGCTGCTCTTCTTCCACATTACAAATGAATAATTTATGCACTCGCCCAGCTCCACAAAGAAAGTGAAGAAAGATGATAGAGCGAGAATGAGAGAGAGCTAGAGAGAGAGAGACAGTCAGCCTCATGAAGGACTGCGGCCAAAACAAAGGCCCTGTGCACGTTCAGATGCCGCTTTCCCCCAAGTTCCTTTTGCTGTTTGGTCAAAGTGTGCAATGAGTTGTGGCTTCACTTGTCTATCTATCTCCCTCTCTCTCTCTCTCTCTCTTTCTCTGTTTCAGCCCCTTTTTCACAGCTAAAATTCGTGTTGTAAAATAAGCTAAATTTTCATCCAAAAGTCATCGACTTTGGTGCTTCTTACACTCTTGTGTTTTTCCAACTCTTCACTTGCAAATTACAACTTGGCTTGGGTGTAAAAATTATCTGCTTAACGGCAGCAAAGTGTCCAAAGGAAAGCGACCAAAAAGTTCTGACTTAAGGAGAGACAAAAAAAAAAAAAAGAGAAAAAAAGAAAAAACTGCCAAAGTTATGAGAGTAAAATTTTTAGCCTAAGTAATGGTCGAGTGCACATCTCTCAGCACATATTGAGTTATGACTTAATTGGATAAGAGCCAGCTTTGCTTTTGGCTGCACTTTTCATGGAGCTTTTCGTCTTGCGGTTTGCAAAGTTTGTTCCAAGTTCTTCCTTTTTTTCGAATTTTTATATTTCCTTTTTTAAGTGTGGACACACTGAATTGTGGTATTTTTGTGGAAATAGGGTGCGCAACGCATTTGCTGCTTCTTTTTTTTCAAGAAATATTTTTAACATTTTTCAGAAAATTTAATCGACATTTTCATTTAATTTATTTATTTATTTATTTTATTTTTTTGTCAGTTTTATCAGCTTTTGGGCTTAAATTAAATATCTAATGATTTCGAAGCTTTCATTATAATTATTTTTATTTTTACTTAACTCTGACGAATTTCAAATTGCCTTTCTGTTATCCTCAGTATATCGAATCTCTTAGTCGAATTAAGTTCTTTGATATTTTGTCTAAAAATAGAATATGAAGTATTGCTCTGTTATTATCAAGATCTTTTAAGCGTTTTGAGCTACTCAAGAAACCGGTATTGCAACATTTGAAGTGATTCCCCCTTTGTGTTTTCTGAGTAAAACCCACTCTTTTGCTATCTTGGGAAATACCAATTATACATAGCTTAAGGATATTAAAATATGAGTCATAAGCTTTTTCCCTGCAAGTGTTTTCCTAAATAAATTCCCATGACTAACATAAATACACTTTTATCAGCTCAAAAAAACAAAAAAAAAAAACCTTACTTTGAGCAATAAAATATCTTTGGATCCGCCATAGCCGACTGCTCAATAGTAGGAATTGTTTTTTAATCTTTAACGCTCTCGGGTAAGAAATTTTTGCTCTCGCAACAAAAGCAAAAGCTTTTTAAGGTGATAATCAACACATAAAATAATCATTTCGAATATTATTTCCAACAGAATAAAACAAAGCGCGCAAGGCAACGCATGTGTGAATTTACAATTTTGTGGTTAAATAATAAATAAACTAACAATGGAGCAGTTTTTCAAATTCAAATGGATTATTTTCGGTCTAATCTTATTCAGCTTACATTATGGTAAGTGTTGTATAAAATGTTTAAATTATATAAAAAGCCACATAAACGATTATTTTACGATATGCAAATAATATGAGTAGAAATTTGTTTGTTTTATTTCTATTATTCTTTTCATTGGAAAATTGAGTGAGCGGGAAATTCTAGTTGAATCTTTTGTTTACTTAAATTATGCCAGGAAAAACCCAATGTCATAAATTGCTAGTTGAATGATCTTTGTAGATTATAAAAAATGGAAACTGCTAACTTGATTTATTAATTTTATTTTTTTAATTTTATTAATTAACAATTATTGGCTGAAAAATCTGTCTTTGACATAATTAAGTTTCTGTCTTTCTCAGTTTACCCTCATTCCCCATATAGTTCCTATAAGAACCAGTTTCAGTGCAACGATGGGTCCCACATAGATGCTTCGAAGTTATGTGATCTTGTCAAAGACTGTTCTGATGGCAGCGATGAGACCTTCTTACAGTGCCATCAAAACAAATGTGATTTTGCCTCTTGCGCCTATGGAGCCTGCCTGAATAAGTCTCAGGTTTGTGATGGCCACCAAGATTGTTGGGATAATACCGATGAACATGTAATGGAATGCTCCAGTGGTGCAACTCTCGAAAAGTATCTTAACAGCTTAAGAGGTGACTGTGCTGAAGAATACGAGTTCCAATGTTTGTCCAAAGAAAGAAAATGCCTCAAGTCGAATCAGATCTGTGATGGAGATGTGGATTGTGAAGACGGTAGCGATGAAACAACTGATTTGTGCTTTCATACAAAATGTCCTGTTTACGCCTTCCGCTGTGCATATGGCGGTTGCCTATACGCAGCAGCCCAGTGTAATCATGTAATAGAATGTGCCGATGGCACAGATGAATTACCGGAAATGTGTCTAGAGCTCAACAATCAATGGCCCAAGAATACGAGTTGGTCGTCAGTGCGAAAGGGCCAATTAATCTCTAAAGTTGAGGTCCATGAAGTGGCACCCATCTCTTGCAGTCTAGAAGGTCATCAGGCATCAGCTCTGCAACTACAGGATTACTTTAAGAAGACCCCATTACGGAAAGACCTGCCAATAGCACAAGCTATCGTAGTAGAATTTAGCTGTGAAAAGGGCTACAGACTAGATGGTGAACCTATAAATATTTGCCAGCAAGGAATCTGGCAGGCACAGCTACCGAAGTGCAAACCTACGTGTAGTCGAGAGCTCCTTAGCGGATCTATCCGGGCTGGACATGTGGTGAGCTGTAGCTATGCAAATCGGCCGGTGGATTGTAAGAAATCGGACCTCTTCGTGGGTACCAAGCTACACTTTTCATGTGCTCCCGGCTATGCTGAGTCCATAAGTGAATACTCTTGTGGCAGTCAGGGAAATTGGGTACGAGAAAGTGGATCAGTCCTTCAGCACTGTGAGCCAAATTGTGGACAAGTTTCTCGCACACAAGCCGATCAATCGGCAGATCCCTGGCTGGTCAGCATTTTCAAACGCGATCCGGAAGACAGCCAGAATTTCAACTTTGCTTGCTTGGGTGCCATTGTGTCTTCCGATTTGATAGTGACTACTTCAAAATGTTTCAATAAATCCACAAGTCACATACATTTCACTATTGCCAAAGGTAGACACATGATTTCCTTCAATCAAAATGATATGCATGGTTATGAGCTGTACAACGTTTCAAGACTTCAAATAATTAGGTAAGCTTTTAAGGCATATCCATCTTTTTATTTTTCTAATATTCTCAAATTACAGGCAGAACAATCAGAAAAATAACAGAAATAACTTAGTGCTCCTAACTCTGGTGAATCCATTTAAATTTTCTGCTACACTACAGCCTGTTTGTTTACCGACAATCCAGGAACTACTTGCATCGAACCCAGTTGGTCCACTAGAGCTGGGCGAGCCTTTGGTTACTTGGGCTCAAAACAAAGCATTTTTAAATTCTATTCATGATTACTCCAGAACGAATCTCTCTAACTTTGTCCTAAGTATAATGTCTCACATAAGTCAGAGAAAAAGAATAATGAATGACTTTCTTGAAAAGTTGTGTGATTGAAAGAAAAATTAATAAAATTTTCTAAAAATATATAATTTAGTTTTAATCTTGTGAAATAAGGGGAACAAATGTGAAAGATTTGCCTAAAATATTTTCTCTTTATTTTATCTAGTTTTTCAATTTGATAATTTTTAATTTTCAAATCTACCTTCTCCACAATGCTGAATGATTTATTCCAAATTGCTTTTCTGTCTGATTTCTTTTTGTGTCAATGTCCCGGGTAGATCAACCGGACCACTGTTGTTTTATTACTGTATTCCTTCCATTTTTTGTAAAATTTTACAGTCGGAAATGTTCGTGGGTAATGAGTTTTTGGCAGTACTGCAAAAACATAAAAGAAGACCTAAAAAATAAAACCTCAACTTTATAAAGTGTATGAGAAAAACTGGATTTTATACTATTTTCCGAGCTGCCGGCCAACCAAACAGGAAACTAAAGCGCGGCAGAATTCCTGAAACTAAAAAAAAATTGTCTGAAAAGAGTCGACTTTAATGCAAATATAGACAGAGTAGAGCCTGGACCGGTAGTTTCCGTTGACACAGTTGCTACCAAAAGAATACCGACAGGAACAACAGAAAGCAAAACCGACTGCAATGCAATTTGTGCTCATTTGTCTGACTAAAGTTGTTGTAGTTGTAGTTGCCTGTTTGGTATAGGTATGTTTTATATGTTGGAATGTTTGTCAATTCCTTTTATATATCTTTTATTTTGCAGATGGATTCGTCAAATTAGAGTTGCTCTCGGTTAATCCAAAATGAACTGAAGCAAAAAAAGGAAGATCAAACTGATCTGGCTTGTCCAATTTAATGAATCGATTCTTGTCCGATCTAAGATATAAATTAAAGAACTCAACTAATCCATTAAACTGAACTAGTCGAGCCAGCTCTAGAGTATACGCTTCGGATGCCTGTGTGAATATAATGTATACGCACCTCCGGCCATCCCAGTTTGCCGTTTGTCGTTTGCCGTTTTCCATTTGCATTGCTGTTTGTCGCAACTGCGACTGCACAAAAGCGCATTTGTTTGTCAATTTACCAACAATTCCCATTGTCACTTTGTCATACTGTTGTTTCCATTGCTTGGCATTCTTATTGCATTTTGTAGTGCTTCCTTTTTTAACCTCCATGTTGCAACATCAAATGACATATCTATGCTTTGGCACTAACTCGGGCTCTGGCTTTTGTGTGTTGTGTTTTTAATTTATAATTCAACACTTCAGCATACCCATCCAAAGTATCATCAATATGCACTTCACTTTGTCTCTCTGTCTGTCTGCCTGTCTGTGTGCCTGTCTATGTAGTTGGGAACAAGTCTGTCTACATGTGTTAGAAATGAATTCTCTCTTTTTTTTATCAGTCTAAAAGTGAAAAGCCGAAATGTTGAAATGCACAACTGCAAAGCATTTTAGTTTTTTTCTCTTAGTCAAAAAAAAAATATTCTGTTTGTCGGTATATTTTGTGTGAGAGAGGAAACAAATTGAATAGCGCCAAAGCGGTCAAAGCAGCAGTTCATGTGGCACACCCCTTTTCAGCCATTTCAAATTCATAGTTTTTCAATTTGTAAAATAATAAAAAAAATGAAAACCAAAAGAATTTGGAAAAATGTATAAACTGTGAAATGTTTTCAGTTTTACAGGCAATTCTTTTTTGGTTCATGTTTTATTTTCACGCCGATTTGCCAGCCCTGTTATAAAAAATAAATTGTTCAAAGCGATTTTTTCGCACTTCAATACCCGCTCGGTCCATACATCCAGATGATAGGACTGCCGCTTTGTGTCGGGTGGTCTAGTCATTCATTACAAGCTGGGCTCAATATTTGAATGGAAATTAAAAGCGAACATGGCCTGGAGCGTTGACTAGTTCCATCTGAACCATAGGCCAATTTGATTGTTGTTATATTAGAACCTTTGGTGTTCTTTTTATTCTTTTAATTCCTATTTTCTCTATTTTTTGTTTGAGTGTCAAATTGCTTCGAACTCAAATAGGTGGATTTACTACTGGCCAGAATTTTGATTCGTCTGACTTTAATTTATTTAATTTTTTATTTGATATAATATATATATATATATATTTCGTATAATATTAAAAACTTCTATATATTCATGTAACAAAAATATGAATTCATTTAGAAAAAATACTTTCAATCTAGCTTGCTAGTTTGCTGATACTTTTCATAAATCGAAGTAAATAAATTCAAATAAAATATTTCCATATCAGATATTTACTTTTAAAAATATATGAGCACTATTTTTGCCAATTTCAATTGCAATTTTTCCCTGGCTTACGTTCAACAGAATAAATATTTACTTCTTGAAAACTTTGTTTTTGATAAGCAATTATTTACTTCACCTGGCTTTTGTTGGTTTATTTCCTTTCAGTTATTACCCTCTCATCCGTTTCGCTGCATTTCTTAATCAAAGTCAAGGAAATATGTTGGTGCATTTCCAACAGCACCAGGAAATCTGCACTTAAACACAATGCAATGAGAGAGTCAAAAGTTAAAGTGTTGGCACAAAAAGTTTAGAATCTTGACCCCGACGCAAGCCAGTTTTTCTTCATTTGTTAAACTCAAAAACTCAAGTCAACCGTTGCTCTTGGTTATTCCGAATTGTGTGTAATTCTCAGGCACGGAACAAGCTGAAACTTAAAGAGAGCTCTTCCCTTTATATATCCGGCAAGTCAAAAGTTTAGCGAAACTCAAGCTTGAGTTTTCAAGGGATCCGCTCCCGATTCGACTTGGCTCAGTAGAAGGGCAACGGCAAACTCTTTTGGCTCTTCAATCACTGCAAATACTGCAAAACTGCAGTGGGTGGCGGCCAGCTTGTTGTTATTTATAAATATTGTATGTTCTTTCGGTTTTTTTTTTTTTTTTTTTTTGCTTGTCGGCGTGGCAGGTATGCTTGGAAGGTGCTGGGCCCCCTCCTGTTGCCAGCATTTTAAAAGCTAACTTTTCACACTCTCCCAATGAGAAAGGTGGCCAAAGGTGGAAGACGGGGAAATTCTGCACTCACATTCCCAGCCGTGTTAGTCAAGTCTTGGCAAGTTGCGCACAAAAGACGCAAATAAATGAAGCCATTTGTTGTGCTGTTAGCTGATTTTGGATGACGGTGAAATGGGAAATGCGGCAGCCACATTCTCCCCTCGTCTTTTCCTTTGAGTGTTTCTTAACTAAGGATAAAGTTTTCGCACCTGGGCGTTTCGAC
This sequence comes from Scaptodrosophila latifasciaeformis, assembly GCA_037075145.1. Classification (NCBI taxonomy): domain Eukaryota; kingdom Metazoa; phylum Arthropoda; class Insecta; order Diptera; family Drosophilidae; genus Scaptodrosophila; species Scaptodrosophila latifasciaeformis. The sequence continues at coordinate 19,622,989 of JBAMCM010000100.1, read as the reverse complement.
CGCCAACCATTGAAAATTGTAAGCAATTTCCATTAGTTGCTTGTCATTTAAATTTGCCTTTCGTGTGCTTGAAAAATAAAATGCGCATATACAAATGTACATATATTTTTTATTTTAATTTAAGATTGTACATGCCAAGCTAGCATTTTCGGCTATCCATTTGCCTGCCAACTATTTCAGCCAACTAGCCGGGTAGCCATTTTGACGTTGACTTTTGCCTCTTTCGCTGTTCACGGCTTCGCCAGTCGGTATGTATGTCAGTTTATAGGTGTCGACCGACCGAGGTGGAGGTGGCTGGAGGTGGTTCTAGTTGTCGTACTGCCACAGCGGCATATAAGGTACAAATGATGTACATGCAACGGAATTGGATAATTTAGCAACGGAAGTCATTTGTCGTCCTTTTTGTCAGTGGTAAATTTAACAATTTTTTTTTTTGTTTTACTTTTTTTTTCCTAGCTACTTGTGATTTGCCTGTGATTAATTATGACCCAGTTCAAAAAAGCTAGTTATAATTGTTGCTAGAATGGGAAGGTTTCATGACTAGAAGAATTAAGATTTTCGGATCACGAATTAGATTATTTTTGCCTCATAATATTTGTTCTTAAATTAAATACAAATTTTCCACATTTCGCTTGCCATTGTATTGGCCACTAACAAGGACCTAAGTGGTATGGCAGTGGCAGTCACAGTTACAATACGCAGTCATTCATAGTGCGGAATGCTGTCTTGGAAAATGCAGTTCGCTAACCACGAGGCATGCAAAACAGCGTCAAATGTCTGTCTTCTTGGAGTTGCTGTTGCTACTTACCCCACCTTCTCTTACTTCCCCCTCACCAATTCTCTTCTATTGGCTGTGTGTGTTTGATTCGTGCAACCATAAATCTTGCCAACCTGCATTGTCCTTTAGCCTTGCACATCCAGACCCGGTCCTCACACTTACACCCACACACCGGGAGTAGAATTGTGGCCGGTGTCGGAGACGCTGCCGCAGACTTTGAAATGCCAGTTCAACTAGCCCATAAGTGGCTTAAATGTTGAATTTCAAATACAAAGCCAGCAGGGTAGAAGTGAGTGGTAGAAGATGTGAGGCAGGACAATGGCCAATGTTGCATTTGCCAAGTGCCAAGTATGTGCCTGGCATTACATAGACAGGACAAGGAATGTATGTGTGGCGGTGCGGTTGTATGATGTGTGTGTGTGTGTGTGTGTGTGCCATGAATGTCCTTATAAATTGTCTGCCATGTTAAATGTTGCATGTGCTTTGCCAGCTTCGCTCTTTTGACTTTGGCAACTTTTGTGGGGCTACCGACTGCCACAGGAATTTATGGTTTTTATGTTGAAGGCGCCGTTTCTAATCAGGCCACGGTTTACGGCCTATAAACCAACACATACACATATGTACCCTCCCTCGCTTTAATCCTCTTTCAGCTATTTTATAGTTGGTATGCAACGGAAGTTCAAATAGTTAAAAGCAATAAAGCTAATAAGTGATGTGGCAAATGTGTGCGGCCAACGGACTTAGAACAGTCTGCGCAATGGGGCCGAGCTTGGTCTAGTTTGGCTTGAGTTGGCTGGTTGGCTGGACAACGTGACACTTGCCGTTGGCCACAGCAACGGGAAATCAGCAATTAGTGGCAAAAAGGCGCCCATGACAGTCGGCATAGTCTAACATATTCACACAGACCACAGAGACTCACATACACTCAGTTCACAGGCACACGCACTTCCGCTAGCGCCAACTGCTTCCGGCGTGGCTGCACTTTGTGTACTGGCTGTGGCCCCTCTTTTTCTCTCTCTCTCCTACTCTCTCTCTCTCATTTTCTCTCGCTTAACTTCTCTTACATTTTCCCCTTTTTATCAACTCGCTCTTTTTTCTCTCTCTCCTTTTGCTGCCTTGTTTGTGTCTGTAATTTTATGACTAATTAGTCAGCTAGTACGTCAAGTTGGCAGCTACATGAACGACTGAGTTGGGCTTAAAGTCTCTTATACATATACACAATCATTTCCATTCCCAACTGGAGCCTGGTGCTAGTCGGAGACAGGCGTAAAATTGTGGGTGCGGCTGTGCTTGTGTGTGCAGCTTATTTGCTTCGCTGCCTTTTTAATTGCTTGCAAAGCAATTTTCTACGGCTTTTATTTTTTCCTTCTTCTTTTTCATGTACTCTTTTCGACTCAAGGTAAGAGTACCTCAGTTTCTTATTTGATGTCAAATTTATAGGGTTTCAAATATCGTTCTTCTGTTTTATATTAATTTATTTTATATAAATTAGAGAAATTCTTATTTTAAGGTAAATATTAATCAATTATTAATATGATCAAGCAACTTTGCGCCTAAGAGATACTTTTATTTTTCAACGGAATTCTTTTTTTTTTCAGGCCTACTTTTCGGTGTAGTCAAAAAAAAAAAAAAAAATGGCTTAATTTTAGTGTGTGTGAGAGCTGATTTAAGGCCAAACCTTGATTCCTTTGAATAAACTTTTTCAAGACCCAACGTGAATCTAGGAGAAAAAAGCAGAAGAACAAAAAAACACGGTAGAAAAATACTCTGTTCTGTCTGGAAAGTTGAGCTTGCTAGTGTTGGCGTTGGCCACGGCTTCAGTTTCTGTTTTTGATTTAGCTTTTGCTTCTTCTGTGGAGCGTCTAGAATTCTTTTGTGTGCAATTTTCCACTAGCATAAAACGCATCCCGAAATATACACAAAGCATGTCGACCGAACTGAGAATGTCGGCAATTTATGCAGTAAGTTCCTGCGGCTTTAAGATAATTTTAAAATGCATTCCAACCATCCAGCAGAGAGTAACTCAGGTAAGGAATAAGTTGGTTGGAGTAATTGTAAAATATTTGTGGTTCTTACTGTGAAGATGGATTACTATAAAATCAAAGCAGAAAAAGTATTTCTTTATTGTAAGTAATTTTGAAGTCTTTGTTGTATTTTATTTATTGATGCAGTGTTTGTTTCTATTACAAAAAATATATAATCAAAACTTCTCTTAAATGCCACCTTTTGCAGTTGGAGCAATCTTTTGAAAAGGATCCCCAATATTTTAAAAATGCAATTTAAGTGGCTTCGCTTTTCAAAGTCACTTGAAAGATTTACGAAAGAGTCAACACTTCTCAGCTCTGATTTAATTTGTTTGGCAGTCAGCAAAAATCTACTCAGCCAAAGCCAATTGACTCTTCTCTCCCTGAATAAAGAAAAACAGACAATCTCTGTCTTCCTCCGTTGAGCTTTATAGGTCAATGGATCGAGGACGAAACCATCACTTAAAACAGGAATCAAAACAACAGCAACAACAGCAAACAAGAAGCAGTTGAATGTGTGTATTTGTATGCCTTGCTGCCGGCATACGGTACCAATTTGAGGTTGGCTCGTTTGGGAGGAAGCTTAAAGTGTAGGTAAAAGTGCATGCAAATTACATTCAGACGACATAGCATTGGGGCCAGTTAGTCAGTCAGTCGTTAGCCAACGAACCGACAAGGATAACCAACTTCAGTTCACACAAACGGACAAAAAAACAAAGAGAGAAAAAGGAAGAAACAGAAGTACACCCAAAAGGGTTGAAATGCATCGAGAGGAAAGACTCAGCCATTGGCTGGAAAATTGCAGAGGGCAAAAAGGAATCCTTTTATGCTGGTGCTAGTTTTTTTTCTTTTTTGGTTGGCTTGGACAAAATCTGCGGAAAATTAGATTCAAGAGGTCCTGCAAAACAAAAGCTGGTCAATAAAGAAATGCATCAAAATTCACTCAAAGAGGGAATCCTGTCCTTGCAGGCTTTAAAAAATAATGAATTAGTCTGGGCATCGCCACATCGATATTTATGATATCTGAGTAAATTAAAAATATTTTAAGCTTACCAATATGAAGTATACGTAGAGCCATATATTTTGTAATTGTGGCTTATCTTTTATGAAATAAATTTTGCTTCCTTAGTTGGCCGAAAGGATTATGAATCATTCGGTTTTCCTGTTTTACAGCACGAATATTTTCCATGGGATTTGTATATTTTGCATGCAACACGAAAAAGGCGGAGGCGACTCCTACACACACACAAAGCACACACTCGTATACAACAAGGCCGAATTGGCTGGCCAAACCACAAGGACCCAATCATTTGTAAATATATTCTGAGGTCTGCTTTTAAATTATTGAATATTTTTTTGACTTGGAATATTTATTTTTTTTATATTTTTTTCTTTGCTTTTTCTTGATATTGTTTTCTTTTTTTGATGGTTATAAAATCATCATGTGAGACTGAAACTGACAAGACACAGCGGCAGAGAATACTCGTTCTGTTATTAGTCTTTGTTTCACCAGGAATATTGCTAGACAACATGTCAGATTCTTGGTTATTCTTAGAGACAGCAAAATGCACTGATAAGACATTGCCAAAGAAACAAAAGAATACGCAAATTGAAACAAAAACAGAGTAAAATATATACAGTGGGTCCAAAAATAAGAAGATTGGACTATTTAAGTTTACAATTCCAGTTCATTGTTAAAATTTAGTTCTTTAAATTAACAAAAACACTCTCAGACTATGCCAGACAATCCTGATATAAATAAAGTGGTTTTTATGTAGTTAAAAATTTTACAAAGACAACCGACTTTCTCATCCACTGTCCAACTCATTAGTGGAGGCTCCTGCAGCTTTTCATTATGCTCTTGAGACAATGCGAGTAGTCAATCCGTGCCATCAGCTTTGGAAACTCAGAATAGCTCATATATTTCTCCTGAAGTCAAAACTAAATCAAATGAGTACGTGTGCCGATGACAGTCGCCGCCAAATGTAATGAGCCAGACACAAATAACTCGAAGCACTCCTCCCTTATAAATAGCACAATAAAGATCTCCGAGTTAAAGTCGAAGAAGCTAGGAACAAAAATATAGGCTTCTGCTGAAAACTTCAGGCAATTCAATGCGTGACTTGACTCACCAAGTGACTGATGTACTGCAACCTTGGAATACTTGAAATCAACTTTATTTTAATCAGCATTGACTGACTGCCTGGGTAGGCCGACAGGCATTCAGGCAGTCAGGCTGAAACTATTAAAAATAAAGGAGAATAAAAACAAACACGAACCAGACGAACACAAGCGCAATAGTGTAGAAAAATAAAGAAGAAACGAATATAAAAGGATGCTGCGAATGCGATGAATTTGATAAGCGATAAGAGGACGACAGACACACTCACCGCATCGCACCTCCCTACCAACGTCATGGACGGTTAGGTTCACTTCAAAATGGCGTCACAAAATACATTTTGAAACGAGCAGCGAAAACGTGAGTTGATTAGCAATAACCCCACGACCTCTCCACTTAAGTGGGTGGTTCTCCAGTGTCTGAGTCCCTTGATGCCTGGCCTTGAGATACTCTAGTAATGACAGCGATGGTGGCGCAGATTCTCATATCCAGGACAAGTTTAATGTGCACTCTTAAAAGATTTTTCAGCCACATTAGAACCGTTCCAAGGAAGGGAATAAAAACTTGGCAATATTAAATGAAGGCACGGATCACGTGAGTCCCAGCACTCACAATAAACACTTTTAATATATAAGGGAAACATGTTTATACCATATGCCAGTTAGTTGCTGTTTCTACTATGTTTGTGCTTTAAAGACAACACCCATCTACCTTCTTGATAAATTCTAGGAATATTACTCTTTTAAAATGCCAGCCTAAGATATGAATAAAAAGAAGACATTTCAAAATGTTAAACAATCAAGACCGAGGAAATTAAAGACATAAATAAAAAATATTGAACAACAAAAAAAGGGACAACTGAAACACGCACTACCACTGAAAGAAGTGGCCATTTTTATGTTATGATGAGAAACGATATAACAAAAAATATTGCAAGTCAACGGCAACAAAAAGAAACTGGTATTATGAAGGAGTTATGGTGTACCCAAAAGAAAGAAAGAGGATGATGAGTTTGGGTTAGCTGGGTAATTCATCTGGCTGGTTGAGTGGCGCAAAGTAAACTCAACTGAAACATTCTCAGCACGCTTCTTAACAAGCCACAAATAAAAACAACAATCACAACAATTCTAAACAAAAACGTATTAAATGAAAAAAGAAGACAAAAAAATAGAACAAGAATAACAAAATGCAGCACAAAAATTCAACACTTTTTCGTTTGTAGGTTGTGTGTGGGCTAGGAAAAAAAAAATGAAAGGATTTCTCCTTGTTATTTGGTAGTTTTTGGGTGGTCGTGAGGACTGGTGGGCTGGTGTTATGCCTGAGAGCCATTGTCGCTTAACATAGATAAATTGCGTTAGAAAAAGAGGCGGTGTCCAGTGGCAAGTGACCAAAGCAGGAGCGGGACAATGGAGAGAGGCGACAGAGAGTTGGTGTGGGTGTTGTTGGTTTTGGTGTTGGTGTTGGTGGTGGGAAAGGAACTGTGACTTCAGGCCAGGCCCTGACCATTCGTATAATTCACTTTTGTCAGACTCATAAAAATTGTTGAGTGACATTTGTTTGTGTTTCCCGTTTGGCTGACGCTGATGCCGCCGCCATTGCCGTTTTGCCGTTGTTACGCCATGTTTGCCATTCTTTTTGTTTTTGTTGCTGTGCTTCCCACTGATTTTGTGTCACTGCAGCCATCTTTTACTACACTTCGAGACTATAAACCCTCACACACACACACATATACCACAGAGATACAGAAGAATAAATGCGAAAAAAACAAGGCTTATGTGCTTTTTCTTCTATTTGATTGCCTCTATTAAAGTTTTTTTTTTTTGTCCTCTTTTCTACCCAAAATTGAAATGGTCAAAATTGTGAAATAAATTTAGATTTGATTTTTGGAAATTTAAACTATCTTAAGTGGAACAAATTTATTGATTTTGGCTCACATGAGTCCAGTTCTTTATTCTGTATACAAAGCAATCTCTTTCAAAAGCTCTCCCATTCCTTTGAGCAATTCTCTGAAAAAGACAAGGTATTCTTCTTTTATTATATTCATAAGAGAGCTCAAATTATTTTTGCCTCAAATAAATACAAAATGAGCATATGTTTTTAAGCTTTCATTCCCCATATTCCAGATATGCCAATTAAGAATGCAAACAAGAAATTATGAGAAAACAAATTTCATTGGAAACTCGGCTTTCAACATTTTTCAACTTCTTATTATATCCTTTTCAATTTAATAAAACTTGTGGTAAATTTTGTTTGTCAAAATTTATTTCAATAGGAAATCCTTCAAAAGGAATAAAAACAATTTCTAATTGCTCAAAGTGTGATAGGAAATTCGCAGAATAATGTGTGTGCCTGATTAAATTCCATATTTATCATTTCAATTGATTACAGAAGTATGCCAAGTTTATTTGGTTTCCGATTTTTATATTTACTTATTGCTCTTGGCACCTGTTATTGCATTTGCCTAACGAACCTCAAAGAACGTGGTTAAAACTAAAGAGAATTTTTATAACCTCAGCAGATCTCTCACTATCTGTCTTTCTACTATATTATGGCAAACAAACCGCACGTGCAGATTTTCAGAATGTCCAGGGTCCAGGTTCAACGTCCACTCACTCTGTGCTTATTAACAATCCTCTGAGATTTTCCTTTCCTCTACTCTCAGCTTGCACTTTTTTTCACATTTCCCGTCCACATTCACATTAATGAAGTGCTTGGAGTGTGTGGACTATGTGGAGTTACTGTCTCTGCTCTCCGCTGGTCACCGAATCAAGCACACATTTTAACGTTGATTGCATGAGAAATTCATGTTCAAATTCAAATTTAAAACTTTTCCATCGAGACCCAACGAGACCAAAAGGTGCGAAAGTCAGCCAAAGTTTTTCGTTTTCTTCTTGCTTTTTTTTGCAGGTGGAAAGTTTGTTTAGTTTTTTTTTCAAATATTAAAGAAAGGTCAAATTGGTGTATTGACTTTGTGGAATACAAGTAAGAAAATAAACAAAAAAATCAATTTTATAAATTTCCTGTAATTTTCCTGTTCAGGAGTTGTCTCGAAGCTCCCAGGAAAACATGAACTTGTTCCATGATGCATTCAAGCGAACTAGATCTTTAAGTCATTTGATTGACTGTTTTGATGGCATTAAGGACTTCAATTTCAATTCTAATTTTGTGAGATAAGGTAATTTCCTGAGATCTGCAACATCTGTTTTGTTATATGAAATCACAGATTTAATATTCACTCATATCTTCCAGCACTTTTAGGAAACTGTACTTTTTGCTTGTTTTAGAAAATATTTGAAAAAGCTATGTAACAAAAATGTTTAATGCTTTTTTATTTTTTATTAAATTTTTCTTTTCGTTTTTGAGTTGACCACAAAACTTTGTTCATTCTTTTTTTTTTTTTTTTTTTTTTTGCTCAATAACCAGTGCAGTGGAAATTTTTCCAATGTGCTGGCTGCATTCAAATATTATCAATTTTGTAGTTGAAGATTTTTTCTATTTTTTTAGAAGTGAGTAGTGCTTTTTTTGTTGGCTTTGCCAACGCTAACTGATTGAATTGTTACAACGGTTTACGTGTGCGGCATCGCAAATGCTGCTTTTTCGTACCCGTTGCTCTTCACAACTGACTGACTGCTGCGCTTATAAGTCTCCTCCGCCATCGGCTGGCGCTTTTGGCTGGGTGGGTGAGAGCACGCGAAAGAGCAGGAAAATCAATTTAGTTGAAATAAATTGTCGAAATTCTGATATAAATTGCAGACGGTTTTGGGCAACACTTGCCAAATCACAAAAACCCAGACTCTGACACCCTTTCTCACACTCGCTTGCACAATCACTTTAGTCTAATTTCAGTTTTTTTTTTCTTTTTTTATGTTTTTTCAATTGAGAAAATGTATAATTTTTTCAATTAACTGTGACAAGTGATATGCATCATTAGGCAATGCAAATATTAAAAGTTTCTATTTCAAAGGACACTCACAAGGACACCCTTTAGTTTGATATTTTGCAAATATTTATTTATTTAATTACTCGATGAGACATAACAAACAGACAAAGTGCTATGTCATTTGATTCGCCATACATCTTTATCTACCCGTTTGCCATTAGTTTCGCATTAATCTATTTAATTATTTCTTTTCTATGGAAATGGAAGAGGATAATATCGATTACACTTCAACTGATTACACCCACAAAATTCCCACACAGACAATCCAATAGTTTAGTGCTTCTTTAAGCCCCACAATGATTTATAAATATGCACAAAAGAAATGAACAATTAAAAACAAGCAAAGTAAAATTCTTTAAATATTTTGTACTTTAATATAATACAAAGCTTCTAAAGTTTTCCTGGCCACATTTGTTTGTTAAAATATAACAGAGTAGGAGAGCGAGAGAGAGAGAGAGAAAAAGAAATTTGTGTTTATTTTACTAATGAATGTAAAAGCAGAGACATCAGAGACATGGTCTTGGCTACGGTCAGCAAATTCAAACTCGCCACGAAATGGACTTCACTAAATGATGGGGGGTTTGGGCGAGGGGTGAAAACGAAGAGAAAAACAAAATTAATGAAGCCGAACGTTAAACTCGGGCGCGGCCGAGTTTGGGATACCCTGTACCTAGTAGACGGAATTAAAAAAAAAGGTGGCAACCCTAGTCGGGTGGTAACCCTGGTCGCCTGCATTCACATAAAACCTCTGGACTTAATATTCCTTTGAATCCAAAAACACATTGTTCACAATATTGCAAGCACGCCATCTATCGGACTGCTCATTCGGCAGTTTACCAGTTAGGCAAGGGGAATTAAAATCTTGACCCTCAAAATTTGTTTTTTGTATATCTCGAGTAAATATGGTCCAATTTTAGTCATGTTTGATATCAATCGAAAGATTTTTAGATTCCTAACAACTTTTCAGAAGCAACTAATACTTAAATACGAAAGGTTTAGAAATTATGTGGCTTTGAAAAAATGAGGGGGTGGAAGGGGGGGCGGGGGGAGAAAAAAAAAATAAACTTGACCAGCGTACACACATAAGGAGTCCGAATCCCAAGTTTGGTTATCCTAGCTCTTATAGTCTCTAAGATCTAGGCGTACGCGCGGACAGACGGACAGACGGACAGACGGACAGACGGACAGACGGACGGACATGGCTATATCAATTTCTCTAGTCACCCTGATCATATTGTGGGTAACTTTGGGGGGTCTCCGACGTCTCCTTCTCTATGTTACATACATTTGCACAAACTTAATATACCCTTGTACCTTTTTAGGTACAGGGTATAACAAGCAGAGAAACACTAGAACATCACTAATAACATTGCCAGCACCATTATCACCATCGTCATCATCATCATCATCATCACGAAAGCTTCATTATGATTTGTATTTGTGAGCTTGTGCTGATGGGAATGCCATTGCTCATACGGCGTGTATGACATGAATGTGCATATTAAAAGTGTATTTGTCTGCGTGTCTGACCGCTAATTGTTCAAAAATGACAATGCAAATTTGTTCTCGCACGAAAATTCTATTGCCACGAGCCATATGAGCTGGTGGAATTGCTCAATTCCTCCTTGTGTTGCAATCCTCAAATTCATGGCCGCATACACCCCAGGATTTTCACATTCCAATTGCTCTGCTGGAGTCCAAACAAAGGCAAAATAACCGAAAAATTTGTGTTAAATAAGCGCATAAAAGTTTTCACCCACTTGCCACTTCCACATCCGTCGTTGGCTTCGGTTCGGCATCGGCATCGGCATCAGCATCGGCGTCGACTACTTCCGGATTTTATTTTGCTAACTCATCGTGGTCCTGGCTTGAAGGGCATAAAATTTAAAGCATATTTTCTGGCGCTCCTGGTTTTTCCCATAGCCATTGATGAAATTTCTTTAGGCCTTTAGATTCTTAAGTGTTGGCACGTTCCACGTTTATTTCAGTTTCATTTTCATTAAATCAGGTGCCATTTTCCGCCTTCAATTTCAAACCAACTTACAAATTGTTATGCGAGTGACTTTGATTGTTAGTTGGAAATTGAAAAGCTTACAAAAGCTTACACTTTTTTCATTTCCCCCTCTGATTTTTCTTTTTTTTATTTTATTTATTACCGTTTTTATTCAATATCACTAGGCAATTTGTACGAATTGTTTATGTCATGCACGTTTTGACATTTTCAGTTGACATGCTGCATTGTTTCTAGTTTTTTTTTTTTTCAAACTCACTCCAGGTTTATTTTGAGACTGTCATTGGCTAAGCAAATTTCGAAAAAAATCTCAAAAGAAAAAGACAGCCAAACAAAATATCCATCATTCTTGTGCTTGCCATCCTTGCTTGTTTTCAGAAGCGAAATTTGTTTAACAACCACTTATAATGATTACGGATACACATATATAAGTATATATATATTTATATTTGTTGATTTCCACTTATGGCGCACTTAATCTGAACATGTCAGACAAACTCAGTCTCATCCTTCGATTCATGAAAGTTCACATGCACTGGTGAAATTCACAACTCAACTGAACTTAGCCTCACACTTATGGCCAGAACTTTTTCTAAGTGTCTTGGTCAAGTCTTCAAGTCTGCTCTTTGTATCTCCGTTTGTTTGGGTTGTCTGGATATTTTTCTGTTATGTATCTTTCAGTGTCAACATTTTTCGGCGAGTTCACTTCTCTGTTGTTTCTCTCGTTTCTTTGTTTTTTGCTTGCCACTCGTACATGATTGATAATTCCGATGATTCATGCGTGTCATTCGGTTTACGGTTTTTGGGTTTCGGTGATGACCACAAGACGACATATGCTCAACCATTCAGCCAGACACTTAGCCACCCATTCATTCGTCCAGGCATTTAGCCACACAAACTGCTCGTTATCCACCCACATCACCCATGACTACTTGGCAGTTCCAACTTCTGTGTTTTCTCACTTTGCCGTACTCTGACATTTATAAAAAATGCATGTGCTAAATTGTTTACTTGGATTTTATGGGTTTCAGCAGTGACAAAGCATATTTGACTTTTGTTTGCAAGTAAAGAAGATTTTCCAAAAAGGTGATGTGTCAATCTACTTAAACTTAACTATACAGAAATTTAAGGCATTCCTACTTTTTTGAAGTCGCTCTAATTCCTTCACATTCTTAACAATACAATTAAAACATTTTCACTGAAGCAATTTCCATTCAACTCTAGAACATTTTGATACAAGCGAGTATTAGCAGGAGAGGCCATCAAGGAGACCGCAACCCATTAAAATGAAGCTAATTAAAATTCAGCACGTTTCTGTAGTTACTGCTGAGCCATAAAACAGTCCTACCAAGCAGGCTAAAAAGGAGTAAAGGTCCAAAAGCCGCCAGCAACAGCCAAACGACCACACAGAAGCCATCAAAAATATTGTAACACATTTTGCCTATTAATTGTGTTCTGTAAGCCTTGAGGAGAAATGTGGAAATATTGGCCAGGGGAGTAACTCTGCAGCGCATCTCGCAGTCAATTTGTTACCTTTCAAATGGAGAGTTGAGACTTGAAAATTTCTCAGCAAATATTCAGTACAACAAAGTTTTGCAACAGTCAAGTCAGGACAAGTTGAGTTCAGTCAGAGTTTTCAGTATCTCGAAATTTTTTGCTTTGGTATTATCATCAAAATGAAAACTGTAAACTCATTTGTGTATTGGGAAACGAAGTGGTACGTGATTTTCATATAGTCCCCAATCTTTAGGTATTTCAAAATCTTAGACTAACTTCAGATTGAAATGATTCCAATCAAACAAATCCAATTTTCACACTGCCAGTTTGGCAGTGTAAAATTTCTGATATTTTCCTGAAAAAAAATTTAAAAATTAGTTCATCAATCAAAATAAATATACTTGTATTTGCCTTATCCACATTTCTAGTTTCGTAAATTTTTACCCTAAACTCCAACTCTGCAGTCTCTTACCTTTCTATGGCTAAGAATTAAATTTCCAAACTGCAACTACTTTTATATGTACAAACATATGCAACGGCAAGCAGGTATTTCTGCTTGTGTACATTTCATTCTATTCATGTTGCCATGACAGTGGCAAATAAATTGCGAAAATTTTTGGCCTCACCTAAAATTGTACGCAAAATAAACAGATCTCAAAGAAAAACAAATACACACCTTGACATAGTTGAAAGCTTCAAGTTTTTTGGCCATTTGTCGAGGAACAGATCTACGGGTATATTCGTCAAATTCCCTTGCCAAACCCCCGTACAAAGCCAACAAAGACGACCTACTCTTTTACGTGTCTACCGTAATGTTTTCCCAGATATATGTAGATAAATTTATCTGCGTAACCGTGTGTGTGTGTGTGTGTGTAAGAGAGTTTGTTAGGTTGAACTACAAAGTGATTGACTGGTTGTCCCACTGGCTGGCTGGGGGCTGAATGGTTGGCTGGCTGGCTGACTGTCTCATGGTCTCGGCAAATTTTTGGCTGCAAAGTGTTGTCGACGCAACCAAAAAGTTCAAAAATATTTATGGTAATTAAAATTGATTCGAAAAGTTTGAATTGTCTCTGTGGTTTGGGCTTGAGTTTGGGTTTGTCTAAATGTGCCAGAGGTTCTGCTGTAAAACTCCATGTACGTGCGAACATATAAATTGTGCTTGTGAATTTTTGGCCAGCACATCATCTAACTCTTATTCACTTGCGCTGTATCTTTCTCTCTCTCTCTCTCTCTCTGTGCCTCCTTGTATTTGCTGTTCTGCATATGACGAAACTTTCTAATTAAAGTTTTTGTGTATTTTGTGTAAAACGGGTGGTGTCGGTCGCGGTAAAAAGTTGTCAAATTTCTCCACCTGTCTTCTAAATTCTAAATGTGTGCGTTTCTGCTGGTACATATATGTGTGGGTGGGCTTTTGGTGGTTTTAATGTCAATGCATTTTGCCAGTGGCGGCTTTTAGGCTTAGCATGTTTCCCTCCGGCGGCGTATACGTAATGTTTGAATTGAGTGTATCAGAAGTTTCGAATTATTGGCTATCCAGTTTCATTGGCAAGTCATTGGCATATTTTAATTAGCTTCACCATATGGCCGACCAAAGGCCAACAAGTGAGACCAAATTAAGTTCTGTAATCAATGAATTTTCCGTTTTCTCTGCCTTTCCATTTTGCTGCTTCTTTTTTTCCCCCAGTTTCTTCCCTTGTAAAATATGTAATTTCATGGCTACGTGAGCACAATAGCTCTACAAATAGTATATACCAATTTTAACAAATTAAATTTAATCTATTTTTTTTTAACACATTTTAAAACTTATTTATTGTATTGCAATTGTTAGGCGCTGTCACGCAATACTAAAACTTAAGGGAAATATATAATACAAAAGTAAGCAGAAAAAATATATTTTAGGGATTGTTTTTTTTTCATTTCTGGTTTAGAGGAATTTTCAAAAGTTTTAAGCTTAAAAGTCATCGACCTCTGGAAGTTACTCAGACTAACTTCATATTCAAGACAGACAGTTTTATTTATTTTTTTTTCTTTCAATCAGATATAAAAGATGAGAATTTAGATTTCAGAGAATGAATACAATGAATTATTTCTTTAATTATTATTTCCTCCATCAGATATTTCAAATGTTGATTTTTGTCAATTAACTGATAATCACGTTGAGCTTAATTAGAATAGGCAGAGTCTAAGATTTTGCTGATATTTCTTAGATCAAGTCTTCAGTTAAATGTATCCAATTTACTATTAAATTAATAAAAAAAAAATGTACAATATAAAATTTATTAAAATTTTCTTAATTTTTGTAAATTTTTAATTTTTGTTTGTACTACCAAAGACATAACTCTTTGTAGATAGCCGTTTTTTATTCTTAAACAAATTGAATTAAAAATTATAACATAGATGTTGGCGAACTTTCAAGTTAACTTTCTCTGTACATAAAAAAGCAGCTAGAAAACGAGAATGAAAATCTCCATCATTGCTAACTAAGAGAACTATGAGGCAAAAAACCCAGAAAATGGCAGGGCAAGTCTACAGAAGAAAGCACTGAAAACAACTTTCATAATTCATTTCTGCCTGAAAGTAACAATTTTTGCACTTTATGACTTGTCGAGTGCGCCAGCCAGCCGAGAGTAGAGTTGCCTGCAAATCATGAAACATTTTCACAGCAGGTTGCCTCGGCTAGTCTTGCCTTACTCTGTCGGCTTCTTATTCCTCTTCCACAGTCGCGTGTAAACTTGCTAAAAAAAACTGAAGAAGTAATACAAAACATTCAGCATGAGAATAACTTGGAGTTGCAAGTATTTCGGCTTGTGAGGCACACTGTGCGTATTTTTTCTGGTTCTCTCTCTTATTTTTTGTGCTAATTACAAGGGAGCATGAGAGTGGCAGCCGAGTTTTTAGAGCAGAAAAGGGAAGGAAGTTGGTAGGTAGTTGAGAAGAAGAGCAATAGGAGATTGGAGCAGGCGAAACAAGTTGGCAGCCAGCCGGTTGGGTAGTTGATGGACGGCGTAGCACACTTTGGCAACACAAAAACAAACTTGAGGCCAGCCTAGGACAACAAGACAACGGGAATATTACAACTATGAGTGTGTATGAGAGAAAGAGGATGAAGGTATGCCACGAGGCCAGCAAGACAAGGCCAAATGCATGACCGACCAGGAAGTTGTCGAAACAAAAAGAGAATGCCGAAAACTGTGCAAGGCACCGACAAGTTCGTGAGTAAACAGATTGGCACACCAAAATGGCCAACAATAATAATAATAATACAAAGAAAGAAAAAAAAAACCAAGAGTAAAGTTAGCAGAGATGCCATCAGCCAAAGGGGAAGTCATGTTAGATCCGACAAGGAAGCAACGACGTCGTGTTTACCTGACCGAGGCGAGCGAAAAGGAAATGCAACTACAAGAAACAACAACGGCAGCTTCAGGAAGACACAGAACCTCAAGGTGAATGCAAAATAAAGGATGCTAAAGGCGCTAAAGAGCCACCAGGTGAAACGAAATGTTTCACTCTCTATTTTTTTTCTATTGCGGTTCTTTGTTAATTTCTAAGGCGTGGCTGGCAGGCAGGTTCCTTTGTGCTTTGAGCCACTTAGCCTTGGCTTAAAGTCTGTCCCACATTCTTTGTCATTATGAAATGCTAGGGAAATGATAAGAATAAAGAAAAAAGTTTTAATTTTAAATTTCAATCAAACGAGGGTTATGCCAGACATTTTTCCCAACAGCCATTTCGTGGCATAAATATGACCCAGAACGTTTAAACAAAACTTGTTCAATATCAACCGCAAAAACCAAGCAACAAAAGCACCACAAAAAAAATAAAAATAAATATAAAAAATTTTCGATTTATATGCCAGCGACATGAACGAAAAGCAAAAACAACAACCATTTATAAGAATCGCAAGTCGGAAAGGAGTCAGTGAAGGGCAAGCCATATGAGGTTTCCGTTTGGCAACGGGCACATCCGAAAGCAGGCCCAAAAAAAAAAAAATAATAAATAAAAATACTGAATATATTGGATATCGTTGCGTATCAATAAATAAAACAAATGGAGTTCGGTATTAAGTACAATCACAAACAATAACAAACGCAGACACGCAGCAAAAAAATACCAGGGACTGTGTGGCCCAGAGTGTTCGACCGGGAAATACCTTGCAGAAACAATTCGATTTAATTTAGTATTAAATATTTCAAATTTTTACCGATTTACTTAATTTTTATATTTCAATAACCCTTCCAAAAACTGATTTAAATGGTTATTTAATTAAGTTTTAAGGAAAATTGCTAAAAGACTTAAAGTCATGTTTTTCATGACTGATTTTATTTGAATTAGAAATACTCTTGAAATTGATAAGGCTAGAGTATCACAAATCATATACGATTCCTGTTAAAAAACAATAAATGAGTTGAGGACTTTTTTCTTTGTTTTTTGAGTGTTGCGATGGATTTAATTGTGTATACATGTAGGTGTCTAGGCCTTTTGATGACTGTGAAAATCCATTTGAAATAACATAAACAAAAATAAAGTATTTTATTGTGTTTTAATTTTTTAATTCAACAATTTATTTGCAGAAGTATTTCCCTTGCGAGCGATTTACAAAGGTAACCAAATCATTAAAATAGGTGGGAAACAAAATCAAATAGTTTAATGGTTCTTTTTATCATAGTCAACCCATAGCAAGGCATCATTAACTGTAATTTGCCAAGGGGTAATTAATCTGAAAAGCAAAGTTATAGAAATCCGGTTCGGCAATCTGGCACTCAGCTGTTTTGAGCTGAAATTTATTATTTTGTTTTAATTTATGGGCTATTGGTCGACTGCCCTCAGTTGACTGAAAACAAATCGTTGATTGCTTCGGCCAATACAGATGAAGTTGCTGCCAATGTTGGCGGAGTAGTGTTAAAAATTAACGCCACCTAATTTGCATAATTCAAGGGGCTGGCGGACTGGAGGGGGCAGCTTTAACTTGAAATAATTCCAATTTGAAGGTGAGAATTCTGGCATTAGTTCATATAAATTATTCGAGATTTTTTCTAATCAGATAATGGCATAAGCAGAGCATATCTTTCGTAAATTATGCCCACTTCGATCAGAGCTTGACAACGGCAATGCTAATGCTAATCAGGGCATTCACTTTGATTTGTCCATTCAAAAATAAATAAAATACTCTCGAGCACTAAAAAAAACGAGAAGAATTTTGTTTTATGGGCAGGTTAAGAATGTTTTTAAATGAAAAATTAAGCTAGAACCTGTATTGCCTTGTCTTAAAATAAATTAGTCGCTACATAAACTATACAACAAGATAAATCTGCCGAATTCCACCCGCGACAGTTATCTGGATATCAGGTAACGTCATATACAGGAAGTAAAATATCACTGCTTCAGACACATCACACGAAAACTTCATGTTCAAGTTAATCTCAGGCGATGATAAATGGAATGACAGTGTGGTGAATTACATATCCGCTTTGAGAGAAGTGGAAGAAAATACAACTACCTAGATTTTGGGCAGATTTTGCTTATATTTTTTATTGGAGGAAAACAAGCTAACCAACATGAGCTACTGAATTAAGCAGCTACCACTTTGACCCTGAACCTACACAAAAAAAAAAAAAAAACACAAAAATACAAAACAGTCAAGTTATCAGCTAATTGAAATGCAGTAAAAAAAATTCCCCTTTCTGCCACAAAATCCAGACGGTGACGTCGGCTCTTGTTGTTTTTGTATGCCTTCTTTTTGTTGTGCTTGATAGCTCGTGGCAGATGAAAAACTTGTTACCAACTCAGCTGTCTCCACATAGCGACTCTGCTTCATCTTCACACTTAGCTTGGCCTAAGCCGGTTATTAAACTTTACACAGTCTTATTTCTCTTTGAATCTTTGACTCTGTACGTTCTACTCTCATCTTTTGTTTTGCTGTTGTTTTATGTTTTGCTCTTTTTTTAAATGTTTTATTTTAGTTTTTGAATTTTACTTTAGTTATTTGCTTCTGGCGTTTTTACTCAGGAGTTTTGGTATAAAAGCGAAGCGCAGGCGCAGCGACGATTTTAGTTCATTTTAATTTTTCAACTGGCTCAGTTGTCACCTCAATAAAAATAAGATAAGCTCTTTTTGAAAAACATGTTGTTTCGTTTTGTAAGTTATCAAATTCTTATCTAAAATGTGAATGTGAATATTTGGAGTAAAATCAAAAATCGATTCTAAATCAAAAGATTATTGACATTCGGAATTAATAAGCAAAACGAGGCGTGATAAATTTAACAGATTATTTTTAAATTGGCTTTGAAAGAATTTAAATAAATATCAAACCAAAAATAAATTATTAAATTCAATAAATTAAGTTCCAAGTTAAAAGATAAACGAGACAGAATTTATTAATTTATTCAATAAATTATAAATTCACTGGCTCATTTAAATCCATTAAGCCTAATGTTATAAATCGCTAAAGGAACAATTATAAAATTACCCTCAAAATACACTTTAATTTATAATTTCATAAGCGTTAATTATAAATTCTCTTGGTAATAGAAAGTAAACGGAACTTTTTCAATGACAAATTTTATACATTTTTTTGTTGTTGTTGTTATTGTTGTTGCTATGTGTTCTGGTTTTAATGCCAAATTTAAATAATCAATGTATACTAAATGCAGACCAAATTAATTAATACAATGAAACTAGATTGTGCACTTCGGTTATACAAAAACCATAAATATAAAATTGGTTTTCAATATTGAAATCAGTCAATAAGCCAATAAAATGGTTAGTTTATATGGCTCGTGTTCTCTTGTGTTACGTCATAAAATAATGTTCAAACATGGACAAAAAATTAATGAAACTTTCGTATATGTACAAAAATAAATATTTAGATATACACATAATCAAAATGCCATAATCGTAAATACTAGATTCAACAAGCAAGTCAAACTAATTAAATTTTCAAATACCCGAACCGAAAATGGCTTCTATTATGCGAAGATTAAATACTTTTTTTTCGTATTAAGTAAGAGATAAATCAAATTCCTTCAAATGTTTGTTAAGTATTCAAATATTCTTTAGAAAACTTTATGCCATTTATTATTTCCAATCAAAGAAGACTGCTCAAAATGTGTTCTCAAATTTATTAGTGCTGAAATGTTAATCAAACTAATAAATAAATTAATGTTGACATTTCTCTAAAAGGGCAAGAGACTGGGAAGACAAGAATTCTGAATTCTGGAACCCAGCTGACAGCTTCATTATTTATTAAGACCCGTTTTATGCGAAAGTCTTTTATGAACTACCCACCTATGAGAATGCAAACCTATTAAATATTCAGCCAAATATAACTGCCCTTTCAAAACAATCAAAAATTATTTTGAAGGCCAGCTTATGATATTTCAAATAGCGAAAAACGCCCACAATCAAACAAAGACAATCTCAGAGAAAAAATCTCTATCAAAACGAAAATCCAAATTAGCTTAAATGAGTTCGTTTTCTTATTTAAGGTGATCGCAGCTACAACTAAGAAATAATGAAATGCATACAATTAAGATAATTATGCCATATAGCCATAACGATATTTTCTATTCAGTAAAAAATATACATACATTTTTCAGTTATTGGTAGCAGCTGCTGCACTGATTTGCCACAATCTGTGCCTCTGCAGTGCCGATGTGGCTGAAATAAATAGCGGAGCGGCACAAGACTTACTGCTGCCCTTCAATGATTTATTGCCCCCACTTTTGGATGAATCCACTTCAACAAGCGCAACTACTTTGGAAACTACAACACAAAAACCAACTAGAAGCTCCACAGTCTTAGTCAATCCCACGAAGAAATCTTACTTTCATCAGCAGATGCAACACATAAAGGACTTGCATCTTATTGACGAAGACGAGCGGGTCACCCACGACTACAGCAAGGCGAAATCACAAACTACATCGAAACCGATTAAGTTGGAAATTCCTTCACTAGCCCTGGATTTGTTGCCGCCCCTAGAGGAGGCACCCAGCAATGCTGTAGAGGACCAAAAGCAGCCTACGCCAGTGCTGGCCAAGCCACAGGTCATTCCCGAAGTTTCGAGTTCCCCGCAAATTCTGAAGCCTTCACTGTCGTTGCTGGCTCCTTTGGAAACTGAGGTTACAAGTCAGACACCGGAGAAATCAGTGCAAACAGAGGCAACCACTATTGCCACCATTCGGACCACTAAAGCCCCTTTTATATCTCTGCCGACACAAGCGCCCTTTGTGGCTTCAACAACAAGCAGAACTTCCCAACCTTCTCTACGAACCACCCAAGTTCCCATATTTCTTCAACCTTCAATAAGAACCACCAAGAGGCCTTTGAACTATCGGACCACTATACGGGCTAACGTAGCACCTGTTGTCTATCAGCACACCCATGTGGCCGAGAGGCCCCGAGTCATCTCAAGTTCGAACTCCGTTATCTATTCATCTTCCATTTCGGAACCGCTCTCCCCTGAGCTAATAGAAAAATATGCCACATATTTCCGCAATACCACACCGCGACCGCCGCGTGGTCCATTGCCAACTTTGACTCCCTTCCCTCGGCATATCAAGTAGTTATTCAATTAAGTTAGATAAGTTTTCATTTAACAAAAGCAACACCAACAAAGTTCACACACTCACACAATGCATAATCAAAATAAATTAAAATGTTACACTAAAAAAAAAAAATATGAACTTGCTTTATTTTTTTTTTTTTTTTGGGTGATGAATGGGAAGCGTTTGTTAAATAATTAAAAATTTCGCACCAAAACAGAAAATTAAATAATTTAATTAGCATATTTATGTCTTCACCAGAAACCAACTATTATCGGATTGTTCTTGGTTGACTTTGAAATACTGTTAGGAAAATATATAAATAGGAAGATTAAACTTTGTTTCCATCTAGAATATGGATCGGGTGTTGTGAAATCTCTGCCTAGCCATTTTGCTTAGTGTATCTGAAAAATCAGAAAACCGGAACTTAACCACTTAATTAATTGCACAGCCACACAATTTAACGTCAAAAACTACATAAAACTGACACTGAAAACATTTTGAATGTTTTCTGTTGACCTTGCATCTCTAATCTCTGCACTTCAGTCCCGAGCAGATAAAATGACCACTTCACAAATAGTTGAATCTAATTCTAAGCGCAAATTATTCAGCCAGAATTAAGCGGCGTTAATGGTGTTTCCTGACATTTGAGATAAACTGCCACAATTTGGTTGCACTTCACAATTTGAATTTGAGGGTGGGCAAAGATGTGGTGAAATTTAATCAAATCATTGCCAAGCAGAGTCGCAAATTTTATAAGGGAAAGTAGGCAAATCTGGGGTTCTCCCTCGGAATTCGAATCCCAGCCACAGTCTCTCGGTCGTTTGTCAAGCCAAAGAGCCTCTGTGTGTGAATGTGTCTATTTAACCGCATTAATTAAACAGCTGATTGACATTAATGCAATGCCAACATCGCGGCATTGCATTGCAGCTGATTTTAAATCATTTTGCCTTCGGGGTGGTTGCTATGATTCCATCAGGGCCAACAGCTGCGACTCCATTTCGAGGATGAGATGAGGAAACGAATGTATTTTCGAAACGCATAAATGGGATTAATAAATTTTCTGTTAAATATGCCGACAAATAATTTAAAAAAATTTTTTCAATCATCTTTTTATTTTTTTTTTTTGTTTGTGATTAATGACATTAACATAAATTTAATAAACCATAATATGCATTTAATTAATGCTTAATATATATTAAAAAGGACACAGGGCATTTAGCATTGAATGGAAAATTTGATGTATCTTATGTGGTCTGTTTGTGGGTTACAGCTTAAATTAATCAGCAATGTCATTTGGCCTGGCTGGACAAACATATCAATAATTGTAAGCAAGAGAATGAAAAATTTCGACAGAGACAACCAAATGAATCAGAAGATCATTAATGGATTTTTATTTATTTTCTTTTTAATAATATTATCATTTTTCTTTAAGTGCACCTAAGGCTATTACAAACATTTCAATATACTAGTTAAGTTCATTAGACTTTCTAGATTTCCAAATTTGTATAATGAAATATACTAAGCTTCTGCTCTGTGAAAGAAGAGTTTGTAAAATTTTAATTGGACGGTAACTTTTCAAATTCAAAACACTAAATGTTATACTCAAACAAATTGATAAATTGAATTTATTTGTACTCTTTATAAAATGTTTGATATAACTAAAATTCAGATATCATAAATCGTTCAATGCACATCCACATGAAATTTTAAAATTTTAGATCTGTCCAATGAAATTAAAATGAAAAACAAAAATGAATAAAACTTTTAATTTATTTACGAATTGTAAAAAACTATATGCTTGATTTCATTTTAGATATGTGAGAATTTGTAAGCCATTTCATTTTTCATTTTTGTTAAATTTTCAATTAAAAGACAAAACCAGTGGCAACAACAAAACCACTTCGACGTAACAGCTTGACAAGTCAGGGTAGTCAAAAAAATAATAATTAGATAAATACAATTTATGTGCAATATTTTTTTGTGTGCACAGTTTGCAGTGTGATTCGTCTAAACTGATTTAGGATCAAAATCAAATGCATATTTTTGCCAATTTATTTTGAAATTAGTTTGAAAGCGATTGCCATGAGTTGTTTGTTTTTTGTTGAGTGGCTTTGCTGAAATTCTTCTCAATATCAAATTTGTGAGAAAATCATTTAATTACAAATTAATACCGCACTAATGCCACGCTTCAACTAATTATAATCCGGTAACAAAAAAACAAACTGCAAAACAGTTTAAATGCAAAAATATACACAAAAAAGAGGCTAACTAAAAAGAGTGAGGAGGCACTCATTAAAAACTTTTCCGTCTGATGTGTTTTCGCCAGAGCTTGTGCAGAAAGCCATTAGATGTCTTCTTCCTCCCCCCGTTTATGGTACTAGCTGTGGTAGTGACAGATACGTTGGCATTGGCTTTAGTCTTTTGGACGGAGTGCGTAGATTTTGAGGCAGCATTAAAAATCGCTTTTAACAAATGGTGCCATAAGCTCTTAGTCAAACTTTTAATGTGCACACACACACATGCACCCATATGTGCATGTGAGTGTGGAAAGATTTATGTAGTTAAACGATTCGGGCAACACGGCGTATGAGTGTTCAACTTTCAACTCTCCTATGCTACTTTAAGCGCTCACTCATACGACTACAGTTTTATATACCTCCAACTTTTATACACTCTGTTTATATGAAATATGTCTAGACATTCAAAACATTAAAGCAAAATAAACCTTAAAAAATCAACCCAAATTCAACCATTAAAGTAGCATGAAAGGCAGCCTGCATAAAATAGAATAGAAGACGAAAAAAATTAAAGACGACTGGCCAAAAGACCAAAAAATGCGAGTAAGGCAAGCTGAGCAAAAGAATCAAAGTCGAAAGCAACTTTTTTTTTATGCCTGACCAACCTCTTGAAGCACATTTATGTGCGCATTTCATTTAGTCTCATTGTCAAGTTTCGTGGTCAATGACAGTGACAGACATGGCCATAATCTTTTCTTTTGTGGCATACAATTATATTTCTTTATTTTTTTGTTTTTTTTTTTTTTTGTCTTGGCTTTAATCTACATTAGCTTTGTTGAGTCCAGATTATGGTAGATAAATGTGATTTTCATGGCTGCAAAAATCGACTATTTGAATCTAAAGTGAAATCAAACTGATAAAATTAAAGGCACTCGTAAATTTCAATAATTTTCTTATTTTATAACGGCAGATTTTAATCTGTACCAAAGTATAAGTTAAAGATAAAAGTTTGCGAATTTTCAACTTCGCCTAAAAGTATGCCTTAAAAATCTTTCATAAAATACAACCGCAGAAAGCTATCCACTAGTTTTCCCTTGGTAATTATGTTGAGCGGCTTTAAATTAACCAAAACGAAAAAAAAACTTGAATTTTTTTTAATATTTTCGTTCTTAATTTAAAATGAATTTTTCGCACAACTTTTCGCATTGCATCAAATTGTTTTTCCACACATGCTGACTCACTCACCATTGGTAATATTTACTTGACGGACACACCCACTTTCATTTGACCAGCCCAGCATACAATAATAATTTTTAATATGCGCATGCTGGCCCAGGACAGACGACAATGGTAATGATGGTAAAAGTCTCACGCGGATGTGAAAAGTGATGATGATGAGTCGTCTGGCTCGGTCGTTTGGGCCTTGCCTTTGCGCCGCGCTCCCCACCACGCCCAATAATTTTTTATGCTTTTTGAAACGCGGATTTCAGGACACAACTACAGCAAGTGACTCTGCCAACCAACTCACCTACGTATGGTTTTAATTAAAACACGATGGCGAGCTTGAATCTAGTGGGAATGCACCTAAATAAAATTCAAAGGTTTGCATTCGAATGAAGGATTCTCTACCTTTCCTTTTTTGATTTATTTATTTATTTTATTTTATTTTTTTTGTATTAACGACTTATTTATAAAAAATTGAATTTTCTCCTTAATCCAAACGGATTATATTTATTGCCATCATAAATCATTCCTGATCTGAGTTTTTCAATTTATTTACTGTATCCTTAGTCAAGATTATTTCTTTCTTTTTATTTTGATGTTAATTATTTATTAGATTCATATCTTGTGTTTATAATACCTAAAGTAAATTGATATAACAGTTCCAACTATTCTTTCAAAGGAAATTTCCAAATCTCTTAAGCTTAATAATTATATAATAAGTTTAAGACCATATATGAGGGGATCAAGACCATAGTAAATATGGAGTCTATACTTTTAATATTGCAGTGTATTATATAGGGGAAATGCCTGATCACACAATTGACGGATTGATTGTTTAATCAACGTACATCAGCATTGTTTGCTGCCCATTAACTGACAGACGATAGTTGTTTGTTTCGCTGGTCTTTTTCTTTGGGTTCTCAATTCTACTTCTTGTTGTTTTTCCACTTCTGCTTGGTCTTCTTTATCTATTTGTGTTGTGGATATATAATATATATATTACAGCGAAAACGGAAATGAGTTTTAATGTGAAAATAATTGCATGTCATTATTGTTACCTCCTGTTTTTTGCCAATTTTTCCACGCCCACACCACATGTAATATGCAAATATTGATATATTGCCATTAAATGTCATTTTCCCTTTGCATTTCATTCATGCTCTGATGAATGACTCTTTAGTATCAATATATATATATATAAAAGGAAAAAATTATGTGCAATCCATGCCAGTAAAAATTTAATTAAAATGAAAAAGCCTTGACACACATTTGAACAAAATGATTTCGCCCTTACGAATCTATCCATCCTTAATTTGCCCATATTTGCTGTCAGTTGGCTTAATTGAAAAGTAAAAGCCTCAAGTTCATTCATATGAATATTCCCTCGATACATGAATTGTTTTTATTTCACTTTTCACATGATATTCATATGTTTTATTATTGTATCTTTTGTATTTGTTTCTGTCTCCCCTTATTTTAGTGCTTAAACTATCGATGAAAAGGTTTCAGGCCCACATAGAGAGGCCTTTTTGAACACCTCTGATTATTGTTCATTGTTATTGATATCAATAGATATCTTAGTCTAATATGCTTTTCACTTTAAATATTGAATCTTAATTGATTTTGTCGGATAATTGTATTTCCCTTGCTAAGAATCTCAATTACCTTAATCAAAAGCTGAAGAATAATCTGAATGAACTGTGATTGCAATTTGTTAATTTGGAAAATATCAAAATATAAAATAAGTATATATATTTTGAGCCTGTTACTCATCGCTCCGTAAAATCTGAATTTATAATTAATGCCTTTGGCCGATGCCCTATAATGTCCGATGTCCGTCAATCATAAAACTTTGATTACAAATTGCTGAGTACCCGAAATGAATGATAAGCAAATTGAACAACAAACTGACAAACTGGATTGTCAACATGAAACGGAAAGTCAAAAAGAAGGAGGCAAAAATCACGCAATACTGTAAAAAAAAAGTGGCAACTTTCTATGAAGAAATTTGAGTTTGAACGAGCGGACTGAAAACGCATAAAAACATTTCAATTGTACAAGGGGCCAAAAATATCTGACATTAAAATAAATAATTTATTTCAGTTCGAAATGGAGAAGAGGCAAGAGTAGGGAAAGACTAGCAATGGTCAAGGAATTTGTTTGGCCGGCTTGGCTTAATGTTGGTTTCCATTCACAAAATATTAATAATGTATTTTCGGAGTTTCCAAGGATTTGCCATGTTGGACACACGTTTCGGCAATTTCCGGCACCAACAAACACCGGAAAAATACTTGAAAACGTAATAAATTAAAACCGAAATCAGGGAACCAATTGGCCTACCGACGACCTCATCTTTAAAAGGTGGCATTGATTCAAAAAGCACAAATGTTTACCCGTCTGTCTCGTCAGAGTCAAGAAAGGACGGTGTGGGTTAAAATGTGACAAATTGACAAACTGTTACAGGGATTCTCAAAGCAGATAGCCCCGGGGAAAGGAGCTTAGCCGAGCTGGTTGACCGTAAGTTTTGTCCCAAATCAGTATGCAAAAATTACACACGAATGGTTTTGGGTATTAGGGCCGATTTGTCCGACAAAAAGAGCCAAAAATGTCATCTACTTTAATTTATAATACACACAAATATTTATACAAAATATATATAATAACTTTCAGAAAATGGATTTGTTTTGCATGCCAAAGTTCATGGGCCTGGTTAACATTTTGAGAAAAAGCAATTTATTTTAAGTTGGTGAACTTAAGTTGCAATTTCCATTCGGATTTCAAATTAAGAACTTTAGCTCTTTTCATCACTACTCAGTCCGTTTATGTGGGTAAACAAGTAAAGTAATTAACTAAAATTGTTTTGAGTGCCTAACTGAGGTCCAGGTCAGTCTTACCACTAAACTTGTTTTTTTTTTTTTATATTTTACTTTCGTCAATTGTGTATTAAGCAGACATTTTTTAAATACATTTCTAAAATTATATTTTTATAAGAATTCGTCCTCCAAAGATGTATACCATTTGTCAGGAGGCCGAAATCTTCATGGTCAAAGAACAACAAAAAGTATTTAACAAAATCAACAAAAGCCACCAGCAAGGCATTCATATATTTTTACTATAGAAAAACGTTAGTCGGCTTTTAATTTTCCATTGAATTGTGGCGAAATGAAATCAACAGACTTTGTATAAATTATTTTCCGCATCGCAGACATCCTCGTTCTCCCTTCAAAACGAAAAAAAAAGAATGGGCGAAAGCAAAATCAAAACGCCAACGCTTTCAATGTCACGATTCTGTATTCCCAGTGAAAAGCTGGAGGTCAAGAAAGAAGCAAACACAGACTCATACCCACGAAGAAATAGAAAGGAGACTCACACAATAAGTTTAGGTAGGAGGCGGACTGAGAATTATACCAAAAGACGAACTCAGGCTGAAAAAGACCATTAACAAAGTAAACAGCTGCAAGAAGAGCGTTAAGTTTTCTTAAACTGGGGACAAAAAATACATACCTTAGGTTAGGGGGGAAATTCTGTCACTTTTCTGTTGGTGTTTATTTTTTTTCAGGAATTTAAAATTTTAAAGTTGACTCAGTTACAAGATTTTATTTGCTTTCGATTAAAAAAGCTAGGATAAATCCCAGCTGAAATCGGGTATGAAGCTTAAAGTTCATTCAATCCTGAACTTGAAAAGGTTTTATCGGAAATTTTACATAATTAAAAATTAAATAAATATGATAAAACCCATCCAATACTTAAAGCCAGTACAAGTCAGTAGGGGCATCAAGGATGAATTGGGGGACTTTGGTTTGCTTTCATGCCTCAGCAAGGCACATATCGGTTATTGAAATTGTTTCGCAGGTGTCATTAACGTCAGAGGCAGAAATAAGAGCTCTTGTCCTTTTTATTTTTTTGGTTTACTAGGGAAGGATCGGGGACAGGTCAGCAGGTGCGTCCATTTGCGGTGATCCAGGCGCCATAAAAGAGTCGTGAACACAGACCACTGGCAGCGAGGCTGCAAGGCATTGTCATTAATTTCGATTTATGGTCATTAAGCTGAAGTGCTCCAGTCTCGACGATTTTTTCTATTTTTTATATCATTTTCTCTCCCTATTTCGAATACTTAATATGAATAAAATTTAATGACTGATTGACTTTAACATAATTTATGCAGATTTCATATGTAACAAATTCTTACTGACAAAGTCATTTGTAGCCTGTAATGAATGCCCGTCACATTCAGATGAGTTGGTGTCCTTGGTCGGTTTAAAATATCACACTCAGTTTATAATTTTGTGGCCTGGTTGTTTTTATTATTTCTCCAGAGTCTGCACTCTTTTTGTGCTTCTGAAACTTTTGCTTAATTTCTTATATACTCTTGGAAAAAAAGACAAAAGAAACTAAGCTGCGAAAAAATTCTGAAAGAGTCGCAGCATATTTCTATTTTTTTCAATTTTTTTTTTTTTTGGCAAATAACAAACCATAAATAATGTCAAATGCTTACGCTTGACTCTCTTCTGTTGCTGCGGGTCCCACAAATGGCAGCCAATGTTCGGATGAGCCGCCGTTCCGCCATTTGTCCTGCTGTTTGCTATTTTATTTTTGTTGCCTTCGTTTCCTTTTAGGCCAAAGTTTTTGAACTACTTGCACGTCTTTCTGGGTGTCTCGCTCTTTCTCTTTCGATTCTCCATTAGACCCACTTGCTTAGTTCGGCCAACGTTGTGGCATCGCTTTTTGGCAACCCCTGCTGTTTTGTGTCTTGGCTGCTTTGAGGCAGAGTTTCCTTTTACTTTGCCATTCGTGGCCATCGCAGCCATTGTCGCTGAGACTTCAATAGGGCGAAAATGATAAATTGCCAAGCTGCGTTTTTCCTTTACATATTGTGCCAGTGCGAGTGTCCCAGTCACAAGAAACGCCGCATTATGTGTGAAAATAAAAATGCCTTCAACACACTCACAAACTCACTTGTATATTCACCCTCGCTTCGTTCTTCCTCTCACAGTATTTTTGTCTTTGGCACATTAGAAAGAAAACCAAAACTTTGCTAGACCAGCAAAATTTTTTTCACGTTTCTTTCTCTTTTTCTAACATTAGAGAAGTAACATTTCAAAATATCTTCTTATAAATAGACAGTTAAACACTTGAACTTTTAAATGGCATCTTCAAAATCTTTAATCAGGCAGATTCAATTTAATTTGTGGTATTTTAAATGACTGACAGCTAGAATCAATCTAATTTAGTGAAAAATTTCTTCTTTAAGTAACTAAAACGATTTCGAGAATAAGTTACCACCTAAAGCATTTTCCATGTAGCTGCACATAGTCAATGCGTAATTCCAGATTTCGCCGCGACATTTACACAATGGAGCCGCCTTTGTTTGGCAAATACGCTTCTTGGCATCGTGCTGGACGAACGCGAGTGACGGTGTGGCCGTTCTGAATGTAGCTCTGCGGAGCTGAGTACAGGTATGCGGATTGTCTTGCATTGTTGCTGGCCTTACGTTGTGGCATTCTTAGCGATAATGATGTTTATTTAATACATTTCAGGTGCAAGGTGGTGTTTGCAGTTTGCTATGTGACATTTGTTCGTTGCTCGCCAGATTCCAACGAAAGAGGTATAGAAGTTGTGGGAGGCAGGAGTTCGGGTATTTCCACGAATCGTGCTCATTATGCCAGGCATCGTACGCGATTCCAAGCCCAAGAGCAGCTGCGACGTGCATGCGATAAGCTTTCTTGCTCAATGCCATACATTGCGTATACGTAATGCTCTTAAAATGCTGCACGCGTTTTGCTTATGCTCAGAATGTTATCACAAAAGCTCTTCAGCTCCTATCGCACCACATTTTATCCCTTTTAGCTTTTCATAAATAATGCACATAATCACATTTAAATATGTAATTTAATTTGTGATTTTCACATATCGTTAAGTTCTTAAGCTATAACCCTATCATACCTTGCTGTCCTTTTCTTCTTTAGTGCACAATTAAAGCAACCTTCCCGTGTTTATTGGATTGTGTTGAGAGTCGGTGTGCCTGCTCTTGTTTGATTTATTTAAATGATCATTAAAAATCATTATGTATTTTACACTTGCAGTTAACCACATATTTATTACCATAAAATAATATTAAATATCTTTTATTACACACCGTACATAAAGCTTGTGCAAATATATGTGACATTGACAAGGCGACTTTGGAGACTCTCCAAAGTTACCATTATAAAGGTGAATAGAGTCTATCTGTCTGTCAGTCCATATGAATGCTCAGATCTAGAAGACTCCAAGTGATAAGACACCTAAACTTTGGAATCTGACTCCCTCTTTAGGTAAGCTGTGAAAATCTGTACCCAAAGAGAAAGGGTATACTGGAAAGCTGTGCATGTATATAACACCCGGAAGGAGACGTCAGAGACCCCCCAAAGTTAAGGTTAAATCAGGGTGACTAGAGAAATGGAACTGACCATGTCCGTCTGTCAGTATGAATGCAAGGATTTCAGAAATAATTAAGTACTGGAGTTATTAGCAATAACAGTATCAAGCCGGTATAAAAAGTCTAAATA
The DNA here is from genome assembly GCA_037075145.1 of Scaptodrosophila latifasciaeformis. Taxonomy (NCBI): domain Eukaryota; kingdom Metazoa; phylum Arthropoda; class Insecta; order Diptera; family Drosophilidae; genus Scaptodrosophila; species Scaptodrosophila latifasciaeformis. The sequence goes on along the minus strand of JBAMCM010000100.1, from coordinate 19,592,071 downwards.
GACCACTAGATGGTGTCCGGATGTGCTATTTTTTTACTAATCATGTATTTATTGTTTTTAGTTAAAATATACTTGTAGTTGTTTTAAGTTAAAAAACGCGAATAGATCAAAATCTCAATGGAAGTCTCATTGTTCAATTTAGGAGGAAAAGGGTATTTAAGTTTCGGGAACATCCAAACTTAGTTCAGGGGGGATTGAATTGTGAGCAGAGTGAGCAAGCAGTAGGAGAAACCCCCTAAATTTTTTTTGTGCCCGCCCTTCAATCGAGCCATTGATTTTTTTTCAGAACTTTATTTTTTCTGCAACTCTAGGATTATATAATAAGTTTCTAAAAGTTGTTGAAATTAAAACAAATTCTCAATTGATATCAAGCTTGACTAAAATATGTAATAAAATAATTAGATATGTAATAAAAAAAAATTACAGATTCAAGATTTTAATTTCCTATTGTCCAAGTGGTAGACGGTCGAATGAAAAGTCCCATAGAAGGCGTGCTTGGGCTATTATGAACAATTATATATTATAGCCATCACATTTAACTTTTTAAAAGGCGAAGCATTTTATTCTTTTTTTGCTTTCGCTCAAACATACATTAAAGTACATTTACTTCAATAAATATGTATTTACAAATACTTATAAAGAAGTCTACAGAATTGCGTAATCAGGAGAAATTAAATATTCCGTTCTTTAACTCTTGCTTTTTGGGTAAACTGCCCCTTACACAGCCAGATCCGACATCATCCTGTTTGTGCAGTGGCTTTTTGTTTACCATATCAGTTTGCCATGGCAAGCAACTTTTGTGTGCACTTTGCATTTTTATTGCACAACATCCGGCAACAAGCACTTCGGCAGCAACGTCACCACAAAACACCAGACAAAAGACCCAAAAGCGGATGGGTATCCTGGTGGTCAGGATTGCCTTTATGATATTTCTACAATTACAAACAGTTAACCTGCTTGGCTTAAGGCATACACCCAAAGAAGCTTCTGCTCCAACAAGGAGCAGGCAGCCTATTCTCAGAACGGGAGTCTGCCGACCCTTGATGCAGTCGTTTGTGGCTTACAGATTAAAGCTTGTACATCCGTGATGACAAGCCTGAATATGATGCTGATGTTGCGCTTGCGCTTACCCTTCGACACTAACAAAGAAGCTGCATTTGGTGGGAAGTGAGACAAGAGAGACCGTCCAATGTTTTCCGGTGTCATTACGTTTCCGTTCGAACTGGAAATTTAAAAAATTTTTCTTGCTTACTACCACAGAAATTGTTGATTTTACCCTCTTCTAGATGAAACTTGGCCGCTCATTGGCATTTAAACGTTGCACGCACTCGCGATGCTGGTGGCATACTGACCACCATTGTATTCATTTAAATTTTGATTTTTTTATCATATTCATATTTTAATATCATTACTTTATAGCGATTACCGAATGATTAATATGTAAGCCTTCAATAGAATTTCTCTTGACAATAAATGAATGGGTCATTTCGTTCAATTAATTAAAAAAGGAGACTGCACTAATGGGTAGGATAGAAACTGTGATATTTTTACATATTGTAACTAATAACAAAACAAAAAAAAAAAGAAATCCAACGTTATCTTCCGGGTGTCGAAGATTACAAACTCTTTTCGCAGTTGATTCTGCAGTAAATCACATGAACGGGGTTGGTCAGTTAATAGGTCCGATTTGATTTATATGAGAGCTATATGATATAGTAGTCCGATTTTAATAAAATTGAGCACAAACGCGTATATTAATGTAAAAAACGTGTTTACTGCATTTTTAAGCGATAAGTTAATAAGTGTGCGAGTTATTCCCAAAACCAAATTAGGTTCGTATGACAGCTTTATGATATAGTCCGATCCGGCCGATTCAAACTAGTGTACTACCTAGGTAAAAAAGAAGGCTATATACCAAATTTCAGCAAAATAGCTTTTAAACTGCCAGAGTAGTTTGTATAGAAACAGACGGACAGACTGACAGACGTACATGGCTATATCGACTCCTCTAGTGATTCTGACCATTCTAGATGTAACATTTGTGGGTCTACGATGTTTGGTTCTATGCGTTACAAACATCAGCGCAAAATGAATGTGAAAATTTTTCTGCGAAAAGAGTATAATAAATAAGCACACGTCCGGGCGCCATCTAGTGGTATATTTATACCGGCTTAATATTATGATGGGGAGAGTGTCTCATGACATAATTGTAACTAATTCCGTTTTTATTCACCTCGAAGTCAATCGGAATTGCGCAGATTTTGTCAGAGCTGATAAATACTGTCAGTTTTAAGCAGGGCACTGAACTTATAATTTATTGTAGAGGGGTTGGGAAGGTACACCAAAAAGCATTTTTTCAACCAACTATTCCTTGCTAATAGAACAGTATTCGGACCAATTTTGATTATCCTACCTCTTTTAGTCTTTGAGATAATTACGATTATTAAAAAAAAAAATGGATTCTCTGAGGGTCCGGGGGCTCTGGTCATTATAAAAAAAAATAAACTTGCTCTTTCCCTTGTCCTATAGATTCTTCACCCCAAATTTCGTAATTCTACCATATGTACTTTCTGAGATCCTTTCGATCATACAGACGGACATAGTCAGATCGATTTCTCTAGTCACCCTGATAATACTTTATCTTTGGGATTTTCCGACATTTTCTTCTGGTTGTTTCATATATGCGGAGATTTTCAATATACCTTTTTCTTTTGCGTACAGCGTATAAAAATAGTTGTGCCTAAATTTAATTTTCACAATATTGTAAAAAATATACATAAAAGCATTATAAATGCATGTTAATTATGTATTTCCCACACTTTAGATTATTCAAATTAACCATGTATAATTTCATAATAACCGAAGAAATCAAATTTTTGGGTAAGCTATATATACCAGCACTTCTCACATTATTTATATAGTTCCTTATATCGAAAAATGGGAAAACTAAGCTTAAAAGTTTTGATTGTTGTGTTTTTACCCATCATTAATGGCCTTCGAAATTCCGGAGAACAATTTTCATATAACCTCTTTAGAGAAGTTGCTCAAGGAAGACAAGAGAATATAATAATATCTCCATTTTCTGTACGCGATTCCCTTGCTCAGGTTTATTTAGGAGCAGAAAACCGAAGCGAAAGTGAACTCGAAGATGTACTTGATATTCCTAAAACGGAATGCAAAATTTTTTCTCTACAAAAGTTTAGAGAATTTCATTCATTGAAACTTCCTGGTGGAAAAGCTACATTGAGAATCGCAAACCGCTTATTCCTCTCTAAGAGTGCTATAGTGCATGCATCTTATAAAAAAAGCTTAAAATTAGTTTTCAACTCAGAAATCAAAAATGTTGATTTTACGAATGGACCAGCAGTTGTAAAACTGATAAACGACTGGGTATCTGAGCGAACACAAGACAAAATTAAGAATATTGTAAGCAAGGACGATATTGATGCACTGGTCGAATTTTTAATAGTCAACGCAATATATTTTCGTGGAAGGTGGGCAATACCTTTTAATCGATCAGATACCAGTTTACAACCATTTTTCAATAACGGTAATAATCAAGGATTTGTAAATGTTGATATGATGAAACTACGTGGAAATATTTTATTTGCACATATAGAGCCTTTGAATGCTCGAGCGGTAAAATTACAATACGAAGGCTCGAATCTATCAATGATAATAATATTACCGTCTGAGATTGACGGCTTGAGAAAAGCAGTATCAAAATTGGAAGCAATCAGCCTTACAGATATTCGATTTGAAATTCTCGACATCAACCTCTCTTTACCAAAGTTCAAAATCGAATTTTCACAAGATCTTAATCAGAACTTGCAGAATTTGGGAATTCAAGAAGTTTTTAAAATCGCTAATTTAAAAAGAATGACAAGTAAGGAAAATCTTTACATTGCAAAAGTATTTCAGAAAGCTCTCATTGAAGTGGACGAGGAAGGGTCAACTGCAGCAGCTGCAACAAGTAAGAATTTTATGAAAATATTAATAAGGACAATTTGTTGAATTTTTTAAAATTTCCTTTTAGTTGCTACCGGTCATTTCAAAATGGGTCCACAGAATGTCGAAGTGAATCGGCCATTTATATTTGCTATAGTTGATGCAAAGAACGTATTCTTTATTGGACAAGTAGTGAATCCATCGGCTTGACTCATTGAGTAGGGGTGTATGTAATGGTCATTACTTTTGCTTTGATTTGAAGGAGTAAATAAATAATCAAATCATAAACATTCTATAATATAATGGAATTTATTTATTATTACATACATTTTACTATACACATGGCGTTATCATATTCATGTTGTCCAATACATCTCTTATCATGCATTTTGTTTTCATTTCATTGTAGAACTCACATAATAAGTTAAATATAAATTCCAATTTACCCCGTGATGGACTCCTGATTGAGACCCAACTTAGAATAGAATTAGAACCCAACTTAGAATTTATAGCATCAAAATCGGATGGGTATCCTGGTGGTCAGGATTGCCTTTATGATATTTCTACAATTACAAACAGTTAACCTGCTTGGCTTAAGGCATGTGCCCAAAGATGCTTCTGTTTTAGCAAGGAGCAGGCAGAAAATACCCAGAACTGGAGTCTGCCGACCCTTGATGCAGTCGTTTGTGGCTTACAGATTAAAGCTTGTACATCCGTGATGACAAGCCTGAATATGATGCTGATGTTACGCTTGCGCTTAACCTTCGACACTAACAAAGAAGCTGCATTTGGTGGGAAGTGAGACAAGAGAGACCGTCCAATGTTTTCCGGTGTCATTACGTTTCCCTTCGAACTGGAAATTTAAAAAATTTTTCTTGCTTACTAAAACTGAATTTGTTGCACGCACTCGCGATGCTAGAGGCCTACTGACCACCATTGCATTCATTTAAATTTTGATTTTTTTATCGTATTCATATTTTAATATCATTACTTTATAGCGATTACCGAATGATCAATATGTAAGCCTTCAATAGAATTTCTCTTGGTAACAAATGAATGGGTCATTTGGTTCAATCAATTAAAAGAGGAGACTCCACTAATGGATAGGGTGCCAACTGTGATATTTTCACATATTGTAACTAATAACAACGATGACGAACCAATTTTGGTTATCCTAGCTCTTTTAGTCTTTAAAAAAAAAAAAAAAAAAAATGGATTCTCTGAGGGTCCGGGGGCTCTGGTCATTATAAAAAAAAATAAACTTGCTCTTTCCCTTGTCCTATAGATTCTTCACCCCAAATTTCGTTATTCTACCATATGTACTTTCTGAGATCCTTTCGATCATACAAACGAACATGCTCAGATCGATTTCTCTAGTCACCCTGATAATACTTTATCTTTGGGGGTTTCCGACATTTTCTTCTCTGTGTTTCATATATACCTTTTTCTATTGCGTACAGCGTATAAAAATAGTTGTGCCTAAATTTAATTTTCACATTATTGTAAAAAATATACATAAAAGCATTATAAATGCATGTTAATTATGTATTTCTCACACTTTAGATTATTCAAATTAACCATGCATAATTTCATAATAACCGAAGAAATCAAATTTTTGGGTAAGCTATATATACCGGCACTTCTCACATTATTTATGTAGTTCCTTATATCGAAAAATGGGAAAACTAAGCTTAAAAGTTTTGATTGTTGTGTTTTTACCCATCATTAATGGCCTTCGAAATTCCGGAGAACAATTTTCATATAACCTCTTTAGAGAAGTTGCTCATGGAAGACAAGAGAATATAATAATATCTCCATTTTCTGTACGCGATTCCCTTGCTCAGGTTTACTTAGGAGCAGAAAACCGAAGCGAAAGTGAACTCAGAAATGTACTTGATATTCCTAAATCGTTAAATACAATTCAGTCGTTAAGAGAGTTTAGAGAATTTCATTCACTGGAACTTCCTGGAGGAGAAGCTACATTGAGAATCGCAAACCGCTTATTCCTCTCTAAGAGTGCTATAGTGTATGAAACTTATAAAAGGAGCTTAAAATTAGTTTTCGACTCAGAAATCAAAAATGTTGATTTTACGAATGGACCAGCAGTTGTAAACCTGATAAACGACTGGGTATCTGAGCGAACACAAGACAAAATTAAGAATATTGTAAGGAAGGACGATATTGATGCACTGGTCGAATTTTTAATAGTCAACGCAATATATTTTCGTGGAAGGTGGGCAATACCTTTTAATCGATCAAATACCAGTTTACAACCATTTTTCAATAACGGTAATAATCAAGGATTTGTAAATGTTGATATGATGAAACTACGTGGAAATATTTTAATTGCACATATAGAGCCTTTGAATGCTCAAGCGGTAAAATTACAATACGAAGGCTCGAATCTATCAATGATAATAATATTGCCGTCTAAGATTGCCGGCTTAAGAAGAACAGTATCACTATTGGAAAAAATCAGCCTTACAGATATTCGATTTGAAATTCGCGACATCATCCTCTCTTTACCAAAGTTCAAAATCGAATTTTCACAAGATCTTAATCAGAACTTGCAGAATTTGGGAATTCAAGAAGTTTTTAAAATCGCTAATTTAAAAAGAATGACAAGTAAGGAAAATCTTTACATTGCAAAAGTATTTCAGAAAGCTCTCATTGAAGTGGACGAGGAAGGGTCAACTGCAGCAGCTGCAACAAGTAAGAATTTTATGAAAATATTAATAAGGACAATTTATTGAATTTTATAAAATTTCCTTTTAGTTGTTACCGGTCTTTTGAAAATGGGTCCTCAGAATGTCGAAGTGAATCGCCCATTTATATTTGCTATAGTTGATGCAAAGAACGTATTCTTTATTGGACAAGTAGTGAATCCATCAGCTTGACTCATTGAGTAGGCGTGTATGTAATGGTCATTACTTTTGCTTTGATTTGAAGGAGTAAATAAATAATCAAATCATAAACATTCTATAATATAATGGAATTTATTTATTATTACATACATTTTACTATACACATGCCGTTATCATATTCATGTTGTCCAATACATCTCTTATCATGCATTTTGTTTTCATTTCATTGTAGAACTCACATAATAAGTTAAATATAAATTTCAATTTACCCCGTGATGGACTCCTGATTGAGAATCAGCTTAAAATAAATTTATAGCATCAAAATGAGGAAAGAAATGTATAAAAAAAATGTCAAGGACATTCTTGCGTCATTGTTAACAGAATTATTTCAATGCTAATATATTAAGACTGTAACCAATCAGATTTACTATAGATTTTCAATTAAGAAGAAAAAGCAAGTTATATCATAAACCCACCATGAATTATTTATTTCAAAAAATAAATATAAATGAAATTTATCTTAATAATGTTTAGTAAAAAATGTATATACTTGGCTTACAGTTTCAGCTCATAGCAATATTTTGCTTTACCAGCAAAGTACTTGGCGACACATTCTCTATAAATCTTTTTGATTTCATCATAGGAAAATCGGATCAGAAAAATATAATTATATCTCCTCAAACTGTGCGTGATGCTCTTGTCCAACTTTATTTGGGAGCTAAGGGTAATACTGAACAAGAACTGAAGCGAGTAATCAACTTTGAGGGTGTAACAAAACAGGATGTTTTGGTCGGGTTTCAGGACTACCAAAATAGTACCACGAGAAAAGTGGCAAATCGTGTATATGTGTCTACCAGCTATCCCATTATAGGGGACTATCAGAATTCAGCAACAAAATATTATTTCCCTATAGCCGCAATTGCGAACTTTACAGATGGAAAAGTAACTGCATTAAAAATAAATCAATGGATATCCAAAACAACTCAAAACAAAATTAACGATACCGTAAATCCTGATAACTTTGATGAAGACACCAAAATTGTGGTAGTCAGTGCGATATACTTTCATGTAGAGTGGTTATATAAATTCAACAAATCACAGACGAAAAAGCTACGTTTTTATAATAAAGAAAATGAAAGCGTGATGGTTGATATGATGCACATAGAGACTGCAATGGGATTCGCACAATTATCCATATTAGACGCTGTTGCTCTTAACTTGAGGTTAACAAACTCGAAATCATCAATGATTATTATTTTGCCGAACACTAAAACAGGTATTTCCAAAGTCAGAGCAAACTTCGACCGGATTCAGTTGACAGCCATTGGGTTTATTAAGAAAAATATTGGACTTTATTTGCCAAAATTTAAAATCGAATATTCAACGGAGCTCAAGGAAGCATTGGAGAATTTGGGTCTCAGCGAGCTTTTCTTGGCGGCCGATCTTAGCGGCATGTTAAACGGCGAGGATGCCGCTATCGACCAAATTTTCCAAAAAGCTGTTATCGAGGTTGATGAAAGAGGAGCACGGAATCCTTCATCTTGTAAGATTACATTATTTTGAATATGAATTATTAATTAAGCACTTAATTTTTGCAGCTAATGGAACTAGTGTGTATGCTGAAATTGAAGTTAACAGGCCATTTACATTGGCGGTTATGGAAAACAGAAAAGTGATTTTCCTTGGAAATGTATTCAATCCAAAGAACAAGTAGCCAGTAAAAGAATTATAGAGCAATTTTTCTGGAATTCACCACTTTTCTCCATGTTATTCTTAAAGAAGTAATTTAACAAAAGCTACAAATAATCGCAATACTGCGTGGTGATCAAATCTTTTGTTTGTATGTACGAATCCAGGAACTTAGGGATTCGGAGCTTCAGGCTGATGATGGCAAGTAAATGACAATAATGACATAATAAAGAGACAGCTGGGGCAAAACAGGGTGAACGCTTCTCAGCTAAGCAGCATGACAATAAAATGAACGTTAATAATGATAAGATAAAAGCAGGACAACTGCTACTGGTAATGCCACCAGTATAAAAGAGCGGAGCCAGCCAGCCGAGGGGTTCAAATGTTAAAACAATAACCAGCTAAATATGCAGAAAGTGTGTAGAAGACAATAAGGGTAGTGCGGTGATGGTAGCGACGAGATGAGCAGAATCTTTGAATTTGTCGCCACTAAGCTGCAGGAAAATCACTCGCTACACCAACTACGCTCACCCCTGGTATAATCGGCCTTAATTCGCATAACCAAACGCTCGCGACGTGGCATGTGCACGGCAAGGTTGGCCTGAAAGATTTAAACTGAGCTGGCAACGCGTGCTTAAACGATTGTTGGAATGGTGACTTTTGCTGTTGTCATCGCAATCTTCTTCCTTTGCGAAACCGAAACGTTGGCATAATTTGGAAATGTGATCATTCCGTTAAGAAAGGTTAAGGTCTTTCATAAATTAATGATAATATATATTTGCAAAATTTATTTTTCTCTTCTGGTTAAGAGGAAAGCATTTTATGACTGTTGATAATTTAGCAGGTTTTGGTTAGAATAAGAATCAAATCTTTTTGTTTTTTTTTCTTTCGTCTTCGTATTGCAAGTGCCAATTGACAAGTTGCTTAAGCATTTGATTCTTTATAAAAATAATTTTGGGGTCTACAATATAGAATAGATAGAACGAGATAACAAGAGCAAGAATATTTAGGGAACTGGGAAACTACAGCTGTTCGCTCCAGATGATTTAAGGGTTGCCAGACCGTTAGCTTTCCATTAAGAGATGTTTCAAATATTTCGTGGGAAAGACAATTCTTTATTGCTTTCGGCGATACATTTTTATTATTTAATTATTACAAACATGATAAGCTTTAAGTCAAACGAACTCAAATTGGTAAATTAATTACCGTACAAAGTGCAGGTGAAATTTTATTTTTTTCAATAAAATAAATGCATTAAGTGGCACTTTTGCCATTTAATCCTTTTAAATTCAGTTGAATTGCACAAATTGTAATATTTTTCACAAGCCGTCTCACATTTAATTCGCATTCTTGGTTATTATTATTATGCTTTCAAACGGTGCTGGAATATTTTATTTTATTTTAAAATCTCAGTGAAGGAAAATAAAATTTCAGTTCGTCTAGCAAATTATAAAGATCATTTGGAAAGACTCTTTTTTTTTCAATTTGGCTAATTATCCAGAGGCTGCCAACAGCTCTCAATCCCAATGATAATTGAAGCATTATTCTTTTAGCCGAATCCACTTAAATATTTAATGAAATTGGATTGTTGGAATGGTGACTTTTGCTGTTGTCATCGCAATCTTCTTCCTTTGCGAAACCGAAACGTTGGCATAATTTGGAAATGTGATCATTCCGTTAAGAAAGGTTAAGGTCTTTCATAAATTAATGATAATATATATTTGCAAAATTTATTTTTCTCTTCTGGTTAAGAGGAAAGCATTTTATGACTGTTGATAATTTAGCAGGTTTTGGTTAGAATAAGAATCAAATCTTTTTGTTTTTTTTTTCTTTCGTCTTCGTATTGCAAGTGCCAATTGACAAGTTGCTTAAGCATTTGATTCTTTATAAAAATAATTTTGGGGTCTACAATATAGAATAGATAGAACGAGATAACAAGAGCAAGAATATTTAGGGAACTGGGAAACTACAGCTGTTCGCTCCAGATGATTTAAGGGTTGCCAGACCGTTAGCTTTCCATTAAGAGATGTTTCAAATATTTCGTGGGAAAGACAATTCTTTATTGCTTTCGGCGATACATTTTTATTATTTAATTATTACAAACATGATAAGCTTTAAGTCAAACGAACTCAAATTGGTAAATTAATTACCGTACAAAGTGCAGGTGAAATTTTATTTTTTTCAATAAAATAAATGCATTAAGTGGCACTTTTGCCATTTAATCCTTTTAAATTCAGTTGAATTGCACAAATTGTAATATTTTTCACAAGCCGTCTCACATTTAATTCGCATTCTTGGTTATTATTATTATGCTTTCAAACGGTGCTGGAATATTTTATTTTATTTTAAAATCTCAGTGAAGGAAAATAAAATTTCAGTTCGTCTAGCAAATTATAAAGATCATTTGGAAAGACTCTTTTTTTTTTCAATTTGGCTAATTATCCAGAGGCTGCCAACAGCTCTCAATCCCAATGATAATTGAAGCATTATTCTTTTAGCCGAATCCACTTAAATATTTAATGAAATTTACTCAAGTCAAATTTCCAAAGTGGAAGTAAACGAGCAAAAAAATGTATGTTGAAAACGGAAAGATTCAGAAGCAATTGAATTAACATTTTTATACCCTTTTATAAAGTCTCATTGATTTTTTTTTTGTGTCTCTTTTGATTTGACAGCAGCGCAGAAAAATGTAAAGAAAACAGAGGAGGATATTTTTTCTTTAGAAAAGTTGAGTCTTATATTCTCTTTTTTAGTGGCAATAGTAGATTATCCATTTGTAAGTTTGTTCTTTAAATAAAATTTTAGATTTCTATCAAAACTTAAAAAATAATGGAATTAAAAAAGAAATTGCTACAACAAAGGAACAAAAATATATCCAATATGATGGACTAGATATACCGTTTTTATTTTTTAAAGAGAAAAAAAGAAGAAATTAATGCACAATATGCTTTTATTGGCAGTTTTTCTTCGATAAATTTCATTGTCTTTCTTTTATTTCAAATTACTAGTTTTCATACACTTTTCCGAAAGACTTTTTAAAGATACTTTGATGTTAAGAAATGAGATATTTGGAATCGAAGGCTTCACAGATGCCTCAACGGACTTTAACGCCTACTTTTATTTAAAAATTAAAGTAAATTTGAGGTTTGGTGAGACTTAAAAGCTTAATCTCTGATTAAGGCATCTCTGAACATAGTGTACATTGTATTCGTCTAGTCCCGGCTCTTTGATTTTAAGTTTCATTTTTTCATACCGTTCAAAAGGAAAACTTAAGGATGCATTTGACAGAAAAATCGACAGGCTGTCTTTCTATGCACAAAAACAAAGAGCCAAGCAAAGACAGCAAAAGAATGAGTTTTTGTGAAAAGCAACTATAAGAATATTTTTTAATTTCATTGAGTGTGGCCGAAAAAGAACTTTATTGCAAGCGAATGAGCACGAGTTTTTTTCCTCTTCAGTTCATAATCGATTTCATTATTTTGCCAGCGCAGGCAAACTTTTTAATTACACTTTCTGAGTGATCTTACTGTTTTTTCCTTATTTTGATAGACCCTAAATAAATACATTTTCTAGTAGACTTGCATTTGCCTAGTGTCTGTGGGACTCCAGAGTAGGAACATAAAATGTATGCATATATCGTCTGTTAGACGACAAACTTCACACTTAACACCCAAGCACATGGCTCAAGTTTGCACAACACTTAAACTTTAATTGTGTAAAGTTTTGACCATCTACGTGGCATCGTGTGAGCTTGGACTAGGTGGGCGTATTTGTGTGAGGTCCGATTTGATGGATGGTGTATGAAATTTTTGTGAATAGGTCTTGTCTGCAACTGAGGTATAGAATGAATAAGGGATTACAGTTGCAAAGGTCCAAGCCAACATACAGATGCACACAGGCAGACAGCATATCCTAGCTGACTGGCACTCAAGTATAAATTCCTTGAAATTGAAGTACATTGCAGCAATAAAAGCAGAAAAACGATTGTCTGCTAAACTGTTTGCTACTTGATGTCTTTGAGGTTAAACAAACCTCTTTCAGTGGCTGCATTGAAGTAGCGGGCAGTCGACGCAATCTTTTAATCTGACCGCAATTGCAATTTGACTAATATGATGGAATGAGCGAAAAAAATGTAAGCTTCAATAAATAAAAATAATATACAAATTTAGTCCATCTCGACTTTAACAAATTTTTTACACCGAACTGAAGAAAATTGAAAAATGACACACACATACCTTTGGATATATTAAATCGCACATTTATGTGTGTGTGTGTGTGTGTGCAAATACCCTATAGACATAACTTCATTTATTTCAACAGTGTGGCCAGTGGCGAGCTACTGAAATGCCCTTCGGAGTCGAGGCATCTAGTTTATTGGGGCAAGGCAAGCGGCACCCCACGAGAGAAATATTGTTTTAGTTTATCATGACAGCACTCTTACAAGCTTAAACAGCTCATACATTAATTAAAAACTTAATAAAACAACAGATAAAAAACTATGTTAAATTTCATCAGCTTAGCTAAAAATAAACCCCCCCCCCCCCAAAAAAAAAAAAAAAAAAACTAAAATGGACACACTCAGTTTGAGCGAGTGGATAAAGTTTTTAAAACAAATCCCAAACAACTAAATGGTGATTGAGCGAATGGGCCTTCCATTGTGTAGTCGATGGTTTGATAGTGTGGCTTTTGCTTGGACTAAGTTAAATTGAAGTATGTGCCTAAATCGGTGTTGGACAAATTTTCAGAACTCTTCTTTGTGTACTTCTAAAGTTTATATTCAAAGAATTAAATAAAGTTAAAAGTTCTTTATTTATTAAAGTGAAGCAATAATTATCTCAATTTAAGATGCTCAAATCTCTCCAAGCCAAATTCCGAGAATGAAAAGAATCTTGTCCTTGTTTCCTTTTTGTTTTTTCATGATTTTCAATCTTTTCTTTGGGTTGACGTGCATGCGGGCCTGAGCATAGCTGGGGTGGCTCTGGGGTGGGCTGAATAAATGAACGCAGTTGGCTGCAAGTGAATTTTAGCTTCAAATGTCGGCACGGGTCTTATGGCTGCCTGTCTACTGTTATTTTTCAGTTTATACAAATTGGCAGCTTACGCCAAGGGCATTGTCGGGTAGAGACCGAAGGAATGCTGAAACGCACAAAACAATTCACCAAAGCCAACAATTTCTCATTATTGCTAGCCGACTCAAGTTTGCGCATGCCACAGTGCAGCATTTCCATTTGCTGCTCACACAATTTGAAGCATGCGTGGGGTGATTTAAAATTATTGTCTCTTAATATTTTAGACTATGGAAATTCACGAGACAAATATTTCTTTAAAGAAAAATTCAACAGTCTAGCTAAATTTTTCCGAGTGCATCATGACCTTTTAACTGAAAGTTATTTTTGTTGTTTCCCTTTTTCTGTAACTACCCTCGCTGTGTAGTTTTGATGAATTACTTGCCACCATTTTACACTTTATGGCAACTTACAGTCGTTTTGCTCATATTGTTCCTTCAATTTTTCATATAACATAGGCATACGCACGTCTCCTTGAAAAGGGTTTTAGTCTTATGCAAATATGAACTCCTTTTTTTTTCAAAATAGATATATAAATTTGTGTGTGTCGGTATTTCTTTTGATTTATTGAAAAATTATGTGCCATGTTGTGTTTGAGGATGTGAGTTTTTAGAGCAAACGTTTCATATAACAGGTTATTGTTTTTAAATTCATGCAAGGAGCTGACAACTTTGAGTTATGAGTTGTGCGTCGGTGTATGCGAATGAGTATAAAATCCGTGTGAAAGGAAATCATTTTAAGGTAAATGAACTTTTACATTTTATTTTTCTTGATAAATAAAAAAACAAAATTGATACAAAAAATTAAAGGGATTTAAAATTGCCATATTTGACTGCTTCGATTTGTCTGGTCTTGGTAATATTTTTAGTAATTTTTATATAGTTAAGGAACCTTTTTATACTTTAAAATTTTCGAGCCTTTTCACACGCTTTTTTAAGTACACAAAAACGTCAAGTATTTTTTCAATAAAACCAAAGTCGTTAATAACAAATTTAATGATATTCGTATGATTCCAGCAATATGCTGATTCTGTATAATGCTGTTTCGTTAGCTCATCTGCTGGCAGAGTACTCAAGTTGGTGTGCATGTGTGTGTGGTGAGAGATAATAAAGTTGGCCTTCATTGTTACTGCTGCTCTTAAATGCATTAAAAAGAGTCTCTCTCAACGCGTTTATTTGGTTAATAAAATTGATTGCGTTTTAAAATGCCTGACTTTGAAACCAGATAAGTCGGAAGTGTTGGTGTCTTTTTTTCATTTTTTTTTTTTTTTTTTTTTTTTTTTGCATATGTAAATGCATTTGTTTGGTTGGGGGCTAACTTTTTGAAAAGCCATAAAGAAATGCTACACTTTAAAAGCGGAGCTTAGTCAAACTTGAGACTTTTCGCCTGTTTGCTTTGGTTTGTTGGCCCCGCTTATGCGTTGACATTTTTATGTGCATTTTATGGTGTACAAAAAGAAAAGAAATAAAGAAGAAGAAGAAGAAAAAATACCAAAGACAACGCTAAGCTGTTTTCTGATACTTTCCAAATCGATAAAAATGCAAATGAAACCCTCACTGAGCGAATACAGACATAAGCCTCACATATGCCAAATATTTGAGAATTCGGAGTGTGAGTTGCTGAGGTCTTAAATCCCATAGTTGGTCTCAAGTGCAGGCAGAAAATACCGACAGCAAATTCAAATAACGGAAAAAGGTTTTTGTTTTTAATACACTCTATAATATAAAAATAAAGAATTCAGAGATAAACCTAAAAATGCTTGAGGTCTGCACAAAAAAAAAAAAAAATATATGAAATATTCAAAAATGTCAAACGGAAACAACTTTCCAAGTCACCTCTCCACGATGATGGAGCACATGTCTAGCTCGAATGCCTGATACTGCTTCCCCAGCCCCCTCGAAGCCAGATAGAAGACTTCCAGCAGTCATTGAGGTTAAAATGTAGTTCTGCTGGGCAGGGCGCATTCAAGCGACAAATGAAAATTGCAAAAATGATCGGAAATGACCAATTTGAAATAAAAATGTAGACAGAGCTGAGTGTGTGGGTGCCCAAAGCAATGCAGTTCAGCAGACAACCCAGTCAAGTTAACCCAACATGACTGGCTGAACGCGGTGGAGTGTGGACGGGGCGAAAACTAAGGACTTGACATAAAAATTTCAGCCACCCATTGCTTCCCCTCTTCCTGGTTATGTGAAACTGCCAAGCCCTTCAAAATTACAATTGCCGTTGCCGCTTGGCTGCTGGTGTCTTCTGACACTTCTTCCCTCTGTGGCTGCTAGTTAGTTCAATGCCATCTCATCCCATACAGACCTACAATTACAAATATATTCTGAGGTTATATACTCGACTTAGAGCATGCATAAAGTCAAGTACAGGAATCGAGCAATCAACGGTCTATCAACATGTCAGAGATCATATCAGTGACCCACATTCTTTCGGTATGCGCCATAAAGAAGAGAGCTGTCTCGACTGACAAAGTAAAATGTGTATCAACATTTTCAGACAAGGCAATTAAGTTAAGATGAATTTTATATTCCTTGATAACTGAAAGTCACTGAAGAAAATTGATAACATTTTTTATGAATTAAACCACTTAGGTTAATGCAAATTTTAAGCTCTTCAGAAGAAACTGTTTTTACCTTAAATAATTGGCTCTGAAATACTCTTGTCACTCCTTTCTCTTTAGATGAGTGTAGCTCGGACCAGACCCATTGTGTAGGCAATTACAAACAGATGAAATGTTGACAGCTAACTGCAGGCAAAAGAGCCAGACAATGACCAATGTACAATGCATTGGATTTTAAATTTTATATTCAATAGACAAAGCAATTTTGAAGTTCTTCTATGAATATTTCATGGCATATTTATAATGGCCAAACAAAACAAACATAAAGTTGTAGGTTTCAATTAAATTGGCTGACATGTTAGCAACAATTCAATAGGAGTTGATTGATATTCTGATTGGTAATTGGATTGCAGCCAATTTAAAATCATATTCAAGTCACTCATTACTTCCTTTTATCAAGCCACAAAAAATAACATTGTTGCCCCAGCGGCAGAGGGAAACGAAAAAACAAAAAGTAACTACAATCTGCCCAAAGTCTTGGCTAATAGTCTTAGTCGAATGAAAACAATAAAAACCATAAAATTCAGCAAAATGCTAGATAAAGCCAACCAATATGCAGTATATAATGGCAAAGGCAAACAATAGTGTTGGGGCAGAAAGATCTGCATATGTTTCGGAGTTTCCAAGTGTTGTGGTCAAACTCATCATTGAACAGATGGCTCCGGCTTCCGGCTAAAATGCATTTAAAGCAATTAGCAATTGATTCGACTACAAATGACAACAACAAAAGCGTAAAGACAAAGCAGAACCTCAAAGCTAAGAGACCTGCCAGAACAAACTCCGAATAAGATATATTTTTGGAACTGTTAATGTGATCAAAGATAAGCCCAAAAACTTAATAGAAGTGGTATGTATTAAATACTTAGTGGGTAGGATGAATTTATTTGGTCACAAAAAATATATACAACTAAGATTCAAAATTTCGAATCATTATTTCTAAAGGCCTTGAGAGCCTGAACAGACCAAATTTCAAATTTCTGCTTCAAATACATTTCAGTGCTGCCTAAGCACGAAAACCATTAACATTCAATTATGGTAGTTGTTCTATGTGAATCAAATAGAATTCAAAATCCTTTTAAACACCATCATCTTATGCTGGTCAAAATGTTGGCAATGGCAACATTGTAGAAACACAACAAAAACAATAACAAATCGAGCAGAACAGAAACAATGGGAAACTGGCAATCTTGAATATGGCAAAGACAAATAAATGCAACCAAATACACATATTCCACAGCCAGTATGCTAGGCTATACGAGTGAATATATATTTGAAATGGCATTTGAGTATCATATGCAGAAATACAAAATATATACAAATGTGGCTGTCATTGAGACTAGAGAAAGGCTAGACCAAAACTGCCACAACGAAATGTTGTCGGTCACATTAGGAAGGACATTAAAAGAAACTGGCAAAGAGCGAGACTCGGAAGTGGACAGCGATCGAAAATCTTCCACCCACAGTTGAAGGAATAAAAACAATGAAACGAAAGTACATGCAAAGTTGCCGTTTTGCCAAAAAACCGAGCGAGCGACTGGCAAAACGCAGGCAATTATAATAAGCAAAGGATAAAAGAGAAAGGCTGAGATACATAGATAGAAACAGAAATAGACCGTCTGGCAGGAGTAAAAAGGACTTGTTGTAACACTCAGATACCACTTCCAAATAGGCAAGAGGAAGAGGAAGTACCACATCAGACATACACACAGACACAGGCACAACCAACGAGAATCACATACAAACAGAAAGGGAATTTCAAGTCGTTTTGTGTTTGTCTCTCTGGCAAGTTGGCAACACTTTTGTTTACTTTTGCACATTTTACCAGCAAAAGACAAAAACAAGAGTAACCTTGTTGTGTGTGCCACTGTATGTGTGTTTGTGTGTGTGTGTGTTTTGTATGTCGTTTTTGTGTTTTTAGTAACAAAGTTTTTGGCATGCGGTGCTGCAAATGCATTCAACAGAGCGTAGACAAACATGCAACTGAAGTAGAAAAGGCGCACAATTATGTAGAAAAGTGCAATACGACAATCAGATAACAGGCACAACAGCAGCAGCAACAACAACTATGAAAGCAGCCCAGGAACAATGCAAAAAGGACAGCAATTGTAATAACAATTACAAGGATAAGCAGTGCCAAAGCAACAAGACCAACATGACAGACAACAGGATTATCCTTTGCCTATTGAAGGTTAAATACTCTTTTGGGTCAATGGAAACCTAAGACCACCTTCAATAATATAAAAATTATGTGCTTCTTTTGAGAAACAGCTTCTGTTTATTTTTGATTACGCTCTCCAGATATTGCAGCAATTTTCCAATAAGCTGCTGGTTGCCTCTTATTGAACCAGTCTCGGTAAAATCCAAACATAGTTGACTATGTAAAAAAGGGTAGAACAAAAGAACAACTCGTACAATTTCAATGACAGTAGAACATTTGCGCTTTGGGGCTACTTTGGAAGTTACTCCATTGCCTGCATTTGTCTCTGAATAGAAGAGTTTCCAGCTCTTCCTTTCTAAGCCGCCTCAGCTCGATATATCTTGTTCTATCCTTGTTTCTGTTGCGTTTAAGTCTGGGTAGAAAGTCTAAAGTCTTATGGTGCCAGTTTGTTGGTATTCAAGTTTAATTAACCTAAAAGTGCTTGCATTATTTAATTTTGTATATTTTGTTCCTTGGCCATTGTCATTGGCTCAGAGCTGTTATTTTTCTTGTTGTTGTTGTTGTATTGGACAGACAGCAATTTAGTTGAAAGGAAAATTTCATTAGTAGTGAAAATGTCGCGTGTGAAAATATTTATCTTAATTCCTTTATTTTATTTAAGTTGGCTGGGTCTGTGCCTGTGCGTAAGCGAATTGCCTTTGGCCGTATCATTGGCTTATTGTTGTTTCTATTTTTCGATTTTTGTAGTCTTAAGTTCAGCCATTTAGCCTGAGAACATTTCAAAATTTAAAAGCATACATATCCTTTGAAATTAATTTAACAACTTTAAATGGTTCAAGTTTTCTGAAACAGATTTTAATTTGTTTTTTGAAATGAAATAATAAAACACATAAAATCAGTTTTCCCTTTATCGCATAAATAAGTTAATCATATCCAGTATCAATAATTAGCTCTCCGGTTTTATTTATTTGAGCCATTACCACTTTTACCACGATTTATGAAATATCATCAGTCATCGAGAGCTGTTTATTTTTTTTTTTGTAATTCATTTCATTTGCAATCAATATAGAATTGGCATAATCCGAAGCATGATTAAAAATTAACCACAACAGCAATCATAGAAATATGGAATACATTTTAAGAATATATAATTTCTATTTACAGTATTGGAATATCGCGAATATAAATGAAAAAGCATATGCTGGCTTGTCAATCAATATTACCGCTCGAAAGTTGACACAAGTGAGTAATTTATGTAAATGCCAGAATGCAACTTAAAACCATTTTGCCAATTCGTATATCCTCTATAGAATACAAAACATACATTTTCAGATCTATGCAGCTTATCAGACAGGCAGTCAAGCAGCTAAACCAACATTCTGCACACTACCGAACAGGCTAATAAATCAAAAGGGCAAACAACGCGGCGTATACGCAATATATGAATCCTTCTGATTAGAAAAACCGAGCATCTCTGTGGGAGACTCAGGAGAAACGGAAGTGAAAAGTGTACACTGTAAAGAATATCTGAATTGATGGTTTGCTTTTGAATGCACAATTTGTTCATTAGAACGACAAATCCGATATGGAAAGCTCAATGAAATGCACTTAACGTCAGTCAAATATAGGTCAAACACACTGCATGCCAATTCGAAGGTACTGAGTCTGCCTGGTCTGGTTCTGGCCTTAAATCTTTTAATTTTGAAGAAAATCGAAATTTAAAAAATTGTCTTGTTAATTTATTTTTGAGGGTTTTTGTCTTAAGGGTTTTTTTATTCAGCAAACTTAAGCGAAACGTTGGATAAGCTGGTAGCCCAGGAAACTCTTATAACTCTTCCTATTTTAAGTTATTAATAAGACGAAGGAAAGCAAACTAAGAAAAAAATTCAACTGAATCGCTCAAACTAAGCTGCTCATTTAGGCCCAGCTCGGCTGGTCTGGGCTCGTCTCTCGATACTTGGCGTTTTTAATTTTCCACAACGCTGCCCAAAGAAATAGTTTCATTTTAGGCTCGGCAATATGTATGTGTGTGTGTGTCTGTGTGTGTGTTTGGGTGCTTTGGATTGACTTACCCCTGTTAGTCAGAGTCTCTTTTCGCTTCAACAAACTATTTAGTGAATGTTTCTGCTTATTTTTTTTCGAGCTACTCTCAAGTTGTTCTTCCTTTTTTTTTTTGCTTTGCATTCTCGGTTTTTTGTCTGGCACATCTTTTGGCTGCTGTTATTCAAGTGTCTCCCATGGGAGTCATAAGTTTTCTTGTGCTCCGCGTTTATGAAGCGTTTGATGTTTGCCCATCGAAATGAAAACAAAACAACAAATAAGAAAAAAAAATATGGAAGAAAAACACAAAGGGCAGTAGGAGAAACCGCAAGGAAAATCTGTTCATAGTTTTTTCCATACATTTTCTAAATATATCTAAAATATATATGGAATACAGACTATAATATGAAACGTACGTTATACGTATCTATTTTTCGATTTATCTCTTTCGTTGTGCCCAGTGAAGCGGCAATTTAATATTAACTGGCTCGCTGATGCATCCCATTTGGTTTGGTTTTGCTCTTCTTTGTGCTTTGGTTGGTTTTGTTAGTTTTGGTTTTTGTTTTTGTTTTCAGTTTCAGTTAAGGCCATTAATAAATATTAAACGCCAAGTATATGACAGGATAACAGCACATATCCTTTTCATCTGCTCATTGTGTAGGTGTCCCTGTGCGGGTCGATCTGTGTGTGAGCAAATTGAAGGCTTTCACTTATTAAATGTTGAGTCTCAAGCGGAAACTGCATTACTTTGGCATTTTGTATTTTGTAGTTTTTGCGGAAATTTATCTAATGTGGTTTTTCTATCCTCATAGCCTCTTATGCCCTTGCGGTTATTGTGGTTTTACATATAACCAATCATAATGTTTTTTGATGGGCTTACTCAGACCACAGACTTGATTAGTTATTGATATTAACCCAGCCATTCCTTTGAAAAGAAAAGCCCTTTCTAAAATAACTCAAGACCTCACTTCGTGAGAGCAACTAGATTAAATATAGTCTGCGGTTTTATGCCCAGTAAATCCTATAATTTTTCAAATTTTCGTTTAAGAATTTAACGAAAAAACAGTAAATTTATTATTTGTTTTATCTTCGTTGAGAAGAACGCTTTGAGCAAAATTTAGTTCGCTTGAAAGTTCAGGGTTTTTTTTTTTTTTGGTACATATAAAAAATTATTATTACAATTTCAATTATTTGAATTTTTTTTGCGAATTAACCTTGTTTACAGTTTGCTGCATTTGTTTAGCAAGTCATGTGTGATGTGGCCAACATATGTGTTGGGGCAAGGCCCACAACTCCCTTCGCTTAACACCTTCCCGCCAGTAACTACAGCATTGATTAAAGTCATAACCACGGCAAAGTAGCTCAAGTGTGCAATTGCACTTAAAAAATAGAGAAAAATAAACTGGCACGAGCAATAAGCGAAAATTGCCAAGAGCTGAGGGCTGTGTGGAGCTGGCTGATGGGTCGACAGAAGCAATCGTGGAAAACCGCACGAACATCATTTATAAAAATTGCAAACTAACTGTAATGGCAGCCTCCCGACGAACCCTCGTCCAAGCATGTGCCGCCCCCAAAACAGCGGTGAAAATTGCGGTTGGCGAGAATCGAAAAGCGAGAAGCTGAGCCCACAAGCGATTACCTCAACCCCCCTCAGCCCACCGAAGACCACCCACAAACGCATTCAGCCAAACAATTGCAATTGTAATTGAGCCGAGTCCCGTCGATCTCTGAGTTGAGGGGAGATAGCGACTGCGATGGCGATGGCGACGGCCCTGAAGTGTATCTGTGTGCGTGGGTATCTGTATATCGGTGCTTGTATCTCTGTAAGTGTATTACCGTCTGTATTTGTATTTGTATGGGCGCTTAGCAGAGTCTGTTTGCATTGTTATTTCAACATCGGTTGCTTAGAGGCAATAAAAAGAAAATGCATTCCATAGGGAAATTATGAAAGCGGATTTCTTTTGTTTAAAATCGTTTCTAGATTGCATGCTGAATACGTTTGCTCGCATTCGCGTCCTTCACATATGCGAATATCTGAGTATATCTGAATACCTAATGTGAGTGTGTGGAAGTGTGCGCAACTTTATAGCCATTTATGATTATTGCTAATGCGTCTCCTGTAGACGCCGCCATCAGCTTCACTAAATCGGTATCATCGGCCTGGTTTGGCTTCTGGAAGCCATTGTGAGTCTTCGTGGCGTAAAGTTTTTGCCTCCATTTCGCTGGGCTGCCAGACTGAGGAATTTCAATTACCCAGCCAGAGGAGGCATCAAAAATTGATTAATATTTTTTCCACTGTCTGCAAGCTTGCCTAGTTCAAGATTATTAAATATGCTTTACAAAAATTACATTAATTAGTTTTGACGAGCTGCCACAACAGAGTACATTGACCCTTCCTATATGAAATAGAATCTCCTCTGACAATTGCAAAATTTTGTAGCATCGAAGTCATCATTTGTTTGCGATATCCCATTGCGGTTGATGGCATTTCATTCGACATTCCCGTCCAACATTTCATTTTATGAAAACTTTCTTGTCTTTCCAAAGGAGCTGCTCGGCAATTGACAGCGACTTCAACAAGAAATGTCAACAGACAACGCTGACGAAATATCAAAATCAAATTTTTATGATTGCCATCTATTTGTGAGTTTTACAATGCAATGGAGTGCCTTGTGTGTGGGTGGACGATTTGAGAATTTGAATGAGTATTTTGTATTCGAGAGAGTATGTGAAATGAAGAGCTATTTTGTATCTTCAGCTGCAGCACAGCAAGGTTGATTGCAGCAACAACAGTTGCTATTCAATAGATGAGAATAAGCAGAAGGAGCAAACTGTTTGCAATTTGCTGGCACTTTTGACTTTATGCCAATTTCAGCAGAGCTTATTTCATTTCCTCCGAAAGCTCTCGAGCGGGAAATATAATTTGAAAGAGCTGTTGAAGCCGGAAAATTGAGAGCAGCATAAATGAGGAATAGAAATTCATCTCTTGTGTATAAGGGAAATCAAAAAGTATGATTAGTTTTCGCATATTTTAAGGAAACTGAAATTAAATTTTTATTCAAATTTAATTGTAACATTTGAGCAATACGAAAATCAATTGTATAGGCCTTACCAGTTTAATTATTGTTTCATAGGCATTGTTGAGCCAATTTATTGAATCTGAAAATGTTTGCTTTGAATTGCTGAAATTGCATGCAATTGAAATGTGCCAAAGCAGCTGCGCAAACACATCAATAAAGCGTGGAGCAGAGAGCTGGCAGCCTGGCCAAGAGGATTATGCAAAATGTTTTCACTCGTTCACTCATTCTCTTGTGCCTGTCTTTCTCTATCATTTTCTTTTCAATGTTTGTGTTTTGGTCAGCAATTTTCTGCTGGCAGCGTGAATGCGCTTGATTTGCGCACAAATCGACCAAGACGCATAATTTAATAAATGGCGCCATCAAGCAACAACAAGAACAACAGTAACAAAAAGAAAACGAAGCAAAATGGCCACGGCAACGGTAGGAAAAATTTCATTCATGTTTCAGTTGTGGGCAAACAAAGCCAACTGCAGTTTCAGATACGGATTCACGGAGTGACAAGCCAGACTGATGCTAATGACACTGTCGGCATTTGTCAGTCACTTGGCGGCTAAGTACACACAAACGGAATAGTTTTTCCTTTCTCCAACGTTACCAATTTCTTTCTATCTTTTTTCCTTGAGCCAGACACGTTTCAACTCTGTTGGCATGTTTTGTCTACTTGTTTGTTTGTCAGAAGGAGAGAAACAAAAATTAACTAGAAAGCTAAACCAAAATGTTGTGATTAAAACGAAAAACTTTGCAGCTCTTGGCTTTTGAATACTCTTGCTGCCATCGATTCCAACAGGCAAGCAAATCATAAGACACTCCTATTTGTTAGCTAAGCCAAATAAATGTCGAAAGTTAATATGAAGCTATAGAGAAAAATGTTGGTTCTTCTTTTGGGCAACCTATCAAGTCCTTAAGCTCAAAGACCTTCACGATTATCCACATTGAAGAAAAAATATTTCTGTTATTTAGTCTATTTAGTCTCGAAATGGCAGTTGACTGGCACGTGATAGACTTAAAATCTTTACCACAGTGGGCCAAAACTAATTATTATCGTCTTCCGAATTTGCTCCCCTTTATCAGTAAATCTATATATCTATATCTATATCTATATCTATATCTATATCTATATCTATATCTATATCTATATCTATATCTATATCTATATCTATATCTATATCTATATCTATATCTATATCTATATCTATATCTATATCTATATCTATATCTATATCTATATCTATATCTATATCTATATCTATATCTATATCTATATCTATATCTATATCTATATATATATCTATATCTATATCTATATCTATATAATGATTCTTTGAGATTGCATAAGGCTGTACCAAGCTAGGCTAGGTCTTGGTTATTCTACCTTAGCTCAGAAAAGATTGAAACCATCACTATGATTATAGTCAAAGAATATAATATGCGTAGTCTACAAAAAAATTAATGTTTATTTTTTTTAATAGAAATAACTGACAGCTTAAAAAAATACAAAAACACCTATCAAAGCTCTTGTTAAATTGAAATATAATCTTACATCCGGAGAGAGTTAGGAAATTGTTTTTTTTTTCACTGAGGAATACCCCTGGGCGCCCATCGTGCAGCTCTAATATTACTTGACAGGCCCAGTTGCTTCAACCCAGTATACATTTAGCATGTGACACGAGTATGTCGACAATTTTCTGGCACAAACAATTAAAGTACTTAAGAACGTTTGGGAGCGTTTGCCTAGTAAATATGCAAAAAGCCAGAATCTTGGAAAATTCAGCCTGACACGCCAAAGAGGAGCTCCGCAAGCCACTGCTTCGTTCCATCGAAGTACCGAATATCACATATGCTGATGTCTCAAATAAGAAAGCTGAAAGAGAAAAGAGTGAGTGAGTGAGAGAGAGAGAGAGGGAGAGAAATAGAGTGAAGCCAAAAAAAATTGTACACAGTCTGTTCCTGTTTTGTTTGCGGCGGCGGTGCACATGTGTCTTTGTATTCGTCTGCTGTCTTGCCTGTCACTTACTTTTGATTTCTTTTGCTTCCTTTGCGTGGGTGTCACTCTCTCTCTCTTTCTCTCTCTCTCTCTCTTTGGTTTTTTTTTTTGCCGTTCTACTCATGTTTTGCCCCTGCCAAAATTGTCTAGCTTTGATTTATGCCACACACATGCAACGCATACAAGCAAGCCCAAAAACGAGAAAAAGAGAGAGTGAGAGTGGGAGAGAGATAGAGAGGACAGACTGTCAGGGATCTTCTTTTTCTTCGTTTTTCTTCAAGCTGCGTAATCTTTTTTCCTTATGTAAAATTAGATTTACTTTTTGTGCCTTTGCTTTTTTGCTTACTTGCTTGGTGCGCTTTGAAGCTGTGCAACAAAATAGAATTAAACTCGTGTTATTTTTCCTTTTTTTTTTTCTTTTTTTTTCATTTTGTTTTCAGTTGGGAATTAAAAGTTCGTATGTTTTCTTGGAACTCTTTTGTATGGGTTCTTCTTTGGCAGAACATTCGCTATGCTCTCAAAGATTTCGCTTATGCAAATTGCGATTTTATGAGACATTCGATAGGCATACATAAACACACACACACACACATTTGCTTTGAGTCATTTGTTAAGCCATTTAGTAAGCCGATTTTCTAAGGAATGAGTAATTTTATTTATTTTTTTTGTCGCACAAATTTTGGAATAAAATCTTGCCTACTCTTGGGGGCCGGAGCAAAATCCATCAAATTTGTGATACGTAAAAAAAAAAAATTAAAATAAATAATAATCCCAAATCTGTAAAATCTGTGATTTTCTCAGGCCAGAGGTGTGAAAATAAATTCCTCATACGAAAGTGTTCTTTTTTTCTTCAATTTATAAAATAAATTTGTTCTATTTGGGTTGTTTTTTAAATCGGTAAGCCCTTGGGATCTGATTTGATTTGAATATTTAATTTATTTGAGCATTAAAATAAATTTTACAGACTTTAACTTTTGGCACTTTATAAAACTGCAAATTGCAGTCATTTGGCCAAGTACAAAATGTGTTGCCAACAAAAAATAATTACTACAAAAAAAATGTATAAAATATAAATTGTGTTTGAGTGTGTGTGTGTGTGTATGTACAATGGAATAATAACAATAATGTTGCACATTAAGCCGAAAACATAAAAGGCATTAAACAAATACAAGCACGGTGAGTCAAACCAGAGAAGGAGGGGGGGTAGCGGCAGGCAAATTGTTTTGAAGACCATTACGAGTATTTGTGTGTGTGTATGTGTGTGTGTGTGTGTGTGTGGTAACAAATCAAAACCGGCAGCAGCAGCAGTAGTAAAAACAGCGAAACAAACAACAATTTAAAGTTTGCCTCAAACAATTTGCACCGCTATCAAGTTTATGATCAAGCAAAATGGCACACAAAATGAGCAGACAAAAAAGCCAGATGAGTAGGACAAAAACCGGGTGTAAGGGAGAGAGAGAAAGAGACAGAGCCAAAGGGAGCAACTAAACGAGAGAAGGAGAGACAAAAAAAACCAAAATGAAGGAGTTGCAAAAAAAAGGCAACAGAACAGGCAACTTGAACAACAATTAAATTACAACAATTACAGCAACAGCAACAAGAAGCCAAACAAGCTTAACAAGAACAACAAGCAATGACTGACACAACAACAAATATAACAAAAACAATGTGCAATAGCACAACATGTGTTAACTGCAGCAAATGTGCAATAACTTTGAAAATAACCAGGCAATGTGCATTGTCAGGAAATAAGAAAGAGACGGCGATATGGGGAGAAAGAGAAGATAGAAGAGGAATGGCTGTGGAGTGCTCGATACTTGCCTGCCATAAGGCTACCTTTTTCTATGGTCTCCCCCTTCCACAGCCCCATTCTCAATGGTGCACGACTTCATTAGCAGCAGGGAGCCAAGAACCCAGAAGAAAGAGCGAGAGAGAGAGAGTATGAAAGAGACAGGGAGGGTCACGTGTAACTGTATGTGGGTAGAGACATCGCATTTATTATGCTATCGCTATCAGTGCCGAGTGCAGAGTGTGCAGAGCCCGGCCAGAGTGGCATGGCATCCATGGCAGAAGCGAGTGGGTAAGCGTTTCGTGCAATTAGCGTGTGCCACAATCTCAGTAGAGAGTTCAAAAAAGGCATAAAAGATAGAGCCAGGCAAGGCAAGGCAAGGCAGAGAAGCAGCTTTTGAGGGGCGAAGCAAAAACACATTCACATTTTAGAAAATGAATTGCACTTTTCAATGTGTCGGTGTGAGGGAAGAGACCAGAAGCAAAATTGGAAGGATCAGAGCAGCAAAGAAGGTGGAGAGGGGGGGGGGGGGGGGGAATCAGTGTGCATGTGCGTTGAAAAGTCAGTTAGCTTGACTCTGCTGCAATTGAGTGGAGTCGATACAGAGACAGCTCGAAAGAATATTCAAATCCACAAGGGAACAACGGGAGATTCCAATTAAAATTGAGCTATTTCCTAGAATTTCCCGGGACAGTTGAGCTAACGAAAATATAGGAATTATGAAAGGTATTAAAGGTTTTAAATAAGCCACATAAAAACGATTTCTGAGAAAGTCTAAGTAAATCTGTGAAATAGAATATTCTTGAATATCTTCCCTGTTAATTTTTGAAATGCCACATCCATGCGAAATCTTAAACACTCTCGGCGATTGTTTTGATAGAAAGAAGCCACAGTTGGTTTCGAGCTTGTTGCATGTTCTCAAGCTCGTCTAGGGCTGCAGCTTCTGGTACCCACACACTCAGGGACTATCCTGGCATATATGTGGTATTAACTTTTTCGTTATATTAATTGCCAACATTTGAACTTTTATTCAATTTACGAGCAACGATGCAGTCGGTACGACTGAAGGCAGCCAAAGATGCAGTTGAACCAATTGCCAAGGCACAATGAGTACCCTGAATTCCCCGCAGTAGTTCAGTGTGCGTGGCGGATTGAGGGCATTCCTAAGTATGCAGCTGTGTCTCAACATATCTTCTTGTCCTTTTGTTTTATCCAGCAAACGCAGCCAGCACTAGGAGGCAATCGCCTGCTGCCATTTTAACTCAAGTCAAATATTCACACAAACACACACACCAGCCCCGCAAATAGTACAGAAATACATACTCTCATCTATAAAACAAAGCGGCAGTGGTTACGAAGCCAACATGGCGTATTAGCAATGTACCAAAGTGAGGTCGTTGGCGTGCTATAAATACGTGTCATTCCCTGTCAGTGCGAATGCAAGTCTATATATATATATATATATATATATATGTGTGTGTGTGTGTGTGTGTCTGCGCTTGTAGATTTATGTAGCGGCTCGTACGTGGGTTATTTGAGGCATATTATTTTAATTTTCAAACACGTAGGTTAATTGCCATTAAATTTCAAATGTTTTATGCCCTCTTAGTTTTTGTGCCAAGTTTCTGGCAACCCATTGTCTTGTCTTGCCAGTTTTAACTACTTTTTATGATGAACGATCAATTTGGGAATTATTTTCAAAGATTTTATGTGCACTTGGGGTCTCATAAAAAATTAACCCACAAAAAAACGGAATGTGGACCAAATTTAAAGTATTTAGTCTCTTAAGTTATTTCGGGTTTTCGAGTATTTTAAGATGCAAAACTATTTCAGTTTATTTCATGGAGACAACAAGCATTTAATTTTGTTAGTTCGCTTTACTTTTATTTTCTTGCATTTTGCATATTTCTTGTTGTCTTTATTTTAGCAGCAGAAATAATAAAATAAAATTGCGAAATTATGCATGAAGTGGGTAAAATGTTAAATAAAGAGACCAGCCAAACCAGCCAAGCAGCCAAGCAGCCAACCAGCGAGCCAGTCTCACCCTGCACTCAGCCCCCTTCCTTGACTGATGCCACTAAATTGGGGCCAGGAAACAGCAGCAGCCACTGCCAGTTGAGTTGCATTGTACGAGCTCCCCCATAATTCTCTTCACACAAATACACACACACACAAAAGGGGACAAACAAAAAATAGGAGAAATATGGAGAAAATAGCGAGATTGTAAGAAACTATACCAACTGAATGCGTAATTAAAAT
The DNA here is from genome assembly GCA_037075145.1 of Scaptodrosophila latifasciaeformis. Classification (NCBI taxonomy): domain Eukaryota; kingdom Metazoa; phylum Arthropoda; class Insecta; order Diptera; family Drosophilidae; genus Scaptodrosophila; species Scaptodrosophila latifasciaeformis. The sequence goes on along the minus strand of JBAMCM010000100.1, from coordinate 19,562,568 downwards.
GTTGCACAAAGTATGTTGAGCAAACGGCATCAAAAAAATAAAAAAAGGGACACAATAAATGAATGGACGCACACTTTCACATATAGAAAATTCAGTAAGGGGCCAGAAAAAAAAGAAAGAAAAATGGAGAGCAAGGACAGTAATTCAAAGAAATTATGGCCTGCCGTTGTGCATACACCCAAAACGTGCTCCAAAATATGCAAAATTAAAAATAGGAAACAACATAAAACAAATTCAAAAAAAAGGAATAATTTTACCCTTTTATTTGGCTCCCGGAAAGAAAAAATGTTTTAAATGCCAAGCAAGGCCAAGGACAACGGGAAAAACCTTTATGCCATCCAGAAACTTCAGCTTGACTAGGAAAAATATATAAGACAAACTAAGGGCTTGAATAAAGTTAATAAAACTGAAGCCGAACGTTATACTCGGGAGCGGCCGACTTTGGAATACCTTGTACCTAGTAGAAAGAATTGAAAAGGAAAAGTTGGTAACCCTAGTCGGATGATAACCTTGATCGGCTACATTCACATAAAACCTATGCTATTAATATTCCTTTGAATCCAATGCAAGCACGCCATCTATCGGACTGCTCATTCGGCTGTTTGCTGGTTACGCAAGGGGAATTAAAATCTTGACCCTCATAATTAGTTTTTTGTATATCTCGAGTAAATATGGTCCGATTTCAGTCATTTTTGATATTAATTTTTTAAATTTCTGACAACTTTTTGGAAGCAATTAATAACAAAATCCTAAAGCTGTAGAAATGACAAGTCTTTGAAAAAGTGATGGGTGCAAGGGGGGGCGGGGGGAGAAAAAATAAATAAACTTCATTAGACTTGACACAATAGAAGTCAGAATCCCAAGTTTAGTTATTCTCGTTCTTATAGTCTCTAAGATCTAGGCGTTTACACGAACAGACGGACGGACATGGATATATCAATTTCTCTAGTCACCCTGATCATATTGTGGGTAACTTTGGGGAGTCTACGACGTCTCCTTCTCTATGTTACATACACTTGCACAAACTTAATATACCCTTACCCTTAAGATACAGGGTATAATTATATACCAAATATCTAACAAATTTTAACATTTGATGGGCAAATAATAAATAAAAATTGTATTAAACAGAATTTAGTCAATTAAATTCAATATTCCTACTGAATATATATTTATTTATTTTTTTTGTTATATTTTTTCAATATAGCAGTTTTGCTCTGCATTATTTGGTGGCAGGTCAAATACAAAGAGCACACTTTTATCAAGCCAACTAAATTACATTTAATAACGGTATCAATTGTCAGGTATATTTTTCTTTTATTTATATTTTATGTTTTTTATTTGGCCGAGTTTAATGGCTTTGTATTATGCAATTGTCAACTATTTTGCACATTTGTGGTTGCATTGAAAAACAATTCAAAAACCACAGAGCCACATGCTGAGTTGGCATGAAAACATCGACAACAAAGTGGCCAAGCAGCCAAGCCAGGCTGGGTCAACTGTACCAAAAGAGCCATAAGCGCGTCATGGTGGTGTGACAATAAATTTACAATTAATTTGCAACTAATTTAATTTCATATGCGATTTGGGTTCACTCATATTATTCTGTTCTATAGCCGATGAGGGGTCATGTGGCTGACCATTTTGAAAAACTAATCAATGTGCGATGAATGAACACAAATTTCATTTAAATAATAAATGAAATTTATTCCTCTTCTTTTTTGCCTGATGATTCTGATTAAATTTGACTGTGGTTTTTTACTTTTACAACCATTAGGTGGCTTTACAGTTACTGTTGTGATAAAAAATAGTAATGAATTTTTTTTGCAACGCCACCAGTGCTTTACGATTTTTTAATTGACACGATAATTAATTTAATTGCAAGTTTAGTTATATAAAAAGATTTAATAAAAAGTTTATCAAATATTTTTTGATCACAATTTTGAAACTAAACGATGTCTACTAAATTGGAAGAATTGGTTAGTTTTTTATGTCAAATGGAATTTGAGAGGCCACTTTTATTTAATAAGTGTCAACCAGTTAGTAATTGGTTTTTAATGAGATGATCTAAAGTTTTGCAAAAACTAATCAAGCGAATAAAAATTTATATTTTAGTCTTACAAATAAAAACACTATGAAATATTAAATATATTTAAATATTTTTCCGCACTTTAGGTAATTTTTCATTAGTTTATGTGATAGTAAATTACAATCAAATATGTGAAAATGTGTGAAATTATCATTTATTAAGTAACGCAAACACACAGTCCACCAATTTGCAATCATTTTCTCACCCCAAAATAAATGCAATTTCACCACCCACTACAGAGCAAAGAAGAAGAAGAATAAGGGAGAGCATGACAGAATCCAATAACCCAGACAAAACATTAAGCAAGACAAAGCTACCAGAATTACGTTGACATTATCCGACTCTGTAACTGCGTCCCAAAACGAGTGAGAGGGAATCTCACGTAAACGCCAGCCAACAAGAAACGACAGAAACGCGTGTAAACGTCTTTACCGTACAAGAAACTATCTTTACTTTTTCCAAACCCTTCCCAATCTTGGACGCCCTCTAAGCTAAGCTGCCTTTTGGCTCCTGCTAAATTTCCGTGTGTCTGTGTGTGTGCGGGTGTGTGTGTGTGTGTGTATGCCACGTAAAATTGCTGCCCTGGAAAAGCAAATTTAGCAAGACTTGAAAGCAAATCCTCCTCCTGCTTGCAACTTGCAACTTAATTTCACAGAGCGTGGAATACGCGCCACCAACATTGCCATCGCCATTGCCATCGACATCGACATGGCATGCAACTTAATTCAAGCAATTTGCTTTTGGCAAAAACTTTAAGAGCAGCTTGAAAATGAAAAGGAATTACATTCAATTTGCCGGAGACAATTTTTGTTTTTTATTTTCTACTGCTTTTTATTCTCTTCCGTGAGCGGAAGTCCTTAACATTTTGTTTTTGTCCTTTCCGTTGTTCTCTTTCTCATCTTTTCCTTGTTTTCCTTTTTTTTTTTTTGTTTTTTTTTCGGGGTAGCCCCGAAGTGCCCATAAATGGACTGTTTAGTTTTCCTGGTAATGACAAAACATTGCCAGCAAGGCCAAACGCAAATTTTCAGCGGAAGACTGGAAAACTGAAAAAAAAGTATAAAGAACCACTCAGTGTATATGAAGTTGTTGCAGTTGTTGTGAGTGAAATGAAATTTCAACATTTTATCGCAGATTTTCCTATCGACTACGCGAATTGCATACAAAAAAGACGTGACAAAAATTGCAATACTTTTTTTTTCGCTGAAAGTATCTTTGAATTTATCTTACCAATACACATAGAAAACTTCCTACAAAAGAAATTTTCGAATATTTTTTATGAACGTCTTTAGTAAATGTTTATTTCTATATTTGAAGACTGTGTACAGTAAAACAAAAAGAGCAATTTAAAAGTAAATATTTTACTTATAATTTAAACCTTCGTTCGACTAGTCCGACATAGTCCATAGAACATAATAAATATAGACAATAAAAACATATTCATCCAAAATGATTTATTTTTTCCTTATCTAAAATATCAAGGACACAATATGTATGATCGTATCGAGTTGGCAACTCTTTCATTGTAGCATACTGACAGGGTTGCTATAGCCGCAGAGTTGTATTTCGTTGCCTGGATGAAGACTACAAACATCACAATAAAAATAGATATGATGTTGTCTCAAGGAAAAAAAGTCAGAGTTACCAATTGGCTATAGCTGTTCCCATCTCTTTCTAAGCAACTTACTACCTGAGTCATACTTTTCAGATTTTCAAAATATAATTTAAAATTTTAATAAAGCAAAGGTTTTCGTATTTTTCACTTTACTTTTTAAATTCTGTCACACATTAATGTTGTTGTTGCCATTGTCAGAGCTGGGCTGTGGCATGTGCCATATGCAAACACGTTTAAATGCGCTGAAATGGAAAGTTTCGTATAATTTCTTTGCAGAAAATACACAAAGCCATCTCGCCTTCTTGTTTCCTTTTCCCATACAATTTCCCCATATGTCGCGGCTTTTAAATGGTTAGTTAAATGATTGTTAAGGCTTCCCTCGAAATTCATTAAAAAGAAAAATACTGGTAAGAGCTACCTTTGCCCGAAAACAACTTTATTGCTATGGGAAAAAATATATATTTAAAAGATCAAACGAGTTATCTGATGTTTTCACAGGCATTCAATTATGACAAGCGCTGTGAATTTCCTAGAAAAGCTCGATTTATTTTTGTCCGCCTCAGCTTAATGCATGAAACGAGCCTGCGATTATTAAATAAAAACAAACAATTTATGAGATAATAAAAAATATGAAAATTTTAATTAAATCTATGCCTGAAACTAAGGAAATCATTATAATACAACACAGCAATTATTTATGCATTTTAGCAGTCGGCAATTTTTAATTGTAGGTAAGCTTTTCAGGGCAACAAAAGAAGATCTACGAATAAACAAGAAAATAGAAAGAAAAGAAATGGCAAAAGTGCCCAAGAGCTACGTACAACCTGCTCCACCAACCTGAAAAAATAAATAAATAAATATTCAAAAAACAAAAGCCTGGCATTAAATAGACCCAGAAGCTGTTTTCTCTTACGTACAAAACAAAATAAATCCCTCAAAATGATTATGGCCTCGACGACAAACTGACAGACCAATCTGAAAGTCTGGCCAGCAGACAAGAACTTGCAATTTACTTTCATTCACTTTAGTTTTCCGGTCACTGGGGACAAAGAAACTTGAATGAATTTAATATTTCATTTTTAAGATCTTACAGTTCCGAAAGAAAACACCCAAAAACTGCTTAAAATAATTTTCCAAATAAAGCCTTTTTCTGCAAATCATTTCCACAGATTCACCTATTCAATTTCACCACATAAAATAAGTAATAAAAACTTTTCGTTCCAAGAGAAGAAAAATAGCTCTGTAATTGTGGGAAAACAAATTAAATAAAATCGATTTTATGAGAAGCAAAACCGACAGAAACTAAGGAAATTGACAGCAAGAGTTACTGCGAAAATTAGACAACATCATCAGCAAACAGACACTTGACGCGTCGCTAAGCGCATTCTAAACAAATTAAAATTCAATTAAAAAGATGAAATGGCAGTTGAGAGAGCTTAAATCATAGACATGCCGCTATCGCTGCGCACCACTAACGCCCTCCCCCAAAGTCTCTCGATTCCCCAGAGTCCCAGAGTCCGCCTCAAGTGCACTGCCCAGCTGGTTGGGACTCGAGCCACCCCTCTCGGTAATAATGCAAAAGTTTGTCCCTCGGTCAAGTGTCGACTCGTGACTGAAAGTCAAGCCGGTTGCTGTGTTCTTGTTGTTGTCCTGCTTGTGATGCCGCTGCTACTTAATCTCTGCTAAAAGCCATCACATTCAATTCATTTAGTGGCAACATATTATCACAGACCAAGAGGACCGCCGGTCTCATCGAGTCTCGTCTCGTCTCGTCTCGTTTTGCTTGGGAGCCTTCATTAATGCTTCACGCAACTTGAGAGTGGAGCATCATTTCCAATTAGGAGACACCAGTAACACCACATACAATCTCGCCCCCCAGTGGTTCCAGAGGGCTCCTATTTTCAGCTGACACTTTTTCGTTTATGATTTTTGGTCAGCCAACTGTCTGTCGTTTGGTATTCGCCTTTTGCTTTTCCCGTTGTCATTGTCGATGCCATCATCGTTGGTTCTGGCCAGTTGATGCTGCTGCTGCCCTCATTATGTCCTAGTCGCCAACGCCAACGCCAATGCCAAAAGCCATTTGGCTGCCTGTCTTTCATGGTTGCATTCACCAAACAAAATCCAGAACAGGCCACACCACTCATTTCTTAAAGCAGACTTTCCCGCCTCGATAAGTTTCATTCGGCTCCTCACACTGATTTGCCGGCTGGTCTTTTGCGGCTGAAGGCAGTGACAATGCCTTCTAGATAATGGCATCGGTCATGTTGTCACTGGTCTTTAGCACATTTTTTTCTTCGCCGATAATGAATTGGCACTTGCAGGCATTTTTATGCTTGGCTGCCTTAATTTTATGGTCGAAACTTGAAAAGCGTGAAATTATTTAAAACTTTGTATGCACAATCAAGAAACTTAAAAAATTTCTTTGGCTTTTCTTATTTCTATTTTTTTTTATAAATGCCTATTTAATTTTTGCTCAACATTTTTGGAATATATTTATAATTTTCATTATTATGAAGCATTTTTAGACTGCCCTTTAACGAGATCCCACAGTTGTTACATAATATTAAAATTATTGTTCAATATTATTTTGGTATTAAATTGGAGAACAAAAAAATAATAAGATTCTAAAAATTCAATATTTTCTAGAAAAAAAAAATAAATGCCTAAAATATTTAGTTTCATTAAATTTTATATGTTCGCCTATTAATGTTTTGGATATGTTTTTTTCACGTTTATTTTTTTTCATTTCAGTCCCACTCTATACTCTTTCCTTCCTTAATAAATTTGAGAATATTTTTCATAAAGAGTTTGAAATTTGAAAAAGAAACCAATATCGCCTTTGAGTACTTCATTTGGGAGTTTTTATGTTCCATTCACGAACCCAATCAGTTTCAAAAATTGAAATCACTTTGAAGAGCTTAAACAAAGTGTTACAAAGTTCTTTAGACCAAGGCCTTCATAAATCTTAATGCGATATATACATTTTTTGATATTCTCCTTTTTTCCCCAATATAAAGCAGAAAGGACAGCAATCAATTGGACAAAATAAAAATAATCGACCAGCAATACACCAATAAATATGCAGAGGCAAAAGAAAATAAAAATTCCGAGTAATAATTTAAAATGTGCCATTGAAGTTTCCTGTTCTTGTTTGTTGTTGTTGTTGTTGTAAGGGTTGTGGCCGCCGACAGTCATCAATTATGCACAGAATACACACACATACACATGCATATATACCCAGACCGGAGCACCCACACGGAGATGGAATTGGGCTCGGAGTTGTTGCTGATGAGCAGGATGAGCAGGATGAGTTTCAGTGACCGGAGGGTTCCGTCCCACATCATTTTTTCCAATAAACCGAGTGCAAGTGTCGCTGGCGGAAGCGTCCAACTAACTAAACTATGCAAATTGGTTATTTTATGGCCGCACTCACAGAGGCGAAACCGAAACTGAAAACGAAACCCTTTTGTTGTTCAGACTCTGTTGTTCAACAAGGACAACATAATAGTCTCTCCCCCACATCAGATACACGGCCAACGGCCAGAGGCCGATACAGACAGACAATAGAACAACGGCTCAAAAAAAAAAAAAAGGGACAACGACAATGACAAAAAACAAAAACAACAACAACAACAACGACAGGAACAACAGCAACTAATGGCACAATTTAACAGACTCACTCGCCGAGGCCGATTCTGAGGATGCCGGATATTCACAAAGAGGATATGTGAGAATTCAATGAAATGGAAACTAACAAAATAAAATTGATAGAAAAAAGAAGGCACAAAAAGAGATCAAAACAACAGCCGAGAAAGTTTGAAAATTCAATGAATTAAATAAATATTTTATACTCTTCTCGGTGTGCCTTAAATCCAAGCCAAAAATGTGATGTATGAAATTTTAATTATTTTCATTATATTTTCAAAATAATCAACTATGTGGTAGAAGGTCTATCAGGCTCTCGAGAGGGATTTTTCAGATCCGTGAAAATAGCAAATCTTATTTTAATTTCAAAGATTTTATTTTCTCTACACAGTTGACAGAGTATTCATAAAGATATGCCAAAATCAAGCTACTGAACTCGAACAAAAAGAGTAGTCTAAGCAAAAACTAGAAAAAAAAGGACACAAACCTTTAAAGGACCAACAAAAGAAATCAGCGCAAATCAAACAACGCGCAGTCTCACACTGCCAAAATTGACCGAAGCCAAAGAAAAAAGGGATTGCTTGAGAGGTGGTGGCGGCGGTGGCTGAAAAATCGGTTGTGGATTTGGATATGGATAGGACTGGCAAAATGAATGCCCTCTGCCGGTTAGTTGGCCAGCAGGAAAACGTAAAACGGAAACGCACCGATAGACCGGCACAGGGCACGCAACACAAAAGATGCTGAAATGGCCAACCAGAAACAAGCCACGATATGAAACAATGCCTGCCCCGGCACACCGTCAAAAGAGCACGTTGGGATGGTGGAAACTGTCAGTGGGTGGTGGGAGCTGGCCAAGCATAACTCGTTGCCAGTTTCCGTTCAATTTTGAGGCCTGTTTGTTGTATTGTAACCAAAGCAAAAGAAAAGCTGCCACAGCTGAAATGAATTTGAGCAGCAGCGAAACCGGAAGCGAACAGTTGGCGGTCGATTGCAGCAATTGCAATAACCGTGGAAAGGGTTAATGGATTGATCCAAGCAACGGGTTTCCAGCAAAGTAAATCAAGACTCAACCACATTGAAAATATAAAAAAATAGGAAGAAATAAAAATTAAACATGAACATAAAGGACGGCCCAGGCAGTCTCCACTGCTGCCCCAAACGCTGAAAAGTGCCTTGAAATTTTCTTTTGTTTGAAGTTATTATTGGCTTGGGCATTGAGGCAGTCAGCCGGTCAGTCACAAATACAATCATTGACTCAGTTTCAGTTATTGGTTTGCCTTGTAGGATATTGTTTGTTTTTTCTTATATTCCTTCTACCAACATTCGCCATATTATTGTGCGCTTTTTATATACTGCAGTCATACTCGTTTATTGAATCGAAAGCGGCTTCCTCGTCAGCTTCTTTGTCGCCAGTCAAGTTGGCATGTGAGCGTATAATTTGTAAAAATTATTTGCCTTTCGTGGCCGGAAAGAAAATTGTTTCTTTTGTAGTTTTTTTTTCTTCTTCTTTTTTGTCTTCATTATCATCTTTATGACTTACTGGATGGGTATAAAAATCAAGGCTTATTGGCTGCTTCAATGGTCTCGGCCAGGAAATGTTGTGGATGCTGCCCTCAAGTCAAAAGGGTTCAATTTTAAATTGAGTGCAGAATAAGTAAAAAAGTAATTGAATCATTTCTGGCATTGCTCTGCTTAAAGACTCGAGAAACATCCAAGAAATCTTCCGGAAAGAAATTCCCCAAAAAAATCTTAAAGTCTTCTAAACAGTTTTCTTATCATTGCCCTGGAAACGCGCAAAATTATTGGGAATTTTTTATTTTTCTGTATGGTCATTTAATTTCATGACCAAATAAGTACACCAGGAAGAGCACTTGGCAATTGCTTGGGCGTGTCTCAAACATACAAACAGATGGAAAAGAAACTCTCTGATGGCTGCTAAGGTCATGCAGGAGAGTCAACTTGCTCCACCCTAGGCTTCCAACTATTTTCATAATCATTTAACGGCTTTTTGTGTAACCGCAGAACCGGACTCTACAATTCTCCCTCTCCTTGCTAGGAGCTTTCCATCTGTCTACCTTGCGTTGGCCCCATGCACACTCAATAGCCATTAAGTTCATCGAAGAACGTTCAAAAAGTGTACAAGAGCGCACTCGAAGTGTGGCGGTCTCGGCAGCAACTTTGGCCTTTTGAAGCACACAAAACCGCACACTTGGCTCAACGAGCCTCAGTCCAGGCCCGGACCTGGGCCTTACTGACTGAGAGTTGCCTTCGAGGTGGCAGCGCAATACTTGAGATAACTTCCACCTGCCTTAATGGAGGTGGGTAGGCCAGTGTGTCTGGTCTGGCTCTTTGCCACTTGCAGAGGCACGGCCTGGACTGCTGACGGCTGTGCCCACTTGAGAATCAACCGACCAAGAAACGCGGAAATGGCGCCCAGCGACCGCACACTCCCATACCAGACGGGACGACTACCTCTGGGGCCATTCCGACTCTCGGTATGGTGCACTTCGGCGTCAGCCTCATCAGCAACTTTTTAGAAGTTTAAGGCACTCGAGACACTTTTGCAACTTTCTTTTGGAGTCAGTCGCTGGCACCGCTGACGGGCGTTTATCAACCTAACGACCTTTTTGTCCGGATCCCTGATGAGTCGAGTATTGAGCTTGAGTTTTGAGTTGCTGTTGCTTTTGAGCTCTTTCTATTTGGTGTTCTGTCTATTGATTTTCCAATGACAAATTGCCATAATTGCCAAGTACGAGGTTATATAACTCAGTGTAAAGCCATGCAAAATCAATAAATGTTCCAATCCCGAACACCCCACTCGGAGTTGCCTGTTTGGCACAAAGAGAATGCCTGTCGGCTAATGGATGATTACTAGGTGCTCCTTAAGCTGTCAGTTTGGCACATTTACTGGAAGGGAGCATTATTAGTTGACGGTAACAGGCGATAACCTAGTCAAGGGAGAGAGCTGAGCTTAACTGAGCTGAACAGGGCAGACCAGAGCAGGGTCGAGGCGGGGATAATGCGAACATGGCAAATCGATGAAATGAAATTGCTGCCATGATGCGATGCACTTAACGCCAACAAAGCGGACAACTTTGACAAGTTTCCCTACCCAATTCACCTTTTTTTTGCAGTCAGAACAAACACTCTCAAACATTTTGCAGTGTTTGAAAAGCTCTGCAGGTGACTTAAAAGTAGTCGGGAATAGTTTGTTTTTTGCTTTTCTTTTTTAATGGATTATATGAGCTAAGAATGGGCTAAAAAGGTAATTTTATTTCTAAAATTGGATGGACGAGATAAAACATGTGCAATCAGAGGCAAAAGTTCTATAATCTCTTCACTCTACTTGGAATTAAGAATGTTTTTTTTAAAGATAAAAATTAAAAAAAGAGAATTTTGAGTGATACGCAATTCTATCCTATTATTTATTTCAAAAACCTTTTCATTTTTTCTAAAACGATTTAATAGTAAATATGAAAAAAATATTCAATTTTTTTCACTATCAACACTGTCACGGTGAATAGCTGCTAAGAGCCTTGTCATCCTGATATTGGCGCACGTCACCATCAACGCTTCATCGGCTCTTTTGCTGTTTGGAATAAAAAAAAAAAACCGAATGAGTAGTAAAAGAATAAGAAAGCTGCTTAAAAGTATTAAAGCTTCGTCAAACGTAACATTTTTAAAATGTTTGTCCACCACACCAGAAAAAATATTTGGCCTGGCGTTGATTTTGTGTTCCAACAAATTGGATTTGCAACAGAGAAAAAAGAAATCGTTCACCTTTCATTTCATGAGGATTAATGTTGCCACGGTACATACCAGAGGTCGGGCTGTTGGGTTCTTCAGCTACCCCGAGAGCAGAACGGATTTTGGCACATTTACATTGGTTCCAGTCAGATTGGCTTACTTTGTGTTTTACTGGTTCGAATTTCTGTAATTTTCTCCACAAAAACCAAAGTGGCGGCAGCTGTTGGTTTTTATTTTTTTTTCAATGGGACAGGAACACTTTTAATACAATGAATATATTAAGTGCCTGAGTAATTGAAAACCGATTAAATGTTTCCAAGTTTTGGCACTGATTTAGCCCAGTATGAGGTAATGCAGCTTGGCAGAAAGGTAAAAATAAATAAATCCAAATGGGATATGCTAATGTAATGTTCTGAGGTAAATGCTTTGGCATAATATGAAGTGGACATAGGATAAATTATATATATATTAAAATTTATATTTAGATCATAAGTAGAACAAAGAACTTTTGCTTCGAAACTAAACCCTTAAGTCTTGAATCTCATGGGCAGAAAAACGAAAGGAAGTGAAAAAAAAACTAATCAAGTAGAAGCTGAAATCTTCATCATTTGATACTCCCTTTTTTGCTGAATCGTTTTCATAAGATTTTTCCACATGAACATTTTTAGTAATTTTGAGGCTTTAAGAAATTAGTATCTATCTCACTTTAAATAATGTAATCTATGCCATTTTCAATTCACCTAAATGGCAAGGCATTTGTAATGCAAATTTTGTGCTTATACATATGAATGAAAATCTCTCCATTCTTTGAATTTCAATAACATAATTGTAGCCTTTTAAGGCAGCTGCATTATTTACCCACATTTATGTACATTATTTTCTTTATGCACATATCTGGTTTCACACATCCATGGAAAGCAAATGGGATAAGCCTCAATCCAGAACACAATGCAGAGTCCAATTCTGCCAACCAGGCTAATAGGTAGGCCGAGAGAAGCCAGAAGTCTGGTGAAGGTAACGCCCCCGCCTATTTGGGTAAGGGGTGAAAACCAGAGCCCAGTCATTGTTGTCAGCATTATTTGCATTTTTTGTGTGAAATTTACTTCCTTTCATTCATTGCAGGGCAAAAGAAAGAAATCCTATACAACCGAAAACCGGGTGGCCAAAGAGAGAATCTAAAATGTAAGAAAGCGCTAAAATGGCAGCTATGACGGAATTCTGAATCGCGTATTCACTTACAAGCAAATTTGTTTTTATTGTATTTCTGTGTGGGCGTTTTACTCACTTCCTCATACGCCCAGACTGCGATATTCTTAGGCAATTCGCATTCCCTCTTTGTGTGCACTTCTTTTTGCCTTTTGCTTTTTGCTTTTACTTAGCCATAAGATTTCTTCTTATAATAAACTTTGGATTTGTTTGTAGTCTTCGTTCTTTCGCCTTTATTTTTTGGGGGTGGCTTAGAATTTCTTTTAAAGTTTAGTGAAATAGAAAAACGACTAAGCAGCCGGCTCAGCCAAACAACCAAAATTTACGAATTTCTTTTCTGAAACGAAAATTTGCCAATAGCACCAGACAAAATCGTGAAACATAAGTGGGCATTAAATATTCTCCCTACACAAAGGTAATCATTATTTGGAAAAGGCTTAAAAAAAATAAATAAAATTTTGAAAAAAAAAAATCCAAAACAAAAGGCTAAACATCTGCCAGAAACTCTTTTTGGTTGGGACCCCCCACATTATTGTTGTTGTTTTTATTGCATAATAAAGGCATTAAAAGAAACGTTTACACTCATTTATACAACTCCATTCGTTTCGTTGCACAACAACAACAACAACAAAAGGAAAATTTCAGGACCCTCGGGGCGAAAAAATTCTCGCTTTGTCACCACTCTGGCATGAGGAATACATTCTTTTGGTTATTGGCAACTTCAAAGTCTGGCATAAAAAATATGTAATATTTTTCCACTTTCTTTTTGGTTTTGTTATCTCGTCCTTTGCTCACGTTTTCCAGTTAGGTTTGTGTATTCAGTTTTGTGTTACAGGTGATTGCATTTTCTGGGCTTTTATTTTTTCTTCATTGTTTATTTAGGTAACCAAATTTTTGTGTCTGCCACAAATCCAAAATGGATTGAATAAGTGCCTGGATGGAAAAGGCGAGGCCAGACTCACCCACAGAATGTGATTTGTTTTACGGAAAAGGTTTTCTCAAATGACGTAATTGTTATGCAAATATTGCGTCCAAAATCTAAAAGTTTTATTTTTATTTTTTTATTAAGACTTTTTTTTTAATAAGACAGAACAATTTTTTTAAAGGAATTGTGAAATTTTAAGCAATGAGTCAAATAAAGTGATCGAAATAATAACATCCTTTTTGGAACAACAAGCTTTTAACGTAATTTTCACCATATCAAAGAAGAAAAACTATAAAACATCAAAGAGAAAAAAAACAAGTTTTTGATTGATGAAAAACCTTTAGCAAAATGTCAATCCAGCATAATTGAGTCATGCACCAGCAAAAACAACAATTACTGGAAAAAAGAAGAGAAAACAAATTTTAAAGTGTATAAATAAAAATTTCAATGTTATTATCGGGCAGCCGAAGATTACAGACTCTTTTCGAACTTTTTTTTGATTATTTAGGATATATTGGTCCGATATCCACAACCCTATTTCAATGATATTTGATAGGGACCGACTGGTTCCGTCATCAGAATACCTTTAAAACTGAGAAATTGGCAGAAACAGACAAACAGACAATCAGATATGGCCGAGCCTATTGGCTACACGATTCTGACCAAAGTATAATTTTTGAATGGATCTGTGCCTTACATGCATCACAACAAAACGAGTATGCTTTTCTTTTCCGAAAAGAGTATATATACGGAAAATAAGTGGAAAGCCGCCAGCACCTACAAATATATTTACGAAATCCAGTCAAGTAGATGAGAAATGAAGTGCATGTGTACAAATAATGACTGACACTCACATCCACGTGGGAATTATTAGGGTGTTCAATAAAAAGAATTTTTGAAAATTGCCCAAATAAAGGTATTGAATTAAATGAAATTTTTAAGATAAAATTCATTTAAAAAGAAAAAAAAATATTTCCAAGAAAAGTCTTCTTTAGGAATTTAATTTAAATAGATTAAGGGAAGCCTTAAAAGCAGGGATTTCTTGGAAAATTCTTTAAATAAAATCACTGCTTTTGGTTTTCAAATTGAATGGATTCCTGCTAAAATTAATTAGAAGTCAGAAATCTTTTTTAATGCACTTTCGGGTCACCTTTTCCATATAAAAATTATTGATATATTTGAAAGAACATGTGTGTGTATGTTTGTAAATAAGCTAAAGTCAACGACATTGGAGAGTGGAGTAAATCGACATTTTGCCGACAAGAGCATACGTCGCGTTTGCCGAAGCTTAAAGTCACTCAGGTGTGGAAGTGATGGCGCTGCTGCAGGAGCCATCAATGGAAGTCAGCAAAATTCAGTGAAAGGCACGTTATAACGGCCACAAGAACAACAAAAAACACATCAATAAGAGCAACGGAAGCAAAGAAGAGAATCACCAGCAGCATCAGCCTCAGCCTCAACGGACGGTAATGGCAACAAAATTAATGCCACGGAGAAAATGGTATCGACCAAGCAGCCGACAAGGACGAAGGCAACCCACAACGGCCACGTTGATGATGCCGGTGGCTGTCGTAACAGGCAGGACAACTGCCAACCTTGCCGGCTGTTGGTAGATGGGTGATGACTATGAAGAAAATCACACACACACACATACACACATGCATGTGCCCTCTATCAGCTAAAGCCTGGCAGAATGGCAACTAAAGTCCTAGCAAGTAAGTGTGACAAAATATAAATCTGTCTCTGGTGTAAGCGAGTTAGGGATTGCTAAAGAGTCGCGGGGAACTACTCAAGAGATGCGAGCAATAAAGTAACATGAACGGACACATAAGCTTGCTGAGCTGCATTTGTTTCTGGTCAGGTGCCCGTTGCTCGTTAAAATGGCCAACCCGTCATTCTCGGCAGTAATTCTATTGCATTTTATATATACTTTTTTATTTCTTCTTTTTATTTTTGATTCTCTCTGGTTGGGTTTCTGTTGTCGAGGCTGTTGCTACCTCTAGCCAGCCAATGGAACATATCAGCTGCATTTGTTTTTGACCTACGCCAAGCGAGTTCAAATTTGAGTTCTCTGGCTGTCTGAATTGAATAGAGAATAAATTTTTACAGGGTCGTCTGTTCTGAGAGCGGAAAATTTGTGTTGATGAGTAAATTAACCATTATTTGTTTAAAAAGGGAAATTTTCGAAATACCCATAATTCTCCTACTGTTAATTTCGAAACATTAATTTTAAGTTTCGGAAGCTAAATTTTTTTTTTAGGAAGACCCGAAAAATTTAAATGAAAAAAAAATGATTATCCTATTTTTAATTGAGGAGCTGCAAAAATATATACATATATCATACATATCTTAACTTTGTCAAAAATAAAAATTACTTACTCCTGCGACTGTAATTTCCCACTTTATTGAGCCCCCTCAAAGTCGTTCTTTGGCAAAGTTTCTCTGACTCTCAGATTCTATCGCTCGCGCATGTCTGACATCTCAGATGAGAAACTTCTAGGAAAATACGAACCACTCAGTCAGCCTGGAAATTTTGGCGCTACAGTGCAACCGCTTATCACAGCCTGGCGAGAGAACAAATTTATATTCAGAGAGACCAGAAATAGACTAGAGAGTAAATTTCACATGAGTTCGGTTTTGTGTGTGGCTGTGTCCATTCACGAAAGTAAAACCAAACGCCTGGTGAGGAAAAATAACCAAAAAAAAAAAAAGAAAAATAAAAATAAAAGTATGACAACCCGAGTGCCATAGATTTTTTTTTTCGAATGATACATTGCAGCACGTATTGGTGAGTGTGTGTTGGTGTTGGTGTGCTTGCGTAGATAGGTAAGCATTATTGGGTGTGCGTGTGTAGATTGTGAGAAGTTGAAAGACGTAGGAAGTTACTAGATAAAAATAATAAAAACTAGGCAACCAAAAACAAAAGCCTTCTGCTGACTTGGCGCTGACTTCGGCGCATATGCTTTTGGCATACATATACACGTAGAAATTCAAACATACACAGACGCGCACACACTGGCACACACTTCCCATCAGATGTGTGTGAAAGAACGTGTGGCTGCATTACCTTCTGTGCGTGCAAGCCAAAAAATGTGCTACAGAATCTTTGTTTTTAGATATTTTTCATCTCTCGGCAAACACTTTTGCATTCTCCGGCTGCCTGGCTGCCTGGCTGCCTCTGTTTGCATTTTGATGGCTGCTGTTGCCATTGTTCTGCCCTTTGTGGTCTCTTTTATTTCTACCGCTCCTTCTTCTTCTGCTTCTTCTTCTTCTTTGGCCATTAGTATAAATTTGAAGTCAAAACTGGTACTGAGAGTTTCAGTTGCCTGCAGGATTCTTACCTGTCTCCTGGGACTGCATTAAACGTTTAACTTTTTTGTTGTCACACTCCTCTTTTTTTTGCACTCTCTATTTCTGTCTCTTCGAACTTTGACAATCTAAGCAGTTTACTGTGTCAATATGTTCCGAGCTCATAGACTTTATCCCCCGCTCTCACCTTATGGCATCATCTATGGCATAACTTATTCATGCAAATTTCACCTGCTCGCTTTTCCCATTGTTTGTTGTTGTCTTCAAAGAAAAAAAAAACATTGAAGAGAATTTGCACCAAATGCGGTTATTGCAGCGATTATTTTAATGGCACTTCTTGTTGGCACGTTAAACTTAACGTACTTACCAAACTGTCAGACAGGACTTCGCTCCGCTTTGGCTCGGATTTTTCATTTGTATTTAACACCCATAAACTTTTGCAAATATCTCGTTTTCCTATTTTGTTTTCCGTTTGTATTTAAACGCTGTTGGCATCGGAACGCAAAGTCGACTTGCATAAATCGCCAAATGATACTCATGGTAAATATTTTGATATTATTGTAATTGTATTCGGTGGGTTTTTATTTTGTTCAACGAGAGAATATGAAATTTTCCACAAAATTAAAACATTAAAATCTGAAGCCGTTCTCTGACACAAGAATTGGTATTAATCAATGTTTTTTTTTTGCTTATGCTCGCTCTGTTGAGCTGCCACATTTTTGAGAGCTTAAAGACATAGAATCTCTGAGCCCTAATGACCGGTAGTTGGCACCACTAAGCTGCAGATGTCTGTAATAAAACTAATTTGAATATGACGACAAAACATACAAAGAGAACTTACAAAAATGTGACAATAATTTTTGCAGAGCCCTGAGAATTCCCAAAAAAAAAAAAAAAAAAAAAAAACTGCTACCAACCAAGTGACATTTGGCTTCATAGCTACATAAAGAAGGAAAGAAAGTTCAAGCACAATTTTTATTCATTTCTTCCTCTTTTAATTTACGCTAAATGTTGCAACGACATCTGAAGTCGACTCCCAAAGAGGCACTACAATAGTGAACAACAACAACAACAAAGACTGCATCAACTGCAGGGGGTCTTTTCTTTTCATTTTCACACTTTTTCTTCTTTTCCACAAACCATTGACGGATTCTACAATTTCTTTTGCTGTGGTGGGATGGGGGCTCCTTCTTGCTCCAGCTCCAGCTCCAGTTCCAGTTTGAGCTCCATCGTCGGCTGCTTATATTTTATTTGTTGGTAAAAATTGCATTCATGAATAATTCAGTGAAGTGGAAAATTTGCGTTTTTGGGTGTTTTTGACAAAAATAATAAAAATACGCGCAACTAAAAATGGAATTTTTCTGGGTCGCTTTGTGCTCAGCCCACAGCAACTCGAATACGTTTTGTAATGTGTGTCGGTTATCAGCATTTTGGGTTAATATTTAATGTAAATGACAGACTCGGGTCTCAGGTCTGCTGAAAACCAAGGAGCATTGAAAATGGGAATGGGTATGGGCTTCGGCAAGAGGAAATGATAATGGTGAATGCCAAGTGTGAGGGTAGTTCCCGGTCTGGTCTGCTCTGGCTTGGTCTTGTCTGTGGCAAGTTAAAGTTGCAAGTTATTTTGCATAAATGACAAACTCGCGGTCTCCTTACTGAAACTGCGTATAGTGTTTCAATTTTTTTTTTTTTCTACTTCCTCTGTGGTCACTCTTTGGCCACATTTTCAGCTTAAATGTTGCTATGTAAATTACTTTTCTTATATATTTCACTTTTAGTCTTTCTCTTTGGCCAGGAAATAGAGACTCTGATATTTATGCAGATCGAATATGCAGTGAGCAGCACTCAATGGTCTCCCTGCCTTTGTGAAACTCATGTTGCTTTTTTTGTCTGGCTCTACTTGATTCCTTTTACATTTTGCTTTAGGGAGTTGCAGGCAACTAAAATATAGTTTCAGAATTACAATTGTTAAAATATTCCCTGTCTATACAGATTTCTTTTTGAAATGCTCAGAAAAATAAGAAATAAAACGATATACTTTTATAGTTTTTATTTCGAAGGCACAAGTAAGATTTCTAATTTAGATCACTTCTCATTATGCGATTTAGATGAATCTTTTCTTGGGGACTCAACTGATAGAACGTCTTTGAAGTCGTTTCTATTTCGGTGGCAGTATGATATGGTGGCCAAAATGTTGTATAACAAAGACTCCTAGGAAAATATGATTGTTTGATCCTATTTTAAGAACAAGCTTACAATTTATATTTACCACAATAAATAGGTAGCCTCTTTGGCATTGCTTTGAAACTGAATCAATTTTTTCGCTTCACGTTTTAATTGTTCGTTATAATCTTTTTTGCATTTCTTATATCTTCGCCGACATGTACCATCACTAAAGTTTTTAAAGATATAATAAAAAGCAGCTGGAAAAAATATGTCTTACTTTAGCTTACAATGGCAATTTATAATTCGTATAACTCGGATTACGACTTAGTATATCACAATGGTCTCGAACTCCTTTGTGCGGTCTTATTATTTGTTTATCTGAGATTTCATCATCTAACTCATAATCGGTAGACCACTTTAATGATACACCTGACTCCTGACGCTTAGCCAAATTTTTGAATTTACGCTCTTGCGAAAATTCTGGAGTCGCAAATGATGAATTATGGGTTCTCAAAGTTTTGTGAGTTAAGCGCTTTAATTGTCTTGGCATCGCAAATAAATTTAATTAAGTTGATTTATAAGAAATTTATTTATTTTTTTTTTCAAGAAAAACTACGAGAAACTAATAGATGAAAAAAAAAAAATTTTTGCTATTATTTTTTATTTATTTAAATATGTCAATGTCTACTCAGATTTACTTTATTTGATTCTTCCATCCGAAAGATTTGCGCCTTCAAACTATTCGCAAAAATTTAATATAAACTTAAATGGTGACACCAAATTTTTACACCCAGACGAAGTTATAAATATTTGATGCCTAAAATAAAAACAAAAATCTTCATGAAAACTCTTTCATGTTAATAAATTTGCCGCGAATTTCAAATTGCGTATTTCCCCACAGACGGGAAGCCTCTGTGGGTGTGTCTGTGTGAATGTCTGCGTGGGTATCGCTGAAATCAATAAACTAAAGTAAAGCATAATGAAATTATCAACTATCATGCTGAGCCTCAAAAACTTTTTCCAACCCGAAAATACCACAATAGCAACCCCATCAGCCCCACACATGCCACTACAAAGCCGCCATTTGTGCCAACACTCCCTCTGCCACTCCCGCTCTCAGAGACTACAGAAACAGCCTTGCGATCCTTCCATAAAAATGCGCGTTAAAAATATGCAAAATATTTTAACCGAAAACCTTTCAAAAGATTGCAGAGAATCTCTCAATGTGGTCGTCTGTGTACTTCTGGAGTTTTGTTTGAGTGGAAAAGCTTTCATTGTATGTGTGCCTGTGTTTCAGCCTTGATGGTATCGACTTTGTTGTAACGTGACTAATGAAGTAGCTTATAACCTTAAAGAGAAGAGTTGGTTGTTACATAAAATGGCATCGAATCATTTTCAATCTGAATTGAGCAAAGAATTTCAATTTTCAATTAAAAATATCTCGTTTCATAATTTGAGATCAAAAAAGTTGACTAGACAATTCTATAAATACCTATTCCGTTATCTCAAGACTTATGTAAGCCATATAAATAAAATATTTAAAAAATATATCTGCTCGAATGTTTTGTATCCTCCTCTTGAGTGTTCTATTATTTCATAATTTAATTTTCGTCCAAAAACATGGAAGCCACTTTCGTCGAGCATTCAAGTTGAAATCCACACAAAAATTGTATGCAGTATTTTCTATTTCATTTTGATAGGCGTTCCGCCTTTTTGATGCCTTTTACTAGCGCCTCTGTTACTCGGCTGCTTCTGCGACTCCATCCTCTGGCCAATCCCCATGTTCTGTTGAGCGCAACAGAATTTATGGTTTTAATCTTTTGGCTTCAAAGTTTTTCGCTGCCAACAAATGCCTACAACAGAGACAGCCATACTAGCTGAAGAAGAAGGACCAACCAATGCCAAAATAACCCGGCCAGGACAGCAGAGTCAAAGCGGGTAAGCCAGCCCAAGCAACGACAGCAACGCGTTGCGCAAATTTTATGGCTCAAGGACGTGGCGCGTACTTCAAGGATCTGGGTGGCCTGGCTGCCGTACAGATTCAAAGGCTCGCTGGCTCAGTAGTTCACTGTTTGCCTTTGGATTTGGATATGCGATTCATTTAAGGCTAAGCATGATTGGATGACTGGGCGAATGCTGAGGTGGTGGGGCAGGGCGATGGGAGAGTCGACAACGATTTTGTCGTGGGTCAAATGGGTGTTCCTGTTGGGCTCACAATGAAGATGGAGGCGTCAACCCAGTAGGTCGAGCAGAACCGAAAAATTGCGTAAAATACAAAAAATACCCAAGACTCAAAAGAGGCTGGCAGAGACCGACAAGGAAAGGGGTGAGCCTGGCAGGCGGTGGCCAGCAAATAAATCAAATTAAATGAAATGAAATAGTTGCGGATTTTTGCGCTGACAATGGAATGCGGCCGCCATATTTAAGCTGCTGGTTTCTCCTAATTCTCTCCTTACTCTTTTTTGTTCGGTCAAATTCTTTCTTCTCTCTGAGCTTTTTGCCATACAATGAATAACAAATAAAGCAGCCGAATAATGCGAATCTCAAAGAAAAAGGGAAGACTGGCAAAACCGACAGCTGAAAGTGAAAGCAACAACAGCGTAGGCAAGGACATCGACGCCCAGTTGGAAATGTCCTTAGACCAATTTTGCTTTCTTCAACTTTCGTTATTGTCTTCCGCCTATTCTCCAAGCAGCCAACGCATCGGACTCTCCAGCCTCCCATAGGTCACTTAATTCTCCACTTTTGTGAAATCAAGCGTGTGTCCTTTGCTCTCGCTAAATAAGAAATAAACTCGAAGATAACACGGAAAATAATAGCAACAAATGCCTGGCAATACCAAGATGTTTTCTAGCGTTTAATGGGCCCCATTAACTCTTGCTCTCACCCTCACTCCTCCGACTTGCCATTGCTATTGGCCTCGGCATAACCAGGTCAACTAATGTGCCACTGGTTGAGTTTACTAAATGAATATTTAAAGCCGATATTTGGCATCGCCAGCTCCCTACCCCAGATATTAAGGTAAGCCTACTTCATGTGAATAGTCCAGTTCCAGGAACATGGTAATTTTTGTCTTCTCGACAATTACTGTGCATAATTTGCAGAGCTTAATATTAATTATTTCATTAACACATTCTTAAATACCAGAAATTGACTGAGACATAAGGACTACAAGTTTGCATGCATTTCCAAAACAAAGGAAATATTTGGAATAACAAATTTCTAAGATTATTAGTTCTTTAATTTAATTAAAGTAAAAAGAAAATCCAAAATTACTTAAAATATTCAAATTCTGAAAAGTTGTCTGGGCTTACTTTTAAGACATCTCACCATGCACTTTTCCAATTTCACGTAAATGTGAAAATATTTCATTTGTAGAGAATGCAATAAATTGGAGCAAAGTGCTCAGTACGTCTCAGTATCTTTCGGAATTTATGGCAAATTTTAGAAAAAGGTCCAATATGGTGCTCTGATCAGCTGCTTGCACTTCTGGATTTGTGTTGGGTCAACTGCACGTTTTCAATATTCTCTTCCACACACATCCACACTCAAGCTCGTTCTAAGCTCCATCCGTGGAAATGAATTTACCAAAACTTTTCTAGCTGGCTTAATATTTAAAAATATTTAAGCTGCTTATATATCGTCCTTGAAATACGTTCAACGCTTGTTTAGGGTGAATTAAATTTCTGTTGAAGATGAAATTTTCTCTGGTCAGACTAGTTAGAAAGTCCTTGACCTTGTTCAATAAAGTCACTGAACTGTACTGTACCGCATCCAGACAAACTGCCGTAAATGCTACCAAAGTGGAAAATATCAGCCTCGTCATCTCACTCAATTGGACAAGCAGACTCCATAGAGGGAAAACAAAAGGCACCAGAGAAAATGAAATCATAAAAACCGCACGGCACCGTCTAAGTAACAAGTGACCACAACCAAATCTGGCGAATGAGTCCTTTTTGTGAAAAATACGTTTGAGCATAATAGAGAAATTGTCGTAAATTTAGTTTTTATTGTTTAATGTGGCACGTTTCCAGACGAGGCAGCATTTCTTAACTATTGATGTATGCCGGCAACCTCCCAGTCTGGGAAATAATTTAACCGTGGCTTGTGAACCAAAAAGCTTCGCATGGCATTTTAATCTGCTTGTTTATGGCTTTTGACCCGTTTCGTGAAAAAGTAATACAAAGGGTATTGGGTATGTGATTTGAGATAAAGAAAAAACTCATCGTGATATAAAAAATATGAGAACAATACTGAGTTAAGTTGTGAAAAATCTATTGAAATTTGAAGCGTCGAGATGGAAGGTGATGGAATTTATCAAATGGGTCAAGGTTTGTTCCGAAGCTTAAAATCTTTTGGCTTAATATATTTTGAGATTTTTACAGATAAATATAGATTTTTTAAATAGAAATGGCCAGTCCCTTGAATAACCAAAATTTAATTTAATGGTAAATAAATAGTTGCCTTTGGTTTTTGTAGGCACACAAAAATTTCAATTTTAAATAAGAATGAAAATTGCAAATCCCAATCCTAGGAAAACTTAAAGACAAAAGTCCAACTAAGGACCGGCATCGACCAGAAGTTATCTATTATCGAGACCACCACGCACGTTCACGTCTCATGTATTTACGGTGCTTCAAATAATTGAAATGTGCCTCGTGCACGCGAATACCACGACTGTCACGACCACGGTAACAGCCTCGCGTTTGCCTACTTTTTTATGGATTCCACACAGCCGAAAAGCCTTGGCTCCATGGCAAATCCAATTGAAGCGGTAAACAAATCAGCAAAATTTTAGAGGCAGAACGCAAAGCATTTGCCCGGTTGGGGAGTAGTAATCGAAATGGCGTGAGGCTGTTGTCTGATGGCAGCCAACTATGCTGCCCGAGGGCAAGCACGAAGCATTTCAATAACAGTTTGAACTTGTGGCTTCAATCTCATCAGCGGCATTGACAGTTGATGGAAATGCGCATATGAAATCAGAAAATTCCGTTCAATACAGTTAAAGGCCAGTCCGGCACAAATAGAGACGATATTGTCTTTACCTGGCCTCAGTCAGAGTTTTGGGCAGTCATTTGTCCACTGTTGTTGATTGCGGTGACATGCCTTTGCGTGCCTAAATAGAAGACGTTTCGAGGGTGGAGCAAAAGGAACGAAATGTCCGGTACTAAGTCATAGTGTGTGATAGACTCAGTTGAGTAGGTGTGAAGCTGGAAGTGTGCAGGTGGTACTTTTTGGAAATTCGGTAAAGTCGGACAGTCTTGACACGACACGCATTGTTGACTACAACAGCGAAAGCCAAAGCATTTGTTATGGATTCTTGGCTGGACTTTATTTTACTCACTCACTATCTGTCCTTTTGTCCGTCGCTTGCCTGTCAACGGCAATTACCAATGAGCTCAAGTGCTTTTTAAACACCCATTCCCAGGAGTCTCGGGCAGGTTGCTCCCTTGTGATGTTGTTTTTGTTGGCACGTATTCTCATTCCTTTGTCCAAATTGTCGTATTCAATTTACTTGATTTGATTTCCCCTTTTGCTTTTACATATTCAATTACGTTTCTGCCTGTCTGATCTGAGCTATTCGGATACTTTTTATATCTCAGCCCGCAGGCTCTTTGAAACAATTGCATTGCTGTTTAGGCCGCGCCAACTAAAGCAGAAAAAAATCTTTAAATAGAACAACATCATTGCAACTTAAGTGCGCAATTTGATTTGATTTTCCACTGTCATTCAGCCAAACATTTTGGCAAGTCATTCAACTGAGCTTGGCTGAACTGAGCCGAGTCAGCTGGTAAGTTGGTGAGTCCTTGAGGGCTTGATTTGATAGGCAGCTACAATTGCAATTCCACTTGCCTTGCCAGTTACCATCACTGGCCATTAAATATGTAACGACAAGCATGAAAATGTCATTTCACTATGTTTTATACTTCCTTCTCTGGCCCGAGAGCGACCAGCACTCAATTTGTTGTTGTTTCTCGATTGTTTTTGTTATGCTCACAACTGCAAGTGAAGGACAATCGCCTGTTTTTGGCTTGTGGTTTGTGTAACAGGATATGAATATCTGGTCGATTTCAGCACGTTCAATATCAAAAGGTGTGGGGGATGTAAAGTGCAAATATACAATGAAATACGAGTAGGTACACTCGACTCAATATGGTCTTTTGTCTTCTGAAAGCATCAATAAATTCAAAAGAAATTGAGATGAAATCCACCCAACGAACCTAAAATTAAAGAAACTTAAATATTCCTATGGATTTCTAAGAACAACTTGTATAATTATAAAGCAAATGTTTTCAAATATATAATTCAATTCACTTTATATATATTCAGTTGGGACAGTTTATCGTTTCAGAACTAGCTTATAGATTTCTTACAATATTTCAAATAAAGTGTGATGGGTTATTATTCGAAAATCTTAATATTACTTCAAATCCAATAATCAACGGAAATTTTCCATTTATTAATCAATCGTACTCCAAATAACTTAGTAGATCAGCCTTCTAATTGAAGCTCCAACCCATTCGATGTTGTTTGCCGAAAAACGAAAGTGTGTCATAAGTTTTTGGGGTGCCAAATAAGGAGAGCAAACCAATCTCGTCTACCGGCAATATGTGCTATGCACACAATGACCCACAAATGCAAGTCAAATCGAGAAGAGAAAGGGCCAATGGTCTGTCTACCCAGCAGTCCTGGCCTGAAATGAGGCTTATTTGAGTTGAACAAGGCCGCAAACGGATTTGAAGCGCGGTCAACGCCAACACAACTGACCTGGCGACTGCTTGCCTGCCTGCCTGCCAACTCTGAATGGGATTGGATAAAGGGAATGTGAAAAATCAGCAAATTGAGCCAGAGCACTTCAAATTCCAGGCATGTTGCTATTGCTTTTTGACCGACGAAGCCACCAGATGGAGGCGAAAGAGGGTATGGCCCGTCCTGATGGGTGGTGGTGGTGGCGATGGTTGTTTTAAATAAACATTCGAATGGAGGGAGCCTAGAACAAAATGCAAAAAGTGTTGCCTATTCGGTGGGGCAGACATGCGGCTCATGGCAGAGAGGGGAGGTGGAGAAGGAGGAGCCAGTGGAATCGGCGCGTTCAATGCGGCGTACAAAGCACAAAACCAGAAAATCAGGTGAATGAGCACTTTAAGTCTTTGTTTCGGCGAATTGAAATGAAACAACAAACAAAGGCAAAAACGAACAAAAAGCTAGCAGCAGCAACAACAACAACAAACACAACAACAGTGGCAAGGACAATCAATAGCAACAAAGGTGGCATGCTGGCGATTTAATAGGAAAACAACAACAGCAGACCAGCGAACGGCAGCAATTGGAAATGTTGGCCTGGCCCAGGAACTTTTCCTACTACAAAACCAAAAGCAACCACAGTAGACAAAGTGTGGAAAACGCAATGCGAAAAGTTAGCCAATCGGAAGCCAAAGGCCTACCAATTGTTAGTGTTGTTGTGATGGCTCTCTTCCTGCTTCTATAGTTTTCAATTGTTCTTTTAGTGGCTCAATCGATGGTTCCTCCCAGCTGTGTTTGTTGCCAGTTAAACTAAGAAGTCAAAGAGACTTTACATGAATCTTTTCGAAAAAAAAAATCGATTAATAAAAGCCAAAATTTCATTAACCAAAAATTAAAGCATTTTCTAGGTGATTGGTAATTTTTCCGCTTGATATTTGTATCTATAAAATTTACTCCTGACATCGTTTGGTTTAAAGCCCAACAGTGTGTGCATAGGCTCATTTCCGGAATATACTGTAATAGACCAATTGTAGAGTACGTACTTAATAACACAAACTTGTCATAAAAACAAGAGTCATTTGGTTGGGAGGAACGACAGTCAGAGTTGCAATAGGATAAGCACAATTGCCGGGCCGTGCTATAATGATAATGATGACCAGCCGCAGGATGGCAATGTTGATGGGGTCTGATCATGGTTTACTGACACTTAATGACAGCTAAACTTTCAACACTTGACAGTTACAGTTACACACACACACACAAAGTGGCCAACACCAGCATCGGGCTTCTTCCGTTCCGACCAAGCCATGGGAAAGCCTTTGTAAGTTGCTTTTGTTGTAATCGAGAAGCATCATTAAAATCGCTCCATTGGCCAATGTGACTCGTTGCCGGCGCGTCGCCGTAGCGGCTTTGTTGTCAATCGTAATTTTTCGCCATCAACTGTAAATGCGTGACTTTTGACCATTTAATGATGTTTCGACGTCATTGTGCACAAATAAACAATCACCATCATCATCAGCTAACCAACAGAATGCTACCCGCACCATTCAATGATGACAATGTCAGACCGCCAGAGCCATTGAACCGATAGCTCGTTGAATTTACCGTGACGTGACCATTGCAGGACCACGACCCCCTCTCCTTCACTCTGTTTGATGACACGGCCTTTCAATGCCGTTGTTATTAATGTGTCTGTTTGTTGCCAACAATAACGCATTTAAAGCAATAACAACACCAACAACTACACCAAAGTGGTAACAGTAAGCATTGAGCAAGTACAATGAATGGCAACTCAAACGCTCCCGGCCTGCCACCCTCCTATCGGAGGACGTCCGATTAAGCCACCAGCAGAGTTGGGAGCCATCATACCAGTTAGCCAACAATGGCCCAGAACGGCATAAAGCCTCCTGGCCTCATTTTGCTTGGCTTGATAAGTTGTTGACAGTGTCACTGGGCCAAGTTGCTTGGTTGTTGCTTTGTTTACTGGACCAGCCTGGGCTGGGCTGGGCTGGGCTGGCCTGGGCTAGGCTGGGCTAGGCTGGGCTGAGCTGTTTGTGTGGTTTATTGTTTCGGTTTCATTGTTGACTACTTGATTTTGCCTAATTTAGTCGAAACTTTTACTTGATGTATTTTGAGAGCACAAGTGTTTGTGTTTTGATTAATTGGCCAAAAAGTGTATGTCTGCCATTTTGGCAAAAGTAATTTTTATTCTGTATGGCTTTAATGCCATTTCTCCGAGGTGTTTAAGCGATTAACTTTTTAATCTTTTGCCAAATGTGACAATTTATTATCAAACAACCACCAAGGCGGCAACCACATTGAAATTTATCGACTATAGTACATAAACAACTCAATTTTAAATAATTATTAATATAAAATAAAATAAAAAATATTAAATGGCGCATTAATTAAAAATGCTTTCGAATGGACCATTAAAAAATTTATATTTATATTTATGAAATCTAAAGCGGATGTTGTACTGAACCGTCAAAGAGCCAGGAAGATACTCATTAAAACCAGAGCAAATGGTAACTCTTCGTAAAAAAAAAAATCCAATTGGCCGAATAATCAGTTAAGCTGGGCTTAACCAAATTTAATTTAAGTTTACTCAGGAAAAGAGCATTGATATTAAGTATACTTTTTCATTACAGGAAAAGGTTAAAGAAAATCTATATTAAAAAAAGTTTTGATAAAAAAAATAAAATTAATTTCCTGATTTTTTTTTAATTCAAAATAATTATTAAAATTTAAAAAGTGTATTTGTTGATCCTAATTGTTTACTTTTTTGTCTTGTATTTTCATAAAAAAATAGATCGATCGATTTAGGGAAATAATTCGTAGCTGTTGTTTCTTCCCCCCTCCAGGTTGGTGGTTAAGCCTTTTATAATCTGTATTTAAATATCAATTAAAAAAGCATTGCCTGCCCCTGGATTTGAGTTCATTTCGATTCGTGATTTATGAGTTTTACATTAAACATGGACATATTAACTTTTTTTTACAATAATTGAGTTAACCGTTAAAACTCTGATAAAAAAGAGCGAGTACAAAATATATAGCTTCCAGTTCCTGAACACAAAAAAAATTAAACTCAATATTCAATGCGATTTGCATAAAATTAAGAGAACGGATATTTCAAATTTCACAACAGCAAAACTTTATGATGGTGTTTCGATGCATTTCCTCTCATAATTTCATTCAATACTTTTTCCTGATTGCTGTCAAAACGACGCTGTGGAAAAAGGAATTTGCATTTACTTCAAATTTCGAGCGTGCAAGTTTTTAATTCTGGCAGTCAAAGATTTACCAGGACCACTTTAAATAAATGAAGCGACGAAAGTGTGCTCAGGCTATAAAATCGAATCGCAGCACTTAACAAATACTTACTTTAAACTAAAGGTCACGCTTGACTAGTTGCGCTCAAAAATAGACCCCAGAAAAGTTATCCTTTTCCTCAGTACATTGACTTGCCGATGCAAGGGGGAAAAAGGTGGGGGGGGGGGGGGGAGGAGAAAGTTCGGTACAAAACAATTCAAGCTCAAGACTCAACTACACGAGCAGTCAAGCGTTGCGTTGCCTAGGTTGGTGTGGTGGGCAGCACTCATTTTTCTAAGAGTGAATGAATGGGCCAACTGGTCAGTCATGTGTATGGAAGCGTATTGGCAGAAGAATCAAGCCAAGGAAAAACTGACTCAAGTTTTGGGCCTTGAGTGGTGGGCAAGTTGGGCAAGTTGACTGAGTTGGTGTCAGGGCCAAAAGCATGAAAATTTTATTTCTTAATTTTGTTTTCATCTAATACTAATTTGATTTTGCTGTAAGCAGATTGTGAATTGAACCATGAGTCAGTTAACTTGATTCAGAGAAACTTGTGCCAAAAAACATTTGCATTGTAGTTGTGGTAGTTTGCGGAATTATTTGGCTCTGTAGGTCAACTTTATTTCTCTACCAATAACTTGATACTGCTGTCCTGTTCGTTGTCCCCTTTTGCAATTCTAGGTTGTTATTAGCTGGCCTTGTCAGCCCGTTTGTCGTACATAATGAAAGACATGGCTTACACATATTGCAATGATAGTCCCCGGGTTGTCCTGGTAGTCACTGGTAGTCATAGCTATCCTTGTTGGCGCACATGTGTATGTTGGAACTTGTGTTGTATAAAATGCTATTTGAATTTCTATGTAAAGTTTGTTGAGTTCCCTTCTTTTTTTTTTTTTTTTTTGTTCATCTATTTCCAACTGTTGTTAGTTATTTGCACTTTGACATAGTTTTGCATCAATTTGAAAATACGTTTGTAATTGAAAAATGCGCATTGCAAAGTAACTTATTGACTTGTATTAGACAGTTCTAAGGGCTTATAGATAGACTGGGCCAGTATATGCAATAACTTAGCAAGCAAGCTTTGTGCATTTCAAATAAAAGATAATAGAGTCATTGATTACCTCTATATTTCTCATATTGAAAGAATCATAAGAATCGTATGAATTGTCCTTTCACTTTATCAAATTAAGAGTCCCTTTTTGCCGCATTCAATCATCTTACTCAGTGACTTAAACATCTCAGCTCAGCTCAAGACAAAAAAAATATATTTTTTGAACTATTGGAATTTTGTGTAAAATTAAAATGAATTTTATTGAATTTAGTTTTTCCAAGAGAAAAACAATATTTCTCTTCTTTTATTATCGTATACTTCCTGCTTAGGTCTAACACAAATAAAAAGAGAATTATTTTTTGCCATTGCATGAATGGCAATCATTCCAGTAAAAGTCGGAAATGCCAGCTCGGATGTCCAGGCCAGAATTTCTTTTTTATTAAAAATATGTGAAAGATCCTTTTGCCTTTGTAAAGTCGAGTGATGCGAATGTGTATACAAGTGATTCCTGAACTATTTTCAGGAGTTCGGCTGAAAGAGACACGACAAAACAAACTTTTGGCCTTTAACTTTTAATTATAAATAATTTCGAAAATTTTAAATATGTCGTTGGCACTCAAATCTGTTGGAACTGAATAAAATGTGCGAAGGAGGAAAAAGCCTTAACCAATGTTTCCCCAGTTTTCAGCTTCTTTGACTCTTACATACTCTTTTTTAAGGTAATTAGTAAACTTTTGAGAAGCTTGAATTTTCCATGATTAAAATGTAATAGTTGAAAATATAGTTTAATTTTTTTTAACCAAAAAAATTCTCATGGAAGAAATGTCTTTGAAAAATTTTAGTCAAATTCGTAGTGTACATTGAGTTCAGTTGCATAACTCGGGTGGGTTGACTTTCTGGCTGCCAAAAGCAGTTTTTTATGGCTTTGAAGCTGCTTGAAATTTATAAATATACATATATATATATATATTTTTTATAAATGCGCAGACATACTATACATATATATTTGTTCATGCCCGGGTAAATGCATGTGTGACTGCGGTTAAAAGTGCGGAAATACATTGAAATGACAATAAAACTAAAAGTTGCTTCTGCTGTTTTTGCTCTTTTCATTTTGCCTTTTTTATTCGACTTTTTTGTTGGTTCAATTTTAAAGTTTATGGCCTTACGACGAGTACATGTTCCGGGCAACGTAAATGCTGGCGAAATATTTATTTATTTATTTTTTTTTTGTTGTTTTGTTTTCCTCATCTGTGCATTTTCTATTTTTTTATTGTATTTTTTTCTCCTTACAAAGCTTAGTTTAAATGCGCTGCTAATAGCAGTTTCGTACTTCTTTTAGCTGCGGGCGATTTTTGTTTCGCGCTTTACAATTGAAACTGAGACCGATTCAGTTTTTTCCTAGTTTCGCCAGAGTCCCGATATAAAATTGTTTCACAACTTTAGCATTCTTTGTTTTGACATATTTTGCAGTGAAATAGAGAAGTGATTTATTTATTAAAAAAAGAGATATATATATATAATGAATGAGTTAGAAAGCTTATACATTTATATATATGCAATGAGTCAGGAAGCTTATTTTTTTTTTATTTACGTCAAATATTTTTTTTTAAATAATTAATTTTTTTCAAATCAAACTGGAACCCAGAAAAAAAAGTAAAATCTATTAAGTATAAATTTAAGTCCCAAGAAAAAAGTATCAATTTGTTCATTTTGTACACAAAATTACTACAAATTTGCAACTTATCACAAAGACCAAAGATCCTTTAGGACCGAACAGAGAAACCTATGTAAATTTGCATAGAAAATCAATTTGTTATTCAATATTGACAGTATTGTATACCTGAAGACGAGAAACACACACCCACACATACAAATAATTTACATTTATTCTAGATATCAGCAGCATCCAGAGACTTTAAAAGAACAAGAAAAAAGAACTTTATGCAATTCTAATGCAAGTCTATCGATGTGTTTGTGAATAAAAGTATCCATGAAAAATGTTAAATGGAACTGTGGTTTTTCCTTTGAAATGTCAATGTGTGTATATTTTCGAATTTTACGTTTAGCTTGTGCTTCTGCCAATTTTACTTAATAGTAAATTAATTAAATTTGCAATATCAAAAGAGCCTTAGTCACATCTTTGCCAGAACATTACGCTCTCACTCTCTCTTTCTTTTTTCAGTCTCTCTCTCTCGAAGGTATTAATAACCGCATAATATTTGCATTTGTTACTGGATTTGGATTTTGTTTGTGTCATCTGGTTAAGTATTAAGGCCAAGACTAAGATCATGCCTTTTAAATTTACCATCACACTTTCAATGGTTACAAATTTTATGCATATTTAATAGACAAATTGTTAAGGTTTTGTCTCAGTATAAAAAAGATACTCTTCACATATTTTATTCAAATTTTAGTGGACCAGATGAAACTACACTGTTGAAACTGTTTGAATTGTATTGAAAATTACAGGCAGAAATATTTATTTCATTTTTCACTTTCAATCCCAGTTGCGCTGATAGAGTATTCAATAGTCAGTTTATATAGGCTTATAGATTAATTCCTATGTGTTTGTAATTCTGTTTGAACATTTTTGGCATACAATATTATAATTTCTTATCTTTATTATGACAAATGCTTTTGGGCTCTTGTTTTATTGATTATTATTATTGAAATGTGCAAAATGCAAACAGAAGTCGGGTGAGTTGGGAAAGGAAGGCATTTCGAACATTTATGATATTAAATTTTGTTTTAACTGAAATGAACTTTGTGTGCAATGGTATTAAAGTCAAAGTTTACTTAATTTTTATTATATTTGCTTAAAAGTCAAAGTTCTGAACTTGAATCTCCTTCGGGTCAATTTTGAATAAGCAATTATTTTGACAGAATAAGATTTGTTTGCAATTTTGTTCTTTATCATTATGAAAACACTTAAATATTTAAATATATAACTTTTTCAATATTTATATGTGACCGGGGATTTGCCTGTCTCTGCTTTCACTGCATCAAACCAGTCTACAGCAGGCAACTGGCACACTGACAAAGTTCTATTTTGCCTGAGACCGCATTATCGTGCCTTTTCAAATGACTGGCAGATGTCCTACGATGTACGTGAAGGGAGGCAATAGTGCAGGGCAAAGGAACATAACCAACCATCAGCCTAGAGAAGTTGTAACTCGCACATAAATGTGCTACCTGAAACACAAGACGTATTTTAATGCATTCTTAAGATCACCCTCCCCTTAAAGTAGCTTAGTCACTTTCATACATCTTCTCCTGTCCGTTCCCTTCCTTTGGGAACCCTCCTGCTGACGCGCTTTACAACTTTCCATCAGCCCCCAGCCCCGAACTCTCACCCAGCCAACATTGTGGTGTTTGCCAACATGTACAGCTGATGATGACACATGTACATGTGTGTGTATGTATGTATGTGTGTGTGTGTGTGTGTAAAGAAGGTATCGGAAAGTTTACCTTGCCTTTTACAGCTGGGCATTGACGTGTTTGGATTGTGTTAACCGCAAGAGCAGCAGCAGCAAAAGCCACAACTACAACTATCACACCCAGCACCGCTCGATCCCATGCCGACTTCTTCCTTCTTCTTCTTATTCATCTTCTTGCTACACAGGCAGAGCACAACCATAGTGCAAACATGACTTTGCAATTAAGTTATTGTTGGCTACGTCCACTTGAAGCCAAGATGAAATTCAAGTCGCATGGAGAATCTTTTGCCCGTACCTTGGCAGCTCACCTTTCTCGTTTTAGTTAAGCATCTTGAGTTTGAATTTCCTTTAAGACAAAAAAATCCGAGAAAGCGGAATCCATCCTCCTTCCCCAGCGATTTGATTTATTAGTTGCTGCACTTGGTTACCTTACGCCCAGTCACAGCATTGCCGCATCTTAAATCATGACTGGCTTACTCCTTGGAGGCAACTGTTTGTTTTCTCTTATTTAAACTCAAATTGTTGCATTCGCTCGACTCTATTTGTGGGAAGGCAACTGAAAAAGTCTTTGGGATTTCGGAAACCTATGGGCACCGAGCACAAATAACAACGAGTGCATGTTAATCAAAGATGGAGATGGTTAAAAATTTTGATTTATAATTCCAGAGTGAGTATTTGGATTGGCTATTGGCAATACTTCAGTATTTTCTGTTTTCTTTTCCACATACTTGACTGACGTTTAATTTAGGATCTTCGATTTTCCTATCAGTATCTGTGAGTGACATTAGTAACAAACAGAAAAAGATACAAAAACAAATACAATTTAATAGCTAACCAAATTGGCTATATGGTAGACGGGCAAATTTAAAAATATTAAAGTGGAAATTTATTTTCAAAATTGATTGAATAAAACATAGAAAAGAGAAAATATTTTTAGTTATTTATTTAATCAATTTATTTTTTTTTTTTAGACCAGCTAACTAGCAATATTGGTATACTTTGATTGATATCTAATAGTCAATTTAAAGAGACTTCAAATATAAGCAAAGTTATGCTCCTGCAAAATATATTAATATAAGAATTTCGAATATATACATCATCTATATTAATATTTAAATTTTTTAACAATACGAAGAGAGCTGAATAATTTGAAATCAACCAATTGAAAAACAATCAACGAAAAAAACCTAGAAAATAAATATAAAAAAACTGTCCAATTTTTATTCATTTCTTCTAAAAATTGTGATGGTAAAAAGCAATTTTTATCCGAATTTGATTGCAGTTATGTGTGTATGTGTGTCTATAACAAGTTTTGTGATTTTCAGCATTGATTGTTTTTTTCTCAATTTCATTGATTTGTCGTGTTTGCTGCTACGGTTACCGAAAGTGCTTTGCAATTTGAATTGCAACACGGCGTTTCGAATCCACAATCATGCAGGGAGGCTGGGCCCGGATTACACAACTTCTAAATACCTTTCCAATTTTTGGTTAGTCAATTTGAGAGGTATAAATTTGTGTATTTTTTTCAATTTAATTAATCTTTAAAATTAAAAAAAAAAAATATTATTTTGCATGCCAAATTAATATACTCGTCAAGCTTTAAGGGTATCATAACAAATAATAATAAATATAGAAATTGAAATTCTTGAAAAAAGGTCAACGTAAACAAAATATACCGACGACTAGGACCACTAGATGTCATAGTACAGTCTGTCATTACTTTTACGTATACGTAATTTAAAGCTAGTCTGTACCTCTTTTTATTTAATTGTCAAGCATTGAGAACTTTTAGAAATATGGTGAAGAATATTTTTTAAATATT